>OW386539.1:37352615-38720842 GCA_936435175.1 Glyphotaelius pellucidus
TTCTATTTTAATTTTAGTTTGTCCCGACAGTTGTGTACAGGACAACGTCTGTCGGGTCCGCTATAAATAAATAAAATAAATTATGGAACATTCCAGATCACTCTCGAATGTTGTCCTGAGCGAAGCCGGGTAACCCAGCTATATTCAATAAAAATTCAATTTAGGAAGCGGGAATGGGTACCGCCATCCTGGAAACTATTTATTGAATAACCAACACTTTTGCTGTAGGCAAGTGGTTCGCTATGTTTGGTGACTTAGCAGGGGTGCACGGGTTCATGGGGTGAGGTTTGTCTAGGTCTTGGCGGCGGATGGCCTGCACACGCTGAACCCCAGATTCCTACTCACCCCTCACGCTACCCATACCTCTACCAAGTTTTATAATACACTCAAAAGACGAAATAGCTGTCACGCGAATTAATAATTGCGATAAAAAAATGAACAATAATATTTTTGTTTAGGCATTGATACGTTTGTACTGCAGTGATAAGATGTTAGGTGGCAATACCCATTTGCAAACTGACGAGTCGGAAGATAAAGTTGGACGTGGATTTTAATTCTATGTAACAGTAGGCACCGCGGGCCTTCTGACAATCGGGTCGGTAATAAAATAGCCCCGCGCCCTTCCGAGTCGGCCGTCCGATCCGATAGTCGGATGGGATTTGTGCGGAACGTTTCAACAGATATATGGCGCGATACATCTGTTGCGCGATAGTACTATCGGAACGGATTTAAAATCGGACATGTGTGTCCGGCCTAAAACGGCTAAAACATTGAAGCTACGCGTATTGCAGCATTTAGGCGCAACTTGTAAATTAATACAAAAAACTGTTTTTGCAATAAAGCAGTCTTTGTTTCTTATTTGTTTATTTTTTTGTTTTTTTATTACTTATTTAAAAAAATTAAGGCACGCATAAAATAGGTTTTACATTTCGTTTTTACAAATGATTTGATATTAGTGATTACTTGGTACTCATCCATAGAAGTGTTTTCTCAGATTAGGTACATACATAGATTTATATTGTTATTTAATGTATAAATCCATGGGTACCTACTTAATATTTTTCATCAATAATATGGTGAGAATTTGGCGAGAATACAAAAAAATGACTTAAGTAAGTACCTACTTATATTATAAAAAAATTAATCATGCGATGCAGTTAATTAATTAAGACATGCAGTTAATTAATCAACACCTAAAGTTAATAAATACTGGTTTCCCCTTTACTCTACATTGGTATTAAAAATGAAGAAAAATTAGATATTTATAAGGTTGTGGAGATATCAGATAATATCACGGCTCCATGGAGTAAGTACCTACCTTGGCACAGATTAAATTATTCAGGTTAACAGAATTTATTGTTACTTTGTAAGAATATTAGATTCTACCTGCATATTCTTAAAAACTATTCAAACGTTTAACCGTCGGCATGTGAAAGTAGCAAAGTAAATATTTTTCGGTGCAATAATTTAAGTTCATTACTTTTTCCATATTTACAAACATCTTCTTTGCTGAGATTTGCTTATAAAGGTTGATTAGGTACATACAATTTAAATACGATAGTAATAAATATTTTTTTCGATTCAATCTATCTCAAAGCACGCTGTTCGGTGTAATGAAGTGTTTCTGAAAGTTTTTGTTATAATTTTGAATATTTATTCGTAAATCGATGTGGTGGTTTTTCTTCGCGCTCGAGTTGACCAATTTTTTAGTCGTAGGTACACAATAATAATTTTACGAAATATATCAGATTTCTACCTCAAATTATTCATACCCAAATCATTTATTGGCCTTTCCAATGTAATTCATATAAATCTATTGAAAGGAACAAATGAGCGTTGCTTTTGATTCTTTCATACAACTTTAAACGAATTTTTCAAATGCTCGTGATGTTTTTTAAACTATTCAAGGTCAATTATGATTGCAAATGACTGATGTGATTGATACGACACGGTATCTACGTCAAGCATTCATTTAATTACACACATCAGATGTTATTAAATCATGTATAAATCACAATGGAATAATATATAAACAGCAAAAATATTAATGTTTACATGTTTTCAGTGTTTGATTGCAATCTGAACTGAGGCATGAATCACAGTCAATTTTTTATAAAGTCGCTTTTCGAAAACGCAAATCTTTTCACACTTGTTTAAAACCAACGCTCCAGCTATGTGGATGGATTGAAACATAAATTAAAGTTCTTTTTTAATGATTGTTATTATATTCATATCAGTGTAAACTACATTACAGAAGAGAGAGTTGTTTTCCACTCCCTCTCAAATATATTTCAGGCCTTTTTGGCTGTAGGAAACATAATCCTATTAACACTCTTTATGGTATTTACTTACTTGATTTAGTGCTTGCTCGTGAGCATTCAATTATCAAGTTCGTACTTCGAAATTTTAAATATTTATCCAAAGATAGTGCACATAAACATTCCGCTGTCTCGACGCCGAAGACGTTCCGCGTTTAAAACTGGCGGTAAACGATTTTTTCGTTTGTTTTGGCGGGATTTAATAAAAGGAAAACTTGTGTTTTTGCCAGTTGTCTAGTCGCTCCTCTTCACTGAGATTTACGTCGACCTCGCATCGAAGTATGGGCGCTGCGGTGGTGCGTTCGGCGGTCACCTACCGACGATCTGCCCGGCAGACCATGAGTTCGAGTCCCGAGGCCAGCACCTCTGCCAGGATGGCGAGCACGGCGGGGGAGAACGCCGGCACGGAGAGCCAGCCAGAGCAGAAGAGCGAGATCATCGTGAGTTGCTTTCATAATGCTTATTACTATCGCATTTCGTGTTGTTATTTTTAAAAATTATTTTGCTATTTTAAACAATGTTAGTGATACAATGCTTTTTATTGACCATTTAACCATGCATGGTTTTCATGTCATAATAATCAAGTCTAAAAAATGTGTTTGTGTTGTCAAGATTCTTTGAAGTTTGTGAATTAAGGGAAAAGTTTTGGTCTATTATATTTGTGCATATTATAGAAAATGCCTCATTTATTTTTAGAGGGTATCTTCTGCTTACCAACCAGTTGATATAAAGCATTTTTCAATGTAGGTACGTGCCTCCCTCACTGCAAAAATCGTTAAAACATAAATTTAATTACAACTGCAACCGTGTGAAGCATTTTACAAGCACCTTGATTGAAAGCTGTACAAAGGCCAGCAGTAAAGTTATCACCTTACCCCCGTTTAAAGTTGGAATCCTCTCAGATGTAATTCGATTATTTAATTAGTTGTGTAGCTACCTTTAGCACAAATATATGATGCTTTCCGCTTTGCAATCCCTTCCTGTTCGCGCGAAGTTATTTCAAAATTTTCTTTCGTCGGAGCGATCGCTTCTTCGCTCATGAAACACGCGGTATCTTATTACTTTATTGTTATCTTATCAAAAAACGGAGTCACAAAGTGATAAAGACAACGAAATAGATAGTGATTATGACAATGCCGCGTGGGTACCTGTTGAAGTACCAGTCCCCACCTGTCTTAAAAACGATTCACGCAACATTATGCAACGGTATTATTTTTTAAAATTCGTAAGTGAATAAAATATTACCTGCATACAAGTCATCTTTGAAAACACGCTGTGATATTGGTTGTGACGGTTTTTCCATCGTATTGAATTACTCGCGAAGAGAAACGCAACGAAAAATAGATGTGTGCGAAATATTATAGTTATGGTCCTGCCGCTGAGAGCTCTTTTATAACCACTCTTTCTGTTACATGCGTCGTATATGAGCAATGAACATGTGGGAAAGGAAACAACGGAGTCATCAGTGGTATTACTAGAAACGCTATCTTTGATTATATGTTTTACTATTCTATATTTCTACTACGGATCGATAACTTCGCTATGAAGTCGGGAATGTCGCCACTGTACATTTTGGGGGAAAAAAATACATTTATGGATTTAAAAAAATAGTTCGTTAGTTCATCTTTTGACCGCCTGCATAGATAGTTAAGTAGGTACCTGCATCAATTTGTACGAGTTTGAGATGATTTACATGCCCTAGCGGGCTCTTACATTATATTTCACAAGTTATTTTTATCACTGAACTATTTTAAATATTTAAACAATTTAAGAAAATATAAACATAAATGAAAAAAAGTAAATAATAATAAAAAACATTCTTAAAAATAATATATGAACAGAAACCAAGAATAAAAATAAAACTCGAGAAATCATGCTGACTTAAATTACCCCTCTTATAAATAGCACCATATTTGATTTACTATGTAACTGTTCGTAGATGATTATTGTAAAATCTATTTTATCTTCCAAAAATCGTTGTGCACATTCATTCATGCACTAATAATATTTCCATATAAAACTAGGCATCGTACCAATGCACAGATAATTAAAAAAAAAGAAAACAATGATTTATTAATTGAATTTATTTTGGTTTCTCCGTCCATAGGCACACCTAAATGAAATGGAATGATCGTTGTCAAAAAAATAATGTGACACCTCGCTTCGCCTGAGGTGGGACACCTCAACACCTCTTTTAGGTATTTGAGTACCCTATACAATCTTATTCCGTTATCGTGTCGTATCCAGCTCTAGTCCTGGTTACATAAACCTACATAAAATTACAAGATAATGGGCTTGCGATACCTTCGGATGCAGTTTTCCTTGAAGCTACAGCGTGCGTCCATCGTTTTGTTTAACTGTGGCATCTCACGATATTAACGCTAAGTGGGTAGATTAAAATTTCTACTGCTTTATTATAATTCAATTAACAGGGGTTATAATTTATCTTGGTATGATCATTAAATGGCACTTATTTTTGTGGGACAAACCTGATAATTACCTACATTATTATTTATTTAATATCGACGGTATAAATATACAATGAACGGTGATAAAATGTCACAATTAAAAGCATAAAAAATATTTGAAATAATAATAAAAAAAAATAATTGTGGCCTTTATAGTAAACTGACGTCAGAGATAAAAGTATGAGATACAAGTACATACAAATTATAATTTATAAGGAAAGTAGGCTTAGATTAAATTAATATTAAATGAAAAGATTTGATTGCACAGCCTTCTTGCAGTTAAATTGATCAGCCACAATCTGCCTATCTTTTACTAACTTCATACAACCTAGGTACAAACGAATGATTGGAATACTCAGTCCTGGTTTTGTTACATTTAAACAGGATTTTGGAACGAGTAGCTCTCGTGGGTATATGAAATTCAAGGAATTTTTAAAATTAATTAATGGGTCTTAGGAATTTATTTATGTTGATTTTTTTCGAATGAATCTGAATATATTTTAAAATAGGGACCAGACCGAGGAGTTAGATTCAACTTGACTACGAACTAAAGTTGAATACAAATTTTTTATTGTTTAAATATTTCTTAAGAATGAGGCCAAACATTTTCATCCCTTTATTATTTATTGCGTTTACATTTTTTATTGAATAATTGTATATTTTTTACCATAAATTTAAAATTTTGTACAAGTTTTATATAAAATATTATAAAGTAAAATAAAAATTGCCTTTCCTCACCATAAAAAGAGACAAGGCTTTATTTTTATTTATTGTTATCAAGTTTAATTTGTAGAACTCCATTTTAATTTTTTATTTCTTTTATACTTTCAATAATATTATTATTCAATTTATAAAACAGTTTATTAATAAAGTAGATATTTAGCAGAACTTGATTATAAATAAACTGTTTTTATAAATTGAATAATAATATTATTAAATATATAAATGAATATATATAAAAAAGAAGATAAGGTTCTTGTGTTTGGTGAGGGAATTCTAGTTCAATTACATAAAAGCATGTAAGTAAGTAAATAATAAAACATTGCAAATAATAATAAAAGAAAAGTAAGAAAAACGCAAGATTTATCATTTAATAGATGACAAGATTAAAAAAAATGGAAATGAACTCTTATAATAGTTTTAGGTAATTTCCAATTTATGCTAAAATTCATGAATATTTTCGATAATTGTTAAATAAATTATACCTAGATAGAGACAAGTATTTTGAATGTGCTTGGTATTAAAATTTGGGATTTTAATATTCTTCTGATATCTTACTGATATATTGAATTTTAAGTTATTTAACTATACTTCTTTAAAAAATTGTAGTATTGAATGTTTTTTTGTACATTTTAAGACTAATTAAAAAAAACACTTAACGGTATTTCTGTTCGGTGGCCGTTAAATCCCATTTCTACAACATTACCATGATGACATTTTTATGCTGGCTGCATTGAACTTTACTAGATTTGCGCAAGCGCGGTGGTCAAGTTTTTTCAAGTTTGTCAAGGGAAGTTCATTTAGGATGGGTTGTTTCAAAAAATTTGATGGATTCATCAAATATTTGAAGTTGATTTTCACGTTCTGTGTAGGTTCTATTCAAGTTTTGTTATTATATCGTTATAGGACAGCTGCTTCACAAAACTGAAATAATCACAGAACTTGAATAAAACTTACACAGAACGTGAAAATTGAGATCAAATATTTGATGAATCCATCAAATTTTTTGAAACAACTCGTCCTTAATGTTTTTAAACACGATTTTCATTTAAATGATCAATTCACTTTTACATTAGTATAATTGAACGTAATTAGTGTAATTACTATTATTTGCATTATTTTTGGAAATTTTCTTTTGTTACATCTGCGAAGATCATATGTTTTTATCGTTTAAATGATCAATTCACTATTCCATCAGTATATTTGAATATAATTTCTATTATTTGAGTTATTTTTGTCAGTTTTAGTACTTTCATAATGTCACGTTTTTAGTTTGTTAACATAAAAATATAGGTTATTTAGGTTATTTTTTTAAACACTTTTGTTTAATAAAACTTCCATTAAAGTAATGTTTTTTTATAACATAAAAATGGCTTGTGCGTATGTAAATAAATATAGAATTCGAATCAAATTATTAAAAAATATATTCAAAATGTCAGATTTTGCAGTTTTTCTCTTGCGATAATTGTTGTATAATTTTTAATTGTACTAACGAGAAAAAAATGAGTTGACGGTTTTATTCCAAGCCCATTAAATAAGAGGACTGTGTTTTTTAATTTTGTATTTTCGCCGTTTTAATAGAAAATATTTACGGTAAGCTTTTTTCATGTTTGAAGCTTAAAATACTTGAATTTTTAAACACGAAATTAAATTTCAGGTATAAAAATCTAACGGATAATTTTATTTAGTTTCGATAAAGGTATCAGTTTTTATGACATCTTTAAAAATAAGAATATATAAGACATTTGAAATACGTTGGAAAAATTCCGAATACCCCCTCTGGCTGTGTAAGTATATCTTTCCTTGAACAATTTTTTTCACTTTTTAATTAGTAATGTTTTCTCATGCACGGTCATTTATCAATTGAATAAAATTTTGAAAACTTTTCATTTGTGGAACTTCTCTTAATGTAGTTCTTTTATTTATTTAAAAAATGGTTTTAATTTTTTTAAATTTCTGCTAGGTAATATATGATTAGGAAGGCGAAACCATCTGCCACTAATAATAATAATTACCGAGCAGAACTTTTTTTATAAGAAACCATATTTTTATATTAATTAATAATACTTATAAATAAAAATAAAAAACCTTAAATTAATATTGGTTTACATTTAAATATCTACATAAAATATATTGGCGCTGTCGTACCTACATTTTGTATCGATGTTGTTTTTTTAAAATAATTTTTTGTGAAAATGATTCCTAAAATCAACGCTATTCTTGGGACCATTGCGCAAATGGTTGCCAAAATGGCAGCACTTGAGGGTGAGCTTCACAGCTAACAAACAAAGCGTTAATCAGTCAATCAAACTACGAGTTTAACTTAGCAATACATATGAAGCGGCCGAGAGAAGAGAAAAAAAAACCTAAACCTTCAGCTCTATTGCAGCATCTAGAAAACATGTCAAGTGACATGTTCTCTAGATGCTACAATAGAGCAGGATCGCACCAAGCCCTCAAAATGCCCTCAAGTATATAATATAGTATTTTGTGTTCGCTGCTGACAGTGCCCTATTAAGGGTTCCAACCGCACTAGGCTAGCGAGTTGATATCCCCTCCTTCAATCTGACATCTTATAAAAAAAGCTTAAACTCAAACTACACACAGAAGGGACCAACATCGACCTTCTGGAAGTTTACATATATGTGAGCTGCAAACGAAAGTAGCACCATCTCTACTTTGGAAAACGACTAACTATGCGGGAATGCAGGGGTTTCGGGGTAGCTGTAACCAAGGTTCATAAAAACTGAAATATTCGATATAATATATTTAGGTGTAATAAGGCGACATTTATTTTCTAAAGGGAAATAACAATAAAAATGATGGAAATAATCTATGTAGAGTATACAGCTAATAATTGCTCGTAAAATGGAACGAAGTTGTATTTTTAATGGAAAATATTTATCATCAATGGCATTGACCTATTGGTCGAAGATCAATGGTCAGATATTTCAACCGTACCAAGAGCAATGTATTTTGAAAATGAGTTCCAGACATGCAACAAAGCGGTTCGATGGTGCCTGGAGAATCCAAGTAAAGCTAAGAATAAAAAACTAAATTCTAAAATACCACTAATATATCGGAAATAAATATCACGGTAGATATAATATACCAGTGATATGTCATCCGAACTCCGAACCCTGGATGCCAATTACTACCTGCCAACTGAATCGTAAAATAAGAATATATTTATGGACAAAAGTTAAATGCACCACGAGCCTGATGGAAATGTATTGTGGGCTCCAGCTCCGGATCTACGACTTTTTTAAACCAGGGAAGAAACTTGATGTTGGCGCCCCCTATTACCAGCGTTTTAGAGGGGGGGGGGGATTCATCTCATCTCACGTAAGATGACAATATTATACAATAAAATCATATCGTCCAATTTAATTTTCATTTTTAATGTAATTGAATCTTTTAGTTCAATTTTCATCCACTTCCCGAACTACCGAAATACGTAAATTCTCGCATGCGTAATAAAAATGATTAAAATACATACAAAAACAAAAATTGACCAATATTAAAGTTTACTTTGCTTTATTAGTACGTGATTAGCGTGTTTTTTTGGTATTTTTTAGACCATATTTCTTTTACCTGTCCACGCCCTCACTGTGCCATCTCAACACCCCCTAATTTTCTCCGGGTCTTCCCACTGCCCCCCTAAAAGTCTCAAACGCCCACAAGAGGGCGTTATCACCCACATTGAGAACCAATGACATAAATTATGCACTCGTTCAAAATCGACTTCATAAATATACAAAACAACAGGTTCATAAATCAACGTAGAATTCGTCAACCAACTAGGCGTTTTAAAATAAATTATCTATAGAACAACGTGCGCTGAATGCTAGGCGCTTTGTGAATCAAGTTTTTTTTTCAATGAAACATATAAATTACGATTTTGGTGCCCCCTTAAACTGCCACCCGGAGCAGGTGCCCCGGTTTACCCCCCCCCCCCCCCTCTAGATCCGGCCCTGGTGGGCTCGTCCGTGTTCCCGTTTAAGGTGTTTCTTACTTCTGGTGAAATGATCACATATTAAAGTTCTTTATTAAACAGAAAATAAATTTCATCAGTCAGCCTGGGATTCTAAAATTATTTTAATACATAGAATATCAACAGAAAAAACTTTTTTAAAGAAATTTATAAGTAATTAGATCAATAATAAGTACATACAAGCGATAGGAATTTAAGCCCTATTCAAAAATGATTTATTTTTGCACCATGTATCTTTTTGCGCCCTTTGTCAAGTTAAATTATAATTATTATAGTTATCAGTTATGTTTGTAAAGCTAGGAGATTAAAAATTGATATTAAAATATAACATTCCATTAAAATAAATAAAATATATATACAAAAAAGTAAATGCTCCTATATCTTATATCTACGGTTGAAATAAATTATTTACAAGTCTCTATTCCAAACCCGTTGAAGCGGTGAACGGCACTGAATGGCCACGTAATTAACCTTTATGAATATTGTAGTTGCGTGCACTTTGCCTTTGTGAATATTGGAGGTGAAGCCTCCATTCACGTGACGGAGCTTTTTCTAGAAAATTCCACAAAAGCGTCGTCAAGACGTGCAACGTGAAAAAAATAAATTAAAGACAAATAGGAAAAAAAAAAACCGGATAGCCAAGATGTTTTTTTTTTTGTTGTCACGTACAACAGATGGTTAAATATTTATTTGAAACGAGCATCTTAATTTATATGCCCACTACATATTTTTTTTGTAATCTTAACAAAGTGATTTATTCAGATAGAAGAATTAAATTAGAATATAATTATTTTTTGTTTCGAATCCTAAATGTAGGCGTTTATTTGGCAAATATTGAACATTTTTAACATAGGTTGACATTGATAAAAACCCGATTACAATATTTTAAAATTTTCGACCATGTTGTTAAATAAATATTTAATAAATTATTACAACACATTAATTAAATATAATGTCTTTCTGTTACATTATGTTATTATCATCAACGTGTTTTTTGCTTGGCGTAGCACCTCAGGCGCCATATTATGAGATAAGATTTCTACTGGCGTAATATCAACAATTATTCATTAACTCGACATTAAACTCAAGAGTTTATTTCATTCTAAAAAGTTACATCGATTTAAGTGGGTCTCACAGAAAATGTCTTATTATAAACATCAGTTAAAAGTGTAGTAGATACAATAAAATTTAAACATTTGATGTATTTATAAACAAGTGTATCGTTCATTCTATTAGCGTTTATTTAAAGTAAAGTTAAAGAGTATCGCAATACTAAAGTGAGTAAAGTATCCGGAGTGCATGATGATCGAGGAAGTCGTTAGGAACCCGCGAAGTCGGTCGGAACGAACGCGGCGAAGGCAGATTCTCCTAAACCACTACCAGGAAAAACGCGCCCCACAAGTAGTCACCACCACCAATACAGACGGGAGCGTCGTCGCACTCTCAAGGACCGTACAAACACACGAGACGGTAAGTCGAACGCAACCTTCCTTATTCTGCTTCCCTGGTAGATAGGCCTATTGAAATGCTAAATATTTCAAATGTTTTTATTTATTATAGAATCAAAAATCTAATTCATTTCAAGCAGTGCAATGGTTAGAATAATTTTTCGTTAAATAGAAAATAAAACAAGGTACAGAAGTTTTTATTTCTATGTACATGTACTTGTTTTGAAAATTAATTTGCGTGCTAGTAATTTTGCCTAAATCCAGGCGCACATTTGAAATCCATTTTTAAAAAATAAATAAGGTTTGGTTTGATTCTTGCGAATCTATTTATACCGACTATAATATTTATAATATCTTTATCATGATGTTATGAATTCTATAATAATGACGGCATTAACAAATTTAAAACATAAACATAAAATGTGTTCATTTCATCACACGTAACTTCGATGTTGCAGATTTATAATTTCGTTAATATTCGATGTTAGGCATTCCGCCGACGCGACGGTTTATTTATTTCAGCACATTCGGAAATTGAAACATTTGCCAAAAAAGCTTTCATAGAAGGTTGTTTGCTATCAGTAACCATTGATGTAATACTGAGTCATAAAAATTACTCATTTTCCTCGGAAAACTAATCCATATCTATGTTATATTACGTTTAGAAAATATATGAATCCGTCATAAAACTGTCAAATTTGGACACCTAATCAATATTTCGATTGATTTGATAAAACCAACGTATCTGATAATCGTCATGTTCATAATTAATCTCATTTTGAAATTTAAAATAATCAATTTTTATGGCTATGTGATTCATTTGATATCTTCTTGAAATAAAGGTTTTTTGATTTCGTACATAAACTTAATAAACTTAATAACAACGTTAATAACACATATTACAATATATTAGGAATATTACCACTTTACATGAAATGGCATACATTTTATGGAGTTACTTATTTTATAGGCATAAATTTTACATTTTCAAACTGTTTTCCATGTTACTTGCTGGTCCCTCTAACTTACCTCTTTTAATAAATCTTTTGACATCTTTTAGGCAATCATGAAGCCAGATAAATTTGAAATATTTTGGAATCAACGCCTTTGACTCCAGTCTTTATTTTCCCATGTGTTTTGAATGTTTGTATCAATAAACGCTTCATTAAAAGTCAACATGGAACACATATTTTATACCAAACAAACTGTTCAAAGCAATCGTGCAAATAAAAGGAGGTAGTAACACATTAATTGCAAGGTGTTTGATAGTAGTTGCGATGTTCTTATCAAAAGGTGCACAAGTTATATTATTTACGACGTACACACATTATCAGCGGCGATATCATGTCAGGCCAGAACTGGTACGGACTACCTAATAAAATATATATTTTTAAAACCATAAAGTGTGAAAGAATCCGGTACTGCGGTCGGCATGCTTCGTCAAAATGGTTACTATAAGTTCGTTTTATTTTTCGGTCATGTCATAACTCATAATTCAAAAATCTAAAAACATTATATGCTAAAAACAAACAGTGTTGGGTTGGTAGCGTAGTTATTCTATTCATTTGGAAAATAGGTACTCTAAATTTGGCATTAGTTTCAAAACCACTGCGGTATAGGTGTAGCTATTGAAGATTTTTTGAAGTTGGTGTTACCATTCAGTTAATCTTTGATATTAGCTTAACATGTGCAAAATATCCGTTTGTTTTCAATAATCACATTTACGGCAATCTGAGGAGCTTTCGATTTTACTAAAATTTACCAGGGAGGGGTGTCTTTAAACTATGTACAAATAAATCGCCCAATATGTATCAATTTTTTATAAATATAATGAAATTTACTTAATAATTACCTAATATGAACTAAACCTATCAATGTGTCTGTCCTAAAACAGGAAACCTTCCTAGTTGAACGGTCAAAGCTTCCTTGTACTGTTAATGTATTTTTGTATCAAATTAGTTAGTAAAGTTAATTATAATTTCCATCAAATACTTTGTGAATTTTTTTAAAAGTAAAATATTGAAAATTATTATGAAACAGAAGGTTGCTCCCTATTTATAATATATCGTGGGGCAGGTCCAGAGTTTATCTAAAAAGTATTTTGATGGTCCCCAATTCACCCCTGATAATTGTCGTATTCAACAGCAATGACCAAAAAATAATATTACACATTCCACGCACCAACGAAAATAAGGCGAGTATGTAAAACAGTGAACCGAACGCGACCTGGCGACGCGTTTCGGTATGCCCAGAGTTCATCTCTTTATGAGACTGATATACACTTAATACCGATATCTTATCAGTAAACATAGCTTGGAACCACAACCCGCCTGAACGTCAGCCCAGCCAGTCTCTCGGCAGTATTCTGGTAAAAGCACCAAAAGAGATCGAAGATATTCTCAATCAATATTACCTATCCTAGCCGCGAAGTGCTTCTTCAATCAATGCATTATACGAACAGTTAAGTAGGTGTTTGAAGCGTTGTTTAGTGTCAGTTTCGTTGGATTTTCCATTATCAGTTCATAGTTTGTTGTTCCGTATAACGAAGTCGATAACATGGAATACTTACCGAGAAAGCAAACAAACGGAGTAAAAGTGGTAATTATACAATTTTTTCAACTTTTGCGAAATATGCAGGAACTATTTATTGTCTGTGCCCGCATGTTGCGCCGGCTAGACACCTTTACAGATTTTTGTATTTTTTATATAAAATTTTATTAACATTGTTTATAAATAGCTTGGTGATGCAATTCGCTTGTACCAAACAATAATATGCCGGTTTTAATATCGTTGAGAAAATTTTATCAACGGGTCAAGCTCCTGTCAGTTATACCGTATGCCATAAAACATACATGAGTACACTTAACATAAAATACGTAGGTACACATACATAAAATACATAGGTACACTGTACATAAAATACGACATGGGCCGTTTTTTTTATATTTGGATTAAAAATAAGGATAATAAATATATCTCAACATATTATTACAGCTTTAAATGACGTTGAAAACACTTTATACTACGTAGTCTTCGCATTTATATTACATTCATAAAAATATTTGTGTTTACCCGACACTGACCTCAGGGAAAATAATGAGTGAATAGCGTTGATTATTTATAAAATTTTCACAAAAAACATAATATTGAAAATAGTTTCGTTCTTAAAAAATAACGAATGTTATGAAATTTCCACTTTTTCTTTTTTACATAATTCCAAACAGGAAGCCCCGAAGAAAAAAATCCCTCAGGGCCTATGTCATCTTTGGGGGTGCTGTAAGAAGGGTCTTTTAGGAAAAGAAAAGAGTGGAAGTTCTGAGAAGGATAAGGGTATGAGGGCTGGGTAGGAATCTTGGGGTCAGTGCGTCCAGGAGTGACGGACGGATGAATCCATCCCTTCAACTGCGGTGCAAGGCGATGGGTCGAGAGAGTCCGGCTGGAGAGGTCTAGGTTAGGTCTTCCTATCCCGATCCGGTCAGTCATGTAGTAGGTGGGCAAACGCATTCACCGCCAAGACCCAGACAAACATCCTATGAATCCAGGTACCCCTGCTAAGGCATTAACCACTTTAACTTTTAACATGATACGTTACATATGTTCTAATATGCGTTTATACAGGTTATTTGTATACATACACCAACCCGCATATAGCGAAGAATGTAGAAGATACTTAGAGAGACAACATTCAGCATACTATGACCGAAAAAATTTACACGAGAAATTTTACTTATAAAATTAACACACAATATTATTTTAATTTTGCTATCTCTTATAAATAAACGTGGATAACGTTACTATCAATATTTATTCTTTAAGATCTTATTATGTGTTGGTAATTTTTCAGTCTAAATTGTAGAAGTGCTTCAAATTTACTTGAAATAAGTAAAAAAATATATGATAGCCTTTATAGCAGCCAATGAGACTTCCTTCCCAGTTTAATAATCAAGCAGCTTGGCTATAAGCACTTAAGCGATAGGTAGACATGTACGTACACAATACTGAAAATGAAACTGTGACACGTAAACATGTTTTTTATTATATTTTCATACATGATACTGATACCAGAGTTCGATTGGTTGGAAGGTCGATAGGTCAGTCTAATAAAATACCCCTCCTGCACTGGTGATGAATATACATCTCAATATTAGCTGATTAGTTGACTTTTCCATTCGTTGTCCTTCGTCTAGACCAGGGGTCGGCATTTGTCAAGTGAGAAGAGCCAAATTGTAATGGAAACAGTAAAATAAAGGTAACGGAGAGCCGCGTATATGTAAAACACATAAACGGGAGTAAACGGTGGATATTTCAGTTAAATGTAACTGGTAATTTGTACCGAATTGCAATTTTTGGGAAATCGTGACCTTCAGTGCTAGAAACTGACTGTAGACCGCTCATACGTGTCCTTTGCACTCACCCTTCACTTATTAAAATCCAGTCAGTTGCATTCGATCTTCACTTTTCAAGCATTAAATCAAAACCGAGGTCTAATAATAACAAGTTCGAATATCTAGATACGTTTCTATAGCATTTGCAATTCTTTCTTCATATATTTTGTCCCTTGAGCGGCAGCAGTCAAAAAGTTCTTCTTTGGGACCTTGTGCCGACATATACCGCAAAGAGAGTTGGTTCTTTGTGCCGTATCACTAATATACGACTCCTCAGTTGCAATCGATATTGCGAAAGTCAGCTTAGCCTGGGCGCATACATCCGATTTCTCCATCCGATTGTCTGATCCGATTGTCTGATCAGACAACCTGAAGGCCTTTGCGCCATACATTTCTTATGAAAGCCCGCACACATCCGATTCGAAAACCTGACCGGCAATAAAAATAGGCCACGCCCTTCTACGCCAGCCGTTCAATCCGGTCGTCCGAAGGGCGTGGCCCCGGTCGCAATATTCATCCGATCTTCGAATCGGGTGGGTGCGGTGTTAACCCGATCCGATTGTCTGATCAGACAATCGGAAAGCCAAATCGGATGTATGCGCCCAGCCACAATGTCTTCGACTCGCTGCTCTGTTACATTCGAAGACATTTTGGAAATTTTGTCTTGAACTATTTTTGTAGATAGAGAGAGGCAAATGTTTTATTCTTTTCATGATAGCTTCTTTATTTTTAAAGTCGTAAAAGAACTCATCGGATGCTTTCAGTTGAGCCGCATGCGACTCGCGAGCCGCTCCTGCCGACCCCTGAACTAGACCAAATGCCAATATAAGCTAATTATTTCTTACATAAAGTAGGTAGAAATCTCTTCATAACCTTATTTTTTTCTATTTTATATCTTTCATTAAGTTTTATAGTGAGTTGAAGGTTTTTCGTTAAATTCTTCAGATCTTTTTGGTTTAATTCATATTTAAACGAGATCTTGGCACCTTGTAAAGACGGAAAAGTAAAGTAAATTATTCATATTATTTGTTGTTTGTTTTTGAAACGTAAGTCACTAACTAGTATGGCATCATTTTGTTGACACTTCCTGATGGCTGAAACCTGGCAATTTTAGAACGAGAGTGGATGGCGTCTTTAGTTCATTGAATCGAATGAAAGAAATTCAAGGGCGTTGTATTTATTGTGACGGAAATCGAAAAGACTTTTTCTTTTTTGAAAGTAAAGGTGTTGCAAATAAGTTCAAATTATTCAATTTTTCATACTGATAATTCGTGGTGGAATTTCATTATAATAATATATTAAAACTTTTAAAGTTGTTTCCACTTATTTTATAATTATGAAAATGGATTTTTTCAGACTGCTACAATGATTCCTCAAACTTGGGTTAATATTCATAACATTTGAGGAGTGGAGTGGGGAGGTCACAATGATTTTATTAAAAATATATGGATTTTCCCATCTTAGTAGCTATTTAGTATTTCATTGAAAGTTGCTATTTAATATTTGACTGAATTTACAATTATCTGATTATTACTCAGTTTTACAGATCAAGCTACTATTAATTTGGGGAATACCTCACGTGAATTGTTTTCACTCATTTTCCTGGCAGATAGATTTTATTAAATTTATGGTGAAATGAGATTTTTTATTGATATTAGCAATGTTATATTTTAAAGAGGTGACTTATTTTACAATGCGGTAGGGGATAATATTATGATGGACTTTAAATTTATAAAATGCATATACATATTACTTCAGAACATGTGACAATATTATAATAGATATAGGTTGTATATGATGTACAATATTTATTGTTTCTAAGATCGTCATTTTTATTAGGAGCTTCCGAAAGAACTCTTTCCGATTTTTGTATTGATTTAATTGGGAGATAAAAAATGAATTAGATCGGTTACGAAAGCTACTTTTAAAGTACTAACACATTGGCGATGTCCATAGTATAAAGAATTTCTCACAAAACCCTTCAAGTGCAGGCTACTTTAAGGCAGGGGTCACGGATACGCTAACAGTTTACGGCTGTATTTATTGTACGTGTGAGTATACCAAATAATGCCGTCTCGTGTTTACATGTTGGTTAGGGGATCAAACAGAACTCCTGACTCCCACGACATGAAATTCAAATTGCAACATCGATGTAATTAAACTGTGTTATTGGTCCCACCCCAGACAGACACCCGGATCATTACCTTTCAAAATAAGAAATTTATCCTTCGAATTGTTAGGAACTTGAAAAATTTCGACGTCTTTTCAGTGACATTATAAAAATAGACTCGTTATATTGGAACTAGTTCAGTGAAACCATGCGCGTTGTCTCAGTTACATCTCTTCACTATAAGCATCTGTCAAATATATAAACAATACAAATACGCATTTCAAATAAAGAATTATCAAATCATAAAATCATGTTGGTACCTACTTTATCGCTAGTCTGATTTATAAGTAGTTCTAATTTTGAAAATTAAACGTTCACTGAAGTTATATGTTTAAAAAAAAAATTACATTAGCTCCACACAGGAGGCCCTAAGGAAAACAATTCCATTCAGGGCCTATGTCAACTTTTGGGATGCTTTGTGGAGGGTCTTTTTAGGAAAGGAAATTCTGGGAAGGAAAAGGGTATGAGGGGTGGGTAGGAATCTGGGAGTCAGTGTGTCCAGAAGTGACGGACATATGAATCTATCCCTCCCACTGCCTTGCAAGAGAGAGTCCTGCTGGAGAGATCAAAAGGTCTCCCTCAACCAGTCTCTTCCGATCTGACCTGCCATGAAGTTGGTGGGCAGACGCATCAACCGCCAAGATCCGGACAAACCTCACTCCATCAACCCGGGTACCCCTGCTAATTCAACAAACGTAGCGAATCACTTGGGGTGATGACCTACTGCAGAAGTTATGTTGGTTATCCAATTAATGGTTCCCGGCGGGAACCAATTAATGGTTCCGGGCGGCGGTACCAACACCCGCCTCCCAAATTGTTACGCACTACGCAGAAACACTTCTTACCTACTTTCCACGCACAAACAAACGAAATTAGTGTGTTTAGTACTGTTTAATTTTATCTTGATTAATTTGATTCTTACCATGTATTTGGAATTTCTTAATTGGTGTAGTTTTTATGATTTCCGGCATTATAATATTATTTCATCCCTATGTCGACTAAACTAAAAGAAAGATGTAGCGCAACACGGCATAATACCCCAAAAACAAATCACCAATCACCATAATACTTTTGGCGGGGGGACATACTGCACATAACATTGCACAATAACACTGCAAAATAACACAGCACAATCACACTGCACAATAACATTGCGCAATTTTAATTCACAGGGGTGCTTTACAGGATTCGTTCGATTGACTGTAAACTTTTATAAACCATGTTTCTGAAATAAGTGCAATACCGATTTATTGTTTTGTAAATATATTTCTAAATCAGGTTCTTTAAAATGAATACTCCGAACATCTCTGATATCATTCTTCAATATTTCATTTAAGCATCCATCCTTAATAATTCCCACGATGGTGTCTATAAATCTATTAACTGGTAATCTTACAAGACTTTCCCAGTTAATTTATTTATTATATTTATTTGTATAAATACCACTGCATAATATCTATCGTATATTCCTATAAGTTCAAGGTCACCGATTCCCAAGTAAAAAAACATTCGACGAAAATTATTACAAAAAATGTTTTTAATTTTGCAAATATCAAATTCGACAAGAAAACCTGATTAAAAAAAAATAACTTGATGTAAAACTTCTGTTACGTAACAAATGAATTGCTAATTCGAATTTCCGACGTGGTATTTATGTAACAAATGACCGGTTGGTGGCCCAGAGGTCCAAACCATCGGTCTAGAGGAGCCATTCCAGTTCTACATAAGGATAATTCCTTAAAAATATAATTGTCCTTAACCTTAAAACGAACAAATGGCCGGTTGGTGGCCTAGTGGTCCAAAGCATCAAGCCAGAGGGGCGATCCCAGATCTACGTAAGGATAAGTCCTTAATAATATAATTGTTATCAAACTTTAAATGAACGATTTTTTCGGTAACTGCGATTCCAGGTCTCTCTCATATGTAAGTGAAAAACCGGAATCGCCTCTCAGGTGTCTCTGAATCACTCCGATTTTTAAGAAAGTATGTAGGAAGAACATGTTTTTCCTTTATTAATGAAAATTTTTATTGTAAAATATTCACCTTTACTTCGACTCTGGCTTCATCAACGGCCTCTGTGGCTGAGGGGTAAGGCTCTTGACTAGCAAATACAACTCTCTGCATTCTTTAATTTTCCACTCCAGCTTTTAATTATGGAAGTAGCAATAATTTATTCAAATATTGTTAAACTTTTTCATACCTTTTAGTTGTGTGAGTACCGCAGAAGAGTCCCAACTGCTCCCAACCGTCTGGAGTCAGTGCTCGGGGTAGCGAGGGGAGAGGGAAAGGAAAAGTGGAAGCTTGGGAAATACCTGGCTGTTAAGATCTGGTCGCCAATACGGTTAAAGCCATTTAAAGCAACGTTTGGATTCCAAACGATGGTCTTACTCCAGAGCGATACTGAAAATATCCACCACTCTGGAACATGCCGCAAATGGATTACCTATAGGTATATTATTTTAAAATTAGTAAATTGTGAAGAAAGGCAAATTAATCAAATAAAATTTACTTGCGCACGCCGGGATTCGAACTCGTGGCCTCTGGATTCGTAGCCAAGAATCGTTACGACTCTACCACGAAGACCATTACTAACTTGCGGTACCTAACTCGGGTTAATTATATTTCGTAATAAACATAATCGTTATAAAACTTAAATTTTAGTACAAATCGGCATTTTAAATGAGTTTGGAAAATTGCTTAGAATTTATTCTATTTTAAGTAAATAGAGTTTATATTAATTATTATATAACTAAAATAATAATGTGGCAGAAAATGCTAAATGAGATATTAAAATAATATACCTATATCTATAAATAATCATATTAAAAAAGCTATCAGATTATTATCTTAATATTGACTCTGTTCGTCTCGCATTAAAATAATGAATATTTATCAAGTTTTCAAAATTGAGTGAACATTTTGCCAACGTATTTGCATTGAGTGATTTAGCATTTTTATTTATTTTTAGTAAAAACAACGTGTTCATCAAAATGTTAATATTTTTTGTAAATGTTTTCATTGCATTGGGATTTCTGGCGTAGAATGTTGTTGAATTTGAGTTTATTGATAATGATCCTGAAGAGATATATTACTACAAATAAATTAAACTCAAGAATATTTTCCCCCATATCACAGTTATAACTCAAATTGTTATATTAAAAATCAATTTTTGTTTGTTTGTTATGCGCTGCCATACCGTTCATCCGATTGCGATAAAACTTAGGTGATTTGTTGTGCGCACGCCCGCAAAGGTTATAGGCTATATAAAATGGTAAGCTCTGGCGTTATGAAATTTGTATAAATGAAAATGAGTGTATTTAATATATTTTAGCGGCAGGGTGGGAAGTCATGAGGGGAGAGGCAATGAAGGAGTTAGGGTTAGCGGGAGGGATGACGAGAAAGAGGAAGGCGTGGAAGGTAGAAGAGGAACGCGGTTGGAAGGGGACGCGGGAGGGGAACGGGGACGCATGGGAAAGGAAATGCAGGGAGAAACAATTTATTTCTTTGCATTGCGATGCATGTCCGGTACCAGCTAGTAAATTATAAATTCGTGCGTTATTCTTGCTTTTTTGTTTGAAGCTTAGATGAATTAATGGAGCGAATACATAAGTTACTAGGACAACGCGTGTGGTTTCACTGGTTTACGATTTTAGGTTTTTTAGCGGTTCATATGCATATTATTTGAACGGCTACCCTTTTCATTAGCGGTGTTACATTTTTCGTCCAATTTTTTATTTTATTTTTTATATTAGCTCTACGTAGGAAGCCTTGAAGAAAATAATTTCCATCTGAGCCCATGTCATCTTAGGGAATGATGTGTGGAGAGATTTTTTTAAGGAAATGAACTTCTGGGAAGGAAAAGATATGAGGGGTGGGTAGGAATTTGGGGGTCAGTGTCAATGTATAAATCCATCCATCCAACTGCCGTGCATGGCGATGGGTCGAAAGAGTCCGGCAGGAGAAGTCAAAAGACCTCCCTCAACCAGCCTCTCTGAATCCGGCCCGCCACGCAGTAGATGGACAGACGCATCGGCCCCCAAAACCCGGACACCCCATGACATACAACGTGTATTGTATTTTTATAATGTCATTGGTTTGAATTATTAACCCTTTCAGACTATGTGAATATATATATTTGAAAATAGATAGAATTTTTTATTAAAAATGTATGGTTTTCGTTTTCCAATTGTTGGTATAACCGGCTTTGTGCGCTATTTGTTTTATTTACTAGTTGAGGTAATGTTGGCAATTTTTATATTTTAAATGATGATTTTTGCGTTTAATTTCGACCGAATTTTTTCTCCCGTTTTTTTGTGATGTAAATTTTGAATTTATTTTTTAATAAGTCGGGTACGCCTCGTCTATTAATGTCATATTATCGCGAAAACAAGCTTATGGGTCCTAGTGGTTAAATGTTTAATTTTTTGTAATTTAGAAAAATTGAATAAAACGTAAAATGTTTGATATACATAGTAAGATTTGTCATTTTATGTGAAACACGCCCTTCTGAGACCCAAAATTCTTTCAAATAAATGTTAACAATAACTTCTAAACTATTGAAAAAAAACACCAAAAATTTTCAAATAACTCTACCAATTGCCATCAAGAAACAAATATGTTCTACCACTGCCAGTTTTAATTCAGGTCTGAAATGGTTAAAACAGATTTAAAAAAAAAATCGTTAGGAAAAAGGAAACCACATTTCGGAAGCGAGTTTCTTTCCATTACTCTTCTCCATTTTGAAAACTTTTAAATTTAATGAAATGAAAACAAATAACTTTGTGGCATACACAAATTCACTTTGTGTATGCCACAAAGTGAATTTGCGAATTTCGAAGAAAAAACTTTTAAATTTACTTATTTATTTTCAATTGCACTTGTGATATGTTACACTAAAATATTACAAAATAAGATGATTATATATTTTGAGCAATGTCTGTAGTAATTCCATTTAATTTCATTCAGTCAACAAACTCGCCGACATTAAATTATCATCAACTTCAAAGTAATCGTACTTATAAGTTAAATAAGTCAAGTGGGCAACTTTGTAGCGCTTTGCAGCTAGGTAATTACTAAATACATCAGTATGTTAATGTTAAGTATATTTACTTTGCATTCATGTTATGCAATTAAGATTCAACCAAGCCGTCAGGGAAGTCGCCCGGGGACATGAATCACGCAGGGTTTAAAGTGGACTGTAAAACCTTCAAAATTATGAAGGCAAGGAATTTCGATTAATTTATTAAAGCAAGCTATACATAACATTTCCCACCTAAAGTAGAATCGATTCATGGAAATAGATCCATCGTTGGCCGTGTAAAAGAAACAAAAAAAAACTTCTGGGGCTCGATGGGCATACCCAGTGCGCTAATTAAAGAGTGAGGCGTGAAAGCAGGATGGACGAAAGTAGAATGATTGCAGAAGAAGTGAAATCTATGAGGCGTAAGTGGGACGATCTGAGTATAAATGATGAGATTTGAAAAGAATGCGAGGTCAAGAGGTATCAAGCAGTGGTGGACAATGTGTAAGGGATGCTGAAGTATGTACCTACCTATTATCAAATATAAATATCTATAGACTAGCCCACGAACAAGATTACTGACAAAAATAGTATGTCAAATAAGCTCTATAAATCCTTTATGCTTCACATTAATTATTACAGTTCTAAAATTAAATTAATTAAATAGATATTCGAAAGATATTCAACGTATGAATCGGCTTCAGTTATTCAAGCCAAACTGCCAAATTGTCAAAATTGTCAAAATTGTCGCGCGAACAAATCTAATATGTACCGAATTAAATCCACGCGTTTTGGTTATGCTATTCTGTGCACTGTGCTTAAGCGCATTAAAGTCGTTTTCTGCGCGTTGGATGCTCCCATGGAATGCGTATCCGGCTTCCGGCAAATCTCGGCAGGCAGAACTAAATACGCTTGCGCGAAAATCAAACTTTTTCTAACATCGTGGATGCGGAATGAACCAGAGAATCCGCTGTTGCTGGTACTGGGGCGTTTACGCGACATTTGACACACGACTCACACGAGCATCGAGAATGGTATTATATGAATTTCGGCCCGGTCCGCGCGTCGAGTTTTGTTGTTTTTGGCCACTGAGGTTGGAACGGAGTCGTTAAATTGCAGTATTTTACTGTTTACGGCTAGAAAAAATAAGCCAAAGGCTTTTTTTAATGCGGAATAAATAAATAACAATTATTATTATATATATTATACGTCTAGAAAGGTAGGGAAGCGCCGCATCCACAATATGTATGGAGGGACCGCGCCTGGTACCAAGCAGGTACGTGTAATAAACTAGCATTTTTTTTAGAGTTTATAAAACAGGCATGATACCCAAAACTTACACAGTAATTAATTATATAAAACTTACAAGTAATTAATTATATAAAATTTTAGTTAAATTGGCGTTTTTGCTATTCTATAGATGTAGAGCAGATACGTAGAGAAAGAAGTAGGTAACATGATATAATATGATGTACAAGTGGATGGCTGAAAAAATCGAAAACCCCACGAGGACATTAAATCCAGTAAAAATATTAGAAAAGTTTGATTGAGACAAGAGTAAGTGACATTATGAAGTAAGATTGCAAGCAAGGAGTGTGTGCCAACGCCAAGATAGAGTTGTGTGGTGTTTCATCTTCTCTGAACCTTCTTTACGAAAATTGTTGTGAATGTTAGGTTTTTTTGGCAATCTCTGAAAACAAAGATTTTAATCAATAAAACCATTCCTTCCCTCTAATCGCCAATATATAAAATTTGGTAATTCCGGAATGAACTAATATATATGTGAATTGTCGCTAAGCAGCTCCGTAAACGTAATGATATAATTTTACTCTCATGGCTTCTATGATTGACAGTCAAAATATCAAGAAGGTACTACAGTAGAGACAAAATGTGATCCCCTGGGATTTCACTTGTTACGAAACATTTGGACGCGTTTAAGTTCGCGTCAAACGTCACCAAGGAAATACTTCCGCTTCGTCGGATATCCTATCCCCACTAATCGTCGTGATCCAATTAACAGGTAATAATATGTTAGTAATACGGTGTGTTTGGGACTATCGAGTTTCTCGAGCGAGGCTACCAGCTAGCAGCTAGCTACCAGTCAGTATCGGCGTATCACGTTACACCCATTGGACCAAACTCACTTCCACTGAAACTGATACGGACCTGATACCCCTGTCGAATTAAACCTTGAATCATTTTTCATAGATTGAGCAGTAATTTAAACAGGCAGGAATAGTTTGAAGATTTTAAATTAACTCTTTTGAGTGAAAAATATTGATGCAATTAAAGTATATTTATATACAGATATAAAATATATATTCAGCATTTAAATCAATAAAATTTTAATGTCAGTTTTTGAGATTCATCGGCACTTCTCACTAAACTCTAATGGTCCAACCAATATCTATCCCACCTACAGATTTTTTCACTCCCAAAATTGTTTTCTTTTGTCATTTAAATCCAACTGCTTTGTCTTCGCTGGCGGTTTTATTTATGTTTTTATTTAAGTTTATTTCGGAAACATACTGTTATAAATTCATTTTACATTTAATTGTAAATATAATATAAACCAGTGAAGTTCCATTTATTATTAAAAAAAAATGGTTACAGATTAGGAAGCTAATAGATAAATAGTAATAATATTGTATAGTGTTAGTAAAAAGTGAGTAAAAAGAATAAGTAAACAATAAAGAAATGATAGTTTTGATTTAAGTACATTGTAAGGTTAATTTGATTTTAAACGTTTCAAGGGTACAGTGGAAAATATCGATATCTCTTAGGACGTTGTAAGATTTGCAGATCGTCCGAGCATTTTGCATATTTCGATTTGAAGAATTTCCAAGAATTTTGTGCATATTTCGATTTGAAATGTTGTGCATAATCAAGATTCATAATTCGAAATTATCTATTGGTACATATTATAATAATATCGTAAGAATATATTCGAAAGCAAATATGAATTTATTAAAATAAATTTATTTTAGCATTGAAGAAGAAGAGAACACTAATAATCTAAACGAAAATATGAAAGAGAACAAGACACAGAAAAATAAAAAGATTACGGTCGAGAGGTTCTGGGATCGAGTCCCAGTTGTGACCGTTATCTTTTTATTTTTCTGTGTCTTGTTCTCCTTCATATTTTCGTTTAGATTATTAGTGCTATCTTTTTCTTAAATGTTATTTTACATTGATGAGAATAACCTTCAAAAGTTATAAAAAGAGAGTTGTTCTAATAAAAATTGAATAAATTTATTATTTGTCAATGTATCTTCCACGCCTTTAAATTACGGAACTCTAGACTTCGTAGATTAAATGTAATATTAAATCAAAATGTAAAAACATCTTCGGAATATTCATAGCTGCATCTAGTTGTTGTAACTGAATATTAAGTGAACACCACTCACCACTCATCACTCATTAGATATCGCACCAAGACGTTGATTATGTAAGTATACATCTTGAAGAGAAGGTACTTAATATTCTTGGATCCGTAATCAACTTAAAAAGCTATTATGTAATATACGTTCCCACCTTGTTAGTTAGGTTAAGTTTTGAAACGATTACCGAGTCTAATTTTTGCATTTGAATTTACTCCATGAGAAGAGCATTTAGTTTAATGAAGAATAAATATCTCTCCCAATCAACCTGATGTGTTATTAATCTAAGTATAAGTAGGTAAGCATGAAAAGTGTGCAAATGCGCCCTTCGAGTAAGAAAAATCCGCGAGTCGTTCGCCGTTTCCCCTTCCCTGTGGTCGGGCCCGCCCCGTCGCGCGGCGCGTCGCTGTCGGGCACCGCCGGGTCACGCTAGTTTTACGTTACACAACTACATCACTTCACATTAGTCAGGTGGAAAAGTTGCCGCCGGGCCGGTGCGCGCAGAAAAGCTTTAAGAGGCTTTAGTGATAATACGGCACCCCGGCTGACCGCTGACTGACTCGCCAATATGGAGTCTAAGCTCGGCAAGAGTGCTTCGCAAGACACCTTGGACGAGTCCTTCGAGTCGAGTATTCCGTACGTACCCGAGGACCCTCCCGCTATCGAAACAGTTGTCGAAACCCCACCACCCGTCGGGGCTCCGAAACCTGATCAGTCGAAATTAAAAACCAAATTTAGCTCCTTCGCGTCGCCGTTCAAAAAGAAAAATTTTCAACTCGGCCCTGTGAAGCGAGGAAATCTCACCGACAGCAAGGATGATAGTGACAAGGACGCCAAAGAATCAAAACGTCGAAAAAAGAAGAAAACGAAAACAGAAGAAGTAACGACCGATGAAGATCCCGGCGTCGAAGCGGAAACGGAAGGTTTCAGCGCTGAAGAAGAATTGTTGAAGGGGAAAAAGAAGAAAAAGGGCGGAGCTCGAAGTAAGGCGGGGGCGTTCGTTAGAAAACTCGGGTCCTTCGGGGGTAGGAGGGGGGCGCGGGAAAGCCCTGAGCCGGGAGGGGGTGGAGGAGGGGAGAGACACTCTTCAGGCAGCTCCAGCCTCACTCCTGTTTCAGTAAGACGTCGCACCCCGGACGGACAGGACGGGCCGCCCTCGGACCCGAGTATCAACGATGAGTCCGGTTCAGGGTATGGTTCGGTGGAGAACGTCGAGGCAACTCGCTCCGCTATGTCCTCTCCTCCGATAAGCGAATCGAAAATAGAACAAACTGAATCATTCGAAATAAAGCAAGTTCAACCTCTTCACCCGCAAACAGATATCACGGAAGCTATCAGGGAAGAAGTGTCATCTGAATCGGTCGATCAGGATATTTTGGACATAGACCCTCCTCCAATAGAAGATCCTCAAGAAGAAGTTGACATAACGGCGATAGCGACTACTCACCCAGTCTCCACCCTTCCGTTCGCCGTTTCAACGTGGAAACGTAAGAAAGCCACCAGTGTTCAAGTCATACCCCGGCCGATCGAATCTCCGAGTCCAGAAGACGCGCTCCGCAGGAGAATAGCTTTCGTGGCCCAGGCCAGTGTGTGTCTGTCCGAGGATCGGGAGGACTGGGACCTGGGAGAGGCGGAATCCTCTTCCCCACGACTGTCCCGCATGGTGCAACTGGCGCAGCAGCGGCGCAGGTCCTCCGCGCAGAGCACAGACCACAGCCGGGAGCCGAGCCAGGCCACTAGTCCAGACCCGGACGCCAGTCAAGACCAGGTCAGCCAGGACGCTGAGAGAACAGACGACGAGGACTTCCAGGACACAGAGGAGACCCGACTGCTGCCGGAACACGGCATGCCCCCGTTTGGCGATCTGTTAGACGGATCTGACCCCAAAAGAGACATGGGTAGCGGCTCTTCGGTAAGGCTTGCTATCTTTATAACCGGCATTGACTTCCATCATTAAACTGCACTTTAGACAAACTTTCACTTGTACGTATTTTACGTTGATCCTGTAAGTTTGAACGATGGCGGTTGATAAATGTAAATATTGTTTTCGCTATTTACAAAACAGTTGACAAATCTACGTAAAAAGTAAATATGTTCTATCAAAATGAAGGTTACAAAAAAGATAATGGTGGAATAACGACCACTTTGAGCACCTATACAGTTTACCTATTTTATTTTCGGTAGTGTAAATGGCAGGGGGAAATTGCTTATAGGAAACCCAAATTAAACTTCACTTCAACAGAAAATCTCCTTAATTTGCTTTAAAATTATTTTATAAATGTTGCCAATTTGTTGTACAATAATATTTTGATACGTATATAAATTATACAGAATTTTCGCTGCAGCGTGAAATTTTGCCTAACACTGACAACAAATAACCATTATACTGATAGCGCTCGCAAGTAGCTCCCAATCATCTTCGTAATGTTATTGGTGTTACTGGTGTGAACGAATATGACGATATCTAATAATGCACTTCATTAGTTGTCAGAATTAAAAGCTCTTTTACTAAACAAATCCTTAAACATTCTGAATATGGAAGTCTTACGTAACTTCCTGAACCGGTTTTCAGTTTGCCCCCGTCTGTGATCAAAGATGCTCCGCTGATCAGTTCGCGCTCTTCTTTGATAAAATTTACAATACATTTATAAACATTCATATTACTTCATATCGCGAAATTCATTCAGCATAGTTAATGTTATGTAATGAGATGTTACTTCAGAAATAAAATAATATAAAATCTCAACTTGTTTGTAATAATTTGCAAATTGGATACTAGTTCTAGTGCGCAAGAATTGATGAATAATTTTGCTTTGACTTTTAATCAAATAATGAATAAACGTATGTTGAATAATTATTAATTTCAAGCTGTCAAGTTTAGAAGAAAGTAAAGAGTGAGTTTTCCTACCGCGAACAAATGGCTTATCCCACGCACCAAACTAGAGCTTGTGAGTGTTGTGGATGGCGAGTTGAAACAACCACTATACACAATGTAAGTCTGTAAATACTTTTTTTATAATTCAATTTACTTTAAACTAATTATCTAACTAATTCAATTTACGGGACGGGGTTGTTTCTCAGAATTTGAAAAGTTATGAAATATCAAAGTTGATTTTCAAGTTCTGTGCGAGTTCTATTCAAGTTCTGTGAAGCAGCTGGACCATAATGATATGAAAACAGAAATTGAATTGAATTTTAAAATGAAAATGATGAATTGTTCAAATTCTGTTAAACAACTAGATCTTGTTCAATTATTCTACGTTCACATGATTGCTAAAATAAGAATATGGTTAGAAACTTTAAATTGTTTCAAAACGTTTTAATAATAGAATTCCACCAAGATTTTTCAACATCAAAAATAGAATTAAAAGAATATCATAGCTTGCCTAACAAGATTTTAATTCTTCAGAATTTGAATTAGTTGGAAATTGAATATGTTTTGTAATTGAATTCGCTTGAATTTGAATTCGTTGGAATTTGGATTTGTTTGAATTTATATTTTCCTTTATTTGAATTTGTTTCAATTTGAATTTGACTTGATTTGAATTTGACTCGATTTGAATTTGAATTTGACTTGATTTGAATTTGGATTTCGAGGGATTTGAAAAAAGTTCGCACGACTTTACCCGATTCGACCAAGTAAAACGCAGCGCAAACAAATGTTATTCGCGTGCGTTTTAGTCAGTAGTAGTAGTCAGTTTATCTAGTTATTGATATAATATTTGCTGTAACTTTTTTGTTTAATATTTTATGGGCGCTGTCAGTCAATCCTCTAAAGTGAATTTACAATAATTATCATGACATAAGGAATATTCCTAAACAAATTGTTTACAATACAACAAACTATTCTGGCCTTGACGTCTTGACATATTTTCACAAGCACTTTAAAAATTACGTGTACCCTCCCAGGGTAGCATGTAGATAGGAAGGTATAATACTTTCAGCGAAGGTATACTAGTCCCAGGACGAGCTCTAGCTGGGATTAGTTCACGCGACTGTTTTCCACTTGGAAAAAATTGCATAATGCTTTATTTCATAGATGATTGATTTTATTTCCTATGTGGTTCTCGTAGCAAGCGTGCAGAAATTATATAGTTTGGTTATTTTATCAGCTGTACCATTTTTCGGTAACCGGACAATTCAACAAAGTGCAAATTCATTACTCGTTTGAAAATTCATTAAAAGTAATGAAAAAAAATCAAGTGCAGTTCACACGCGGCAGAGAACTTCACTCACGCTGAAACTTCACTCACACAATCTCAACCAATAGGAGCCTTGAAAAGTGAGCTCATAATCAAAGTGGCCAATGCGGCCAGCACGACTCTTCGTAGATACTGTTTGTAGGAAAGGTTTCATTCTATCTCATGCTCTCGCAGGCTAAATCCTGTAGACGTGTTTATCTCTCCTTAGTGTCATTTCCGTTTCACCGAGTTTCGAATCACAACGGTGCTAAAGAAGTTTCACTTCAAAAACTTGCTTAAATAGATTATAGCCTTGCTAAAAAAACTTGCTTATAGAACTTTAGGTTAGGTTATGAATTATTTAAAAAAAAAAATTCATCACTCTTAATGACTTTTCAAAGGGGTGTTGAAATGCCACTTGAGTTGACATGAAATCCTACTTTTAACCCGGATTAAGATATAAGTTTTGTGATAGAAGAAAAATATTTAATTTATAATTAGATAGCGTAAACAGAACAGTATAAGTCTTTCATTGTATCACCGTGATAAACTTAGGCAATAAATGTCCATTAATAGATTTCGCGATAAACGAGACACGACGAAGCCAGAACTTGCACCGGGAATCTGTTTTTTTCTTATCTGAGATCTGATCTAACAGATTGAATTAATTCACATGTCTAACACTTAAAATAAGTAATAAAATGAATACTGATTATGTGGTGTAGATACCAAAAAACTATATTTTTCTTATTCAATTTAAATATCTCATTAAATTAAATATTTTAAAAATTATATTAAGGTACCGTAGTTATCCACGTGGTGAATGATCGTGGTTAGTCCTGTTCACATTTTGTCGTTATTCATTATGTATACTTTTTGAATCACAGTATAATTCACCGTGGCATTACAGTGTATCGGTTTTGCGACATTTCAACAATGTGCAGTCAATCGAAGTGAAGTCGCGGTCACCGGCTAATATTGTATTACGGATCACACGATATGCCATTCTCTACGTACAATATACGAGTTTGTTGCACGAATCCGTACAATGTTACTTGATTATTTAAGTAAATAATAAGACTTGAAAAGTTATAAAAAAATCTCAAATACTATATCAAATTATAAGAGATGTCACGAATATTCGCCAACTATTCGGTATTCCGCCCATTCGGCAACTTTTTTTACTATTCGACCGAATATTGCGAACCATTCGGCCAAATACCGAATACCAAATCATGAAAAAAAACGCCTAATAAATAAAATATTTAATACTTAAAATCAATCAGTGGTAAGTTATGATGAATGAAAACAATTTTTTCAGCATTTTTTGATATATCTGCTTCCAAAAATAGCCGCTCACTACATACACTGCTACCGGGAGATGATAAATAGATTTTAGCAAATTCTGCTAGACTTGGATGCTGATTTGCGTTTGCTGACCACCACTTGTAAGGGTCTACTGTCCGATCTTTCAATTGAGTTTTCATGTAAAAATCATTTTCATTTGCGAAATGTAATTGATTTTTACATGAAAACTGTTTGCGAAATATACAAAGTGTCACCGATTATTCGGCGGCAGAATATTCGGCGCTTCGGCTGAGAGTCCAGCCGAATATTCGGTATTCGGCAAAATCACTATTCGTGGCATCTCTACAAATTATGTCTGGGTTATGAATTTATTTAATAATTATTAATATCTGAACTTTTTACACCAAACCAAAATGACGGACAAAAAATGGTGGAAGTATTTTTTTCTCCAACCTCTACCGATCTATGGACATATTGAGTATTCATAAATATGTAAGTACCTAAAGCCTGAAAGAAGTTTATTATACAACATTATTTCCAATACACCGTGATTTAAATTTAAAATACAATAATAATACAAGTATTGGTGTTTTGGATTTAGTTTAGATTTATAAATGGTGATATTTTATTTTAGATATCAATTTCAAAACTCGATAAATTGCGCGTGGAGACAATGTTGCGTAACTCCCCATTTTATTAACCGGATTCGTATGGTAACGAAGCGCAAGAAGCGACATTATACAGGTTGTGCCAGAATGTACCCGAAACCTTCGATGTAAAAAATGTAGATGATACATAGACAGCAAAATGACATCTACATTTTTAATTCAAATAAGCTCAGGAATCGTAAGCGTATATATTTTTGCCATGTTGCGCTTCCTCGTTTTGATTCAATTCTGTAATAATTGTGAACCAACATGGCATCATGAAAAAAAGTTCGTTTGTCTCTATTTTCATGGTTGATCTTGTAGTTTTCAATTAAAATGTTACTAATCATAAATGGATGATCAAGGAGGAGAGGATTTACGAATTGAATATATAAATATAAAACTGATAGCATACATGGTATAGTTTTTTTCTGAAGCTTGCGCGCGGTGCATTAGTGCAAACTGCAGTAAGTGGTGGAGGTGAGATACTAATCATGTTGCCAGGGATGTGTGTCTATAAAATAGTAGGGATTGCCGTAGATGCATAGATAACCCTTGTCTTGGAAAATTTATCATTTATAAATGAATCCATGATAAATAGTCCATTTATAAAAGATATTTACCAATATGTAAAATAATAAACAACAGCAAAATACTTTTCAAAATTATATACAAGGACATTCACGGGCGGTGACCGGGCAATTCAACAACGTGCAACTTCATCACTCATTTGAAGTCATTAAAAGTGGTGAAAAAAAACTTGGTTAAACACTTACTACATTAATTTTAATAATTTTTCAAATGGGTGTTGAAATGCCACTGGTGAGTTGTTATGGAACCTGCAGAGACATAACACTAGGACGTGCAATGAAGTCGAACTTCCTAAAAAGTACAACAATAGTTTACAACAATTATGTAAAAATAAAACTAGTTTACTCTAGAAAGGAATGAAGTATTATAATCCGCTGACTTTGGAAACTTTAACGTGTCCTACAATTGGTAGTTTGTAGGAGCCATAGAAATAGAAAATGTAGTTCATACGTTATAATTAATTAGTAATGTGTGAACTTTGATGTTCAGATTACTAAAATTAAATTAATAAATAAACAATAAAATCTGTTCCACCCTGGAGGGTGTTTTGGTTCTGAACATAATTATATATTAATGGGTCTATTATGTATGATTTTTTTTTAACAGTTTCACTCTCAACACCTTGAAACTTTTACCCACTACTGGTTTAAAAGTTTTTTCCTTCGTTGTAATATTATTTCCCCAAGGTTTTCCCCCAACGTTTAAAATACGCTTGGTTGGCCTTTTCAGTGTGATAATAATAATATTATTTATAGTTTTACCATAAACACTTTTTATTATTTTTGATACCTCTAACATAATACGTACACTACTTTGTGGTTCTTATTTACACCGACGTTTTAATTCCCTTTTCAACGTATCTGTTTTTTTTTTAATATAAAATATTTGATAGTATAACTTTAACTTTTTTTTTAAAGAAAGACAAGCATTCCCGGGTTACGAATAACACAACAATATTTGAAAATCTCCTACTACCACTACAGAGAGCCGAAAATGTTGCTTGTGTTGTGATGGAGGACTTAGCCACCCGAGGAATCGAACACGGGACGCACGAGTGGGACCCAAACGCGATGCCTACTCAACCACTGACCGGTCAAAATTCAGCGGTTTTATTGAGATGCTGTAAAATAATGCGTGAATTATATTCTTCGCGCAGTTTCATTCCACATCATTAAACATTGCTTGGTACTCGCACTTGTCATGCAATACATTTTCAATATTTCAAATTACAAGATAATTAGTTAAATCGATATCTCAGAAAACGAATCATACTTTGTTTCGGAAAGACAAATAAAACGTCTTATTCTGGACGAGGCACTTATGAAATAAATTATTTATGGCGTGGGTATAGTACTTACATACCCAAATAAAATGATTGATAATTTTATCTGTTCAAAGATAATAAACATTGATCGATAACAATTATCCAAAATTTATCCATTATTGTCTCTGCATTCGTGGACGAGGGACGTGCTTTGAAATTTTATTAATTGGTTCGTCTTGAAAATAAGTTACAATGTCTCCAAGGCTCGAGGTAATGAAGACGTGGTTTTTATATACTAATTACTAAGTTCTATAATTGTTATTGAGACATAAATAAAGCTTGCATAATTTTTATTTCGTAAAATCATGAAATAAGATAGAATCTGTCATAAGATTAGCCATTGTTTTTAAACAAATGAGGTCGTCGTACTTTGTGTTGTTATATAAGAGTTTTGCGTTGCTGAATAATGGGTAAGTCAAAAGAATTCATAATCTGCTTTTTCGTAGATGGCGCTAATTAAATTATTTTAGGGGAAACCCTTTTTGCGAGTTACGCTTTATAACATTAAGATTTATTGTTGGTTTACGCTCGTTCATATGTAATATGAATATTAATAAATAATTTTGTCCTTATGCAAACTTAATTCTTTCAAGAAAGCCATACAAATACAATATTGTATGAACGGACAAAATTATTTATTCATATTCATACGGTACCATACGGTACATATATTTGTACGGTCAATAACAAAAAATTCATCGTAATATTTTAAAACATTATTTGCAAAAGTGTTTTTTCCTAAAATAATTAAATTGGCGTATCTATGCATGAGAGAAGTTAATTAATATTTTTTTTGGCAGCGTTCAAAGTCCTTATTTAGTACTAGAATATCGGTTTGAAATCACCTTTTAAAAAACCACGAACAACGTAAATTTCGCTGTAGTGCTACATACCTACCTATAATGCTTATACAATTGAATATTCTTATTAATTCATTATATAATTCCCTTGATCAGTAGAAGGTAGATTTTTATCTATTTATTTAGCACGATAAAATAATACAATTATAATGGAATTTTCAATGTTTGTCTCGTTGGGAAATGTCTGTGTCGAGACGATAAAATAATACAATTATTATGGAATTTTCAATGCTTGTCTCGTTGGGAAATGTCTGTGTCGATAATAAGGATAATATAGGTAAAATAATAATAAGGATAATAAGGTATATTATGGAAGTTAAGATTAAAAATATTATATAATGATAATTATGATATTAAGGATAATATAGGTATAATAATAAGGATAATATAGGTATAATAATAAGGATAATAAAGTATATTATCGAAGTTAAGATTAAAATTTTTATATTAATAGATGTACAACTAGGTTAGGTTAGGTTGTACGAAATATAATATTAACATCTAAGTATATGCTTTAAATTAATTAGTTTGCAATAATCGAACGACAAATTTTATTTTAACAATCCAATTCTTTATTTCATGTGATGTCACAGACACGATCTAAACTAATCTAAACTATCACGAAATCTCCCGGCAGATCATTTCTATTACAAGTATGGCTAAAGGTAGTCATGGTCTTTTAATAGCAAGATTTTTTCAACATTTCTCCATCCTTCAAACTTGCAACATTTCCCCATGTTTGGTGGTGCTACAGGAAGAAAAAACAGCCCTCGCTCTTTTCGTTGCTAATTGTTTTTATTTTATTTCCAGGCACACCCCGCGCCGCTGGGAGGAGATAGACGCGAACACCTGTACAAGATCTTGGTGATCGGCGAGTTGGGCACCGGAAAGACGTCCATCATCAAGCGCTATGTCCATCAGTTCTTCAGCCAGCACTACCGCGCCACAATTGGCGTGGACTTCGCGCTCAAAGTGCTTAACTGGGACTCTAACACCACCATACGATTACAGCTGTGGGACATTGCTGGTAAGTCCCCATTTCCTCTTTATTTGTCTACACAAGACGTAGAAGCTAAAACCGTGCTTTGCGGTGTTGGAAGATAGATAAACAATTCCTTTAGGTAGAGCGGAAGTCATTTTATACTGTCCCACTTTTTGTTGGTACTTGCCAACTGATTTGAGATTTATTGTATTTTTTATGTTCTCTATTTTATACAGGTGCTTGCAGGTTTTTACATGATGCAATGCCGCCATATGGAGTCTCACGAATGAGTTTTTCTTTTGCCCTGTTTAATTCATATTTGTCTTACTAACCTATGTTTTTGCATTTTGTTTTTCCTGTTAAGCACTTGCATACTGCTTACTAACAACGTATGCAGGGACACTGAAGGTCTAGATTCGTTCAAAATAAATAAATGTAGCTTCGTTTAACAAAAAAAAAAATAGAATCTTGCGAGAGCCTTGAAGGAGTAACCATCTGTTACTTATACAAGAGCGGGTAAGTGGTGGATAACCTCCAATGTCCCAATATTGGGGGTTCCGTAGTGCCACTGATTTCAAGCAGTGAGGACTGTTTAGAAATAATCGTTATTACTAAGATGCAGCTTTCTTTATTTACATTTTGACTTTTCTATTTTTATTCCTTTTAGATAAGTTATCTGACGTTTTGATTTCAATAAATGCCTACCATTATTTTATAAATATTATAACATTTTTGAAAGCTTCTTAGCACCCTTGTGATTTAAAATTGGATGAATCGTTAAAGCGACACTAAAAAGAGACAAAGCAGCCACAGGTTTTAGAGAGATTTGCGAGAGAATGAGAAGGAATAATCGTTCTCCTCTTCGTAGCCTTCCCACTCTTGTCTACCTAGTTTTCTGAAGGTTTCACTTTTACTGCGTGTGAACTGCACACATTTTTTAATTATCAAATTAAACCTACATGTATTAGAAAAATAAATTAAAAGTAACCTACCTTTATTCTGCACGCAGCTTTCGAAGTAGCATTAACGGCCGTTGTTCGTAACTTTCCGATCGAACGAAGTGATTTGTTTAGTAACGCTCGATTCGCCTGCTGGTAGGAGAGTTGGTTGCGAAGAGTGATTTGTGCATTTTAGTGTGTTGAGTCAAAATTTCAGCTAACAGTTAGTTGTTCAGAAAGATTGGGAACACCGGCCGTTGGACCCGGCTGAACCGTGAAAAGCCAACACCCCTTTCGAATTATGCATACATTTTATTTATATTGTTTTAAAATTTCATTAGCTAGCTGCCTTTTAATCTTTATTTATTGCACATGAACTCCAGGAAAACCTTAATCCCACCTTAAAACGAACCTTAATAATTTTATTTGTTTTTAGTACGATGATTGAATTAATTAATAGTTTTATGGGATAATATATTTTAGGTGCACAGAATTACTTTCGGTTGCAGGGGCTTCTACGCGTTGCACTTTGTCATAATACTTCAACAACTGCTTTGTAGGTAATCTTTCGAAACTCATTGCATGAGTAATTTCGTTACGTGATTGCAAATATTATATATATATATTACGCCAATTATACACTGGAAATAACAAAACCGCAATTTATGAGCGACAACATTTCAGTATTTACAATATTAATGAGCATGTTCTTTGTCACGTTTTACGTGTAGGTTTACGTTTTACGATTTACACTTTTTACATTTTGTCATTTTAATTTTTTACTAAAGACCTTACTAGGGATTCTGAGACGGACTACACGTGGGCTATTGTTACTTCATGATTTCCCCATCTGCATGTTTGTCGACCACATCTTCATGTTTATTGATTTCGTCATCTTCAGTTCTGCATGCATGAAAATATTACTTGAAATATATAATAATACGAGATTTAATTTTTCTTCAACAATATGGTAATTAATAATGTTTTTTTTTAAATCAGTCGATAGCCTCTATGAATATTAGTGTCGTAGTACGAACGGGTACAAAATGTCTATTGTTATTGTTCCATTTGTAGGTATATTAGTCACAATATTATTGTTAATTTATTGTGCTTATTTTACAATTTATTTGTAGATATCATAAATAAAATAAATATAGAATAATCTATTTATTACCAATGATTATATTTGCCAATAGACTTATTTGACTACTGAAACGTCAAGATAAGATTCTCTGTCATCAGTTATCTTTCTACAAATAATGAGATAGAGAGAGTGCGTTCTTGTTTATGAGATTCTAGCTAACACTTTACGGAGCCCTTATCTGCGATGTGCGTTTTCTTTGAGGGATAGGTATGATAGGTCGGGTGCAAGAATCAGAAACAAGGTACAGGGTGTTAATGAATCAAAAATTTCACAATCTAAAAAAGTTTGTTATTATTGTTTAACTTAGGACACTTAGGGTAAGATATTAAATATATTTAAATACAAATATCATCATTAACCCAAATTTTGAAAAATAAAAAATATTCGTCCATACCTATAACAAAAATGAATTCTCCTATCGTATTTCCGGTCTTACAAATATTTCACGGTAGAAATAGTTTGATCACGCAACATCGTGGTATAGAAGAATGTATTTTATTTGGGAGACCAACAGTTAACATTAAAACAAAGCATAATATTATCTAACTTACATTAATTGTACCATTTAGTTATATTTAAGTGAAGTGAGTTGAAAGATGATAATGAAAGATTACATACACAAACAAACTAACTTGTTTAGTTGGGAATAGGGACGGGGTAGGATTGGGGAGTGGTCAGTCTAGTTGTAGTTTAGTATATTCACTAATAAAAGTATGCGTAACAAAAAAAGGTTCGTAGAATGATGGTAGCATTTGATGAGTATCTATAGTTGTTATAAATTATCGAGAGATCGCTTGTGTAACTTTAAGGGGTGTGGTGCAGAGTTAAAAATGTCGAATTGTGCTTAGTATGCATTGAAAGTGTTGGACGTACGATAAATGGAGGAGTTTTCTTTAGAACTGGTGTTGCGTCGAGGGACGCTAAGAATTTTGTCTGATCTGGTTCGTTTGTTGGGAACTAGTAGTTTGATTCGTTGTAGGTGTTCCGGGCAATGTACGATGGACATGAATATTTTCTGTAGAAAGAGTACATCAGCCGAGCTTCTTCGATCTTCCAATGATAACCATATTCAGCCGAGCTTCTTCGATCTTCCAATGACAACCGGCCGAATCTTGGTGATTTAAGTGGGGATGATAGCTACGGAAATCTAAGAATCGTAGGAAACGATTTTGAACACGTTCCAGATTGTGATACCATATTCATTGATTAACGATATTTTTATTTTATGTGAAATTCACGACGAAATACTTTTCTACATTAATTTAAGGTTATTCTATGAATTAAGACGGTTTAGTTCCCCCTAAATTTTTCGACAGTCAGCAGTACATCTGACGGGGTAAAAAACCTTCGTATCATCTGTGTAAACCGATATTTTGGAGTATTTGAAGCATTGGCCTATATAATTGATTTAAATATTAAACAGTAGGTCCCAATAAAGATCCTTGAGGCACACCTGTCGGGGCAGTTACCTAGTCCGATTTAAAACCACCCACAACTACGACTTGACTTCGGTATGATACATAGGATGAGAGAGTCACCGTGTACACCAATGTGTAAGTTTGCATGATAGATAATATTTATGTGGTGAATCACTAGGTCAAAAGCTTTGATATAATCCGTATATACTGTACACGCTGATCCATATTATCTTGCAAGAATTTCGTCAATGATATTAGCTTAGTTTATGGTTTTCCACTCATAAATCCATTTTGGTTGACATTGAATGAGTATTTATCTATCGTATACCTACTATTTTTTCAAACACCTTGCTGACACAATTTTGAAATCGGACGATAGTTTTCAACGTCAGATTTATGCCGATTCGTCACGAAATCAAAATTTCTCATATTTAGTCATCATAAAATTTACTAATTTCGGTTGTTCGTGCTATGCGTTAGTCCTGCGTGAAATCTGGTTCAGTGAACTCAAATTTGATTTGAATGTAAGTGTCATTTTCAAAATTCGAACTGATTGTGTGAATAATTCAGACAAACGATGAAGGAGGATCTGTTTTCAAAATTGGAACTGATTTGTCAAGATTTCAGGCTATCCCATAATTTTTCACAGGCCTGCGCTAAGTATTAACTATTTTAGAAAATTAAACTCCAAATAAATATTTAGAGCTAGGTTAATTTGAATAATGATGTCCGAGGATCTTGTGAAGAAATGCTCATACTGTAACCTATTACAGTCGTAAAAGGTTAGGTATGTAAATGTTCCTAAACCTACACACGTACGCGTGATAAATTATTTCTCTATTCAAACATGTTATTTGACAACTCTATTTGTCTTTACATCAGGAAGAAACATTACGCTTCACTTGGACGATGATAAAATTATCACATAAGTCAACAATATTCACGAATATAAAGTTTTATCCAAATGTTACTGCATTCATAAACTCAGTACCCATGTACCACGTTGTCAGACCCAAAACGCAATGTCATTGACATTGTTATTTCGAAAGACAATTATCATACCTAATCTAATCTTTAAATAAAACAAACACAATTTTGACAATTTCGGTCATTATCCGTCTTTGAATATAAAACGTATGATTCTAAAAAACATCCATCCATTCATTCCCTTAGATCAAAATGGACTGTTCAGGAAACATCAGATTGAAAATTAAGTTTTATTTCTTTCTATTTTGAATTTGATTTTAACCACTCAAGCCTCGGGCCTATTTTATCGGAAGGTCGAAATATTTCGGCTTTGCAATAAAATTAAAATAAATGGAGTATTTCTAAACGCATCCAAAAACTAAAAGCTGCTTTTGAATGTGATGAATTACGCTTTCAAAGTTTACAATTCGCAAAAAACATGTAATTTTTGAAATATAAAATTTTTTAAAGCAAATGGCTCACCTTACGTTTTTTCTAATTAATTTTTTTTATAACAAAAATGCACACATGTTTGATTAGGCAAATGTATAAACGCCATTGTCAAATCACTTTTTTGTTGCTTCATATAAATATAATTAATAAAAATTCCCGTTTCATAATTTTCTTTTAAAATTGCGGCAGGAAACTTTGGATTCATAAAGATGTACGTTTTAATTATTTCGTAGTTTTTTTAGATTTGAATATAAAGCGTGGTTTTTCTCTTTTTAGCACCGTTTAGACTATACTTCTAACCATTATAGCAAGGAAGACATCGATTTCTAAAAGACATATAAGTCATTCCGAAAACCGAACAAATTAGCCCGAGGGGTCAAGTTATTGATAGAATATTGTGTTTCACAAATTAAAATAGCATTTAAATATTTAAATAAACCGTCATAACGCGGGCAGTAACCAAGTTTGAGTGTAAGAAGGAGATTGTAAGAAGGTACTGAATAAGAAAGAATTATTACATTAAAAATTATTTATCGTTTCCAGGCCAGGAGCGTTTTGGCAACATGACCCGCGTCTATTACAAGGAGGCAGTGGGTGCCTTCATTGTGTTTGACGTCACGAGGGTGGCTACCTTCGACGCGGTGGTCAAGTGGAAACAGGACCTGGACTCCAAGGTTCAACTCCCGGACGGATCGCCTATTCCCTGCGTTCTATTGGCCAACAAAGTAAGACTTATTTATAATTGTATAACCCTCCAATTCCTCATCTTCACTCTTTTTTTTAATTCGAGCGAGATGCTTCCGACCTTCAGTTCTCCCAATCATTGGATAACCAAACCTCTGACGCAGGTCACCCAAGCGGTTCGCTACTTTTGGTGACTTTTCATGGGGTGAGGTTTGTTCCTACTGCTTGGTGGATCAGATTGGGAGAGGGCGATTGATCTCCAGCCGGATTCCGGCAGTGGGAGGGCTGGGTCGTCCGTTACTCCTGAACACACTGACCCCCAGATTCATATTAACCCCTCTTACACGTTTCCTCCTTTTTTCCCTTTCTAAAAACAAATTTCTACATACACACCGAAAGATGACCTACGCCCTGAGGGAAATTATTTTCGGTAAAATTGAAGAAATTTCACTTCATGTTTAATAAGTTGAAACGAACTACATTTCAATAATTCGTGAAACGGAATTCCACAACTTTATCTTAATCAAAGTAAAAGTCGCAAAAATTAGGTACTTAAAAACATTATCTATTACACTGGTCGATCTGTAATAACAAACAACATTATTGCTGGGTTTTATTTAGAAAGTTCTAATTTCTATGATATACCTAGTAGCTTTAAAATGTGATTTAATATAAACCCGAATACGTACAATCAATCTATGTACACGTTTCATTTTACATTGATATCAATAAATTGTAAATAGTCTAAATACAAAGCGTTGTTTTTACAGTTCAATATATTTTTTTTACTGATTTTATACATATTATTATTAAAATAATCACGCTGCCATAAAATTTTCTGCTTTATGCCAGCGTGAAATTTTCAAATACGGAATTGATTTATGTATTTTGTGTTGTGAAAATTATTATAATGATCTTTTCACATCCAGAGAAGAGATTTATTTATTTATTTATTATTTATTTTTTTATAAATAAACGCCCTTTTTCGGGGCTTTTACATATATAGCATAGAAAAAACATTTTATTGTACATAACTGAACTGCCTCAATAACAATATTTTAAATTTATTCAAAGATAAATTGAAGATTTATTTTATAAGGCGATTACTTTTTTTCTATATTTGAAATGCATAATAGTTTTTGATTCTGTAGAAACAAAATTGCACAATTTTCATCTTGGCAAGATTTTTCACGGATGTATTAAAAACAAATAAATGCTTCGATTTTTACTAGTTTTACGCAAGTGCTTTCTAGTTATTCGGTACCATATTGCTAATTTAAATGATAAAAAAAACATGTTTTTAAAGATGGCGAGTTTCATCGCACGTGTAGAATTTAAATGAATAGCACAAAATAAGTTTTTACCCGTTACAAAACAAACAAGTTGGTGATAATAATGTATTCGCATTAACATAGATACACCCACTTTTACCCCCTCTCTCTTACCTACCCCTCCCTCGCACCCTAGCCCCCGCCCTAAGTTGACGTTCTCTCTCCCTCTTCTACGTAATTTAATATGTTTTTTATATAACCCTAATGAAGGTTCAGGTTGATTCGGAGCCTTATATATTAAAGATGTGGTATTCAAACGAAGTAATTTTATTCTAATTATTGTAATAACGTAATTAGTAGGCAGGTATGTGCTCATTTTCTTGCATCAGGTGGTAAATATAATATTAATTCCTATCTGCTACCATTCAGTAATAAGAATCCAGAAATTCCACAAAAGATAAGATTAAGATTGGCCAACACCTGATAAACGACTAAAAGTAAATTAATTAGTTTCTTTAGATTATCTTGCTCGTGCCAGAGATTGTAACTACGTGAATTTGAAAATATATACCTTGTCGATAAAAATATTATCATAAGTATGTCTAATCCAAACTACATACAATGTGAGTAAACACAGTCAGCCTTACAAAAAAAATCACTTCTCATCCGTTAAACGGTGTTTTGTTTACACATTATACAAAGTCCGTACAATTTTAAATTCGATTTGTTACTAATAAAAAAAATTCCAACTTGCTTGAATCTTGCATGCGCTGATTGTGATTATTTTTAACCCCCGACTCAAAAAGAGGGGTGTTATAAGTTAGACTGTGTGGTGTTATAAGTTTGACTGTGTGGTGTTATAAGTTTGTTGTGTGTGTCTGTGGCATCGCAGCTCCTAAACGAATGGACCGATTATGATGTGGTTTTTTTTTTGTTTGAAAGCTGACGTGATCGAGGTGGTTCTTAGCTACAATTTATGAAAATCTGTTCAGGAGTTTCATGGTCATCGGCTCTTTTTTTAGAGTTTTTTTTGAGTCGGGGGTTATCTAAGTTTTTACAAAACTTACTTATTACCGCGCCGCGATGCACTTTGTCGTGTGTTGGTTTAAATATATTTCCTAAAAATCTCTATACACATCGAGTTTTGTTTGTAAAATGCTCAATTTACTAATTTATTCGTATAATCTCTACATATTATAAATTAAAGTCCTCTGTCTGTCTGTCTGTTCGCGATAAACTCAAAAACTACTGAATGGATTTTCATGCGGTTTTCACCAATAGATAGAATGATTCATGAGGAAGGTTTAGGTATATAATTTGTCAATGTTTTGTGTAAATTGGTTGAAATATATACGAATGTGTGTGAGCGGGCTGGCAAGCGGGCGATGTGGATTTGATTTGCATGCAAATTAACAGATGGCATATTGTTTCGTTAGCCACAGCAACGCGTGGCTGGGTCAGCTAGTTCAATATATGTTTGTGTAACTTTTCGTCATTTTTAGTCAAGTTATACAACAATTAATTGCTTGTAGTAAATTAAACTTTCAGTTATGTCAGAAAATGGTTTTACAGGTTGTATCAATATTCAAATTGAATTTTCATTTACAACGCCTATTTCATTTACACTTTCTTGGTCTTGGCACACTCATTATTTCAATCACATTCACACATCGTCTCTTACACAAATCTATATCCACTCGCTCAGTTATCGTAACAGACTGTAATACCTTCAGGTAGTTTCTCTGCAGAGATGATAAACTACCAAACAACTCGGTCACACTGTTGGCTTCAATCACATACGTATATCGTGTCATACACAAGTCTATATTATACACCTACAATTTCAGTTATGGTGACGAACTCTATTACCATAAGGTCGCTTCGCTGGAGAGGTAGGCAGAGAGAGACCGCCAAACAACACGCTAACACTGTAACAATCAAATTCATACATACAAGTTATGCCTACTATTTCAGCCTTGGCAACGTACTCTAATACCATCAAGCTGCTTATCCGCAGAGGGAGGCGAGGAGGATAGACCGTCAAACTCGGTAACACTGCATGCTTCAATCACACTCATACATACAAGTCTTTACCTACTATACAGTCACAGAAACGAACTCTAATACCACCAGGCCGCTTCTCCGCAGAGAAAGGTAAAGAGGATAGATCGCCAAACAACTCGGTAACACTGCTTGCTTAAATCACACTCATACATACAAGTATATACCTACTATCTCAATCATGGCATCGAACTCTAATACCACCAGACCACTTCTCCGCAAAGGTATGCAGAATGGATAGACCGTCAAACAACTCGGTAACACTGCATGCTTCAATCACACTCATACACACAAGTATATACCTACTATCTCAGTCATGGCAACGAACTCTGATACCACCAGTCCGGTTCTCCGCAAAGGTACACAGAATGGATAGACCACCAAACAACTCAGTAACACTGCTTGCTCCAATCATACACATACATACCCAATGGTTCGCTACGTTTGGTGATTTAGCAGGTGTGCCGGGGTTCATGGGGGGAGGTTTGTCTAGGCGGATGACCAGGACATCCTCCCTCCCCTTCCTTTCCTCAAAAAACCCTCCACACAGCATCCCCAAAGATGACATAGGCCCTGATTATTTTTCTCAGGGCCTCCTGTGTGGAGCTCATGAAAAAATAAAAAATAAATACATATATCTACCTACTATCTCAGTCGTGGCAACGAATTCTAATACCAACAGGCCTTTTGCCGCAGAGGTAGGCAGAAAGGATAGGCCTGCCGAACAACTCGGTAACACTGCTTGGTTCAATCACATTCACACATACAGATATAAACCTACTCTCTCAGTCATAGCAACGAACTCTAATACCATCAGGTCGCTTCTCCGCAGAGGTAGGCAGAAAGTATAGACCTGCCAAACAACTCGGTAACACTGGTTGCTCCGATCACATTCATACATAAAAGTATATACCTACTATCTCAATCATGGCAACAAACTATAATACCATCACGCCGCTTCCCGTGGAGGTAAACAGTACACGTCCAAACAACTTGCTAACACTGATAAAGGTGACCTGGACGATAATCACTATCAATTTGTGCAAAATCATCTTCAAACCCTACATCGTTTTAGCTGCCAACGCGGTTTGTTGCCCTAAATCAGCGATTTTCAACCTATGGTACGCGTGTACCCCTTGGGGTACGCGAAGCAAAAATTGGGGGTACGCAATATCCTGGCACGAATGTAGAATCACTGGTTAAAAATACGAAGTCGTGTTACACTCTGTATAAAATTGAATTTGTGGGACTTGATTTTAAATTCATGAGAGTATTAAAAAATTGCAAATGAAACATTTCTTTGTTTGGATACAAGATAGTAATAATAATAATTGGACAATTTGTAGAGCGCCGTTTTTGTGAAAAATCACCTCAAGGGCGCTTGATTTTAAGATATATAGAGGGTACTGGATACAACACATTTGTAGTAAGAGTCAAGAAGTACGCAGGTGCAATAAGGTTGATAACCGCTAAATCTTCCACAAAACCTTTTGATTTGTATACAAAGCTACAGTTTCATTCTGATATTGGTGAAATTTAGCACACTTGATCTAAGTAACAAGAGAAAGGTAAGGTTGAGGACTTCAGCTAGTATTTAAATATTTTTTATAATGGGGTTTAAATGGGACATTTGTGTATTCGTCCCAAAAATGAAAATGTTTATTTGAATTGTCTACAGTGCGACCAGCAAAAAGAAGGCATTGTAAACACCCCTGTGAAAATGGACGAGTACTGCAGAGAAAAAGGTTTCGCGGGCTGGTTCGAGACTTCGGCTAAGGAAAACATCAACATTGAAGAGGCTGCTAGGTCACTAGTTAATAAGGTAAAGTGTTTAAAAAAAAACTTTTATTTTTCCATTTTTTTTTTATTTTTTTTTTATTTTTTTATTTATTTTTTTATTTTTTTTAACATTACATATTACATTGTATTTGAACCAATTATTCAATTTGGGATGCGCCCTGGGAACCAACTGTTGGATAACCATATCCTCTGCCATAGGTCACCCCAAGTGGTTTGCTATATTTGGTGAATTAGCAGGGATGTCCGAGTTCATGAGGTTTGGTTTGTCCGGCTATTGGCGGCGGTTGCGCCTACCTATCGAGATCAGGAGAGAGTTATTGAGAGTGACCTTTTTCTCCAGCAAAACCCTCTCAACTCAATGTATTCATACGTATATCACTCCTGGACGCATTGATTCCTACCCACCCCTTAAACCTTTTTTCCATTCCAGAATTTTCCCTCCTTTCTTACTTAAAAAACCCCTCACGCAGCATTTACAAAAATGACATAGGACCTGAATTTATTTTCCACGGGGCCTCCTGTGTTGATCTAATGTTAAAAAAAATATATTTTATTAAAAAAAAACTTTCAAAACCAGAAGATTGGAGAACGGCACGAAAAATCTTTCAAAATTTGTAAAAATCGTATGAAAGTCTAGAGTGGTTCTGTATTTAATATTCGTGCCTTTTATGCATCACAAAGTAAACATAGTTTGACAAAGTAAACATAGTTTTCTATAGCCAAAAAAGATTTCGCAAATTTGCCAGTATATTTCTATAAATTAACTTTTTTGTGTTGAATTAGTATGATAATTAAAACAAAATCGCCGTTCCTATCATCGCTACGGCGAAAGAGTTTTTACGTAAACGACAATGACCTTTCCTTAGAGAAATACGACCTTCTTCAGAATTTTGAGGCGTTTTACTTATAAAATATGTAAAGCTAATGTTTTTCTTAATCTTAACTGCTATTTAAATCACTTTGGTCCACTGCCTTGCTATTTTTTTTTTGTCATTGATTTACTATTTATATATTATGTGCGTGCATCAGAATGGTAAATATAAGACTAGGGAATTAATCAATTAAATTAATTAAAAACACTCGTTTCGGTTATGGCTGTAACTCCGGTTCAATGAACTAAGGAACTCTTGCATTAAATTTATGTTTCACCTTTCTAAATTCGAAGTGTTCTTTAAATATAATGGGTCTTTCATTAAGTCATTCATCCTGACTTTAAATTTAAATAAAACAAAGTTAGGTGACTACTCGTATCATCGAATTTTTTAATTCGTTTGAAAGGCGTATATATATATTTTTTATTTTATTTATTAGTTTTATTTTAGTAAATTGTACATTTAAGTTTACAATTTCCTAATTAATTATATCATTTCATATTTCAAACTATATTTTTTCTTGTTTTATGTATCTCCTACAATACATTTTGAACTTTCCAATTGGTGCGGCCTTTAAAGTTTCTGGTAGAGTGTTGTATAACTTCATCCCTTTGTATAATAAACCGTTCTGTCCTTTTGTCCTTTTTTGTAGTCTGATTTCCTTGCAAGTCCTTGTGTTATGTCTGTGAATGTCCTTGTTTTACAAAATTTTGTTTGAGAAGTATTTTGGTAACATGTTGTTCACTCTTTTATGGATAAATATCATCGTGTGCAGGGTCAACATCTGTTTCACGGTTAGCCAATTTAGTTCTTTTAACATTTTATTTACTTTTGAGAATCTATTTCGTCGAAGTATTATTCTCATTGCCCTGTTTTGGAGAATTTGAAACTTATTTTGTTCTCGTTCATTACACAGGAAAAGGATAGTTGAGCAGTAGTTAAAGTGTGGAGCAATAATTGATTTATAAATAGTGACTGCAGTTTTTCTAGAAAGTTTTTGCCGTATTCTTCCCAAAAAAGATACTTTTTTCCAATTTTCTTTTGGGTATATTCAGCATGTTTGTTAAAGGTTAGTTTGGAATCTAATATAACTCCTAGCTATTTCATTTCAGTCACACTTTCAATAATTTCACCGTCAATTTTAATTTTGCTTTCACTGGATGTCTTCTTATACCCAATCACCATACATTTTTTTTGTATTTAATTTAAGCTTATTTATTTTTAGCCATCTTGATACATTATTTAGTTCATTATTAAAAATATTTATTAATTCTTTGTAGTTATCACCAATTAAGTATATTAGTTTATCATCGGCAAATAGTCGTACTTTGCATTTTGAAAATATTTTCACCATGTCATTAATATAGAGTATGAACAATAGAGGTCCAAGGACCGATTCCTGCGGTACTCCTAATTTATTTTCCATTGGTTTAGAAAATTGATTATTTATTTTTGTTACCTGTTTTCTGTCTTTCAAATACTCTTCTATTAATTTAATGGATACAGATGAGAAACCAATTTCTTTAAGCTTTCTTATCAGTATATCACGATCTATAGTTTCGAATGCCCTTTGAAAATTCAAAAATATTGCTAAGATAAATTTATTACTATTCATTCCTTCCTTCCATTCTTCGACAATTACGTTTAGTGCTGTTTCACATGAGTTATTAGATCTGAATCCTGATTGCTCTTGGTATAAAATATTGTGTTTATCTAAGTATTGCAAAATTTGTTCTTTTATTATCACTTCAAGAATCTGTTCATATTTCGGTAAGGTGTATTGGTCGAAATTCTTCACATTTTCTGGTATTTTTAACCTTTGGGACCGGTATAATAGTAGATAGTTTCCATGACTGGAAATTTTCCCTCTTCAATCGTCTCATTAATAATATTTAAAAGAGTAGATCCAATTACTGGAAAAGCATCTCTTATTAAGCCAATAGTTAATCCATCTGAACTATTCTTTGATTTAATTTTGTTTAAAATGTTAAATAAATATTCTGCATTTATTTTTCTGAAGACAATATATATATATGCCATTATGTATTGAATATAATATCGTTCGAATGCTGCCGCGGCTTCTCTGGGTGTCGCACATCCGAAATGTCCAATTTTCCACGACTCTGGCGCAAAAATCAGGCTGAATTTGACTGATGGCATGGGAATTTGACTGATGGTTGGCTTTGAGGGCCGCTGTGTTTTGTGGCTTATTCGCATTGATCTGCGACTTAAGAAAACCCCACAAGAAAAAGTCTAACGGGGTCAGATCGCACGATCTTGCGGTGGCCAGTTCACATGACCTCCGCGTGAGATTTTATTATTGAACAATTTTAAACAAGTAAACAATTGATTAAATTTTAAACAATTTTAACATTTGCACGTGTTGCTATATCGGTCCATAGTGATTTGGCAAAACAGACTGAATAAATGACAGCCAATTTGACAGATGTCGCTTCAACAATATGGCCGCTATCAACTGTCAATGTTCGGAAGTCCCTATTTTAAGACCCTTTACGAGACAATATAATAATAATAAAGTCAATAAGTATGTACGTACAACATAATATTTCTAATAGAAAAATAATTTTATTGCCATTTTCAAAATAGAAAGTGATCTGTCGAGAATTTAGACTATCCCATTTAGATAAGACACGAAGTGATAAAAATAGTTCCAATTTTGTTCAATTTGACCTCCAACGCTTTAAGGCCGCTCCTAACGTGATAATGGTGGTAGACGTGATTTTTCACGGGTATTTAATAAATATGATGACACCGGATAAACCATTGAATTTGTCAAACTAAAATGTTACTTCAAGCATTTAATATATTAATGTTTTTTGTTTTATAGATTCTTCTTAACGACAAACTCATCCAAAGCAGCGAAAGCAGGGACAGTGAAAAGTTCGACCTTCAGGGACAAGGGGGCTCAGATGCGGCGGCGAGTAGCAAATCCTGCGCCTGCTAATTTACTCAGACGAAATGGTCCACCCCTTAAACTCCTAGACACCATTTCACAACAAAAATCAGAAAATATGTGCAAATTTTTCGACTATTTTCAGTTTTTGGACAATATGTGAAGAAGTGTTCAGCGATGTTTGTGTAGCAACTAAGTAATAATAACTTTATATTGTAATATTTCATGTATTTTTATATATAACTGCAGAACGGTTGAAACTGCGTGTAATTAATTTTAATGCATTTAGACTGGTTTTGTGTATTCATTTTTACTGTGTATTATTATTAACATTTGATTAAATGGCACACGATTATATCTGCCTGGCAAAACAATGAGTTTATCTGTTTCGATTTGAAAAGTTCCTTCTTGAAATAATAATGCGTTTTGAACTGAATCGTTGGAGTCTGGAGGAAGATTGTTGTTTATATTTTATTTATTTAAAACACATTTATATTGTCCCATTTTATCAGTACCAGGGTCAAAGACTGTTTGATAGCTTGTGTACATATTATTTTTATTATTAATAATATGTTCAATTGTTTTATTTTATTAATATAATTATTATTTATGTAAGTGCGTTGAAGATGAATGTATGTATACGTGAATTCCCTACGTTGGCAATTAAATAATGTATTTAAAAATTAAGAAAAATATTTTTTGTTTCCGTCTTCATTTTTTTATTATTATTATAGCTAAAGCATGTCTCTGTCTTATTTGTCAAAATCATAAAATAGGCCATTGTCATATCAATCAATAAATAATCAACATTTATGTCATAATTAATTGTAATTAAAGAATTTTTTTTTCGAAAAAAAAATAGAAAATCAATTATTTATTATATTTTAAAAATACATTTTTTTATTGTGATAATCTCAAATCTCAAAAATAAACTGTGAAATGATTGAAATCTGAAAAATGTCGAAGTCTGGTCGGAGAGAAAAAATGAATAAATTGTTGAATTTTGATTTTAAATTATATAATTTTTGCTACAAAGTTCCGTCTCAAAAAACCAATAAACTGGATCTTTCTATGTTTAGAAGATTTACAAAATATTTTTTATATTAACTTAACACCAGTATGTGTATGTAATAGCCATTACTTTAAAAAATATTTTTTCAGCAATGAACGGATAAGAATGTTTGATTTGTTTCAGCGATCTTTTTATAAATAATTATTGTCAGGTGTCGATGTCAATCTAATATTATCTGGTTTAATATCGTCACAATATTATTGAAAACTGACAAAAATCTTTTCTTTAAGTGCCTACCTAATTAATTATTTTTTTAAATCTAGAGGATTAGGAAATCTTGAAAGTGCCATTGACGGATTTAAAGCAATGTTGAATGACAAGAATTGATAACAACAACAAAAAGTTACAACATTTTCAAAATATATTTTTTATAACAAACATAAATATTCTGCATAAAGCACTGCCATATAATAGTGTAACCACAGGGGCACCCGCTCAACTTGGGACAGTTTTATTATAAATTCACGTTTCCATGGTTTATTTTATTCACATGACTATAATTAAGTACTTTGTCAGTTGTTTTGTATCGAATATAATAAACCTTTATCTATGTGTTAAGTTATTTTAATAGCAATTTAATATATTATGTAATCAATATGATTTAATTGTAATTTTAAGGCATCTCAAATTTAAAACTTTTCAACAAAACAGGATTAATTTCAGATGCCGTAATGAATAATGAATGTAGAGAGTACAATTGTATAATAAGTCTTGTACATAAATGGTTCAATTCTGTTGAAAGAAGTATTTTCTAATAAAACAATTTTTATCTAACACCACTGAGTCTCATTCCTACGGGTACGCAATAAAAAAAACAATTATACAAAATAAATTTTATCTGATGATTACTATTTCCACGCCCAAAACCTTTAGACCATTTTGAAAATTCATCAGTACAAATAAAATTACTCTATTGACGAATTTGTTGGAACATCGTTGTATGCGCATCGTATCTCTTTTATCGGAGTTTATATTACAAATTTCAAAAAAATGAATCCTCCTTTGCAACCAGTAATGTCACTTTTACGATGCAAAATAATGCAATTTTTTTTAATAAGTCCTTTTGTCTAGAAAAAATAAAGTAACAGGCCTATTAAAAATATTTTCAAGTGCCAAAATCTCTTACTAATATGAATTCATTTTTGGACAAAGTTACATTATATAATGTGGCAAATTAAGTTCTTTACAAAGTAATCGGAAAACGTTTAATATTTGTGTCTAATTTCACAAATTAAAATAAAACATGAATTTTGGCGATATTTTTTTCCAGGGAATAAAAAGAGGCGTCACTCAACTTATTTCATCCTTATGTCATCTGCAGAAGGGCCGATAGCGCGTCGATAAGTCGTACTTAGTCTCCTCCCAGGTTCGGGGGTGTATGGACGTCTCTAGACTCAGCGTCGCTTTGTTCCGTGGAATCGATTTTAAATTTCGTTGTATTGTAATAAAAAATGCGTAAAAAGGGAGTTATTTTTTTAAAGGCCTTTACGAAATCAGCCTATAAAAAACAACTCTCAAATTCTTTCACCAATTTTTCCAAAGACTTTTTCTAAGTATTTTTAAATCCCTCTCAAAAAGAGGCGTGGATTCCGATGTCGAATTTCTCCAGGACTAGTGGATCCCCTTAAACAATAAGTTAAATTTACAGATAAGCGGGACCTCGTTTATAGGGACATTTTATTTTAAAAACCCTTTGAATCAGATAAATAAAATTCAGAAGCAAATGTTTTGGTTACCGGAAATGGAAAATAATGCATTTTAATAGCTGTTTCATTCAAAATACTTAACAATTTTATGTCTTTTCTTTACGCCATGTTTTGACATGATAATATTAAAACACGTTTTTAAACTGGTTTTTTAATATTCCCTTTTTTAATTAAGCCTAAACTGTTTTAGGTTCATGATGTGGATTGAATAAGAGAAATAAAACTAACATTAAAACTTTCACATCAATAGCAATGGCCGCCGAGTCAAGATCAATTTAAATTTTAAATTTTTCGTAAGATCAACTCTCTTTTTATAACTTTTGAAGGTTATTTCCATCAATGTAATATATCACTGAAGAAGAAGATAACATTAATAATCTAAACGAAAATATGAAATAACAAGGTATTTGCCTATGATATGGAAAAATTGGTCGAAGATAATATTGTTCATTTTAAAATTAAAAAATATGAGATTGACAATTACGATGGTTTAATGGAAGGTGGCAATGGCTGAATTGGTAAAAGCGCCCGTCCCGGTTAGACGAGAGGTTCTGGGTTCGAGTCCCATTTGCGACCATTTTCTTTTTCTATTTTTCTGTGTCTTGTTTTCTATCATATTTTCGTTAGATTATTAGTGTTATCCTCTTCTTAATTGACGGGAATAACCTTCAAAAGTTAAAAAAAGAGAGTTGTTCTTATAAAAAAATTAAATAATCATTTAGACTTTTATAAAAAGGTCAATATATGTTTTATAATAATAAAATCGGATATATTTATCCTAGACGCTATCTACATACCAGGTTACATACCAGTTCTTAGAAGGATTGTTTCCAATGAAAAAGGCAGTGACTATGATAAAAATTAGTCGAAGATAATATTGTTAATTTTAAAATTTGAAAATATGAGATTGACAGTTATGACGGAAGGTGGCAATGGCTGAATTGGTAAAAGCGCCCGTCCCGGTTAGACGAGAGGTTCTGGGTTCGACCACTATCTTTTTCATTTTTTTTATGTCTTGTTCTCTTTCATATTTTCGTTTAGATTGTTAGTGTTTTCTTCTTCAATGATAAATTTTAAAATGCAATTATTTTCCATTTCCTGTGACTGGAATAGTTGTTCCTCATTGTTATATAACTGATTCAAAGCAGTTTTTAAATAATTTGTGTCCCCTTTTGATCTGCATTTACCCAAGATAATTGTATACAACATTTTCTGTCAAAATATTTCGGTCGAATTACTGCGGTCGGCAAAAACATCGGTACATTTTAGTGTAATCCATTTTTAAGGCTTCCAGTTATTTGATAGGCATCAGTTAAGGATGTTGGTACAATAAGGAACGGATAAATGCTGACGTGTGATGTGACCTCTGGATTCAGCACTTCTAATGCTTCTTGGGGCTTAGTACAATTTGTTGAAACTCACGCAACTTAATAATCCAGGTATCTACCAAATGAACCTTCTACTATCTTTACACAATATTGTACAAATGGACTCACAGCTGAGTAAAGAGAAATCAAATATTTTCGGTAATGCTAATAGGCCAAGTCCATCAACAAAACTAGTCTGTAATCTGTATGATGTCTAACAGCAACTGGATACCTGGTGCAATAAAGGTTGTTTGATGGTGCGTGGTTAGAGCTGATGACCTCGTTTGACTGCCTCCTGTATTTTATAAAATAGGAATAATCATATAGGTTTCCGCTAGCCTGGGAGGTAGGTGCTGTTTTAAGTTTTTTCTTAAAATTTTGCGTCAATTACCCCCGCAAGGGCTGTGATGTACGAAAAAGAAAATTCTAAGTTTTACGTTTCGTTTTTGATTTGTTAGTGCAATACAAATTCTAAAATAATAAAAAATAATGTCCCTTATGTGGTACGTAAACCGTTCATCCGATTACGATGAAACTTTTGTGTATTGTCGTGCGCACACCCGGGAAGGTTTCTGTGATTAATGGTGAGCTCTAGCGTTATTAAGCGAAATTATTTCCTATTCCATTCACCCGATACAGAATAAAATTTGGTGTTGTGCGCAAGCCCGGGAAGATTTATATATGTTATGGTAAGCTCTAGCGTTATGAAATTATTTCCTATGCCATTCATCCGATTGCGATGAAACTTTGGTGAGTTGCTATGCGCACATCTGCGAATGTTTTTATTTATAAAAGTGAGCTCAGGCGTTATGAAATTGGTATAAAAATATTGCAATAGGTGGCGCGCGAGTTGTTTGAAAAATAGATGTATTTCATAAAGTTTAGTGAACGAGGTTGAGGAGAGGAGAGGGAGGCAGAGGGGGAATGGGGATAAATGGGAAAGGACATGCAGGGAGAAACCACTTTATTTAAGAGCCCGAGAGGGATTTTTAATTTTTTTTCAATATTTTGCGTGTTTTCAAAGTCACCTGTGCACGTAACAGCACATTAAAAAAAATATTTGTCATCATTTTTTATTAGATGCATGTATGATGTATTCCACCTGTTTAATTAAAATATTAACTAAAAAAGTAATTTGTACTTTAAAACTGTTTATAAAATAGCAGTTTTCGATAAATCGTCAATCGACCCCCTGATTTTTTTCCATTTGTAATCGTATACAATATTAAAAAGATATATAAAAAATATTTTTTAATAGAAAATATCTGTACTTATACCACCTGTTTTGCATATTTTTATAATGAAGCTTAATTATGGCGTATTTAAATTTTTTACACTACGTAAATCAGCGTACTTTAAAATCATTTTTTTGTACTAAAAAACAAGTTTTTCTGTAAAATAAAAATATTTCCCAGTAAAACAGTACTTTAACTATAAAATGTATACACTAATATCAACAAATTTATTGATTTATTTGATTATATTCAATTTTCTTGTGCAACCAAAATACATTTAAACTATGGTTTCTTAGATCTTCTGGTCATTACGCGGAAGTCTGTCCGCTCGGACGGTCGTCCGTGACGCTCTGTTCCGTGAAGATGTATTGAAAAACATGAGAGTATTAGTTATTAAGATATAATACATATAGACTAACTAAATCAAATCAAAACGTATAATCTTTTCGTGTAATTTGAAGAAAACATGTCAAAAAAGACTTCGAAAACGTGCGTAGAAAGGGGACGAACGATCATGTGCTTAAACTTTTTCACATATAACCCGTTTATCATCTAAAAAAAAATATTTCAAAAGGGAATGGATAACGAAAGTTGCGAGGGCACGAAACGGTCCTTACACATTGTACCTTCTGATATGTTGGCTATTTATGCGCGCTTTCTTTAAACAGGGTCCCTTAAAATATTCTCAAACAGAACACGTAAAAAGGGACAAGATATCCAAGACGCGGGCGTTGAAATGATTGTACCTTCTCACATATTGTCTTCAAACGTGTAGCTTCGCACAGGGTACCTTGATTTTAATATTGTCATCGCTCAAAACAACAAAGCAAGTTTTAATTGTATTGTGGTCTCTTTCCCTAGCGCGTCGCTATGGGCTTGTGAGAGCGAGACGTCAGTATATACCTCATATATTATTGAAACCATAAAATATATCGGGTAGATATCATATTTCGTTCTACAAAAGTTTAAGGGCTATGCAAATGAATGATTAATTATTATAATCATTTAAGTATTTAATCTAGCTATTATCGTGGCGATTCAAAGAAAAAATATTAACTTATTCTATAATCACCAATTCACTTTGCTTAATAAGTTTTTTGTATTTTTTTTCAGGATAAAAATTTAAATATGGGAAACTCCATGTTACCAAGTTCGATACCTATATGTGTTTGGTGTTTGGACCTCAAATAAGATTCCATTGAAGGTTGAAACTATAAGAAGAGACGATTATTTCTTTAACTTTAAAATGTTAAAACGCCTTCAAAATTTCTACTTTGATTGCTACTTGCCAGAAATAATTGACCAGAGGTATGAGAGAGGCATGGAAATAAGAAATCCTCCTTATATAGAGGAAGCAATTCTTTCCAAAAAAATTACCCTTAATAAAATCGCATGAACGGCGTCTGTGACATTATTGGTTTTCTGATTCTATTTTTCTTATGCTTGTACTACCAAAACGTTTTTATTGTATAGATTTTTATTTTGTTTAGATGTGAATTTCTTGTGTGGTAAGCGCCAAACTTAATGCCTACCTGACGTTGATACAGAAAACGTCGCAATAAGCGGGTTTAAGGAACGAAACCCGGCAAGCCTCCCTGCCCACGTCTTTCTCTGTCGCACGTACTCGTATGTTTTTTCTTTCTCTTTTGCTGTCACTGTATCTGCGCAATAATAGATCGTATCAATTTCAGGTCGACATTTAAGTTTGGCGCGTACTGTACCTAAACTATGTACCATTTTGTAACACTGTGCAAAACAAGTGCATTATCTACCTAATACCGGCAATTTACATTCGGTCTATTACCCTGTATTATGTTCCTAATGAGAAAAAAACTATTTTTTCATTGGTACAACTATATAATTTATTGTAAAATTTTAATGTTTGTTAAATACCGCTAGGACATTAATAGAACTAAATTAATAAATAATTTCCAACCAGGGATACACATTATTCTCCTTTTTTTTGTTGAATAATTCTTACCTATCAAATTTTGGAAGAATTTTTAATATTATGTTTTTATTCATATGCCTAAAAAGTGATATAATAAATCATTAGTATATTGCGAACATAGGAAGATACCTTTATTTCGTAGGAAATGTTAAAAATTATACATAACAAAAAACATACTAAAATCATGGTTATGTATTGAAGCTTGTGTTTTTTTTAAAGTTATAAAACTATTTTATTCTATTCTGCAAAAAACATAAACTTTTAAATAAATAAATGTATTTTTCAAATGTGTTTTATATTTCCATGTTTTGACAGCCCTCAAAATTGGCATAGGCACCAGTCCTAGACAGTGCCAGACGCTCGTAACTGCAGGTGTTCAGGGATAAAAGTTGATAGAAAAATTCCCAATATTTATGGAAAAATACTTTACATGGGAATATTATTAACATAAAAAATATATCAATACCCCTCTTATTTTAACTTCATATTGAGAAGAAGTAGATTTTATAAAACTTTTTGACATTTATATTTTTAACGTTTAAAAACAACATTAAATGTTGTGTTATTTATTAACCAGTAAACAACTCCCTATTTAATTCTAAAATCATACTATTTGAATCTTGGATATCCGTTAGTCTTAGATTATTATTAGATATATTACAATTATTTTTTCAACTAAATAGGGAATCTCATGGGAGATTTCCCCACGTTCTAGGGAAAAATCGAAATTCAGCAATCCTCGAATATGGCCAACATGTAATATGCCGTTTTTAGTCTGTGTTCGGGAATGCTCGCTGAATCTTCGGGTTTTTACGAGCGGATACTGGGATCTAACTTATTTGAAGTAAAAAGTACATTAGCTTTTGGTGGAATTGATTTAAAAATTCGATGAGGGCGACACAAGCGACACAAAGTTTAACTATTTTGGCAAATTTTGATAAAATCGATTGTCCTCCTAGACTCTGGTGGCACTGCAAAGCATGCCGGGAACTCGTTAGTGTTAATATAAAATTATAATCCAGTAACATTGTTTGTGGCGAATAATAGGTGAAATGGGGCCCATTAAGTAACAATTCTGTTCGGCCACATTAATCTCGCTTCAATATTGTTCTTGCATACTTTTGACAAATTATTTGATTCTTTACCTTCTACATCTCAAATTATCTTCGAGTTTATTTTTTAGAGTCCTCCTCCATCTCGATTAGATATATATTATGCACAGATAAGTAGGATGTGAGATATTTATGTTTAAGAATTGATCTACATAATGGGAACACGGGCGCCAACAAAAATGTTTTTTAAAAAACGTACGTATTATTTTGTTTTACAATTTTTGTCATAATTGACAATCATACATAAAAAAATACTTTTCTGGAAATAATAACACATTTTGGACATAAAATATTAAAAACATATTTTTCAGCTTTGTAGGTTTATTTATTCGTGTTCATTGGCACACTTATCGTAATAGGAATAACTTATTGCAGTCTTGGCTTAAAGCTCCATTATCTATCTTTATGTCACCGTAATCAAGAGAAATTAAAATATTCATTAAAAGTTATTATTGAAAAACTTATTTAGGGCCTTAACAGTGCATCAAAAACGACAAATGAGACACAATAAATCAGGCATGGGTCTTCACTGTGAGACATAGATTTTTCATTAGGGAACGGCTACATATCTCGTACTTATGGTACGGCTACATAACGGTAACATGTATCGTACTCCGCGATACTGTTTCAGCTTGTTAAACTTATTCAGTATGCTGGCTGTTTTTTACACCTTCTCAGCAGTGCGAGAAACCCACCCAAGTGGTAAGCAAAATAAATCACTGTCATTCCCAGGAGGTCCATGAAGAAGTTGTTTGGCCCAAAGCCCAGGAAGCTGAGGACCTCTCCTCCAGTCCGGATGCAGGGCAGACCTGCTCTGACGACGCACTGGATGTCGGTGACGAACCCCCACTGCAGAATGGACACGGCCTCGGTGGCGTAGTAGAAAATTGACAGATACCGGATCCAGCCGACGTAGACGGAGGTACTGGCGAGATGATTTATTTATTTTTCACGTGATTGAGTTTGAAGTTTGAATAAATAATACTGTTTGACATTGAAACCATCTACCTCTTCAAAGTACCTTATCAATTGCCAAAATGGCACGTATTAGCTTCTTTAAATGCAGTTAACAGTTGTTTTAATGTTTTTCTTATTTACACGAGAAGATTTTTATGTCAATAAGTGAATATTCAATTTTGTTGTATTTCCTTGGTCCCATAATGGCAGTCAATGTTCCGGTTTCAATAGAGCCATTTACTGAAATTATAACAAACAGTTTTAAATTTTGTCACATTTAGGTCCCGAAGTAAATTATTTTATTTTATTGAGCTGAGAACGGATAGTAAATTGCATTGGCCTGACTTTCTTAGAAGTTGAGAGCAAAAAAAAATGCGTGATGTGGAAATGTGCGACATCAGTTTTAGGTCTGGGCCATCAGTTTTAGTTTAGATTTGTGGTATTGTTATCTTATCATCTAGAAACTTTGATAAAAAATATATTAAAAAAAAAATAACAAATATATAAAATAATAATAATTGCATAATGTGGAAATGTGCGACATCAGTTTTAGGTCTGGACCATCAGTTTTAGTTTAGTTTTGAACATTCACCTGTAGAGATTTAGAAATGCAAATTAACCTGTTACATTGGTATATCGTATACATATTTTTATACAGGAAATCGGATAAAAACTCATTTGCATCTAAAGATATTCACCAATTATTGAAAACCTATTAGTTATTTTGTAATATGTTAAAATTTACAGAATTTTCTAATTAATTATGTAAGTCAAATGCACACACAAGATTTTAGTTGCATCGTTACAGAGTATAGTTATTTTTATTACGCATGAAAGACGTCATAACATCTTTGACCAGTGATTCCCAAAGTGATCCAGGTGGACCCCCAGGGGTCCAAAGGAGACTCCACGGGGGTCCACGAAGGCATGAGAGAAAAATGGGGGTCCACAAGTTGTAAGTGGGGGTCCACTAAAAAAAATCTGGTTTCGATAGTAAAGAAAAAAATGTTGGCTTGGCTTTACCTATCAATAAAGGCAGATTACTTTTACAATTTGCTTTTCAAAAAAATTAAGGGAGCAAAAAAAATTCCAAATTTTTCGGTTATTTTAAAAAAAGCATTTTGAAGCTTTAAGTTTCTAATTTTCAGATTTCTGGCTAAAATTTTTTTAGGTGATAAGGTTCTCATGCAATCCTAATAGATAGCGAGAAAAAATAATTTTGAAAATAAAAAAAATAAAAAAATTTCAGTTAGGCCGGCATATGGATCACATGGCTGGTTTATTTAGCATTAATTAGTTTTTAATTCCTTTTTTTTAAACCCTCCCTTAATTTTTTTGAGTAGTGTATTTTAAGATCAGTGACTATTACTTGTAATAACTTGCAAATTCGATATTTCGGTGAAAAATTGTCATATACATGTGACCATATCTCATCCCGCCCCCTGTCTCATATCGCATTACTCCCCCCCCCCCCCCTCCGGTGTGACCGACCACAACTCCAGCGTTATATTCAATATTCAGTACAACGCGCGTCGAGTTTTGACAATATGGTAGAAATGTTGCAGCAGGGGGTCCACCAAAACCAGTAAAATTTGTAAAAGTGGTCCACGAGAAAATGTTTGGAAACCTCTATCTTAGACGAATCAAATTTATGTTATATCGTAAATAACGGTAAACACTAACTGCTTCTAGTTATCAAACTTAATAATTACTTTGTAATAATGCAAATTTTTAATCAAATTTAATGCTATAGATTGACTTTTATGCATATTACATGCATGTAAGTACGCCCCACGGTTGAATTTGGCAGCCACCACTGGTCTGGAGCCCCAAAATACCTAAAAAAAAACTCTCGACTCTGTACAGAAACGGGCGGTCCGATTGATAGACTCTCCTAACCTAACAAACCGATTGCAATCTTTAGAGCATAGGCGTCAGGTGGGAATGCTGTCCTTGTTCTACCGGTATTACAACGGAAGATGCTCCGAGGAACTAGCGTCATTGATCCCTTCGGCACCGGTGCATAGTCGGGAAACACGCCAAACACGCGCCCAACATTTTTACACGGTTGACATTAGCCACATGAGAACGGGTCGTTTCTACGACTCGTTCTTGAGTTCAACAGCTCGGCTGTGGAACGATTTGCCGGCCTCTGTGTTTCCTCCCTCCTACAACATGGGTCTTAAAGAGACCCATGTTGTAGGAGGGAGGAATGTAGGAGGAGGTTGTAATAAATAAATAAATAAAATAAATAAATAAATAAATGTTCACTCCTTCCTCTCCTCAAAAACACCCTCCACGCAGCATCTTCAAAGATGAGGGAAATTATTTTCCTCAGGGCCTCCTGTGTGAAGTTAATGTAAAAATATATATTTATTTATTTATTTATTTATTTATAAATAAACGCCCTTTTTCGGGGCTTTTACATATATAGCATAGAAAAAACATTTTATTGTACATAACTGAACTGCCTCAATAACAATATTTTAAATTTATTCAAAGATAAATTGAAGATGTCCACTGACTTGGTATAATTGTTTCCCTCCATTAGTATTCTGGGCAAAGAGGAATACATATGATAGTTAGTCCCAGAATTTCTGCACTGAAATAAATCCTGACTTCTAGTATTACGAAGTGGAATTCGGAAGCTTATCAATTCAAGTAATACCGGACTATCAACTAAATCATTTAGAATTTTATATAAAAATACCAAGTCAGTGAAAATTCTTCTGTCTGACAATTTAAGCATATTCATATCGTTTAAAAGTGTGTTGTAGTTTAACATATTTGCTGAAATACCCATTTTAAAATTTAGAAAACGTAAGAATTGTTTTGTATTCTTTCAACAGCTTGTACGTGCATATCATAATGAGTATTCCAGACAGGAGAATTGTACTCAAGTTGGCTTCTAACATAAGCAAAATATTACATTTTAATACACTTTATATTGTTAAAGTTTCTAGTTAGCCTAGTTATAAACCCCAACATTTTTAAGTCCTTATTACAGATTTCTGTTATGTGGTTAACAAATGAAAGATTTAATATATAATATATATATAATATTAATAATACGTACTTAATTATAAATAAACTTGAGTTTGTTTGCTCTTTCTTTTGTAGTGTTTTAACTTTGGAAGCGGCAAGTTTGTCGACATTTTTTTTTACATGAGCTCCACACGGGAGGCACTGAGGAAAATAATTTCCCTCAGGGCCTATTTTATCTTTGGGGATGCTGTGTGGAGGGTGTGTTTAAAGGAAAGGAAGGAGAGGAGAGAGCTGAGAAGGAAAAGGGTATAAGGGGTGGGTAGGAATCTGGGGTTCAGTGTGTCCTCGTCATCCACCTCCTAGACCTAGACAAACCTAACCCCGTGAACCCGGGCACCCCTGCTAAATCACCAAACCTAGCGAACCACTTGGGGTGACCCGTGGCAGAGGTGTTGGTTATCCAATAAAGGTTCCCTTTTCGTTTTCTGTATTTGTCACAGAGTGGATAATTATGTTTATTTCTCTAGGGATTTCTTGCTTTTTAATTATAAAAGGTAAATAATAAGTTTTTTTAGAATTTAGTCAACAGGTTTTTATCGAACCATAGTTTTAGATCATTAATGTCTGTATTTGCCATGTTATTTAATTCAGACCAAGTGTTTGCTTTTAGTAGTAGGACTGTATCGTCAGCGTAGGAGACAATGTCTCCATATTTGGAAACATGGAATATATCATTGACATATATAATAAATAACAATGATCCCAAAACTGTACCTAACTGTATTGAAAAGTCGCTATATTTTGAATCGCTGACTTCATTGAGTAATTTTACTTGCTGAGGTCTTTTATGTAAATACGGCAGTGAGGCATCCGAACTGGTAGAGGAAGGAAGAAAGTAGACTGAATGCTGTAGAAATGAGATTCCTGAGGCGCATGTGTGGTAAAACCATGTACGATCGTGTGAGAAGCGTGGAGATCCGCAAAAAATGCAAGGCTGATGTAAGCGTAATGAGTAAGATTAAGAAAGCGACCCTTAGATGGTTAGGGCATGTAGAGCAAATGAACGAAGGAAGTAATGTAAGAAGAATATGTGACGCAAATGTGAATGGTAGAAGAAGTCGGGGACGCCCGAAGACATGGCACGACCAACTGAATCAGTTACTTGAGTCAGGCCATGTCAAGAGTCAGAATAATAGAAGAGCATGTATGAGACGATGTATGAATGTGAAAGAGACAAGAAGTGTATGCCAAGACCGAGTTGTTTAGCGGTCCGTCCTCTCTGCCTACCCCTGCCGAAAACGGCGTGATGGTTAGATAGTTAGTTAATCATTTGTCAAAAAAGTTTCGGTCGATTTCTGCAATCAGCAAACATTGTTACATTTTTGTGTAATCCATTTTTAAGGCTTTGAGTTATTTGATAGGCACCAGTTAAAGGTGTTAAGGAACTAATTAATAAGGAACATATAAATGCTGACCTCTCTGGATTCAGCACTTCTAATGCTTCTTGATTTGTTGAAACTCACGCAACTTAATAATCCGGGTATCTACTAAATGAACCTCCTACTATCTTTACACATGGACTGAAGGACTCTCCAGCCATGTTTGTGTTTGTTGAGCTAGCCAGGAGAAACCAAGTATTATCGGCAAAGCCAATAGGCCAAGTCTATCAACCGAACTAGTCTATAATCCGTATGATGTCTAACAGCAACTGGATATCTGCTGCAATAAAGGCTGCTTGATGGTTTGTGGTAAGATCTGATGACCTCGTTTGACTGCCTCCTGTATTTCTATAAAGTAAGAAAAATTATATAGGTCTCCGCTAGCCTAGGAGGGTATGCATTAAGTTGGATAATTTTGGGTCATAAGCTGCAAAGGCTGTAATGTACTAATCAGAAAATTCTAAGTATCATATCTTAGTGCAACGCAAATTCGAAAATAATGTTAATATTAATTTATAATCTAGTTCATTATTGTTCAAATTTTACGCATCAGTAATAACGCAAATAGAGAGGTATTAATTTACACCTTTCTGTTCTGTTCGGCCACATTTATCTCGCTTCAATATTTTTTTTGCATAGTTTTTGCAAATTATTTTATTCTTTACCTACTCGTGTTTCTACTGACTGAGTTCATCTTCTGGAGTTCTTCTCCATATCGATTAGGTACATAAGCAAAGGTACGTAGGATGTGAGATTTTTATGTTTAAGAATCGATCTATTTAATTGAAACACTTAAGCGTCAACCACAAAATATTTATTAAAAATCGCAAATATTTTTTTATTAAATTTTTGACATAATTGGCTTAAATAATAAATTAAATTTCTGAAAATATTAACAAATAATTTACATAAAATATTAAATGCATATTTTCCAGCTTTGTACATAGATTTAATAATCGTTTATAGGTTTATTTATTCGTTTTCATTGGTACGATTCTTAAACATAATAAGAATAATTTATTGTAAAGTTAGCCTAAAAAATGCTCCATTTTTTACACTTATCTCACCGTAATCAATATTCATAAAAATTTATTATAGAAAAACTTATTTATGGCCAAAATATAGTGCGTCAAAAACGCCTTACAAAATTTCTAAATGAGACACAATAAATAGTTCGTATGGAGCTTCACTGTGAGACATGGATGTGGATATTTCACTAGGGAACGGGTGCATGTCTCGTAATCCGCGATACTGTTTTCAGCTTATTAAACTTATTCAATATACTGGCTGTTTTTTACACCTTCTCAGCAGTGCGAGAAACCCACCCAAGTGGAAAGCAAAATAAATCGCCGTCATTCCCAGGAGGTCCATGAAGAAGTTGTTCGGCCCAAAGCCCAGGAAGTCGAGAACCTCTCCTCCTGTTCGGATGCAGGGCAGACCAGCTCTGACGTCGCATTGGATGTCGGTGATGATCCCCCACTGCAGAATGGACACGGCCTCGGCGGCGTAGTAGAAAATTGACAGATATCGGATCCAGCCGACATAGGCGGAGATACTGGCGAGATTGATGAAGTTCCCAGCAAACATGTAGCCAACGAAATCGATGGGCACCGATACGAGAGAAGCGGTTGCCATTGACTCGAATGAAGCAGAGAGCCAAGTTCCTAGAAACACGCGTTATCATTTACCAAAATAAGATTACTTTAATGTTGAAAGAATGATATGAAAAGGCAAGTTTACGAACCATAAGCAACCGCGCAGTTTGCCGCAAAAATCACAGGAACCAAAAAGATCAGGTAACCGAGAAAGCCTCCCTTCAATCCAACTATCCAGAAGATGAGCGTCGTGTAGATGACAGGTTCAATAACTGCTCGAGGAATCTGAAATATTGTTCAGAGATTTTTATTTATTAATTGTTCTGATAAAATGGTTCATTGCAGAGAAGAAGAGAAGGAAAAACATCTAAAGTCTAAACCAAATGCTTTCTTTGCCATATCTCATCAAAAAGAGACATGTTCTTGAGCTTGGATAGGTAAGATTATTACTTTTATCTGTTCGTATAATGTATAATATTTATTTAAAAAAAAAAACTTTTTACCTTGCTCCACTTATTTATCACAGTCTTAAGATTATTTTTAATAAATAATTTACAACATAACCTTGATCATCTTAATTATTTTAGAAATACGCTAATTATAATATATGACTTGATAATTATAATGCTTTTATTGATGTCAATATATTTTCGCAAATATTGTAATATTTTCGTTTCTTTTTACCCAGTAATTAGATTTCTTTATGTATTAGTACTAACTTTTATATTATTTGATGTATTTTTTTTGTACTGTAACTACTCACCTATACAAGTTAGTTAATACATATTCGTAGACCATTTAAAATTAAAATTAATTTATGATAACCACTGGAGTGACCACGAAATAAATAAATTTGCCTCGATTGCTCGAGATTTCCAGAAGATCATTTTTAAATTTTTCGCCAACATTAAAAAAAATCATATCTTCGAATTTTAACATGAAGACATAAAAACTTATTATAGTGCTATATAGCCAATGAATTAACCTGTATTTTAACGTTTATCTCATATTTGTAAGATTTACAAAAAAATCGTAAATTTTATAACCGCGCGAATCCAGCGTGTTTGTTACTTTTACTCCGTGAGAGGTACTTAATCGAGTAAAAATAGAATATTTTCGATTTCTATGTTATCTGTGGTATACTTGATAATGGAAGGTACGTATCTATGGAAAAAGGACTTAATTTTAATGGTAAACAGCTGATCAAAATTCTGGGTGAAAAAAACATTTTTAACATCGTTATAAAATAGTCTACGAAGTTCGGATTTGCGACATCTATGGCCATAATAGATAAAGCGTTTTAATAGCTTCATTTTAAAATAAATGGCTGGCCATGGAAATGTTTTAAACAATAAATTATAATAAATGTTTTACGAATGGTAGGAAAATGTGGCCCATTTTTGGACCGCTATCAATCGCAGAAAAACAAGAGTGGTCCATTTTTCAACCATAATCGCTCCAGTGGTGTTAAACAACTTAGTTTGGTTCACTACTTTAAACTATTTTTGAAAAGTTAAGAAAACTAGGCAATTAGTAGTATATGAACTTTCATAAACTTATAATACAGTTTTGTCATTACAATTATTTTTAACTTCAATAAGCTAGACGAGTGTACTATAATAGTTTAGTAGTCCCAGAGAGAGGTCGTACGTGACGGCTTCATTCTAGTATCTTCTGTCTTTTTCGTTTTCATACACGACATGTGAGATGAAGATGAAGGATTACTATTATGGAAATTTCCCACAATAAGACACTTTAAAAATAGAGCTTTTTAAAAATAAACCTAAAAATATACATTACAGACCAGCAAAATCATTTTGGAGAGGTAATAAGGTGCTGGAGTGTAGAGTCCATTCGCCAATTCCCTCAGCAAGATGGGTATCTCCGCAGGAAACTGGTTGAAAACGGAGTAGATGAAGGTGAAGATAGTCTCAGTGACAATAAGGTACATGAGGCCCTGCACATTCTGGATGTCGTGCTGTTCTACCGACAACAGAACGTTTTGGTATGGGATCGCTACGAGCAAAGCGATAGCCTGGAAAATAATAAACTCATTAGTTATTTATTAATTAATGTCGTCGCTAATATTAACACCGGAGATTTAAGTTTATACATCAATGTATATCATAAATCAATCTTAACATAAATTCAAAGGATCGAAATTTCACAATCAAGCTGGGTGTGAAATACGTTGATACAGGAGTATTAAAAAAATTATTCTTAAATATGCAACACTTCAATGTATTTACATCGATAAAAGTTAAATGTACTTACTAAAAATCCGAAGGCCTGTAAAATCCAAAGCCTTTTGTCATTTTTGGCTGCCACGTAATTTCGCCAGAAAAGCCAGTAAAATTGTACTAACGCCCCTGGCGTCTCACTATAAAATAATTTGAAATAAATACTCTGAGAACCCATATTATATTAAAACGATATAAAAACAGGCAGCAAAAACAAATACCTTACATTGAAATGTATTGCTGGAATTCGGTTTCTCCCTGTAACAAAAAACAATCTTACATTAGATGCCTTACTAAACTGCGGAAATGGTTATTACTCACATAAGCATTTTTTTTTGATAATTCGAAAATACTCCTAAGGTCATATCCAAATCAGGAATACGTTTAACATAATCCAGGTGACACGCTTATCAAATTTGAATTATGTTATTTCTAATGAATCTGTTTTACAAATTTAAGAGGTTTCCCTTTTTAACAAAACTAAAAACGTGTTCGTCGTCTCCACGTTACTAAAAATATTATCCAATAATATCAATAGGCGATCATTGACCATATATTTTAGATGCTTTTTTGCCTTGGAAATATTCCCTGATTCTTTTTTAACCAAGTCCGTATGTGGCTTTAGAAAACGACTTTAAAATGCACTCTAACCATGTTTTTCCATGAGCTTTATGTTTTATCTATTGTATTGCATCACTGGCCATTGCCATTGCATTTGTGTATATTTGGTAACTACAAAATAAACAATTCAACTTTACAAATAATATAGTCCAGACTTGCCATTGAACGCGCCATGGTACCACCGTTGGGATTAGATTTATAGACTGCCTTTCCATTGAACATTTCGTGATGGCCGTTGCTCTTAAAATCTGGTAGGGTGGTCCTGTCTGTGATGTCCCAAGCCTTGCACACGGTGCGGGATCTCTCCTCGGTGGATACCATATTTACATAGAACTCGGCTTCGTTGTAGCCCACGGGGCAGTGGAGGCTTTGACTGAAATTAAAATGGATTCATCAGTATCATAATTATAACGTGCATTACTGCCTTGAATGAAAATGATTTGAACTATACTGAGCTTTTCCTGTTGTCTTGTTTCTATTATGATTTACCTTCTGTTTTACTAAGCTTCGTAACTACTCTTCTAAAAAGCAGCATTGTCGAATTTCATGATATTTGTTTTTAAAAATTGACTTTTACAATAAAAAACAATCCTTCGGATTGTTCGGTTAGCAAATTACTATCATCAGTTATTCTATTGCTTTCAGTTTTATAAAAATACGAACATAATGAATAGTCCGGTCAGTGGCTGAATGAGTGGCATCGCATTTGAGTCCCAGTCAGACTTTGTTAAGCTAAGCCCTCCACCACGACACAAGCAACATTTTCCGCTTACCGTGGTATTAGTAGGACATTTTCAAATATTGCCAGGTTATTCGTAACCCGGGAAAGGTTGTCAATATTTAAATTTTTTCATTTGTTTTTATCAATTAAATTTAGGTCAGCAATTAGCAAAGTATTTTATTATTTCGATCTTTAGAAACACAGAATGGTTACTTTATATGAATATAATCGCGGAATAATGTGATTCATATTTTATACCCAAACACAAAATACCTAAATAAGTAATCTACTTACAGATCATACCACATAAAGCTCTTTAAACTTTCATCCCGATTGAGTTCGATATCTTACGTAATACGTAACCCCCTTATCATTAGAAACTTCCAACCAAGCCGTCCGATTGATAAGCCTAAAAATACACACAAATATTATATTATTGGAAATCCAAAACAACAATGGGAGTCGAATTGATACGTTTCGCATAAATTACAAGGCCATTTCTAAGATTTATGGATGTTTAATAAAAGAGATACGAAAGGTCACCATCATCACTGACTTTGAAATTGTTTGCGCCTATATTGTTTTGGAAATTCTTTAAAGCAAATTTTGCATAGACTGATTCACTAACTAATGGGATTAACAACTATTTCTAATAAAAACGTGGCTCAAAAGGATGAAGGCCATAGCTCCCTATTTCCCTAAATAAATTGCACATTGGGATATCTCACATTATCGATTACTATAAATAATGTATCCATATTAACAAATCTGAATCAGTATTATTAGGAGACCACAAAAGGGTTAAAATTTTCAAATTGTGTTAAGGCCTCCCACCTTGTGAGAACGTGTTCAGGAAACCCTTTTGGGAGGAAAGTGAAAGTTTTCTTCAGTCATGAACCCCAGAGAGTCAAAACCTCTCGACGGCCAGGGTGGCCGAGCGGGAAGGCTCTTGACTCCCAATCCGAAGGCCGCGGGATCAAATCCCGGCGTGACAAATACATTTTATTTGATAATATGTATTATTTCACATTTAAAATAACATATATTATTTTTGCGGCACGTTCCAGAGTGGAAGATCAGTTTCCATCAAACCCTCAAGCCGTCAACTGGTTGAATAGCTTCCACTTTGATCTCCATCAATTTTCCTCTACCATAACAAAAAATACGAAGATATCTACATTAAAATGTCAATATTTCAATATCACTTATTTAAAATGAAGACAGATAAATGTATATAATTATAATAAGTGCAATTCATCTAACCGACTGAAGAATCTCCTGGCCTCATCGAGCGATCCCAGGAAAGCCAATCGCCCCCCCGAAAGCAGCATCAGTCGGTGGAAGAGCTGGAAGGTGCCCGAGGCGGGCTGATGCAGCACACACAGCACGGCGCGTCCGGCTGCCGCCAGCGTGCGCAAGGTTGTCACCACCGAAGCGGCCCCCCAGCTGTCTAGCCCCGTGGTTGGTTCGTCACAGAACAAGATCTGGGGGTCGTTGATGAGCTGGAAGGGTTTCACGATTGATGTGATAATTTGTGAAAAAAAATTCCATTTTATAGAATTGGATATTTAGATCTAAAGAAGTTTTCATTCAAACGACTATCATCTGTCTTGGAGTCGGGGGGAACAGTGTCCCCTTGTTCCTATCTCAAAATCCCAGTGAGATTAATTAATTATTTTCAAAATTACATCTGTAAAGCCTTTTGAGCAACGTACAAATATATAAAAATTAAGCATGAATGACTAAAATTTTCAAAAATAGCAAAATCATTGTGAGATATCATTTAATTAAAAATGTTTACTATTGTTTCTTTAAATTGTTTCTATTTGATCAAAATTATCAACATGTTTAAAAACAAATGGTTTTTTCATCAGGATACACGCAGTATCTTGTATTAAAGTAATTTGTATCTTGATGAAAAAACCACTGAATTTGAAACATGTGACAATTTTTATAAATTTTTCTTTTTATAAAACAAAGTTTTTTGAAATATTTTTTTCTTCAATTTTGCTTGTAGGTAGCGGCCTCAGTGGTTCCACAAAGCCACAAAAATTTTGACGACACCAAATATACTAAGGGTATCTGAAGGTATCTTCTCCTAGCTTTGCATCATAGATATACCACTTGTTCGCTTTGCATTATGTGTATGAGACTGAAATTAAAACGTTATTTCATTATTAAGTATTTTTATTTTTATATAGGACGGCATTAGGTATTTATTATTATTTCATTAAAAAATATATCGGTAGGTAGGTGTTTTAATGCTTTACCTGAACTGCCAGTGATAGTCGTTTCTGTTCTCCTCCTGATAATGCAGATATCATCGTATTATAACTCTTTCCTATACCCATTTCTCGCAACAACTCCTTGACCCTTTTTTTCCTGCCTGCTTCAGTAGTGTGACGATCCATTTTCATACGAGCCTGTAAGAATTCTTTTTTTAATCCTCTTTAGCAAGAGAAAATGTTTATTGGTACTTTAGTAACCGAACACATATAACATACATATAACACGAGAAGTGCCTTCCATACAAATGTGAATAGAAACAGATGTGCCATAGACTTTTGGTTCTAGACCATTTAGTACGCGGTCTCTGGCAGTTGTCTAAAATTGTAAATCGCCATCCCATTTTAATTTCGTAATCATTTTGATCTGATAGCTTCGACGCATTTTAAAAGTCATTAAATGGCTGATATTAATCCGCTAGCGACAGACTTTTTCAAATTTAACCAAAAAAGCCAAACATCAGACTCGATTCATTCGAAAACGAAAGCTCAAATCAAAAGAGATATGCCATTAAATTGACCACAAATGTGAGAGATTGTTGAGATTTTATCCACTTGAATTTCAAAACACGAGAAAAGTCACTGTCTACATGAGATTTCCAAAAACCACTCCATTCTTTTTTACCGCCCGGGCAAAGCCAGACAACGCCGAGGCCTTCAGTTAGTAAATAATGATTTTGAACTTCTCAATTAATTGCTGAATAAAGCCTACTAAATTATTCCTGCAGCTCTTTATGCTGATTGCATGGACTTACCATGAAGTTCATGTGCTCCTTGACTGTGAGGGACGGGATGGCCAGGTCTTGCTGGGGCACAAAGCCCGAGATGCCCGCCAGCACGCGGCGCGACACCTGCCTGCCGTTCAGCAGCAACTCCCCAGACATGTCGCCCCGCACTCTCATACTGACTGCTGCCATTAGGGTGGTCTTTCCAGCGCCACTGAAATGTGTTGTTAAATGAGGTTATGAACGTCGAACTCAAATCCGGCTCGAAGGACCAAATTTTATGTTTATTCCCTTATATTTATCTATTTATTTAGATACACAGTACATTATGACATGACACAAGTGATAAGGTATATTAAATTATACGTGGTCCTTTATTATAGCCTTGATGAGAACGGTTCTTAATCTTAACTAATGAATACATGAGTAATAAGAAAAAAGGAAGAAAGTGTGTGGAGAGATAAAGATTCGATTTTTTATTTATTTTGAAATTTTGAAATCAAGAATTTTATTCTCATGAATTACATAGGTAAATACATTGACTACATATTTAAAAGTTTTATGGAAAATTAAGCCTAAGTACATAGATTTAAAGTAATTTAAATCACGTAAAAAAAATAATAGTTCAGTAATTTTTCGTAGTACACACTACACCACAACGTATTCCCGTAAGTCACAGCAAATAAATCACCAATCGAAAATTGGCGAGTTATTTGCTGCATTCATAGAATACAGAATAACACAAGAAGAGTCTTGTGGGCGTGTTTCGTGATCCAATTGGAGGACCAATTATATTTCCGGACAATACTGTGTTTCACCATGATTACGAAATTCAAACGGGATGGCGTTATACAATTTCAGACAAGCGTAAGAGAGACATATAGATGATCTAGAACCAAAAGGTACTAAGTCCGTAGTCATTTGCTTCTATTAATTTTTTTATGGAAGGCACTTCTAGTATTATATTTTTTATTCTACGACTGCATTAATATTTAGTACTGTTGACTTCTATGTGAAGAAGTGACTACAATTCTTCACATAGAAGGCAACAATAGTGCCTGGTAAGCCTCATTGGAACATTTAAACCAATGACGGATAGCAATAATTCGGTACAATCTTTTTTATTTTTTTGAAACAATAGTTCTGACAATGTACGTTTTTTTGGTAAAGTTCACATATTATTTGTAGTTTTTTCGCATTTTCTACCAAATCTATGTACCTTTATGTTATATTGAGGATTATTACCACATTATAAAGGCATCTTCCAGGGGATTCCTGACCAACGAACATAACTGTACAGACTACAGAATTCAAGAAAGGTTACGGAATTGTGTAATATACGCAGTTCCAATTATTTATTTATTTTTCACAAAAGATGAAATCACTTTGAGAGTAACTGACAGTTTTAAGGTTGAGTAAATAAAACTGTATGACATTGAAAACCACCCACCTTATCAAAGTGCCTTAATCTAAATAACACACAGTTACCAAAGTGGCACGGAGTAGCTTCTAATGCAGTTATCAGTTGTTTTAATGTTTTTCTTAATTTATACGAGTAGATTTTTATATTTCAATAAGTGGATATTCAGATATTACCTTGGTCCCATTATGGCAGTCAATGTTCCCGTTTCAATAGAGCCGTTTACTGAAATAATAACAAACAGCATTTATAAACCAAGAAATTAAAGATCTACGACTTCTACAATGTTTTTACAAGTACAAAATAAGTTTCGATTACAACGATCTTAATAAAATTTAGGTAATAGAAAATAACAACAAAGTTATTTCGGGAGTAACATTAAGTAGCTACCTACGTTGGATTAAATTCGTGTTTATTTTCATTTTTTTATTTATTACTAGCTGGTACCCGGCATGCGTTGTAATCATCGACCAAGTATAAGATCCATTATTGATCGAAGGTTGTAATGCAAATAAATAAATTGTTTCTCCTTGAATTTCCTTTCACATGCACCCCCGTCCCCTTCCCACCGCGTTCCCCTTCCACCTTCCACGCCTTCCCCTTCTTCCTCATCCCTCCCGTTAACCCCACCCCCTTATCCTCATGACTTCCCTCCCTGCCGCTAAAATATAAGAAAATACACTCATTTTCATTTATTAGAATTTCATAAAGCCAGAGCTTACCATTATATATAGCCTTTAACCTTCCCGGGCGTGCGCACAACAAATCACCTAAGTTTCATCGCAATTGAATGAACGATATGGCAGCGCATAACATATGAACAAACAAACAAACAAACTTAAATAGATTTTTTTATATAAGCTAAACATAAAACAATGGCATAACAAAATTGAACACAGTGTACATATTTATGTGTTTATAGTTTTCATGCAATGAGAAATTTAAATTTTTTTTTTTATTTGAGTGCACATTGTTTTTGTATTTTTTAACAAATGAATAAATTCTTTGATTATATTTGAATCATGAATTTATATCTTTGATATAAATTCATGATTCAAAAAAACATATTTTTTTCATGAAGCACTGTAACTTTATTAACATTTTTTTTATTTTTTTTTTTATTAGTATCTATAGCAAAATTTGTACATAATGTATTTATAAATTGTATTATATTAAGGTATTATAAAGTTTTTTTTTCACAGTCCTCCTCACTAGGGTTCCCTGTTCTGAGGCGGCCTGTAGTTTTTCCACATTTGTATTTAGTATCCAGTTGTCTTTACATGGTCTTCAGTATGTTTGATAGTTCATTTTCACTTTGTTCTCTCAACCATATTTTTACTTTTGTTTTAAATTTATTTTTTTCTGTTATTTTTTTTGTTTGAGTTGGTAGAGCGTTGTATAGTTTTGTCGCATTGAATTTCATATTTCTTTGTCTAAAAGATGTTTTCAAACTGGCTGTAGCTAGAATATTTTGGTTTATTGCCCTGGTTGTGTATCTATGTTGGACAGTGGAGTATACTGATATTTTTTTTTTTTAATTTTAAATAAAATATTTTTTGCATAAAATTTTTATATGTTGTAGACTTGAATGCTTTGAAACAATTCTTCTGTCGGAGTTCTAACCGGTAATTTCAAAATTGTCTTTAGTACTCCTTTTTGGGCTATATTGAGCCGGTCCATTGAGTGCTCAAGGCAGATCCCCATCCAGTTATCCCGTACTCTATTTGTGATTGACTTATTATATGAATATATTATAAAATATAATTATATAATAAAAGTAAATAATATATTACATTACTTTTATTATATGAACAAGCCAACCGGTTTCGGCACAGCGTTTCGGCGTAGTATTATTACATGAAGCTCCACGCAAAATTCAATTATTCCGGTATAAATGTGCTGCTTCTATTTACAGATGTATTCGATTCACGGTTATATTAACATAGTCATAATAAGGGGCCATCTATAAATTACAACACACGAATTTCATGACTTTTTGACCCCCCCCCCCCCTGTCACATTTGTGAGACCCCCTCCCCCCTAGAATTTCATGATTTTTTGACCCCCCCATACCCCCTGTCACACTTCTCGACACCCCCCCCCCCCTTAAGGTGTGACGTAATTTATGGATGGTTCCTAATCGAACTCACATAATTTGTTTACAGCATTTTTACAACATTTAACATTTTCACGAGCATTTGGTTCCTTAAAACATGCAATCTGCCTAGCTAAGTACTAATATCGACCTACTAATGCTTAATAACGCTTGTATACACATATTTAATTAAAATAAAATAAAACGCATTGTGCACGATATTGAAAAATTGTTGCATTGGATCAAAAAAATAGACACATTAATAAATAACTACTTGCTTGTACAGGGTGTAAGAGTACGTACTGGAAGGATTTTAACCAGAGATTTTTGAGCATATTTTAAGAAAAAAATGTGCGTGTCATTTTGCGGTCCGATATTTTTTTTCACATTCATGAGAGCTGGACTACATTTAAAAGAATATTGCATAAATAATGCGTATTTCATGAAAACAATGTTCAGAAATCACAACATTCCTGATGTACCTTAGTTTTTGTGCAATTTGTCATTGCTTTATTCAGGTGTAGCCAATTCATAGCTAGGTACTGTAACCTTTCTCTTCGTCAATATCTATTGTTTTAATGTTCGTATATATTATGCTTTGTATTGTGTTATTATAAGATAATAGTCTGTAAACTTCAAATCTTATCTTTCATTTATATATTTAAATATTTCATCGGGTGGGGTGTGTTCAGGTCTTGGCGGCGGATGCGCCTGCCCACTAGATGCATAGAGGACTCCGGTCCGTCGAGAGAGGTGACCTTTTTTTGACCTCTTCAGTCTCTCTCAACTCATCGTCTTGCGCCGCAGCGGGAGGGATGGGTTCACATGTCCGTCACTCCTGAACATACTGACCGTTTCGTTTCGACCTGCCTGTTTCAAAACCGGTAGTAGATAAATAAAATTACGTAACAAATGTACATTGTACACCGTTAAATTAAAATCTAAAAAAAGTCCTTAGATTCCTACCCAACCCTTCATACAATTTTCCTTCCCAGAACTTCATCTCCTTACATTCCTTAAAAACATTTTCCACAGAGTATCCCCAAAGATGGGGATGTGGAGTTAATGAAAAAAAATGTAATAACTAAAAAAAAATAAACAAAATCTTACAGCTAAGAATCAACATACGAGTACGTTGAAAGGGGGTTAAGTACCTTTATCTAGGACCAGGCTTTTATCATAGCTAGTATTCCAGAAGCCAGAGGAAACCTTGCGCTGGCCCCACACTGTGAGACCCCGCCACGAGAGCGTCAGCCCCCCGGGCGCGCGCCCTCCGCCGCCGAACTCCTCCCCGTACGCCACTGGCGCCTGCAGCTTCTCCATCCTGTAGGGGGCGGCGTGGCTCATTGGGGGGACTGGTTGTTACGATACTGAAAATGAAGAATTTTAAAAAATCAACCCTAATTTATCAGGAATTTTTTTACAATAGTAAACAGGATCAAAAAATTTGTTTTAAAGCTGTTTTTACGGGCCTGATACTATACTTTTATCTGGGCTAATAAAAAAATAATCGTTTATTTGAAAGACTTCTGCAAATGTGTTGTACTCGCAGTATTAAATTGTTTCAAAATATTTTTAAAACAAAACCACGTGATTTTGCATTAGTTGGTAGCGCTTTACCTTAAACATTTTTTTTTGTATTTTGTATTTTGTCACATTTATGGAGGTCCCGAAGTAAACTCATTTGTTGTAATAAATTGTGTTTTAAATGCCGAAATTCTATCGTGAACAAATAGTTAATTGCTTAGGAGTCGAGAGTTAAAAAAAATAATAATTGCATTATGCAGAAATGTGCGTTATGTAGAAATTTCACAATTATTTAACTAAAAAGAATGTACATAGTAAATTTGCGGCACGTTCCAGAGAGGGAGATACTCTCAGGATCGCCCTGGTGTAAGACCACCATTCAGAATTGAAGTGACCAGATCTGAATAGTCAGGTATTCCCAAACTTCCTCTTCCCCATCTCCTTCCCCTCCCCACTACCTACAGCCTCACAATACACCCCAATTGGGGATGCTATAGTATCATTATAGATCATTTAGAAATCGCGCAGAAAACGATTTTAAATATACATAATACTTAAAAAACATACACTGACCGATACAGACCAAATATAATAGCGACCTACTAGATAAACGCCAGTATAACACTACTAAATTAAATACTTGACCAAAAAAACATATTTCAACAAACATAAAATATCAGCAACTTAGACAAGCGTACAAAGGAAACATAAAAACTCTGTCGGTAAATACAAGCTTTGAACAAACACACTATATATATATCTAATATATAAAAGTCTCGTGTCACGGTGTTTGTTATCATACTCCTCCGAAACGGCTGGACAGATTTTGATGAAATTTTGTGTGCTTATCGGGTAGGTCTGAGAATCGGCCAACATCTATTTTTCATACCCCTAAAAGTTAAGGATGGTCCACCCCGAATTTACTATTTTTATTTTTTTTATGGTGAGGCATTAAAAAATATATAAAAATGGCAAAACAACGTTTTCCGGGTCAGCTAGTCATGCTATAAAAGCATTCAACAGTCTTACACTTGAAAATAAAATTGAGGAAAACAAAAATAAAATAAATACAGATACAAAATTACAAAATGGACTAAAGAACAAAAAAGACAATATTACCGAAATTTCATAACATGAAAGAATAAAACATATGAAAAGAATAACACGCAATACACAAAAACAATATAAAACACACATCACTCACAAACACACAACACATAATATGTGCCAATTTTTTTATTTATTTTATATTTTTAATTTTACTTTAATTTTTACTTTTATCTTTAGTTTAAATTTATCATAATTTTATTTTTTTATAGTAACCAACATGGTATTTTTTTCTTATCAAAATTTGATTCAAAATTCAAAATTCTTATAAAAAAAAAATCTTGTATTATAAAATGCAGGTCTCAGCACGGGTAAGCCACCCAGTGAGGCCAACATTACTGGATTACACTTTGAAATGTAAAATATTGCATCAAAATAAAAAATAAAATAAGTAAAAATTGGCTCCAGAGGGGAGCAGTTGGGACTCTTGTATGGTATTCAAATAAAAAAAGTGAAATTGGAGTTGATGTCTGAAGGCCCGCAAACGCCCGTCCAAAGAGGGCGAGATGTAGGCAAGTATGAAACATGAAAGAAGCCCCCACCAGCATAAGTTAGCTAAGGGTTAAACTTCAACATTTTTGCAAGACCTCTGAGAAAAGTGCACCAATGAAATAAATGTTCTATGAATGTTAAATTGCCTCCAATGAGTTGTTTTCACAGATTGTTTGTAATGTTTTGACTCGTGATATGATTTATTACAGAGGACCTCCTTTAATGAGATGAACCCCGACCCTTGGGGGCAGTGAAACAAGGTCATACAATGTATTTGTGACTAGTTGACTAGTGCATTATTTAGGTTGACTTCATACCACGAATTTACTGACGTGCTTCTAGTTTACGTAGGAATATATTGAGTACAATTATATAAAATCTTTTAAAGTATTTTTTTTTTATATGTATACTATTTACTGGAATAATAAATATTATAATTTATACTAGCGAGTTCCCGGAATGCGTTGCAACGCCACTTAAATAAAGATACTGTTTCTCCCTGCGTGTCCTTTCCAATTCGTCTCCCTTCCCCTTCCCCTTCCACCTCCTCTTCCACTCCCGCGTTCCCCCTCCTCCTTACTCCCTTTTTCCTCTCCCCTTTTCCACTTCCACCCATCCCGCAAATCCCTTCCTCGTCCTGCTTCCAACTTTCCCCGCCTTCCTCCCTCCCTTGACTCCCCTCCCCCTTTCATTCCCCTTGATTCTCCGCCCTTTCTCCCTGCCGCTAAACTACATGAAATTCAATCATTTTTCAAACAACTCGCGCGCCATCCAATTTTTATACAAATTTCGCGGACGTGCACACACCAACTCATCAAAGTTCATCGCAATCGGACGAGTAATATATGAAATAATTTCATAACGCCAGAGCTCACTATTATATATAGAAACCATCGCAGGCATGCGCACATCAAATCACCAAAGTTTCATCGCAATCGTATGAATGGTTTAGGAAAGGCACAAGGCACAAACAAACAAACGTGCATTCATTTTTATACACATAGAAGAAGAAGATACAATTTACGTATTTTTATTAAGACGCCAATTTTTAACTAAGGTGTGTATATTATTACCGCATATCTTTTTAATTTATAATACAAAGTAAAATACGATAATAAGAAAACAATACAATGTAAATGTAAACTCCAGACGTAAATAAAAGATAAAACTACAAAAGTAAATACTAGCTACGCGGTAAGCAAATTCATAGTTAGTAGTATGACGAAAGTAACTTCACATTTTTGAGTAGATACATATGTTATCAAAGATATTGAAATACAAGAGATATGGTATGATGGCCGCCCAACCGTCGGCGGACCAACGTTTAATGGGCGTAGTTTAAACACAGAAAGAATTCGTTCATTTAGTTGATTTTTTAAGGTGTGCAGTAGTATTGGTTAAGGGTCCACTATTCGAATTACGACCGATCTCTTACATATCTCACACATTTGAAGTTTTTAAGCTCTTAAAAAAATATATGTTATTTTTGAAGATAATATCTAGATACGTTCCACGCCGAAACGCAAATTATATGAAATTCCCTCGATAGAAAAAAATTGCAAAGTATGCTCCGAAAATTATTTAAAAGAAGTCTATTTCTTTTATTTTACAAAAATATATTTGAGAAAAAATTCACAATGTTTCTTTAAATGATACTTAAGATACGTTCCACGAAATTTTTGCTCTATTTTAAACGAGTCATGTTTTATTAAGCTTTTTCGCAATTTTCGCTGCTATTTTATCACTTAAAATATTAGCGCGCTCTGTCCAACATTCGTAATTACATATCTCTCCATCTTCTTCTTTTTCAGCCGAAGAGCGCCGCTTTAACGATATCGGCGACGCCAGGAAACACAGTCCCACGTAAAAACCGATGGCACATCTCTTATATTTCAATATCTTTGGTACATATACATAAAAAATTACAAATGTGCAATTCACACGCGGTAGAATTGAAACCTTCAGAAAACTAAAGTAAATAAGAGTGGGGAGGCTACGAAGCATCGCACAAGGAGGAGGCCGATTATTCAATCTCATTCTCTAGCAGGCTAAATCCTGTGGATTTATGTGTTCGTTTTTTATAGTGCCTCTTTTTTGTTTCGCCGAGTTTCAAATCACAAAGGTGCCAAAGAAGTTTTCACTTCAAAAATATAAAGCTAACAAAGACTATCATTTATATAATAATTATTATTAACGCCCTTTCGTAGCGAGTTTCGAAGCTTCTATTCTAGACTGTTAGTATGGTGGCGCATACTAGAAATCTAGAAGGTCTTAGGTTACACTACGAATGGCCTGTATTATTGTGGTAGCTTGTCCATAAATAAACCAAACCACACACAGATAATCGCTAAACTATGACAAGTCGTTAGAATTGTGAAATCACTTTATTACGTTATTAATACGATAAATTATATTAATACAGTGATAAACTGAAAGATTTAGTAGTAATAAAACATCCACACAGCTGTCTATCTTCTAGATAGATAGCTGGATGGATTTAAAAAAAAAATTATAATTTTATATAAAAACAAAATTACAAAAAAATTCAATACGAAAAAAAACTCATTAAACAAATACAATTTGTACATGAAACGTGAACCTTTATTAACGAATTAAAATGTTTACCTACAGGTCGAATACCACAATGCACGCTGCATTAATTAAGACATCGATAACCGCATCCATAAATTGAATAGTTAATTTGAAAGATTTATTTACTTGGATAATTGAGGTCAGTAGTTTTAAACAATTCACAAACTTCGAAGTTAATTTTCAAGTTCTCTGAAAGTTCTAATAAACTTTTTTTATTATACTGAGCAACTGGCTAATGATTTAATATCAGAACTTTACTAGAACTTTCACAAAATGTTGAAAATTAACTTTAAAATTTGATGATATTTGATTAAATTCTGCGAAACAGCTTGCCCTAAGTCTCATAGACATAAATTCAAACACCGACATAAATTTAATAAATACACAAAATTGTCAAGTAAATCTGAAGTACCAGCCGGTTTATAAACGATAAAGGAATAAAGATATGTTATTTATTAATATTCATTAAAACAAGAGAAGACTTACCAATCGTTATTTACAATTTGTTATTGTTATTTGAACTATTCTCTATTTTTTACTAGTTTTTCACATGAGGACGGAGTTGAGAAAACGTAACACAATTAAAAATAAGTTTTGGCTTAAAAGGTAGTGGAAGGTAATAAAATGAATGCAATTAAAAGCACTGCTACATTACAATACAGGCACACGGAATTGAAACTTCAGACTTCAGTACAACATCGTCGTACAGGCGAACCACAGAGAAGCATTCTCACACTAATACCTTCAAGGAGTAATCAGACGGAAAGGTGAACACCCAACATTACAATGGTGTTAAATAATTCACGTTTTAATATTATTTTTTCAGAATTTAAATTTAATACATAAAATTCCATTTAATATATACAAATATTCGAGCAATTTTGTTCAACTTTTAAAATTTTGAATTTATTTAATGTAAATCAAATTTTAAAATGTTTTGCATGTATTTTAGTTATTTTTTTATTGTGACAGCTGTCAGAATGATAAAATAATTTTAAATAATTCTAAAATACTATATAAAATTCTAAATGATGAATTTGATAGTCCAGAATTGCTTGCATTAATAAGCTTTCGGATTTCTAGCTACCATAACGTACTCCCCATTGCCCAGAATACTAATAGAAGGAAATAATTACATCGATTCACGTGCGTCTTCTATTTATCACCAAATAAAAACAAAAGATTGTAATATTTAATTAATGAAGACAATATAAAAGAAACTCAATCGAAAATATTAAACAGAAAAATCAGAAAAAGATACGGTCACTTATGGGACTCGAATCAGGACCTAATTTTTCTGTTTCAGACTTTCGATTCAGTTTCGCTAATATTGTCTTTCTCAATTAAATATTACTATTTGAGGTTTTACTCAAAGTTAAAAGTATAAATAAAAATAAACAAAAGATTGTTGCTGGGGGAGTTCAGTTATTTATAAAAAGAAAGTAAAAACTGTGTAATTTTACTATCCTTATTTAAAAGCCTCTAAAAAGAGTCACTAAAATAAATAAATACATGTCAAATTTTATTAGGGATATAACAACTTCTGGCTTCTACTTTCAAAAAATGTGTGACCGAACAACTCAGAACCTCCTCAGAAAAGTCGTTAAAAGTGATGAAAAAAAAATTACAAAAAAGGTTAGAGCTCTGGGTTATTTTAAAATTATTTTGTTCATAGCTTTTAATGACTTTTCAAATGGGTGTTGAGTTGGGTACCGTCCTAACACTTACCTAGAGGAGTAATGATGTACCTACCAAATCAAATTTCGCCACAAATTAATAATTTTTCGAATCTTAGTGAATCTACTTTTTTACATTTAACATTTTATTTTTTTATCGATGAAAGAAATACGTAATGCTGGCTAATCAAATAATATGAAACAAAGAATTTACAGTTTATACAAAGCAATGCCAACAGATTAACAATAACAGAGCTGTTTTCGCACAGGATGATAAACAATAACGGTGCTTTTAAAACAAGAAACATCAACACTAAAATATAATATAAAACAGAAGGCAGTTTACGTTCAGAAGTAAGAAACATTTTGAGTGCACATTAAACATAAAAGTATAGTGAAAGAAGGAAACCGAAACCAAACAATTACCGAAAACTTGAGAACATGGCTTATAGAAAAGAAGTTAAGTTTCATGAACAGTGACTTTTTAAATTGAAATTACTGAACAACAAAATACGACGAATACACGAGCGCGGGATTGTCACCACTGGCGAGCACTCACCTCAAAATGAATAATATTATATTTTTTAGAGATGTCGACATGCAAATTAACCTGTTAGATAAGCATATCTTATTAAAAAAGCGCATCATTGCAAAGGTCACTCCTGAGTTACGAACTACATTTTTATACACGAAATCGGATAAGGATTAATTTGTATCTAAGGAATTTTAATATTCACCAATTATTGAAAACCTGTTTGTTATTTTGTAATACTACATTATCAATAAACCAAAATTTACAGAAATTTCTAGTTAATTATGTAAGTCAAATGCACACACAAGATTTCAGTTACGTCGTTACAGATTCTAGTTATTTCTACCACGCATATTTAGACAAGATGTCATAACATCTCAGACAAATCAAATTTATATAATATCGTAAATAACGATAAACACTAACTACTCTAGTTATCAAACTCAATAATTACTCTGTAATTATGCAAATATTTAATCACATGTAATGCTCAATGAACTATGACCGATTATTTCAGTATAGATTGAGTTTTATCAATAATACAAATAAAATATGTTGATCAATAACGTTGGATCAATTCAAATTTATTCAGAATGTGTAATTGTATTGTCTTCACTTTGAAAGAAGTCCGCCCAAAAATATCAGTACGGGTAACAACACCAATGTATGTGGCATCGAAAATTGAGTAAATTCATTAAGATGATAATTTTTAATTCATTAAGAAAAAAAATGTTGTCACTCAAAATTCTATTGAAAATATGTAGTGCGTTGTCAAAGTACATTGCCATAATATTGGAAACATGGTCACTTTTGCAGGAAAATGCGCATAGTTTCTAGATTCTAGGTGGAAATAGCTGGTTTTTTAAAAAGGGATTTATATTTATTTTTATTTTATTTTTTAAGGCGGCGTGTCCTCGCTCGAAAAGAAGATATGTAATTACGAATGTTGGAGAGAGCGCGCTAATATTTAAATTGATAAAATTGAAGCGAAAATTGTGAAAATGTTTAATAAAACACGACTCGTACACATAACTTGTTAAATAATAGAGTTAGATGTGAAAATAGAGAAAATAATACTTTTTCGGAGCATACTTTGCGATTTTTTTCTATAGAGGGAATTTCATATAATTTGCGTTTCGGCGTAGGGATTGTGCGATATTATCTTCAAAAATAACATATATTTTTTTAAGAGCTTAAAAACTTCAAATGTTCAAGGGAGATATGCAAGAAATCGGTAGAAATTCGGATAGCGGCGGCTTAAGCACCCGCTTAACTGCCAAAGCAGTTCGATAGCAGGTCAATTTAACGATATTAATATAACACTAAAGCACAAATATTTCAAGAAACCATAACATAGAAAATAGATACAGAAGAATAACATTTAATTAACTAGTAACTACTAATTTAAATTGAAAATGTAGAGGATTTGCATTCTATCGTGAAAAGAATATTGTCGGTCGATTTCATCGCCTCGTATTACTCTCACTGCAGTATTTAAATCAATATCGACCATTTCGTCATAAATAGTCAGTTAAGCATTATAAACCCACAATTGTTTATAAAACAGTGCTTGGATTCAATATTCGGAAAGTATAAACTGTAAAACCTCATTCCAACCCAAATCTTTAGAAAAATCTAGAGACATCGAGGGAATTCCATTTCAGTAAAGAAGCAAAAATTCTAGTTTGGTACAGAAAGTTGTTGGAAAAATAATTAAATTTTAGCACTATCCAGCTTAATAAAAAAAAAATTACCAAAAGTCTCGATAAAAAGCTAAAACTCGTTTGAGGCAGAATTCTAAAAATCGCGGAAATTCATTTTTCAAACACTTAAAAAAAATTTTCATTGATCCATTTGTTCATGGGTTTTATATTTATCGGCGAAGCAGTTAATTTTTGATCGTTTTGTGTTTAATTCGTAGAACTCTGTTTAATTTTGAATTTCCTTTGATATTGTTTTCATGATGTTAAGTTCTGCAAGTATTTTATTTTATTATTGTTACAGTTATTTCGGCATTCAAAGCTATTTTTAAACAGTTTGAAAATCGCCTTAAATGCTGAACGGCTGTCACAATAATAAAATATTATAATAATAACATTAGAATTATTACATTTTTTTACATCATTTTAAAAAACGGACAAGTTGTCAGTTATCTACCAAATAGATGGAAATGTATTATGTGGGGAAGACTTAATAACAAGCCGACGTAATTCTCACATCGTTACTATTTTTCCTCGATTTTAAGGAAATTTTGTACACTTGTGATAAAGATAATGTATTTTTTCATTTTATTCCACAATTTTTGGCACTATTTCACATATTGCAATAATTATGATTTCAAGGATAATAATATTTTTTTAGCTCACCCAAAATATTTAAATATTCTGTGATAATATGATACTGTGATATTATTTATTGCTATGATAATTTGAGATGAAATGCACGAAAACAGATGATTTAAAAAGAACAATATTTTGATCTACACGAATGAATATAAAAGGGCTGTATCAAAGATGTAAGAATTTTATGTATTAAGTTTCTAGTATTTTTTACTAGACTTAAAGTCTCTTACGCGCTTGTAATGTTCTATCTGGTAGTTCGTAGGGTAACGAGATACTTTTCACTGATACCTTGATAAATGTCAACTCCATACAATGAACCGCCCCACACTAATCTTTACGTGATAGCAGATACTCCTATGTGCATTTTCAGTCAACACATCCGTTTATCTGGGAATACACAACGCAATGGTGTATGTGCAATGTGTACATAGAATGATTTACAATATACCCACAGGGTGGTGAACCATTTGAAGATATATTACTGCCTGCTTATTAAGAATTGTTATAAACTAATTAACCATCACGCCGTTTCTCCACAGGGGTAGGCAGAGAGAACGGACCGCCAAACAACTCAATTTTGCAACACATACATCACATTCATACATCGTCTCATACATATATTATTCTTATATTATTATTATTATATTTATATATTATTCTTATATTATTCGCTCTTATATTATTCCGACTCAACTTCTTCTACCATTAAATCATCCTTAGGAAAGCTGTGTGGAGGGTTTTTTTATGGAAAAGGAGGAGAGGAGAGTTCTGGGAAGGAAAGGGGTTTAAGAGGTGGGTAGGAATCTGGGGTTCAGTGTGTCCTGGTCATCCTAGACCTAGACAAAATTTATCCCATGAACCCGGGCACCCCTGCTAAATCATGCCCTTGGTCTTGCTTCCATTCACTTAGTCGTGCGGTGTCTTCCTCGGGCGTCCCCGATTTATTTTACCATTCACATTTGTGTCATATATTCTCCTACAATCCTTTCCTCGTTCATTCGCTCTACATGCCAAACTATCTGAGCGTCCCTTTCTTAATCATACTCATTAAGGAATTGTCATGACTTAGGTATCTGTAAGAGAATAAACGCGATTCATTAAAAAAATTACGAGTCTAAGATTTAAGGAGAAAGTTCTCATATAATTTTGTATATCCTTCTATTCACGCACTAGCTATCCCGACCACGCGTTGCTTTGGCTAACGAAACACAATGCTTTATAACTCACACCGCCATCTGTTAATTTGCATACAAATCACATCCACAACGCCCGCTTGCCAGCCCGCTCGTCCGCCGCATACAGACATTCTCCTTTAATTATACATTTCAACCAATTTACACAAAACCTTAACTAAATACCTAAACTTTCCTCGTGAATCACTCTATTGATGAAAACCGCATGAAAATTCGTTCAGTAGTTTTTAAAAGACAGACAGACGCGGCGAAGGACTTTAATTGATAATATGTAGAGATTATTTTTCAATCCATATTATGTTCAAATATATTCTATAACATATTGAAATATAAGTTTTGCTATTCTTAGTTGGTCTTTATAAATTTAATATTATTAATTCTAACTCGAGCACCGATGCTAACTATACATATAAGGATCTGAGATTACTTTAATTTTTTAACTTTAATGTATAGCTATAAATAATATCTATATCCACTGAAGCGACAGCGCAATTTAATACTTTTTTTTCCGATTGCTCGAGATTTTTTGGTAATCATTTTGAATATTTTCCGCCCACATTAAAAAAATCTTACCTCCGAATTTTAATATGGAGACATACAAACTGATTATAGTTCTATACAGCCAATGAATTCACCTATCTTTTGTCGATTATAATATATTTGTAGGATTTATAAAAAAAATATTATAAAATCGTAAACTTCTACTTAATTTCTTACAAATAAGGGAAAATTAGCCAAAATTGGCAGCAGAGCAATCCGGGGTATTCTAAATAGTGCCGTATTGTGGCAAAAAGCGCTCCAGTGGACATAATATTATTCTTGGTTGATTTCTTTAATCATTTTTATTTATTTATTTATTGGCAGCAAAGCAATCTAAAGTATTCTAAATAGTGCCGTATTGTGGCAAAAAGCGCTCCAGTGGACATAATATTATTCGTGGTTGATTTCTTTAATCATTTTTATTTATTTATTTATTTATTGGCAGCTAAGCAATCTGGGGTATTTTTAATAGTGCCGTATTGTGGCAAAAAGCGCTCCACTGGACATAATATTATTCTTGCTTGATTTCATTAATCATTTTTATTTATTTATTTATTTTCTGGAAATCGACAGTTTACATTTTTTCAGTTTGTACATGTTTGTATAGCCAAAATAAAACCAATTATGGATTTCCTCCTTGTGACTTTACCTTTGATTAAACAGCATAATAAAAAATTAGAAATAATAAAATTTATAATAAAGGAATATGAAACCAAAAATTATATAAAACAAAAGATTGTATAAAACTAAAATTTACATAAAACATAAAAATATCAATACACTGGTAAAAATATCAATACACCGTAAAAAGCCAGGTTGTACATATAAATCAAAACATAACAGAATTATTAGTATAAACCATAGAAACATGAGAAACATATTCACATAATATATTCATGAAAGATCAGAGAAATACTCTTTTATGTACCCTTTATATTTGGTAAGTTCAGAATTAAAAATGTCCACCTTGGATAATAAAATACCCTATTGTAACTATCGCATAGTCTGTTCAGACAAGAATTCTGCTTAGGACGGGTTGTTTCAAAAAATTTGATGGATTCATCAAATATTTGAAGTTGATTTTCACGTTCTGTGTAAGTTCTATTCAAGTTTTGTGATTATTTCAGTTTTGTGAAGCAACTGTCCTGTAACGATGTAATAACAGAACTTGAATAGAACTTACACAGAACGTGAAAATCAACTTCAAATATTTGATGAATCCATCAAATTTTTTTAAACAACCCGTCCTTAGAGTTCGTCTTTATATTAATTTTGGTTTTCACTGTACAGTTATTTTATTATCGAGCACTCATTTTCTAAACAAAAGCACTAGCTTACATTAGGGAAGAATATATACCAAACAAAATATATTTCGCAAAAACTGTTACATATTCGTGATACAAAAAACATAATAAAGGAAAATAAATATTAAGATTTTGATGTAATTGTCTTAATTTAAAAGTTTTTGTCGCTGTATAAACTGATGCAAACTATTTTTCCTAGAAAAAGTGTATTTTTTTTACTTTTTGAAATGAAATAATGGTTCTGCGTTTTCTTTTCCTCTTCTGTTCATTGACCTCAAATGCATCCTATTTTCTCAATCTTCATATTGCTATTTATTTAATTCACACAATCAAACCCCGTCTAACCTTGCTTTTTATTTCAGGGTTTTCTCTCCCGAACTCTGTTCTTCCTCAAATAATAATTCGACTGTGAAAATTAACTTCTTTGCTTGTGTAAGGAAAATTCTTCATGAAAGTAATTTTCTTTGAAATATTATGGCGGTCGAGTCTTCCAGCGGAACATCCTGTACATCGGTGCACTCACAAACGTGATGTAATTAATATTGATCTTCTGAAATAATCTATTGTTAACACAATCTTTCTAAAACTTCAAGACATTTGACAAATGAATTATGAAAAAATAGAATATTTAGTTTTAAATACATTTTTTCATAATATTTATGAAAAAATGTATGAAAAAATGTTGAATCTGTAGATGTTAATTATAACTTTTAAAATTTATTTGTAATTTAATTATAAGCACCTGTTGACAAGCCAATGTAATCGACTTAGCAGGACTTGTTTGTTGATATATAAAATAAATAATAAAGCTGTTTGTTGATGTATAAAATAAAATAAAAAATTAATAAAAAATTAACTTTTAATGTTTAAAAAAACCAACAAGTTTCGTAAACAATGCTTACTTCATTAGGATTTACCTAAAACCCGATGAAGTTAGCTTTGCTTACGAAACATGTTGATTTTTTTAAACAATGAAAGTGGTCAAAAGTTAAGTGTTTATTAATTTTGAATTAAAATGGCGCCCCAAAATAAGAAAAGATTATTATTAAGATTTTTATTTCCAGTAAGAATAAAGAGACCGCTATTGATGAACTTCGAGACAGGGTGAAAAATCCTTACATTTTTGTCCGGAATAAGTGGGAAAATATGTACCTAACATGAAATTGATGTGAGAATTAATTAAAAATAATTTTTTTGGTATCTTGTTCCGTGATTGGCCATATAACTATATTTAGTAGACAGATAAGGTTCTTCTCGATTCCTCGAAAATTTGAAATGTGTGTGTTTAAAATTATTATTGTTGTACAATCTGTAGGAAATTGATTATTTGCTTTGTAATTGTATAACATACATATTTCAACGGTGTTGGGCATATTCGACACATAATTATAACGAATTTTCGAATCGCTAGCTCAAAAGTTTTGTGTTCAGAGAACGATTCTGAAAGAAAAACACCAAAAAGTGTGCATTTTGAAAAATAAACATTTTTACAAGTTCTTTGTAGGGTTTGTTTATATCAAGATATATCTGGCTTTGATTCGAACGAACTATCAGAACTAAGATATAGTGATATTATGTAAAAAAAATCTTTTCATGTGAATTTTTTAGGCTCATGGCAGCTCGTGACTTTTGGGTTTTCTAGAGGGCTAATATTAAAAAAAATGTCATTATTAATGTTGTAAACGAAAAAATTTTTTTTTTTTGAAAATCGATTTTTTGTATGAAGATTTTTAGGAAATTCTTGCAGTGCCAAACTGAAAATTCCTGAAATTTTTCGTAAAAAAGTCAATTTTTCGGCTACAACCTCATTAATAAAGCCATTTTTTAATATTAGCACTCAAGCACACCAAAAGTCACTAGCCGCGCCGGGCGTCGAGGTCGGATATCTCCGGTTCCAAGGCTTCGATTCGGGTGAACTTTTCTGATTCATATTAAGTTTTGTTCTGAATACGAATCCGAAAGAAAATCATAGAAAAGTGAACATTAAAAATATAATTTCCACTGGCCCTTTGCAAGATTTCGTTCGGTTTATTCTACGATATCTCTGATTTTATGGCTCGGATTCGAGTGAATAGATTATAGACATAGATTCGTGAAGAATTTTTTGGTTCCAAAACGATTCTGAAAGAAAACTCCAAAATGTGAACATTTGCAGTCAATAGCGTTGATAGAGTAGATTTTTGTAGGCACAAAAATTTTACGCGTTGAAAAAACAATGTTTGCGTCTTAATTCCTCCATTGGCCGGCTGCAAATTTAAGTGTGTTAAACCATATTTAAAAGGAAGGTAGATCTAGAATGGCTTCTATGGCTTCAGGAGAGATCGGACGTCTCGTCATACATTATAAGATACAGAGTGTTCGGAAATGGTGGCATAACAGAGAACGTTTCAGCATCGGAGAACAAATTAATTTAATATTAAGTAGGTACACGAATGTTTTTCTGACTTGCCATGAGATTTTTTGTTTTATATAAATTTAATTTATTTTTCATGTATGCTGTCTTATTAGGGGTAAAGTCACTAGGAGGAAGTCCATAATTGGTTTAATTTTGGCTTTTACCTAAAACACATGTACAAACTGATAAAATGTAATTGGTAGATTTCCCGAAAATTAATAAAATTGATAAGCCAATTAAAAATAGCTGACGAAATATTATAATAACTTAGTAAGCAATATAATATATACCTTCTTACTTTGTATACAGATATAAATTTCTACTATTTACACAATCTTACCTAATATGTTATGTTATATTATTTTCTAATGTTTATTTAATGTATAATCCACTGTGCTGTAACCAGCAAATATAATGTGGATTAGTTATAGTTGTTAATTTATTCCAACAAACATTTTATATTATTACTAGCTTTTCCCCGCGGCTTCGCTCGCATGGTATTACGGGAAATTACTGTAGCGCTTGCACTTATCAATTATCCCCCCCCCCACCCCACCCCCATCCCCTCCCGCATTCCATATATTCATTACCTTACATTCAGTTTTCAAACATCTCGCCTACCACCTAAATTTCATAATGCTATAGCTCAAAGAAAAAAAGAATTACTTATCCAATTTAGTTCATTTGTTCGGAATTTATGCGCTTACAAACATTTCGGATGTTTATTTTTATTTAAATATTTGGAAGTTCGTTAATATAATAAAAAAAATACTCTATTTATCATTCAGTCTTTATAATCGTTACGAATTATATTTTTAAAACAGGAACCCAAATCTGACATTTATTCCAAGCTTGTCCAAAAAAAAACGAATTCTAATATTTAAATTTTCTGCAGTAGTAGCTGACCAGTAGACTGAGTGCCTACCAGCATAGAGCCCAAAAATATATCAACATTGTTTCCATGGAAAAGATTTTTTTCTGACGTTAGCAAAAACTCGCTTTTGTTAGCGACAGAAAACGTAAAACAAATATAATATATTAATATTTATAATTTCATAACGCCAGAGCTTACCATCATGTACAACCTGTAGTCTGCGCATATAATTTAGTTTAATATTGGTGAAAGAATTATCAAAGTCTTTATATTGTGTTATGCGTGAAAAGGTCATAAACAAACTCGAGCAGTTTCGCATTTATAATATTAGTATGGATTATCAGCTCTTAAAAATGTATTAACGAATTAAGAGAAAAAAGGGCAGTTACATTTGACAGGAATAATAATACTCTAATAAAAATTTGCATGCTTTTCCTAAATATAGTGATGAGTGATGACGAAAAAAACCTGAAAAGTTCCTAACAATCTGTGAAAACACTTAGAAGTGTCTATTTATCGGTGCTCCCCGATTTATTAACAGAGGAATAATATTATGAAATAAATTGCGCGCACCGACATTTCTGTATAATATATTTTATTTGACGTGCAGACAAGGGCGATAACAGGTGACAGCACTTAGCCGGAGGATTTTAACCAGCGATTCCTGAGCATATTTGGAGTACAAAAAGTATGATTTTTTCACGTGTTATGCGCACTGTTTCGTCTGTAACCGTGCTGGTAAATAAGGAAAATCAATTTGGATGTCCGATGATCAAGTTTTTGAATTAAAAAAACAAAAATATTTTTCCATCCCACGTCGCAACTAAGTAGTCGGGTGTAGCCTAGTGGCGGTTCATGACTCCGTCTCGTTTCAGCCGCACGGTAACACACGAAACAGCGCGCATGACACGTGAAAAAAATCATCGGACGGCAAAATTATGTCTACATTTTTTACCCAAAATATACTCAGGAATCGCTGGTTAAAATCCTTCGGGTTCGTGCTATTACCCCCGGTGTAAGGAAGGGGTTCAGGGGGTCAACTCTCCCCCTCCCCCCCCCATCCCTTCGGCATCAGTATAGCGTAGGAAAAAAGAAAAAAATTCCAGTACTTGGAAAATACAACAATATTATTTGCATCACCTCTAGTAATGTAATAAGTTTTAATAATAAGTTTTTTTTGTAAATAGAGGTCCCAAAATAACTTTCTAATAAAATTTTAAATCTTCCCTTTCTCCCTTGTCTCTCCCTCTCCTTGGCGTCGAACCCCCCACCTCATGTAAATCACATAGCTCACCCTTGCGTTCAGCAATTCTCTAAATAAATTAAACGAAAACAAATCATTTTGTACAAACCACTTATTATTCATAACTAATTATACTTAACAAAGTGAATTTGCGATTGTTGAAAAAGAAACTGTCTAAATGGTTTATATTAAATTTTCTGCGTTTTAGATTAAAATAGATTGTGATTCAATAATATTATTTGGGACTATAAATAAAAAAATAACGTAGGTAGGCCTTGTTATGGTAAACCTCGTATCACTAAAGTTTCGAAAGTTATCTAAACCAGCGTAAAGAGCACGTAAACAACACTAAAATAAATATTTAAGATAAAAATAACGCCATGTGACGACATCTGGTGCAAAATCATAATTTTGAAGCCGCCACTAAAAATTTAACGTTTTAATAAGTTTTAAAAAACTTGTTCTATTTACTACTAGCTGGCCCAGCCAAGCGTTGCTGTGGCTAACGAAACACAACGCCATCTGTTAATTTGCATGCAAATCAAATCTCACAGACATTATTATATATTTCAACTAATTTAAACAAAACCTAGACAAATTATGTACCTAAACCTTTCTCATGAATCACTCTATCTATTGGTGAAAACCGCATGAAAATCCTTTCAGTAGTTTTTGAGTTTATCGCGAATAGACAGATAGACAGACAGACGCGCCGGAGGACTTAAATTTATAATATGTTTAAATAATATGAATACTACGAAAATAGTAAGACGGTGAATACCTACATCAAAAAAATCCTTATTGTCAATTATTTATTTGTTGGTAGCCCTGGATTTCTTGCCAAATCAACAGGTTAAAAAAACAAGCGGCTTTTGCACAGCAATGTGTTTTAGTGTCCCTCATTCGCTTTCTGGAAGTGAGGTTGTCGACACACTAAAGAGAACGCTAAAATTGTTATAAAAATGGAGAAAGTAATTAAATTACCTGCGAGAGTTTGCCGAATTGTCAGCAATAATATAAGGTAAGTTTAGGCATGTTATTTGATTATTGATATATTGTTTTAGTTTTTAATACTTTTATAAATACTTATTATAGTTTTTTTGTACTTGAATCTCAGATTGTTGTCACCTCTAGCCATCTTTGTCAAATTCAATTTGACGATAAATATAACATTCATTACTTATTTTCAATTCTTCAATAATAATATTAGACATACGAAGTACGTTATTTTATTTGTCTTTTATGTGATTTTCTACTTTTATTTGTTCTTATTTTGCTTTCTTGCTCTGCCATGAATATAAATTAAATCGTTTCTGAATACGTTTTTCTCAAGTTTCTCCGCCTTTCTACACGAGCGTTGCTCTAAAAACATGATGTTATTCGTTATATTATTGTAATTAAAAAAACTTGGTATATTTTTATCTGTTAATGGCAATTTATTAAGATTAAAAAGAAATTAATTGCATAAACAATAATAAACTTTATTTAATTTTGACATGTGAAGTTGTAGTACTCCGAATGGCGTCGAACAATAACAATAATAAATACTCACTTTCCTTAATAATAGATCTAAATCTAACTATTTAAATAAGAGTTGTTCCACATTAACCGTGAGGCGGAGTACAAGTTCATCCTCAGATTTTAACGTGACGTTAAAACGTGACGGTTAACGTGACGGTTTAACAGTGTAAACGTGAGCGGCTTAGTTAATTTTTGATGTAAACTAATGATCCTAAATAGTTATTGTAATTTCTTTTTACTTTTGACACTTTTGGTCATCTGTCTCACGATACATTTTCAGTCAATTGAAACGTTACTTGAGATGGATTTAGCTCATCGGGGTGATCAGATCTGACTAGCCAGGTGCTTCCCCACCTTCCTCTTCCTATATTCTTTCAATTTGGCATGCGTTGTCTCGCTAACCAAGCGGGAGAAGTAGAAACTCTTCAGTAGTTGGTAGTTCTGAAACTCCATTTTCCATGGTGATATTCTTATTCTATTCACATTTTTTTAGTCTCGTCCCACACTCCTACTAAAAACAGTTTTGTCCAATATTTGGGCATTCGCACTCCTCCTCCACACTCCTACTAAAAACAGTTTTGTCCAATATTTGGGCATTCGGCAATTGAAAAATTAAAATATATTTGAAAATATACTGTTAATTTTTAATGTCATTTTATTAATAACCGTACTACCTACAACCGACAACAACAAACAATAAATGTTGGTAGGTAGGTAGGCTTTAATAAACATTAGTAAGTGCCCAACTCAACAATAATAGGTACCCTCTTTCCTCCTATTTTTCACATCACTATCAATTCGAAAAGTTATACCAAAATCTCTAGCGTAGGTACAAATGAAACAATAGAAAACATAATGCATTCATTATATATCAGACTATTTTGCAATATTAAGGAAAGCTTGGATAGTTGCCTATATCAAATGTATATGTAGGTATTAGAAAATTTAATTGCCAAACAATTTTTTTCCTTCAACACACTGTTTATTTTTAACCAGGTTACAAAAATGAAATAAACTATTTTGACTCTTCTTTACTGCGATTAGGGTCAGTATTACAGTTTATAATAACTACATTGTAACCATCGAGTTAAATTATTGTAACTAGGTAGTTAATTGCCACTTTTATCTCCAATAAACACTTAACTATTTATTAAGCCTTCAAGGTTGCTTGTCACATTGTCTGACAAATATTTGTTCATTTTGTTGTTATTATCAGATGGATTAGTTCTGTAAATATGATTTTATAAAACATGTGTGTTTTGTCACAACAATAATATTGTGATGCGATTCATTCTCGTAAAATAAAATAAAATCCCAAGTAAGGTAAGCACAGCAAGTGATCTGATACTAAAACGAGTAAACGGTTATTTAGAGGTAATAAAAAAACAATTATTATATTTGCCCCTTTCCCCAAAGTGGAAAATACTCTCAGTAAATAACAAGCATTCAGAACCGAAACAGTACCCACTCGAAATGCATTAAGCTATGTTTAATATTCAGATTTGAACAACCATATTCTACCATATTCACAGCTCTCCTCTTCCCCTTCTTCCAATTCCCCACTTCCTTCAGCCTAACTCAGTCATAGTCCACTTCCTCCGGGCAGTTGGAATCCTTGCGTATCACGTAAAAATAATGTGTAAGCCATCGACTAGCAATGTGTAGGTTCAGCTGGAGTGGCTCATGAACTCGGGTTCTTCGCGGGAACCGGATCCTACTACTACTCCTTTTTCAAATCGACTACTCCCAGAGAACCCGGTCCAGTACTCGGACCCAAACCCGGAACTCGGCGGTCGGAGCCACTTGCATTCGAGTTCCGGGTTCGCCGGCTACGCTCAAACCCCTGCGTCAGGTCGCAGGTCGCGCATTCGAGTTCTTTTGCGGGCTCCGGCTCCGGTAGAACTCTGCGTCTCAGTCCGAGCTACTCGCGAGGCGGGAACGGGTCGCGCATTCGAGTTCTTTTGCGGGCTCCGGCACCGGTAGAACTCTGCGTCTCAATCCGAGCTACTCGCGAGGCGGGAACAGGTCGCGCATTCGAGTTCTTTTGAGGGCTCTGGCTCTGAGGTCCGGCTCCGGTGAAGCCGAGCGGTCCGAGCTACTAGCGAGTCGAGAGCAGTAATCGTGCGTTCGAGTTGTTTTGCGCGCTCCGGCACCAAGGTCCGGCTCCGGTCCAACTTGTGCGTCTCGGTCCAAGCCATTCGTGAGTTGGGAGTGGCTCCCGGGACCTGCTACAAGAACTCAAGTACTTTTAAAAGGAAGCACATCTCGGAGGCCTCCGGCAAAATGCAGAACTTACCCGTTTCTACCCTCAACACGATTCATTTTGCATGCGGCCAAATTCCCAAATGAGGAACTAAAGAACAAATTAATGAACTGTTTTTAGATCCAACAGCGACGCCACTCACTGTCAAATTGATGTTGTCAAAAAGCCATAAAACAATTAATTATTTCATTGAAGAAGAAGATAATAATAATCTAAACGAAACTATGAAAGGGAACAAGACACAGAAAAAGATAATGGTCGCAACTGGGACTTGAACCCAGAACCTCTCGTCTATCCGGGACGAGCGTTTACCAATTTCACCATTGCCACCTACTGTCAAACCGTCATATTGGTCATTCTAATATTTAAAATTTTAGAATTAACAATATTATCTTCAGATAAGTTTTTAGATTTTCACGCCAAAAGTATTTTCGTTATTTGTTTTTGGGGTGTTTATGCCGTGTTGCGCTACCTCCTTCTTTAGCCAACGTTTCGGACAGCGTTACAGTGTCCATCATCAGGGCAGATGTGTAATTGAGCAACGCAGTTATACATCTGCACTGATGATGGACACTGTAACGCTGTCCGAAACGTTGGCTAAAGAAGGAGGTAGCATAACATCCCCAAAACAAATAACGAAAATATTATCTTCAACTAATTTTTGATGAGAGGTTCTAAGTTCGATTCCCAGTTGCGATCATTATCTTTTTCTGTTTTTCTGTGCCTTGTTCCCTTTTATATTTTCGTTTAGATTTATTATTATTATCTTCTTCTTCGAAGATATATTACATTAAAGGAATAACCTTTAAAAGTTATAAAAAGGGTTTTTTTTAAATATCAATTTATTATTAATTAATAATTTAGTCTAATTTAAAATGTCATATTCCAGGCTGTATTCCAATGGGCTAGGAGATCCTGGGTCGGGGGCGGGTCAGGGGGGCGGGGGAGGAGGCCCCACCAGCGTTGCCGGAGGAGGCTTTGGCAAGATACAAGCTACAAACGATGAAGAATTTTTCCATAAGCTGGTAATTAATTTTATTATAATTAAATTATTTTTCTAAAAAACCGACATCCTCAACAAACAATGCCGGATGCGCTAATTGGTAACTTTTCGTTGCTGTCTGAAGTTGCCGTAATATATTTTTTTCCGAAGAAATAAATAGGGGTTTACACAAAATATCAACAACAGCTCTAATGCAGAGGTAACCAATTTTCACATCCATTATTGTTTGTTATTGTTCGGGAATTTCGAGTCATTGTTTCTTTTGTACAAAAGTGCTTTGAACTAGGTACGTACTATATTAATTACTTTCTTGATAGACTGCTGTGGATGAAATTCGGCAATTCAATTCTCTTCGCATCTTAAAATATTTGCAGCTTTCTAAAGTCTATTGGAGGGAAAAAGTTAAAAAGTCTTCAAAACTTTTTTGAAAAGATAAACAACAATAAAATATACCTAAATTTAAACATCTACTAGAAAATGCACAAAGAGACCTAGAAAAAATCAACAGTTGGCTCCAATCAAATATTTTAACACTGAATATAAAAAAAAACAGGATACACGATCTTAAGGCGGCACTATCCGAATTTCTATCGATTTCTTGCAAATCTCCCTAGAACATTTGAAATTTTTAAGCTCTTAAAAAAATATATGTTATTTTTTAAGATAATATCTAAACAACCCTCTCGCCGAAACGCAATTATATGAAATTTCCTTGATAGAAAAAAATCGCAAAGTATGCTCCGAAATTTTTTATTTTCAAGCTTGTCTCTATTATTTAACAAGTTATATGTATGAAAAAATTCACCGTGTTTCTTTGAACGTTGTTTTAGACAACCCCCACGAGATTTTTGCTCTATTCTAAATTTTTAATAAACATTTTCACAATTTTCGCTTCACTTTTATCGTTTGAAATATTAGCGCGCTCTCTCCAACATTCGTAATTACATATCTCTCCATCTTCTTCTTTTCGTGCTCGGGTACAGGGCCTTAAGCTCAACCCATAAAATAATTCCTCCTCATGTACCCTTAAAAATTGATAAGAATGAACTGCAAATCCTGATTCAGGAAAAATATCTTGGGCCGTGCTTTGATCAGCATTTGACAATTAAACGGCATATACAAGGTATTAAAGACAAAATCATCCCCTTAATTAGCTTATTTAGCCGGCTATCATATCTGTTGCCAATTAAATTTAAAAAAGGCTTATATCACAGTCTCAGAATGAGATAATATATATAATCGGTCTCCTCTTTATGCAGTGCTTCGTGGCCTCCCCGCTCTTGTCTACTTTAGTTTTCTGAAGGTTTCACTTCTACCGTATATGATTTGCACACTCTGTTTTTTTGTATTTTTTAATGTGCATTGTGCTTTCATTCTAAAGTTTGTGATGTTGAAAGATAATTTGACAAACAACCTTGTGCAAATAGCTTGATTTATATCTTGGTGAAATGTTTTTTTCAGCGACGGAAGAAATTGATTTTGTTGAAGGAAGGGCTTGCTCATGAAGTCACCTACCTTAAGCTGCAGATTAAGGAACACGAAAGGGCTCTAGATCGCCACAGGAAAAGAATGGAAGATCTTGACAAGCACTAAAAATAAGCCTTTCTCATTTACCTTGTAGGTACATTTTTATTAAGCAATAAGTTCTCTTTAGGAAGATAATATTTTAGATTTTGCGATAGTTAGAGAATTTTACAAGTATTTAGTAAGTTGTCAACACGACTAAGTATCTTGATATAGATTTTTTAAAAATAAACAACAATCTTTGTGATGGTGTCGTATTGTGATGGAATAATGTGTGTTTTTAAAATAGAACTATGGTTGTTATTCAAGGCTGTTTAATTTTAATGTTTTTAGTATTTTAGTCCTTTAGGTTGTTATTACTTATTTTTAATAAAAGTTTTTAAAACGAAATGTTTTTGTTTTGATTTTTAAAAATTAATTTTGTCAAGACGTTCCTGACATCTTTGAACAGGAATAAGTACCCACTGAAAGCAGCTGTTGGAAAAAAAATTGCGACATCTTTGAATCGTCTATTAAAGTTTTATCAGAGATAAAACAGTTATATCGTATAACTGCGTATTATTGCCTTTGGTTGGTCAGGGTTCTAACTTCACTTTACCTCGTTCTAAGATACGAGGTATCAAAGTTTGCAAAAGACAATTTCTCATTATCTACCGATTTCAGATTTTGAGGTAAAATCTTGGGTAAAGTGTTTTAGTTAAACATATTTCAAAAAATATCTAACTAGGAAGTATACTTACCATTTTAGAACGTACCTGAACATATTAATTATGTTTGTATTTAATTTGTAGAATTCAATTAATTTTTTTTTAAATTTAATTTAAATTAAAAACATCATATTCTGTCATAAACTGCCAGTTTGAAAATGGCTTTGTAAGTCGAAAATAACATAAGAAAAAAACTAAAATGCTTGCATACCTTAATAACATCATAAATAAAATTAAATAAAAAATTATATTTGCTCTCCATTTCATCTTTAGGGATGCTGTGTGGAGGGTCTTTTTAGGGGAAGGAAGGAGAGGAAGTTCTGGGAAGGAAAAAGGTATGAAGGGTGAGTAGGAATCTGGGGTCAGTCTGTCCAGGAGTGACGAACGAATGAATACATCTTTTCCACTGCGGTGCAAGACAATGTTCAGAAAGAGTCCTGCTGGAGAGGTCAAAAAATCTCCCTCAACTCAAACTTGGTGTTAGAACTTCGTCATTCGGAAGTTTATCATAAGTATCTACGGAAATTCAACATAGATGGCTCTGAAAAGTATTTTGGTTACAGAAATTAGCAAAAGAAATGGTTTTGCATTCAAAGGTCATTTTTGAAAAAAAAATTGTTAGAACTTTGTCCGACTACTGCGGTGCGCAACATTCTTACGAGCACTGCGACGTACTTCTCGCTGCAACATCAATTATTATCAGGTAAATTGTCTGCCGAATAAAATGTCATAATCTTACCGGTGATGTCTATTTTCTCGCTGCTGTTCAGTACTCTAAATTAATTTATATTATGTATGTTTTTAGGTTTTCACGGCCAAAAAGTATTTTTGTTATTGTTTTTGGGGTGTTATGCCGTGTTTCGCTACCTCCTTCTTTAGCCAACGTTTCGGACAGCGTTACAGTGTCCATCATCAGGGCAGATGACCCTGCATTTATCTAATATCAACAATTCTGTATGTTTTTCATCATCATAATATCATCATTTGAATATGATTTGAGTGTCATTAACACTGTTTCAGAAATAATTCATTAATTAGGTACAGCTTTTCATGGAACTATGCTTGTACTATCCAACATCCAACATCCAACTCGACCCCCGGTACATTTTACAAATTACCGGGAAATTACCGGTGTCCGGACAACACAGAAACATGCGACTTCCAACACCTTCTTTGAAAAATCATACCTTTTTTCATTGCCTCTAGTGATGAAAACAAATAAATAGGTTAGGTTAGGGTTTATATGTCACTGGGAAAGGGGCTAATTTTCATTTTTTTCATAGCTTTTAATGTCTTTTCAAAGGGATGGAATGCCACTTTGTTGAGTTGCCGTGGAACTATATAACGTCATTACGCAGTAGGTATCTAGCGCATAGCGCATGTTTTCTTTGACAACGGGGTTCCGCATCCTATTAATTCCAATCAAATGTCTCACACCTCATCTTCTTTCTGAATACAATAATATAGGGCCAACAGACTTAGCTATAAAAGATCATTTGGCTTGGCGTATTTCGGCACGTCGCTCGTCATACATTCCCAATGGGAATATATGGCAAGCGATATGCTGAAATAGACCAAGCTAAATGATCTTTTATCTTTTATAGCTAAGTGTGACGGCCCCCTAAACCAAAGAAAACAACCGGCCCACAAATATACCAATTTACCAATCCGGACCGGCCATCTACCGATCAACCGGCTTCGCCAGCGTGTTATTTATTTTTATTTTGTTCAATTATTCCATTCAGTGTTGCCATCTTGACGGATTTTCTGTCATATCTGGCGGATCGGGTGCCCTCGAAACGGGAGAATTTTTTGTCTAACGGGATTTACAGGTTGACGGATTTCCTGACGGAATCGAAAAATGAGTAAAGTGTTTCCCGAAGCAATAATTATTGAAGAAAAAAACAAAGTTATTGCCGGGATTACTGAAGAATCCGTAGGTGTATCATTTTATTGGCGAAAACAGCCCACATCTTGTAGTCTACCTAACCCCTCCCTTCCTCCACTCCACTAATACGAAAATATCGTATGTGGATTTTAGAACATTAGGAGATAATAAATAAAAAACTGTTTAAAAAATTAGGGACCAATCTTTTTTTTTTAATAAGTTTCATTAATTGTTGAGTTATATTTGACCTTTGTTTTATTACAAAAAGTTGACTTAATATAAAATTTTCATTAAAACCGAATAATTTTTTTTTAAATTTTGCGTACATAATTTTTTGTGTGCACAATACTACACATATATTATTTTGTATAGTAAACGTAGGAACGTCTGCGCGACCGTTTTCATACGAATCTTAAATTTACTCAACCCATCTGAAAAAAAAAAAATTGTCAAAAGGTATAGTATATATCCAGTACGAATATATGCTATTTTATCTATCTTTGTTTTGAATTATGATGTATTAGTCATAAAAAAATTAACGTCGCATGATTTCGCATGAGGAAATTTTGGCATTTTTTTAGTTAATTATAATTATAAAAAAATATTATTTCTCTACCTACCGATGTTATATTTTGAAATATAAATAAGAAAAAATATTTTTATTAAAAAAAAACATTTCTTTGGTTAAAACTTTTAATTTAAATTTTTAAAACTTTTAATTTAAAATTTAAAAACTTTCAATTTAATTTTTTTTATTTTAGTTCAACACAGGGGGCCCTGAGGAAAATAATTTCCCTCGGGGCCCATAACATCTTAGGGGATGTTATGAGGAGGGTCTTTTCAAGGAAGGGAAAGATAGGAAGTTTTGGGAAGGAAAAAAGTATAAGGGGTGGGTAGGAATCTGGAGGTCAGTGTGTCCAGGAGTGACGGACTTATGAATCCATCCCTCCAACCCCTGGGCAAGGCGATGGGTCGAGATAATCCGGCTAGAAAGGTTAAAAGGCCTCCCTCAACCGGTCTCTCTCGATCTGGCCCGCCACGCAGCAGATGCAGGACAGACGCATCCGCTGCCATGACCTAGACAAACATCACCCCATGAACCCGGGCACACCTTCTAAGTCACCAAACATAGCTAACCACCTAAATGCGACAAATTTGTGTTAAAAAATAGATCGTTAATAGTTTAAATTATGCATATAAAATACTCTTTTTCAATCATTTTTATTTCATATTTCATCATATTTATATAGTAAATACAGCAAAATTATTTTTTTAATTAATTACCTTCACTTATAATTAATTAATTAACTCACAAATATTTGCCAAAGTTGCCTCAGTCATGAAAAATTGAATCGAAAAAATGGGATTTATGTACGTCAGTTTATTTAGGAAACCAAATAAAATATTGATATGGTATATATTGTGCATGACAGATAAAAAAATGCGAATCGAATGGTGTAAATAAATCTTTATGGCCGAAAAAGTCTCATGGGATATCATATTGTGCATGTAACGACGACTCTATTTGGGCAACGCCGGGTGCTTGACGGAATTCTGACAGATTTTATTGAAGATTTTAGCGGAAATGTAGATTCCATCTTATTTATGGACTCCACGATGGCAACACTGATCATTCTATTCTAGAAGTTGAGTGAAGTTGTAAATGTGAACTCAGAAAAGTTGTGATAAAAATGGAAAAGTTATTTAAATTACCTGCAAAGATTTGTTCAGCGGTCACTAACAATATAAGGTAGAGTAACTGTTTTCATGTGCACGTTTTCAATCTTCTGCAATAAAAAAGAATTTTAGCCCACGTGATTTACAACGCGGACTATAAATATTTACTTTGAAGTCAAAGTAAATATTTTGTTATTGCTTCGATAAATAAAAAAAATTGCCCTAGAGAAGGTAGGTACCTACCTAATATTTTTTTATGAAAGTACACTGCTGTACCTATCTTATCTAATAATAAGATATAATAAAAGGATAAAAAGAATATAATATAATAATATTATAAATAAACCTTACTATGTTATCTCCTCAATAACCCTACTCACTAATCTTTGACTTTGAAAATGAAGTGAGACTTTACCCACTGTGGGATTCGAATTCCATAATCGATTGTCAACTGACTAGGCAGTAGGCACGCTGTGCAAAGTTTGCAGTACACAATTGCTGGCCCTGTACAAATTGTCAGTGGTCTCGGGTCTAGGTCTTTGGTACCGATACACAGCCAGAAAACACGCAAGCCATGCCCAACACATGTTTGATATTTATTCAATGTGATTTCTCTCTTCTACAACGTGGGTCTCTTCCAGACCCAGTTGCTTCTCACTCTTTGCTTTCCTAAAAAGACACTTCACTCAGAATCCCCAATGATGTTACAGGCCCTAAGAAATTTAAAAATTTTCCAGCTTCCGGGTTATTTACCCTCAATAATTTTTGTTTTATTCTCAACAGCAATAGCCCAGGTGCTTTAATATAATACTTCAATTCATGACAATCACTCTCTTGAACTTCTCTGTACTATTTTTAGAAGAGCATTTACAATGCGTCTATTTTGATAGTCTCTTCGTCATTCTTTGCTTGATTTATTTTTATGCAAAGGGATCTCACCCTTTCTGACAGGGCATAAAGCAAAATAATAATGTTTGCCAGCGCATTGGCAAATTATACCGGGCTAGTGTTATTTTTACCAAACGATGACAATAATATTCACCAAAGGATATAAAATGCATTATTTTACATAAGTGTACAAAATGTCTTAGGCATGTGTGAAGTCTCTTTTCAAATGCACTCTGTTATTGTTTTCACCAGCTTTGATGCTTTGAAGGCAAAGAAATTGGGGACAAAATCAATGTATGATATGATACGAGATTTTTTTTTAGGGTGTTATGTCATATTGAGCCACCTCCTTCTTTAGCCAACGTTTCAGACAGCATTACAGTGCCCATCATTAGGGCAGATGTGTAATTTTAACAGAAACGTTGCTAAAGATAGGATCACTCAAATGGGGCTAAAAATCACTCAAAATCCTTTTGAGTGATTTGAACCCATACAAATCAGAAACTGTGTGTTTTATAACTAATAAACGCAGACCTATGAAAAGCACGACACATTATAACTATAGGTTTTGTGAAGCTGAAAGTATTTAAAAAAAAATGCCTCAACATGTTAGTAAACTTGAAAAATTACAACATTTATCCAATGACATTATAAAAATACAAGACACGTTATATTGATACTAATCGAACAGAAAATATAGCACCGCTTATGAAAAGGATAGCCATTCAAAGAATATGTCTATGAACAGGCCACTAAAGTACGTCCACTTTGTAGTTCAGTGAAGCCACATACGATCTTCACCCCATTAATAATTATTATTCATGAAAGCATCTGTTTTGTCGAATTAATAAAATAATTTTGGTACCTAATTCATCCAGGTATATAGTATTTCAAATAAGTAGATTCAATTTTTAAAACTAAAATTTCATTGAACTTGAATAGTGTTACGCATTGCTCAGGAATATTTCACATTATTTACTTACCCACGCACCAACAACCGAAGTTAGTATGTTTAACAAGTTTCACAAATAATTTGAATATTAATACCTCAAAGAAATTTAAAATTGTATAAATAATGCAAGGTGCTCACTGTCAAACCGATAATTGTGATGGAATTTTAATATCATTGATTCCAGGATGAATTCCAGCGGGCTGGGAGAGCTAGGTTCAGGAGCAGGACGCGGAGGTGGGGGAGGAGGGTCCATTCGGGCTGCTGGTGGAGCCTTCGGGAAGATGGAGGTTGCCAATGAAGAGGAATACTTCTACTTGCAGGTACAGTACATCATGTCGTTGGGATTAAATAATATAATAGTTATAGATGCATTATATTTAAAATGTTAATGTACTATATGTAAAATCGTCCACCATAACACGAGAAAATTTCAGAGAATGTGTTTTTTTACGTTAGCTCCACACAGGAGGCCCTGAGGAAAATAATCCCCTTCAGGGCCTATGTCATCTTTGGGGATGCTGTGGATGTATTAATCCATCCCTCCCATTGCTGCGCAAGGCGATATTCTGAGAGAGTAAGGCTGGAGAAGTCAAAGGGACTCCCTCAAACACTCTCGATCCGGCCTGGCACGCAGTTGGTAGGCAGACGCATCTGCCGCCAAGACCTGGACAAACCTCACCCCATGAACCCCTGCATGCACCCCTGCTTAGTCACCAAACGTAGCGAACGTCATAGGGTGACTTGTGGCAGAGGTGTTGGTTATCTAATAAATGGTTCCCAGGGCGGTGGTACCCAAAACCGCCTCCCGTGTTTGTTATTTTTGTAATAGTTTTTAATATAATCGTGTAGTATAGCTTCGTCACTGTGGATTTGAATTGTTTAGGACAGTGGTTCTTAACCTTTTTGGAGGTACCGAACCCCCTACCAGTTTCATATGCATTCACCGAACCCTTCTTAATTGGATAGAGGGGCGTGTCATCAGTGGCGGCGGATTACCACAAGGGGGGGGTGGGGCGTAATGGGATAGGATGGGCTATTGTCACGACTATATTTACTACAACGGGGGGGCGCAATGGGATAGGATGGGGCGGGATGGGATAGTGACAATATACTTCATCATTTTTTTTTCGGGCTGTGTCTTATTCCGCCGAACCCCTGGGGTTCGATCGAACACAGGTTAAGAACTACTGGTTTAGGACCACGCGCCACGGTACGGCAACAATGCATTTGTATGAGGTATTTGACGTCCCATATATTATAAATCCCAATGATGAATGGCTCACCTCATCACCACCTCACGGTTCTAATACAAAAATGTTGTACAATACACAAACACCTCGCCACCTCACACCTCACGGCTCTAATACAAAAATGTCATACAATACACAAACCACCTCACACTTCACCACCTCAGTTATTTGTCCCATACGATACATGACATGACATGTAGTGCAATACACCAACGATCTCACACTTCACTACCCCATACATTTATCACATATAATTAATTGCCGGCAACCCGGGCGTTTATTACAGTAACAATATAATACAAGAAAAGTCTGTAACCCGTCTCACTAGACGATGTCTGTTCTGAGACGGGTACATAAATATGCGTGCATGAACATATTAATACACAATTAGCATATTAAAACATATTAATCCTATAAACACGTACACACAAACATAACATACATACACAAACGTATACGCATGCATGCAGTATTCAGTTTTATTAAATTTAAGAGTTTAGATAGCATCTAAAAACAATAACATTTCAACAAAATAATATAAAGTATTAAACTAGACATGGGTAAAACATAAGCAATATTAATAAGAAAGCATAAATCTCTAAAAATTTAAATATCGCATATATGCAAATAGAGAGTCAGGATTAGACTAAGATGGGATTATTAGTAACTTGGTGATGCATTCCCTTTTTTTGTGTAGTAACCAAGTGTTGAAATATTTATAGAACCCTTTTAGGTTTTTTTGATTCAAGCAAAAAGTGGTTTCTTTTAGGAATGTGTTGTAAATGAGAGGTGCGAGGTAGGATTCGTGCTTTTTGGCAAAGGTTGATTTAATTTTTGGGACAAGAAGTTGATTATGCGTTTTTGCTTTTGTATTTTGTGGGTGAGTTACGTGACATGGTGAGGATTTTATGCAGTTAATTTGAATGATCTTTTTAATGAATAGTTTCCTTATATCTAGTATATTATTTGTAATTAGGAGATTTTCCGTTGGATGCAGATAGGGTTTTTTGAACATGATCCTAATTAATGTTTTGTGAGTTGAGTTAAGCGGCTTAATGTACTTGTCAGCGGCTCCCCCCCAGGCCGAAATACCGTAAGTTAAAAGGCTTTGACATAGAGCGTAGGCTTTGACATATGTGACATGACATGTAGTGCAATACACCAACAACCTCATTCCTCATCACCTCATACATTTGTCCCATACGTGACATGACATTTGTAGTAATACAAAGAAAAAGAGTTGGTACAAATACATTTTGTGAGGTGGGAGGGCATTTTACGTTTTTGTATGGGACATTTGAGGTGCCTCTTGTATGAGGTACTAGTCCAGACAGTGCCTGGCTGGTGTATGAGGCAGATTTTGGCAAGCATATAAATAATTCTGTAGTCAAAAGGGCAAAATAAAATGTTTGAAATTAATTGATTGCTTGATACGTTAGTTGTGACCATTTCTCCTGGGCTAGTTGTGCGCTATCTGGACGAATTTCTTCAATATTGACAGGCGTATATGAATTGTTTGCCCTCAGTACTAATTAGGTACTCAACTCTTCTGTCATATATGAACTGTATGAATCAGACCAAACCAAAAAGCAGGCAATATGAGTTGTAAATTGTAAAGTTACCTTTGTTTCAATATTTTAATTCAATACATATTAACAATGTCAAATATATACTTTATAAATGTTTCTTTTCAACTTATTATCGATAGCTTTGATAATGAATATGGCATCTAGTCCATCGTTATAATTGTTCACAATTGTAACAGAAGATGAATTCACATTATTTAGGGAACATAGTCTTAAAATTTTATGTACTTTTTTATTATATAAATTTAGGTGATTGTTTTAAAATTTTCAATACACGCAATTCTGTTTTTACATGGTCTTTTTTTTATACGATTTTAATATAACACGGCCAACGAAATGTAATGAATATATTCATTCTTATTAGAATCCTTCCATTTTCCTAATGTAATAATGTACTTTTTTTCTTCTTCATGGTATATTCTGTGGAACTTATCGCCCGTGTAAAAATAGAAACAATTGTATTTGTTAACTGATATTTATTGTTTTCAGCAAAGGGAACAGGTAGCTAAAATGAAAATGGATCTTTCTGAAGGAGCCTCCCAGGAGAAACAAGCACAGGGAAAAGAAAAGACTCTTGAAGGCAACCAGAACAAAGCAGAAGAACTCAAATAGAGTTCAAGATAAACAGATCTTGCAACCTTGCTTGTATTTTATAGTCATTTGTAGGAGTAGGATGGGATAATGACAAAGCCTAGTGCGCACATTTGTTCTTACTGAATGGTTTTACTCGATATTGATTAAGGATCACTGTGTTGACGGCAACACTCATGGCTTGATAGCTCGTTTAGAGCCAGCTCAAAGTAATTTGGAACTCCTAATTTCTTTGTTCTTACTAGCTTTGAACCATTGAGCCATGCTCTGGAGTATGGACGCTACATCTAGTAGGTTAGTAGTGGCACAGCAGTATCCTGTCACTTATTTTCATGTATTTTCCTTTTAAAATACTTTAGATAGCCCCGCATGTTTCAGGTATTATTTCACAAAGGACTTATTTTTAAATATGTGATTGCAAATTATTGAAGGTCTTTTAAAGTTCTTCCAGTTGTTAGGTAATTCCACGTTACAAATAATCTTTCTTGATGAAAAATTGATAGTCTCATATGAGAGTCTTTTTTTTGTAATTAACGGGGTAATTTGCAAATGTTTGTTGTGCAACTCTTGTGCCATTCTTAAATAATCAGCCTAAGATCTAAGGCAGAAATAAGTAGTACATGGCTGTAATATGCGCTTCGTTTCAGCCATTCCTTCGGCCAGTAACTTTTAACTTATGAGCAGGCAGTGTGAGACTCTAAACAAAGCCACTGTTTCTTCCGCGTTGTAGACGTGCTGAGGTTCAAACCTTTCGGCATACACTAAAGCCTATCTCGTTGAGTAAAACCGTTCGTGCAGACACCACCTCGAGACTTCGTTCTTACTCATCAGTTTACTCGATCGAGTAAGTACAAATATGAGTACTAGGCTTAGGATTTCTCAGTCACACATTTTCGTACTAAGTGACTGGTGACAACATCAGTGATTTTTTGTGATTTTTTTGCTCTGGGTAAATCATTATCTATCTACTTTTGTTGTATTAATGATGTTTTTATGTAGTTTGTAACAATTTTGTACTGATTTGTTAAATAAAATGTTTTACTTCAAAATATTATGTGTTATGAGTGCTTGTTTTCAATATCCCTTCCTTATTTTTCTGCTGTGCAGTTACAAATTTGTTTAATATTGATTCAATGTATTAACCCATTCTCTGCATTCCTGATGTTAAAACACTAATAGGCTGCAGGGGGTACTGTCAGTGACGTTTATACAGTTATTAAGTCAGGTATGCCTCATACAGGTGATGTTATATTATCGTGAAAACAAGCTTATGGGTCCGAGTAAATAATCCGTGGTTAAATGTATAGGTGTATCTCGGGGATATGCATAAAGTTGTACAATGTCCTTACGAGTGCTGGTTGCACAGTTAGAAATATTATTTTGCAGCATGAACATCTAAATCTTTGTAAATTTCTTTACTTTGAATTCAATGCGTAAATCTAATTAATGATTTTGTCTGACTTTATTTACTCCCTTCAATGTATAATTCGACTGTTTATCGAATACATTGCATTTGAACATGTAAATCAACTGGATTCGACCATTGCTTAAAACAACCTTATGATACCTATATGCCTTTTATTTTATCAGTGTTGCACATGTAATAGAAGGAACTTTTTTTGTGTAACATGTTTTTTTAAGGTACATACAAATTAGAATTAGTCTTGTAGCGTTTGCGCTGATTTTGTGGACTGTAAAATTTTAGATTAAACTTCATACATATGATTGGAATCATTGACTTGCCAATTTTTCTCCACCACTGTAGGTAGGCAGTCTATCCACATCTTTTTTGCAGAACCACTGAAAAGGAATTTGTTAGTAAGGATGATCAGATAAGGAAAGGAACATGATGAAATTAGGCTTTTACTGCGATTAGCGAAGCGGTGCGCTGACCTGTAAAGATTCGCACATAGGTAGCGGTATCAAAGTAGTTTGATTTAAGTAAAGCGGTGCAGTTTTGAGAAACTGTGCGGTGACGTAATATAACTAACTTTTGGCTGGTTAAGGTAAAGCGAGCTGCAAATGCACGCAATTCAACAATAATCAAATTAGCGCGAGCAGTTAGGTTTTAAATTTACATAATTATATATCGTCTGCTACTCTTTCATTAGAAGCATTTTCTTTTGGGAGCAAAGTGTATTGAATCGTAGGAAGTGTAATCATAGGAAAATACAGAATTCTAATCAATAAATAATTTTTAGTGGGTTTTTACAGAGAACTGGCAGTATAAAGTTCAACCCAAGGTTAAGAGGGAAGTAAACTTTCATAGGTATTTGCATTTCAAAATAAGGATTAGAGATTAGATTTAAAAAATGGATAATGTTAGTCATATATATTGCAATACTGTTATTAAGGCCCACTCCCAAGACACACCTTTTATTTGTCACTCCCAATGAACATGATAATTTTATTATGCGTCACAAGTTCAATAAAGCAAAACAGGACCTGGTTCGAACTGAATGAAATTATTTCATATTCATTGTCCTATAAAAATCAACAATCTGAATTTATGCTATCTGAAATAATGCCTCTGGTTTCGTAACGCTGATTGAATTTTGACAGGCTTGTTCTGCTCTCGCAAACAGTAAGGTCAGGAGTTCAACAAGTGAAGTCGGATCCACACATTGGGTGCAACCAGCTGTCAGTAACCGCCTGCCTTCAATCTTGCAGTTCCTATCTTTACATTATTATGTAATCATTGTTATAAAGCATGCTTATGTTATTATTACGTTAACACATGCTTTCATGTTCGCTTTGTCATAAACCAGCTTATGGCAATTCTATTAATCCGGAGTAAAGTAATATACCGCCGTTATATGAATTCACCATCAGAATCTGTATCGTACAATCAGCAACCTACTCACAAGTATCTTGTTGTGACGTACCTCGCCAATTGGTTTGTGTGAATGAATTCGTTTTAGATCTATAGGCACTGGTAGCGTTGAGTAGACATTAAGTTCTTACTCTTAACCCTGTGAAGTGCCACTCTAACCATCTGAAAATATGGGTATCGCAACCAGAGTTGAGTTAAACACAGTATTATTATTATTTTTTTCATACAGCATATTTTAAATTTGTTATTCGATTCCAGAAAAGAACTCACTGTAAAAAAAATTCCAATGTGTACTTTTAATATTACTGTGATGACCCACGTTTACGGTACAGTGACGGTACAAAAAGGCAATAAACATATGTTCCTTATAACAATATTGCTGAAGCTCTTTCTTACACATTAAATAATGGTGAGACAAGATGAGACAAACAAAACCAAGCATTTTGTACAAATAATAACATAACATTTGTATAATGCAGTTTTGTACATATATTTCAAAAGTAATTTTTACATAATTTTTAAATTAATACAGTAAGGTGCAAATATAAGATACAAGTAATGTAAAAGTTAGCAAAAATAAATACATATAAGACAAAAGTAGGTAATGGGAACCCACTAAGGCACTGCCTGTGCATGGGTATTATAAACAAAAATGCTAAATCATATCAATAAGTAGGTATAAGTAAAAATGTTAATTTTAAAGTAAAGGTTTATGTACTCCAGCTTGCTTCTCAGCATGTCATCGAACAATGCTAGCATACCTTTTTGGTTATTAAACTGCTTGCACATTCTATGACAAACCCAAGAAATTTGTAGTAAGACTTAGGGAGCTGCGATATGTGGTCAGAGAATGTCAATTCAGGGTCAAAGACGACACTGAGATCCTTCGCAGATTTTACATATGATAACTTTTCACCCTTTATCTTATAATAGTAAACTAAAATATTTAACTATAACAGTACTATAAAAATAGCATTATTATAGCACAAGACAAGAACATTAAAATTAAAATATAACGTAAAACAGGAGGCAGTTAACCACAAGGACCACCCCCCGAGTATACTTGGGTGGCTATTTTGTGTGAAAATCCCACATTCGAGATAATTCGGGCAATTAGTACTAATTTTGTAAAAATGTGGTTTTTTCCGTTTTTTAATTTTTTAATGATTTATTTATTTATTTCTATACATTACAGTATTTACCTATAGATCAGTTTCGAAAACATTTTTACATAATATATTTTATAATTTTATTATGTTGGGTGTAAGGTAGGTTTGTGAAGGTGAAACTGAGGATAGGTATTGTTGTATGTTTCGTGAACACCTCACTTACTGAAGCGGTTAATGTTTAGAACTAAGAACATTCTGAACATTAAACATTATACATAAAAAGTAAAGTAAGGAGGAAACGAAAACCAAACAATTACTTGAAGCTTGAGAATATGGCTTATTATGCATTGAAAAGAAGTTAGGATTTATGAATGGTAGGATTTTTTAAACAATTTTTTTTTTTTTAAAGGTTTTTTTATTCATGAATTTTAGGATTTTTCGACCACCATGCTAGGCACATGCCCGTGTTGTGGTGGTCGATTGTAAAGCCCATTTAAATTCAGCCAAATTCTGGAGCTGAACCAAATGCGAGGCTGACGCCCATGGGCGTCTGCCTCGCATTAATAGAAACATTATCAACAAATGCAACAATCCACTGAATAATGAAAAAAAAAATACTTGAAAAGAGAGATCATAGTAAACGCCACGATTTAACCTGGAAAGCTCGATTAGACCGTTATCTGCTTACCTTAGAGTAGAGTCTTATCGCTTAAGATTGTCGGGCATATAATTCCGATATACAGTTTGGTGCCATTTCCGGCAATGCTTTGAATGTATTCTTAGATATTGAAATGTATTCTTTCAGGGCTTTGAAGCCAGTGAAGGCAATCCTTAAGGCTGGGCGCATACATCCGATTTTGCTTTCCAGTTGTCTGATCAGACAATCGGATCGGATTAACACCGCAAACATTCGATTCGAAAACCGGATAGGTAATACGACCGGGGCCACGCCCTTTTTCAGACCAGATTGGTCGGCCGGCTTGGAAGGGCGTGACCTATTTTTATTGCCGATCAGGTTTTCGAATCGATGTGTGCGGGCTTTCATAAGAAATGTACGGCGCGAAGGCCTTCCGGTTGTCTGATCAGACAATCGGATGAAAAATTCGGATGTATGCGCTCAGCCTTAGAAGTAGGGTCTTACGACAATACTTAGATTCACTAAAAATCATTCTCGCCGCAGCATTGAAAACGCACTGAATTCTATTGAATTGTTTCTGAGGTAGGCTGGCACATTTGTTTGTTTATTTGCTTCTCACTACATAAATCACATGTTTTTTTACATAAAAACATAAGCCTCACTAGGACTAATTGCCTGTTTTGAGGTTAACATTTATAAATTTTAATGAAGTACAACTAATCTAATTAATCTCTACATACAAAGTAAATATAACACGGAGAATGAATATAATATAAACAGAGTGACAAGAAGGGCATTTTATGAGTGGATTTGTAACAATATTTGATCCACAAATAAATCATTTTTCCTAAGAATCAAAGTGAATATTATGCATTATTAAAATACTAGCAGATAAAAACCCGCTCCGCAGGTTTTTACTGCTAAACCCTGCGGGCAGCTTTTGGATCGGCTGCGCCCAGTTAGTGTTAGTGACCATTTTTAAAATCCAAAGGAACTGGTTTCAAAAATAGCCTGTTCCTCAAATCCACTGTCTTCGAGTGATAGTAACCCGTACAAAGTAACCGAGACAGGCAATGATGTCATATCTAATATATAGCCGCTTCATACAACATGTATTACTGTCAATCTTTCCATATCTGGAGAGATACAAAATATTAACAAATTCGTAGCACTTATACCTAGGGGGACATGTTCCCATCCGGCCTGCTGACGAAAGTGGCGACATCTTGTGACGAATTATTGAATTCAAAACCGAATTACAACGGTAGCTTTGTTTGAAATTCCATGTACACAGATGTTATTCGTGGCGTGACACGTACGGCGTGGCGACAACATGCACTCGAAACTGGTTTCCGAAATTCAACTACGCAGATGCAGACGTATTAATATTATTAATTATATTATTTAAAACCCTCCACACAGCATCCTTAAAGATGACATAGGCCCTGAGGGGAATTATTTTCCTCAGGGCCTCCTGTGTGGAGCTCATGTAAAAAAAAAAAAAAAATAGTTCTTACGTGAGACTGTGAATGAGTTTATGAGTGGCTTTGCTCCATCAGAGGAAAGGTATCTCCTCTTTGATTGTATCTGCTTTAGATGAAAAAAGCCAAAAATCACAGCTTTTGAAATTTGCGATTCAAGATATAAGAAGTATCAGAAAAAATTTTGATGAATTGCAAATTTTAATGAAATACTTAAATATCAATCTACATATACTAATTCTTACTGAGTGTTGGATAAACCAGAAATACTTGAATTTGGAAATAGCTGGATATACAACCTACTCAAGTTTGAATAACATAAAACAAAATGATGGTGTAATTGTATACATAAAAAACGAAATAAAAGCTGAAGTCGAGGAAATTACTGTTGCAAATGCCAATTGTTTAAAAATTAAAATCGGTAAAGAAAAGGCTATATTAGCAGTCTATCGGTCTCCTTCAACAAGAAATATAGACCCATTCCTTAAATCGATAGACGAAGAACTCTGCCTACTGAAAGACACAAAAAACATATTTTTTATTGGAGATGTAAATATAAATATACTAGAAAATGGACATCCCAAAAAAATACAATATCTGCAGATGTTAGCCTCCCATGGACTGGAAAGCCTAATAAATGTACCTACTCGAAAAGTGGACGACACACAAACCTGCATAGACCATATTATGAGCAAAACAAAAGAAATTACTCAAACTGTTGTATTTAACTCGACTATTACTGATCATTATACAACTATGCTTTCAATAAAAATAAACAAAACAAATAAAATTATGGAAAGACCACTAACAATAGAAAAAACACAAACCAACTGGAATGTCATTAAACAAAATCTGCAATGTACCGATTGGAATAAACTACAAAGTATGGACAATACAAATGAAGCATGGAATTATTTCATAGAACTCATACAGCAAAACATTTCCTCTAATACTGTATACACATAAAATATACACATTAAACCATAGATCACACAGAATGTTATAAACTGCATAAGAAAAAGAGACGAGTTACACAAGAAGCTAAAAAATAATCCATACAATATACACATGTTAAGATACTACAAAAGATATAGAAACATATGCAAAAAAGTAATTACACATACAAAAGAAACTTACTATAAGCAAAAAATAGATGATTGTAAACAAAATCCCCGTATGATGTGGCAAATAATAAATGAAATAACTAGTACTAAATCTACCAACGCCACATCAATTGACGAGCTGAATATAAACAATGTCCCCAGGAAATACGCTGAGAATCCTGACGAAATTCTTGAATATGTCAATAACTTCTTCATAAATATAGGATCTAATTTAGCAAAACAAGCTACGCAATGTGATGAAGCGGTACAAACAAATGAATCTCCTAAGCAAGGAAAAAAGCTCGAGTTTAAACAAATCACAGCTGATGAAATCAAAAATACAATTTCTTCTCTAAAATCAAATGTATCTTCCGGGGAAGACTTAATAACAACAAATGCAATAAAATTTCTCTGTAAAGAACTTAACGTACCTCTAACATATCTAGTAAACATGGCTATAACTGAAAGCGTATTCCCAACAGCTCTCAAAAAAGCTATTGTAATACCAATATATAAACAAGGATGTAAAAATGACATAAACAACTATCGACCAATAAGCCTACTCAATACATTTTCAAAAATATTGGAGAGAATATTAAAAAAACAACTCCTATCCTACCTAGAAGAAAATAAAATATTATCAGAAACACAGTACGGATTTAGGGAGAATCTAAGTACTGGTGACGCCATAGAAACTATTACAGATATGATCATAAAAAGTTTAGACAGAGGAGAAAAAACACTGGCAATCTTCATAGACTTACAAAAGGCATTTGATACAATAGATCACAAAATCCTTTTTGCAAAACTTTCTAAAATTGGTATGTCAAATAGAACACTAAACTTATTAAAAAGCTATATGATGGAGCGTACACAGAGCGTTCAAATTAACAAGAAAAAAAGCAAACCTCTCCTAATCAACCATGGAGTACCGCAAGGAAGCGTACTAGGACCGATATTATTTCTAATATACATAAATGATATCGGTAGCATAGGAACGAGAGGAAAAATCATAAGCTTTGCTGACGATACAGTAATTGTATTCAACGAAAAAGATTGGAGAAGTACCTACAAAGAAGCGGAACATGGACTTGGTCTACTGCAAAACTGGCTTAAGAGAAATTCCCTTACACTTAAAGTCAATAAAACAAAATATCTGACATTTTCTATAACAGCCAGAGGACAGCCAGAAGATGACTTTAATCTCAAATTACATACATGCCAAGAAAACTATCAAAATCAAGGCTCATCATGTCACTGTCCTACCATAGCACACTCCAAAAGTATCAAATATCTTGGTATTGAAATTGATGATAATCTCCGATGGAACGGACACATTGAAGCAATCACAAAAAAACTCACCAGGTACATTTACTTCTTTAGAGCCATCCGTAACATCCTCAACATAAACGACATTAAGAAAGTGTACTACGCTTTATGTCAATCACAAATAGAGTACGGGATAACTGGATGGGGATATGCCTTGAGCACTCACATGGACCGGCTCAATGTAGCAAAAAAGGAGTACTAAAGACAATTTTGAAATTACCGGTTAGAACTCCGACAGAAGAATTGTTTCAAAGCATTCAAGTCTACAATATACAAAAACTTTATGCAAAAAATATTTTATTTAAAATTAAAAAAAACATATCAGAATACTCCACTGTCCAACATAGATACACAACCAGGGCAATAAACCAAAATACTCTAGCTACAGCCAGTTTGAAAACATCTTTTGGACAAAGAAATATGAAATTCAATGCGACAAAACTATACAACGCTCTACCAACTCAAACAAAAAAAATAACAGAAATAAATAATTTTAAAACAAAAGTAAAAATATGGTTGAGAGAACAAAGTGAAAATGAACTATCAAACATACTGAAGACCATGTAAAGACAACTGGATACTAAATACAAATGTGGAAAAACTACAGGCCGCCTCAGAACAGGGAACCCTAGTGAGGAGGACTGTGAAAAAAAAAAACTTTATAATACCTTAATATAATACAATTTATAAATACATTATGTACAAATTTTGCTATAGATACTAATAAAAAAAAAAATAAATAAAAAAAAGAGAAAGTCTAGTGAAACCCAGAAATTTTATTTCTGCAGAAGGGATCATATCTATAACCTGAAAATGGGTTGGACTGGAGTCAAGGAGGGCTTGCCTTCCAGGAAAAGATATCCAAATAAATTCTGTTTTTATCAACCAATCATCTGCGGGGCCTTGTGATTCAAAGCCAGCTGAGTGAATGAGTTGTTCAAGACGATTCGTATAGAGAATGAAGAGAATGGGACCCAGGACAGAACTCTGGACAGTCCTGGATTTTTGAATAGGCCGTATAGGCCGAGGCTTAGGGGCGGCAGATTTCAGGGGGCGGCGCCAAGCCAACAAGTGAGTGATTATGATAGGTGACAACTTCTACGAAAGAGGGAAGGGTGGCGCAAATATGAAAAGTATAAATCCGCCATTGACCCTGGGGAACTTCAATTTTTTATTTATAGATAGTTACTGAGGTTACTCGTCCAGACAGGTACAATGTAATCCATTAGAGTACATCACATTGAATGTCAAATTCGGTTTTAAGTACATATAATCAATGACGTTATATAAATAGACTCGCCATAGTCTCACATACTCACAATATAAAGTGGCAAGTAGGCAACACTCTTTTGTTTTCATTCATAAAAAAGATATGCTACTTCCACACCGAAGCCAACCTTTCAACTAGAACTTCAAACGCACTAACTACCCCTCTACACAATCATCCGAATGTTTGTAGTTGGAAGTTGGCCTCAGTGTGGCCGTACCATAAGACAATCAAAGAATGTGTGTGTATTTTTTCTAATGACATAAAATCGTCTGGCAGGGAACATGAAAATTAATTGTATTGTTTATAATTATATAATTGTCACACATAATCATAAATAAACACGTAAACACCTCAGCACAGGTTCTCCTAGTGAGGTGTTCACGAAACATAAAACAATACCTATTCACAGTTTCACCTTCACAAACCTACATTACACCCAACATAATAAAATTGCAAAATATATTATGTAAAAATGTTTTCAAAATTGATCTATTATGTAAAAATGTTAATTAATAGGTAAATACTGTAATACATAGAAATAAATAATAATCAATAAGAGTAAGTAATTTGAATTTACTTATAAATGAAATGTTATTTCTTCACTTTTACTACTGTTTGCTGTATAATGGAAACATTTTCTCATCCCACCTGGGCATTTTGGCGCTTTTTAAATGCAATTTACCTACTGATAAGACACGACCTTACTCGACGAGTGACAGTTTAGCACTAAAGTACTAGAAATCGAGACTAGTGCAATTGCCTTATTTTTGGCTTTCCACTTTGAGATTTCTACCCCGCGTCTATAGTATATTGTAACGTCATTGCATATAATCAATAAATAGAGTAGCTCTAAGAAGATAATTAAGGATCGGTTGTTGATTATAAATTCTTTAAAAGTTATATTCGAATTCTATTATTATATCGTGGGGTAATTAGGTACTACAACTAGGTAACTCTAAAATCAGTCTGTTGGGAAATTGAATTAAGTAGTAATCACTCTAATAAATTGTGTTGTATATTTGTACTGATAAGAATGGTTAAATCGTAGATTGATGTGTTGGGTACCATAATACTTATATTTTGGAAATAAGATAATGGATAATCATTTTTTTAATGTATTTGTTTACAAAAAAGGAATGACTTACCTTGTTGTGACATACAAAATGCAAAGAAATCCACAAATTTTAGCGCTACAACCAGCTTAATGTAGTTTCCTAATTGAAGCATGGAAAAACATTTGTGGTAACTAGAGTTACCCACAGGTAACAGGCCTTCCATTGATATGCTTGGTGTAACTCTAAGTGACCAGCTCAGATACGGGGGCTCCATCGAAGCCAGAATTAAGTTAGCCTCTCAGAAACTTGGCATACTGTACAGGGCCCGCAGATACTTTAATAGTACACAACTGCTAGCCCTGTACAAATCGCAAGTGCGCCTCACGGTTCAATTTGGCAGCCATCTCTGGTCTGGAGCCCCAAAATACCTAAAAAAAAAACCCTCGACTCTGTGCAGAAACGGGCGGTCCGTTTGATAGATTCTCCTAACCTAACAAACGGATTGCAATCTTTAGAGCACAGGTGTCAGGTGAGAATGCTGTCCTTGTTTTACCGGTATTACAATGGAAGATGCTCCGAGGAACTAGCGTCATTGATCCCCTCGGCACCCGTGCATAGTCGGGAAACACGCCAAACATGCGCCCATGTTTGGCGTGTTTCCCGACATCTGTACACGGTTGACATTAGTGACATGAGAATGGGTCGTTTCTATGACTCTTCTTGAGTTCAACAGCTCGGCTGTGGAACAATTTGCCAGCCTCTGTCCCCTCCCTCCTACAACATGTGTCTCTTCAAGACCCATGTTCACTCCTTCCTCTCCTCAAAAACACCCTCCACACAGCATCTTCAAAGATGACATAGGCCCTGAGAGAAATTATTTTCCTCAGGGCCTCCTGTGTGGAGTTAATGTAAAAAAAAAAAAATTTGTGAAATTAAAGATACCCACTAAAACATATTCAAATACTTGATTCCAATGAAAGACTTTTCTGTTTGTAGCATTCATAGATAAAGAAATAAAGCTATGCTTTTAGTGTATAAAACGCTGAATTCAGAGTTACCTAGTTGTAGTAATTACGCCATGATATTATTATGGGTCAGTTGCTTCACAGAACTGAAATGATGACGGAACTTTAATAGAACTTTCACAGAATTTGAAAATTACCTTTAAAATATGATGAATTAATCAAATCCATCCTTAGTTTAGTCCCTTTTCATTAGATAAAACATTAGTAGTTGGTCACCACCAGTCATCAAAATGCCAAAATTTATTTCAACGTTCCATTTAACGACAATATTCTCTAATTATTGTGTGAATCGAATGCCTTCATCCAACTGGATTGGTATAGGAAAGCAATCGACTTGTGGCGTAGCGTGCCTTGAAGGGGCCCTGTATCAAAATTGGTTGGGTAAAGATTTCTCACAAAAGAAACAAAAGCCCTGTTGATACGGCGGTAGCTACGCCCCTGCCAAAAACCCTGCGCAGAAAACCACAATGTCAGCGCTGCAAACGGTAGAGAGCGTTGTGCAGGATCTTAGGCTTATGTCGATTGCTTACCGATACAGTAGGGCAACGAGCTTAGATATAGCTTCAAAACATTGTATGTAAGGTATGTTATTCATTTTTCAATAGCTTTTCTAGGCTAAAATAGGAGAATGTTGGTAACCAGTTCGGAATCCACATTCATTTAACAAGTGACTGCTGAGTCCATAGAACAAAGAACATCAGATCAAGCATCCTTGAGATGATTTTTCCATGAAAACCACGCTATAGAAATAATCCTGTTATTGTGAAATGCGATGTGGTCATGTTTTGTGATCCAAAAGTCTGACCGCTCATTGCTTAAATTTCAAATGAAGCTTTTCATTTCGATCAAATGGAATAGCAATATAAGATGTCAGGCAGTGAAACGGAGGCAGGGCCTGTGCTAAATGGGATATGCATTCACATGATAAATTCCTTCCATGTAGATTTGAATGGAAACTAAGGTACTAAGCCATTTCTAGTGTGTTATCTATTCTGTGCACGTGCCTGGGCCGCTATCACACTCCCCCTTATAAAACTCATTTTGATCTGTTTGAAATATAATATTGATTTTACTTTGTATCAGTTGAAACAAATTGATTTTTTAAGAAATGAAGTTCTTCCATTCGTGCAATCTGTTTTGATTTTTCTGAAAAGATTATTTTTTATATCAATATTAGTCAATTTAGTCTCCGACATTGTCCAGGCTCTACATAAAGTTTTTCGAATTTAGAGACAGCGACAGCGACCTTCCTCTTGTTTTGAAGATGAAGTGTGCTAAATTTCATCAACCTCGGAATAAAACTGTAAATTTGTATAAAAAATCAAAACACAAACACCGCCCATCCGGTGTCTGGCGTTCTCCTTCAAAAACTTATAGATTATGCAGAAGCAGATACACAATTGACTGAGCGTAATGAAGTCCTGTTTGACTCAACCACTTTGCATTTCGTCTGCCTGTAAAATTTTTTTGGGTGTTCTGTCTCCGGTCAATCCTGTCAAGATGGTAGCTGTGTTTAGTAGTACCTTTTTATTCCACCAGAGCGCAAGAGCGTTGTGACTGTATCGAGTTGTTAAGTCGGAGTAACCAACATTACGCGAAGTCTACTCTGTTCACAGAAATACTAGTAATTAATATTGTAAGCGAACAATATTTATAAAAAGGTGTATTTATGGGTTTCTTTTCTGCATCCACCCCACTAACTTTGAGTGTGAAAATAAATAAAAAATAATAATATCTTTTTATTTATTTGTAAAATATTATTACAGAATGAGTTTATCTCAATCACAAAGATTATTGTGATAGACGATATCGATAGGAAGTAAATTTTTAGTAACGCGCAAACCAATGAAAAATTGCAGCATAGTCGGAATTCTTGATTCTTGACCAATCAGTTCCAACTTTTTAAATAATATAATAAAATGTTATATTATAAGTAGGTACTTTATCGCATAAGAGATGGTCGATACTCCTGTCACGATTACGAGGAACCAGTTCATTGGCTGATTTTTGGAACTGATTCCCTTTGGAATATTTATCAAAAATTTAAAAAAAATTGTAGTGAAATAAAAAAAATTGTAGTGAAAATATGAATTTTCAAGGTATGTGTTTTTTTTTTTTTACATTAACTCCACACAGGAGGCCCTGAGGAAAATAATTTCCCTCAGAGCCTATGCCATCTTTGAAGATGCTGTGTGGAGGGTGTTTTTGAGGAGAGGAAGGAGTGAACATGGGTCTTGAAGAGACCCATGTTGTAGGAGGGAGGAAACACAGAGGCCGGCAAATCGTTCCACAGCCGAGCTGTGGAACGATTTGCACGATTGAACGATTAGGTCGTAGAAACGACCCGTTCTCATGTGACTAATGTCAACCGTGTACAAATGTTGGGCGCGTGTTTGGCGTTTCCCGACTATGCACTGGTGCCGAAGGGATCAACGACGCTAGTTCCTCGGAGCATCTTCCATTGTAATACCGGTAGAACAGGGACAGCATTCCCACCTGACGCCTATGCTCTAAAGATTGCAATCCGTTTGTTAGGTTAGGAGAGTCTATCAATCGGACCGCCCGTTTCTGCACAGAGTCGAGTTGAGTGTTTCTTTTTCTCAGAATTTCTCTAGCCCCCCTCTCACCCAGGATGGGAAATGTTTTTCTCAGAAAGTCTCTAACAACACCCCCTCCCTTCCCCATGGTTTTTTTCTTTTTGAGGAACGTATGTGTAACGAGCTACCGACGCGGCGTCTGCTTTTCCTCCTTCATCTGCTTTTCCTCCTTCATCTGTTTTTCCTCCTTCACATAATCCGGGCCTGTTCAAGACCCGCATTAATAAATCCCTTCCTACAGCCCCTAACCTGCCTCACAACGCTGCCCAACAGGATGATACTGTCGTGTAGTTTTCAAAAGATGGCGCCAAAAGCTGACGGGATGTTGTCACCGCGACCGTAGTCAAACGCGTGCGCACATTCCTGGCATAGTGGGCTATGAACACAGGCGCGCCGCTGACATCGCCAGTTAGACTTTTCCCATCGACTCGGAAGGTTGTGTCGCTGTTCGCTGCTCCGTGTGTTGTGTATGTGCTACTATCAAACAATTTGTGCGGTGATCTATTATCTTGTGTATACTAACAGTGAGGTCGAATTGTTTCGACTCACGGAGTGAATAATTTAGTGTAATGCATTTAAGGATTTGTCTATGGCTCTCGTGTGTTGTCCTGGTAGGATATGCACAAGCAACAGAGGTAAGCTACAATGGTGTTCTTTTTACATTAGCTTGTCATATCCATGCATAATTTTGAATGAAACAAGTTTACTCGGGGGACCTTCGTACGCCATACGTGCATGTAATTGTTTATTATTTATAGGATTTGGTTAGCAGAGAAGGCCTGGATATTTTGTTGCTTTTATTTGAAGTGAATGCCTGCAGATGTTTTGTGTTTCTATGTAGCACATGCGGACAAACGTCAACAAAGTTGAAGTTTCACTACTTCAATCTAGTTTGCAAGTTTAGGAGAATCGTTATCATTCTCCCATCTTAGTCATGTGATTTGATAACCTGATATTATTTCCACGGAAGTCTCAAGCCATGTTCTTCCGATCTTACAAAACAAGCGGATGTTAAAATGACTAAATCTTCAAGGCAACTTGCCAGCCAACTGGACAATCTTCTAATATTTACAATATTAGAATGATGTGATGTTTATCAAATGTAATGTGTCCATTAATCGTAGCAAAACACCATTAAATATAATGATTTTGTTTTTGTCATTAATAAATAGCGATACGCCAATTATTATTTATTTTATAATATAGGTAGGTACCTAAATAAGGAGACCGAAGAAGGCAATTTATCAAAGTAAATAAAAAATTCCGATAACCCGGGAACCTATCAGTGCTATAAGTATAACCGACGTCGTTGCAAGTGTCATCAAAACGACATTACATTAAAAATAATGACTATTATTATTATTATTTGTCTTTGATATAAAACCACAAGTTATGGCCGTTTTTTTCTTTAGGTACTAGCGTAATCATGGAGGGTCAATGAGTTATGTATTATCCACGCTTTATTACAATGCCGCCCCCGGGAGCGGGGAGAATATTAGGGGACCACAAAAGAGCCTGCTGCAATCTTATAATTTTGACATCTATCGTTCTATATTCAAAATTTTGTGGAACTCTTCATCAAAAGTAAAAATACGTGACTACGACGTCTTCACAACCGAAATTCCCTGATAAAAAATCAGAGTGTGCAGTTCACACGCGGTAGAAGTGAAACCTTTAGAAAACTAAACTTCGAGAGAATGAGATTAATACAGAGTAGAATAATTGTAGGGTTTATTTATTATAATATTTGTTAGGTACCTCCCAAATTTTAAAATTATTTTACATTTTATTCTACGAAGCACCGCACAAAGAGGACACCGATTAGTCTATCTCATTCTCTCGCAGGCTAAATCCTGTAGATGTACCTATGTGTTTGTCTCTTTTCGATGTCGCTCGTTTCCTTTTCGTCGAGTTTCAAATCACAACGGTGCCTAAAGAAGTTTTCACTTCAAAAATAGGTTTGTTGATTCACAGATCCGACGCGACGGTAGGTACCTACCTACCTAGTGGCATGTCTTCCCGGATATCTTGCACGTTCGATCGATAATGTTCCTGCATTTACTGCAGATCGCCAACGAACAAATAACAGTTCAAAACTACTAAGGACAGGTTGTTTCCCAAAATTTGAACAATTCATCAAATTCAGTAAAACAACCCGTCCTAAGTGTTCCTAATTTATTCCTCGTTAACTACTACTATTGATTGTACGTTAGCGATCTTCAGTCGTTCTCGGGAACGACGACAAGATATCGACATCTTCCATTGTATAGAAGATTGTCTGGTGTAAATAATTTCCTTTAGTGCCTCCTGTGTGCAGCTAATGTAAAAAAAGTTACCTTTTTGAAGGTGTATTTATTAATTTACTATTGTTTAAGCATGCCCTAAGTACTAGTTTTGGAGTCTTGATAATTTGATTGTTTAGAAATAAGATTCTAGAGTTTTTGCAAGAAAACATTTTAATCGGGGTTTCTTAAACTCGTCTGGTCCTCAGCACCTGAAACTTGGGGTTAGTAATTTATTCACTCCCTTTTCCTAGCCTAGTCAGCGACCCTTTTTCTCAAAGATGTCCCTGTCTACCAGGGTATCTAGTACGGTCGATCGATAAAACCCCATATCAATTCGATATTGACTAAATCTGTCATCTAGAGTCAGTTGGCGAGCACGATGAGCATGTGATTCCGACAGTCGGTAGACAAAAGTGCGGCCTCCAGGGTGTCAGATAAGCTGTCAATATACCTAGACTACTTTTTATAAATCGATGAACGCCGGCTGCATGCACGAAAAAGCATGATTCATTGTCACGTTCCGCCTGAGCCGAGCGTACTAGCGAGAACGCGGAACAAGCGTTCGGCTATGACGCATCTATCTCTCTTCCACTCCATCGTTATTATATGAAGTTATCACGTAAAATTATCGTCCGTAAACCGACTTTACAAACAACCAAATTTTTTAATAATGTCGTTCGTTATGCAAAAATACTAACGAACTAACGAAGCTCTTAGAATTGAAGTGAGTGGTATAGGCGGTCATTTGAATCCGTTAAAGTTAGAGAAACGAAAAGTTCTTCAAATATCAAAAGTTTTAATTCGATAATGTCGATTTATTCGAATTTTTACGTAGCGGTTTGAAGTTCAGGAATCCATAGGACAGATCATCGTAAAACGATTTTTAAAATGTATTTCTTGTCAATGTCGGTTTTGCTATCAATAGCGCAACCGTGCTCGGGATATCGATATAAAACCGTCGGAAGTTAAGCCCATCGATCCGACATTGTTAAGTTATCGATTTGAGCGTGCTCACAATCTCCGAATCGTTATCCCCAGCTTTGTCTGGGGCCACCAACTGGACATCTTCCCGCTGGAATTTCCAGAATAGAATTCAGTAAACCAGTAATCCTGACCACATGTTCTGTTCAACCACATAATTATTTAATGCAATGCCTTTGGTTAAAGTATTAGAAAAAGGTTAAAACACCCTGAACAAAAAAATATAAGCAGAGAGTTTTAAAAGCAGAGATTTGATGGCTTTTTGAAAATTGTTTTTTCACTGTTTTTTTAATGTTGACCAATAATGTTTTTCATAATAATTTGAATGTCCGTTTTTGATTTACCATCATAACGACTTATTCGTTTTTGTTCATGAATATGGCGTTTTTGACGTCACACCGGCCAACATTGCACCAACCTCGCTGGCATCTGTCTTACCAGCTAATGGCGTTTTCTTCGTTATAATGACGTTGTAGGTAGGTAATTGGAACTGTTTCGGAATATGCGGTTTTAGATTGTTTTTACAATCAGTAAGTACTAATATTAATGAAAATATTAAAATTACATATTTTTAGTACGATGATCAGAATTAGAAAAATAAACTTCGAATCTTCCGCATATTGTAAAAGGGATAGCGATATTTGCGGATTTTCATAGTTTGTGAAAATATCACGTTGTGGAGCTACTCACTCGCCCCTATATTGCAACTCCCTCTATGCCTCAAGAATGTTAATTTGAAATGATATTTTGCATTAGAATTTTCTTCCTGGGCCATATTTAGTAATCATTGTTCGCTTATCACATGGTTAACCGGCTGTGCATAACTGTTTGCCACGCTATCCAAGTGAGCCCTCCCAGATCAAAGAGGCGTTTCAAACTGCGGATAGTCGCAGTCGGCGGTTAACTCTAATCTGGATTAAAACAGTTAACTACCAACTAACGGTCAGCGGTAACCGTCTGACATCTAACGTTTTTATCACGAAACGAACTAACGATTCGATTACAAAATCAATTGAAAAAGTTAGACTAGACCTTATGAAACCCGAGGGGCCTTGACCGACGATCTTTTTGTTATTATTTTTACATAAGTCTGCCAGGCACGAGGCAATAAAATGAAATCAAAGTCTGTTGCAAAAGAAAATTGTTAGATTTACTGTATGTTTTATTATATTTATTTATTTATTTTTATTTATTTATAGAACACATGTAACATATTAGTGACACTTACATAAAGAATATTAGATCACCATATAATATGATACTGTTTAGTATTCAGATGAATTGGCAAATAAATGCAGGCGCGGTCGTTATATGAACACTTTGCATGCGGAAAATTGAGATTCGGCTTTTTTTATGCGTGTACATCGGGAGATTGTGATCTCTATTTTGTGTTTACGCAGGAACAGCGGGAGACGCATTCTGCATTCTCAAAATTTTGCATAAAAATAATTGCGGTGATCAAATTCGTTCATGAATCAGTACACACAATGTACTGATCTTCGCGTGAATCAATGTCAATCCACCCGCGTACAAAGTATTATTTATCTAAAATCATTCGTGTCTTCGTCGCATCTTTTCTTCTAGAAAAGACAGAAGAAATTGATGATTTTCCAATATATTTCTATTCCCCCGGCACCTGTTCTTCTAGAACTTCTAGGTAAGTAGTTTTTTCAAGTTCTGAGATTCGATTGAACCGAAAATTCGTACAGCATGACTGGAGTTGTTTACGGAGAGAACCGGTTTCCTCGGTTATTGTGAGATTTTAATTTGGATTATCACCTCTTGACTTTTAAGTGAATACAAATAAATATATGTAGTAACTTCTTCTGGAATAAAATAATCATAATCACGTTTTTTGAGTGGGTTGTGAGTACTTTTGTTTAATTTGGAATGAACAATGATAATAATTATTGGGTCATGAATTTATTTGTCATTGGAAAAGAGACCGATATGATTTAAGGCGTCGCTATTCGACTGAAAAAGAAGATGGAGAGATGTGTAATTACGAATATTGGACAGAGCGCGCTAATATTTTAAGTGACGAAATCGCAGCGAAAATGGCGAAAAAGCTTAATAAAACATGACTCGTTTAAAATAGAGCAAAAATCTCGTGGAACGTATCTTAAGTATCATTTAAAGAAACATTGTGAATTTTTTCACAAATATAACTTGTAAAATAATAGAAATAGACTTGTTTTAAATAATTTTCGGAGCATACTTTGCGATTTTTTTCTATCAAGGGAATTTCATATAATTTGCGTTTCGGCGTGGAACGTATCTAGATTTTATCTTCAAAAATAACATTTTTTTAAGAGCTTAAAAACTTCAAATGTTTAAGGGAGATATGTAAGAAATCGGTCGAAATTCGAATAGTGGACCCTTAATTCAGAAGTACGAATCGGATTCAGTCTCTATCAATTCTTATCAGTATAGTCCCTATCAATATCAGTCCTTACTCTAATACATGTAACCACTCCGTTGTCTCGCTTGGTCTGCATCGGTAAGCAATCGACATAAACCGCTGTGGGAATTTTCTGCACAGGGTCTTTCGACGATTGCTTACCGATACCGACCCAATGGGCGGACGGCTTTAACAAAATATTTTTATTTTATTTTTTATTTTTATTTATTTATTTAAACGCCCATAGGGCTTTTACATAAAGTGCAGTACACGTTTTTGGTAAAGTATAGGAAATAACAAAATATTATATAAACATAATATAACTGTAAGAAAAAAAATAAATATAACATAAGATATAAGAAACAAAACATAGATAACACTAGATATGACACAAAGCAGGTAAAATAGAATATATGGTCACGTAAATTAATGTGAGATAGTTATTTTAATTATAAAGAGAAATAAGATAAGATTGTCATTATTTATGTTTATAATTAGCAATCTTTGTTATACATATTTGGTACGTGTTTATCGAAACATAGCTACAATAATATATCGATAAAGGTGCTATATAGTGCATGTATAGCAGAGCAACATCCCTCATCCTTGGCCTAAATGTTACCGGTTCAAACACCAGCATAGAGCAAATATATATTTTTTTTCCAGTTTATTTCAAAATAAATTGGGCTTGCCCCCCAGCCCCACTAGCTCCGCGCGGTGAGATCCTTACATGATGTTCACATTACAAGATATTATGCCAATAAAAAGTCGTCAGTTTGCGAGAAGGTACTTGCCACAGACCAAAAACACTATGACATCGTAATCTTTTTTACAACAAGGATGGAAACCCTTTACTTACGAGAATTTACCCAGAATTGTGATTTTTTTCATTTAAATAATATTCAGCAAGAATATTAAAGTATCACGCTGCGAATACATTTTGGAACATAAGCGCGAGCCGAGCCACGAATTGTGCGAAAGGAAGCAAACGCAAGCAGCTTTTCGCGCCGTTTGCGGTTGCTTTGTTCCTTTCATATAATTCGCGTTTCGGCACGCTTGTGTATGTGTATACGCAGCCTTAGGGTTCACTAGTTCTACGATCATTCAACCATTTTCCCATAAATATATTTTATTTAAGATTTTGGGTGATCTATCCTATCTATAAAAAATTTAATTGCGGTAATAATCTTCAAGAAGGTATATTTTATATAATACATTATTTCTTTAAGATGCACTCAAAATGCGAACATGAATGAACGCATTGAAAATAGATGCCACGAATACTTCCGATATCAATTTAAATTAAAATCAATCTCTAAATGGAAACCAATTGCAGCCACCTTTATTATTAATCGATTGAGCAGCCATTGGATTAAAATAGCACGGGACGATCAATGAGCAAAGAGAATCGAGTCAATATATACATATATATATCCAGTGTATTATCTATTTTTCGTTGATGTACTGATGACAAAAACATGGGCTTATAATACGTGCTTGTATCCATTTCTAGTAGATTAAAATTAAGAAAACATCCATCTACAATTCTACATGATACAGAGTTAATACATCCCTTGTTATGCTACGGAAACCTGAATACTAAGTCGACCATTACTTACTCACGATATGTTTATCTGTAGGCGCATCTCTAAAATACCACAGATAGATGAGTGACTAATGGAGAGGTTCTTCGTCGATTGGACAAATTGTCGATTTATATTAGACATGACATTAAGGAAACTGCCTTGTCTTGGTCACGTGAGGGGTACCAAATAATTGGATCCGAATGATAATCAAGTGGACGGTTGATGGAAGACGAGTACAACATGAACGTGATGACTTCAAAATGTACGAAAACGGCTCGAGTGTAGGTAGTTCTGCTTTGTTCCGGACTGTAATCTGCTGGTTAAATATTTTTTTTTTATATATCCAAGCTCTCATAGAAAATGATGAAAATAATCAGAAGAATAGAATTCACCGGCTCCTTTGCCCCAAAGTAAAATGTTTCATACTGATATATCTGGTAAATATAATTCATTTTTGTCGACACATTTACTTCACTATGTCATGTGAACGTTCCACGTTTGGCTCTTCTAGTGCAGTGGTCCCCAACCCCCGGTCCGCGGACCGGTACCTGTCCGTGGATCAAATGGTACCGGGCCGCCCAAGGCCCTGCTTAAAGCTCCAAATTGCGTAAAAAAATCGAATATAACAAATAAAAAATAAATAATTATAGACAACAAATAATTTTTCAGTTGAGAACCCTTCACGTCAAGTTGTCGACGACACAATTCCTTCGAAGTAAAAAACGCGACTGGGCTTCCATCTTGCGCACTCGCGCATATAACGTAAAAAACTCGAGTGAGACGCAACGACGTGAATCACCGCTCTTATATTCTGCTTGCCCAAATGCAAGTGGAATCGTCTTATTGAATATATGTGACGTAGGTACTAATAACCGTTTGATTGTATTGGTGAATTTATTCCCGTATTTTTTTTCAAAATACTTCTATTGCGACAAACGTGAGCTTAGTATTATGTTTATGATAATTTTAATAAATTCGTAAATTAGTAATGAAGGATTAACCAAAATCTGAATCCTGCATTTACTATATTTTAAAAGATATTTATATTTTTGAGGCGATATGTACCTGTTATACATTTTAAGTGACATAATAACGTGTAATATACAATAGTACAATCTAAAATATAAACAATCAATCCCCCCCCGCCCCCCCCCCCCCCCCGTTGACTGCTCCGCGGCGATAAAAGGGTTGGGGACCACTGTTCTAGTGTATTTTATATCGTTGCAAGGAGGAGATTGCATAAAATACGAAATATTCCAACCATTTACAAGCAAGGCATGTTTTATTCTGAACGCCGGAAATAAGGAGTAGTTTTTTCCTTGGCTTTGGGGCGGAATCGGCGCTCGCAAGCGTTATTTCCAAGCATACAGGCGGAACTTTCTTTAATATTCCACCTTCGGTTCTTATATCCCGTAGATGGCGTCCTCATATTAAGTTATGGGGCAAGACTGCTCCGCGAAATATTTCATATCCTGAGGAATTTACCTTCCTAACTGCACGTGGAATTCCTCGCCCCACTCCACCTACACGTGATGTTATATCACATTATCTTTTATACACATGCTCGTATGAAGCCTATACTTCCACACTCCGCATTCTACGGTCTACACTTCTACAGGGCGACACGAAACTCAACATTCGAGCAGTTCCACATGATCTAAAGCATAGGTTTTCAACGTGGGCGATAACGCCCCCTTGTGAGCGTTTGAGACATTCAGGGGGGCAGTAGAAGACCCAGAGAAAATTAAGGGGCTTTAAGATGGCACCGCGAGAGCATGGGCATGTAAAAAAATGGTCTAAAAAAACTAGTAAAGCAAAGTAAACTTTAATATTGGTTAATTTTTGTTAATTATATATTTTGTAATTTTATGGTAATCATTTTTATCGCGCATACGAAAATTCACATATTTCGGCAGTTCGGGAAGTGGATGAGAATTGAACTGAAAGATTCCATTACATTAAATTGGATGATATGATTTTTTTTTCATGTAAAAAAAAAAAAATTAAAATACAAAAGAATTGCTTTTTTAACTTGCTAAACAAAAAGATTTAACAAATAATATATTTTTTATCGCATTTTTGATTCCGTGACAGCTGAGCCCATTGAGTGTGGGCGGTGGGCAAAATCAAAACATGTTCTTGCTGTACTATTGTTACTAAAACAAGTAGTTAATACAACTGTTTTATTTTAATTTCATGTACAAGACCACTAGAGCGTAACTAAATCAATTGTTACGCCCTAGAGTGGTAAGTAAAATAAATAGTGTAAACCTTGCAGAATTTTGAATGAATATAATTTTGAGTAGGTATGTAAGAATTTGATGAGCTGGCGGTCACTGGCCAGTATATTGTGTAAAGCTTTGAATCGAAGATTTTTTCATCAAAATACTTTTGGGTCGCTCTGTAGAGAATTTGTAAGAAATTTCTAGCATTCCATAATGTATGTCACCAAACACACGCGTTCTTTGATGTCAGTATTAAAACACGTAACTTTATTAATATTTCACATAAAACGATAAAACACATTCATATAACTAAATAAAATAATTGGATTTAGATCGTCTAGTTTTTTAAAAGCAATCAAATGGCGCCAAGAGCAAATTGTCCATAATTTTTTTATTGCTAAAGTAAGTAGGTACTTTTGATCACGATAACAGGCACCCTTGGTTGGCATCGTCAAATATTTTCCTTTCAAAGACATTCGGAAGTCTTATCCTCCGACGAATAAATCGGAAAGAGGGCAATTAAGTTGAGAGGCGACCTACATTCAAATTTTAAGTGGAAACTGCCATTTTATGATTCTTAGGGTCACGTTTTACGGGGTGAGTTTAATTCCCGGCCCTCGTAACCTTGATAAGCTGTACTAAGTTGTCCGGATCGGGGCCTGAATTTCCATATTTTAACGCGCCTTCAAAACTCAAAATTTGTAGTTAATGGTAATGGTTGTAAGTATCGTAACCACACTTGACTCAGTGTTATTCACACAGATGTATTTTTTTCTTACTCATGTACATTTAAAAAATATATATTTGTTCCTAGAAAAAATTTCTAGTCAAAATAACAAAATGTTCATTCAAAATACTAATTTCTTTTGTGCGTGCGTCATGCGTAACTCTAGTTCAATGAACTATGGAACTCGGATTTGCTTTGAATTTAAGTGTCATTTTCAAAATTGGAAATGATTGTGTGAAGCATTCAGAAAAGCGATAACCTACCTGTAATATAATAACTTTAATTGTTATTTTCATTGGAAATGATTTTTCCAGAATTTAAACTATAACGTGGGTCTGCGCTAGTTTTTAATAAAATAAAAATAAAACTTGGCAATTTTCAAATTTCATCAAATTATGCAGTAAGTTATTGTCCCTTTCTCGCTAATCATCATCATCATCATCATCAATATATTAATACGTGAAGCCAAAACTTTGTACCCCTTTTTACGAAAATTGCGCGGACGGAGGAGTATGAAATTTCGCACACTTATAGTTTATATAGAGGAGGAGTGCAGAATGCTAATATTTTTTAAAAATTATGCATAAAAATACATTAAATCAACAATAAAAACATTACACACACTACCATGTATTTGACACACACACACGCGTCTTAACTCTATTGTTTATTGTTAAAGTCTATGGTCAAATTGAGAATAGATTAATATTGTTTGTCTTTAATATGATTTGTCTATGGTCTTACTGAATGTCAAACATAAAAAAAACATTACAATTATGGTCGAATTTCGACCATTGGGCGACCACTAGTGAGATTAAATAGGCGAACGAAAGACAAAAGGGAATTTGAAGTGACCGACAGTGGGCCCCCAAAAGTATAATAATTATTATAAAATTATAATTTATTGTGCATTGAATCGATGGCGAGATTTGCAAAAAGTTAATTAGTCTTTAAAGATTTTTGAGATCTATTTATTATAATTTAAATTAATAACAACAATCAATAACACAAATTGCAGTGTAATGCAGAAATCCAAATATAATAAAAAAAATATGAATACATTGGATATCAAACGAATTTATTTACAATATCGATTTTTTATACTGAATTTATTTTTCAGGTTCTCCATAAAATAGTTATTCACCAAAATATTATGGAGAAGATTACAAAATTTTAAAAAAAGTGTGTACGGGGGCAGTTTTACTATGTTGTGATGTATGTCAAAAGATAGTTACCGAACTTTCTATAGGTGATATTGAAGATGTCGTTGCTCAATGCGGAATCGTTAAGCAGTTGAGTTGCTCTGTTTAATGGCGCATTCGGATACGCAGAGTTCTCGCTTTCGGAGAATAAAATAGTGCTGTATATGCATATACAATAGACAATTAGTTTTATCCTGATGTATTTGATTGAAAATACGTTTTATTAATTTGTTATTCGGCGGTACTTCCTCTCCCCTTCGGGGTCACTTAGTTATATTTTGTGTAAGTAGGAATACCGTATTTTCCCTAAACCGACTGCATTTGTTGGGGACTCAACTGTCAAATCCTTACACATGCAGTGTTTGCACCAATCGCACTTCGAGCTGCCTTATGCGCATTATATGTGAAGATAGTCAAACTACGCCGTTGATAGTCATGGAACGCGGAATGAAGCGGATGGAAGCCACTGGAAGGTTGAGCTTTAAGAATTTGTGTTTTGACGAGAGATCTAGCGGAACGACTCTACGCGATGTTCAACACGGAGATGTGGTGATTATGATTCCGGATCCATTGAAAATATTCTAAAGTTAAAGCGACCAACGAATGGATGCACGGATATGGACGGATCCAAGCGTGAATAGAGATGTGGCGTTATGCTACAGAATTTATTTAATATGTATGCATAATTCGGTGTGTATTATCATAATATTATTTCAGATATTGTCACGCTCCGTTCTTTATTTCTTTGATGTTCCTATTTCGTTGGACCGCCTGCGTCTTAATTCTTAATGAATTTTGGTATCGAATCGTTTTTTAAACCGGCCCGTTAATACCGATTTTTTTTATCGCAATCAAGATGAAATAGATAAGAAACAGATTTAGCGACCATTATTAATATTATCTTTCAATTCAGATGACAGTTTTCACCAGATGGAAACCCCCTTTTAAGAGATTATTTTTATGTGTTTACAAAGATCTTTTCTGCTTTATTATTGTAAATCTATACAATGTTTGTTACGCTTGCACGCATAAAATAATAAAACGATTTTAAAAATTCTTTCATCAATAGAGAGCCAAATTATATGCGAATACTACAGGCTGTATATAATGTTAAACTCTGGCGTTATGAAATTATAAATATTAATATTTTATATTTCTTATAATATTTTTTTCTGTCGCTAACAAAAGCGAGTTATTGCTAACGTCAGAAAACAAATCGTTGCCGTGGAAACGATGTTGATATATTTTTTTTTTATTTCAGGCGTCGTAGTTAATATCTATCTATGTAAATAAAAATGAATCTTCGAAATGTTGGTACCTAAACGCGTAACTTCCGAACGACTGAACCAAATTAGATACATTTTTTTTTACTACTGGTGAGCTCTGTATTTTGAAAACTGAATGTACCGAGAATGAATATATGGAATGGGGGAGGAGGGGATAATTGATAAGTGCAAGCGCTATAGTAATTTACCCCTAATATCATGCGAGCAAAGCCGCGGGTATAAAGCTAGTATTATATAAAATTAATTTTCAACAAATTTTTCGTAACTTAACATGATAAGGATATATTTTGTGAATGTTAGTTTTTTGCCTAAGAGGTCGGAAATGATAGCGAGAAACGAAAACTAAGGCTCAATCAATTCCTTTATTCCTGCCCACCCTACCTTCCAATATTGGCTTTTTAAGTTGTCATGTATACCGGTCGATTAAACTCCAACTTACTTCCCATCCTCAGAGCACGTGTTTCAAGTCCTAACAAGTCAGTCTCCCTGATGTACCGGTCCCGCCGGGACAGGAGTGCTCCTGGCTGGGGTGGTATAATCATATCGTATCCAAGAGGTCATAATTATTTTGGTCTACTTTACAAAGTGAACACCTACAGTACGTTCTGACCATCGATAAATTGATGAATGTTTTCGTAGCCCAATTTTTGGAACCAATAATTTTTGTTTCGATGTCATTTTTAACGACCACACGCCCTGTCTACACTTTGTTGGTCGATGGTTCTGACGCATTTGAAATTGCGACTTATACATAACATAACAAAAATATACATAACATTATTGATCGAATAATAACAACCCAAACCTCAATATAAACAGTTAATTGATTTTCACAAACATACTTCAACTCAAAAAACCAACTCATCAACAAAAATGTTTAAAATTTCTTAAGAACTCTTGATATTTAATATGGTATTTTGTTTTCTTCGCGCTCGGTACCTACATAATACATCCGCGGTGTTTACCAACTATAAACATTAAGTCGCATTTTGTTTGTGTATACCATAGGTTCTCAATGTGGGCGATAACGCCCTCTTGTGGGCGTTCGAGAGTTTCAGGGGGGCGGTAGAAGACCCAGATAAAACTAGGGGGCGTTGAGATGGTATAGTGAGGGCGTGAGTAGGTAAAAAAATATGGTCTAAAAAAGACAAAAAACACGCTTATCGCGTACTAATAATCTTACATGCATTATTATTATTGAGAATTGACATTATATAATGAATACAAGAAGGAAGTAGGTAGCAACCCGGTAACACCAGCCTCCCCCCCCCCCCTCCCCCGCTCCCGACCATTGTGGTAGATATAATCGTGACAATAGCTGGTTCGGTTTTAGATTTTCACGGCCAAAATTATTGGTTAGATTAGGTTACAGTGTCCATCATCAGGGCAGATGTAACGCTGTCCGAAACGTTGGCTAAAGAAGGAGGTAGCGCAACACGACGTAACACCCCAAAAACAAATAACGAAAGTGACAATAGCTGTTTCAGTTTCGCGTCAGATGGTAAGTAAAAACAATTGGGGGGCGTTAAAAAAATATTCTAAAAGTGGGCGGTGGGCAAAATAAGGTTGAGAACCTATGGTGTATACCTATACATTTCGTGGTGGTCTGCTATCGATATATCCGCAAAGTACACTCGTCATCACTGAGTATATAAATTTGATTAATTAACGTAATAACTGAAATTTAACACTAAAGCTCTTTATAGCCATGTTGTCGTCCTAAGCGTGCTCGCTATAACCAAGTTCTACTGTATTCACTTATAAAAAATAAAAATTATTCAATATTTTTTATCCTCCACGTGTTAACAGCTGGTCCATCATTGCATTGAATGATTGTTAAAACACGTTGATCGATCGTTCCTAGTTGCATTGGAAAATAAACACGTCACGTGCGCGGCACTGCAAACTGCACCCTGGCGCTGCACTGGCTGCTGGATGAAAAATTGCATCGAATGGAAATCTAATTATTGGCATTCATCATCTTGTCCATCGATCATACTCGGCGCTTGTAATGACAGTGTCGAGTACGGGAACAGTTACAACACTAACTTGCTGCGGCGTCAGATATTTTCTAAAGTCATTTTTGTACTGCATTCGTTTGTTTTTCGATAAAGATTGAATCTATATCACGTAGGAGACCCAAAAACTTTTTTTTTTAAATAGACATTTTGATTTTTTATGTTTTTATCGGTAACTATGGGGTTAAAAAAACTTTGGGGACCGGATCTACGCTTCGATGCATTAAAAAACGCTGAACAGCTGAAATTAACTGATTACAATTTTTTTTTATTTGATTTAAAATTAAACTTAGGACCAGATTTACGCGGAAGCGAAAGCTCAAATCAAAATATGTTATAACACAAAATCGAATACCAATATATATATATATTTTTTTTATATGAATTCCGAACAAGAGTCCCAACTGCTCACGTCTGGAGCCAGTGAAACAGTCAGTATGTTGTGAGGCTGAAGGTGGTAGAGAGAAGAAGGAGATGGGGAAGAGGAAGGTGGGGAAGTACCTGGCTATTCAGATCTGGTCACCAAACACGCTAAAGCCATTTCAAGCAACGTTTCAATTCTGAATGGTGGTCTTAAACCAGGACGATACTGATAGTATCTTCCACTCTGGAACGTGCCGCAAATATACTATATATTATTTTAAATGAATAAATTGTGAAATAACACAAATTAATCAAATAAAATTTATTTGCGCACGCCGGGTTCGAACCCGCGACCTTCGGATTGTGAGTCGAGAGTCTTACCTCGGGACCACGGACCTCTACTCCAGACAGTCGTTTTAATGTTTTCTCCTACCCCATTAATTTAAATATAATTTTTGAAACGTTTTCCAAATACGGATTAAAAAATCGGGGGACACTGACTTGATACTCAGTCTCTCCCGTGAAAGTTGAAGTGGGGATTAAAGATAGAATATTTTCATTGAAAAATAAATTTTTTTCAGTTTATTTCTTTGAGTATCTTCCACTCTGGAACGTGCCGCAAATATATTATATATTATTTTTAATGCATTAATTGTGAAATAACACAAGTTAATCAAATAAAATGTATATTCCAGGCCGGGATTCGATCCCACGACTTTCAGATTGCGAGTCAAGAGCCTTACCGCTAGATCACACCGGCCGTGGATATGGATTCACCAGTTTCCGGAGATTTCCTGATAGTTTCGTGTTTAAAGCAAAATATCGGAGGCCGCAAAAATTTTGGCGTCATGTTTTGCACATCTTTACAAATATTTTCAGTTAGGTAATTTCTACCGTGTGCCATGTAACTTTAAGGAATTCGCATTTTTTGCGTATTTTGCAATTGTTCAAGGAGAAAAATAGTGTTGAGATCCCGAGCTTGGTGGTAAAACTAGAATGAATGCCGTTTGTTGAGATTTTGAATGGTGATATTAATTATAATAATAATACTTTTGTTAATTCTTACACCATTGCAAATTTGAGTTTATTGCGTATAAGAAATAACGCCATATAAATATTTGTAAAATATTTATACAAAAAAGAAAATTTCAAAAAATATAGCAATTTCAAAAAAAAAAAATTTAGGCAGTGGTGAAAATTTGGTCAATGTGGAGAGATTCTTTCAAGAATCGAAAGAATTTCCCTTTTGAATCTCTCCTCACCGATGCCAAATATATCAATTATAAGTTATAAGTAATTACTACAACTACAATTATATCATAATTATAAGACAAAATAGTACCTACCTACTGCGTTTTATATTTTGCTATTAAGTTGTCATTAATTTACGTTATCACACCAGTACACCAGTACACCAGTTATCCTTATTCTTGTTTTAATTTCATTGTGGTGTGACTTGTGACCCTATTCTAAATATAATACGCATTTAATTTTTATGGGTGATAAAGCTCACTTGAAGTAAAATGTAAGTTAATTGCGATAAAAAAGTATTGTTTTTATTCTTAAGTCATCTCATAGAAAGGTATGGGAACAGCCACTGCATTTATTGTCTTCGAATTTAAACTAAACGGTTGTCGTTTTTTACTTCAGATCTCTACCAGATGTCATCAACAGCTGAATTAATCGAAAACACCTTTTTATTAATTACGATTCATAGTTTTCAAGTATGCAACAACTGTCATCTAATCATTATTCGGCAAGCGTATTTTCCACCACGCTATTTGAAATGTCGGCTCCCACAATATTTATGGAAACTTTATCCAAATAAACTGTACAAAAGTTTATCTAAATATTATCTTTTAAATAATTGCGCTGTATTTTGTTTGTGGAATTGTAAACTAATTGAACGTTTTGTTATTTGTTTTCTTTTAAAATGCTATCACAGTTGTTTTAATGTTTACACGTTGTTGCTGTAAACATCGAACATTTTTGTTAACTGTTTTTGTTTGTACGCTTAAAATACATCCATACAAAATGCTAAGCAAGCTTGTACAAATTACCCTTTTGTTGGTCTGGTGTGTATGGAGACACGACTCCCGCATGCTCATTGCAAATCAATTTACTGCTGAGATCAATTTTTGTTTAGCATGCACCAAAATATAAGAAATTTGTTGTGAGACGGGTGTAAGTGGGGGAGGGAAATAAAGGTAGGTTAATGTACACCGACAGTAGCTGCAATGTCCTCGTTACGCAGTGGGAAATGCCCTGGTGAGAAGACCACCACGCAGAATCAAATCGTTGCTTGAAACGACTTAATTTTCAATTTTAGAAATGGGGATGACTTAGACGACATTTATCCTCTGCATCCGGGCAATTGGAACTCTTGTGCGGTATCTCAGTATCTAATACCATTTCCTTTGGTTATTTTCTGACGAATTATACTCTCGTTTGAACCATTCTGCGGTGGTAAGTAAATACATTCTAATTCCCATCGGAGTCATTCTCCAGAATCACGGGTCTAAGTTTTCCAGTTTTGTTTAACTTTTTAACATGTTTATAATAGGCTAAACGTGCTGATTTTTGTCAAAACACTTGTTTTATTTTATCTTTTAAAAAAATAATAATCTATTAAATAAGTGTTTTTATTTGCGATTTTCAGCTTTTACTTAAAATTGTGAACGTTTTTGAAGTATCTGTAAGTATAATGTGAATACGGCGCAAGAGTCACAATTTTTCTGAGCCAGTAAGATTAAGGCATCCTTGATTGGGGAAAAGTCATTTCAGTCTATTTAATCAAAAGTCTTCAATTTCAATGTAGGAACTGTGTATTTACTTACAGAAACAGGGAAACGGCTTACAACATCAAAAACGAGAAATATATATATTTTTTGTAAAACTTAAAATTCGATACTTTTAATAAACTCATTTTTGCTAATTTTGGTAATTACTGCGTTTTTAGTTACAACGGCAGTATTATAGTGACGGGTTGTTCTTTCTGTCCTAACATAAAGAGTTCAAGGAAGGCGTAAAAGTTAACCACAATATTGTACGTAATTTTAGAATTTTTTTATTGTTATTTTATACTAGACTGCCTGCAAGCGTAGAGTTAATCTATTGAATTTAACGTCCGTGGTGTAAAATTCTGCCGGAGAAGTAGAGATGCCGTCGATCCATCAAAGTGTCGGTATAGTTTGCACGGGGCGCCCTACAGATGTAACCAATTTTTCAAATGTGAAATAAATTCAATTACCTACGGTCCCGTTGCTCTTTTTAAAAAACTCCCTCGAGCATGCTTGCTTTGTTTCGTCAGATATTAATCACTTTACCTCCGCTGTGAGAGATTGTACCACTGTGAGGCTCTGACGGAGATGGAGAACATACTAGGTGAACCCTCTGTTCTCTCTTCGTAAACAAGAGTGCGATAATCGTTATTATTATGAGTGATGTGCATAATCTAGATTTCCATTTCGGCTGTAAGGTTGTCGATTTTTTTCATTCTTAAATGTTCGACTGTTTTAGGATCGGTATTTCAGTTGCTTTTTAAGCTCGGCGTATTGATATATTTACGTTCGTAAATTTGGCATCGGGCAGAAATCCTGACGATCATTTAACCTTTTTTTTATTTTTCTTCCATTACTCGTGACTTTTCTGAGGTGTTGCTGCTGAGTTGTCCGATCGCCGGAAATGGTAAATATTTTTTTACACAAACGAATGACATGTTTTCTTGGAATCAGCGTTATCATGTTTGCCCGAGACATTAATTTGAGACATAAATTGGTTATTTCGAATTTGAGTGTGGCTTACGTACATTAATTATAAAACGGATCTATATTATAATAATTTTCAACCTGTGTTCAAAGTTCAAACACTTCTTTATTTCAAAATTAACATCTTTATTTCATCATCATCTTTGAAAGGGTGAAAGGGTGCTGTGGTGTTTTCTATTTTTCATTATTTTTTTGTTATTTTTTCCAATTCTCTTGATGAAAAGTTCAAAGTTTTCAAAGGTGAATAGATTAATCCCTGACTTTCCTTTATCTGAGGAATAACACAAAATACCGAAAATTTTTATAAAAAGGTCAAAGGTAAAATAATAGGTCCTATCTATCTTGGCTTGGAAGCCACAATCCGATTACGGTTTTACATTTTTTTTGTATTTTCCTGAATCAAACGATAAATTTGTATAATTAATGTATGTGAATTAATCAATGTAAATTAAAAATCATTAATCATTTTCTCAATAATTGCAAATACACTTTGTGGCGTCATTTAGCCAAATGAGTACCAATAAAAAATATAATTAAACTTGTCTGTCCAGTCTTACGTTTGATGTAGTAGCGGTGTGTATAAATTTATTTATTTTCATTTATTTAATCATTTTATTCAAATCGATTCCTGGTTTTTAAATAGTAATTTTCCAATGCAGAAATAAACTCTCAGGTGTCTCGGGGTCACACATTACGTAAATAACGATTTATACTTGCGAAAATAATTATATGATGTGTCATTATTGTACCGCAGAAGGCAATCTTGTCTAAGTGCAGCAACAATTTAATTCCTCTCGGAGATGTATCAGAATACGTATAATATTATCTTGATACTTTATATCTTGCATAATAAGTGCATCGCATGGATACAGACTTGATGCACACTGTACAGTGTACAGTATTCTCATTAGGAATTCTCTGTTATTCTAAGCCTTCTCCCCCGGTGGGTGCAAACTACAGCTGTGTGAGTCTGTGAGTGTAGCACTGTGAACACAGTAGTGCGGAGTCATAACACGGTATGTACGCCGTATTATAATGGCGCCATGAGCCAGCCGACGTTTGCGGTGGCCTTTGCATTCTGGTGCCCAATTTACATGAGCGGCCAAACTGCGCCATCTTGAACAGTCTCTCAATTTGGAAGATCTCCGTGGCTCGGAGGTTAGTTCCTTGGCTCTGGCCTGTTCCTTGAGACTGCAGGCTGAAATAATTAAAACCCGAAGTGCAACCTTTATTAAGTGTTATATAAAGTTTCAGGAATTGTCGGTCCGCCCGCTTTGAAGGTACCCACACCCGTATCAAAATTAATTGCATCGTGTTTTGCTTTATTCTATGTTTAATCATTATACATTTACAAAACAAATCTTTGGTTTTTTTCTCTCACTATTACCCCGTTGACAAAACACGAAATAAATGGTAAATTAGCTTTAAATTGTCATAACTGTGATTAAATAGTCCATCTAAACTTATTCTCTGAATTTTCCACTTCTTTGTGTCTCATAATTCCGGATTCAGATTTTCATTTCTACTTAAGATATTTTTCCTGTATTTTAAATAAGTCACGCTTTATTAAATATGTTCGCTTACTCGTATTAATTATAATCGTTTTTTTATGTTTGCGCGCTCCCTCTAGTTTTCGTATTTACATATCTCCCTTTCAAACCATCTTCTCCTTTTTGGACACTTACTACGGAGCCCTAATACCAGCTCCGGACTGTTGGATTTAATGTAATTTCACAAAAAAAATCTCATGATTCCTGATAACTGTCTTCCTCTGTCCCTTCCCTTAACTCATCATCTTCCATCTGTCAACATATCAGCATCTATCGTTATTGAGGTCTTACAAAGCATTATTATTAGGCTCCGGGCAGTTGAAAAAATAAACCTACTATTCGAACGTGTTTAATACCAACCGATCCCATACCTTTTCTATTTATCCTCGAACAAATGTGTTGCCTGTAAAACATTTCCCGAACACAGAAAACAATGTCTCCACGTCGTAATATACATTATCTTATTTTTTTAACTCTTGCAACTTGGCGTGTAACTTGTTAACTCTTGCAACTTGGCGTGTAACTTGGAGTCGTCTTTTCAACGTTTCTACTGTAGATTTTTCCATAAAATATTACACGTTTGCATTACGCTGAACCATTTAAATTGAGCTCAGTGCAGAAGGCAGCGGAGGTCAGGAGTGTATTCCCTTAGCTCATCAACTACGACTATTCGCTTTTATTTGCCCACCACCCTTTAGCTCACCGCGTGTGACGTATCTCCAGCTACCTATCTTTCATTTCAAATACACCAATCATCGTTGTTATATCCAGTTTCAGGAATAGTCGGCCCGCCCGCTTTGTGGGTAATCAAAACCTGTATCGAAATTAATTGCTCAATTTTTGTTGTTGTTTTATTTTCATTGAAATTATTGTAAAAGTTCTCATTGAAAGAATTTTAGATGAAAATAGTATATGACACCGAAAATAATTTAAAAAAAGGGGCGTTACAACTTTCGCAAATTTAAACTTCAATTAGTTAATCCTAATATATATATTTTTTTTAACAATTTTTTTGGTACAATTGGTATAATTTTACAATACGAAAAAACAATACAATTCACAAAAACAATTAAAAAGTAGACAATTTAGTAGTAGCAATTTGCAGATTAACCAAACAAATCCCGCATAGGCATCGCCATTTCGTGGATATACTTGAGTGTTTTTAATACAGTTAATATTTTACTTATAAACATACGTTATCTTATAGAAGATTAAAAAATAAAATTAAATATAAAAAAATAAATTCAGTTTTTTCTGAAATACAATTCAAATGTCATGTTCATAAAGATTAATAGAAAATTGTTAAGTTACAGCAGGTCAGATTTTACAGCAAGTAAATTTTTGTATCAATGGTTTTTATCCAAGACTTTAATACATTTTATACTTGCTGTAGGAGGATAATTTTTTTATATCATACTTTCCTACGTCCATTTTTTTATTATTTATAACCGGTGATTGTAAGATGCTGACGTACTTATATGTGGTTTGACAAAACAATTTTATTATCAAAGAAAAATTATAATTGTATTTTTTATCAAATTCTTTAAAATGTCAGGTTTTCGTAAATGCTCGTACACAAAAGGCAGATTTTGTTAATGCTTCATATGCAATTTTAAATAACTCTGCACATATAATATTATGAGAGCCACTGAAGACGACCCTTAAAGCAAAGTTCGTGACGTGGATAGAAGAATTGTTCCAGTGGGAATTTACAGTAGAAATATCCAAACTATGCAATTTCAGAAGAATTGCAGTGCGCAGTCCCATGTCCAATCCTAAAGAACAAATTGCCGATAACATTTTTTCGGATTACAGTCTGAAATGTTGCATGGGAAAAATTGAGATAAATTTTCTGTGTAAACCGCCCAATTAAAACCTAACCTCCTTCACATCCTCAAACCTTGCATAAATATATTGTCCTCCAGTCGCACCGGGACAGCAGCACTTACTTTTGGCTTGGGTGGTACAATCGCACCGGATGTTAGAACGGAAGGCATGTGAGCAAATCCCCACGTTCTTTCTTTTTGGTTGTTTCGATGGAAATCGAATCTCCTGAAAGCTTTTTTAAAATCTAATAATGTTGTTTTGTAGCCGTTAGCTAATAGACTTTTCAATAAAGATACTGTTATACATTGACCATATCATAAGGTTACCAAATGTAAGGTCACCCAACAAGGTCAATGCTTGCGTGACTGGTTGTTGTGTGACTACCATCGGACTGGACAGATCGTGTTGGACTTTTCCCGGACTGCAGTCTGCAGGAGGAAGATTGCCTTGATACAAACCAACCTATAATACGGAAAAACACAACCTGCGTCGACGGAAGAAGTAGAAGATGCAATTAATTCTTATAAAATAAAAGTAAAGATAGTCAGCATATTTTGTTGATTAATTGTTAGCTTCGATTTTTCACGAATACGATAGTTCCTTCATTGATACCATATCTCCAGATATTATGAACTGTCTGTGCTAAAGATCATTTAAATTAAGATTCTAAAATAAATACTTTAATCTTTCTCGGAAATTTATATATAATTATAGAATAAATTTAAATAATATTACCGGGAACGAACGAATGCCTGAAATAATATCGTACTAGAGCATAGGTTATCAACCGTATTTTTACACCGTTTTTTTTTGTCTTTTTGAGATCATATTTTTTTTACCTGCCCACGTTCTTACTATGCCATCTCAACGCCTCCTAGTTTTCTCTGGGTCTTTTACCGCCCCCCTGAAAGTTTCAAATGCCCACAAGGGGGCGTTATCGCCCACGTTGAGAACCTATGTACTAGAGCAGAGGTTCCCAAACTTTTTCTTCTCCTAGACCACTTTTAAAAGTGTGCTGGTTTCGGTGGACCCCCTGCTGCTACATTTCTAACATATTCGCAAAAAACTCGACACTTACTGAACTCTACTCTACTCCCCATTCAGTAATGGGGAGTAGAGGTCTCCCACATCGTGGGGGCGTGATGGGGTATGAGACGGGGGGTGGGATGGGATATGGGCACGGGTTGGGTCTTAAAAAATATGACCATTTTTCACCGAAATACTACCTGTTAAAGGTCTATTTTTCCTCATTTAATTTTTTTTAGTAGTGTATTATCTGCCTACAATGACAGGTAAAGCCAAGCCAACATTTTTGTTCTTTACTATCGAAACCAGATTAATTGTTGTGGACCCCCATTTTTTTATCATGCCTATGTAGACCCCCGTCGAGTCTCCTGTTGACCTCTATGGGTCCACCTAGACCACTTTGGGAATCACTGTACTAGAGCAATCGAACATCGGAAATGTCCAAATTAAGCGAATGACACTCGTTGAAACTGACTGACGACGTGCGATGTACCTACATACGTAAACGATTTGTGTTTTATACGTAATTGTTATATAATTCTCTCGTATAACCTCCTCCATGCAGCGCGGGGTTGTATATATTGTATAATATGAAATAAGAATGCAGCCCGCTCCATCTCCTGTCTAAAGATCTCATTATTTAATCGCCAGTCGCTTCGGGTAGGTGTCCCGCGTCGCCATTAACGTGCAGAATGGGGTACTTACACATTACCCAACCCCATGGAGGTGCCTCATCTTACCCGCCATCCAATCTACCCCAATCTCGTCGGTGCCTCCATGAATGGATAACTGAGGGAGAGAAGGCGGAGGCAGACTAGCGCATAAGCCGCCTTTTGCCTCTCTTGTAAATTGATATCCCGTAGAATTATTTTAATAATACGTCAATTGTACACACAAAAGAGATCCATCAATGTATCGCAGAAACTTCTCGAATAAACAGGTTGTTTATCATTCTGCTAAATGTTTATCTGTTTTTGTACCGAGCAGGTTATATATAATATTGGAATAAATTATTTTTATATTTTGTTCTGCGGTTTACAGTGTCGACCGATATAAGTAAAAATCGCACTCTATGTAGGAACACATTTTTTCTGCGGTTCATGGTTCGACTGATATGCGAGTAAGTGATAACCTCAATCTTTCCCATAATACATTTCTCGATTTTTTGTGCAGGAAAATTTCCTGAAATAATTCAGATAAAGAGTCCTTGAATACTATTAAGTAATGGTATCTAATATTATGTACTTATTGAGGGTTGAGAAATTTAATTTAATTGCCGGCAACCCGGGCGTTGATATGAAAATTTATGTTACCCGCCTCACTGAACGATATCTGTTCTGGGACAAGTATTAGTAATCAATTTGGGAGACGGGAATGGGTACCGCCACCCTGGGAACCTTTATTGGATAACCAACACCTCTGCCATAGGTCACCCCAAGTGGTTCGTTACGTTTGGTGATTTAGAAGGGGTGTCCGGGTTCATGGGATGAGGTTTGTCTAGGTCTTGGAGGCGGACGACCAGGACACACCGAACCCCAGATTCCTACCCACCCCTTCAACCCTTTTCCTTCCCAGAACTCTCCTCTCCTTCCTTTCCTTAAGAAACCCTCCACACAGCATCCCCAAAGATGACACAGGCCCTAAGGGAAATTATGTTCCTCGGGACCTCCTGTGTGTAGCTCATGTAAAAAAAAATCAGTTCGTGACATTTTGTGAATTTTTTATTCTTTACGCACGCTTGACTTGGGGAGTAAGCTGGTTAATGCGTGACGAGAGCGTTACGAAAAGTGTCGGGCGATGCGAACGGAAGTTGAGAGGGAGATATAAGTTATTGAAGATAGAAAGAGAGAGAGTTACTTTTCATATATTACTGTAGGGGCAAGAGAGAGGTGCGAGCACACATTTTCTTTCTCTCAAAGCCAGTTACGTTTCGTATATCTAAGACACAGTGCAGGGCTATTGTCTGTATCACACTGTAAGAGCAAGAGAGAGCAGTGCGCGCGTACACTTTATTTCTCTCTTCCTCTCATAGAAGTTTTACTTTAGTCGTGTGATCTAAAGCACACTCGTTTTTTTTATTTAAAGCTGTTTTTGAAATTCTATTCTAAAATGGTGCTCGCTGCATTCTGCATTATGGTACATATTATCGTTTTGTTGGATTTGAAATCGAATGTATTGTTCCCCTGTTGTCTGCTTGTAGAACGATGTTACAAAACATGCTAGGCGACTAATTTGAATACCACCAGCAACGTTTCGCTGACATCCATTGAATGACCAATCGATTAATTTTGTTCCCTGGTATGATTTGTTGCTTCATTTGCATGGGTTACCTGCGCAGCATGTCGGCTGTTGACCGTAGTCAGCGACATGACATGTAGCCACGAATACAATAAGAAAAATGCCGCAGTGGCCTTGCGGCAAGACGTTGGCGACAAATTGATCACACATCAAACGTTTTTTATGACGCTGCTGCTGAGAGATCCATTTGATACTTTCTTTCTGTATGGCTGGTTTACACGCTACGACTTATCGTACGTTTTATCGAATTCGACAATTTCTATCAGGTATAATGGAGCGCATAGACTGCAAATTGTACGTCTTAGCGAATCGGAATGAAATCCAAGAAGTATCGAAGAGAATTGTATTGTTTTACAAGAATTAATACGACAAAACGGGGCGTTTATACACATGGTACAACTTCCCGTCTATTTTTGTCTCGGTATCTATTTCTTTCCGGTTAATTTATTATTTTTCCAAATTTTGTTTGTCAAGGTCTTGCGGCAAGGCTCCCGTGATTTGCTCGCGGAGTTCGTTGAACTCTTTAAGAGTGTCGCATATTTGTGGCGATTGTGTATGGCGTAATCAAATCCATATTGATCCGTAATCCAGAAATTGACTACACGATCTACTGACCATTCGAAAATAATTGCTCCAGTCATTTGTTTCTCCTCTCAACTCTCAGCACCTGTACATGTACAAGGGAAACAATAAAAAAAAAACAAGAGTGTGCAATTCACACGCGGTAGAAGTGAAACCTTCTGAACACTAAAGTAGACAGGAGTGGGGAGACTGCGAAGCACCGCACAAAGAGTAGACCAACAGGCTATGAAGCACCGCACAAAGGTGCAACCGATTATACTATATCATTCTCTTGCAGGCTAAATCCTATAGATGTATGTGTTTGTCTCTTTTAAGGGTCGCTATTTTTCGTTTCATCGAGTTTCAAATCAAGAGTTTCGAGTTTCTAAAGAAGTTTTCATTTCAATAAAAATAATGTTGGACACTAAATGTAAATAATATTGTACAATACAATAGTCAAATTAATACATGTAGGTACTAGGTACGCATAAGTTGGAACTGAGAACTGAGGTGCAAAACGGAAGAAAAGACGAATAATTCGCAAAACGCACTTTTTCTTCCGTTTTTCATGACTGATAAAATGTAGCGTGTAAACCAGCCCTACACTTGTCCAACCTTACCCAACCTCCCTTTATTTTAAATCCATGGCTTGTGAGAAAGAGGCAAATGTTATAGCGGAGCTATCAGCGGTATGCCTTTATGAACTAATCCCTAATCTATGACGTCCAGAGACCTCGGCGTTCCAGAGCGCTGCGGTTCTCCTAGATCCCTGTTTACTGCTGTATTTTATTATGAATCGTAAAATTTAAGAATTCCACACTTTAATTCCAAGTGGCCATAAAACAATAGACCCCTTTTACCGCCGGGGAAGTTTCTGCATAGTTTGGTTTCACAACCTTTAATAAAAGTTCTCCGCGCTATTAAATTATATTAGGAAGGTTCGGTAGGGAAATTATCTCTTGTCACGTGATTAGCATGACATTTTATGGTATGGCAGTACTACTATTATTTTACTGCAAGAAACTGACTGTTTCATGTCAGTTTCTTTGTGGGTGAGTTATGTTTAGCCTAAAAATTAAAACATCACAATCTACAACGCAACAACTACATTTTTGTAAAGGCATGTAAATAGGCAATTTTTAATAAATTATTGTGATTAATTGCACATTTATGCAATCTTTTAGACCGAGATGACCTGTTTTGCAATCACATTTTTTTAATAATTCAGGCAATAAAGGATTCTTTTTTTAATACATTTAATAATATTATTATTCAATTTATAAAAACAGTTTATTTATAAACAAGTTCTGCTATGTAATCATTATTAAGCGTGACAGCTGTAACTTCTGAAGGCATTATCAAAGTGTCTAGACTCTGTACGGTCATAAAAGAAATTAAAATTAAAATGGAGTTCTGCAAATTAAACTTGATAACAATAAATGTTTTTACAACAATCTTTCACTAGAAAAAAGTGAGGGAAATACAAAACATTTCAGATACAAACTTCAAAGGCGGAATAAATTACAAAAAAATTATAACGGAAAATATGTGTAACACACAATCCCATTACAATCCACCCTTCATTATAGTACACAACCGTACTTACCGATTTGCATTTTTTTACTACCGACTTTATTATTGTATTTTATTTCATCTCATTTTATTGCAAACTATTATTTCACATTAACTTTTTATTGAATTTTAAATGTGGGTCCTTAACGCGGGCAAAATACCCAATGAGACCTACATTATCATAATATGATATTTATAAAAAATCAAATGAATTAAAAACAATGTAATTTTATTTTCTTATCAAATTTTCCATGCAATGTTCAATGTAATGTAAGGATATTTTATAAATATATTGTATTTTGCTTACCAAAGGGTGTAAAAAATATTTTTGATTTATTCTAGCACTCATTATTAATGTGTCCTTGAAATTTTTTTCAAATTATACAGAAAAAAGTTTCAAGTCCGAATAGAAAAAAAAACTGTCATTACAAGAATTTTTTTTTTGTATAATGCGAAAATGACACGCTCGCACCCTTGCAAAAAATAACATCGTATCATTTCGTCGCCGCAGCTATCGTAGAGGATGTGGTAACAAAAATATGTATATTTTTAACGGTGGCTGTAGGTTTCCTCTTGATAATTTCTTTATAATAGAACAAAAATTTGAATTATAAATTACTAAAAAAAATATAAGTTTTGCCTCAATTTTATGTCTGACCTTAGAGCAAGCCGCCAGAGGCCATAATATGTACTCGTATTATTACGTAAAAGAAAACGTTATTAATTTGATGAATTGATATAGTTTTTATATTAGAGAAATAAATGTGATGGATGGGGAACATTGAAGACGTAACACGATAAAAGTTTGATCTATAGAAATTTAAAAATAACTTGGTGTCCCCAATTTACGCGACATCTTTCGACTCTTTTAGGCCTCAAACATGCCAATGAAAGTGATTAGTGATTACCTGTTAAAGTAAGAATTTGGGTGTTTGGTAATTTTTGTTTAATTAACGGTTGATGTTACCAACTTTTCGATCGATCGATCAATGTAACTCTACGATCAGCTGATTGTTTGGTCATTTATTTATTTATCAGATTTGTTAAGTAACCCTCGATTCGCCTGTTGGTCGGAGAGATGCGTTGGAAGAGCGTATTTGAGGAATGTTGAGTCAAAATTTCGGCACAACAGCTGATCAGTAGGATAGAGAACAACGACCGTATCCAAACAGGAAGTTCTCCGGAAAATATTTTTTTATCAGGGCCTACGGCTTCTTTGGGGATGTGGAGAATCTTTTTCAGAAACGAAGGGAGTGAACCTGGGGCTTGAACATATCCATGTTGTAGGTCACAACCGAGCTGTCGAAATCAATAAAGAATCGTAGAAACGAGCCGTTCTCATGTGACAAAATTTCAACTGTGTACAAATGTTGGAAGCGCGTTTGGCGTGTTTCGATAATCATAATCAATATTTTAATATATAATTTTTATTTTATAAACCTCAAGAACTTTGTTGAATCTTTTCAATGCTGTCAGAATTGAATAATGACATGATTGTTGCAGTGAAAGATGAACTGAAATCAATTGCAATAATGCAGGACTGTCATTAAGAGGGAATAACCAGACAAAACCGGAAATATGTCATTTTTAAATCATCTTTTAGAAGTATTGACTCTTTCACAAAAAATTATAAATTGATTTCGAAAGACTGGTTTTTTTATCTAGTTAAGCTATTTTTTAAATTTTGAGAAACGTGTTTATTTTTAGTACAATAAGGTTTTACCGTAGGTCGTTGGTAGATTTGTTAAATTTTGTATTATACAACATACATTTCAAATCGTATAATCATGCGGTAAAATAAATCAATAAATTATTTGGGAAACCTACTTTTCAGAATTTTAATTTTAGTTCAAATAAAATCAGAAAAAAAGATCCGCACCCTTGTTTTGTGACGAAATTACTCCAGTTTGTCTATAGATTTGCGGTCTTACAAACCAATATATTTTTAAAAAAATACATTCTTATTTTGCTCAGACATTATTGAAAAATATTAAATACTTATGATCAAAAAATAATTACATAATTTTAATTGTTTTATCATTACGAGTTTGAGCATTTTTGAGTGTGGGTATTAATCGAAGCAAATTTGGAATAAAATAGAATCGACATTGAGAATAATTAATATTTCTCATCGGAACCGCCCTGTATCATCGCGCGGCGAAATATAAATTCTCGGCCGCTGGTTAATGGCTCTCAAGTGAATTAATGATTTTAAAAGAAAAATGACATCAGTTACCAATTTTTGTCGGACAGCTTTCTCACTTATATCGGTGTATCTCTTCGGTGAGGTGTAGTTATTTATTGATTTAAAACTGCCAAATGAAATCGCAGCCAAAAATTGAATTGTACCACGACTCACAATTTCAATATATACTGTGGCGGGTACTCGAGTGGAGTAGTTGGCTGAGGTGCTCGGTGTTCGCTTGAAACACTTCTGGAAGCAGCGGAACGTTTTTAGTGTTTTCTTCCGCATTTTATGCTGTGAAGTTGTCAGTTTATTCCCTCACTTTCAGGGCTGCTTTGTTCTTTCGGTACACGCCGCAGAGAGCGGAGACGGGGAGTAGTGACTCGGCGTTGAGTAGAAAGTAGACGCGGTAACGACGAGCACGCGACGACAATATTTCTGTTTATTTTTATTTTGAGCAATAAAGAGGATACTATTTTATAAATGTTGCTTTGATGTTGCTCGAAGTAAATATATTATCGTATGAAATTTTTTTTACATGAGCTCCACACAGGAGGCCCTGAGGAACATAATTTCCCTCAGAGCCTATGTCATCTTTGAGGATGCTCTGTGGAGGGTTTTTTTAAGGAAAGGAAGGAGAGGAGAGTTCTGGGAAGGAAAAGGGTTTAAGGTGTGGGTAGGAATCTGGGGTTCAGTGTGTCCTGGTCATTCGCCTCCAAGACCCAGACATACCTCACCCCATGAACCCGGGCACCCCTGCTAAATCACCAAACGTAGCGAACCACTTGGGGTGACCTACGGCAGAGGTGTTGGTTATCCAATAAAGGTTCCCGGGGCGGCGGTACCCATTCCGGCCTCCCAAATTGAATTAATCAATAATTTTGTTTTTTTTTTTCGTTATTTGTTTTTGGGGTGTTATGCCGTGTTGCGCTACCTCCTTGTTTAGCCAACGTTTCGGACAGCGTTACAGTATCCATCATCAGGGCAGATGTGTGTATGAATAGTTGGCAGGTGGAATAATTTAGTTATTACCACTTATAGTGCTTGGCTTCGAATCCGAAAGTATCTGGTTCAAATCCCGGCGTGCGCCAGTAAATTTTATTTGGTTAATTTTTCACAATTAATTTATTAAAAATAATAGTCACAAAGCACTTTTTTAAGGGTGAATTGCCTATTTAAAAAAAAATATTAGTTGTTATTGGATAACCAATACCTCTGCCATAGGTCACGCCAAGTAGTTCGCCACGTTTGATGTCTTACCACCTTAGCAGGGGTTTATTCGGGCGGATGCGTCTGCCCACCTGTTGCGTGGCGGGCCGAAAAACAAGATATTATAAACCGGCCAATGGCTGAGTTGGCATCGCGTTTGAGTCCGACCCAGGCATCGTGTGTTCAATACCTCGGCTGGCTAAGTCCTCCATCACGGCACGAACAACATTTTCGCTTAGTGTGGTGATAGCAGTTGATTTTCAAATGTTTTCAGATTATTCGTAACCCAGGAATGTTTGTCTTTCTTTAAAAAAAAAACATTTGTTTTACCTACAGACTTTTTTTAATCTTGTTCCGAAAAAGAAATAAGTCGGTACCCGCTCTGGGTATCGAACTCTGTCCGCCCGGTTGCCAGTCGAGCGTCTTACCCACCGAACTATCGACCACCTCAAACCCATTCATAAACGTAGCACACGGCGATCTTCAATCAGCGTATCGCGTAAGCGCCCGCCCGTCTGTCGCCCCTCTCTCTTCACATTTCGTAATATGCAATTATTCTTGATCAAAGGGGACCAGTAATAGTCGGATGTGTTATATCTACGAGATAAACGAAGTGCAAGAATCCAATCAGCTCTAGATATTTGCACCGGTGTAAACTTCATTGCAGTATCTATTTGAATCTAGTCTCCTTTAACGGAAGCAATCTTCCGAACAGGACCTCCATCGATATGCTTGGTGTGACTCTAAGTGACCAGCTCAGGTATGGGGGCTCCATCGAACCCAGAGTTAAGTTATCCTCTCAGAAACTGGGCGTACTATACAGGGCCCGCAGATACTTTAATAGTTCACAACTGCTAACCCTGTACAAATCGCAAGTGCGCCCCACGGTTGAATTTGGCAGCCACCTCTGGTCTGGAGCCAAAAAATAACTAAATAAAACCTCGTATCTGTGCAGAAACGGGCGGTCCGTTTGATAGTCTCTCCTAACTTAACAAACAGATTGCAATCTTCAGATCACAGGCGTCAGCTCGGAATGCTGTCCTTGTTCTACCGGTATTACAATGGAAGATGCTCCGAGGAACTAGCGTCATTGATCCCTTCGGCACCGGTGCATAGTCGGGAGACACGCGCCCAACATTTGTACACGTTGACATTAGTCACATGAGGTCATTTCTACTACTCGTTCTTGAGTTCAATAGCTCGGCTGTGGAACGATTTGCCGGCCTCTGTGTTTCCTGTGTTCACTCCTTCCTCTCAGGACATAGGCCATGAGGGAAATTATTTTCCTCAGGGCCTCCTTAGTGGATTTAATGTAAAAAAATACAATAATACGTATCGTGATGGGGAAATGCCTTGAATTTTTTGCGATCACTAAACTTGTCTTGTAAAAGTGAGTATTCACTATTTGTATCGTGGGCTCATTATTATGACTAGGCGTTTACAAGGAAAACCAGTTTTATATTATTTACAGGTGTGTTGGTATATGTACCTGCGAGTGACCCGATGAGAAAGAAATAGTCAATGAATTTAATTCTCATTCCACATATTTCATTTTGGCTAGCGAAGTAATTATTTTGTATTAAATATTTTTTCCATATTTAATAAATACTTAGTAAGTATGTTGATTGAAATAAACTGCACAAACAAGCTTATTTGCGCTTGCCTGTTTGTCCAAAGCACCAACCGGAGGCTTTTTGCGTATTAAATTTTGTATGTAATGTATCGTTTGTCTAGGCATTTCGAACATGATAATATGCAACGTAATTACTTTCTTTGTTGATTGTTTGAAATATTTATAGAGTGTTTACAATAATTATATTAATGAAATTGCCATTGGGATGTGCGTAGATATTAATACCCCAATTTAAAATGTCCACACCATGCATGAATCATGGTGCAGTTATTATTAGATGGAGATGCTATTAGTGAAATAACAGGAATGATAGAAGAAGAAACATACAAAATATATATATAAAATAGTGTACAGTGAAAGAGAAAAAATAATAATAAAGCAATTACATCATTTTTAGTTCAAACACTTCCATTAACTTTTTAATTAAAAGTTAAATGAAGCAGTTTGTTTTAGGCCACCGATTTATTAAAATTTATTCACCAACCGGTTTCGTTTCGCTCCTGCTTTATCAATTTCAACTGTAAAATTTTTTACCCTGATGAAATTTGAACCAAGCAAATAGGTTGGTGAATAAATTGAAATAAATTAGTGGTTAAAAACAATATATTTTTTTAATTACTCAATAATATTACGTCAAACCACAAATTGATTACTTTCGACGACAGCGTTAATTAAAATAGTTTCATGAATAATATTTACTTCCCCACCGTATTTATTTTGAAGTACGATACATTTTGTTTGTTTACTTTAACGGTGTTGCATTTCCTCTATAATATCAAACCCCTCAAAGTCCACCAAAATGTATTAAATCAATAATGTAGTGTTGTTTTTTGACTTGCCTCTTGGTTAATATTAATAATTAGTTTATACTGTTAATACCATTAATTTGTGTACACAAGTAAGTGTGACACTATTACTAACCGGTTTAGCGTGTGTTCTAGTTTACCTATTAACATCGTAAATTGTGCATGAAAATGCATTCAATGGATTGTTTAATACTGCATTTACCGCCTGAACTCTAGTGGCTAGCGTGTCACAACTTTTCCTATTATTCGCACGTTAGTCCGACTTACTAGCGCCGCGGCATTACCTTCATTGATACATTGTGACTGTTGGTTCTTTTTGCAGGTTTTTTTACACGATGCAATGCCGCCTCACGGAGTCTCATGAATGAGTTTTTTTTTTCATTTTGCCCTGTTTAATTCATATTTGCTTTACTAACATATTTTTGCATTTTGTTTTCCTGTTAAGCACTTGCATACTGCTTACTAACAACGTATGCAGGGACACTGGAGGTCTAGATTCGTTCAAAAATAAATAAATGTAGCTTCGTTTAACAAAAAAAATTAATATCTTGCGAGAGCCTTGAAGGAGTAACCATATGTTACTTATACCAGGGCAAGTATGTGGTGGATAACCTCCAATGTTGGTTCTTGGGTGCTTTTCAGCTGTGGCTTCTAATGTTTAATTATAAGCATAAGAAAACTTTAAGTCGCATACTTACTCTATTATTGACGTGATAATTTCTTATTAATCGATGAACGCCGGCTGCATGCACGAAAAAGAATGACTCATTGTCACGTTCCGCCTGAGCCGAGCGTACAAGCGAGAACGCGGAACAAGCGTTAGGCTTATATCGCATCTATCTCTCTTCCACTCCATCCTTATTATATGACCGTTTCACGTAAAGTTATCGTCCGTAAACCGACTTTACAGACAACCAAAATATATTTTTTTTACATTAACTAATATCTCGTATGCTGTGTGGAGGGTATTTTTGAGGAGAGGAAGGAATGAACATTGGTCTTGAAGAGACCCATGTTGTAGGAGAGAGGAAACACAGAGGCCGGCAAATCGTTTGATAGCCGAGCTGTTGAACTCAAGAACGAGTCGAAAAAACGACCCGTTCTCGTGTGACAAATGTCAACCGTGTACATATGTTGGGCGCGTATTTGGCGTGTCTCCCGACTAAGCACCGGTGCCGAAGTGATCAATGACGCTAGTACCTCAGAGCATCTTCCATTGAAATACCTGTAGAACAGGGATAGCATTCCCACCCAACGCCTGTGCTCTTAAGATTGCAATCCGTTCGTTAAGGTGGGAGAATCTATCAAATGTATTTTTCAAGTACTTTGGAGCTCCAGACCAGAGGTGGCTGCCAAATTCAACCGTGGCGCAGTTGCAATTTGTACAGGGTTAGCAGTTGTGTACTATTAAAGTATCTGCGGGCCCTGTACAGCACGCCCAGTTTTTGAGAGGCTAACTTTACTCTGGCTTTGATGGAGCCCACGTACCTGAGCTGTTATTATCATTATGCAAAATTAGAAGGCTTTTTTATTTTCTTGCTGTACAAATGTGTCAATTAAAAGCGCTAAAATAGGTAAAAATATTTCCGGTTTGCAATAAATGGAACGTTTGTGAACCTGTCTGAAAACTAAATTTTTTTCGAAAGGTGATGAATTACGCTTTCAAATTTTATTATTAGAAATAAATATGTATTTTTTTTTATACATATTTTTTTGAAAAATACTACTTTAAAAAGCTTTAAAAATTGCTCACCTTACGTTTTTTTCTAACTAAAATTACTGATAACGAAAAAAAAATAAAATCACATACATATTTCATTAGAAAAATGTAATATATACGTTATTGTCACCTCATTTTTTTGTCGTTTCATGTAAAAATAGTTCTTAAAAATTCACAAAGTTACATTTTTTTTTCTCAAATTGCGGTTTCATAAAGATATACATGTTAAGATTAGATTTTAATATAAAGCGTATTGTTTTTTTCTTTCCAATACCGTTTAGATCGTACTTCTCACTATGATAGTAAGGGAGACACAACGATTTCTATGAGACCTACGTGAGCTGGGACAAACATGGTCTCCTGTGATTAAACGGGTTAATAAATATACAGTATTTTATTTTACACAATAGTCAATTCATATTAGTAGTAGGTATGTCATTAATTTATTCAATTTATTCACAAATTAAAACACCTCTCGATCTTTCGGTGTTTTGATTGGCCGATGGATATTTACGTTCCATTATGAATTCCTCACCTAAATAATAACCCTCCATAAGTCCTGCGAAGCATGTTTAGAGTCGCCCCGGTCTGAAATATGTTTTCATTCAGTAGAAAGTAACACCGCAAACCCGAGCAAAAACGGCCCCTCTTTCTGCTGTTGTGTTTACATAAATAATGGTCCTGTAAAACCCTTTTTATGTAGCGTGACGCAAGCTGATTTTATCACCTTTCAGGCGAACCTCTTTCGACGTGTGAGGTAGGTATATAATCCAAAATTGAGTTTGAAAGCTCAACCACTGATTCTACAACCCGCGTGTTCATGTATTAAAGTCTAAAAAATGTGTTTTTATGGAAGCGCTATGTCGACGACATAGTGTGTATTTGGAAAGGTACCGAACGTCAACTTGAGGGGACGCGGTGGTCTACCCCCCATAAATAGCTCCTTCTTGTCGCTCCTAAATTCATTCCATAAAAAAATTCAATTCACATTAAAAAAAGAAAAAAATGTTGTTTAAATTTCTTATCCAATTTTAATAATAAATTTGATTTTAATATTTATAGAAAACCTACCTTCACAGATACCGTAATTCACAATACTTCAAACCACCCCATTTCCCAAAAACATTCTGCCTTTCATTCTATGGTTCACAGACGTTCACTATTCCTCTATCCAACGTTAACTTTACCGAAAAACTCTCCAAAATTAAATCTATTGCAATAAATAACGTATACCCCCTGTTTAATTTAAATTAGCTAAGGCTCACACCTCTCCAGACATTTCGATTTGTTGGTTTGTTTAAAGTCAATTAATTAACAAATGAAATTATCAATAGATGTCAGGAGACGCAAACTCTCTTCAGACAAGACCGATATAAAAGGCCTGTGTTTAGGTTTTTTCCTTCTCTTTTCACCATCCTAACTTCTTAATAAGTAACAGTAAAATCCTTGGTCTGTCTTGGGTAGTTTGTGTCTCCGAAATTATTCACAATGTAATTGGGAATAAAGCAAAATAAAATGTCACGAGTCCTTTGAAAGTTTCCTGAAGCGGCCTTATTATTTTATGAAGTTCCTTCTTCCAAAACAAAACATATGATCCTACGAGTCGGATAATTTAACGCGAGTGATTAAATTAGTAAAGAAGAACCAGCACTGAAAAAAGGAACAACCAACATGCAGTTTCCAGCATCCAGCAAGCAGCAGAGGCCATCAGCGATAAAAAAGGGCAAGTGACCAATCCATATCCATACTATCTACCTTACCATTAAAATCCTTAAAAGCAAAAAAAAATCAATGACATCAATATTGTGCATTACTCAAAAAAAATTGTTGCAAGCCGGTATGACAAAATTATTGACAAAATTATTGATTATTGACAAAAACTACAGCAATGTTTTTAAATTTCGAGATTTATAAAGTTTGTTTGAAATTTTTATTTTAAATTAGCCGCGAAGTCAATAAAGCAGTTTTTGTTGGAAATGCTCTATGGGCGATTGAATAAAAATCAACGGGATTCATCTATGATTAACGACGTTGGTAAATTATTATTATTGTTATTGTTGTCTCGTGACAGTTCGTGAAGTAAATAACTAAAATTTGGGAAGTTATCAGTGCGTATATTATATGATTAATAGTGATTAAACGGTGATTGCGATAAAATAATTGGATAACTCTGTAAATTGTAAGTACACATCTGATTAATCAAAATGGATTTAAAAACGCTGATCGCTCAACGGGGCGTTTGTAAAGGCAAGATGACAAGGTTCAGAGAATTTTTAAACAAAGTTTCACTGACGCAAAGCGAACTAGAATTGCGTATAAAGCGTTTCGAACCTTTGCTAGATAATTTTGAAGAAATTCAAGATAGAATAGAGGCATTATCTCCAGACGATGTTGAAGGCGACCGAGCGAGCTTTGAAAATGATTATTTTTGTATATTGGCCAGCGCAAAAGAGAGGTTAGCTAAAAAGGATTCTGCAATCACGGCGAATAACAATATTAAATTACCGATAATTGAATTACCGAAATTTAAAGGGGATTACTGCGAATGGATGCAGTTCCGGGATGCGTTCATATCTTTAGTAGACAGCAATCATAACCTGGATGCCGTTCAAAAATTTTATTATCTGCGGTCTTGTCTGAAAGGGGAAGCGTTTAAACTCATAACAGCGTTACCGATATACGCGGATAACTACGTTACGGCTTGGGAGATGCTTACGGATAGATACGAAAACTCAAAAATAATTATAAATAATCATGTAAACGCATTGTTTAAATTACCGGACGTAAAGGCAGAAAATCACGTCGCAATAAGGAATCTATTGGACGAGGCGCAATTACATTTAAAATCACTAAATAACTTAAATATAGCTACGAAAAATTGGGATGTAATATTAATTTATTTGTTATCAAGCAAATTAGATTCAAATGCAAGGGCTCATTGGGAACAATACCCAACAAAGAATAATTTACCTACCTACGAAGAATTTATTAGTTGTTTGTATACAAGGGCCCAAGTACTAGAAGCCTCGGCAAATAACGAAAAAAGAATTAATCCGGGAAAAACGAATCCGCATAATTATAAAAAGGAAGTTTTGGTGTCGTTGTCCGCACAAAAATTAAAATGTTTACATTGCAACGATAATCATAAAATTTATTATTGCCGCAAATTTTTGGAATTAAAACCGAAAGAACGAATTGATAAAATACACAAATTAGGCGCTTGTTTAAAATGTTTAAACCCCGGTCATAAATTGAAGGATTGCAGGTCTAAATTCAATTGCCGTAAATGCGATGGTGAAAATCATAATACTTTACTTCATGTTAAGAAGGAGGAGGAATCAAAACACGAAAGGGCATCAACATCTTCCGCGAAGGAAGCGCCTTTAGTATCAAATCATGCCGCGAAGGTAGAACAAAATTTCGTGTTATTGTCAACTGCCATCATCAACATAAAGGATGATGCAGGAAACTCAATTCAAGCAAGAGCTCTATTAGATTCTGGAGCTCAAACGAATTTCATAAGTAAGGCATTCGTCAAGAAATTAAATTCAAAAACGAAAAAAGTCAACATTCCTGTCACGGGAATCCACAATAAAATTTTAAATATAAGATCTAAAGTGGGATTAAATATAACTTCAGGCTACTCTGAGTACGAAAAGAAGATAGAATGCCTGATTATACCTGAGGTGACCAGTAATCTGCCCCAAATTTCCTTTCAGAGAAAAGAAGCGGAGATCCCCAGCGGTCTCCAATTAGCAGATCCAAACTTCAACATTACCAGCCCGATAGATCTACTACTAGGAGCGGAGGTATTTTGGGAAGTCTTGCATAACGATCGAATGAGGATTGGAGATGCGGGACTCACGCTGCAAAGGACCGAGCTAGGATGGCTTGTATCCGGGCCTATCTCCACTCCGAAACCAAAAAGGCCAGTAAATTCCTGTCATTTATCTTTAAATTTATTGCATAAGCAATTAGAAAACTTTTGGAAAATAGAGGAACTAGCTCCTGTAAAACATAGAAGCCACGAAGAAAGAGCATGTGAAGAGAGCTTCTTACACACGCACAAAAGAGATGAGAAAGGACGTTTTGCGGTAAGATTACCGCTGCGGCCTAATATTAATCAAATGGGTGAAACCCTAAAGGTGGCTGAAAAAAGATTCTATAATATGGAGAAGAAATTCCTTGCCAATCAAGACCTGATGCTAGATTATAAAAAATTCATGAAAGAGTATCAGGAATTGGGGCACATGACGCTGTGCGAAGCACCACCAAAAGATAAAATTTGTTATTATTTGCCACACCATGCAGTGATGAAGGAGTCTAGCACGACAACCAAAACCAGGGTCGTGTTTGACGGATCAGCCAAGTCATCAACCGGTATATCATTAAACGACGCCCTCATGGTAGGGCCAGTTTTACAAAAGGATTTATGTGCACAACTGTTATTTTTCAGAAAGCACCAGTATGCATTAACCGCCGACATCGAGAAGATGTATCGTCAAATATTGGTGCAACCTGAGGATAGAGATTTGCAGCGCATAGTCTGGAGGGACTCTCCGGAGGAAGAAATCCGACACTACCAACTCAATACTGTCACCTACGGTTTGGGACCATCATCCTTTCTGGCTACCAGATGCTTGGAGCAGTTAGGAACGGAAAATCAGGAAGCATACAGAAAGGTCAGTCAAATCCTAAAATACAATTTTTATATGGATGATTTGATAACTGGCGACGAAAATGAGGCAGATTGTCTCACTATTAAGCATCAGTTAAGCAGCATTTTGGCATCTGCTGGGATGAATTTACGAAAATGGCGATCGAATCTACCCTCTATAGGTTCGAAATCAGAGAATGATGCAGATATGATTATTACTGATAACCCCAAGGAAAAGAAAATTTTAGGGTTGTCATGGAATAACCAGCAAGACTATTTTCAGTACATTGTAGAGCCCTTAGAAGCGTGCGTTAAAAGCAAACGCCAAATGCTATCATGTATCGCCTCTACCTTTGACCCATTGGGACTGATAGGCCCAATAACTTCAGTCGCAAAACTGATAATGCAAGGTTTGTGGCAAACTAAAATTCAGTGGGACGAGGATGTTCCATCTGAGCAGATGAATGCATGGAATTCGTATATAAATGAATTACCTATTTTGAACAAGTTAAAAATACCGAGAAAAATAATTTGCAAACATCAAGTTAAACTGCATCTGCATGGATTTTGTGACTCGTCAGAAAGGGCCTATGCAGCTTGTATATATATAGTGTCTACTGATGAATCAGGAAACACAACTTCTAATTTAGTCACATCAAAATCAAGGGTGGCACCGTTGAAAAGCATATCACTACCAAAGCTGGAGCTTTGTGGTGCTGTTTTACTCACAAAATTAGTAAACTATGTCAAAATAGCTATGAACTTAAATGAAATAGATACAACCTACTGGTGCGATTCCATGATAACGATTTTCTGGATTCGTGGACAACCAGCCAGGTGGAACACATTTGTGGCCAATAGGGTGGCTGAAATCCAGGAATCCAGTCAACCCGCACAATGGAAGCACGTAAGATCGGAGGATAATGCGGCGGACGTTTTATCCAGAGGCACCACAGTCTCGCAACTACTTAAATCTGACATTTGGTGGCATGGGCCCACCTGGTTGACTTCAGGCGATTACCCGATTACTTGCAGTGAAATTACGCCGTTGGATTTACCAGAAGAAAGATTGAAACTAACGTTAATTTCAGCAGTAAAACAGGATTGGGAAATATTCTCCAGATACTCTTGCTTAACCAAATTGCAAAGGGTGACAGCTTATATTTTAAGATTTATTTTTAATTGCAGAAATCCTTTGTCAAGGCGTGACGGAGCGTTAACTGTTTACGAATTGGAGAATTCACTTCACATATTAATATCTCGCGCACAATGTTTTGCATTCCCGGAGGAGACGAGGGCATTGAAAACCGGGGTAAATGTGAGAAATTGTAGTAGATTAAAGTCATTAAATCCTTATTTGTTTAAGGATTTAATCCGGGTGGGGGGTAGGTTGTCCAACGGAAAAATGATATCGGAAAGTCAACAACACCCCATAGTACTACCTTCACATCATAAACTAAGTGAACTTATTATTCAGGCACTACCATTACTCATATTTACATGCAGGAACGCAGGCATTGTTAGCGTTAATAAGAATGAAATACTGGCCAATTATGGGTAAAAACTTAATTAAAAAGGTTCTGAAATACTGTATTGTATGTTTTAGGTGTAACCCGAAAACAGAGCAACAGCTGATGGCGGACTTACCGACCGAAAGAATAACGGAAGGTCGCCCGTTTCAATTATCCGGCGTGGACTACTGCGGACCCATTATGATTAAATCAGGTGTCAGCCGTAAGACTCACAGCGTAAAATCTTATATATGTCTATTTATATGTATGGTAACCAAAGCTATACATCTAGAAGTAGTAATGTCTTTAAGCACTGATAGCTTCCTAAATGCGTTTAAGCGTTTCATCTCGCGAAGAGGGAAACCCAGTAAAATGTTTTCAGATAACGCCACGAACTTTCGGGGCGCGAATAACGAATTGAGGGAAATCTATGAATTTTTGAAGAATTCAAATGAAAAAATCGATAAATACTTAGCCAATTTATCCATTCGGTGGCATTTTATACCCGCAAGGGCTCCGCACTTTGGGGGACTGTGGGAAGCAGGGGTCAAATCAGTAAAATACCACTTGAAGAGGGTGGCAAATGCTTCATTACTAACATATGAGGAATTCAGCACTGTGTTATGTCAAATTGAATCATGCTTGAACTCCCGTCCTCTCTGTCCGCTGTCCAATGACCCCCAAGACCTAAATCCTCTGACTCCTGGTCACTTTCTCATTGGAACGAGTTTAGCAGCGATCCCGGAGCAGAATTTGCAGAATGTGGCAGTCAATAGATTGAATCATTACCAAAAATTAAATCAACTAATACAGTCGTTTTGGTCGAGGTGGCGCAAGGAGTACTTGGCTGAGCTGCAGACCCGGACGAAATGGACTGGCAACCACCAAAGGCAGCTGCAACCAGGCCAAATGGTCATTTTGAAGGAAGATAATGAGCCTCCTTGCTTTTGGAGGCTAGGACGAGTGCACGCTGTACACCCGGGGCCCGATGGAAGAGTACGAGTAGCTACCATCATCACAGGACAGGGAACGGTTCAGAGGGCAATATCAAAACTATGCCTGCTGCCAATTGAGGACAACAAATGCGGAGACCATCTACCCGAGATAGACCAAGGAATATAAGAAGCAACCCGGCAGCGCCTGTGCACAGTGCGGCGCCCACAAGCAAAGGAAAATAAATGGATGGAGCTGGGTGTTTGTTTTTATAATCAGACTTTAATGATAAATTCGCTTTTGTGAATAAAAGTGAAAGGCAATAATAAATTCGCTTGTGTAAATAAAAGTGAAAAACAATGATAAATTCGCTTGTAGAAAAGTGGAAAATACAATTAAAATAAAAAAAAGTGCAAATAAATAAAGATGGTGGAGGTCGTGACCTCTTGTGAAAACTCATATGAAAATTAAAGGTCATAATCTAGCCAAAGGAAAATGAATGAACACTGCAAGTGCCCATTTAAATGTATATAATAAAATTAGCTGTCCTGGAAGGAAGACCTGGTCCAATCCGCATGGCATTGTGTTTGTCCTAAAATTAAATGTTTAATAATTGTAGAACTTATTGATTTTAATGTTAATCGTTAACTTAATCTTTAGCTTTAATGTTTAACTGGAGCATGTAAAATATGAAATGGTTAGTTAATTTAATCTGGTGTGAAGCAGTTAAAGTTGTTTGAGTTATCTTTAGTAGTATAAGTGAGATATTTTAATTATTATATTCTATTTGTGTAAAAAAAACTCTGGCCTTTACCGTTTTTTGGGCGGGAATATGTTTTATTTAAATTAGCTAAGGCTCACACCTCTCCAGACATTTCGATTTGTTGGTTTGTTTAAAGTCAATTAATTAACAAATGAAATTATCAATAGATGTCAGGAGACGCAAACTCTCTTCAGACAAGACCGATATAAAAGGCCTGTGTTTAGGTTTTTTCCTTCTCTTTTCACCATCCTAACTTCTTAATAAGTAACAGTAAAATCCTTGGTCTGTCTTGGGTAGTTTGGGTCTCCGGAATTATTCACAATGTAATTGGGAATAAAGCAAAATAAAATGTCACGAGTCCTTTGAAAGTTTCCTGAAGCGGCCTTATTATTTTATGAAGTTCCTTCTTCCAAAACAAAACACCCCCATAGCCTAATCGATAGAAAACTTAATTTCATACCTACCAATAAATTCGTATATAATAATACATCCAACATTAGAAACAATAAAAACCACGATTGGCGTAAAATTTTATTTACACATAATTTTTCATCCTCCTGTGTTTCTAAATTCCCCACTGAAATTAAAGCTGCTTTCTAAACTAATAACACAACCTTGGTAAGCTTTTAATAAATTCTAAAGATAAAGAAAATAACTTACGCCATTCTGACATCTATAAACTTATTGTAATGATTGTCCAGCATTTTACGTGGTAAAACGGCTAGAAATGCCCCCTCGCCCCCACATAAGTTGATTTTCTCTCTCCCTCTTCTAATTTTCTTTTAAATACCAAGTATTATGTTCAATATATTTTTATTCATCCCTGATGATGGTTCAGGTCGAACCGAAACCGGTTGGATAAAGAAATAATAAAGTGGAATTAAAAAAAAGTTATATTATTGTGTTTATTATAAGTAAGAAGGCATTATAATGGATTTGTTTTATTCTTAACTAACGATTGTTTTCTCTATCTTTTGCAGGTATGTACCATTTATCAATAAACCTCACGATTATGGATGATGAAAGCTCGACAGTGCGATTGAAATATCCCAATTGAAGGTAAAACATCTCTAAGTATTTGTTCTGTCAATATATATTCGTAGCTAATCTTTATAAAGTATTTGGACAGTGTCTTTGGGGCCAGCCATTTTAAAAATTCCAGGTTATTATTACAGAACTGACCTCCGAAATAATACAATGCAAATCACCCATTGCGTCTCCGTGTTGGCGTTTTATAGCATCAGTTTTAACCCAAAAACCCAACGTTTATTTAATAATTCGGACATTAGATCTAAGTATCTACGCGCCCCGACTGCGAGCAGAGGACGAACGAAATAAACTCACGCTATTTTGAACATACGAAGTATTTTCAGATAGCGAATTTCATAGAAATTTTCTTTGACCTTGTGAATTCTATAGAGGATCTTATATTCTAGTCTAGTGCTAAGTACACAGGTCTGTTAGGGCTTGTGTACTTAGCACTTGCGTACTAGCGGTCAGCCGCGTGGGAGGTTAACCGCGCGGCTGCCGCATTTTTATTTTAATATGCAACCGCTCATATTTGTACGTACTGAACCGTCGACAAATTCAAACCGCAGTTGGCGGTTTAGTGCGTACAAATATGAGCGGTTGCATATTAAATTAAAAATGCGGCCAGTCGCGCGGTTAACCGCCACGCGGCTGACCGCTGGTGAGCACAAGCCCACAATATTCAACGGTTGGCTCGTTCGAACATGTTGATTTGGAACTATGCTCGTTGTTGCGTCCACACGCTCGAACGATGTGGAGCATCTCGACAAGAGACGCCGGCTTAGATAAATGTGAGTGGTTTATTTATGGTAAATCTGCTAACTTCGTATTTCAATGAGCACTCTTCTTCGCGTTATATAATTTTCAATAAAAAAATTTAAAAAACTAATATTTTGTCCCTTGTCTTTCAAAGTCAATGTTGAAGTACTAAATATACCCGTTATTCCGCTAATGTATAATAATAATATTTGTTAATTGTTGGGAGCCATCCTGTAAACTAATAGACGGTAACATGAAATATTTGAGTGAAGCTACCTTTTATTAGGGCCAGGTAGGGCCGGCCCTTTGTTGGTACTCGATACGTATCTACCTTTATTTATATGGGTATACCTTTCAATGGCGGCTATGGGATAGTTCACATTTGTGGCCATTTGACTCGAGTATGTTTAGAAGGCTTCGAAGGATAATAATACGATTTAAAGTGTTGATAATTTGTTAGTCTAAGTTCTCGCAATATGCGAATAGATGAGTAAATACTTTAGTAATTAATCACAGCATCTATAAAAAGCTGTAAATTAATACAGTTAGTGACTGACACCTGTAGTTTTTTTTTAATCTAAGTTGATTTCCTACAAATCGTCTGTCGTTAATGCAGGTTACTACAGCCCAGAGGGCCCTTGTTGATATTTGAAATGACAAAGCATTTTGTTTCTTTGGAAGGAATTCAAGCTTTTTTATACGAAAAGGCGACCTCACTTTATTTGTTCTTTTTTACTGACTATCGTACGAAAACAACAAGGCTGTTCTAGCCTTTTTTAGGATCGGGGAACCGGGCTGTGTAATATTGTAGCAGTTTTCTGTGTCTTTTTGATCATGTTTAACCAAAAAGAAGTTGAAAATAAATAACTGGGTGAAAAATCTCTCAGAATTTTTTTAAATTAAGAAAAAGACCCATACAATTTCCCATACAACAGTATCGTTAATCGTCTTGGAATTTCAATTTATTTTAGAGATTAGATTCCCCAATTTTAAGGTATTGTGTTGCAGCCGAGTATCAGTTTCAAAGATTGATTATATCGCGAAGCTTAATGCTAAATCACTGTTATAGATTAATTCCCTACTACGAATCGGTTTACATTATAAATAACAAATAAAAATGCTTTTGGATAAATTTAAGCTTTTCCTACCGTTTCTATTGAGTAGAATTATAATAAAATTGTTAATTATTTCTAATAAAAATAAAAAATTGGCTGTCTGTAAAGCCGGTTTACGAACGATAATTTTACGTGATCACGTCATAAGAAAACAATGATGAAAAATTGCATTGATGCGTCATAAGCCGAACGTACCTCTATCGCTTGTTCCGCCCTCTCGCTTGCACGTTAGACTCAGGCGGAACGTGACAATGAGTCATGCTTTTTCGTGCATGCAGTCGGTGTTCATTGATTTATAAGACGTTATCACGTCAAAATATTTTTTATTAGAAATATACGAACGCATATAAGAAACTTTTTTTTAAACGATATTTAATGGCTAAAATTATCTGTCACGGTTTCCATTGAATAACTTTCTTCTTTCTTATAATTCAGAAAATAAATAAAAAAATAACTTTTTCGCATGAAATCGTGACCTCTAGACTCCACTCCGTTTGCCAAGCAATTTTTATGCCTATTACCTATATTCATGGCGATATGAGGCAGGCTAGGAATGCGCACATTTGTGGCTTGTGGCTTCCTCTTAATATATAAAGCAGAAAATCTTTTGGAGTACCTGACTAAAAATATGCGAACGATTATCTCTGGTGTCGCGAAATTTTCACAGATTTTATACTGTCTAAAATTTCCAGGAGGATGTAAGTATTTTCAGCTAAATCATGAACCAATTTTTAATGTATTCAATAACAAAATTGTAATCTTCGAAGCGGAAAAGTAATTAGTGAAGCCGGCTAAGAAAATAGACCTAATAATTTTAAATCTCGAATGGAGAATCATATATATATTGTCGTTTAGCGCCTACGACAAATACCTAATTAGATGTAATTAAACGATGTGTACCGTGTTATTAAAATGACACTAGGTCGTTCAAGGCGTTAATCGCGAAATTATATCCTACAATGCCTTCTAATGATAATATTGAATACCTACATTGTTTCAGCCCATAGAGCCTGACAATTTCTTGCCAGTTTCTTGTCTTTTGAGTAGAATAGAATATGTCTTGTTCAGTTGAACTCGCTCTGTTGTTGTGGATCGCGTATTGTTATTATCTGAGATTGTGATATTATTGAAGTCATTTTAATATCAAAGTTTGCGTATACATTTGCGAACATAAGCGCGAGCCGTGCCACGGATTGTGGGAGAAATGATGCAACCGCAAGCAACCTTTCGCGCCGTGCGTATACGCAGCTAAGGCTAATCTATGGATTAATAGTATGTCGTTATATTATGGTTGTTGTTATAATATACTCTCGACAGTGCTGTTGTTAATAATCCTACCAGAATATATGTAACCTAGCACGGTCGATCGATGAGGATTGTATCGATAACTTTCGGTAACTTCTCATCGTTCCCTAGGACAACTTCAACAGTTGACATCGAATGTATTTAGAACTCTAAGTCATTGTGAAATATTATTTATTCGTTAACAATCTGCAGTCATTCTAGGAAACGTTGAAAAGTTACCGAAAGTTATCGATACAATCTTTATCGATCGACCGTGCTAGGAGTTCAGACCCTGTCAGTAAGTATTTTCTTAATCATTGTTACTGTACACGCCAAACTTAAATACCGTCCAGACGTTGATGTAGAAATCGTCGCAAAAGGCGAGTTTAAAGTCAGGAAAGTGGCATGCATCCCCGCCCATGCCCTTTTTAACGCCTGAGAAATAATCTTTATTTAATCTTTTGGTTGTAGAACTATAGAAGTTATCCACGATAAATGTCTTGATTTGCGGTATAAACTATAATGTTAGTAAACAGTCACTTTTTCACTTGGGGGGCCCAATTAGGAATGAAAGAAGTGCCCTTTCTCACGAAGAATGACTCTGTGGGCCTTTGATAACAAGCAGGGGCTCATCTGGTGCTTCTTGTGTCTAAGCAATTGAATTCCTATTAATTGAAACTGCAGTCCTATAATAACATTATATCAGCCTTCATTTCTAGCCGTGAGGTTGTGCTTCTAAGGAGTGGCATAAATCAGCGTATTGTCTGTTAGCGCTGTTTTGGAAATAGGCAAGCAGCGGGTCCATGTGATGCTTTGTATCTGATTTCCTTTGAATTGCGTTGCCTTGTCCTGCGGTTGTCGGTTGAGACATTTATGATTGTAGAATGCAAATTGTATCGTACCTCCCCATCGGAAATTGGCCAGGAACGGCTCTATGCACATTGCGCTTGGTTGCGGCTAGTTGATCTGCGGTTTCGTTACTCTAAAGTACCTATCTATGAATAGCACAAATGACCGAATATGCGGTAGCTCTCAACTCCTCGGCAAAATCATCCCCAAACTACTTGGGAATATTAGAATTTTATTTAATTCGGTAGACCATCAGTTTACATTAATAACAGTATCTAACAGTGGCGGTCGGTGACTTTTTGTATAAGGGATGCTGATGTATATGCCTACCTAATATCAAATATAAATATCTATATACTAGCCCACGAACAAGATTACTGACAAATATAGTATGTCAAATTTGCTCTATAAATCCTTAAAGCTTTAAGTATTACAGTTCTAAAATTAAATTAATTAAATAGATATTCGAAAGATATTCAACGTATGAATCGGTTTCAGTTATTCAGGCCAAACTGTCATAATGGTCGCGCGAACAAATCTAATACGTACCGTATTAAATCCACGCGTTTTTTTTTATGCGATTCTGTACACTATGCCTACGCGCATTATAGTCGTTTTCTGCGCGTTGGATGCTCCCATGGAATGCGTATCCGGTTTCAGACAAATCTCGACATTAAAGCGACAGTGACAGCAACAGTTTGATAAAATACTTATTATTTAATTTTCTCGGCGACCGGGTTTCCTCTTAAGCGCAACATTCACAAACGGATATGCTCTGCGGATCTGTCGGCCGAGCCTGTCCGGCGAGGAAATACACGGGCAGATGGGTCCGCCGAGCACATCCGTACGTGAATATTGCGCCTTACTGTAAATGGCAATGGATCACTGCATACCAAAGGTGTGTCATTCATTTGTATCGTTCCTTGTCAGTTTTACGGGGCTGACACACTTGCGCTATACTCTCATGGCCGCTGAAATAGGCCATGTCACGAGAATATAGCGTAGTCTGACACAGGCATTATACCAGTCGCTATAAAAATGTCTACCGATCTATAAGGAGATACATTGCGTTCGTCATCAGAAATCGCAACGGCGATTGTCTCCACCTTTATCAGCTAATACGAGTGGAAACGACTTTGTAAAATTGCAACAAGTGATTGCCATTTTTAAATGCACTCGGAGAAGTGTTGTGATGCGTAATCACCGTTACCTTGAAGTGTGAAGTCGCTATGTACTGCATCTCCGTGATACAATCGTTATTTCATAATGATTCTATTGAATTTATTCTGTCCAAAGTGAACATAGCCATACACGGAATGGATTGAATCTACTGACGTTGAATCCAATTTTCCTTTAATTATCTATGACGTCTCATGCAATATTTATTTTTTAGCACAACAGAATAACATTATTATCTCTTTTAGAAAACGATAAGTTGTTGCAGTTCTCTATCGCTTTCTCGGGAATCAGAATAATTGAATTAAAATAAATAAAATACTGTATTTTTTTTAAACAAAAATATTTTGAATACGCAATAGTTTACTTGATAAACACATTATAATAATATTTGGGTATTATGCAATGAACGTGCATTTTTCGGTTAAAATACTTTGTATCAATTTAATTAATGTTTAAAATATGTGTGTGTGTAAATTATTAATTGCGAGGTCATAATTATATTTCGATGATTTGTATAGCGCCGTTTTGTGAAATATCAGCTCAAGGGCATTGTTTATCCTATGGTGCCTTTGCATAATAACTTGAAATGACAACTAAACGAACCTAAATATTATTATTTTTTTTAAATATGTGTCTCTAAGATTTTAAGTTTTGTGAAGTTCTTTTTAACACGCAAATGTAAACCATTGACAAGACTTTTGCCTCTAAATTAATACCAACCCACTTACTAATAAATGCATTTTAAATGTTATACAAAAAAAACATTTTGGGAGGCTGGTATGGCTGCTCCGGGAATCATTGATTGGCTAACCAACACCCCTGCCATAGGTCACCCCAAGCAGTGTTATCAACCCAGCTCCTTTAGAGATAGATTTAGGGATAGATTCCAAAATGAGGTCGTCAGCTCCAAAAAAGTGGTTTAGCTTCTTAGTTCTATAAGAGCTATTACTTTAGGAATCGGTTATTTTCGCATTGAAAACTTGGTTTTTACCTCAGAATTTCTCTAGCTGTCACCCTCCCCCCTCCTGTAAAATAAAAATATTTTTTCTAGTCATTTCTCCCCCCCCCCCCCCCCGGATGGTGAATTTTCGGTCCCAACTCGGGATATTAAAGATTTTAGCTCTTTTTTATTTTCTTTTCGGGTGACGTCTGGCTTCATTTTAAAATTCGAGTTGGAATGCGTTTGCCCACCTACTGCGTGGCTGGCCGGATCGGGAGAGACCGGTTGAGGGAGACCCAACCTAGACCTCTCCAGCCGGATTCTCTCAACCCGATATATTGACCCCCAAAATCGAACCCACGCCTCTTACACTTTTCCTTCCCAGAACTTTCACTCCTGCCTTTCCATAAAATGACCCCTCCAATCAACAAAAATGACATCGGCCCAGGGGCTTTTTTTTCCTCATGGCTTCCTGAGTGGAGAGCTAATGTTAAAAAAAAAAAAACATTTACCTACCTGCTTTGATGGTTGTTTATCAGTGATGTAAAATTTAATACACGTTTATCAGTTTGGTCTTAGTGGACCTTTAATCTTTCGGGATGTTTGAGCTCAACGTAATTAATTTTCAGACCTTCACTGACGCAGTAGGTTGTGGGTGTATGTCCTCAGTATACGGGCAGTCAGTAACCCTAATATCAAACTTTTGATTAGCTTGAAACTTTCGTACTATTTCAACCCTGTCTGGATATGTAATTATTGTATTCCGTAGCAACTGCTGCTTTCTTTACAAAGGCCATGAGTGGCGAAATTCTAAGCAAAATTAATCATACATTTTCCTAAAAGAAATTTCTTTTTGGATTTTTACATTTATAGAGGATTTTTACATTTACAGATTTTTGGATTTACAGAGGTTTTTTATCATTAGAAATAAAAAGCAGTAAAAATCAATAGTCATATACTTAACAATTAGATTCATCTATCATCATATCAATTAGATGTATCTAGTAGCCCAATATTAGGTTTGTTTCTAATTTTAACCATAAAAAATTTCCCATGCTTTGTCCCTTTCGATATATTGTTATAACCTTTTAAGAAGTAGTATATATTAAGAAGTAAACCTAATAAGACATAATATAATCGTCTGTCGATGTCTGTTATATTTTTATCTTGTTGTCTCCCTCTGTATTTGTAAATAGCACAAATAAGCACACACTATGTATTTCTTGTTTAGTATTACTTTGTACGCTGATGAGGCTTGAGCAAAGTGAAACCGGTCGGTAAATAAATTAATTAAAATTCGTGATTTTACACAAAAGTGTTTTATTTTTAATAAATATGTCAAACCACAAAGTGATTGCTTTCTGTAATAATATGAAACTTTTCTTCTTATATCGCATTCAGGCGAGATTCGAGAGACACTATAAAGTGTCAGTAATGGACGCCTTTGCTGCCATGGTGACGTTTATAATGTCTGTAAAAAGACCGGTTTCTTTTTAATCCCTATTTGAACATTATCTTACACATTGTTGACACGCTTTTATTAATTCCTACCACTCACTCTGATATTCAGTCAAACCATTTTTAATGTTATCCATAATCTTAGAGGTGCCGAGCTTTTGTATTTAAGTTAACTTAAACCTAATTAATGGTTACGTCATCTTCCCCTCCACACATCATCCCCAAAGATGACATAGGCCCCGAAGGAAAATATTTTCGTAAGGGTCTCCTGTGTGGAGTTAATGCGTAATAAAAAATAAAGAAATTGTTATTAGTGGTAAGTATACTATTTCAGTTATTTATTATTAATTTCGCGTAAAATAATGTTAACTATTCAAAAGTTTATAAAATTTGGTTTTATCTCAGTCTAGATTTAGGATTAATGTGCTTTAAATTCAGTAAGAAAGAACCTAATACATTACACGTTATTTGCTTTGAGTAATACATCCAAAGTGTTGTAATGTTGTATGCATTTTCCATGAATTTCGTATTGATGGTGATTGAAGCGGGTGCCCAAAAGTGTCAGATTATTCATCTTGTATCGGAGCTGCCAGCACTTTACACCTGAGCAGAAACGCAGAGATTTTCAATCAATCTTCTTTTTTAGTTGGACATATCAGAATCATGGAGATGAACGCATTTATCACAAATGTGATTCGTGGATATACCTCTATATTCATACTAAACTACCAACGATGTAGATCAGACTAGATGAGATGGCTGGCGAGCTTCGGAGTTAAATCAAATAAAATAAAACAAGCCAAAAACACTAGCATCCTCTTTAAACACAGAACTCTATCTGACAATGTCCAAACTGATCTATTGTCTACTTCCCCACTTGGGGGTGAGCTAGACCCCGTCCCTGCATAGTCAGGCGCCGAACATCCCTGGAACGGAGCTCTCTCACATCATCTGCGCCTCCCCCAGCAACATGTGTGAGCATGAGGTTTGGCCGGGCGACCTCGGCGACCTTCCGCCCTGCCTCCGGCAACTCGACGCTTCAGTCCTTAGGGTCTTTGGGCATTTTGCCCCTATTTCCCAGTTACTTTCTTCAAGGCACAACCGAGGAACTGGCTAAGGGGCGCGGCAGCCCTGTCTCGTTAAGGTTTGACCGATCGCCACAAACATTCTTGCTGGTACTGCCAGACGACGAGAGAGGGAACCCTTTCAGACTGCAGAGCCATTTATTTGTATCTAAAACATGTTTGTATCTTCCCTTTCTTGCAGGTGCTTGCAGCATACGCAAGATACAATCCCCGCGAGCGTCCTTCATCTTGTTTTTTATCATCTTTCCATGCCTTTATATATGTTTTACTAACACCATTGTATCAAGTTTATCATGTAAGCACTTGCATACTGCTTACTAACACTGTATGCAGGGACTTTGGAGGTCTAGATTCGTTCAAAACTAAATGTAGCTTCATTCTTTCGAAAAAAAATTAGAGTCCTTGCGAGAGCCTTGAAGGAGTAACCATCAGTTACTTATACCATATTACTATCAAAAGGACATAATCTCCAACTTAATCCTTTCGCTAAAACAATTTAGATACAACAAAGCTTTACAATGCAACCTCCACCAGCAATTACGATAGAACACAAATTACGCTAAATAAAATTTTGACACACCAATTCTTAGATTACCAACCAAGACAGATAAAAAATTAACTATTATTTTAACCTATTTGAGACGAGCGTCATGTATACATGCCAACCGATCGCTTGCCTAACAGACAAGCGTCATCTGTACGTGACACATAATTCGAAATAGCCATCCGCGGGTATTGCAAATTTTTTACGACATCGTCTTAAAAACATAAAACCCGATTTATAAGTATTACCACCGATGGTGCGATGTTTATTGCTTTTTATTTAGATCGTTATATTATGTTGTACTTTCAACTTTTTTTGTTTTTGATACAAACTGAGTACATTTTAACCGGACCGGACAAGTCAGAATGAAACCAACTCAGAACCACCTGAGAAAAGTCATTAAAAGTGATAAAAAAAGATTGATTAAGTAGGTTACGTTAGGTTAGGGTTATGGGCTAAATTAAAATGATTTTTTTCATAGCTTTTAATGACTTCAAAGAGGTGTTGATTTGACTTTTTTTTCTCAGTTGGCATGAAACCATTTTAAATTGCGCTTGCTGTCAACACAACTTTCCTACAGCTAGACAGGCGCATTGGGTAACTTACCCATGATGTACTAAAGTCCGTTCTCCTGCCACCTCAGACACAAGACATTTTATTATAAACATTGGCATTGTATGCGAATGCAGACAAAAACGTGTAAGGCAAAGCCTCTATTGCCAATGTTTAAGTAAATGTGTAAGCAAATGTCTGTCTGAGGTCGCAGGACATCGGGTTTAATGCACTCTGTAAAGTTAAATGTTTTATTTTTATGTAGGTTTGGCACTACAGTACATACCAATGTACATATTTCTTTTTTTTTGCTATAACTTCGGCATTCGCCTCACCGGGCTTCAAAATACCTGTTCTAATTTTAACAGCAGATTACAAGTAATTGTTATTTTTAACTGATAAACCATTGTTTAATATAATAAGAATTACTACAAACAAATATGAAATGAACAAATAAAAATAACTCGTGTTAACAAAGTTTAACTTCAAGCAGTGAAAAGGAGTGATAAACCCCGTGACCCAAAACCTAAGGTCTTTACCGCTCGGCCACGGAAATTGTCAACGTTATCTTCCATGTTTAGCGTGTAGCAATCAATCTTCTGTAGGGCAAGTATGCGAGAATATTTCTCCTTTATTCGGCGTAAGGGGAAAATGGATGTGCCATCTATCAACTATGACTTATTCTGTTTTCCTTGCCGATGTTCGATGTAATATTTCAAAGTACCTTCACTTGGCTTCGAAATTTTCCACATATGTCACTTTATCGATGATTTACGGGGTTTGTTCTTTCTACTGCATGTTTTTATGCAAGCAGCTTCTGCTTGAATTTCCCGAGTCTTCAATTTATCAGTTTTTGTTTTTATCAATACGATACATTTTAAGTTTCCGGCGAATTTGTGTCACCATTTAAACATTGAATGATTTTAATCCGTTCTTATCTTTAGATAACAGAATTACTGTTAAAGAAAGTATTTGTTATGTGGATGAATCAATGGACGATGAACTTATTTTTAAAATATTGATCAAAGCTACGATAGACGTAGGTATATGACTCAAAGACAGATATCTGATATGATTAATAGGGGACTGATTGGGTAGGTACCATTGACATCGAAATATTATGAATGTACTACTATCCGAACCAAACGACCTGATTATGAGTACAAAATACTTGGATATTTTTTTTTTCTTTGTTCAAACATAATTTCAAGCATATTATTTTTGTGTTTATAAGAAGTAGTCCTACAAAGTTGTCACATGAAATAGTTGGTACCTAGTGTTTATCCTTGTACATTTTTTCCCTACCTAACTTATTGCCGACTATATACAATCGTGTATCAGAGTATAGTATTCAGTTCCATATCGTCCTGTCAAATTGTAAGTGTTGAATACGGAGCCTTTGTTCGACCGTGTCAAAAAAGATAAGTATCCATCGTGAGCTCGCGAGCTCAATGGTGTATATGAGAACTACCGAAATTAGACAAGCGAAGAAAGAAAAACAGTGTAAAGGCTTGATTACAAGCTACTAGCCGGTAAGTTTAAAAGCGGGTGAATCGGCGAGTGAAATTGTCATGATGACACACTAAACACAGTAGTAGCTAAAATAACGACTCTCGCGCGAACTAATTCGGTCGACATTTTGTAAAAAACTTGAGCTCACAGCTAGCGTCACACGCCAGCCATTAGCGAGAATTACGGCTCCCGCGCAAACTAATTCTGACAGTAACGAAATTAGCTGTTGTTAGGCCGCCATCTTGAGCGAGTAGCGAGTAAAGTTGACCACCTTTCAACTTTTTTCGTAGATTGTCCCACAATCTACTAGTTAGCAAGTAATACGATGACACTGAGCGAGTTTGCTAACAGATAGTGAATTTCCCAGATAGTAGCTTGTAAACTCGCTCAATATCATCAAGGCTTTAGTCGGCATTCCCGATTATTCTTAGTTCCTTCCGCTTTTCGGGAATCTTTTTTTGTCGCCAATATTTTTTTTTTTAAAGAAAGACGAGAATTCCCGGGTTACCAATAACCAAACAATGTTTGAAAATCTCCTACTACCACCACAGAAAGCCGAAAATGTTGCTTGTGTTGTGATGGAGGACTTAGCCAGCCGAGGAATCGAACACGGGACGCCCGCGTGGGACCCAAACGCAATGCCCACTCAACCACTGACTGATGATGTTTAAAACAATAATTTTATCCTGCATTTTTTAATATTTCTTTTTTTGATACTGATAATTCGTGGTAGAATTCCATTTTAATAATAAAATTAAACTTATTTCCACGTAATTATACCGCTTATCTGCAATTCTATTTCTACGGTTTAATAATACATTTTTCATAATGACATTTATGTACATGTATCTTAATTATACTACATAAGAATTAATATATAGGTAGGTACATTTAGATTTTAAAAATTTATTATCCATCATTGGTTTGTCATTTTGACGCATTCTTTCATTATTGCGTATTATTGAAAAAAGATCCACCACTATTTTTTCACACGTCAATAAAAAGATATATAAATCTGTTACAGTTACGTTGGGAAACCAAACGGTGAATTGCAAATGTCCCTTTTCAGGTTTATTCCATCATTTCTAAAGTTGGGTGAATGAATTGAATTTGTAATTTCAGTGAAGGTTTCCGTTGTTCTTAATTACCATTTACAGTCACGATTTATTATATCGAGATCTCGCCATAGCTGATGATATTTTCTCGGATAGAACAATCGATCACAATTTCCATTTTAATGAGTATTTTATGTATCTTCCCTGCGACCTCTATCGAAGGGAATCCTTGGAATCGGGATGGTCTGACTTGACTAAACTATGCGCTGGTTCTTTGTTTAGTTCTATTTGCGATTCTGAAATAATGAGAATTGTTTTATAGCCGTTTTCCTTTAAGAACTTGTTTCCGAGTATGCCACTTTAGATAACTCAATAGCGTCATAATTTCTCAAATTTCTGATTTACTTGTGTACTTGATTGATCGTTCATATTTTCTTCTTAATCACTTAAGTTTTCCATCTTGAAGATAAATCCAAGGCATACCCTTCTAACGGGTGATTTGCTTCCAGGAACTATGCCTTCGTTGAGTGTTTTTGAGCCTGTCGAATATTTCGCCTCGTTACAAAATGATCTAGTAAATTGCTTTCTTCGTTTTATTATCTCCCCAATTCAAAGAGACTTATGAAGGGGTTCAATGAAGGAATTCTTCAAGTTAATGGAGAACTAGATTTCTACAAAATCTTAAAATTAATGGAAATTGTCGAAAGCTCTTAACGCATGCTCCTTGAATCCTTTTTCGTATATTTTTAAGCAAAAAAGATTTACCAACGTGAGTCACGAAGAACCTTTCAGAGTTAATAATATTGCCAATGTAGCAATTGTTTGACAATTTTTTTTTTTACATGAGCTCTACACAGGAGTCCACGAGGAAAATAATTTCCTTCAGGGCCTATGTCATCTTTGGGGATGCTGAGTGGAGGGTTTATTTTTAAGGTAAGGAAGGAGGGGAGAGTTCTGGGAAGGAAAAGGGTTTAAAGGGTGTGTAGGAATCTGGGGTTCAGTGTGTCCTAGTCATCCGCCTCCAAGACCTGGAACAAACCTCACCCCATGAACCCGGGCACCCCTGCTAAATCACCAAACGTAGCGAACTACTTCATTTAATATCGACGGTACAAATCTCTACATCTCCACTTATTATAAATTAAATTCCTTCGCCGTGTCTGTCTGTCAGTTCGCGATAAACTCAAAAACTACTGAACGGATTTTCATGCGGTTTTCATCAATAGATATAGTGATTCATGGGAAAGGTTAAGATATATAATTTGTCAAGGTTTTGTGTAAATTGGTTGAAATATATAATTAAAGGAGAACGTCTGTATGAGGCGGACGAGCGGGCTGGGAAGCCCGTGGATTTGATTTGTATAAAAATTAACAGGTGGCGGTGTGAGTTAAAAGGTTGGGTAACCATTCAGTAGATGGCGTTGTGTTTCGTTAGCCATAGCATCGCGTGGCCGGGTTAGCTAGTATACCATAAATGATAATTGCATGTTACAGTTAAATACAGGCATATTTAAATTATATAAAAAAACTAGCTGATGCAGTATCGCCCTAAGGCTTTATTCTTCTGTAGTGGGTGGGAAAAGGGATGGGGTGGTTTTTCCAAATCTCACGAGACAGTAAGACTTTTCTCTTGTTTTTTTTAATATCAAGAATCTTTTTAGCGCAAGAATCCCAACTGCTCCCAACCCCCTGGAGCCAGAGAGACTATGACATCCCCAATTGGGGGATTTTGTGAGGCTGAAGGTAAGGGGAAGTGGAAGGAAAGTCAAGTATGCAAAATTTCAGCAATCTCGGAATAAAATTGTAGACTTGTATAAAAGTCAAAGTCCGTTCGCCGGACCAGACACTCTTCATTATATAAATAGATTTTAATTGTTATAATTTTGGAGATGATTAACCATACAAACAACAGAATTGGACGCAATACAAAATAAAATATCAGATTATATTTGTAGGTATTACTTCAAACAATTTAAATTAAAGGTGGTGTATTACATTGCCGAAATGCCATGAACGATATTCAATTTTATATAAAAAGCGCTAAATTGTAAGCGCTCATTCTCTCGTTATCCCTTTTTCATTTCACGCTTAACACTTTGCGTAAACAAGCGTAAAAATAAAAAATTATTTTTCAGAAAGAGGGGCCCCTTTTAATCGTGAGCGTAAAAAGTGTGCTTTGACAGAACGTTATTTTGCATTTCGGTATTCGACCAAATCAATCGTGAATACGCGATACATTTATTTATATTGTTGCCGCAAGGAAAAATGCTTGATTAGAACGCTTTCTGTTATAGAAAGGTTTTATTAATCTCTTTCAACTTGGAGAAATTTAATTTTCTTGTCAACTCCTTTTATCGTAGTGGCTTCAAATTTCCCAGTGTTCAGGTGTATCGAGTTACGAACAGATTGAACCGATTGGGGTAATGCGACGTAACCCACCGTAAACATTCACAATGCAATCGGTCTGGGTCTCTCTTCATTGTTACCAGAATATTATGTGCGCCGATTTGTGGCACAGTTCGGTAGGAATTCTAGCTTTGTGTTTGTACTACCAATTGAATAGTCACATAAATTTGTTGCACAAGTCGTACTTCCTACGGAACGCGATAGAATCTCATATTCCGCTTTGCCAGCATACACTACTCCAGCGCAGAGGGTTTTGAGTTTGTATTCTTCAAGGAAGATGTCAGGATTGATAATTTGCGAACGGAAGATACCCATTTGGCGATGAATTTTTTTAAGAACTTCAAATTCTTGAATATCACGTTTTTTAATCGTCTGATACCTACCTAAAGTTATTCAAGGTACGTTTATTAAAATACTGCGAGTAGAACACATTTAGGCCTAAGTTCTAAGGAAGTCGAAGCAGCTATCAAAATAATAAAAACTAAAATACTTAGAGAACTTAATAGTACTTAACTTATTGCTCCCGCAGGGTATGGTTGACTTTTTCTTTTTATAATTAGTTCATCGAATAGTATTAATATATCTGGGTCTGCGTGGTTGAATTTCAGAATCCAGTGCATGTTGACGCCACGCCGTACGCGTTGCTCCACAAATAACATCTGTGTACGTGGAATTTCAAACAAAGCTATCGTTGTAATTCGGTTTTGAATGAAATAATTCGTCACAAGATGTCGCCACTTTCGTCAGTAGGTCGTATGGGAACATGTCCCCCCTAGGTATAATGCTACGAATTTGTTAATATTTAGTATCTCTCCAGATATGGAAATATTGACGGTAATACATATTAGGTCGATCAAGGGTCTATAAATTACATATTGCCTGTCTCGGCTACTTTGTACCGGTGACTATCACTCGATGACAATGGATCCGAGGAACAAGCTATTTTTGAAACCAGTTCCTATTGGATTTATAAAATGGTCACCAACACTATCTGGGCGAAGCCGAACCAAAGCCCCCCGCAGGGCCTAGCAGTAAAAGCCTGCGGAGCGGGTTTTTAATTAATGTTTCACTAGATCACTGTATTCACCTGCAGTTTCCAGTCTGCGCCAGTGGATTTAATTGCCAGTGTGCGAAATCTGTAGAAACCGTCGTTAGTTGTTAGCCCACCTAGATGTTAGGCTACGGGAGACACGATCGAATTCAATTATCGAACCGGGGCATGTTTGTCACCACAGACCACAGGCTGCCGCTGTTACAACTACCTAATACTGATACTGAAATAACTCTGGGTGCAATGAATGATTCAGTGCATTATTGATCACCATTGTTTTATAATCATAGAAGCGTATGATGCTCTTGTGTTTCCCAATGCTCAAATTGCAAATATGTTCCGGCCTCACTTTAATCAATCCATGGACAACTGTTTTATATGATTCGTAACTTATATTGCAAATTGAATCTATATACGCCATTCCTTGCTCAAATTTAAGCGGACTAGATCGGCCTTGGTAAGCCGCAGAATAGTTTCATTTTTAGACGTCGAGGCGCTAGCAGTCACATGCCCGCACATGCCATACTTGACGTTTACGTAAGTAGTTGCCACCGAAATTTACGTAAATTGCATAACTTTATCAGTATGGATTATTATATTCTTCGAGCGATGAGGAATATCAATGTTATTAATCGATTCCTCGGCTGGCTAATAAAAGTCCTCCACCACGACACAAGCAACATTTTCCGCTTTCTGTGATGGTAGCAGGAGATTTTCAAATGTTGTCGGGTTATTCGTAATCCGGGAATGTTTGTCTTTCTTTTAACTTAAAATTGAAAATTAATTTTAAATTAATTAATAATCTATATAAATTTGTCTGGTAAAAGATTTTAAGTTTCAACGTCAGGACAGTTTATTTTCAGCAGTTAGTCAGTAATAATTTCGTGAATAGTCAGTTAAAGTCATGTTAGACAATACATGTAATATTGGTGACATCTGGGATTTCGACCTATATACGGATTTTGTTCCAAGCCGTGCTAAGCTCGACATTCCAACCAAGCCGAGCTTAAAATCAACTGAAATAATGGGCCTTAATATTATAAAAGACTGTTTATGACGGTACCTTATTAAATTTATCTGATAGCTTACTCGTACACATTCATCTGAGTTTTTATCTAATAGCTTACTCGTATACACATTCAACCGGTTTTTTTTTTGTTTGATAAAAAAACTGTGTTAACAACGGTTTTACGCTTGTCGAAAATAATAATTAAAGATCTACTCATTTAATTTACATTTATACCATTTCTTTTTGTATTTGAACATCATTAGAATCGGAGAGCAATCTTTTGAAATCCGTTACTCAAATATTTGAAGGATACTTTTCATGATTTTTTATTTAAAACGTTTTTTATTCTCTTTAAATCTTTTTTTGTTTTTATTTGCGTTCCTCTTCTATATTCCCCATTGTCTTAGAATTTCGAATGCCTCTTGTGCTTGTTCTTAAAGAATAATATCTGTCTTCAAGTTATAATCAAACAAAAATATCAATAATTTTAAGCCCTCGCGCACTTGAATAAAAAACCTACAAAGATTGTTCGCTTTTATGTTTCCAATTCTGGTAGCATTCCGCTAAAAGCATTGTAACATATTGTTCCGCAAATCGAATCAGTTTCCTCGAATTAGGATTATTGAAAATACTTCCGAAGTAAACACACACGGAGTTTGGATATGTGGAGAACAAAATATCGATGTTCGGGTATTTGGGCGATGCTCGGAAGGTATGGCAATTAATTATTTATAAAATCTAGTTCACCCCTGGCCAGGTCTATGATTTGCAAAGGTTGCTCGAACCGTGATCATCTATTATGTAGCGTACTATCGGTCGCTTGGCATTTTCATTTTTCCTAGATTTTGTGTTCACATCTGCGAAATAGCCGTTACCGGCCCATCCAACTTATGGACATAGCCCGACAATTTCCTTTTATGGTTTTTCTTTGTTTTCTCTACATAAGAAACCTGGAGTGGATGGTCGACACTTCACTTCACCTTTCAAGCTTGTTTGCCTCGATGTTTATGACTTATTTAACTTGCTGCTCTATCATTGTTTTTTCTCCATCAAGCGACTTTCTGTGGATTTTAAACTGATCGTCAAAATACGATAAATAATAATAAAATAAATATATAAATAACCCGCCCATGCTGAAGTAACCATCATCGATTACCTGCAATGTTTTTGTTTATTTCATCTAAATCGTGAAAAATTATGTTTCTAGTATTTGACTTTGGTTGAACGAATTTAATTTAAAATATCGTTTTGGACGACGCTGACTTGTCAAAAAATTGAGGAAATATTAAATAGGTAAGTGCTTCCACTTTTTTTATGTTTTTCATTTACATTTTTTACCGATGCGATGCCCCAACAGAGGAATGTAAACAATTTCCTTGGGAGTGGATGTTTTTATTCTGCCTTCATACATTTTTAGCGTTTAAGTTGCGGCGTCCCCATTGATTACTTGATACGTCGTGTTTTTAGTGTCATCTTCGGGTCCCGCCGCTTTTAAAGTAATAAAATTGCCATTTTCTTTTACGACTTAAGTTCTCGCTCTTTTCCCTACCCTTTCCCCCACCTTCCCCACCCTTCCCGACATTCTCTCTTCACTCTCCCTAAAAGGTTTTGTTCGCACCCATTCGATGGCTGTAACGAGTATCCCCTTATATAACATGGAGAATGTTTGAAGGATTTTATTAAACACCATTTCTTTTACATAATATTTTAAGCGCAGAGTGTTTGTTTGATTTTACGTTATCAGCTTTTTGTGTGTACAAGAAATCAAATAAACCTGGAATGTGCAACTAAATATTTGTTTATCTTTAAAAGCTATTAACTTACCTGTTGTGTAACGTTTTGATTGGAGATGAAATTGGAATAACCTTTGACATTTGTTTTCTGGGTATTGTATGTATAAATTTACATTAATTATCTACGTGTTTCTTGTTCGCTATTTTTGATTCACATCTGTGTTATTTTTCCACAAATGAGAAACTTAACGATTTATGGTCCTAACGACCGTAAATTCTGCTTTTCGTCTCTTTTTATTTGACAACACAGCACTCCTTTAGCACTTTCTTACCTATTTTGAACCTCGATCGACCATGCTAGACATCCAGGGACCGTTCGAGGGTTTTTGCTGTTTCAAATTTCTTTCAAATGTGCCGGCTCTTTTCATTGTCCCAACCAACAAACAAACAAACAAACCCAAGACCAACAAATTGAACATTTGCAATCAATCGGACCGTTTCGTAGTTAAAATTCCCCCTTTGAACAATTTTTTCGTGGAATAAAGTTGAATGGTTCTATATTTGAATGTTTACCCCTAATGCCTATGTCAGACCATGCAATATGCTCGTGATACTTTCGTGGCTTAGCCTAATTCAACACATCGCTCGGCATACATTCCCAACGGGAATATATGGAAATGGTAACGATATAATAGGCCAAGTCCAAAAACGCTTGCTACTTTATAACGAAGTCTGACAGTGCCTTTAATCTAGAATTCGTATGTGCGCTGGTAGCGGGCGGAGTGGAGAGGGTGCCGGACCGGGTAGGTAGGTACCTGGTCCCTGCTTCGTGTCCAATTTGCACAATGCAAAGCTTGGCGCTTCAGTGAGAAAATATAACACGGTCTGTAATTCTGTAGCCAACTTCGTGTCCATTCCGTGATTAAATTCCGAATTAGGGTAATGAAATGGACCATCTAAATTTACTTTTAATTAAAATCTCTCAGAAAATTGATGGAACACACCGGCAATGGAGGGGTTTTTCATTTTATTTGTCATGATTTCCACCCTGGAAATAATAAACGCTAGAAATATTTCGATTCTCATGCTTACAAAATTTAAAATCGCGCGTCGTATTTGCACGAGGCAAGTAAGCGAAAAGGTGGTTTTTATTTATTTTGTGCGTAATTTTATAATATACAGAATGAAAAAGAGTTAGAACATACAAAACCTCAAGAATAGTCTTAGCCATATAGGAGTACTTTCTAAAAATTGTTTCTTTTATTAATTACTTCATAGTTAAGTCATGAAAAAAACTGTTTTTTTAGTGGTTTACGGTTATATTTTTTGTTATGTAAATAATAATTTTATTGCAATTCCAATACATAGAAAATTCATTAGAAGCTTCAATTTATCTGTAGCATATTTTTTGATGTTCATACTATAAACCGTTTCGTCGTAAAGATGAATCTAAATAGGATTTCACGTATAGTTTCATCTTAACATGTTATTTGATTTTTGAGGTGTTCAGCCGATTGAGCGGCGTTAGGTTTTCTCATCCCGACGCTAAGTACTCACTCCCGTTCATGTTCGATGATTTTGCGCCCATTCCAACAAGTCTCGATTTGTGCACCATTTCGCACGGTGGTTTTTTTGTTCGAGCCAACAGCTGGACGCAACGACGAGCATAGTCCCAAGTCAATTATGTTCGATCGAGCCAAACCGTCGGATGCGGACGGACGAGGGTACTTAGTATTACGCATTTATAGAGCGGATAAAGTCTGGGTCTTCTTCCAGCTGATTTTTCAATTCGTGGCAGGCTTGAAGGCGAATGCTCTCTTTGATCCTCTGAGAGGAGAATTTCACGTTTTCGCCGAAAGAAATCTTGATTTACTTAAAATTAAACTTTGGACGAACGCGCGGACCCACAGCGACGTGGCTTCCAACATCCAAATATGCTAGGAATTTTACTTCTGAGGTCTGAGGCTTTTATGTCTCAAGCCTCAGAAGTAAAATTCCTAGCGTATTTGGATTACAACATTATCGCGGAGAAATTCTCTACAAATCCGGATCATGTCCAAAAAACAATGTTTTATTTTGTTTACTTTTCATTAACATTCAGTTATATTATTATTTATTTTGGGGTATTTTACCGCGTTGCGCTACCTCCTTAATTAGCCAACATTTTGAACTGAGTTACAGTGTCCATCATAATGGCAGATGTGGTAACGCCGTCCGAAAAGTTGGCTAAATAAAGAGGTAGCGCAACACGGCATAATGCCCCAAAAATGAATCACGACCATTCTTTTATTTAATGTATAAAACACAGCTTATTTATAAACAAGTTCTGCTGTGCAATTATTATTACAGACCGATAATCATAATTATATATCAGAAACTTGTTTATGAAGAAACTGTTTTTTATACATTATTATTGTACATATAAAACTAAATACGAAGTAAATTTGAGGTTCTACATATTATTAAGCTTGATAAAAATAAATAACATAATATTTATTGGCCTCGAGAATAGTAAATCACATTTAAAACATCTCAGTACATACATAAATATATGTATGGTATATTTGCGGCACGTACCAGTTTGGAAGATACTCTCAGTATCGTCCGGGTGTAGACCACTATTCAGAATTGAGACGTTGCTTGAAATAGCTTTAGCCGTGTTTGTTGACCATATCTGAATAGCCAGGTACTCCCCCAGCTCCGTTTTCCCCATCTCCTTTGCCTCCCGTCTACTTTCACAACATACCCCAATTGGGAACGCCATAGTCTCACTAGCTCCAGACGGGATCAGTCGGGACTCTTGTGCGGTATTCACATAAAAAAAATCGAGTGCAGTTCACACGCGGTGGAAGCGAAACTTTACCAAAACAATCTCAACCAATAGGAGCCTTGAAAAGTGAGGTCAAAATCAAGGCGGCCAATGAGCGCAGGCCTGGCGTCATTTCCGTTTCATTTCTCAATCAATAGGAGCCTTGAAAAGTGACATCATAATCAAATCGGCCAATGAGAGCTTCTTAGGTGCTGTAATGCGTCATATCCATTTCATCCGAATTTTAAATCATAACTAAAGGGGCTAAAGAAGTTTCTGTTAAAAAAATTAATGTATGGAAAATAGTTGTAAAATTTAAAATTCGTGTATAAGTAAGGGGAATATCTATTGCCTCCCAATATTCCTCTTCACATCCACTCCTCCCGGTTTCCTTCTTCCTTCCCCCACAAAACAAAATATTTTTGAAATCAGAAAATTTGTATCTTTCCTCTGCTCGATTTTTCAGAAAATTGCATTGCTTGAAAATTCAAAACAAAATTCAAAGTTATGGTACGTTTCATTCCGGTGAACTTTTTTGACCATTATATTTATTCGTTCCGAATGTTTCATACAATCTCGAATAGCTAATCAGCCCATAACCAGCAACCTTTGTGTGCACTGTGCATGCGCTTCGATAAATCGCATAGCAAACTTTGAAGAGTTGTATTTCAACCAATATATTTAATTGAATTGTACATTATTGTTTGATTTAAAGTTGTACAATGTCCTATTTTGATCGCCGAACTTCGTTTTTTGAAGTGAAACTTCTATAGCACGGCTGTGATTTGGATTTCGGATGAAACGGAAATGAAGATTATTGCACCTGCGACGCATCAAATGCGCTCATCGGCCGCTTTGATAATGATGTCCCTTTTAAATGCTCTCCTATTGGTTGAGATATGAAACAGAAATTACGCGAGGTCTACGCTCAGTGGTCGCTTTTATTATGACCTCACTTTTCAAGTATCGGTTGAGATTATTTTGGTAAAGTTTCGCTTCTACCGCGTGTTAACTGCACTCAATTTTTTTTTTATGTGAAACCTCACAAGAGTCCCAGCAGCTCTCGTGTGGAGCAGTGAGACGGCATCCCCAATTTGGCTATGTTGTGAGGCTAAATAGTGGGAAGGAGATGGGAAGAGGAAGGTGGGAAGTACCTGGCTATTCATATCTGGTCACCAAACACGGCTAAAGCCTTTTTTTACATTAGCTCCACACAGGAGGCCCCTGTAAATCGAACAATAAAATGAACAGTTGGTTTAGATCGCTCGACTATTTGTTTGAGACATGCATAGTTGAGTTCTAGGTTTGCTGTAAAAAATAGGCAACCCTTTAAGACAAACCGTTTGTACGTGATTTTATTTTTATGTGCAATGAAGATTTTTTTCATTTTATTTGATGAAGTTTGTCAATCTAACTATATCAAACGAAGGAGGACATTGAAATGAACTAATTCTCAGAAATATACAATTTTTCTAGGTATCGCATTGATTGCTGGCCCAAGATCACAGATTTATTCTGACGATATCCTTCATTATACTTTTTAGTGTATTTAGGTTGGTATTTTGGAATTGATGACAAACTTACTTGATTACTTCCTCGTGACATTTAAAACAAACGCCGTTACCTATCCTTAGCGTGTGGATTTGAAACTGAACTCCTCTTAAATCCGTGGGAATGTGAAACATTGCACAATGGCATTCTCTCTACCGCAGACTCAGTATTGAAATTGCTTATGAAAGATGAATTACAAATGAATGCCAAGTTACGTAAACAATGTGTAAAGTATGTACAAACAAATCTGAGGTAACATGAATGCCGATATCTCGGCCCACATGCATGCCGTTATAACAGCAAGTCGCCTTCAGACACATACATACCTACAATTCGTCTGCAAGTCAGAAATGCCAATCGATCTATTATCAACGAATTGTGAATCGCACGTTGCGCTAATCCGCTTATAACATTTGATGCAGCACTTTCGCGGCGTTTATCGGGTGTTATGGTCACAGAATTGCTACATCAAACATTGTGAAACCAGAAGTCGAGCCTGATTTATTGGAGGCGTTATATCAGAGATGATACTCATGCACCACTGCTCACCACCTACCCAATATCTAGTCTCTAACTGCCTCTTACCCGTCGCTGTAACTGCCCCATACCTATCTTTATAACTGCCTCATAAGTATAACGGCACCCTACAAATCATTATCACAACACCTATCTCTACGGTCAAGCTGTCGGCGTTCAACAATCCTTCTATAGGTACCACAGCGAGAGTTGGAAGCAATAAAAAAGCTAAGCATTGAATGATCTTGTGCGTCGGTTTACGCTTCCACCGGCGAGGAGCAGGCCTTTGTCTTGTTTAGAGCTGGTTCACACTCAGCTATCAAATATAAAAGATCATAGCACGCCAAATAACGCTCTCCATACAATCCCTTCAGACCGTTCACACCTAAGCGTTTTTAAGCGCAGATCAATCATAGACAATACAAATCTCAGACGTAACCGCTCCAGACGCGATATCCCAGAAGATAACTCTCCCCATCTCCGACTAAAACAGGAGAGGGGGTCATTGTAATTACGGAGCTGCCTAGACCCGTGGATGACAGATGTCAAGTTGACAGATTTCAGTACAAAAAATATGCGTTCCGTTGCCGCTCCCTAATTCGACTGACCCCCTCTCCTACCACAGGAAGAAATATTTAATAGCCTCGTGTGAAAGGACAAAAGATAAGCGCTCGCGAATCAACAGATATCTGCTCGCAGATATATAGCTCAGTGTGAACTAAGCATTACGCTTACTTATTGTCAGTAGCGGAAGAGGGGCAACACGTGTATACGATACTTATAAAATAATATTGTTAAGAAGCCTACAGCGAGTCGTATTCATATCGGTTCCAGTTCGATCGGCGCTATATGTCCCGAGTGTAATAATCTCACTTTTTATTTTTTTAAGTTCGCATCGTTGTTTTCGTCACCAATGGTTTCTTCTAATATAAAAAAACCCACAAAACTTATTTCCACCTTTTTTTTTACCGTTTTAGACCAGTTTTAGCTTATTAGCCATCTTCAGACTGGGCGCTCCGAATAATAAATTACGTGGATATAAGTTTTGTATGTGTTTTATTATATTATTAAAATGGAATTCCTCCACGAATTGTCGATATCAAAACAGAAATATAAAAAAAATTCATAATAAAATTATAATTTTAATCATCAAAATAATTATACTTCACCTTTTATCTTGCATCAAGATAAAAAAATAACAATAATTTTATCCTGATTAAGCAATCATTTTTATTTATTTTTAATAAAGTCTAAATGAAACACGCTGTACGTAAGTTATACATCTGTGTAAATGCTGTGATGATTGCAACTTGGAAAGATAGACCTATAGCATGGTGTGTAATGTATATCTATCTGCCCGCTAGCTGAGCCGAACGAATTGCACTAAATTAGTTGCATGAGATCTCTCTTTTTATTAAGAACCTAGCCGTGGATACCGCGTTAAGATATCGATTTTTCAAAGGCGCAGAAGGAACCTTCTGCATTTAAATTTTCTTATCATGGATTTATGTTCCACCCATATTTTTGAAAAATTGTGTCAATAGTCTTTCCTATCCATTGTACACAATCTTTAACAAATCTCTTAAATCAGGTCGATTCCCCAATACCTGGAAATCCTGCTATCTCACGCCCGTGTTCAAGAAGGGTTCAAAAATGATGTATGCAATTACAGACCTATTTGTATTCTGTCTAGTATTCCTAAGCTCTTTGAAAAAATCATTCTTAGCAAAATATCCTCTAATATTAAACATATTATTACCAATTTCCAACACGGTTTTGTCTCATCTAGATCTACTCTCACGAACCTCACAGTATATGAAAACTATATAAACTCAGCTTTGACTAACAGTCAACAGGTTGACTCCGTCTATACAGATTTCTCCAAGGCTTTTGATAAGGTCTGCCACAAAATACTAATAAATAAACTAAAAAAATTAGGGTTAAGTGGCAATTTCTTGGCTTGGTTGATCAGCTATTTATCTGATAGATTACTCTTTGTAAAGATCAATGACTGTCTATCCCACCAATTTATTGCCACCAGCGGAGTCCCGCAAGGTTCGCACCTAGGACCTTTATTATTTATCCTATTCATCAATGATGTCTCTTTGCTGATGACATGAAGTTGTTTAAAGTCATAAATGATGTGCACGATTGCATAATCTTGCAAGAAAACCTTAATAACTTTTTCAAATGGTGTTCAGATAATAAACTTCAGCTAAATATTAACAAATGCCAAGTTATGAGGTTCCACAAAATTAAACATCCAATAATATATAATTATGCACTCTGTAATGTTGACTTAATCTCTGTAGTCGAAATACTTGACCTGGGCATCATTTTTGATCAGAAACTCTGCTTTGCATCTCATGTAACTTCTATAGCTAACAGGGCTATGAAATGTTAGGTTTTATATTAAGGATTTCCAAGGATTTTAAAAATATTTACACATTAAAAATTCTGTTCACATCTCTTGTTAGAAGCATTCTTGAATATAATTCAACAATTTGGTCACCTGTCTTCAACAATCACATCAATACCATTGAAAGAGTCCAACACAAATTTTTGAGGTGTATTAATTTTAGACTTGGATTCCCTTAGATTCAATAAATTATGATTTTTTGTTGCACTCATTAAAATTGTTGAAATTAAGTGACAGAAGAAAAATTTTTGATCTGATATTTTTGTATAAAATCGTTAACTATCAGTTGGATAGCCCTGATATATTAAAACTGATTCACTTTCATATACCTACAATAAGATCAAGGTTCCCTAGTTTGTTTTATTGTGACAACTTTATGTCGGTATCAGGCTCCAATTCAGTTGTAAATAGATTACACACCACTGGAAATTTTTATGCCAATGTGGCTGATATTTTTAATATTTCCATACTGAAATATAAGGTTGTACTGATCGAATATTTCAGCCAATTATACGTTAACGAGGTCACTACATAATGATTTTTTGATATTATTGTTTATTTTTAATGCCTGTATAATGTACTATGACTGTAATTAAATATACACAAGCTTGTAAATGGCACTTTGTGCCGTAAATTTTAAATAAATAGATAAATAAATTTTAATTTTATATTTTTTGGAGGTGGAAAAAGTTGTAAAAGAAACAGTTTCGAGAAATGTTTTCAGTTAATGTTATTTTCTAAATCTCATCACAGGAACAGGTAATGAGGATGTAAGGTTTTCTCTGGTTGTTTTGTAGGCATTTGAAAAGAAAATGTTTCTTAATCCACGCTTTAAATCGCAAAGCAGAAAAAGGCTTTTAGATTTCAAGCCAAAAATGAACATTCATTATAGGTTGAAATTTGAAATATATAATATTGTTCGTTAAGAAGATTGGCGGGCGTGTTATGAAATCTAGAAAATGGTTTAGAACTAAAAAAAGTTTCATTGAAAAAAAATTTTATGACTTTTCTGAAGTCAATATCATTTATTATTAATTTAAAGCGTCTTGATGCATTTAAGGCTTGTGTAGTTTGTTTTTATTCTCCGCTGCAGTTCTCATTAGAAGATTTGCTAATGTCATAACAGGCATCGCAAGAAATAAACCATTCTCATCAACATTTATGGATATGATGAGATCATGCCATCTGGGGGCTGCCATTAATAATATATTATCTTCATATTACAGTGTTTCTCATTGCTCATTATTTGCTATTTACATATGCTAGAGCAACTGATGAATATAAATTCATTGGTAGATATACAAATATTTCGTTAAGGAATAACAAAACCTGTTATAGAAATTTAGAGGATTAAATAGTGTCTCTATGTACAAATTAGCTTGGGATAGGTTACGTTCATTTATCTCCTTTTACAGCCCGAATCCTTTAGATATTTTCATTTGTAATCAGAATGATGGCCTGAAAATGGTTCTCCACGAAAACTAATTTATGGTCAAAAGAAAACACATGTTCCTGACATTATTTGGAGTAAAAAATTTGGTGATTTTTGATGTTTTTTTTCTTCTACTAAAAACATTAAAACAGAGTAGGTGTTGGACGGTTGGGGACGGGGTGAGGGGTTGGTCTGTCGCGACTAGGTCAAGTGGTCAGTGACCAGTGACGCCATGTGGAATTTTTTTTTGTTTGGCCTTAGAAAAAAATTTGTTTTATTGTTCCGCGCTCTCGCTTGCACGCTCGGCTCAGGCGGAAAGTGACAAAGAGTCATGATTTTTCGTGAGTGCAGCCGACGTTCATCTATTTATAAGGCGTTATCACGTCAAAAAAATGACAAAAAGGACATCTAAAATTCATCGGAGACCAAGATTTCAATTACATGTTTTACTCCTAATAATATCAGGAACCGTCTTTTCTTTTCTTACGTTTCTGTTATTCCGACTCGTGATATCAAGTACATGATACACAAGTATTATTTGATTAGAGCTCTAACGACATAAATATAAATTGCACTCTGATGTAAATTGAATTGATTTATATTTTTTACGCGCGGCCCTGTCTTCGCATTATGAATACATCATCATCATTTCAAATGCAGAAACGGGCATTAGAAAAATAAACACATGTTGGCCGCTGATGACGCGCAGTTCCTCACCATTGCCATCGCCATCGCGTGAATTCTCGGGGTGCATATAGCATTAGCTGCCATTACGGCCGCATTAAGGTGGATGGATGCACGATTATTCTTCCGACTAGGGTTACCAAAACTGTTTTTTTTTCTTCTATTTTTTTTTATTAATTTAATATGTATAATACAATGCAAGTTACTTTTATTCTCAGTTCAACTCACTAGAGATTCCTGTTCCGAGGCGAACTGTAGGTTGTAATGTTGGTGTTATACCCACTTATGCTGTTTTCACAATTTTTATAATTTCCTCATTTTTCATGTTTACTTAACCATATTTTGATGTTGTTTTTAAAATCGTCCTCTTATTGCAAAACTAGCCTAAATGAATTTCAGGATTTTTCAGGAGAGCACTTTTGAACTTTATTTTTACGTGTCATTGTAAGATTGGAGGCGTGAAATGATCTGAGCAGATAGTTTTTTTTTAATATTGAGAATTTCAAATAGGCTTGTACCGATTTCAAATAGAAAATCGAAAACAGAATTTTTCAGTATAAAAAAGTATTTATTAAGAAAATCAGTTCGGCTAGTTCTGCAATAAGGGTATGTTTATCTTCATGGTATTTTTTTACTTACCGTGTCTTCATAATTTTTTATCGTTTACTTATTCTACTGCCATATTTTTCTTAACTTTATCTCCATGGTATGTTAAATTTCATTTGGAAGGGTATTATATAATTTTGTTTAAGCTGGTGTTTTTTTTACCGATAATTTTTATTAAATTAGTCGAAAAAGCTGAAACACTTGAGCGAGATAAATTTATTTTGCAATTTAATAGCGTTCTTATTTTACATCTGGTAAATAGCCGTTATTCATGAAAATAAAGTATATTTCTGCCCCAAAATATTTGTGTCTTTATTTTTCCAGAAAAGGTAGTGCCAAAAATAGGTTTTCTAGATGTTAAAATTGTTAAATTACCCAATTAATGTAGTGGATGAAAATAGTTTTTTTTTTTCAATTTTAAAATATAGTAGACTTTAAAAGAACGACACCCGTTCCCGGGTTACATATAACCTGATACATTTGAAAATCTCCCACTACAATTCTTCAATTTTTTTAAACCGAATAACGGTTTCTTAGATGTATAAATAATCGAGATCCGTTTAGATGTTAGATGGCAGCCCTTCCTCGCTCTGATAAATACCGTGCAGCCAGAATGCATCGAGAGGCTGATGCGCCCCTTACCAATGCACCAGAACACGCTGAAAAGTATAACAACCGCATTGATTCATTATTATGATTGTAGGCTATTAGTTAATTAACTTGACGTTGTGTTGCAATCCACTCGCGATGGGCACACGATGGAACGCCGCTGCCGTTTTGATTATCAATTTATCCGGGTTTGATTCCATGAACACACAAATTTTCTCGTTTTATAAAGTGAATACCTGTCACGCTGTAGTCTGATTGCCAGGAACAGGCTGCATTTGTTGTGCTTGAAATTGGAATGTGAAGTTCTTGGTTATTCAGATCGAGTCACTAAACATTCTCAAACCCTAAGGCTAATTTGTTCGATTTTCGGAACAACATGGGTCTCACAGAAATCTCTTACTATCATGTTTAGAAATATGATCTAAATTGAACGGCTTTAGAAAGAGAAAACACCATGCTTTATATTTAAATCTAAAAGCTCATCGCAAAATAATTACAATGTAAGTACGCCTTAATGAAACCAAATTTAGCGATCGCAATTTGAAAAAAAAATTATGAAACCTGGGGATTTTTTTATTAATCATTTTTACTTGAAACGACAATAAAGCGAGTCAATGATAACGCTTATAAAACGTTTGACTAATAAAATATGTGTTTCTTTATTATTAATGTTAGTTAGAAAAACCATAATGTAAAATTTTTTGTATTTCAAAAAATTATATGTTTTTTTCAAATTATACAATTTGAAAGCGTATTTCATCATCTTACCAAAACAGTTTTCGGATTCGTTGAGAAATATTCCATTCATTTTATTGCAAAGCGGAAATATTCTGAACAGCCAACAGTAACAAAAAATCATGTGTGCAGTTCACATGCAGTGGAAGTGAAACCTTCAGAAAACTTTACTTCGAGCGAATGAGATGAATGCAGAGTATCGAGTAAGATAATTGTGGGGTATATTTATTATAATATTGTTACAAAGTTAAAAAATTACTTAACATTTTATTCTACGAAGCGCCTCACAAAGAGGAGGCCGATAAGCTACGGAGCACCGCACAAAGAGGACACCGATTAGTCTATCTAAATCATCAGGCTAAATCATCGAGTTTCAAATCATAACGATGTTAAAAAAGTTTTCACTTTAAAAAATCGAGTGCGGTTCACACGCGGTAGAAGTGAAACCTTCGCCCACACAATCTCAACCAATAGGACCCTTGAAAAGTGAACTCATAATCAAAGCGGCCAATGCGGTAAGGTTTCTAGTGTCGTTTCCGTTTCATCGAGTTTCTAATCACAACGGTGCTACAGAAGATTTACTTCAAAAATTGTGTGCAGTTCACACGCGGTATCACTGAAACCTTCAGAAAACTAAAGTAGAGAAGAGTGGGGAGGCTACGAAGCACCGCATAAAGAGGAGACCGATTATTCTATCTCATTCCCTCGCAGACTAAATCCTATAGATGTATGTGTTTGTCTCTTTTTAGTTTCATCGAGTTTCAAATCACAGCGGTGCTAGAGAAGTTTTCACTTCAAAAATTCTGTTATTTCTTGCTCTGGACCAGGGTTCGACACCAATATTGCATTACCACTTAGCTTCTTATGAGATCATCGCTATTATCTGCTATGTTAATTCAATGTTATTCATGTTTGTTTGCTTTTCTCCGGGTTATGAACCCGAGACCTATGGTACTGCATATGTGTCCTAGAACCTTTATTGATCCTCTGCCGATATAAACATGTTATTCTATTTTGATTCAATATTTCTAATTATGATATCGTAGGCAATATCCATTTGTTATTGTTTTGGGGCGTATTTTGCCGATCATTTAATTTGATATAATCTATGTGTGAAGGTCAAGCATTTAGTAGGTTATGAGTTATATTTCTATTTGTTAATAAATAATTTTCACGTATTATTTTTATTAATAGATTTCTGTATTTTTATAAACCCACTCTCTAGCGAAAAAAGTTGTTTATTATTTTCTGTGTTTACTAAAATATGTCGGTTGGCTCAATCGTTTGGTTGCTAACAAACGTATGGATCATCTCTATGGCGTATCCTGTGAAGGAGTTAGTGGTGAAAGGTAGAAGATGGGAGCAGGAAGGTTGGTGTGGTAGTTACAAGACATACATTGATTTTAGAGGTTATAAAAATATTATTCTTATCCAACAGATGTCGGTGGTATAAAGTTTTTCCCCTCCATATTCAGAACCGAGGTGAGCTAGAAGTTAAGATGATGTTATACGTGAAATCCTATTTAGATTCATCTTTACGACGAATCGGTTTACATTATGAACATCCAAAAATATGCTACGGATAAATTGAAGCTTTTTCTAGCTTTTCCATGTATTGAAATTACAATAAAATTATTAATTACGTAACAAAAAATATAAGCTTAAACCACTAAAAAAAAATTTTTTGCATGACTTTACTATGAAGTAATATAAGAAACAATTTTTTAAAAATACCGCTTTATGGCTAAGACTATTTTTGAGGTTTTGTATGTCCTAACTTTTTCCATTCTTATAAAATCGGCACAAAATAAATAAAAACCACTTTTTCGCTTTCTTGCCTCGTGCAAATAAGATGCTAGATTTTAAATTTTGAAGGCATGAGAATAGAAATATTTCTAGCGTTTATGTTCCTCTTAAGTTCCTAGTGACAGAGAGATTTTGGGAGCATAATAGAAAGGATGTTTGCCTCCAGGCCGTCCACGATTGTTCCTGAATCCTGATTACAAGATTTTTTTAGTCTAAATACATATTGTGTTGTTAAGATCCATTTACAGCAAACTGGCGCAGCCGGTAGGAATGTACCTCTAATATTTGTCTATTCAAAAAGGACTAACGATATTTCAAGCAACATTTGAATATATATCTACCACTCTGGATACTTATTATTTATCTGCGGAATCGCCAATGCAGTTCATATTTATCCAACAGACCATTAGAAAATTTTACTGAAGTTTTTCGTTCATTATTTCAATGAAACATTTTGAAACGTGTTTAAGATAAAGCTTATTATTTCCGTAAAAGCAAAGGTCTCATTCGTTTAAATAATTTTTAGTGAAGAGATTTACTATACCTTTTAAATTTTAAAGTGGAGATTGAACAAAAACTAAAATGGTCTGTTGGACAAATACGAACTGAGGCGACGGGTTGTTAAGTGGTCACGTGATCAGATTGATTTGCAGTAATTGGGTCGTTGCTCTAAATTCTAAAACAATGGGTCGAGTGCAGTCAATCGTTTTATATTCGTGTATGGGCACACCGCACTGTTGTAACATTTCCTTCTCTCCTGTGAACGACGCGTGCAACAGAAAGAGATGATACAGTGGAGCTCTTAGTGGCAGGGCCGTACCCAACAACCGAGACAGTTCCCATGTCCAGTGATTGAATAAGCCGTAGGTGGACCATCATCTCCAGTTGTGTCCAATAAATTCCACGTTACGCGTTGTGGACCGGCCCCGCAGTGATTACTTCGGGATTCGGCAAACATGAGACCTAGTCGCCTCATCGGAACACGAGGATAAACATTGATGGTCTCCAGTTTCTCGATTGAATGCATTTGTTTGCGTTAGCAGAGCCGGGCTCAATGATTATTTGTTACGCGGTTTCGACATACATTTTTGAACTTATTTTTCTGTCAAGAATGGCGACTTGCCATACGGTCTACTTCATGGTTTTCAATTTTATGAAAATTCTTTAAGAAAAAAATTGGTTGTCTGTAAAATCGGTTTGCGGACAATAATTTTACGTGATAACGTCATATAATAACGATGGAGTGGAACAGAGATAGATGCGTCACAAGCCGAACGCTTAGGCCGAGCGCTTGTTCCGCGCCCTCGCTTGCACGCTCTGCTCAGGCGGAACGTGACAATGAGTCATGCTTTTTCGTGAGTGCAGCTGGCGTTCATCGATTTATAAGTTGTTATCACGTCAAAAAAATTACAAGTGTTCAGTTCACACGCGGTAGAAGTGAAACCTTCAGAAAACTAAAGTAGACAAGAGTAGGGAGGCTACGAAGCACCGCACAAAGAGGAGACCGATTATACTATCTCATTCTCTCGCAGGCTAAATCCCATAGATGTATGTGTTTGTCTCTTTTTAGTGTCGCTATTTTTCGTTTCATCGAGTTTCAAATTGCAAAGGTGCTAAAGAAGTTTTCACTTCAAAAAGTGTGCTGAAACTTTCGCGAAGCCGGCAGGTACACATACCTACCTAGTAATATCAGCCATTTACAATAAATGAACAAAAATTGAGCGCAGTTCACACGCGGTAGAAGCGAAACTTCACGAAAACAATCCCAACCAATAGGAGCTTGAAAAGTGATTGAGTCATAATCAAAGCGGCCAATGAGCGCAGTTTGACTCTTTGTAGGTACTGTAATGCGTCATTTCCGTTTCATAACTCAACCAATAGGAGCCTTTAAAAGTGATACCTTTACGCAATCTCAACCAATAGGAGCTTGAGAAGTGATTGAGTCATAATCAAAGCGGCCGATGAGCGCAGTTTGACGCTTCGTAGGTACTGTAATGCGTCATTTCATCCGAATTTCAAATCACAACGGGGCTGAAGAAGTTTCACTCCAAAAACCATCAGCCAATATTCACATTAAAATTATAGGGAAACGCAATTTGTATAATATATTATTATTAATTTTTTTTCAATCAATTTCTATTTTTATTTAAGCTGAAGCGGCAGAAGAGTCGCAACCACACAATTTTATGAGTTTTTTTTTTTTTTTACAAGGAAGTCTATTCCGATAGCTATCAAAATCGATTACCCCCTATAGTTTATGTTATAACCGCACTGAAGTGTATCTTTTTTATTACGTTTATTAACACTTTGCATAAATTTCATTTCATGGTAGTAAACCGTGGGCTTTTCGCCAGGTGCCGATTTCTCCCAATTATTCCAGATTCTGTCTGGGAATTAATATTGACGTAGGACTATTAGCATGGTGTGAATGTTACATTGAATATTTAAAACACGGTCTGTAAATTAAAATAGAAATTTTGTATATAATGTAACTTTAATTATTAAATGTCGCCAAGTGGTAATATATTTTTTTTACTGTCCCATTAGGAAGGTTTTACCGTTTTAAGGCAGTCAAGTTTAATGCTTCAAGACGATTCTGAACCACCACAAATATTCCACGCTGTTAATTTTTTTATTGTTTTTTAATTTTTTTTTAATTCACCTTTATTAATTACATTACATTTTTGATGTGCTGTGCCTGTCTCACTAGGAACCCCTGTGTTGAGAGCAGGCGCAGTTTAAAATGTAAGCAGTTTGCAAAAAACATAAAAATAACAACATCAATAATTACATTTAATCTTAAAGATAATCGGTATTATAAATACACATAATTTATTCAAACCCTCGTATCATGTTACACAACCCTAATAATTTTTGTTTGCTCAAAACTCAAATTTTAATCTTTTCCGGCGAATTCGTAACTAAAATAACTTTTTTATTCCAACAGACTCCTGGGATGTATGTTCTTTATATTTAAAATTAATAAAAACAATACCTTACCATTAATATATTTTACGTACAACTATTTTAAAACTTTATAACAAGTTTTTTATCGTAAGAAGCAATTACTTTGTGGTTAGACATTATATTTAAAAGAATTAAAACACTTTGTATTTAAACCACGAATTTATTATTTTGTATATCTACCGGTTTCGCTTCGACCAAGCTTCATCAGGATATAATATAATAATTATATTATATCCTGATGAAGCTTGGTCGAAGCGAAACCGGTAGATATACAAAATAATAAATTCGTGGTTTAAATACAAAGTGTTTTAATTCTTTTAAATACAAGTTTTTTAACTGCAAAGTTAGCGGTGAGCACCAGATTTTATTTTTCTAGACGATGAATTAATAACTTCGGGAGGGATTCATAAAAAAACATCTTAAATATTTGTAATACGTTCTTCAGTATTAATTAAAATGAACGCGGCGGAAAGGTCGAATCTCCAGGCCCGCTACGGCGAATTCGACCGTACGTTCGTCTAACACGCCGGGCCGCGGGCGTATATTTGTTTACACGCTTTCTTCATTTACGTCGTTAAGATTCCCACATTATTTGTCTTCTTCTTCTTTTCTTTAATACAGCAAATTCGACAGTAGGTCCGTACAATACACGGATCGCGAGTCGCAATTTGTGTACACGGCTCCTTTACTTACGCCATTAAGATTCTGAATATATTTTAGGGTATATTGTCGTCTTAAGAGTGCCAGTTTACGGATGATGCTTCCTTCACCTTTGTGACCTCTTAACATGTTATTATTGTCGTGTTATGTTTAATTACTAACAATATTACTTAAATTGTGCGTCAAATTGTAAAGACTTTGATCGTCCAGTTGATTAGTGAGACATCGCCAAATACTAAGTTTTGAGAAAATGAGGAAAGCAATACTCGAATGCTCCCCATTAATCAAATGTTATTTACACGTGTCTGTGTTTTACATACTACATATGTTACATAATAACACCGGGAGGCATAACGGTCCGGTATATTATATGCTATTTTGAACTATCCTACTAGTGACCCAGAAAACATCAACATTTTGTTTGATTCACTACAAGTTTTTTTGCACTATAACTGTTTTGGGGGTGTTTATGAGTAATATGAGCATTGTACCAGGTAGTGGTTACACTTTCACATATACATAACTGCATACTCGACGCAAATTTCGGTTTTTCGTAGATGTCTGACTAAGCAACTGGACGATCGACTAATTAATTTTTAAACAAATTGCAATAACATTCTGAATGCTTACATTCCACGAAAAACGGATCTGTTTTTTTTTTGTCGAATGTGTTTATTAGTTAATTTTTAACACATTTACATATAAAAAAATTGAATTTCAGAACTTTATATCAACTTTTCCCATCAGGTTTTTTCTCCAACTTTGTCCATCAAAACTTCGATCATACCGTGTGTCAGCGTTTTAATTAAGAAGTTCACATTAAATATAAGATTCTGGGAAAGTGACGAGGGTCAGAAGGGATGGAAGAGGAAATTAGAGAAATCCTGACAATTACCTAGTCACTTGACAGATTAAGCCATCAACCATCAATCATTGATTTTGAGCATGATTTTATAATCATTGTAAATTTAATATTGATGCATCGATTGTTCATTGAATTATTCACAATTCAGTTAGGCATTCGATTTAATTGACTGTTATATATTTTTTTAATGTGTTTTTCTTATGGGAAACTAGTTAAATTGAGTTGAAATTATTAAATGGAAAAATCCAATATACCTGCAGGGCTTTTTGTTGTTGCTGTTTTTACTTTTTATCTAATTAAATAATGCTTCAATGCCCTAACATCTGCAGCTGTCTCACATTTTGAGAGCATAGTGAACAATTCCTAAATTTACTATAAAGCTTACAATTTTACTATTATGTTTTTTTATAATTATTAATTTTACTATTAATTAAATCTAATAATGTTATTATTGAGTTTTGCAGGCATTTTAGTTTTTATTATTTTGATAGCTCTTTCGAGTCGTATCAACGTGACAATCACAGTTTTATAATGGCCTTGAACGCCGAAACAGCTGTCACTTTAATAAAAACTAAAATATTTATATAAATTAATAACGGTAGTAAATTTGATTTACTACACTTCTAAAACTTGAATTAAATCATGAGTTAAAAAATAACTATAGTTAAACAATTTTATTAATTTCTTGTCGGAAACGTTTTCATCTGATCAGTGCGTAAAGTTTTTGAAACATTGATGCACGTGTATAGTTGAGATTAAAAGATGCATAGGAATCGCATTCCTAGCTTCACTATATTCATTACTAGCTGTTACTCGGCAAGCTTTGCTATGCCATTTAATAAAGAAATTGTTTCTTCCTATAAAATTTCTCGCTAATATATCAACAACGTTTCCACGGCAACGATTTGTTTTGCTTAGCAATAACTCGCTTTTCTTAGTGACAGAAAATTTATAATAAATAAAACATATTAATATTTATAATTTCATAACGCCAAAGCTTACCATTATATACAGCCTATAGTACACGCATATAATTTAGCTTTCTATTGGTAAAGGAATATTTCAAATCGTTTTATTGTTTTATGCGTGAAAGCGTAACAAACAAACACACGCAGTTTCGCATTTATAATGTTAGTATAGATTATTGTATTGTATTTATTGTTATTTCTTGCAATGAAAGTTGTTCTCTCATGAACTGTTCCAAGTTCAAATGACAAAACATATAAATTGTCACTAAGAGAAAAGTTTTTGTTCATGTAATTTTCATTCCGCGCTTTATTCGTCGAGGATCTGATATGGACCGCGAAACATCTCATTCCGTTTTTCACGCTCACTGGGTTCGGTCTCATTTTTGTTTCCTCCGCGTAAAATTCTCGCTGAAAAGTTTGGCGATCAATCATTCTCCATATTATCCCAGCCGGTATGTTCCTGGGATTTATTTGACGCTCCGATTGAGCGGCTCTTTACATTTTGTTGCCTTCACAACTGATTTTATAAAACTAGGTATTTTCAGAGGTTAATAATTTTTTCACCGATTTCACTCAGATTTTTAAATTTAAACAATATAAAAGTTCGCTCTTAACCCCCAGCGAGGTGCTCTTGTATAGTCTTTCTAATTTCATGTTCAGTCTAACTCATGACAGTCATGACTCATGTCGCACATTCGTAATTGCCTATTGTGACTCTTGCGCTCACGGTTGTTTTAAGAATATAATTATTTCTCATTGTTTTCTTCCTGTATTTCATATGACATGTCTAGCTTCGTGAAAACGCGGCCTATACGGAAATACCTTTTGTTAATCCACAAGACGCTGTTTCAAAACTAAGAATGAATTTTAAATTATGTAGAGGTTGGAATAACATCATCCGCTCTTGGAGAAACTGAAAAAAAAAATTGGAGACTCAATCGCCATCCACAGGGAAGGAACTTGCGAATTTCATTGGCGGTCCGCACACGGGCAACTTGTTAAAGATCAGTTGTCAAGGGCGACGCGACGCTGCGACTAGCAGTGCTAATTGCAGTGTTAGTTGCGTTTCAGTTGCTATGTTGACAGGTTGCCATGTTAGCGCCTCACGTTTTTTCAAGTTTTCGTGTAATTTGCTATATGTCAGAGCAGGAAAATAACGATTTTTCAGGAGTTGGATAAATTATTATCATGTAATAAGATTGATAATTGATAAATTATAAATAAATTATATTTTTGTTAAACAAACTGATATAATTCTGATATAAAGTTGAGTAGCGTCGTGAATTGAGTTGACAACAGTTTTCGGTTTTTCCATGAGCAAAAGGATTATAACCAACGATCCCAGAGCATATTTGGAATAAAAATGTAGTTATCAATTTTGCTGTCCGATGATATTTTTTTTTCAATTAAAAAAAAAAACTGCGGCCTTTTACACCTTGCATATATTTGAAGACTGAATGAATTAAAATTATTCATTGGCTGAGTTGGCATCGCGTTTGGGTCCCACCCAGGCGTTATTGTGTGTTCAATTCCTTGGCTGGCTAAGTCCTCCACCATGGCAAAAGCAACATTTCTGCTCAGTGCAGCGATAGTAGAAGATTTAAAAATATTTTCAGGTTATTCGTAACCCGAGAATGTTTGTCTTTCTTTTTTTAAAATATTACATTAATATCGATATTTGTATGCCAATAAAAATTCTACCAATCTCATTACCCTTTCGAATCAAATCATAGCTTGAAATGCCTAGAGCTATGGTAAATAACCAGATCTGAATAGCCATGTACTTTCACGTATTCTGACCCTTTTAATCTCTTTCCGTCTAACAACATTTCATTTGCGGGATGTGATTTATTTTTGCACTGTTTCCGGGCAGTTGAACTCTAGTATTGTGTCTTACAATGAAAGCTTCCAAACAATCTCACATTAAAAATACAGAATCTTTACAATTATTCTTCAGTGGTTGGAAATAAAACACTCTGACCTAGAAGTGTAAAGGCACGACACGTGTCCTCTACGAGCGCCGCGGGAACCCTCCATCCTGATTGGCTCTGGGAAATCGTCAGGGAATCGCCTATTGGCTGATGAAAAGCTCGAAGTGCATACGGGACCCAGCGGGACCTCAAAAATCCTCAGTCTCGAATATAAACGTATTTTACAAGTTACCAAGTACACTCTCTATACGGTTTTTGCTTTTGTATTTTAATCTTTAGAACACTCCGTACAATAGAAGACGCGTTATTTATTTATTTTTTCAATAGTAATCGTTAATCGACATAGACAAATATTACTTTTATTAGACATAGACAAATGAATAAAGAATAATAAAACCATTTTTTAAACTTTGTTCAATTTTTATTTCTCGGACCTTCACATCCATCTTCCAGTCCGGTGGAAGAAAAATAAAGTGGAATAAAGTTATATAATATTGGTTTTATTATACTTTATTAATGCAATGGAGTACCTCTAAGTATTATCAAATGAAAAAATAGACATTTGTGGACGAATTTTAAATTTTTGTCTTTATTGAAATAAACGTAGAAAACGGTACCTACCTACAAGCAGAAACTAATATTTCAACCAATAGGATTTAAATACAACTTAGTGATAATACAAAAACATTTCTTTAATCACAAATTTTTTGTTGTATCATCCGTTTAGGTATCTAAGCACTGTAATTAAAAACGGTATTTTAACATTAATTTTAGAGTGGTTATTGCCTGTAATTAGCATTTGATATCCGCAAGCAAACTGGCTTTATTCTGTGAGCTGCATTCCAATTATCGAACTGTAAACTGCCCGAATAATAAATACTACAATCTTGACGATTTTTATTAAGATCATTATTTTTTTTAAACACATCCTTCAAAAATCCTAAATAATCCGAAATTGAAATAAGGTATTTTCACTATTTTTTTTGTTCTCAAAAAAAATGAAGAAAATCTTACGATAATGAAGTTATTTTTTTTTGACGAATAAATTTTCTATAACCATTTACTTAAAATGTGCCATTTTCGGTTTGCCGCCGAAACGACATTTTAGTTTTTATTCGTGATTTGGCGACGTTGACGCATCGGGCAACGTCGGTGACAGCCGTCTTACCAACCAGCGGCGTTTTCTATGTCATAATGACATTGTAGCCAGTTGGAACCGTTTCGGAATGTGTCGTTTTTCAAAACAAAAATTGTAAATGAAAATATTCAAATTACACATATTTATTACAAAGATGAAAATCGGAAAAATAAACTTAAATCTTATGATAAATCTTCCATATATTTAAAATGGAAATCATAGTTTGTGAAAATACTCCATTATGTTTATTATACGTTCGTTAATTAGACTTCCATTAGGTTTTGATCTGATGCATAAACATTTCGAAGAAGTCGTTATGACGTGTTTTCGCATATCGCTTACTATTTTGTGCGGTGTTTACGTCTTCGTTTTATTGCTTGATAACAGGTTTTCCCCATGCTCTTTGAACTCTTGTCATTCAAACCTCTATATGCGAAATAAAAATATATAAAATAACATCGTTTTTCAGTTAATTGTTTTTGTGTTTAATTCGTAGAACTCCATTTAATATTTTTAAATTTTATTAAAATTAAATTTGATAATTTTATTATCAATTTCTGCAAGTATTTTAGTATGTATTTTTGTTACAGCCGTTTGGTTTACAAGACCATTTTCAATCTGTAGTTAATCCACTGTTAGACGACTTATTCATACGATTTTAAATGTCAATTTTTGAAGGTGTCTTTATTGATTTATTACCGGTTAGTTTGCGCGGGAGTCGTTATTTTAGCTCAGCTTTTCGCTAGCTAGTTCGCTACTGAGCGAGTGGAACGTTTTAGGTGTCATCATCACAATCGCACTCGCAGATTCGCCTGCTTTTAAATGTGTCGACTAGTAGCTTGTAAACTCGCTCAATGTAATCGAGGCTTAAAAGAGATAAGAAATTTTCATTAGGTATAGCGTCTTCCTCATGGTGTAAATGTTTGTTAATAATTATTTACCAACTTATAATTATTCACCGGGTTCAAATAATAATGTATTGAATCAGCGTGAAAAAAAAATATTTTCCTGATTTATTTTTAACTAAAACTCCGACATTCCAGTGGTATCTAAAAGGAAGTCTTTGTTTGGCGCATAGGCGTTTTCTCGTCGCTATGGTTGTGTCAATATTGATCATAAATTCACGAAATCGACTTCTTTTCTCCATATCATTTCCCTTACTGTTCAAATTTCGTCCCAGCGGGATAAGATTTATTCGACGTGATCACATGAGCTAGATTGTTTTTCTCACCTTCTTAACATCGAGCCACGGGATTCGCCCACACGATTTCACTATGGAGAGACATATCTTCCAGGTCATGCATACCGTAATCTTAGTAGGGCCTTATTTTTCTGGAAGTACTAATAATTTATTCCAGACGGTATGCAGGGGTAATGTAACAATGCAATTCTTTACATCAATATATCGAACTCTTTTTATTGTCTTCTTAAGCCTCGATTACATTGAGCGAGTTTACAAGCTACTAGCCGGTAAGTTTAAAAGCTGGTGAATCGGCGAATGAGATTGTCAAGATGACACACAAAACTGTCTACTCGCTCAGTAGCGACAGTAACAGCTAAAATAACGACTCTCGCGCGAACCAATTCGGTCGACATTTTGTAAAAAACTTGAGCTCGCAGCTGGCGCCACACGCTAGCCAATAACAGCTCCCGCCCGAACTAATTCTGACAGACGAAATCAACTGTTGGTGGGCTGCCATCTTTCGGCAAACACTAGCGAGTAGTGAGTAGAGTTGACCACCTTTCAACTTTTTCCGTAGATTGTCCACAATCTGCTAGTTAGCTAGTAATGCGATTACACTGAGCGAGTTTACTAACATATAGTGAATTTCCCAGATAGTAGCTTGTAAACTCGCTCAATGTCATCGAGGCTTTCGATTATTACGCTTTTTCAGTCTCAGCTTTTGATGTTTTTGTTTTCGATTTTTTTTTGCATCAAAACTGTGCCATTGCGGCGTTTGTTGATTTGAATTAGAATAAACAGTACTTACCCAAGCATTATGTACTTTGGTTGTATTCCGCATCACAGGACAGTAATATTACCTAATGTTTTGTTTCTTATAAAATCTTTTAGAAGAAGGAAATTATTTTTTTCCCGGAAAGTGATTATGTTAGTACCCACCCACCCAACACGTGCCATGATTTTTTCGAGAAATTTTTCGTTGTAAATATGAACCTTCTTAGGGTTTTTGTCTAGATGAAACCGCCTTAATATCATTACTTATTTTATAATATCATTACTATTTAGGTTTGTACTACGAATATTCTTTAAAATTAATATGAGTGATGTTTTCGGGTTTAGAAAAATACGTGAAAAACAAAGTCACGATCACAAGCTGATTTTTTGGCAAAGAGTACCTACATTGTGTTTTCAGTTTTCATCGATGAAAAAAAGGTTAAAAATTAAAAGGTTCTCCATTTTATTTTAAAAAAATATGTTGTTAATAATATTATTATTTTTATTTAATAAAACAGTTTGTTTATAAAGAAGTTCTGCTGTGTAATTTATACCGCGAGTGACAGCTGTTTCGCCTGCTGAAAGCATTATCAAACTGTAGTGTTGAAATAATTACACAGTAGAACATGTTTATAAATAAACCGTTTTTGTAAATTGAAAAATAATACTTTTGAATATATAGAATAATTTATAACCAGGTCTTAATGTAGTTTTTCCGGTGACCGGACAACTCGGAATGAAAACAACTCAGAAGCATCTTAGATAAGTCATTTAGAGTGATAAAAAAATAAAAATAAAAATACAAAATTGGTTAAATAGGTTTAGTTGGGTTAAGGTTATCGGCTAATTTAAAATTATTTTTTATATAGCTTTTAATGACTTTTCAAGGAGGTGTTGAGTTGACTTTATTCTCTGTTGGCATGGAACCAGTTATTCAAGGCAGGTAAATTTATTTCTTTCAAAATAATATATAGTATATTTGCGGCACGTTCCAGAGTGGAACATACTCTCAGAATCGCCATGTAAGACCACCATTCAGAATTGAAACGTTGCTTGAAATGGCTTTAGCCGTGTTTGGTGACCACATCTGAATAGCCAGGTACTTCCCACCTTCCTATTCCCCATCTCCTTCCCCTCCCCACTACCTTCAGCCTCACAACATACCCCAATTGGGGATACGATAGTCACTGGCTCCAGACGGGAGCAGTTGGGACTCTTGTGCAGTATTCATATAAAAAAAAGAATACTTTTTTATTTAAGAAATTAGTTTATTCATAAATATAAACATTGATACAACGAGTAATAATTCATATATGTAATACATAATATGTAGTAACATTTCATTTTCCTTATTACGTACTATGTTTTTATTTAAAGATGTATCCTCATGTGATAAACAATGTAAGTCAGTATCAATTCTACTATGGGTACAGCCGACAACTTTCTCTGTCCGCTTGTTAAAACGCAAATATATGCTAAGTAGCTAAGTTAACACATACGATAACAAAGACACGGAATTGGTGAAAAGAGCCTTCAAATAGTATTTTTGAATATCTCTTACGTTTTTTTCGTTGCCGTATATCGTAGTACTTTTATTTAATTTCGCGGCTCGGCATTCTTTTTTTAAATTTTGTTTTTCTCCGAAATTACACACCATACTGGACTAGCTTTATTACGCCCTGCTTATTTTTATTTATTTTATAAACTCACTTGCGATGATGTTCAAAAGAGATTGTGATATGCTGTAAATTATTTATATATTTTCTTCCGCAATTTTTATTTATTTTCTGTTTTTAAGGTGCTAGAAATATACGTGTTCTTACATTAAGGCAGTATTCTAGTCTAGGAAAAAAAAAACATTTTTTTCTCTTCATATTTCCAAAGTTTAAATATTCAAAAATATTTCCTTAAAAGGATTTTTCGAAATTCGCGTTATTTAAAAATTTAAATGTCGCGGTTTAGACGGAATCTAACCAGAATCTGAATAGAAAAAAATTTTTAACGCATTTTTCTCAAAATCTCTTTTTTCGAGACGGTTGACACGATATCTCAAGTTCTACGGAACCAATTCTGTGTGAGCCTTCTCTATACATTACTCTATGGCGGGAACTAAAACTATAAGAAAATTTCAATTTTTACTATTTTATAAAATTTGGAAAGTCGAAAAAACTGTTAAAAAATGTCTTTTTTATTTCAGAGCCGCCATTTTGCGAAAAATATATTTTTTGACATTTTCTTATTCGGGCCATAGCCGCATTTGTTTGGATTAAGAATTAATTTGTTTTTTTTTTTTTTAGATTACTAGGAGGGTTGCAATCGTGTCAACTAGGGCGCGCCATTTTTTTAGACCCCCCACTTCAACACCCTGTAACTTTTTTAATTTTGAATTTTTTCGTTTGATTTTTTTTTTTAAGTTTTCTTTAATGTTAAATCAATATTTGGTAAAATAATAGCTTGTAAAAATATTTTTTTTTTAATTGCACCTGAAAAAATACCTACAATTCATGCTTCTAGACTAGAATACCCCCTTAATTAAATAAGAAATCGGAATGTATTTCAATTTCTTAATTACGGACGTTATATTGTCTCTTCTCCAATAAACGTCGGAAAGTCTTTTGTAATAGTTTTTAGATACTTTGACCATGAAAGTTCCGCCTAATTTGGCAATATTTTAACCATAAATCACTACGTTAAAGAGCCGAACCAATTTTTATATGCTCGTTTGTAGTTTTTTTAAGGGTACATGTCTCATTTTACGGCCGCTTTTCCTTGTGAAATCGTTTTATCGTATAAAATATAAAATTATTTTATTAAATCGTTCTTTTTGTGCAAGTCATCGAGCCGCTTTAACTTTTGCCTTAAATGTTTCTTTACTGAAGAAGTAAAAAAAACTACACCGATTATCACCCTCTTCATGGATTTAAAGTTTTGAGCCTTGTTAAATGTTAAAATGTGCTACTATTACCACATAATAGATTTTGATCGTGCTTATTCTTATATGAGTAGTCAGTAAATATATAGAGGCATACCTATGCTTAATATGTATCTGAAGAGGAAACATTTAATTAATGTACTTTATTAATTAAATTAATTAATAAAGTACATTAATTATTATTAATTGTACTAAATTTTTTTTGGTAATTTGCTGATTGTTTGTATTCGTATTTAAGTCTAATGATTATTTTTTCTTCTTTTCAGGTAAGATAATTCACCTTCATATTTCCTTGGAATATTTTGGGTGGCAGAGATCGTAGGTAAGTTAAATCGCTGGTCTTTTCTCCGAAGAGATCTTCGAACAAAACAATTTTTTAAGTATTAAGGATATTGTTTTCTTATAAGGATATAGTCGTGTTCCTCTGAACACTTTTAGTTTTTGGGAAACCTGTTTTTTTTCTTTAAATCTTCAACTATAAATTATATCATCATTTAAAGAAGAAACGGTTTTATTCAGAATAACAAAACATGGATGTTTCTCGGGACCAGGTTCTTTTTAATCTCTTCCTTTATTTAAAAAAGTTATAAAGTTATCCAGAGACACGGCATCCTAGAATACCTACGCATTCCGATGTGAAATTCAAATATTATTTTTTTCTAAAAAAATTTTAACAAAAAATCATCAAAGAAACAAACTGAAAATTTTTACTTTTTCAATAAAAAACGCATCCTTAATCCTCACTTCAACTTTCACGGGAGAAACTGAGTGTCAAGTCAGTGTCCCCCGATTTTTAAATCCGTTTTGGAAAACGTTTCAAAAATAATATTAAAACTAATGGGTTAGGAGAAAACATTAAAACGACTGTCTAGAGTAGAGGAATAAGCACTCAGAACAACACTACTAGCCCCTTCAGACTTTTGTAGTTATATCTCATTTTATTTTGTATGCTTCTAAAATGATTTGCTTAATCGATTATTTTATTTTTAGGCATAATGATTTCTTCAAATTGACGACTACTGACGCAACAAAGCAAAATTTTGTGATTATTCACAAAAACTTCATTTCGCCTTACTATTGTAGTTAATATGTAGGAGTTCTTTATAAATGTCATTGGAAAAATATCCCACTCGGCCCTACTGGCCAAGCCATGTTTGCCCACGACTTCCTGTGCATAGTTTATTCATACAAAAGCCTTCGAGGTCGGTCATCGCCACTAATGTGAGCAATGTTTGCAAACGGCTCACATTGTTATAATAATTAGTATCTTCGTCGGAGGTAAACCCTTCTCCGGTCATCTGGCAATATACCCTTAATTCCATACCCAATGATTTATTAAATTCGTTGTAAACGTTCATTATACTATCGGCGGTTAAGGGATTTTAATTTCGTAATCGGCGTCGATCGAAACCTTTTTTGTCGTTTGGAAATCCCTGAACATCCCTGATTCGTCCGCAATCCCGTCCTGCGTCGGTTTTCCCAGGAAATGATTTATACAGATTAACCGCAAATCACTGGGCGCCGGTAGCGGCTTACCCCGCGCGCCCTCTGCAATGTAAATATGCCAACAGCCATAAAGGGCGAATGGCGAATCCCTTTGCCGAATAATCCACCACATTCATCATTCATTATTTATTGTTGAGCCGCGCTATCTTTCGCGCGAGTGACTCGAATGACGAGAGAGTCTCCGCGTCACTTCACAGCCCCCGCAAAGCCAACACCGCAGAGGCTAATGGCAGTACCGGTTCTACGACTTTTTCAAACCGGGGCAAAATGGACCAGTATTTGAGTTTATATTAGCCACAACGGACGGGCGTAATGGGATATGGGACGGAGGGGGGCGAGACGGGGTATGGTACGCTCCCATCCCAGTACAGTACACCCATATCCCATTACGCCCCCCCCCTTATCAAGCTGGGCGTTTTAAGATCTCATGCAGTCGGTCCACCAACGTGCGCTCTGCGCTAGTCGCTTTGTTTGCGGTTTTTTTTTCAACTAACTAATTAACTAACCGCCAAACAAATCGGTCTTGGCACACACTCTTTGCCTCATTCACATTCATACATCTTCTCATACATACTCTTCTATTATTCTGACTCTTGACATGACCCGTCAAAGTATATGATTCACATTTTTTTCAAGGTGTACTGAACGAGCAACTTTTTACGTCGATATATTGCCGTCAAGTTTTCGGTATTGTCAAGCAGGCATTAGGCTTCAAGACCCAGGTTAACTCCTAATTTTCATTGAACAGACCCACTACATAGCATTCCCAAAGGTGAAGTAGGCCCTAAGAAAAAAACGTAGGTTTGTGTAGATTTAAAATAAAAAAATATTTTTAAAAAATTTCAGATTGCGGAAGCAGGCAGACGAGTAACTTCGGTCTTGGTTCCTTTTCGCCTTTTTACGTTTTGTAATATTTAAGCGTAATTTACGTGGCAGCCTGTCTCGGTTTTGACAAATCCCGCCAAAAATGCTTGAAATGCCACTTAGTTAATTTTTCAACAGAAACTGGGTTTATTGTGATTCCTTAAAAGGAACGGCTGCGCGGCCCTTTTCACGCAAAACTTAAATTTGGATTTGAGGACAGAATACATAACAAAGCTGAAAAAAAAAAATTAATCAAAAGGTATAGCAAATATTTATTTTAGTTTTGTGATACTTTATTTATGTATCTTCATTTTTCTTAACGCATATTTTTTCAGTTAGAATTGGATATCGACACCTTAGCTCAGTGGATAAGAGCACCCAACCCGGAAAGTAGGGAGGTCCTGGGTTCGAGTCCCAGAGGTGTAAATATCTTTTTCTAATTTTTCTGTTTCCAGATTTTCGATTGAGTTTCGCTCATAATGTCTTCATTTAATTAAATATTACAGTTTAGGTTTTACTCATAAAAGTTAAAATAAAAAAAAAATATATTATTCAGCTTGGTTAAGTATTTCGGCCTCGCGTCCAAATTTAAGTTTTGTATGAAAAGGCCGCAGCCTTTCCCCTTAATGCTCGCCCTTTTGTGGTCTCAAAGAGTGGCTATTTTGCGAGGAGAACTTAAGCCGTATTGCAGAACATTATCAACATAAAAGAATTCGCGTGGGTGGCGACTTTAAGACATTTGACGACTCCTGAAACATTTTACAATAAAATAAAACTTCCCGTTAATTCTCAATAAGGAGAGAAATCATCGTAAATACTTCCATATTCTGTGGTTTACCAGACTTTTTACGAAAAGAGTACCAAAAAACCCACCCTTATAAAAGCTTTAAACAAAAAAAATAGGCCCTTAGCGCGTGTGGGAGATTATGTTGGCAGTGACAGACTTGAACCTTGTGAGTGTCGGTTTTCACATTTTCTCACTTCCTGCATTTATTTTCCTCTCCTATTTGGTATACCCTTATATTTAAAACAACCGGTAGCTAAATGGATTTCGACGAATGTTTCACCTCGACACTAAAACGGAATATTTTTGATTAGAAGAATATTAAATATTAATTACTAGCTGGTTCCCGGTTTGCGTTGCAATGCCATATTCAAAGAAATAAATTGTTTCTCCCTGCATGTCCTTTCTTGTGCGTCCCCGTTCCCCTCTCGTGTTCCCCTTCCACCTTCCCCGCCTTCCTTCTCTCCTCTCCCGCTCCCCCGTCCTACCCCCCTCCCGCGTTCTATATATTCAGTCCGAGTACATTCAGTTTTCAAGCACCTCGCGTGCCACCTATTACAGTTTTTTTAATTCAAATTTTCATTTTTCATATATGTATTACAAATATTCATTTTTGTATATTATAAGAGCAATCAAATATTATAAGAACAATCAAACAAATTTGATACATAACATAGGTACCTATTTAAAATATTTATAATTCTTGATTCGATTAAAATTATTATGTAAGTGTTTCAAATTTATTAATTAATTTAAAGAATTTTGAAAATTGATTGTCACTCTCAAAGTTTTTTTTGAGAGTTTCGCAAGTATTTTTGTGACGATTAAAAAACTTTTCAGATGTAATAATCCAGAAACCTTCGCGGGGGTTTAAAGAAGGAATTATGAAAGTTTCAAACATTTCCTATGCTTAATACAGCAATACATGGACATCTCACTAAACTCCAAACACATTTTGATTTTTATATACAGATTTTTTATATTTAAATTTAATAAGACCAAAAATAAAGTTAACTATTTTGTACACGTGTTTAAAGTATAAAAAAAACGGTTGGTGATATACAAAAAATGGCGAATGTTGCGGAAGGCCAAGGCTCGATATGGGCTGTAGCGCCTTCGGAGAGAGAAAGAGAGAGATATACATAAAAAAGAACATTTTAAACTTATTAATTATTGCCACATTCCATTACGAGTTTCTCTCAAAATAAGTGATTTTTCGTTATAGATAAACAGTCTTATTAGGTTTTAATTATTAGGAGGTAAAACTTTAATAAAATAATCTGTTAATAACAATGTAAACACTTAGCGGTTTTTTTAAAACTTAAAACGACCAAATAATGGATTCTCCATTTATCTTCTGATTGAATTGATGGAATTTCTGCAAGGTGTTTGCTTTTCCTGTTCTGATGTAACACTGGGTCCCTCGCTGTTAATGTAAAAACGATTATATTTTCATACACAATCCTCATGTTTTCTCGGATTTCAATTCCAAGTGTCATTTGTGGTGAATGGGCGTCGATGGAAGAAAGGTGAAGGAGCTTTTATGCCTTTAATGTACGAATTTTAATGCCCGTTATCTGGGTTTGTATTGGGGTTTTTCTTTATCATTTCGCCGTTCGTACGACGCACCAAATGATGATGATGTTTGATTTATTTTCTTTACAATTTTCACCTTAATTCTGCTGTTATTAATATTTTCACTGAATTATTTGTGTGAATAGGGGATTTTGCTTTGAAATAATTTTTTTCAACATTTATTTAATGGGAAACCTTGTAGCAATGGTTATTTTAAAAAATACGAGAAATGATTAATGTATGAATACAGCAGCAGTTTTTTTGTGTTATTGTATTTTTTTAAGTATCTACAATGAGTAACAATGGCGTGCGTTACTCGTTGACCAAGGGTAGGCTCTAACTTTTCAGGTGTCTTATCATATGTATCACTGTTCAATTCAGGTGTCTATCTTATATATCATGTCATAATGTATGAAGGATTAAGTACTCAAGGCAGACTGCAACTAAATTTATAAATTAGCCAAACAGAAACATAGAGCCTCGCTAATCCGGACCCCCGTTACTTCGGCGCACGCTGTAATCCGGACAATCGAAATGGGCTGCTGGTGATGCGGACAGAGAGTTACAAAATTATGAAGTGTTAACTGATGATGAGATTGTGCAAGTGGCAATGTGTGAAGACGACGAGCAAGATGATGATAACAGTGTTGAAGTTGTTGCCTCCAAAAAAATTGGAAATTCAGAGGCACTGGATTCTATAAACACTGCTTTGAAACGGGCTGAAGATGACGAATTTGCGAATGTTTCACCGTCAACTTAGAAACCGTGCTTTTGAAATGAAGTTCAAAATTTATAAGCAGAAGTATATTACAGACTTTTCAACGAGATTTTTCAAGAAGAATTAACTTTTAGTTTTTTTTATTTTTTATTTCATGTTGTGCGCAAATTTCTTACATATTTGAATTTTTTAAAGTACATTTGTACGTACATACATATTCTTGTCTAAATTGACTTTAAATTTTTACTTTAATAAATGAAACCCAAGTTAAAAATGCGTTTTATTCCTATCAAAATACTGCATACTATAATCCGGACGCCTCGATAATTCCGAAGGGGTCTTGTTTTTCTCTATCCGGATTAGCGAGGCCCTATTGTATTTCTAACTACGTTACAAGAAATATCTGAATATACAAGAAATATCTGAAATTTCAGGAAAATTACGTTATTTATGAAATCTCGGCACTAAGGGAGGTAGTCATGGCTTTTCGGACCTTACGGGCTACACGCCACTGCTAAGTATGCACCTTAAATTATGTGGTTTCAACCGGGATACCGAGGTAGAGACAGTCAGTACTTATTTTCTGACTTTTCGGAATTTTCCAAATCATATTGTTTCTCTCTGGTATATTTAAAAAAAAATCTTATGTTCTAATTGGTCGCAAGAATAATGTAACGATCTAGGAATGGGTGGGTATCCACCCCGTTATTGAATACTAAGCCCCCTTTTCAACAACCATAGGAAAGGGTTATATTTTTATAGGCAGATTTTTTTTAACGTTCCAAATTTAATTCACTGTCTTCTTCGAATCCACTGTTTTCCCCCTTTCATCTCAGTTTTATTGAAATTTTCTTTTTCGATAGTAAACTTTACGAGTCGGTTCCTCTCTAAATTTTAGGACTTGGCAATTTTTCGAATGGTTCATAAAATCTATATTTTTGATTAAAACGTTAACAAATAATAATGTGTGTCAGTCAAAAGAAGCCTTCCACGAGATTTTCCAGCTTCGAGTGTATGTCAGCCGCCGCGCCCTACGCGCCGCGCCACATAAACATCTGTGTACGTGAAGTATCAAACAAAGCTTCCTCTGTAATTCGGTTTCGAATTCAAGAATTCGTCAAAAGATGTCGCCACTTCCGTTAGCAGGTCGCATGGGGACGTGCCCCAGGCAGGTATAATCGCTACGAATGTGTGAATTTGTAGTATCTCTCTGGGTATGGAAAGATTGACGGTTATACTCAGTTGTGAATATCAAGCGACTATATATTACATATGACGTCATTGCCTGTCCCGGTGACTAGCTATCACTGGATGACAGTGGATCCGAGGAACGGGCTGTTTTTGGAACCAGTTCCTATTGGATTTATAAAATGGTCACCAACACTAACTGGTCGAAGCAGGGCCTAGCAGCAAAAACCTGTAAAGCGGGTTTTTAAATGCTAGTTATTATTATTGTCTTATGCTTTTAGCAGTATTTACATAACGCATATTGAAATCAAAGTAATTTTATTTAAATTGTTGGTATCTATTTGGTCACAAATAGCAAGCGCAAATTCGCGGATAAATCACTATGGGTGACTATTAACTGAAACCAATATTGTATGCCCATCACATCTCGATAGTTCCTTTTACGAAATGATCCGTTTCAAGAATGATTCCTTTTTCGGCAAACAAATTTACGATACCTAAAGAATTAAGTACTCAAGTGCTATTTTGGAGTCTCAACACCTGAGCTTAATCATTTTTTCACATATCTAAGATAGTAAACCTTCTAATGAAATTCTGCGGAAATTTTTATAAAATGTTTATATATACATTTTTTATTGAAGTGAAACTTTCTTTAGCACCGTTGTGATTTAATTTTTCATATCGGAAACGAGCGAACTAAAAAGAGACAAACACATACATCTATAGGATTTAGCCTGCAATTGAATGAGATAGCAATAAAATATTTATTTAATTCACGGGCACTCTACCAATATAATACGATAAATCCACAGAACCACGCATGTCTTCTTTTGTGTGGTGGTATAAAGCGCCTGACAAACCTTTGCAGACAGTTATCGGACTATGGATCGAATCCTACGAAATAAAAAAAATTTGTTAACTCAATATCCAATCTTCAAACTACTCCAAAATGAACAGGCAAAAGAAAGCGAAATCTAGCTACTCGGAAGAAGAAAACACCAAATGTGTATGAAAGGTGCACTGGAATTCGACGACAAAAATATGGAAAAAATCATCCTTCACATTGATAAAAAAGTGCTTCGAAGTCTCCCCACTCTTGTCTACTTTAGTTTTCTGAAGGATTCACTTCTACTACTTAATGAACATCTTACGTTAATCGAGTTATCGTCACAATTGCCTATTCTAATACGGCAATAGAAGTAAACAGGACAAAAAAAAACCCTTTATTTAGTGTTTTTAATGCGTTTGTGTTACAGAACAGTGATAAATTCGTTTCAACAAATTTATTGATAACGAGTAGATAGGGCTGTCAAAAAATCTGAACCTGTCCCGGCCTAATTTAACCAGTGGATATCAAATTCGTCGGCTGAAATGTCGCCGCACCACATAAATCGCGTAATACATAAATTTAGAGATGGACTAACGGTGTCGGACGTGACGTGCATTTTTGAGTTTTAATGACAAAAAAAATTCATTAGCTATGCTTGTGAGCGCGCGCCGTTGAATTTGTGTGGCGAAAATGTTTTCATACAAGAGTATTTTTTTTTTAAATTGATGATTGGCATATTCGGCTGAATGTCGGTTACACTTTAAAAAAATTAAATACGCAGATCTGTATTCAACAACGAAATTGAAAAGTTATTTACGAACTTAATCCTGATATGTCAACTTTGTCATTTGAGCCGTACCCCGTACATGTCTACCGATTTACTAGTTTTTGTAACTGCAATGTAATGTAAATATATATTATCATTTTTTATTTTAACCTTTATGAGTAAAACCTCAAACTGTAATATTTAATTAAATAAATATATATTATTTAAAGTGTGTAAGAATGCATAATCTACTCTTTCATAGATGGCGCGAATATAATTATTTTAGGGAAAAGGGATTTTACAAGTTATTAAGTCAATACAAGTTATTTAGTCAAATGAATCGTTTGCACCAGTACATACGCAACATGAATGTGAATAAATAGTTTTATTCATTCATTTATTCAAGTTTTTATTCCAGCAAGGCTGGGAGGATGGTGAAATCCCAGCCTGCCATACCTATTACATAAACAACTATAAAATAAAAATATAATACAGAGTAAATTAAAAATCTAAAAGAAAAAAAAAAGTGATAACATATTACGTAGGTACAACAAACCCAAATCTTTCAAGAAAGACTAATAAATACAATTCAAGGGCGCAAACAATTAATTCATCTTAATATTATGAAGCATAACTCTTAAAAAGCGATTTTCCTTAAGGCAGTATTCTAGTCTAGAAAAAAAAAACATTTTTTTTTCTTCATGTTTCCAAAGTTGAAATAATCAAAAATATCTCCTTAAAAGGATTTTTCGAAATTCGCATTATTTTAAAAGTTATAACCATTTTAATGTCGCGGTTTAGACGGAATCTAACCAAAATCTTAATAGAACAAAATTTTAAACCCATTTTTCTCCAAATCACTTTTTCGAGGCGGTTGACACGATATCTCTAGTTCTACTTAACAAATTTACTTGAAATTTGGTGTGAGCCTTCTCTATACATTTCTCTATGGCGGGAACTAGAATCATAACAAAATTTCAATTTTTACTATTTTAAAAAAATTCAAAGTAAAAAAAAAACTGGTACAAAAACGTCTTTTTTATTTCAGACAGCCGCCATTTTAGGATTTTTTTTAAACTTTTCCTTAGTTCTGGCCATAGCCGCATTTGTTTGGATTAAGAAATATTTTTTTTTAGATTACTGGGAGGGTTGCAATCGTGTCAACCAGGGCACGCCATTTTTTTGAGACCCCACACTTTAACACCCTGTTACTTTTTGAATTTAAAATTTTTTCGTCCGACTTTTTTTTTATGGATTCTTTAATGTTTAATAAATATTTGATAAAATAATAGTTGGTAAAAATATTATTGTTTTTTTTTGTTGCACCTGAAAAAACACCTACAATTCATGCTTCTAGACTAGAATACCCCCTTAAAATAATTACGTTCCCGCCATTTATGAAATAGTAGATTATGAATTCTTTTTAAGTATCACCTTAATAAACATAGTATAAATCGATGAGTTTCGTAAGATTTTATGATTCGTTCATTCATTGTTCATCGACAAGAATTCTCATCGAATACAATAAAACTAAACTTCATATAACACCAACTTTCGTAGACGGGGTACCAATGCATCTCCACTATTTGCGGTGAACAAAAAGCAAAACTTTCTGTATCCTCTCATCTCCTCTCTAATCTTCCCCAACGGCCGATGGGAGCTCTAAGGGTCCAGAACACAGCAGCATCCCGTACCTTTGTTTCTCCCGTATCATCCTTTAAGAAGAATACAGAGCCTTTCATTGTGTCCCATCATTTGTCCCATATACCGAGTACTAAGACGGATCTCTGAGATACCACTTTTGTATATAGCTCTGTTAGCTGTGTTTGAGACACGCTATTTGCAGTCTGTTGAAATAAACTGGGTACCTAGCTGCACTACTGAATTAGATGGCTAGTATAAAGCATCCATGATAACGAGGTTATCAAACTCAGAAAAACTTCCTTGTACCTTTGCAGAAAGTATTTGTACAAGAAGAGCTGAAGTTGTGTCATTATTTTTCAGCTGTTATTTTAAAAGTTTTAGGACATAAAAAGGTCGCCTTTCAAAGCATTGCATACAATGTGGCTGATGCTTCATTATTATGCGTCCCTTCTAGAAGCTGAGATTTAATTCCATTATTTGGATGAAACAATTGAAAAGGCTTTGTGAATTTGTCTTATCTTACGGGAACGGGAAAGCTTTCTGGAGCTTTAATCTGGGAAACTTTAAAAAGCAAACAACAGTCGTTTTTCGTTTGTCTGAAACAGTGGCGTGCACGTCGATAAAGATGTTAAAATCAAATGGTGAAATTAGAATGAAAAAAGCATGCGATCGTGCCACCTAAAACGAGGAATTAGCTTAATTATTACACTTAGAGGGAAAATTTCGAGCTGAAAATATGCTGTAAAATACCACGTTGCGGCCGGAAGTGACTCGCTCAAAAAAAGGCAAAAATAATAATAGTAGGACGGAAAGCGGGTGGAAGTGACCCTACACTCTTTATTCAGCTCGCCATAACCTCCCCCACTTAAAGCACATTTTCACATTGTGTTATATCTTTACCAATTTTCATGCAAGGTTTGCCTTACGAAAGGGATTACGCTGCGCCACATTCCAGCTGCCGCTATTGATTTTGGAATATAAATTGTTTCGCATTTTTCACGAAGAGTTACGTATGATATTTTTGACATTTATGAAGCACGCGTGGCAAAGTGCCGTGCATGTTATTTGCCCAAATGGTTCCTATCAATCTTAATAATATTTCATAAATCTTTGGAAAGCAACCCGCTGGAGCGGTATCAATTTATGGGAAGCATTTGTCAAGCATTTTGCTTAACTCGCTCGTTGACTGATGTGACCTTTTAAAATGGTACATCGTGTTTTATAGGTTTCTTAACTCATGTTGTTGTGAAATCTCTCAAAAGCTGTAATCGCCGCGTACTGTCCGCAGGTGTGGTCGCTTGCTTCAATTTCGATAGCTACGTAGACCTTCTAATCTAATTATAACGATGATAACATGACACAATTTTAATTGTGGACATGTGCTAGGTCTCTCGGCGGCAGGTGACAGCAGAACGCCTACCTACCGAAAAGAATTCCGGCAATTCCAAATCATTCAGTTGGTCGATCCGAATAGAAAATTTGTGATAAATCTTCCCTGATGAGAAATTCATCTATAATGTAATAAACTCATTTGTTTCTAATTAAATTTCTACACTTCTTCATCTTTTATATTAAATCTTATCTCCGATAACAATCGAAAACGTGGGCAACATGCTTGTCTTAAAATATTGTTAATAATAATCTGTCTTATTCATATTTACATACCTCACTCTTTGCGTTCCACTTTTTGAACTAAAATTAATCCCTATGTACTGAACTAATATTCTAACTTAGTTATTTATTTATTTATTTATAAATAAACGCCCTTTTTCGGGGCTTTTACATATATAGCATAGAAAAAACATTTTATTGTACATAACTGAACTGCCTCAATAACAATATTTTAAATTTATTCAAAGATAAATTGAAGATGTCCACTGACTTGGTATAATCGATCTTCATACAAGCAGTTTTCAAGTCCGTGCCAACTTTAATAGGTTTCCCATTATTTGCAATACTCGTGATGTAACGTCCTCACGACATCAGAAGCAAATTTGCCACGTTCACTAACTACGAGGTACGAGGTACTTTCACAAGTGGAAACTTTCAGTCGTAAACCGATTTGCTCATTTTCAGCAGTGAATGGGATCAACAAGCCACGTGGTTGCGGCTGTAATATTAAGCAAACCTCTCCTAAGCAGAATTCCGCACTCGCTTTTTTCCAAATTTCCTGTCCACGGTAATAAGATTTATAGTCTGGCCGGCTTGCAACATTGTTCTCGGCGAACCCGACCTTTTTTGGGATAACTTCCCTGAATCGGATTCCCGAGTTTTTCAAATTTTATTAGCACTGGAAATGATACCGGGAAAAAACTGCAGAGCGGTCGACTATCTTGCTGCCAGTACTCTGGGGAAATCTTCTGCATCCGGAAGTTTTTAAATAATTTGGAATGGGAAAGTTTGATTAGGTTGTAGCGTGGCTTTGGGACCTCTAAATGAACTACCCTTATATCCGTATTGCATACCCAAATGCTCATCTGTGAATTCCGGTCATCGGTCAATATCTTATTCAAACCATATAATCAAGTTTTATCGGATAATACCCGATAATTTAATTAAGTCTTCCTTATTGAATCAAACAAATTTTCGTTTGGTATTATATCGTCGACGCTGATAATGAAAAATGGCTAAACCGCCATAATGCTGTGACATTAAACATCAACATACACAATAGGCTATATTGTTTGTGCTTGTATTCATCAAATCAAGTTTTCTAGAGTTTCCCACGTATTACAGGAGTTTCGACCTTCCAAAGTCAGTGGAACTTCGGCGTCCTAAAATGGTGAATATTTTTGGACGTACCCTCAGGAATCTATCTAGACTTAGAAGTTTCCTTGCAAACAACTACCAATGAAACTGCACTTATATTTTGACATTGATAGGGCCCAGTCATTAATTTAACAGCGGGTAGTTATCATTCAAGAAGCGTGAAACTGGGTCGGGCCCACAGCAGCTGAAGCGTTTCCCGGACCTCGGGGCTGCAGGCTGTGGGCTACCGGCCAGCCGTTCTACACTACTCGACACCCTGCAGACAGATAGCGTGCCGGAGGTCGTGCAAATAATAATTACCATAACAGTTGAACTGCTTCTACGAAACTCTTTCAAGTATATATGATAGCTGTGAACTTCGGGCTGTGCAGAAACGGGCGGACCGTTTGACAGATTCTCCTTACTTAACAAACGGATTGCAATATTTAGAGCACAAGCGTCAGGTTGGAATGCTGTCCATGTTCTACCGGCATTACAATGGAAGATGATCCAAGGAACTAGCGTCATTGATCCCCTCGGCACCGGTGCATAGTCGGGAAACACGCCAAACACGCGCCCAACATTTGTACACGGTTGACATTAGTCACACGAGAACGGGTCGTTTCTACGACTCCGTTCAATGTTCTTGAGTTCAACTGCTCGACTGTGATCCAGTTTCGCCCAGAATTTTTCGCGTATTATTTTGGCTGATTTTTGGGTTGCCGAGTCATCCGTCTAGCCAACGATTCGTTTTCGAAAACTGTCATCATAAAGAAAAATCAACTTACGTAATATTGTTGGCCGTGAACGTATTCTTGCTTATTTTATTTATAAATTATGTGATCCCTGATTTTAACAGTTGTTTTTTTTAATTGAATAATTACGTGTAGGTTTATTTATATTTCATAACATTGGCAGACTGGCAAAAAACGTTAAGTCGGAAATTTGACGTTTTGAATTAATAATTCAGTATTAGTATGAAGTTATTTACGATCTATAAACCGGCAGAACAGTGATGTTAAATTTAAATTTTCAATGACTTTAGAAATAAATTTAACGATAAGTCGAAAAAGAATATTTTTATGTTGGAAAATATCGAATTGTCTTGTAACGGGTGTTTTTTTTAAAGGTATACAAATTCAAAATGAAAAAAAACACATTAAAATAATGTTAATGTCCATGATATTGGCTTTATTTAATAGATAATATTATGCCATTATTGTTTAAATATGATTTCGGGCATATAAGCGCCACGGCTAGCTCAAATGAAGTGCAATCTTGAAGTCCAATTTTCGACAACTTTATCGGGCAACTGGGGCCATATATCGGCAAAACCATGGCGAATGTTGACTTCCAAATGGTCCAACGTATCTGGTTTATCAGCATAGACTAGTGACATACCCTGAAGAAAGTAATCTAATGGTGTGGGATCACACGGTCGAGGAGGCCTAGACTCAGATCTTTCCGCAGAATCATCCACAAAGTGGATGACCACAGCTGCAATTGCTGTGCACGATGGCGAATCGACTCATTCGGATTCTCCTCAACACTACTCTCCACAGCAGCAATAACTTCTTCTTTGTCGTCTTTGTGGACGCGTATTATCCACTAGAGTGTACGTGGTGTGTAAACGATCCATGATCTTCCGAATAACTTGCTCGGATGGATGATTATGTCGACAGTAAAATGTACGTAGGGCGCGATAAGTTTGGCGAACCGAACCATGATTTTCAAGATAAATTTGCACAATTTGCAATCGCCCGTTCTGTCGCCAGTCTATTCATAGTGAAATGGCAAAACGTACTAACTACAAATCAACTGTCAAATTGACAGTCTGTAGAAACAATGGTGCCAGTTTTAAAACCAAACCTCTAAAAAAAACACCCTTTATTATTATGTCTATGTACGCGCACTTATCATGTCTGGTAGAACACTTCAACTCAATTTAATTTTTTGTCATTAGCTGTAGGCCTTTTTGCATGTCAACGATTTCTGTAAACGTCACATAACATTTTTTGTGTGTTTTTTTGCTTTTTATTTATTTATTTATTGATCAACGCCCTTTTTCAGGGCTTTTACATATTAATGGTAATAAATACAATATTTATTGTACATAACTGAACTGCTTCAGTAACAGTATTTTATATTTGTTTAAAGATAAACTGAAGATGTCCACGGACTTGGTGTAATTGTTTCCTTCCATTAGTATGAATTTAATTTGTTTTGTTTAACAGTTATTTAATTTATTTTGTTTAACAGTTCAATTTTTTATAACAGATGTAATATAAATATATAGTACATTGAAAAGAAAGTGAAGCAGTCAATTTGAAACAATTATCTGATGCACAAAGAGCACTAGTAACTTAGTGGTTTTTGACAGAACAAAAACGTCCGGCAAAATACACCAATTGCTACCATTTTGTTACTTAAAACCGATTATTCATAATTAAAATTGACGTAAGTGATACAGGTATTCTTTAATGAAAATACATCATATTATATTTTTATAACAACTCAAACTGAAATTGAATTTCAAAAAAAAAAGTTTTACGTTGGTACGGAACTTAAATGTTTGTTTTCTAAACAGAGATTACAGAGTAAATATGTTTTGCCAGTTTACCCAATAAGTTGGTAATTGAATGTTAAATTTGAGCACATTCCTTTGAAGTATGACTGTGCCATTTTTCTATCGAAGTGAAGAACGCGTTTTCTTTCGTACGTGACTATCGTCGATTTGATTTGTAGTTTTGTTTTCGTCTAAATTTAACCCGGCGTAAATGAGGTGAATTGTTACACCAGCTGCGAGGTGGGTATGACGTACCCTAATAAAGAATTGTCAATTTTGATAACTTATTGAATAATACTTATTACTGTAATATATTAATTAGCATTATAGAAATGAGGTAATATGATAAAATAACCCAGTTCTAGTTATAAAAGTATTTATATTTCTATAAAAAACAAAGTAGTATTTTTTTAAGCAAAAATCAACAATACTTGGAAACCATGACTTATTTGGGAAATTTGTGATCAACTGTGAACACAAAATTAAAGAATAAATCTGTCTTATATAATTTAGCTTCGACGTAACATAAAATCAATATAAAACATTCTAATATCTTCTTTTACTTATTACTATAAAAACTACTCTTTTTCGAAGAAATACAAAACGAGCATGCTCTAACATGTTGGCCTTTCACATGTGATACAAGAATGCTTTGTCTTTCTATCTTTGACAGTAGGGCAGTCCCCACATCTGACATACTTTCCCGCTTTATTGGAAGGGTACATTGATGATGGTTCTCCCAAATACTGAAGACAAAATAGTTACACCGACTGTGAGGTCGGGTATTACGTACCCGCTCTATGTTTGCGCACGTGTAGTTTACTCCGCCGCTGGCACAACACTGTTATTGTCGCTTAAAAATCACTCCCCGCACCACCCCCTCTAGCTACCTAGCCAGCCGAGTTCCAGGAATCGCACAGTTAAGAAATATTTAATGTTTTACAAATCGGTGGGTATGAGATATCCGACCTCATTCACACCGGGTTAATAATGCCAATCTTTATTTTTATTCTTAAATTCAACAATGTTGCGTGTTCGTTAATCCTTGGTAAGACTTCCAAGTAGATACTAATATTTTCTTTGGAATTTTAAATTCCATTTGAGAATCTAACGTTTATCGAAAGGTCAAATTTCAAAAGGTTAAGTAAGTTGTTAAATGGTTACTTTTAACAAAGTAAAACTTTATTTATTCCTTACTAGGCAGACTCGGTTCTAAGCGAGGAGTTAAAATGAACGATGGATTTACGATAGTATAAAAGTTTCCCCGTCGAAATTGTTTTTAATCGACCGTTCAATTATTTTGCTTCAAAGGTTTTATCTCGTTAAGTTACTGAAGATAATAAGTCTGGTATCTTTAAATTCGCCTCATCAACGATAAATTTATTACTGACCCGTGTTGACTGTACGCTATCTATACAAGAAAGGAAGCATTCGAGTGTCTTCTTTTTGATAATGATTATATCAATGATTTGTAAATTGCTAAATTTCCTTACTTGTTTTTACATAATCGAAGACGTGATACGGTTATATTATTCACTGAATAGATGAAACACACTTTATGCGATGGTTATATGGATGTTCTACCGGATGGCAAAAAATTGACACGTGCATCAATCTGTATTTAAAAAAAATCATAATTTATCGTTGAAGAAGAAGATAATACTTATAAATCTGAACGGAAATATGAAAACGTACAAGACACAGAAAAATAAATAAATTAAAAGGTAACGGTCGCAACTGGCGCATGAACCCGGTATGGGCATCACTTACATTCATTTTTACGCGTGGCATCACCGCCACCTCTCCGAAAATATCTCGGCACCGCTCCGAGAATGACCGTGCAGATTATTCCGTTCCTAGCACTCGATTCAACCGCCCGTTCGCGTTTTGTACCTCTCTACCCGTTTCATATGTGAACACTAATTGTGTAAATTATTAAAATCTTAAATAAATGTTAACTCACTCAAATAAGAAAGAGTACAGTGTTATCAATCATCATCCAGTATAATCTTTGAACCCAGGATATTGGCCTGAAAGTACCGCGACCCACAGGAGCCTGACTATTCCTCATGGTTAAGTATTAATATACACTCGTCTGATGAGAAGACGGAGCACAGGTCAAACATCCTCCACCAGCTCCTCAGCCTCTGGAACCAATTCTTTCAAGATTGGTAATCCCGACGCTCAAAAACTACTTTCAACACCGGGAACTCTTGTCTTACCGGGACAAAATTAATTAATGTTGCATCCAAAACTGCTTACGAATTACAGGTTCAGAAACACTTGTAATGGACCATAAATACTAACTAACAAGGTATGTGGGGAAAAGGGATAACCAATCACTTACCACTGTATGTATATGCGAAGAGGCACAAGACGCAACCACAATATAGGTATATAGTACCACCGCGATAGCTCCAGGTAATTACCGCACAAGTACAAAAAATTGGTTGTCTGTAAAGTCGGTTTACGGACGATAATTTTACGTGATAATGTCATATAATAACGATGGAATGGAAGAGAGATAGATGCGTCACAAGCCGAACGCTTAGGCCGAACGCTTGTTCCGCGCTATCGCTTGCACGCTCGGCTCAGGCGGAACGTGACAATGAGTCATGCTTTTTCGTTAGTGCAGCCGGCGTTCATCGATTTATAAGAATTTATCACGTCAAAACTATATTATGCACTTCCGAGATGATCAAATCGCTTCTTTTTAATTAAAAACAAGATTCTGCATTCGAAAAAACATGGAAAAAGCCAACAACTTGCTTCCAAGATAGTTCCAAATCTCCGATGATATATTTCATTGATGGATATGGATAAAAATTAAACAATTTACCTAATTGTTTATATAAATTTCCGCAACTCTATTACTACTGCTCGAATACCAACACTCCCAAACGAGGTTCCTGAAAAAGGAAGCCGGCACATTTTTATTACAATGAGCTTGATATGTCTGAGATACATCAAAATTTCGAATGGCAGACTGGACGCCCTCGATTTGACAAATTTTATTAATTTGCGAGTACCTACTCGCGAAACTCGGTCGAATGCATTGTATTCTGTTACCAATTCCGCTAATAATTATTTTATAAACTCTCCCATCCAAAGACTCCATTTACTCGGAAATAAATACAACTCAATCGACATTTATCGTCACCAATCTGTGTCTAAATTCAAACTCAGTATATTAGAATATTTAAAATAAAGCCATAAATATCAATCAATTGCACCTTTATCAAATTATTAATTATCGCAAAACATGAAATATGTGAATAATAAAGGTAGCTAAATAAGAACACAATTAAGAACAATCCTCTCGTATTTATTGTTATAAATATAATAACTAACTCACATTGACTTATATTTCTATTTAAATCTTGGTGCCCTAGCAATAATAATATATTAATGATTAAATTAAAATCGATGGTCTCTTCATGTTCACAATAAAAACAAAATTTAATACTTATGTATACAAAGATTACCTTAGTATTTACCTTTTTATCCTCTCTCTCTTTTGTATTAATATTATCTTGTACTTTTTGTACCATAATTTGTACTATTTTTTACTTTTTTACTATCACACTATACACTTGTTGAACTCATCTGTATAACTTTTCAAGATATTACAACTCAACAATTTATTCATGATCAAGTTAATAATAAAATCAACATAGTAAATACCTACACGTTCCTCAATAACTACTTTTAAAGTATCTTAAGCACTCTTCTGTTTTACCATTATTATTACTATGTAAACTTTTTAACTCCTTTGTACAATTTTAATGCTAACGAAACTACATACCTATGTACATATTAAACCTGTTTGTATCCTTTAAGTACAGTTTATAATGTTATATACTTCAAGCTTACAATTATACTCCTGAATAACATGTGTAACTTAAATAATGTGATTCTGTAAAAGCCTTCAAGGCGTGTATGAATAAATAAAATAAATAAATAAAAATCAATACTGCAGGTACTCTTTACAATGAATGTGAACATTTAGATTTGACATGTAAAAGACAAATATTTTTATTTGTAAACATGATTCTGTGAGTACCCTCATAAATGTACGTAATTTACATGATTGTGTACGGATAAACAAATTTATGCATGCGCTTATTGAGATAAATAATCAATGCTAAATTTAATTTGAACCATTGAAAATAATCCTAATGATATTGCCACAATGTTACGATTTAGGCTCTGCCGTAATAATTATTCCATCGTAATTAAACCGTTAACTGATGTGGAATGTAATAGTTATGCATTTGCTTACGGATGACACATTGGATTATTGATCGTTAAAATAACAATGTTCGTAGCGAACAAATGCACCAGGACGGCAATAGACCTAACTAACTAACCATCACGGCGTTTCCCGCTGGGGTAGGCAGAGAGGCCGGACCGCCAAACAACTCGGTCTTGGCACACACCCTTTGCCTCATTCACATTCATACATCGTCTCATACATACTCTTCTATTATTCTGACTCTTGAAATGACCCGTCACAAGTATCTGATTCACTTGATCGTGCCATGTCTTCCTCGGGCGTCCCCGAATTCTTCTACCATTCACATTTGCGTCATATTTCTTCTTACACTACTTTCTTCGTTCATTCGTTCTACATGCCCAAACCATCTGGGGGTCCCTTTCTTAATCTTACTCATTACGCTTACATCAGCCTTGCACTCTTTGCGGATATCCACATTTCTCATACGATCATGCATAGTTTTACCACATATGCGTCTCAGGGATCTCATTTCAACAGCATTCAGTCTGCTTTCATCCTTCCTCTGCCAGTTCCATGCATCCTGCCATACATCACGGTAGGTACCAGCACTCCATTGTGGACTGCTAGATTCGCTTCTTTTGATATATTTTTTTTTTATATTAGCGCTAGGTCCTCCATTAATGGAGTTACCTGCATTTACCCCTCTCGATATCTCTACCAGCCCTCCCATCTCTCGTAAACATACTACCCAGATACACAAACTCATCCACCTGTTCCAAGTTTTCATCATTCACAACTATATTGCACACTGTTTTCGTACTCTCTCTCTTTCAAACACTATGACTTTAGACTTACTTACATTCATCATTAACTCATTCTTCGTACATACTTCGTTCATCCTAGACACGAGAGACTGTAGATCTTCCATACACAGGAATCAGCACCGCATCATCAGCATACAAAAGGCAACATACCTTCAGATTACTCAATTTCGCTCCCAATTCCACCTTTTTCAATTATTGCATACAAATATCCATGTGTAGATTGAATAACCATGGTGACATTACGCAACCTTGCTTAACACCTTTTGTGATGTCAAACCACCCCGTAAAACCACCTAAATATCACTAACGCACATTTTTAACAAAAACTCGATTTCATTATTTTTTATTAAATAATTTTTTTTTCGTTATTTTTCAAGTTTAAATGAGCCGTTGAGAGAGTCTTAAAATGGCTTTGTAGAAATTAGCCAAGCGGTATTATCATGCTAATATTACAGCATCCGTAATAGTTAGAGAATACCTAAAGGACCAGAAATCATAAATCTCTGTCCTGTCCCCAAAAGCTCCGCCTCCCGCTCCCCGATTTCCCAGGCCCTTCCGAAGGGAGCAATTTCCGAAGATGTCCTATTTTTATTGGCATTATTTAACGGTGGGCCGTCGTAAAACACGAAACAGTGCCTTCACAAAATAATTTACGCGACTGCCTAAATTAAATCCATTCTTTTGTTTGGAGTTGCGATACACTTTGAGAACTTAATTAGGCCTTTGTAGACTCGGCGAGACATTCTCCGTGAGCAAACTGTTCTCTGCACACTTTTAGAGTTATTACAGTAAGTAAAGATAAATCTTACTGATAAGGCCCGTAGCTGAATGCCTGAATCATTCCTGCGAACAGAATTTGCACGTCTGCAAGTGAACGAGATTTTACAAAAGCTAGTTAAAATATATTCTTGGCTGGTACAAAATTATGTATCTACATCTGCAAAAAGCTTTTTTCATCCAACATCAGCTATGATTTTTAGTTTCATTCGTATATCTTTTAAAAGTTATTCACGTCAATGTGATATTTAATCATTGAAGACAAAGATAATACTAATAAATCTGAACGAAACATGTAACAAAAAGATACGGAAAATAAAAAAGGGTAACGTTTTCAACCGGGAATCGAACTCATGTTATCTGTATTACCGGGACAACGAATTTGATCGACAAAAATAACGTAAAAATCATGTTACAATGGCCGAGTGCTTAGAATTTTTTTAATGTATAATTTTATTTATTTATTACACGCCCTAATGGGCTTTTGTATTCTACTGTATGAGTTGTGATGATGACAGATGATAGATGATGTAGGCCCTGAGGGAAATTATTTTTTCCTCAGGGCCTCCTGTGTGGAGTTAATGTAAAAAAAAAAGTTGTAGTTTATAAGTTACACAATTATTGAATTCACACATAAATAGATATGCGTGTATTCAAAAATTGCAGAAATTATACACGTCTATTTATTTCTTGTTTTATAAAAGAATTGGAATATACATTTTGAATAGTGGTGTACACAAAGTTATTTGTTTCATTAAAAAAAAAAAAGGAATAAACATTTCATTGAAGAAGAAGATAACACTTATAATCTAAATGAAAATATGAAAGAAAACAAGACACAGAAAAACAGAAAAAAACAATGGTCGCAACTGGGACTCGAACCCAGACCTCTCGTCTAACCGGGACGTGAAAAAAAAAATGGAATAAACATTGTTTATACTGGTATGTTTTTAGGTTTTCACGGCCAAAAAGTATTTTTGTTATTGTTTTTGGGGTGTTATGCCGTGTTTCGCTACCTCCTTCTTTAGCCAACGTTTCGGACAGCGTTACAGTGTCCATCATCAGGGCAGATGAGTAAATGATATTGGTGAGAGTGTTTACTTATGTGTGTCGAAGCGATACCGTGCTGCCAGCTCCATTTCTCTACGAGCTGGTGTTAGAAAAAATTCAGCATGGTTTTTTTGCGTTTAGCTTTGGTGTAGCCGTCAATTACTGGATACCAAGAACTATTGAGCTTAGCTCCGTCGTCTCTGTTAATATTGATGGGGTTTTTATGGATTTCAATTGCCTCCGTAATTAGGCGTGCTCTGTAAGTTTTGGGTCTTCCCAGGACTTCAGGAACAAATCCAAAGTAATGGCCGGTTTCGATTAAGTGCTCGGCGATTGCCGATTTGTCAGGGTGGCCAAGTTTACAAGCACGAAAGTGTTCCGAAATCCTTTTGGAGATCGTTCGCTCTGTCTGGCCTACATAGACCTTGTCACATCCGGAACAGCTGAGTTTATATACTCCATCTGTTTCCAGAGGAAACTTAGTCTTTGCCGACCTCAGTAGGTCTTGGATTTTTGTCGTGGTTCCGAAGACCGTCTTGATGTTCTCTTTTCTCAACAGCCTGGCAATTCTGTCTGTTACATTATGGACGTAAGGCAGGAAAGCGCAGCCTTTTGACTCTTGTTCACCCCTGTCTTCGTTTCGTGCTGATTTGGCTCTTATGATTTGCCTTGTCTGCCTTGCTGGGTAGCCGTTACGCTCCAGTGCATCGGTGAGTTTGGTCAGTTCTAATCCGAGTTTTGGCTCCTCACATATTCTGGTCGCTCGGGTTACCAAAGTATGGATGAGACCTCTCTTCTGAGCGGGGTGATGATGCGAATCAGCGTGGAGATACCTATTTGTATGTGTTGGTTTCCTATAAACTGTGTGTCCTAGGCTACCATCCTCTTTTCGCATCACCTCCACATCCAGAAAAGGCAGGACTTTTTGGTTATTTTCCAGCTCCATCGTGAATTTAATTTTGCTGTGTAGTGAGTTGAGATGGTCCAGGAATTCGTTCAGTTTCTCTGTTCCGTGAGGCCAGATGGCGAAGACATCATCGACATAGCGCCACCATACTTTAGGAACAGCCGAAGCTGTGTCGAGTGCCACTTCTTCAAACTTCTCCATAAAAAAGTTGGCTAGAACTGGCGACAATGGACTGCCCATCGCAACTCCCTCCACTTGCTCGAAAAGTTCACCCTGAAAAGCAAAATAACCTGTTTTGAGGCAGTGTTCAAAAAGTTTGCAAATGTCATCTTCATAAATCTCCCTGAGCAAAGTCATGGAGTCTTCTAGAGGAACATTTGTAAAAAGAGACACTACATCAAAACTGACAAGGATATCTCTTTCATCAGTCTTTACCTTCTTGAGCTTACTGATTAGATCTGTGGAATCCTTAATCCAAGATTCAGTTTTCCCAGTTTGCATCTGCAACAATCTCGATAGGTATTGGGAAAGTTTGTACGTCGGTGCACCAATAGCACTGACAATCGGTCGCATTGGGATATCCTTTTTGTGGATTTTCGGAAGACCGTATAGGGCAGGAGTTCTGGAGGCTTTTACGAAAAGCCCAGATCGATCCTCTTTCCTAATACTGGAAGCTTTAACTAGTTCCCTTGTCTTCAGGTCAATCTTGTTGGTGGGGTTGTTTTTTATTTTCTTATAGGTGCCGGCATCGCACAGGAGGTCTTCCATCTTTTTGATGTAGTCTACAGTATTAATCACGACAGTGGCAGTGGCATCATTACAATGATGAAAGTCCACAAAATGACAGAGACGCAAGCAGAGGACATACGTCAAGAGACTTGCCATATTTTGAAAAGGGCAGAAATACCCCGCCCAAACATCACAAAAGGAGAGTTTGCGGCCCTAAAAGAATTGCGCGCCAATGAGGAAATCTTGGTTCTGCCAGCCGACAAAGGCAATGCCACTGTCGTGATTAATACTGTAGACTACATCAAAAAGATGGAAGACCTCCTGTGCGATGCCGGCACCTATAAGAAAATAAAAAACAACCCCACCAACAAGATTGACCTGAAGACAAGGGAACTAGTTAAAGCTTCCAGTATTAGGAAAGAGGATCGATCTGGGCTTTTCGTAAAAGCCTCCAGAACTCCTGCCCTATACGGTCTTCCGAAAATCCACAAAAAGGATATCCCAATGCGACCGATTGTCAGTGCTATTGGTGCACCGACGTACAAACTTTCCCAATACCTATCGAGATTGTTGCAGATGCAAACTGGGAAAACTGAATCTTGGATTAAGGATTCCACAGATCTAATCAGTAAGCTCAAGAAGGTAAAGACTGATGAAAGAGATATCCTTGTCAGTTTTGATGTAGTGTCTCTTTTTACAAATGTTCCTCTAGAAGACTCCATGACTTTGCTCAGGGAGATTTATGAAGATGACATTTGCAAACTTTTTGAACACTGCCTCAAAACAGGTTATTTTGCTTTTCAGGGTGAACTTTTCGAGCAAGTGGAGGGAGTTGCGATGGGCAGTCCATTGTCGCCAGTTCTAGCCAACTTTTTTATGGAGAAGTTTGAAGAAGTGGCACTCGACACAGCTTCGGCTGTTCCTAAAGTATGGTGGCGCTATGTCGATGATGTCTTCGCCATCTGGCCTCACGGAACAGAGAAACTGAACGAATTCCTGGACCATCTCAACTCACTACACAGCAAAATTAAATTCACGATGGAGCTGGAAAATAACCAAAAAGTCCTGCCTTTTCTGGATGTGGAGGTGATGCGAAAAGAGGATGGTAGCCTAGGACACACAGTTTATAGGAAACCAACACATACAAATAGGTATCTCCACGCTGATTCGCATCATCACCCCGCTCAGAAGAGAGGTCTCATCCATACTTTGGTAACCCGAGCGACCAGAATATGTGAGGAGCCAAAACTCGGATTAGAACTGACCAAACTCACCGATGCACTGGAGCGTAACGGCTACCCAGCAAGGCAGACAAGGCAAATCATAAGAGCCAAATCAGCACGAAACGAAGACAGGGGTGAACAAGAGTCAAAAGGCTGCGCTTTCCTGCCTTACGTCCATAATGTAACAGACAGAATTGCCAGGCTGTTGAGAAAAGAGAACATCAAGACGGTCTTCGGAACCACGACAAAAATCCAAGACCTACTGAGGTCGGCAAAGACTAAGTTTCCTCTGGAAACAGATGGAGTATATAAACTCAGCTGTTCCGGATGTGACAAGGTCTATGTAGGCCAGACAGAGCGAACGATCTCCAAAAGGATTTCGGAACACTTTCGTGCTTGTAAACTTGGCCACCCTGACAAATCGGCAATCGCCGAGCACTTAATCGAAACCGGCCATTACTTTGGATTTGTTCCTGAAGTCCTGGGAAGACCCAAAACTTACAGAGCACGCCTAATTACGGAGGCAATTGAAATCCATAAAAACCCCATCAATATTAACAGAGACGACGGAGCTAAGCTCAATAGTTCTTGGTATCCAGTAATTGACGGCTACACCAAAGCTAAACGCAAAAAAACCATGCTGAATTTTTTCTAACACCAGCTCGTAGAGAAATGGAGCTGGCAGCACGGTATCGCTTCGACACACATAAGTAAACACTCTCACCAATATCATTTACTCATCTGCCCTGATGATGGACACTGTAACGCTGTCCGAAACGTTGGCTAAAGAAGGAGGTAGCGAAACACGGCATAACACCCCAAAAACAATAACAAAAAAAAAAAAAAAAAAAAAAAAAAAAAAAATTGTTTATACTGGTTATTTTTAAGGTGAAAGATTTTCCCAAATCAGAATATTTATTGAAATCGGGGAATTTTGGTAAGTTTGATTAATTGAAGCAATCCAGGACAGTCAATTTTGTAATGCAGTATTTTATGTAATAGTATTAAATCTGTGTTTATTCTTTTTCTGAAAGCTTTAGTAAGGACATTTTATCCAGTAGGTAATCAATATCCATCCATACTATACTTACTTATCCAAACTAATATTATAAATGCGAAACTGCTCGAGTTTGTTTATGACCTTTTCACGCATAACACAATATAAAGACTTTAATAATTCTTTCACCATTAGAAAGCTAAATTATATGCGCAGACTATATTCTGTATATGATGGCAAGCTCTGGCGTTATGAAATTATAAATATTAATATATTATATTTGTTATACGTTTTCTGTCGCTAACAAAAGTGAGTTTTTGATAACGTCAGAAAAAAATCGATTCCATGCAAACGATGTTGTTATATTTGTGGGCTCTAAGCTGGTAGGTATTCAGCCCCCTGGTCGGCTACTGCTCCAGAAAATTCAAATATTAGAATATGTTTTGTTTTTTTTTGGACAAGCTTCTGTTTTGCAATAAATGTCATATAAGAGTTCCTATATTAAAAATATAATTCGTAACGATTGTAAAGACTGAATAATAAATAGTGTAATTTTTTATTATATTAACAAACTTCCAAATATTTAATTAAATATAAACTTCCGAAATGTTTGTAAGCGCATAAATTCCGAACGAATGAACAAAATTGGATAATTCTTTTTTTCTTTGAGCTATAGCTTTATGAAATTTAGGTGGCAGGTGAGATGTTTGAAAACTAAATGCAAGGGAATGAATGTATGGAATGCGGGAGGGGAGGAGGGGGGATAATTGATAAGTTCAACCGCTACAGTAACTTCCCGTAATACCATGCGAGCGAAGCCGCGGGGGAAAAGCTAGTATATTATAAAAGAAAGTCCATAAAAACGTGCGGTTCGCAAAAATTCAAAAACGAATTTGTAAGGGAATATGCAATTTCCCTTACTAATTCGTTTTTGTAAGGGAAATTGCATATTGCAATTAATTAATTGCATTTACTAAATACATATTTTAATTTCGAAATTATTATGATTGTAATTTTCATAATAATTTCTAAAAAATGATTAATATAATATTTAATCTATATAATTTTCATAAAATGACCATTCCTACTCCAATGTAAACATGTATCCCTTCAAAAAGCAATTTAAAAAAATCCCATGCATCATAAATATTATAACAATTGACAATAAAATTAGGCCATTAATAATTCATATTACTTGTAAGGTTTTTCCTGAACAATATTGAAGTGAGCTACAAACCCAAGGTAATTAGCCCACTGGAATTACCAAAATATTTAGAAATTCGACAGTCTAAAACGACTTAGTAACAAATTTAATTAGTATAATTTCCGAAACGTTGGCTAAAGAAGGAGGTAGCGAAACACGGCATAACACCCCAAAAACAATAACAAAAATACTTTTTGGCCGTGAAAACCTAAAAACATACATACCTAAGTTTTATATTTGCTTTTATTATAATATATTTTAGGTATTATGTTTTTATTAGTCAGTCCACATTCATTGCATAACGTAGGCTCTTGCAGAAAAGCTCACCTCGTGTATTCTATATCAATGTAACTTTATTTTCATCATACATTCGAAGAAAAACGATCAACCTACCACTTTCAACTTTTTCCTCGCCTCTTAATTTCCATTATAACTTAGAACATCGTTGCTAACCCGGTGCCTTCATTTTCGACGTAAACTTAAAGTTATTTTGTAAGTGGCATTAAAAATTCTTAACGGAAAATGAATGAAATTCGTACGACTGTAAATAAAGTTGCGGGCCTTTTCTTTTATAATTTTAAATAGTTTTTACAACTTTTGTTCTCCTTTTAATTCGGTTGTTTCAAGAATTTATATCGTAAGAGGTTTCCACTAAAACAATTCAGATCCATTGACATTCTTCGTTTTACAAGTTTTTTATCTTTATTTTTACGCTGGTATTTTTAGAGCTAGCTTTTTTTATTACTAATGCATTGTTAGGAAGAGGTTTCTCTGTGTGTTGTTTGTTATTAAGCTGCCGCTACCCGAATTTCTACCGACTTCTTACATATCTCCCTTAAACATTTGAAGTTTTTAAGCTAGACGTTCCCCACGCCGAAACTCAAATTATATGAAATTCCCTCGATAGAAAAAAATCGCGAAGTATGTCCCGAAAATTATTAAAAACACGTTCACATCACTTATTTTAGAAGCTATATGTATGAAAAAATTCACAGTGTTTTTTAAATGCTATTTTAGATGTTCCCCACAAGATTTTTGCTCTATTTTAAACGAGTCGTGTTATATTAAACATTTTCATAATTCTCGCTTCAATTTTATCGTTTTAATTATTAGCGCGCTCTCTCCATCATTCGTAATTACATATCTCTCCATCTTCTTCTTTTTGAGCTGGTATACGGCGCCTTACCTAATTGATTGTTGATTTTCTCGTTGTGAATCATTCATTTTTCCGTAATCAATATATAATAATCATATGAGACGCTGATTATAACATTAGTATCGCTGATTCATCATGCATGCATTATTAATCGGTGTTGTGAAATAACTATGCAGGGAGTGCTGCATTTAATACCCCTGCACACGCGCAAAATTTAACATTTCAAAATCCATATAAATTAAAAAGAGTCTCCCCAGTGTCGTCTCATGTGCGCACCTCCGTGTAGCATAATGGATTTTTATTCACGCAACTTTACTGCAGCGATGTTACTAAACTAAATTTGCTCGTGTGCCCGTGTGTGACAAAAAGGTGTTCTGAAAACACAACATTATTATTTGATCGAATTGTTGCGATTTCGATTTTAACTTACGAACAGTTATTATCTTTACTGCTTTGAGGAATATTTACATTAATGATATTTTAATTTTTATTGGAATAACTTTTGAAGGTTTTACCCATCAATGTAATTTATCACCGAAGAAGAAGATAATACTAATAAATTTAAACGAAACATGAAACAGAAAGACACAAAAAAAATTAAAAAAGGTAACGGTCGCAACTGGGAATCGAACCCAGGATCTCTTTCTTGCCTTATTGGGACACAGCGCCTTAATCAACTCATGTAAATGTAAATAAAATCAGACATGTTTATCCGGGCCACTATATACGTTACAAAAAAATGCGTTCATTGTGATCATTTATAAAAAAGCAAGCAGCCAAATTAAATGAGAGAAATTAGTTGACGACAATATTGTTAATTCTGAATTTGAAATATGAGCTCGTCAAAAATGACTTCAAATTAAGAGGTCCCAATGGCCGAGTTAGTTAAGACGATGTGTAAGGAAGACAAGATATCCTGGGTTCCTTTTTTTATTTTTCTGTGTCTTGTTCCGTTTCATGAATCGTTTAGGTTTATTAATATTTTCTTCTTCTTCAATGATATATTCATTTACCGATGACCAGTTGAGACAGTCACCGGTAATAATACCATGCAGAGTTGGGACGATGACCTCATAAAAAGAAATCTCGATGAAATGGCATTCCCTGTCCTAAAATAGAAAGACAGGAACCAGACGATCTCCCAGCATTAAAACAATACTGAAAATGAGAAGCTGGAATGATTTAACCTCTCTTGCGAAACTGCACTTGTACTTGTGATGCATGCCTACAAATTGAAATTGACAATTTAACGTTTTTTATACGTTATTCGATGCCTCTTTAAGTTGACCACCGGATCTCCTAAATTATAAATGTGCACTTAACGAACCGATATTGTTCTAATGCGGACCTAACGAGCCCATCGCGTGAATGGAAACGCTCAAAGTCTGTACAGCTAATTTTACTAAATAAATAATAGTCTGTCGTAAAATAATTGAAATGTTTAAAATGATACCTCTGTTAATCATTAAAAATACCTAATGGACTATAAAATAATATGTTATACTAATGCAGACTGCAAACTATTGCAGTGAAAGTATTTAAAAAAAAACATACATTTGCCTCAGAATCATTGCCTCTCGAAAGACAGTCAGAAATTTACATTTCGAATGATCACCGAAATAAACTTGAAAAATTACGACATGAATGACATAAAAATTTTAATAAAAGAAAAACCTCTTTCAAATATAATTTTTTTAATAAATAAAATATAATATTTACCTACTTTATCGCTATTTTTATCCTTTATTTTTCCCAATTTTACATTTAGTATACACATTATTATGATAATCATAAGAATAATTGGGAGCCCACTAAGACGCAGTCTGTGCGTGGGTAATATAGTTAAATATATTTTATTATTGTACCTAGAAAGAAACAAACAGTGAGCATATAAAGCAACAACATAATAAAATTTGTCTAAACAGTTAGTACAAAAAGCGTATACGATAGTGTAAAGTTTGTGAGAAACAAAAAGTGATGTAAATTAAATAAATAAAGTTTCAAAATCTGTATTTTTAAGCCATAATTTTAACTCTATTAAGTATTGAGAAAGTTTAGTTGCCACTTGAATATTTTTCGGTGAACGATTGAAAGTACGAGGCCCAATGAGTCTTGTGTGTTTGCATTTGTTTGGTCTTAGTTTGGGGAGTTTAAATTAAATTAAATTATTATTTCTAAAAAAAATTTCCCCTTTTTCGAATTTTAATTAAGCTTGTCTGAATCATTCCGATAATCAATTTCAATTTTAAAAAAAACCAAGCAAATCCCAGTTTTAGGTGTTATTGAACCGGACTTACACAGAGACCACCGAAATTATTATTTTTCTTGTTTGCATTTATTTTATTTTTATTTAGTTCAATTTAATTAAAAGCTTGTGTACATTTATATTATTAACTTGGATTATTTGTTGTGCGACTGTCTAAATGTAATAAATTATTTCCCAATATCATTATAATCTAATAAATTGTAATTAGTAATCCGTTAATCCGATAAATTATGAATTTATCGTCATGTCATATTATACGATTTGAATTAAGTGAGGAGTGGGAGTAATATATCCCTAACATTAGCACTAAATTATTATTTGTTTATATTACTTACCCACGTATAAAGGGAGCTATTACACACCAGGTTAAATAATTTGTTAAATTTGGTTGGCGGGTATGGGTACCTCCGCCCCGGGAACCATTTATTAGATAACCAATACCTCTGCAATAGGTCACCCCAAGTGGTTCGCTGAGTTTGGTGACTTAGCAAGGTTGCCCGTGTTCACGGGGTGAGGTTTGTTTAGGTCTTGACGGCAAATGAGTCTGCGTACCTACTGCGTGGCAGGCTGGATCGAAAAAGACTTGTTGAGGGAGGCCTTGCACCGCAGTTGGAGAGATGGATCATGCGTTCATTCCTGTACATTTCCGTCACACTAAGCCCCAGATACCTGCTCATCCCTCATACCATTGTCCTTCCCAAATCTTCATTTCCTTAAAAAAAGATCCCCCACACAGCATCCCCTAAGATAACATGGGCCCTGAAAATTTTTTTTCGTCAGGGCCTCCGGTGTGGAGCATGTAAAAAAAAACAAGTATGCAGTTTACACGCGGTAGAAGAAAAACCTTCAGAAAACCAAAGTAGACAAATGTGGGAGGCTACGAAGCACCGCACAAAGAGGAGACCGATTATTTCATGTCATTTTCTCGCAGGTTAAATCCTGTAGGTGTATGTGTTTGTCTTTTTGGTGTCGCTATTTTTCGTTTTACAACGGTGGCGGTGCTAAAGAAGTTTTCACTTCAATAAATTGTCTTTTATATTCATTTTTGGAACACAGTTCCTAGCGCCATTGTCTGCTTTACGTCATATCCCCCGATAGATTCAATGAAAGAATTGCAATTGTCGATGTAAATTTACTGTTTAATCTTCGATTCTTACACACATATCCGTTGTGCGTTGTGAGTGCGCTTAATGTATTCCCATTGTTCTTCAAATGCTGCATCGCGTTTAATTAACATTCTCGTCGCACATTTCCGCTGATCGACTAACCTTGCTGGGTACGGAGATGAACAAATCACAGGTGATTATTAGATAGTTAATCATCTATGCTGATTCTTTTGCGTTGCAGGATTGCAACATATCATCAAGATGCATACAATACATAGAGTTATAATTAAAAATACCAAGTCTTTAATCAGTTAAAAAATCTCCATCTTTTGTTTCTTGTCAATTGTTCTTTTTTTAAATATAAAGATGGAATGTTTTTGTGATACGAGGAATTATTTGTTTTTCTTTTTATTAATATTTACTCTTAACCCCTCAGGTCTCGGGCACACTCTGTTTAAAGGTCAGAATTGATTTGCACTCAAATTCACATAAATGGAATACGATTGAACGTATCCGAAAACTTTTTGAAATGATGAAATACGCTTTCAAGTTTGCAGCGTTTGCGAATCTGGATTCCCACGATCAGCGCCAGTGCTGCGTTTGGGAAAAGGGCTCCATGCATGGGTAGGAAAAGAGAGTGTCTCATTTGCTCTCTGCTGAGCTCAAACACGGTAGGCTTGAGTTCAAACAGCTCAGAGTGGGCCGCAGTCTTTACTCATTGGAACGGTCACCAGCATTTCTCGTCACACATATCTCCAAATAAAACTCTGGTTTGGCATAATACAACAATATATTAGGTAGTAAAATACAAAGGACAGGTTCGGTTTAGGGAAATAGGTTGGATAGCTTACTGCGTATATTGCGGCGGTTGTAGAGGTTTCTTTATTCTATGAAGGCGTATAGGCAAGTCCTAAGTCCATTTTAGTAAGGGTTTGAGCCATCCTGCAGGCAAAAGGCCGTCAAAAAAAAATGAAACTTACGTATACATTATTAGAAAAATGTATTATAAACGTTATCGTCACTTCATTATTTTGTCATTTCATGTAAAAATAATTAATAAAAGTTCCACGAAGTTTGATTTCATAAGTGTGCACATTTTAATTATTTTGTGGTTCACAAAATGCCGTTCACTAATGCCATTTAGATCACATTTCTCACCATTATAGTGACAGAGACAACGATTTCTATGAGACCTATATAAGTTGTTCGCAAAACCGAACAAATGCCTGTAGGATTTAGTAGATATTTCCAAAATATTTTTTCTATATCTGCCTTTCTACATACATATTATGTAAATTAGCTAGCTGTTAACGTTTTTTGTTAAAAAATAAAGCCTGTTACAGAAATGAAAATTTCTTAACGTCATGATTTCAATTGCTTTATTTTTTCGCACGCTGGGTTTCGCAAATGTAACCGTTTACGCGTTTATCTCTTTAGAATTATTTGAGATAATTTCGCTGTGTATTTGCTCAAGTCGTTACGTTACACATAAATATTCAATTTCCTAGATATTGTCTCGCAATGTTACCGTTCGTTGATTTATATCCCCGCATTTCTGCCAAAGTTTCATTTCTCCGCCATCATAATAATGGAGTGTGCGAAGACGGGAGCTACTTGAACCCGAAGAAGAAATTGTATTCTCCCCCCGGAAGCTCCGCCGAATGCCTTCTACCCTACTGACTCCTGAGATACTTGCCTCCCTCTCTGCAATCTGCATCTTCCGTTTATTTCGTTATAAAAACTGATTAGACTGAATCAATCTTCGATCGGTTCAAATCGTATTGATTTTTTGAAGCTTACTGTCGACTTCGACACAACCTTTCTCTAATGATATTAAAGCGGGTATACGGAGAATATAATACAACAAGTAAGTAGACGACAGATGTGGCATCAATAACATACAGTAGAATCCGTTTTTTATGACTCCGCCTATATTGACCAACCGCTTAATATGACGTAATTACACAGCGAAGTTTGGTTTTCATATAAAATTCTTTATAACAAAGTCGGATATAGTGACTTCGCTTATAGTGACATGTCGCTTATTATGACCCATTTTTGATAAATTATGTCTTAATTTCTTGGAAAATTATGTCGGTTATAGTGACGCGTGATGCCCAACCACGTTAATATGCCGTGTTTCTCTCGTCACGAGTCTTAATATGCTCTTTTCTCACGTCACGAGTTTTAATATGCTGCTTTTCTCTGTATTAAAATAAATACATACATTTATACTTAACAAAAACAGGAGGTTGTTTATTTTCTACCAAATGCTTTGTATGACGTCCGTTTAGTATGACGTGTTTGTCATTTCCCTTCGATGTCATTATAAACGGATTCCACTGTATTTGAATCGGATTAACAGACATGTGAAATATGTGTGTGCATTCCTCTCTGCCAACCTGTGCGCTGAAATAACCTGATTGTTAGAAGAGTGGGCTGAGAAATCAATTAGGATCTAATCATTTCTGAGCAGAAGGTTTTAGTAATGCATAATAATATCTCCATCAATCTCGTGTAATAACTGTAGTTATACCGATGTATGTACATGTCATGCATTTCAACTAAGCTGGGCATCTTTGTGTGGGCGAGAGATCTACAGCACTGAGCACACATACCGTAACTGGAAGTGTGTATTCAACAGTATTATTTGTTATTGAATCTGTGTGTAACTAACTGGCTTTGTTTTGTCATAGTACTTCATGAAATGTGTGCTCAAGTGAAAGCTCGACTAGTGAGTGAAGCCGTATGGCGGCTGCAATAGGTTAGTTTGTATTAAAAGATTTAATATTTCTTCAACCATTTTATGTAATTGTCTGGTCAACAAATAATGGATCCAATCAAAAAATCCAGAATAGCTATGAAACAAATTTTGAAGTGTAATGAATATATAGAGAAAATGCTTAAGGAATTAGATATAATGAGTGTTGTTTTCTTCAACGTGCTAATTTTTACCTACGAAATTTTTAACAAATTACTACCAACCTACTTTAGAGACAGCGTGTAGTCTGTCAAATAAGAGTAGAAAATATTAAAAATGGAACTACAAAATTTGTAGGCTGGCAACACCAATTTATATGTCAAATATTATTTTAAAGTGCTATGACACTGAATATGTAGAACACTAATCACATTTAAAAAAACATTTTTTTGTTGCACTCAAGGTACCTATTTAATGACATAAATTTGATTAAATGGTGTTTTACTAAGTGATTTGCTTTAATTTAATTTAACATAAATTTGAATTTTACAGTAAGTAGAAAGGAAGAATCACTAATGGTGAGTTTAGTTACACTACTTTTAAATCTGAATGAGTTAAATATATTCAGATCTAAAATTAGAGACACGATCTAAAGCCCGAACAACGCTTGGCACTTAAGCTAGTATTAAAAAATGTGAGCAATTTCTAAACTGTGCTTTATATTTTATTACGACATTTATTATTCTTCATTATGTTATCACATAATTGCAAATGTTTAATATAATATACCTATACGCAATTCTAATTTTTAGATCAGTGTGTATCTATATTGCAATGAAAAATTTTTTCCACTTTTAAAAATGTAGATTACACAGCTTTACATTTACACCTTGTGTTATATTTTATTGCCATTTGAACAACAGTGGCGCCCTCCTATATTTTCTATTCTTTATTGACGAACTGTACATCACAATACGAACTTCCACACACATCCTACAAAACGAAAAGAAAACATCATACTAAAAAATGAACAAATCAAAAACACAGACTGTTTACTGTATAAAGGAATCTGTATAAAAGAAAAAAATGTACGTAGGTATGTTTATATTAGACCACACGACTGGATCTATTTTAAGTTCAATAAAAATAAATAAACGAGCTTCGAACTCATACTTACATCGATTCGTTTTCTCTTTGAGGCGGGCATTATCTTCCATTTGGAAATATCTGTCCAACTTTAAAGAAAGATTTCATATATTTATTGACTGTTATGTTTTCCGTGGTTTGACTCATTCTTTATAGGCTTTAATGGACTTGTGTTCGGTGTCGTAGAAGTGGATGTTTAAGGCCTACGCGTTCTTCAGGCTTAATCAGATAAAAGTCTCGGGGTAACAATGATTGATTGTGGAAAGTCTTACGGTCGATCGAGTAAAATTTGATTAAAAATGTTAACTTTCTCCCACCATCTTTTTGTCAGTTTACCGATGGGTATTTACTTGTATAAGTCGCATGCTCGTGACCTAGTTTTGCAGTATTTTAATATGACGTTTATATTTGGGAGGTTAGTATGGGTACCGCTGCCCCCGGTACCATTTGTTGATTCGCTACGTTTGGTGACTTTTCAGGGGTGCCGGGTTTATGCGGTTAGGTTTGCTCAGGTCTCGGGCGGTGGATGCGTCTGCCCACCAACTTGCAGGTCGGATCGGGAGAATGGTTGAGGCCGTTGAGGGAGACTTTTCGAACTCTCCAACAGAACTCTTTTGGAAAGTCGCCTTGCACCACACGGGGAAGGGTGGATTCATATGTCCGTCACTCTTGGAAGTACTGACCCCCGACTTCCTACCCACCCTTCATACTTTTTGTGCCCAGCATTTCCTCTCCCACAAAGACCCTCAACACAGCATCCCCAAAGATGACACGGGCCCTGTATGGAGCTAATGTTTTTTTGTTCATTTGATCTTGAGTTTTCATTAGTATTTCAAATTCCATATTTCAGTACTCTTCACATGCCAATTGTGAAGCATTGTTTGAACACATGTTATGTAATCATTTATCTGCCAAAAATTGTGCGACTTGCCGAATACCTACCAATAAACTACGTAAATAACATTATTCCTTTGCAGCAATTAGATTAAGCGAAACAAATAGTTGCTTCAAACCACTATCTTAAATTGATTTTCACTGTTGAACTGTTTCGGGATAACCCTTCCTTCGTCAGGACGAAAGTATTAGTGTCAAGTCATTAATGTCAGATTGACACCAGCCCAGCAGATCGGCCGAGCGGAAGGGCCGCCCCTCGGACCCAATCCGAGGGAAGAGAACTTTGGTCTATTCACTTTCTGGCCCGTTTACTCGGCTGTTGTCAACTTGGCATACGTGTTGGACTGGGAACTAACATCAGGAGATAGGTAGATGAAGGGGATACGTTATGAAACTTGAGGATCCCGCGAAAAAATAAAACACTTCTATTAAAATTCCAGGCTCTTTCGTCAATTCTGCTTGCCCCCTATTAGGGTGGTGTGCTTTTCTTTGATATGCATAATTCATTCTGCGATGCATTTGTCTTTTTCCCTCCCATCAATGAATCGCAAATGGACCCAATCCGAGGGAAGAGAACGTTGGTCTATTCACTTTCTGGCCCGTTTACTCGGCTGTTATCAACTTGGCATACGTGTTGTACTGGGAACTATCATCAGGAGATAGATAGATGAAGGGGATACGTTATGAAACTTGAGGATCCCGCAAAAAAATAAAACTTTTCTATTTAAATTGCAGACTCTTTCGTCAATTCTGCTTGCCCCCTATTAGGGTGGTGTGTTTTTCTTTGATATGCATAATTCATTCTGCGATGCATTTGTCTTTTTCCCTCCCCTCAATGAATCGCCAATGGACCCAATCCGAGGGAAGAGAACGTTGGTCTATTCACTTTCTGGCCCGTTTACTCGGCTGTTGTCAACTTGGCATACGTGTTGGACTGGGAACTATCATCAGGAGATAGATAGATGAAGGGGATACGTTATGTAACTTGAGGATCCCGCGAAAAAATAAAAACACTTCTATTAAAATTGCAGGCTCTTTCGTCAATTCTGCTTGCCCCCTATTAGGGTGGTGTGCTTTTCTTTGATATGCATAATTCATTCTGTGATGCATTTGTCTTTTTCCCTCCCCTCAATGAATCGCTAAAAGACCGAGTACGCCCTCGGTTCCTACAACGCTGTTTGAGAGTCGGTTAAATAATGTAGCGACTCACTCAGAACCGCCAAAAGTGGCCGCCTGCATAATTGAATGACAATGTTTTTGTAAACTTTTTACTTTGCATGCTGCTTTTGCTAACTTGTACGTCAGAGAATCCGAAATCTTGAATTTATGCACATTTTAATGCGCTCAAACTGCAGAATTAAATCGCATTTTAAATGCAGCATTTCTCTGGTGAATGTCGGAATACTGTTCGGTCCAGAATTTGAAGATAAAATTGTAACCGAATTTATACCACGATTGGGCGCTAAACGTAACAAAGCATTTTGAAAAGTATTGAATGTATAGCAAGGTTTATCAAAAGTTAGTATGAATAAAAATATCAGTCCTATAAAATGAAATGAAAGAATGTTTATGCTAAATAATATTATAATATGTTTATTATAATAATGAAGTTAAACAAATAAAGGTTATTCACAAGGACCTGACTAATGATTATTGTTTGAAACATCTTTAGGGTGTATACGAAACTCGAAGAGACTTCATAGGTTAAATTATTAAATGTCACGTATAAAAATGATTTTAATGTCAAGTAGAAAATTAAGATATGTCAGTCGCCAGGTCATTTCAACATTACGACCAAGTGTTAAAGAAAAGGAAGTTATTTGGTTTACCGTAATTGAAGCAACTGAATAAGTATTATCATATATTATACGTGTCTCGAAGTCCCGTCATTCTTCTGGTCTTCATGATCTTTAAGTACGCCCGCCCTTGAACCCTGCAAAATCCCAACTGAAGCATAGGAGTTTGTTCCGAGCGGTGGCTGTCATGTCGTAAAGGTGTGCGCCAGTCGATCGATTTATTAGATGTGATCAACGGGAATCTGGGTCAGATGTTTTTATTTGCTTCAGAATGACTTGATATACATACTGGGTAAATTCGTTTCTGTGGAATAAAATAAAGTCGTAGTACTGCTATAAATAGGAACTAATTTCTTTATCGAAAACATTTGAAATTGAGAAGGAATGTGTGTATTATGGATATACAAAATAAATAATGTATCTGTACTATCGTTGTTGTCGATGTTGCACATCGTTTGTGGTTGAAAAATGATTTTTAAAAGACTCGTTAGCTCGTCTTTTGGTCATCTGCAAATATTTTGGCATCTACGTACGTATTGTATGCGCGCCAAACTTAAATGCCGACCTGAACATGACCCAATCCATTCTCGCTCGGGTAAAGTCATGTTACTGGCTTTACAATAACCGTAAGCGAAACTTTTCGTATCTTAAACTCGCCTGTTGCGACTATTTTGTATCAACGTCAGGTCGGTATTAAAGTTTCGCGCTTACTACACGTTATGCCTGCATAATTTCCATTAATTTACTTGACTCATCAAAATTCCATATGCTGTTGTTTTACAATGAATGCTAATCATTTCAGATTATTGTTTAAGATAAGCTTTGAAAATTTATTATATTTTAAAATACGTTCTAGGTAGCTTATTCTTATAATTTATCAACCCTTACTGTTAACTTATTTGTTAATAGTCAAGTTAACTGCTTGTCAGAAAATGGAAGAATAATGTACATATTATTTATAACTCTTAACAATAAAATTTAATATTCACCTTCTGACAAAAATCCACTGCCACAAAACCTCTGTTGAAATATTTTATTTCGTTCGCTTTTCAGAAAATCTATTTATTATTAATTGATCTGCTTTCTCTATTTGTAGGGATAAATACGTAATAAATATCTATTTATATTTTGCCATTACCATTTTTCCATTGCAGTTGTATTAATATTATGTGTTTGTTTTGTTCCAGGTAAGCGAGCTTTATGAATATTCACCCATCCCACGAGCTGGCAGAATGTATCCGTTGTATGGGTAACCTTTTTTAAAATTTTAAGCATGAATTCAACTCAAAATAAAAATAGATGCAATCATAAAAGCATTATCAATATATTACATATTATCTTTAATCGCGTGTTAAATCAACATATTATTCTTTTATGTGTATCACTAATTGACTACGATTCACGTGATCTAAATGTATTTGTTACATTCAAATAAATTACCCATAATATAAATATTTAAATCACTTATGGGCGCATAATATAATAAATTAATGTGCCGAATTAAAACATGTGAAATTTTTTTTTACATTACTGCCACATAGAAGTCCCAGAGGAAAAAAAACCTATGTCTTCCTTGAGGATGCTATGTAGAGGGTCAAAAGACCCTCTACACTTCTTAAAAGAAATGAAAGGAAGTTCTGGGAAGAAAAAAGGTATGAGGGATGGGTAGGATTCTAGCGGTCAATGTGCCAAGGAGTGACGGACATAAGAATCCATCCCTCCCACTGAGATGCGATGGGTTGAGAGTCCGTCTGGAGAGATCTACGTTAGGTCTACCTCAACCAGTCTCCCAATCCAGCTCGTCATGCAGTAGGTGGGCAAACGCATTTGTCGCCACCTATACAAACCTCACCCCATAAACCCGATTGGTAACAAACATTATTTAAAAGAATTTTATCGTATTTTTAAAATCAACATACGAGTATATGATTTATTCCTTCAGAAACTATGGAAACATCTTTCTTTATAATACGAACCACGTGTAGTGGTAAAACACTCTTATTTCTCCTTATTTTATTTTTAATTCCGAGAAGTGATGATGTTGTGTCTAACCATATGTTTTGTTCCAGACATGTGATATAAAAAACTCTATTCTCGGTATACCAGCGCTATTTCTATCGATTAAGACACATCTCAAAACTGGATACTCGAAATATTTCAAATAATGTTTTTTTATGTTGATTAAAAAAACACGTTTGCCTAGTACGTTTTTTTTTTAATTTTTAAAAATTTATTTACTCTTATACGGGGCTTTTACATTGGGTACAAAATGGTAACATTTTTTACACGAGGGTTAGTAATAATCAATTTAGGTACCAAAAAATAATGTCTTTTACAGTGGTTGTATTTTTGTTTCCACAAAACTCGAATACCTGAAGTTATCAACTAATTTAATTAATCCGGACATAATTAAGATTTTTCAAAGACAGGAACTGGAAAATTTATGAATAGTTTAATTAAAATAATAAATTCCCTTTTTTCGTAATTCGTATTAATTTTTCTCGGAAGGCTGTAACACAATTTAGAAAGTTCAAGTAACTAAAATACGGTTTTAATAAGGTAATCGGCGCCCTAAGATTGGCTTTTTTTAAATATTATCAAGCAACTTCGGAAAAATCTAAAATTTTCAGGTGGTTTTAAAATGAATTTTGTGACAAACTTTATATTAAAGTGACATCTTCGTACGCTTACGTTTTGAATTAATTAAGTACAAAGTCCGCCTTAATTGCTTTCGCATCGAATAATTGTCCTTTTTTGTTTTTTTATTATTTTTTTTCTGAAGCCGTTGCGAACGTAAAGGGTAAACTTCCCTACATTGAAAGTTTCATTGAGAGCTTTTCATTTCCAACTTTAACCCTGTATTGCCCGTGTAGACGGTCCGCTGCATTAAAAAAATTGTTACTGCTATTAATTATTATTATATCGTAATATCGTACACACGTAGTCGATGCGTACAAATCGATTTCTCATATTTTTAACTGAGGTTAGTGAGGTGTGATATATGTATTATTGTAGTTATGTGGCCTGTCAAAAATGTCTTGTTTCGTGTAATAAGATCTCCGTAGTTACTTTGTATCTGATCATTTTTTTGTATTTATTTTAATAAACTCCACAAAATCATTTCTCTCAGCGCCTATGTCATCTTTTAGGATGTTGTGTGGATGGCCTTTTTGTGGAAAGGAAGGAGTGAACCTGAGGCACCTGAAACACGAGAGGCCGGCAAATCGTTCCACAGCTGAGAAGTTGAACTCAAGAATGGGTCGTAGAATCGACTCGTTAATTCTGAATGAAATATAAACCTCGTTTGTAATACTTTATGTATTTTTCAGTGATCGGTACCAGATTTAGCATTTGTTGAATTATAAATCAGAAATAAAAAAAAATTCTCTAGAAATTCGCAATCGGATTGAAATCCTTAAAGTGCCGGCGTCGGGTGGTGCATTTTTTTAGTACAGTTTTATAACGCTGAACACATTAAATTATCAATATTTAATATCAATTTCAATTTCAAACGTGTCTTATAAATGGTTATCTTTGTAAGTATCTTTTAAGAGATTTGTGGATCTTTAAGCTATCCATTTTCTTCCAAAAAATTAAACTACATGTATTGTTGATTTCATAACTTAATAAAATTTAATTATTCAAGAAATGTGTATATAAACTCGAGCATAACCGAGTGGTAACTACCAGTCATCTACGTGATATGATAATATTAATGGAAAAAATGTACGTTATATAATGAAGTTAAGAATAACTGGGCGTTGGAGGGTTAAGAAAAAGTCTGCGACATAGTTTTTCTTCTACTTTTAATTGCAAAGTTCTCGCGTAGGTATCCAAGTTTCTTGAGATGTACTCCCGTACTCGGAGTCAGTCAGTACCAGTAGTAGTTAGTGTACAGTATCGTGCCACTACTGCAGTGTAGTGTTGTTCTGTGACAAGAAAGCTTTGTTTTTTTGTATCTTCCATTTCCTATCAAACTCGCTTCTGTCCCCGAGGCATTCACACAGAAAACAAGATATTGTATTTGTTGCAGAAATGTTAAGATTTTCTCTTCGATTGCTTATTTTTAGTTTCTTTTCATCCTTCAACTTTGCAAAAGTAAACGAGTCATTGATTTGTTACAAAGAAAGATCTTGTGTTTTTTGTCTTTAAAGAACACTTAATATTATTAATAATTAAATATTTTTGTTTTTATTCAGTTTAGTTTGGTTTATAATATTATCTGACAACATTTTCATAATTCGAAATCGCAATTATGGCTAAAAACAATTTATTTATTTAGTACAAGATTATATTTGTTATACATTATTTATAAGATGCTTTGATTGCCCAACTAGGAGGATTCCCGTTTCAGGACAGTCGAATTATTATGAGTATGAACGTATGGAATATTTTTGTACAAACAAAAAGAAAATGGAGAAAATGAAAAAAGAGAAAGAATAAAAAAAAACATTAAAACGTATTAACTGTTGATTGTTTAGCGTACTTATTAAAAAAAATAACGGTAGATAATAGGAACTAGAAAGGGAAGAAAAAGAATAAAATATAATAACCAATTAATACATTAACCAATTAGTTTATAACCAACCAACCATACCTTAGGTACGTTAAGACCTGAATATTTCTCAATTGTGAAATTCACAATTTTCGGGTAAATGACAAATAACGCAAATTTTCGTATAATTCATTCGATTTTCTGGTATTTTAAAATAAGGAAATAATATCATGCATTCTAAAAATGTCTTTTTCTGTGGTTTTGTTGACAATAGTCATGAAATACTACTTTTCCCAAAAATTACACTAAAAATATAGAATGATGTAAACACACTCCACAGAAAAAATCTCGTTCAAAGTTTTCAAAAATAAATCACTAACCAACACACCATTTCGCCGCAGACAATAATTGTCCTGGCCACACTCCTCGCTTCATCCAAATTCGTTCGTATTAATGGATTCATTTTCATGTATTCAAGTTTTTTTTTTATTATAAATTGAATGATAACATTATTGAATTTAAAAAATATATATAAAAAATGCAGTTCTACAAATTAAACGTGATAACAATACATAAAATAATGTTATTCTCTCTATTCACATGACCTGCCTCACGTGTTGAATTCGCTTGTATATAGTATGTATACGGATACTCCAACTTCTTCCATCCACTTGCGCGTTATTTATTCTACTGGCACTCCTTTCTCATCTAAGCGCCCTTTTCTTAATCAAAGGAAGCACCTACTTACTTAACCACTGTCCATTTATTAGACTGGGGGAAGATAACATTAAATAACTAGGGGTTCCTTAAGTATACTTTTTCCGTAATAAAACAATTGAGCCGAAGCTACTAATGGGTTGTACTCAAAATGGAGGATCATTGTGTATTTTTCAAAATGAGAATGATTATTAAATTATTTTTTTACATTAACTCCACACAGGAAGCCCCAAAGAAAACAATTTCCCTCGGGGCTTATGTCATCTTTGAAGATATTGTGTGGAGGATCTTTTTGAGAAGAGGAAGGAGTGAACATGGGTTTTAAGAGACGTAAGTAGGAAAAGAAAGATGTAGGAAGGAGGAAACACAAAGGCCGGTAAATCGTTCCACAGCCGAGCTCAAAAACGAATCGTAGAAGCGACCCGTTCTCATGTTACAAATATCAACCGTGTACAAAATATGTTGGACGCGTTTTTGGCATTTATTCCAGCTACGTACCGGTGCCGAGGGGATCAATGACGCTGGTTCCTCGTAGTATCCTTCCAAAGAAATATCGGTGAAACAAGGGCACTCCCCAACGCAAGGGCTCTAAATATTGCAATCCTTTCGTTGAAAAGGGAGAATCAGTCAAGCGGACCGCCCGTTTTTGCTCAGAGGCGAGTGTTTTTTTCAGGTAATTTTCAGGTAACTATGAATTAAAAAATCTGTTTGTTAATTTCTGAAGGAGCAATAATAAACAAAGCGCATTACCACCACAAGCCCTGGACTTTTTAAATATCTGAATACTTTTAAAAAATTAAACAAGAAGCCAGGTATTTAGGAGTCCATGCATACAAAATTATTAAAATACCTATTGCTTTTAAACTTTACTTCAAAAACTTTGCCTCTAAAATTTATTTCATTTTATACATTATCGCCATAACAATAATAGACATAATTTTAACGTATTTTAACGACTCTGAATTTACTTTGTCTTTTTCCTTGTGTTTTTTTGCTTTATTCATATTGAAAACCGTGTATCCTTTTTGCGCGTCATCTAAATGGCTTATGAATGAGTGAACGTGCATAAAAATGTCGCTGATAATTTCGACGTTTCACTGGCGCCTCCGCTGAAAGTGTCATTAATAAAATCGAATCCCTTTGACGGTGAGTGTTGCCATATAAAAATGCTATTTTTAAATTGTGACCGGCAGTTCAGTGCTCCCAGTCCCTCAGTAAAGCCACTGAAAACAACCGGCTGGAGCTACTGACTAGACTAGTCAACTGTACCCAGAATTATTATCGTGCAGCTTTAGTCATACATTGTACATTGTGTGCATCTCTTTTCATTTTTCCATATCAATGCTTTTATTCCAGAATTCAAAAATAAAATGATATTATTTGTTACATTTTTTTACACCATACTCTTTTCGTTCGTTGTTAAGCTTTTGGATATTTACTTCATTTGATTTGAGATAGTTTTCACTTTTTTCCCTCTTTCAGTCGTTAATCTTTTTTTAAATTAAATTGCCGGCAACCCGGACGTTTACTGATATAAAATATTCTGTTTAAGCTAGTAGGTTACCCACCTCACGAGACGATGTCTGTGATGAGATATTATAAAATAAAAAGAGGAGTACTTAAAATATACACGAATAAACATGAAAAATACAAAACGTATAAATCGTGAGTAAAAGAAGAAGAATAGAAAAGTATATAAAATATCTCCTTAAAGGATAGGTATGATTGTGTATACGTATATGCAGACCCAAACATGCATATGAATAAGTTAAATGGATTATTAGAAATTGTTAAAATGTTAAAAAAAGTTCATACATAATTTTGTACTTTGTACAAAAAGTACAAAAGTACAAAGCACAAAAGTACAAAAGTACTTAAAAGAGTATTTTGGTAAACAAAATAGATTTATAAAGTACTTTAAGTAAAAACGTAAACAGTATAAAAAAAAATCTCTGTATGTATGTAAACTTTTTACTTTTTTACTATCACACTATACACTTGTTGAACTCATCTGTATAACTTTTCAAGATATTACAACTCATGTATTTTTTATTTATTTTCTTCTATGTGTAGGTACTATTTATTGCTGCGTTAATTTTGCTGAATTCTTGAAAAACTTGCTTTCGAACAATTTATTCATGATCAAGTTAATAATAAAATCAACATAGTAAATACCTACACGTTCCTCAATAACTACTTTTAAGTATCTTAAGCACTCTTCTGTTTTACCATTATTACACTATGTAAACTTTAACTCCTTTGTACAATTTTAATGATAACGAAACTACATACCTATGTACATATTAAACCTGTTTGTATCCTTAAAGTACAGTTTATAATGTTATATACTTCAATCTTACAATTATACTCCTGAATAACATGTGTAACTTGAATAATGTGATTCTGTAAAAGCCTTCAAGGCGTGTATGAATAAATAAAATAAAATAAAAATAAAATAAATAAAACATAAATATTATTATTTTCACGCTGTGACACTTTTGCATTGCCGTCCACCATTTTGATTTTTAAATCATTAAAATATTTAATTAAATGAAGACCATATAAGCGAAACTCAATCGAAAATCTAGAAACAGAAAAATCAGAAAAAGATATTGGCACCTCTGGGACTCGAACCCAGGACTCTTCGCTTTCCAGAGGTGCCAATATCGTTTTCTGATTTTTCTGTTTCCAGATTTTCGATTGAGCTTCACTTGTATTTTTCGTTTACATTGTTCGCTTCATTTAATTAATGATTTCAATTTGAGGTTTTACTCATAAAGTTAAAATAAAAATAAAAAAACATTAACATATTGGTAACACTGTTCATTCTTTATTGAAATAAACCCTTAGCAACCCCCTGGTAAACGATCAGTTTAATTTAATTGAAAATTTTCATGTTCTTTCTAACATTTTTCTTTCTCTTTCTTATTATAAATACGCGCACTTCCAAAATGTAACGAAATATTTAGAAATCTTGTCAAGACGTTATTTATGTAATACTTTCATTCACTGTTATAAAATAAAGATTTCCGTCTTGTCATTTTAAGGTGGCTCATTTCAGAGCCAGTAAGGAATCTGCCTAACCGAACCGTTCAGTAAGAAAAGGTGATACCGATACCGAGAGCGCCCATTTCTTATATTTCTATAGAGACCGTACACGGGTCCCTGCGGCACGGGAGCGGTATCATGTGCTTCCATTTTCCATTACCCGCTTTCTTCGTGCACTCGGCTTATGTGGATTCTATACCGATCCGTGGGGAAGCGGGGTTAAAGATAATCAAATATGGCAGTACTTTGTTGCTAACTGATTAGAAGATGATTGGATGAAAAAGCCTTAGGCGGGTGAGTAATTTGATTCGTTTTCGGAATCTCGCAGAATTAATCGTTTGACCGAATCGCCAACAAACAAGAAAGCCAACGAACTTTATATTTCGTTCCCTCGATAAAAAAAAACCCAAATGCCTACGGCCTGCACTTATGAAAATGAATTCTTTTCTACCCGGGTAAGCCAAGCGAGAGAACACTTTCCAAAACAAACTCTTTGGAACTAATCCTTTGCTGGCGGGTAGGACGGTGGCGGCTGTTTTTGGCAGGTGAAACCGTAAACAGGGGCAAAGACACGAGCCGCAGACTGTTGTATGGTGAATCGTATGAGTATATGCCTCGTTGGAGCTTGTGGATTTATCACTTGTCAATGTCTGGATTTTCCGCAGTTGTGTGTGTGAAGTGAGGGAAAAATAATGATCTAGAGAAGCCTGTGCTTTGAAATCAGTCCATTAGGGACAGAAATTCATCAATAAAAATAATCGACAATTATATAGTCTTTATAAGTAGTGGAATGCCAAAGTGTTACGTTTTATATATTTTATGCATAATATAGTTTATAAGAATGAAATTTAATGTAGTTGGATTACCAACAATTGAAATTTGTTTTTAACGACCACATAATTTATTTCAATTCATTTACTAATTGTTTTCGCTTGGCTCTCAATTTTCGTCAGGTTAAAATTAAACCCTAACTTAAATTTACACCTATAAATTTAAGAGGAATCTACAAGCCAAAAGTGTATGTATTCTTAGTGTGCCTTATATTGCCATAAATAAAGATAATAGACAGAAATATCGCTTGGCAAACAGAGTCACGATTTCGAGCGCGAAAGTGGTTTTTATTTTATTTTTTTTTTCTAACACCAGCTCGTAGAGAAATGGAGCTGGCAGCACGGTATCGCTTCGACACACATAAGTAAACACTCTCACCAATATCATTTACTCATCTGCCCTGATGATGGACACTGTAACGCTGTCCGAAACGTTGGCTAAAGAAGGAGGTAGCAAAACACGGCATAACACCCCAAAAACAATAACAAAAATACTTTTTGGCCGTGAAAACCTAAAAACATACCTGGTTTTTATTTGTTTTGTGATTAATTTTATAAGAAAGAAAAAAAGTTAATCAATGAAAATTGCGCAGATAATTTTAGCCATAAAATTGCATTTTTAAAAAGTTGTTTCTTATATGCGTTCATACATTTCTAAAGAAAAGATTTTTTAGTAGTATACTTTGGTTTAGTTAGTTTACCTTTTATTTTTTATAAAGTAATTATAAAAATGATTTTAATTCTGCTCAATGGAAACGATAGAAAAAGCGTCAATTTATCCAAAGTATGTTTATATGTTATTTATAATGTAAACCGATTCGTAGTAAAAATTAATCTTAAATAGTGATGTAGCATTAAGCTTCGCCTTAAATAATATAGTGGTTAAAAACAAAACGTTTCTTTATTTATTAACATATATATCAAACCACATTCAGATTGTTTTCTACTAAAAAGAATAAAATTACTTGACCATTTACCACATGTTTTTAAAGTTCTCACTCACAGGAAACGTGAGTCTCTGATAACTGTCATAATGGTGGTTTGGTACTATTACGCGCGTTAAAATAATTCATTCACACTGTTTTAAAATTTTAATGTCACACGTCACAACGCTCGATGATATGTACAAAACAACTTGCAATAAACTGAACCGCTTTAAATGATGATGAGGTGTACTTTATGCCTCAATTTTTTATACCATAATCAGTATATTCACCAATCTTGTGTTTTCCATAGTCAAATTTCAGTTCAGAATGGGTGCAAGTTTTACATTAACATATGAAGCACTTGTTCGCAGCATCTTGGAATATAGCTCCATTATTTGGGCCCACCTCTAAACAAAACCATATCCTAGAAATATAAAGAGTTCCTAAAAGGTTTATGCGTTACCTGTATATGAAGGAATATACATACTACCCATTCCTGTATCCATCGTTGTTCTTATCAGGAATGTTCGAACTTAATACATTAGAAGCCCACCGAAAAATATTTTTGGGTAAGCACTTTTTTAAGCTAATTTCCGGCATTATACTGAATCCGCCCATTTTGAAGGAGATATACTTATATATACCTAACGCGTACACTCGTGGAAGATCGAGAAAGCGAGAACTTCTTACTATCAAAATGCTCCATTAAACAGAGCAATTCAACTGCTAAATGAATCTATATTGAGCTATATTGGACATCTTCAATGTCATCTACAGAGAATTCAGTAACTATCTTCCGACATGCGTCACAAGATACTGAAACTGCCCCCATACACTTTTTTATTTAAATTTTATAATCTTTTCTTATTATAATATTATGATTGTAAAACGATTAGCGCGAGCTCACTATATAGCCACAAATTCCTTTTTTAACAATGATAACTGTCATCGGTAGAGTTTTTGAAACCACTCGTTTCTCCGAGTCTGAGTCAATTGCATCGCTAATCTTTTTACATAAACCCTTCTGGTAATTTCGTGTCGTTGAATTGTTCCATCTGTTCAGTTAATAAATATAAAATTTGTTACAACATCCTACTTTGATTTTATCTCAAAACGACACACCTTAGCACGATTACACACATTAGTGATCGGTAAGTATTATGAAGGCAAATACCATACCCGCTAAATGATATTCTGGTGTATGACTGTTTTATGGAGAACCTGATAAAATAAATAAATAATTTTATTTTTATTTTTTTTAGCTTATCTTGTGATTTCGGTACCAATGTTATGGATCTACGCATTTGTGTGAATGTGTATGTATGTTGGTATACTTGTGTGTGAGTGTGTGTTTCGCCCAGTTCTTGAGGGTTACTTTGACGCCCAACCATTCTTGCTCCGATGTCATTTATCTTGCGCCAGAAGTTTGTTGTTTTCACCGCTGCTCTTTTCGCTAATAATTTACTACGGCCAACATTCTGGTCTCAGCCGATTCTTCCCTCCTCTCGGCTCCGGGAAATTAATTAAAACTCCTAAATAGGTTAACAGCGTAGCTCCCATACACACCTTGGCTACCTATTTAACTCAGTATACAGAGCATTGATATAGCGCACAAGATGGGCCCTGTCATTAGATAAATTGCTGAAATTTGATGTTTTGTAAAATTGATGAAAGAAATGATGCGCCATCTCATATTGTTGTTTGAATGGCAAGAATATGGGCAGCGAAGAGAATAAGGCTGGAAATAGTGCCACGCCATAATAGTGACTACGGACGATGTTGCGTTGACGTGCTGGACCGATGGTCTTCATATTCTTCATTCATTCGCATCAATATTACCACCGCAAGCAACCGAAATGCGCTGTGCACTATTTCATACCTAAAAGATTAAAAAAAAATTGGTAGTCTGTAAAGTCGATTTACGGATGATAATTTTATGTGATAACGTCGTACAATAGTGATGGAGTGGAAGAGAGATAGATGCGTCACAAGCCGAACGCTTGTTCCGCGCTCTCGCTTGCACGCTCGGCTCAGGCGGAACGTGACAATGAGTCATACTTTTTCGTGAGTGCAGCCGGCGTTCATCGATTTATAAGACGTTATCACGTCAAAAAAACACTTGAGCATATGAAAGAAGGCTTGTCTTTCCTGGGAGAAGCATCATCAAGTGAGACGAAGATATAATAAGAACTTGAATATGTGTATGAACGTTACTGAAGTCTTGTTTTTATTCAAACTAGACTGAACCAAAATGCTAAGAATATTAAATTAATATAATTTATGTTTAAACCGCCATTTTAATAAAAAAATATTTACCTGATTCATTTCAGTGAATACAACAAAATGGTTGTTTAAATAAATATATTTATTTCCGTTTAATTAATATGAAGGCACAAAGTGATTTTACAATTATTGACCAAAATGCTATAATGTGTTGTCGAATACGACGGCTATTCTGGAGGTTTCCATATCAATGCCTTGGGCGCAGTCGGATGCAGGTGCTGTGTGCAATGTTTGTCCGTGCTTTATGCATTTTTTTTCTTTTTGTTTCACCCCATTTTATTTTAGTTCAAATCTTCCATATTTGTGCACAGATTTGGATTTTCTATTCGAAAAATAAAATTGTACGTATTTGTATATTTTTTAAGATAATGAATCTACATTTTTTTTATTTATGCATATTATGGTTAGGTGCCTTTTTTACATTTGCTCACACAGGAGGCCCTGAAGAAAATAATTTTCCTCAGGGTCGTATTGTCTTTGGGGATGCTATGTGGATGCTATGTGGATGCTGTGGATTATATATTTTTAGGGAAAGGAAAAAGAGGAAGATCTGGGAAGGAAAAGGGTATAAGGGGTCGGTAGGAATATGGTGGTCAGTGTGTTCAGGCACGATAAATATGAATTCATCCCTCCCACTACGTTGCAAGGCGATGGGTCGAGATTCTTAGAGGCAAAAGGGTCTTCCCCCACCAGTCTCTCCAAATTCAGCCCGCCACACAGTAGGTGGGCAGACGCATCCGCCGGCATCCCTGCAGTCACTAAAAGCAAACCACTTGGTGTGCAGAGGTGTTGGTTATCTAATAAATGGTTCCCGGGGCGGCAGTACCCATGCCCGCCTCCTTGGTACCTAGTTTAGATAAACGAGGTATAAAAATATCAACAATAAAATCTGGAAAATCTGAAGAAAAGTTCCACGCGCGAAACGTAAAATTCTAAGTATGATATCATCATTTAATTATTATATTTAAGTCGTGCCTTAATTAAAATTACACATTCCTCACTCCTTTTAATGTTTATTTCATGACGTTTACATAATTTATCAATGCCATAGCAGTGGTTGTGTCATATTTATTTTTACCTGGATTTTCCATGTAAATAATGCTGTTTCGCTGACGGATACTTATCTGAGCTCTCAGATACATACTCTCATACAAATACAAACTACACAAAGGGCTGCGCGGTACGAACGAACCACAAAAAATGCAATAATGATATCACACAACGTTTTATTTATTTTGAATTTCACGCCCAGCTGTGCTTTTCCATGTTTATTTTTTTAAAACACAAATAACATACAAATGAACATAACGTCAGAAAAACAAAATACTCCACCATGCAAGATGGAAAATAGTAGATTGGGAATAGTGTAAATAAATTAAGTAATCGAAGCAAAGCTAGGCAGTTTGTTTAATTAGATTTGGTGCTCTGTTTACTAAGACCTGTTTGTTTTGTGATATAATTTTACTAAATTTAGTTGACATAGAGATATCTAATCATTAATTGACACATTCCCTTGTGAATACCCGTTCTGAAGTTAAGAAATCTTAAGAATTTTTTTATTATTTATTTTTTCGGGTTCTCCTAAAACAGTTATTGTCCAAAATATTATGGAGAAGAATTATTATTTATGTGAATCTTTCTATCGTGAGTGAATGAATAGCATAACTTGGTGCCCACGCTGTTGAGTTGTACTCGACAAAATTGTTTATGGTTTGAATATTTTTTAATCCGCTGTATATTTTTAATACAAAACCCAATATTTTCAAAGCTTTATTTGATATAATTTCAATATGATTAATAAAGCTTACGTTTTTAGATTTTCACGGCCAAAAGCATTTTCGCTATTTTTTTTTTGGGTTTTATGCCGTGTTGCGCTACCTCCTTCTTTAGCCAACATTTCGGACAGCGTTACAGTGTCCATAATCGGGATACACCTGCCCTGATGATGGACTTAACCCTGTCCGAAACGTTGGCTATAGAAGGAGGTAGCGCAACACAGCAAGCATAACACCCCAAAAACAAATAACAAAAATGATTAATAATTTTAATTTTTAATCAAAGTACACGACCAAATTTTTACATGTTTACCTCGGTAACGGTTTTTAGCACTATATCATTGATGGAGTAATCTTTTATTTCTTTGAAATATTTTTTTTACATTAAGGGGGTATTCTAGTCTACAAGCATGAATTGTAGGTATTTTTCAGGTGCAATAAAAAAAAACATAATGTTGTTACAAGCCATTATTTTACCAAATATTGATTAATTATTAGAGAATACATTAAAAAAAATCAAACGAAAAAATTCTAAATTCAAAAAGTTACAGGGTGTTGAAGTGGGGGGTCTAAAAAAATGGAGCGCCCTGGTTGACACGATTGCCACCCTCCAGTTAGTACAGTAATCTAAAAAAAAATTCTTCATCCAAACAAATGCAGCTATAGCCCGAACGAAAAGAAAGTAAAAAAAATATTTTTCGCAAAATGGCGGCTGTCTGAAATAAAAAAGAATTTTTTTTAACAGTTTTTTTGATTTTCAAAATTTTTATAAAATAGTGAAAATTTAAATATTGTTATAATCTTAGTTCCCGCCATAGAGTAATGTATAGAGAAGGCTCACACCAAATTTCAAGCAAATTAGTTTAGTAGAACTTGAGATACCGTGTCAACCATCTTGAAAAAAGTGATTTTGAGAAAAATGCGTTAAAAATTTTGCTCTTTTCAGATTCTGGTTAAATTCAGTTCAAACCGCGACATTGCAATGGATATAACTTTTAAAATAATGTGAATTTCGAAACATCCTTTTTAAGAGATATTTTTGAATATTTTAACTTTGGAAATATGAATAAGAAAAAAAAAAAATTTTTTTTCTAGACTAGAATACTGCCTTAATTAAGACGTTTTATTCTGCGAAATCTCATAATTTGACATTTGCTCACATTTAGTTGTAGATAGTTTTCTTGGCACCAAACAAAAAGTTTAAAGAAGCAGTTTGACGGTCATTGACATTTCTTATATTTTCATATCATCTGCAAATATTAAAACTTGGACACCGTTGAAAATTTATATTATACTATCTGACGCAGCGTTTTTGGAAATCAGACGTGACTAGATAGTAATTTTCCTCTTATTTTGAACGACAAATGTGCAAAAAAAATTTCAACCGAAACATTAGCCAAAGAGGGAGTGAACGCAAAACGGCATAATAACCTAAAAAATAATCACGATAATACTTTTGGCCGTGAAAATATCTGCATCATCTCGTATCGTCTTAATGTTTTCACCCGAACTAAAAAAAGTAAGTAAGCGTGTACCCTTCCTTGTAAGCTTAGTCCTTCCTTAAACAACTGTTCGCTTTATTCGATTTCGTACTAACCAGTCTCCACACTGTATCAATCAAGAATGTGAAGTCGCTGATGGTGTTTACTCTCTTAACAGGCTACCCTGGGCGGGAGGTGGGGAGTACCCGATGTAGTCCGATAGTTCCTAGTTCCTATTCACGCTGTGGAAAACTCCTCGTGGAAAGCTCGCCTCTAGTTTTCCGAGTAAATTTGTTGAGACTGCAATTTCACGTTTCTCATTAGGGGGCTTAAAAGAAATGTCTCCAGTCTTACACTCACTTTACTTTATAAATACACGAACGAACCGCGGCCAGCGCTGGTACTTGTGCTTAATGTAGCCGTGGCGAACTCTGTTTGAGATGCTGTTGTAAGATGGGATGAGAGGCTGTAGTCTCGGTTCACTAAGAGTAAATACACATTTGCTGGACCCTCATGCTGCAATACTTAGATTATTATTTATAACCTACACATTTCAGGTTCTACGAAATGTTGTTTGCACCCACCTATTTTCGTAATACATCTCCGCGTCTTAAAGATAAAGAACCTTGTCAGCATCAACAGCTTTTATGTTGTTTAATTTATTATTTTTTTATGTTTAAAGGTTGTTGATTGTATTTTTTCGTCGAAAATTTTATTTTTTTAACTCTTGGAACGGGTTTCTAAGGTATAATTTCAAAGTACCTTTATGACATGTAAAAAATCCTTAATAATATAATTACGACTGGCTTTGTCTTATTAGCATATTTTCGTTTGAAATTTTCACGAAATAAAATACTTAAGCTCTTTTATTTCAAAATTAGAGTTATCCCACTCCTTTTCAAGATGCAGAGAGTAAATAAAGGTTTAGTTTTTTTCTTGGTAAAACTCTTTGTATGAAGATATCTTGTGCTATCTTAGTTAGCTCTCAGAGTCTTGTAAAAAACAGAAGCATTGACTTAAACATTTTTTTGTTCACGTCTCGTCGGTAGATTGTTGATTTGAAAAGTTAAAGTAGATGTAAGGCGAGGGTTCGATAGCGAAGTGGGAAGTTTTGGTCTCGCGACATTCACCCCGTCGGCCATTGCAGTCCCCCTTTTCCTCCCCGCCCTACTTCCACGGCTTCTGTCTTCCACCCTCCCGCGAGGAGCCGCTTTTCCCCTACTAAGATTTCCCCCATCTTTGAGCAGAGCCTATCGAAGAGATATCTAATTTTCGAGGTGCAAACGCCAATCTTTTAGGAAGCTAAATGTCAACTCGTTCAATATTTTCAAGAAGTTTAAAGGAAATATTTTTTACCAATTTTTTTATTTTTGGTAAATTTAAATTCGTTTTCGATCGATATCCTTAAAAAAATTTTACCAATTAAAATTCGTTTTCTTTCGATATCCTTAAAAACAACATACTTCTACGAGGGCTGTCCTTAAAATAAGGTCTCAAAGGTCTGCTGCGGTCGTCAGGAACAATTTTACGCGCGATCTGGCAACACTGGCATGTGGCCTGGTTCTCCTGCTCCAAATCCCTACTATGCTGCACTCTCTGCGACGCTTAGTCTCGGCATGGCAGCCGTTTGCGAAGAAGCTTTCACTCGCCGCACCCGCCAGGTGTGAATTACGCTCTGTAATGCGTTTTTTGTGTGCAAAGAACAAACCCCAGGTAGACATTCATTCTCAGCTACGCGAAGTATACGGAAACAGTGTTGAGCGCGATAAAGGTGCGCAAATGTTGCAGAAAATTTAAAAACGGACATACAGACGTCAATGACGAAAAGCGTGCTGGACGGCTATCGGTTTCAGACAAAACAATTGCCAAAGTGGAAAAAGCAATGCTTGCAGACCGATGGGTGACGGTTCGGGAGCTCTGTGACTTGATTCCCGATATCAGTTAGATCACTATTAACAACATTTGGGATACAAGGTCTACGCAATGTGGGTCCCAAAAATGCTCACCGAAGATCACAAACAACAATGTAATGTCATAATTAACACCTGGCAGACGCGGCGAGTGGAAGCTCCATCGCGATAGGCTGCCACGCCGAGACTAAGCATCGCAGAGAGTGCTGCGTGGTGGGGATTTGGCCCGAAGGAACCAGGGAATCGTTCCTCACGACCGCAGCACCTTGGAGACCTTATTTTACGGACAGCCCTCGTATATTAGGTACAATAAAAAATTCTAATGTATACAAATCAAGAATAAAAATATGGCTGAAAGAGATCAATGAAAAAACGCTAATGGAAATACTTACAACGACACACTTACTTAAAAAGACAAATGAGAAAAGACAATATTTAAACAATTTTAGTCCGCCTCGGCACAGGACCCCCTAGTGAGGAGGACTAAGAATTACAATATTTAACATTAAATTCATCATTATATTTTGTATGTACAATAATTTTATATAGTTGCTAATAAAAAAATAAAAATAAATAAAAAAAAACAATCACTTGCTGCGCGAAGCTATATTACTTTGAGTCGAAATTTATTATTTATGCACTAGCGCAGTCCCCTGAAAAATCATGATAAATTAAAATAAATTGTAGAATTTGTGAATCTTTCTCAAGCAATTTTATTCATTTTCTTTGAAATGTCTATAATAAAAAAAAATGTTGCAATAATATCAATGGTACCTAATAATTCATTAAGTTTTGTCTGTGCATAATGATCATGTTATTATTTAAATATGACATAGTGTTTGTTGTAATCCGATATAATCAATAGCGTCTTTTTCATATCAGTCTATTATTTCAATTGTTTGTGAATCACACGTTGAGATTTTCTTTGGAAATATCAATGAAAAAACACGTACATTTAATTATTGTGGCGTTTTGCTGGTTACAACCGTGCTCTCGTTATGATTAATGTTGAAACTATGAACCGCCTCGCGAGCCGCTCTTTGAGAAGTGTTTCGGGTGTTGAGCCTCCCCCTAGGCTCCCTTCACGTGGAATCCGCTGGTGGGGAAGAAAGAACTAATCAATACAATTGTTGGCACGCGGCCGTGTAGTGTGGCATGAAGTACGGAGGCTTGCATCTGATACGGGCTCGGTCTGGGTCTTTTACTGTTCAGCACGCTCGGGTCGCTCGGTTGCCTTGCACCGTACTGTGCTGACTGTATCCTCTCCTCCACACCGTACTGTATTATTCATGATCTGAGCGGGTCATCGTGCACTCATTTTTTTAGCAGAAAAACGGGATTAAAAAGCTATGACTGGTAATAAAATGTTGCTCTAACGGAGCCGAGATTCAAGATGTAACGATGTATGGGAGGCAGAGAGGACGAACCGCCAAACATCTCGGTCTTGGCACACATTCCTTGCCTGGTTCACATTCATACATTGCCTTATGCACTTATTTATTTGATTTGTTTTTCATCTATCCTGTTTTTATTTGTATGTTTAAAGTATTTACTTAATTATATGATTTAATTTACATATATTCTTTTTTTTTTTTATGAAAAACAAATACCTTTGTATAACACCACTATTTTATTAACAATATCAACATGTTTCGAAAACTATGTTTTCTTCGTCAGGATAATAAGTCAATAATAAATAACAAAAGACAAACAAGTATAGACTAATTAGAACATAGACAAAATATTAGAAAGGAGAGGTGATTAATTACCTAAAATATATCATAAAAAAACAATTATATAAAATAAAATATAAAAATTATTTTAGAATGGGTAAAAAATTACATTAACATAATAAAAAATCTTTTAAAAGGAAAACAAGAAGTATAACCACTGGAGCGATCGCGCGATAAAACATTTTTCCCTCCGATTGCTCGCTGTTTTTTTGTGACGATTTTGAAAATTTTCCGCCCACATTAAAAAAATCATACCTCCGAATTTTAATATGGAGACATAAAAACTGATTACAGTTCTACATAGCCAATGAATTTACCTATATTTTACTAATTTTCTTATATTTTTAGAATTGATAGATAAATAATTAAAAAATCTTTAACTTTATAAATGCGCAAAATTTGTGTTGTAGTGATTTGAAATCGCCGCCAGTGGCAGTTTTAAATATCTATTTTGAATATTTTCTACGTTTCTATGTTCTCTATGGCCTGTTCGATAACCACAGATGCAAAAATAAACTCAGAAAACGATTTTTTTACATGCTAATGTCTGATTAAAAGTTTACTTCGAAAATTATTTTAGAATTTTAGTGCGTGACGATGTCAAAATTGAATTCACTAAATTATACTATTTAATAAATTTAACACAAAAAACTGGCATTACATTAGGAAGATACATCAATTGCCTACAATTAACGATGAGAATAATTGCCGTGTTTGGTTTATTTGAATCATTTGATCAATTATACCGATTACCTTTTTCACAATATTAAAATCATGGTGCTTCTTTTTGAACGATTGTGATTTAGAACTAGAAATTTTTATCCTTGTTTTTATATTACGTGATAAAACAAGAAACAAGGTTTAAAATAAAACATATATCATAGATATACACATTGCCAATATTTCAGCGTGATAGTTTGAAAGTTGATGAAATCGTGTCGCCATTTGTCAATTTTCGACAAAAATGTCATTGACAAGCGACATAATGGTCAATGCACACAGGGTCTCTCATGACCACGTAAAATGATGATGATGATAAAACCGTATATATCAAACCTTTTGTAGGAGTGTCTTTTGGCAAAATAAAACCATAATTATTATTTTATTTCTAAAAGCTGGATATCGAAAAAAATGGGGAGGAAAATAATTGATGTAACAAATTAATGATTTATTTATTTATTTAAGCCCTAATAGGCTTTTACAAATTAAATTAATATTAGAGTTGCATAGTTACATTGGAAAAACAGTATATTGATTGAAACATTGTTTACACCCTTCGTCATAATAAAAATGTATTCAATTTATATTGGTTTTTCTCATAATTAAAGTAAATCAATACATAATATCATTGTGCCTCGCTCTAGAGTGATACTCTCAGTATCGCCCTGGTGAGACCACCATTCAGAATTGAACATTGCTTGAAATGACTTAGTTATATTTAGTGACTAGATCTGAAAAAGCCTCTTTACAGAATAATTGACAAAATATAATTAACTAACTAACTAACCATCACGCCGTTTCCCCGCAGGGGTAGGCAGAGAGGACAGACCGCCAAACAACTCGATCTTGGCACACACTCCTTGCTTCGTTCACATTCATACATCGTCTCATACATGCTCTTCTATTATTCTGACTCTTGACATCGCCCGACTCAAGTATCTGATTCACTTGGTCGTGCCATGTCTTCCTTGGGCGTCCCCGACTTCGTCTACCATTCACATTTGCGTCATATATTCTCCTTATACTCCTTTCCTCATTCATTCGCTCTACATGCCCAAACCATCTGAGCGTCCCTTTCTTAATCTTACACATAACGCTTACATCAGCCTTGCATTCTTTGCGGATCTCCACATTTCTCACACGATCATACATGGTTTTACCACACATACGTCTCAGGGATCTCATTTCTACAGCATTCAGTCTACTTTCATCCTTTCTCTGCCAGTTCCATGCCTCACTGCCATACATCAGGGTAGGTACCAGCACTCCATTATGGACGGCTAGCTTCGCTTCTTTTGACAGATTTTTGTTGGCACCTACGGCGTTCAGTCCTCCATTAATGGAGTTACCGGTATTTACCCGTCTTTCGATATCTCTATCAGTCTTTCCATCTCTCGTAAACATACTTCCCAAATATACAAACTCATCCACCTGCTCCAAGTATTCGTCATTCACAACTATGTGGCACATTGTTTTCGTACTCTCTCTTTCAAATACCATCACTTTAGACTTACTTACATTCATCATTAACTCATTCTTCATACATACTTCGTTCATCCTAGACACGAGCGACTGTAGATCTTCCATACTGTTAGAAATCAGCACCGCATCATCAGCATACAACAGGCAACATACTTCCAGATCACTCAATTTCGCAAAATATAATTAAGACATAAAAATAAAACAAGTTATTATTTAATGGGTACAATAAACAGGGAAAAATGAGAATACCTGTGCATTTTTTAACACGCACATTTCAATGATCAGAATTGAAATATACGTTTTAAATGTCCACCGAACCTTATCAGATAGAAGCGAAAGTCGAACCTTTGAGGACAACTTAACATGAGGTGTGAGTATGCGGAAAGAAGGGTCTTGATGTTCAAACAAAGTTAATTAAATTTATTAATTAGAATTTCACAACTAAAAAACAAGAAAAGAAAAAAATTGAAATTAAAAAAAAACCCTCAGCAATTCAATACTGAGTGTGATATGGCTTCATGCAATCATAGCATAAAGCCACATCACACACATCACACTTTGTGAGGGTCCTTTTAAAAATGTTATTTAAATTGCACCACGCACATTTCACTTTTTTCCCACTACGGACCACGAAGTGGTTGCCTTTCAGGATAGGTCGCAGAACCTTTCCTTCAGCTATTAGGCTAATGGTCCTTACAGTCGTATCAATTCGACTACGACAGAACAGCTGGAGGAGATCCTCCGCAACCTCACTCCTGAAGTTTCGGTGCAAAATGCGTTTATTTTCCTTGTGGAGCTTTGAGCTGTACATTATATACGCATTCTGCACCGAAACATTTAGTAGTCTCCTGAAAAGTTTCTTGTACCAGACCAGGTTTCGCTGTCGTTCAATGGGGAAGCCTGCCAAAAGCTGATCTTTTCGGTCAACTCCCCCCATTAATCTGTTATAGTCAAGTACACGCTCGGGTTTGTATTTAGTGGTACCAAATTTTTGAGCTGCCCCGATTTCGGCCGAATGGTAGGTAGACAACGGTGACCGGCCAACTCGGAATGAAACCAACTCAGAACCATTTCAGATAAGTCATTTAGAGTGATAAAAAAATATAAATAAAAAATTGGTTAAATAGGTTAAGTTAGGTTAGGGTTATCGGCTAATTTAAAATTATTGTTTAGTCACTATAAATGACTTATCTGAGATGGTTCTGAGTTGGTTTCATTCCGAGTTGGCATGGAACCGTAGACAACATACTTACCACGTTTTTGTCCACCCAAACCAAAATATTGATGTCCCCGCAGTTCGAGTATCCCATCTCACCTTCCCTCAGTGATTTTCGGACATTGGGCTTCAATGCAGAGGGCACAAATTCTCGGTTTAACCGCAATGTGCCCATGCAGTCCATCCCATTTCTTTTGAGGCATCGCGCTAATAATGGACTATTATAAAAATTGTCCATTATTAGCGTATACCCCTTGTTAAACAGAGGGCTGGCCAGGTCGTATACTATCTTTGCAGTGGCCCCAACTGGGCAGATATCGTGACCGCCCGAAAAGTTGGCCCGTGTCATGTCTTTCGTCATGTCTTCCGTCATGTCTTCTGTCATGTCTTCCGTTATGTCATTAGAAGAAAACGATTATAATCCATGGCTTGGCTGAAATAAGGCATGGCGGTGATTGTTTTTGAAAAGAAGTAGCCTTTTTCGACGGGAAGGGGACAAATACCTTGATGCATTAAAATTGCCAAGAATACGTACACTTCCTCTTTATTCGTGGGAGCCCATTTATTGGTACGCGCATGGCGCTGAAATTGTTTTTTGCAATGCATTGATCTGCATACCTGTTGGTCTCTCTCGCGATTAGTTCAACGAAATCTGCGTTGAAGATTTTTAAAAAGGCATCCACAGGTTTGCCCATTTTGTCGGTATTGAAGGTTGGTCCTGGCATCTGTGTACCTGTGAAAGTCTCCTTTATACCAGTAAAACGTGAGACCTCGCTGGACCAATCGAAAGAGTAACCATCAGGCGGCAGAATCGAACACATTGCCTCACGATCTAACTGGTCTTGTCTACTAAAGTCTATGGCCGTTAGTGGAATAGGTGAAACGTTGTTAATATTATTATAAGGTATCGGTGGCATGCACAAGACATCCTCAACGCCCTCTTGGTGGTCGACGTCGCTTGCCTCGTCGTCCACGTCGCTCGTTCTGTCCATTTCTGAAACAACAGAAAACCCAAATTAATTTTAACGTGTCTGTATTACGATTACCTACTGCCTCTGGTAAAACGTTTCAAAATAATTAACTCTTGGTACGATCAAGTTAATCAAATACGAGGTTTGTTCAAAAAGTAACGGGAATTTTAAAATTTAAGATTGAAGATGACGAACGCCCCGGATGCCCCAGCGCATCAACAAACCGATGAAATCGTGGAAAAATAAAAGAAATGGTTATGAACGAAAAGAGTGTGTGTGCCAAGACCGAGTTGTCTGGCGGTTCGTCCTCTCTGAGAAATGGCGTGAAGGTAAGTTAGATAGTTTAATAACTCACGTTTCCCGGTACTGACTCTTCTTGATAGAGAGCTGCCTCGTCCACGTTGCTGGTTCTGCCCATGTCTGACTCTGAAATAATAGAAAACACAAATTTACAGTAGAATTCGGATATAATGACTTTGCATATAACTGCCTACCGTTTTAAGCGACGATAATGTAAACTCAAGTTAGGTTTCATAGCTTTTAGTAGGAAAACGTATACGTTTAGTATGACTCCGTTTTAAGCAACCCATTTTAATGACAATTCGTCAGGTTAGAATGACATGCAGTGTTTTGTTTACAAAACCCACGCACCAATACCTCACCGCCCCGCGCCTCGCTTGTGACTAGAAAGCTCGACACAATGATTTCCGTGAAGTGAAAGTGTTTTTTCAATTGAAGAAAAAAGTGCTGTATTACACCGTTTAGAAGACGGTGAATCCAATGAATAGTACCCTTTACACACAGAGTTCGGAGCGGGACGTGCCCCGCGCCACTTCAGGCCGCCATGCATAAAAGTCTCACAGTGAACTGCGCTGTAAACCGTTATCTTACTTTCGGTCTTTACTTTTCTGTGCGGCGGCCTGAAGTGGCGCGGGGCACGTCCCGCTCCGAACTCTGTGTGTAAAGGGTACTTAACTTATTTAGCGAAGGAGTTCGGCGTGTCTCATTCTACAATATCCACCTGATCTTACTATCGCACAAAAATTGGCCAAAAACAAGGTCAAATTTCAGACTTTCTACGTTAGCAACTACATATTTGCTTGCATAGAATGTAGGTACATTGTATCGTTTCAGATTACAGTACATAATGTATGTTTTTTATGTGGAAAGTTTAAGTTCTACGCTTATTCCCTGCCAATATACCAACAGTGAAACTGTGCTAGGTATATTAATATTCAACCATTGGAAGTTACGCCTATCTATCTGATATTGTAAAGTTATGGATTTCACTATGCTAGAAGAGCCCCTGGTATAACATTTCAAAAAATAAACTCACTGTTCCCAAACGCAGACAATTCTTGGTAGAAAGGCACGTCCACCCACAGCACGCTGTTGTAGCCGGCCTCCGGAGAGAAGAGTTCTCCACACTGGAGTTCCCCACCCCACGATGTCCCAGGTAACGGTTCCCGAGATGCTGCCTGGAAAGGTGCAGCAGGCGGAATCGGTGCATAGGGAGCCGTTGCTTGGGTCTGTACGGGAGTGGACAGCAACGGTGGTGAAACAGGTGGTGGTAATGTTGAAGGTGTCCCTTGTGAAAAGTGACAAGCTATTCTCTTCGGAGATGGATTTCTGAAAACATTTACATAAATTATATGAATCTTTCTCATTCACGCGTGAAACATAATATTGTATCATGCATCTAGATACGATAACTTACTTTTGTTTATTTTTTCTTGGAGGTGCGGTGGGGAGCAAAATGGAAGGAAGCAGGCAGAGACCTAACGGCTTTAAAGGCCTTGGCGCGATCCTCCCTCACCAGGGTCACTGTTAAAATAAATAAAAAATATATAATGAGTTCAATATCTCCACAGCCGTAGCAAAGTACTTTCATAAAAAAAACATTAAAAAATACTTACACTCCGGGCCGAGCTGCAACAGCAGCTCTGCGTTGACGCCCACGTCCACATAGTCCGGCACCAGAAATTACTGCTTCTGCAGCTGGTACCCCACCTCTACCTCTCATTTCATATTTCACTTCCACTCTACATATTTCAAATTGAAAACACTTCATGTACTTTAATGTTAAAACTTTTTTTAAATACTGCACATTAATATTATAAAATTTAAAAAAAATTAATCCTGGATCGTGGAGTGCTCCTTTTCCCTGAACAATTACTGTTTGTGCACACATTTGGTTAAAGTAAATAAATTAATTAAGTGTTTAACGAAATAACTGTTAAAATCATTGTGTGGCGGGAGCTTTAGACGAATTTACATCATAAAAAATGTCGAATTTTTGACATAAGACATTCATAATTGGATAGCTGATATCTGGATTAATAACGAACCAATTCAAATAAAACTTATATTTATCTCTTAGTTATGAATCACTCTGATTAAATAACTGCATTTCAAAAGCAAAAGTGCAGTAATTATGGATATTATTGTAAATCAAAAACTGATGGACGTTTTCAGTTGACGCTTGTTACTAAAAACTACCACAGAAACAATATATCATGAACAAACGAATTGAAAACACATTTCAAAGATAGATAATTCATTCACGATTACACTGATATATATTTTTGCGTTAAAAACTCAAAAAATCAATTCCTAACGGCATTTTAAGTCGAGAGCAAAATACGTCAGAATGTTCAAAAGTTTTATGTTGATTTTTGACAGGACGCTCTTAAAAAGCCGCGAAAACTTGCTGTTATTACTTCAAAGACAACCATAAGGTAACCGATAAGGTCATAGACTAAAAGAATATTATATTAACTATTCGAGAAATCAAACGGCTGGCCATGGAAATGTTTTAAATAATTACAATAAATGTTTTACGAGTGATAGAAAAATCGGTCGAAAAATCGACCGACATCAATCAAGGGGTAGGTACAAACGGTCGATTTTTCGACCGAATTCGCTCCAGTGGCTAAATAACAAAATAAATTATTATAAGTATAAGTATTAATACGAAAATAAATTTAAAAGATGGCTATTTTTAAAAAACGTTTGGTTATTTATAATATTTAATTTACTATTAACACTTTTTCTAATTTCTAAAATTTCTAAATTATCTAATTGTATACCCGTTGTGTTAGTGTGTAAAATTTTTAAACCTTTATTAATATCAAAAGAATGACCTGTTTCCAAAATGTGATTTGCAAATTCTGAATAATTATTATTATTTAAACATCTTAGATGTTCCTTAACTCTAATGTTAAAATTTCTAGAAGTCTTCCCAATATAAAAAAAGTTACAATCATTACAAATTAATTTATAAACCCCAGATTTGTTCAAAAACACACCTTTGTCCTTGTTATTTAATATATAATTTTTTAATTTGTTATTGGCGTAAAATGCTGGTTGGATATTATCTGGCATGTTTTTAGTTATCAAATTTGAAGTGTTATTATTTAAAAATACAATTTTTCTCCAATTATTATTCTTGTCAACTACGTGTGGATAAACAAAAGATCTAAAAAACTTTTTCTTATATTTTTTGTTTAACATATTATCTATTAATTGTGTGGTATAACCGTTATTTATTGCAATTTGTTTAATTGTATTTAATTCTGTTTTAAAATTTTTTGAACATAGGGGAACATTAATTAGTCTACTTAGTAAGGTATGAAAAGCTGCTAATTTTTGTGAAAATGTAATTCAATTCTTCCCAATATAAATTTTTTTTATATTGGGAAGACTTCTAGAAATTTTAACATTAGAGTTAAGGAACATCTAAGATGTTTAAATAATAATAATTATTCAGAATTTGCAAACCACATTTTGGAAACAGGTCATTCTTTTGATATTAATAAAGGTTTAAAAATTTTACACACTAACACAACGGGTATACAATTAGATAATTTAGAAATTTTAGAAATTAGAAAAAGTGTTAATAGTAAATTAAATATTATAAATAACCAAACGTTTTTTTAAAAATAGCCATCTTTTAAATTTATTTTCGTATTAATACTTATACTTATAATAATTTATTTTGTTATTTAGACTTCTTGTTTTCCTTTTAAAAGATTTTTTATTATGTTAATGTAATTTTTTACCCATTCTAAAATAATTTTTATATTTTATTTTATATAATTGTTTTTTATGATATATTTTAGGTAATTAATCACCTCTCCTTTCTAATATTTTGTCTATGTTCTAATTAGTCTATACTTGTTTGTCTTTTGTTATTTATTATTGACTTATTATCCTGACGAAGAAAACATAGTTTTCGAAACATGTTGATATTGTTAATAAAATAGTGGTGTTATACAAAGGTATTTGTTTTTCATAAAATTAATGATGACACCCCAAAGTAAATATGCCTATTTTGAAGAAATACATATATTCTATTTTTATTTCTATGATGTTTAAAGTATTTACTAGTTATATGATTTAGTTTACGTATATTCTATTTTTATTTCTATGATGTTTAAAGTATTAACTTATATGTTTACTTAACATGTATTCTATTTTTATTTCTATGAAGTTTAAAGTATTTACTAGTTATATGATTTAGTTTACGTATATTCTATTTTTATTTCTATGATGTTTAAAGTATTTACTTATTTGTATGATTTAATTAACATACATTATATTTTTATTTGCAAGATGTTTTAAGTATGTTAGAGTGATGTGTTATGTCTGGATTCATTCATGACAATTGTATGTAGCTTCGTTTTACTAAAAAAATGAGAAATGTAAACAATCAGGTTTCTTATACCGTCGTTGGGAAAGTGGTGGGATGATGAGTGCCTTCTTAATGTTTTCGGTAAAAACCGATTTTCTTAAAAATCAATTTCGTGAGGCACTCACTGTTTTTTTTTTGTTTTTTTCTTTTCTTTTTTATTATGGCAGGTTTGTCTTAATTGTCTTATAATCACGTGAATATTATTTAAGTCATACGCCATTCGTTATTATCCTTATGAAATAGAATTTAAAAGTTAGGGTAAATCCCTGAATTATTTCAAGGAATCCTTTTGTTTCGGTTTCTTGAATGTCTGTGTCTAAATACAATGTTGCTAGGTACAATATTATGATTCAGTGACTGTGGTCACAAGATATGACCCGTAATGCACTTTTGCTTCCACACTTTTGTTATATAGTAACCGCATTGCTCTAAGTTAAACTAAAAATAAATCAAATATTTTCCGGTACAACTATTTTCCTAGTTGCGCAGTCTGCAATCAAAAATCTATGAGTGGTACCATACTTTTACAACAATATTTTTCTGTAGCGTAGCAAACAAAGAAACAGAGTTGCTCCAATGTTTTCCTAAATATGCGATGTACGTATCTCTTATGCAAGTTTTCCTTTGCCGAGAGCCTTTGCTCAAAAGCTTGTGAGGCAATAATAATATTATAATCTACAAGATTCCACTGTAAGAGAGAACAGTCAGAATTTTAAACTGGCTGATTATGGTTTTCCCTCTATGTAACCAACTAAGAATGAATACGAAATTTCTCCGTAAAATTGACTGGCTTTATATACGTATATATTTACAATGTTATGGCTTATATAAATAGTTTGTATGCTTCTGATATGGATACGAAGTGAGCATTTCTGGTTGTGTTAGGTTAGGTTATGTATGCAATTGAGAGCCAAAGTCAACTCTAGAACGAGGGGAATAGCCACTTAGGATCTATATTCGGTTACCACGCACTACATCATGCGGAGCTACTTTAAATTGGACGCCACATGCTGCAGCGTCATAAATTTTTGATAGGGCATTCTGTCCAGGTTATTAATTTACAAGATTTCAACACACTGTGCGCTCTATGAATTTTCATCATAAGAGCACTTTGGATAAAATAATACGTACGTAAAAATGTTAAACTACTCTCGCTATCGTTAACCCTTCTTATTATGCCAGGGGTAAAATGTCGCTCGTCTGCCGTACGCCGATAGTTGACACTATTTTCGTAATAACTTATTAAGAGTGTACCCGAAAGATTTTAACCAGCGATTTCTGAGCACATTTGAAGTGAAGAATGTACTTGTCATTTTTCTGTCCGATGATTTTTTGTTGTTGTTAAAAACAATAAAAATATTTTTTCCATCGCACGTCGCAACTGATTAGTCGGATATAGCTAAGAGGGTCCCCTGATAAGCACTCTGTCTCATTCCAGCAATCAAGGTAACCCACGAAACAGCGTGCGTTTCACGTGAAAAAAATATCATCGTAGAGCAAAATCACGTCTACTTTTTATGCTCTAAATATACTCAGGAATCCCTGGTTAAGGGCCAAGTAATAAAATAGCGCTAAACATCAGTTTGTATTATCGTAGTACAAGCAATATTACAAATGATTTATATAAAAATTCTATAGGGGTAGTAAGAAAAATGACTAATGTTACATGTGAATGAAATTTTTTAATTGTTAATTTTTTAATTCTTCGTTGAATACATACTGGAACTTTACGTAAAACGTTCGAAAATGCCTCCGCTGGAATCATAGTATGGCCAATTACAGACATTCATTTTTAAAATCCTTCCTTCGTCTCAAAGTAAACATGATACAAATTCTTGTAAATGAATAAAAAAATACTTTAACGTATCTAGATTTTTATTATAATTCGACAAACATTATGAATATTTTTATTCTTTTCCACCATACAAAATTGCATGAGAAAAATATTACTTCGCCAAACGCGGTATTATTTCACGATAGCCTCAGTCGTGAGGTGTCTTTCAAGCGAGATGCACGTCAATTTCGTTTCGATAGTATGCGCTGCAACGAAAATATCAAACTGATTTATTTTCTAGTAAAGTGCTTGGGAAGAGAGGTGTTATACAATAAACCAGCTAATGAAATTAAATAATAATTATTAGATAATAAATAAATTGTGATCTGTCTTACAGTCTCCAATTTTAAAACTTTATTGACATAAAAGTGAGACCCAACCACGAACATTGGCGAAACAACGAATAATTTCAAAATACATTATTTCGACGCGCACAATAATTTTATAGTTTTTAATCAATTCCTATCGCAGTCGGTACAAGGGGGTTTGGAGGTGGGTAGAAATTGAATTCATAGTTTGCATAATTTTGGCATCCATCTTGAATTTCTCGAGTTATCTACGTATTTGGTTCGAAATAGGAATTAGGATGTTTGGAGGTGCACTATACTTGAATGTTAAAATCTTTCAACATCCATCTCGGATTTCTTGAATTCTCTACTGATTTGGTTCAAAATCGTTTATTAGAGAGTTCGGAGGGGCACTGTCGAATCTAGCAACCAAATGTATAATTTCGGCATCTATCTTGATTTTCTCGAATTCTCTACCGATTTAGTTCAAAATCTGTATTAGGGAGTTTGGACGTGCACTGATCTTGGATCTAATGTCAAAATGTATAAATTCCGTTTCCATCTGGGATTTCTTAAGTTCTCGGCCGATTTGGTTCAAAATCGAGATTGAGAAGTTCGGAGGTGCACTGTTTTCGAATCTAATATCAAAGTTTGAAATTTCGGCATCCATCTTGAATTTCTTAAGTTCTCGGTCGATTTGGTTCAAAATCGGGATTGAGAAGTTCGGAGGTGCATTGAACTGGAATCTAATATCAAAATTCAAAATTTCAACATCCATCTTGAGTTTCTCGATTTCTCTACCGATTTGATTCAAAACCGGAATTATGAAGTTTGATTGGCCAACACATGTTTTAAAAGCTATGGAAGAGAGGAAAAATGATGAGAAGCGCTTTGAATGTAGTCATTAGGGGTAATGATTAGTAAGGCAGGGGATGGACGGTTAGGATTGTCATACCAGTTTTTTGATTAATGACATTTTTTGTAAATTTGTTGATATTCTGAAAATTGTGTACCTGAATAATTTCTATAAATGCATTGAATACAAAACATCTAAAACTAATATTAATTAGTTTTGGCATTTTAAATTATCATTTTTGTGGATGTTTAGTATTATCAACACACTGGAGTTAGGATGATGTTCTTGCAAAATGACAGTCTTATGAATAATCACTCTGTTTTGTTCGCATAATACCTACGCAATTTTACGGATAATATTGTGAAATCATTATAACAATGGTAGGTAGGAATTTATTTATTTTATCTCGCATATTACGTTTTCATTTTTTACATGCAACTTGCGTATCGTACGAATAACAGAGCGTTTTACACAAAACACAAAACAAAATTAATAGCTTCCTATATCACGAATAAAGTCAAGGCACTTTTCGAGCCAATTATTATGCTGAATACATAATAAAAAAATTGTATATTTTGATATCATTTTATTTATTTTATTTCAATTTGTATCAACTTCTTTATTTGTGAATCCGTTTTTTCTTTTCTTTATGTGCTTTATCGTACTTTTCTATGCTTTAGCTAATATCGTGAAATATATTCCTACATAACTACGAAAAAAATCATCTAAATGAACTTTCAAAAATAATGCAGCCTTTTGTCATTTCTATCGCACATATTAAAAAATGTTTGTCGTAAGTTTATCCTCAGATCTCATTTTATTCACACCCATTGTTTTATGGTGATATTATAAAATCATCAAATCAGAACGAGAAATTGTCAAAATACCATTAGATTCTATTGAATAAAAAACTGAGACCTCAACAAAAGATGTATCTGTGTGTGTGTATCCATTCCATTTCTAATGTGATTTTTAATCTGTAAAGCTGTATCCATTATTCAGTAAATAAATTTTAAATATAAAGCAAGTGTATTTTTATTTAATCAAAATTGTGTCTAACGCGCGCGCGTTTTCTCCAAGCAGACGGCGAAATATGCAGGTGTTTGATTTCGTTCACAAGTAGTTAAAATACCTAACTGCAGTGCACCCGACGTTCGGGACTGGGGCCTTAAAGCCCTTAAGGTACGAGTGAGTTGTTACACCCTGTTTTTTTTTTACAAAATGACGCTTTTGTAAATTATACCGTCTTACCAGGTAATGTTTATTTAGTACCTATTTATAAAAAAAAATTGCTAATGTTATGCAAAAATATTATTTTTATTTTTTTTAAAGAAAGACAAACATTCCCGGGTTACGAATAACCCAACAATGCTTGAAAATCTCCTACTACCACCACAGAAAGCCGAAAATATTGCTTGTGTTGTGATGGAGGACTTAGCCAGTCGAGGAATCGAACACGGGACGCCCGGGTGGGACCCAAACGCGATGCCCACTCAACCACTGACTGGTCGAATGAATGAAGACATACAAAAAATATTATTTTACTATATTTTCCTGCTAAATAAGCTTTCTTTACAATAAAAAGTAATCGTTTGAGACATTCTATAAATAATTACGGTACTCTGACTTTTAAAAATCGGAATTATGGCATTCGACTTGGAATTTTGCGAGGCGCTTTTTCAACGATAAAATAAACATATTTGCAAGTAACGAAACGATAAGCTAGAAAAATATTAACATACATAATTTCCTTGCCAAGCGAATAAAACATATTTAAGCATGCTAGGAGCACTTTTTAATGTTCACAATATCATAAAAGCTTCTAGGAAATCCACGATGGATTTCTTGGCACACTAGTAGGGGTTAAGGCGATTCACCTCGGCGTCTAACAAAAAAGTGCTGGATTAAATCAAAGGCCACGATGTGTTTTACTCGTACTATTAAATTGAAGCATCTTTAATACTCGTGGTCGATCAAATCTTCAAGCCAAAAACACACGATTTTCATACATTGCATTGCTTCATATATTTGAAATCTAATAAATTATTTTTTATCTGATGCAAACCAATTATCACAGTGCTTTATTTATAATTCATTCCTTGTTTTTCTTACACAATGCTCGTGAAGTAGGATTTATTATATATAATATCTTGTAAAGATTTATTTATTTCAGCCATTGTTCCCGAAACAAAAGAAATGTGCCATAAATCATGTTGAAATCTAAGCTCATATTGTGCTTCGGCCCAGGCTGTGTGAACTCGCTCTCAGATTAAATCTTGACGATTTTTATTTCCCTCCATGTTTCATATATGGCGATTGTTTTCGTGATCTTTGACATTGTTAGCTTTTTGTTTGCGTTTTGTAATTAGCGATTTAAGCGTCCCCACCCCCTCTCATCCGTGACTTAACGCGGACTCTGGAGTTATGATCCCCTTAGGAGAATTAAATGACACGCGAAATTTTTACGGTAGTTACTTTTGAAAGGAGCATTTATTCGCAGTAAGCCATGCAAAAGAGATAGTAGAAATTCAATGCGGCGTTATCGGATGAAGAAAGGAGAAAAACTATTTTTGTAAGAGTCTCTTGCCGTAGAAGTAGACATTAGCAAAATAAGCCCTGTGAAGCCAGTGGTCTCATTTGTAACCAGTAGTTTAATAATGTTGGCTCGGCGCCAGATTGCGTTTTAGGGGATGATAAGGACATTGGGGTTATTTCTAGATTATTAATATTTATCAACGCTTTTTACGGAGAGCTTTTCAACATAATTAAGGATACTCTCGGGGGCTTTTTCTCGATGTCGCCTAGGCATCTTCTTTAGGCGGAAGAAATCCCTGACAATTTGATGCTTTCTACTCTTCTCTCAAAGACCTGAATATTATTCCTACCTGTTTTATTATTTTATTTTGTGTATTTTGAGTTGAATCATAACATGTCCAGGTTTGACGGCGGAAGACGAAGAAGGGAATGAGATAAATAAAATAATTTTCGATAGCTTTATTATTATTGATCTGTGAAAATGAAGAGGAAAACGGACGATTAAACTTTGGAAACGGAAGATATGAAATCTCAATCCCTTTATTCGTAACATGTAACCTAATACAAGCTAACATTTTCAAGACAAAGTTCCATCCTTTATGACAATGGAATCATACGATGCACGTAACACTAGCCAAAAATTCCACCAATAGAATTAAAACAATATGGTATCTGTTCCGTGACTCCAGCTAATCCGAATTGAGCAGGAAGTTATTTCGTTAAATTTATTTTCGTTACACCAACTTCTAACGATCCAGTTCTTGTTGACACAAAGTAGGAAATGAAGGTATTTGTGTGTTCGCGGGATCAGCCTTGTAACCTAGTTTTGGATACATTGCATTGAAAAGGCTAAGAGAGGGACGGTTATATATTTTTTACTTGGGGACGCGTTACAAGACATCACAAGATATTTGATTAAAGTAATAGAGGAAAGTGGAATTATAAAATGGATATACGAAGTAATGTAAAAATATGAATAAATAGAAAGTCCCTGCCTATCCAAGTCAACAAACAATTCGTGTAGTGAGTTATAATTCCGATAATTTACCTTAGGTTATTAATGTTTTATATCGACAATTAATATTTTATATTGTCATTAGCTATATAGATCTACAGTTGGCAACAAATATAATTGCCGGGTTTATGAAGATATCTGACCAACTAGAGGCAATCCCTATTTTCGAACACATTTGCTATTCTTAACTTTATTTCTTGGCTTATTGAGTTTTGTATACGTTACTGACTATATCGTACAGTGGACGTGACAAAGTTAAATTTTCGGAAGCTAATGGACACCGCACGGTATAGAAATACCAAGAAAAAAATTGAGGATAGTGTTCAACAACTTTATAAATTTATATGAAACAAAATAGCTGATAATACGGTTCCTTGAATTCATGAATAATTCGTCCTATTAACTATTTTACATTTTACCATTCATGAAAAATATTCATGTTTTCCCGGTAATATAAATGGTGTAAAATACACATTTCCGTTTATTATACTGTAGTACGTGCGTACACTCAACATTCATAAATATTCTTAACACATCCCCGGTAATTGTTTGTGAAGGTGGTTTCTGCTCTTGCTATTTCAATGAAGGTATCTGACCCGATTCTCCTTAGGATCATCTTAATCGGACCATTAATTAAATCCTGTTAAAAGTCAGCGTGAGTCAATGGGTTATTTTAAGGTTCGGGGAAATATCTATCAGCCGACGAATCAAAATTTCCAGGCGAATGCGTGTTGCTTTTTATTTTCTATCAGGGGCAATAATGAATCGTTAGTAATTAGATTTTTTCGCGTTAAAAGCTCTCGCTCGGCTCGAAAACGGTGAAATGCTTTTGATTATTTTTGCCAATGTATTTTTAAAGCTTTTCTAATGGCGCTGAACGAAATGGTTTTAACGGCGGAACGAGAACTGACGCTTTCAAGCTGAATTTATTTTTAGGGTGTCAATTATATTGCGGCTTCGCGGGGGCTGTTATTTTTTGTCGCTGATGGATCAAATGTTAAAATCATAATTTTTATTTATGCTGACTTTGCTGATTGATTTTATTTGAAAAAAAAACCCCACCTCTCCATTTAAATCTTGTTATTTTTAATCCATAAGTATGTTATATACCTATATCCTTCTCTTGATAAAAAAACAAGCTTACTGAATGAATTCCGTTTTATCCAATCTAAAAGACTTGGCGAGATCAGCATTTTCCTGGCCAATTTGCCTAAGAAAGGTTTCGTGGCGGGTTGGAACAAACTTTAGGCATTAAAGATTTAAAAGAGAAATGATGACATACAGCCCTACTGTATCTCATAATTCCAGAAAATGAAGACAGATTGCGGTCGTATTTCAAAAGGTTACAATTTTTGCGGAAAAGTTTTCTTAAATTCTAAACACCGACGACACAAGATCAGAATTATACATCCACCATCTCGGACTTAAAATATTATTGGTCGTGGTGGTTTTACTTTTTTATTTGTACCTACTGTTCACATTTAAACTTACTTTTTATCGATTGTTTATCTTTACATATTTCAGAACACAATTATTTTTAATATGAAATTTTAAATATAATGGATTTTAGTGAATAACCACCCCTTGAACTGAATTAGTTTTTACAATGAATCAAACGCAGTGAATTCTTAAAACGTCGAAGCCATTGACCGAGTCTTCGATAAAAGCGAATTGATTGGAGTTTTTTTATGAAGAACGACTCATTTCAGGGTATTGTTATTCTTGGCATATTGCTTCGCCTTTAAATCAATCGTCCTCCTCTTAGCTTGTGGACTGAATTGATTTGTAATTCTTTAATACTCCCGCCTTTGTTCCAGTCCTCCTTATCTCCGCATGTCTCTTCTGGTGGAGTATTCTCACTCATTTCTCGGCTTGTGAAGCTGTGAAGCTGGCTGGCAAGAGATTTCACGGAATGGCGTTTGTAATTTGAATTTCCCCACTTCCCCGTGAAGAGCAGTGGCATAAAGAATTCCTCTCCCCTTTCAGTCATCCTCCCCACTGTCATCCCTGAATATTAGATTCAAAACGATATTGACTGATATTCGGCTGAAGCCGTTTGTTGAAAGGCTTCGTTCAAGGAGAAATTATTTTAGGTTATTGGGATTCGTATTATGTTTTGAGTTTAGGCTTTGCCCATTGTCATGATATCACGTATCTGTGAGTTCATTCAGATTGACAATTTAACGGATTTAATTGTGGTAAGGACTGCATCAAATAATATATGCTTAACCCCTCAGGCCTAGGGCCTATTTTTCAAAATATCGAAATATTTCCACTTTGTAATAAAATCCAAATAAATGGACCATTTCTGAATGCATCCGAAAACTAAAATAGTATTTTTGAAAGATGATGATACGCTTTCAAATTTTAAAATTCGAAATAAACATATTGTTTTTTAAACGTAGTTTTTTTTAATGCAAACATAAAAACCGTTTATAAATGGCTCACCTTGCGTTTTTTTTTAACTAAAATTACTGATAACGAAATAAAATTAAAACACATTTTATTACACAAATGTATTTTAAACGTTATCGCCAACTCAATTTTTGTCGTTTCATATTAAAATAATTAATGAAGAATTCTCAAAGTTGCATAATTTTTTTTTAAATTGCGGTCGGAAACTTTGGTTTCATAAAAGTGTACATTTAAATACCTACCTACCGAACTGAAAAATTTTTTATAGCCCTCTATTAAAATTAAAACATTATTATTATAATTAAAAAAATACTTTGCCCAAATCGCTCAAAAATATCATATTGAATCGAATTTGAACTAAACCGATTTCTTCGTCACGTTAGATTGGGCGAAAGCTTTATGACATATTTCTCCATTTCCTTTGGCTCGTGAGCTATCTTTGCTGTCCGTAGAAAATCGAGAAGAAAATTTAATTAAATATATCACCGGCTACGTTTCCTGCGAAACCCGCAGCGGCATTCCAAATTAATTCCGTTCTTCCTTTTCTCGTTCCTGGATTTGCCTATTCAGACAGCGTAGAAATATTTATGGAAAAACTGCACGTTCGTGTGTTGAAATTTTATCTAACAAAAGCTTTACTCAAACTCCGTCCTTTGCCACAATAAAGTCATTCACTCTTTACGCAAGAGGAGATCGAGAATATCCGATAAACATTTTGTATTATTCCTACATATTTTTTGTGTTGTTAAGCGTATGTTGGCGTGTTCGTATTTTTTGTTTGGTTAGTAGTTATTCTAGATACATTACGCTTATAGTATTGTAGATTTTATCTATTTAATGTGGTTTATAATTCGGACAACTCTATGATTTTTCTTATTGTAGGAACGTACCCACCCTCATTACACGCCTGTCGAGCTTTTTTCTGTAATTAGTAGAATTCTTTTTGTAAAGTAGGTACTACCTTCGGATTGGTTTTTTATTAGTTTTATTTTTGCCACTTTTGCGAGCATTCGTCGACAAAAGGCTACTGTTGCAGAATCCCTGCATTAAGGGGTTTGCACACATGTGACGTGGAAAAGATTTCATGGAAATTTCATATCCATATTTCCTTTTTTAAGTTTTTTTTTACAGTAGCTCCACACAGGAGCCCCAAGCAAAATAATTCCCCTCACTGCCTATCTCATTTTTGGGGATGCTGTGTGGAGGGTCTTTTTTAGGCAAGGAAGGAGAGGAAGTTCTGGGAAGGAAAAAGTTATGGGGGGACTTGAGGTGATTTTCTCACGAAAATTGCGCTATAAGAATTATCCAACAAGTACTTATTTTTATTATACGTACGGATCTGTCTCGTCTCTATTAAACGGGCAACCTTTAAAAGCCAATTGGCTATCCAGGTCTCAATAACAAAAAAATTACACAACCACAGTCCAAACTTAGGGAAAAAAAGAGCAATAAACTAGTAAAGTACTACCAAAAAAATAGTTTAAAAAACAGGCAGAACAATATCCTTTTGTGACCATGACTAAGAAGAATAGGAAGTCAGTTTTTATAAATTTCAAAAAGTTCGTGGGACTTCTACTAAACATGGTATTCCATTTTTGAAACGACGGCCTTGGAGTCCCCAATCTGCAATTGAAATGTTATCCATTACACGTAAAAAAATAAGATGCTCCATAGCTCATGATAAAAATAGCGTTGCGGAAAAGCTGCACACATTTCTGGAAGATATAATTAATTAATTTGATTAATTTTCCTGAGTTTGAGAGTTTACTATACTTACATCACACAAATATATACATACTTCAAAGAAGCTTTTTGTCGACTCCATGTCTTATATGTTATTCGCAATATCAGAATAATAATAATGTGATTTTCTGGAAGAACTTCAGACCTCTCTATTATGTACACCCAATTTTTGGGAAACAAAGATGCCAACAGAACTTGTCGAGACGTACAATACAACGCTTTTGTTTCTATTAAACAAATATGCTCCGACAACGTCAAAAACACGTAAAGTTCGAAAGTCTGACGGCTGGTTTGATGACGAATGCCGAAACCAGAAAAGACTTATGCGGAAATTAGAGAGGACATATAGGAAAAACTCTGCAGTAACTTCGAGAGATGAGTGGATCCTTGCTCAAAAACAGTACATGAGCAAAATAAATTCCAAAAGATCAGAATACTGGAATGAAAATGTTGACTCTGAGCGAGCCAATCCACGGCGTCTCTGGAACTCAAGAAAGACTGTTATTGCCGAAGTCACAGTTCCAACTAAAATAGATATTACCCCGGATGCCTTCTCAAAGTTTTTTCGGGAAAAAATTGAAACCATTCGTGCCTCCACATCTCACGCCCCTCTGCCAATATTCACTATCAATTCTAAAGGAACTTTGTCTTCCTTCAAACCTACAACGCTTGAAGAAGTAAAAAAGATAATTTCATGTTCGCCAAATAAGCAGTGTAGTCTTGATCCTATACCAACTTGGTTATTAAAAAAATGTGTCAATGTCTTAGCTCCATTCCTAGTTCATGTTTTCAATAAATCTCTCAGTACAGGTGATTTCCCTGAACCACTAAAATCAGCTGTAGTTACACCAATACTAAAAAAGTCACAACTGGACTCTGATAACTTAGGTAATTATCGACCCGTCTCAAATCTACCTTTCGTGTCAAAAATCCTGGAGAAAATTGCTGCTACCCAAATAACCAGTCACTTGAATTCAAACAAATTATCAACAAATCGACAATCCGCAAATAGAAGGTTTCACTCAACAGAAACCGGACTTCTTCGTATGCTGTCAGATATAACTCTAGCCATAGAATCAGGTAAGTTAGCACTTATCTCACTCTTAGACATGAGTGCAGCGTTTGACACGATTGATCACGACTTCCTCATTAAGAGATTAGAGGAAACATTTGGTTTGAGTTCCGATATCAAAAATTGGCTGGCGTCATATTTATCCAATCGCTTACAAGCCGTGACGGTTGGAAATAAACTCTCAAACTTCGCAACACTTTCTTCAGGAGTGCCCCAGGGTTCCGTTTTAGGTCCACTTCTTTTCATCCTTTTTACAAATGATGTCGCCAAAATAATCGAGTCATTTGGTCTCTTGTCACACTGCTACGCTGACGATCAGCAAGTTTATTTTTACTGCACTCCAAACGAAGTCAACAGTCTCAAAATCCGTGTAGCTGAATGCCTAGAAGCAATAACTCGTTGGATGTCTTCAAACAAGCTAAAGCTGAACCCATCTAAGACTGAGTTTCTCTGGGCGGCCACAAACAAACGCCAACATTTCATAGACGATTCGCCTATTTCCATTTCCGGCAGCGATATTATTCCCAAGACAACCGTCAAACTTCTTGGCGTTAATCTAGATTCAGATTTTTCGCTTAAAAGTCAAATAAATAGGACTGTAAGCACCGGTTTTTTTCACTTAAGACAACTCAAGTCCGTCCCAAGAAATCTTCCTACAGAGGCGACAAAACTACTAATCAACTCGTACGTAGTCTCGCGGCTCGATTATTGTAACGGTATCTATGCTAGCCTTCCAAAATATCAAACTGACAAACTTCAATCCGTTTTTAACGCAGCGGCACGGCTCATAACTGGAGTCTCTAAATATTCACACATTTCAGAACACCTTCGTAACCTTCATTGGCTCAAGTGCCCTGAAAGAATCCAGTACAAATTGTGCTGGATGGTGTTTAAATCAATCAATGAAATGGCCCCACCTTATATCTCTGAACTATGTGTCCCGGATAATACTGGTCAGGCAGTCAACCCTTAGATCAGCAACATCATCAGCTATAGGCAGACTAATGGAACCTAAACGCAAGCCAATTACAAAGTTTGGAGATCGCGCTTTTGGAGTATCTGGGCCCAAGGCTTGGAATAAACTCCCTCCGGAACTAAGATGCATAACAAGCCCAACAGAATTTAGGTCCAAATTAAAAACCTACCTTTTTGGGCTCTCATATTCTTAATTTAAATAGACCTATCTGAGAGTATCATACTTTTATTATTTTCTATGATATGTCTTAATTACACTTTTCTAATTAATTTTCTAATTACTTGAATCTTTGCACATCAATCTGTCTCGTTACGAATCACATTTAGGAAGATCAAATCCTTGTACTACTGTACCGCCCACTATAAAACGTTGCTTTTGATTTCCAAAATACACTCATCAAAGAATGTATTTTATACTAATATTAAAATATATTTCAGGATTAAACACATATAACAAGTGTACACAATAATGTCCTTTGCGTGCGAACTATATCTAAATTTCTTAATAGACAATAAACAGTGTTAATTTCAAGCGACCTCCCAGGTAAGTATGGTCCTGTATACATTTTTAAGAAGCATCGCGTTCATTGGTCGAGACATTGTACATATATTTTCTTATGAACCGGTGGATGCAATTTTTAGCCATTAGTTGTTTTAATTGTTTGTCTAGTTTGTAGTTTTTCTAGATTTTAGAAATGTAATGTAAGTTTGTGCAGCGCCCTTGAGGTGATTTTTCATAAAAACGGCGCTATATAAATCATCCAATTATTATTATTATTATTATTATTATTATTAATAAATTCGCCATGTATATTAGCAACCTTTCAGTATCAAATTATTAATTAAAATCGATTATGATGAAGTTCCGCCGACGTTTGTTGGTCGGTCCCTACCGCGCTAACACTCTGAAGGCTCGGCTTTCATTTTGAATTAAAAAGTTTTCCTCTCGGTCTAGGGTTTCATCTCAAGTAAAGCGGCGGAGGATATTCCTCTCAGATAAGACCGTCGTTGTTTGGGAACTGTCCAACTGTCCTGCTTTTATTTATTTACTAGAGCAGATCTGTGAAAAATCACGGGATATTGTAATTGTACGACTTGTGAATCTCGTTGCCTTTCGAAAAAAAATATAGTCACTTTTCTTTATAAAGTAATGTTTGTGTTGAGATCTAATAAATGTAATAATATTAAATAGCATCCGTAAATCATGAAATATGCAATGTTTTTAATAAAGCGTCCTCTGCATCCTAAGTCATATTTTCTCCAAGCTTAAACTTTCTAATGAAAGTATCTGAATGTGACTTGCTAGGTAAATTTTGAACAAAACAAATTCACATTTCATTTTTATTTTTTGTACCAACTTTATCGCTTGTCTGATATGATTTATACGTTGACCGGACAACTCAGCAATGTTCAACTTCATCACTCCTTTGAAAACAAAATTCTCCTCCTTTAATAATGGTAATAATGTATAGCGCCGTTTTTGTTAAAAATGACCTCGGGGGCGCTATAAGGGTATTACATATTTAATAGAAGACCGGTGACTGAAGTGAAGTTGATATTTATTTTAAATATTTATTCTTTATTGGTTCAATTTTGAATTTGTAATTTAGCCGTAGTCGAAAGTCGTGGGTTCAAATCTCGGCGTGCACAAATAAATTTTATTTGATTAATTATTGCTTTTTCACAATTCATTAATTAAAAAAAATTATACGGTTTATTTATATTATCGTACTGTTAAAAGATCACCGTACAGAATTGAAACGTTGCTTGAAATGGCTTTAGCCGTGTTTGGTGCCCAGATCTAAGACATGTTCCAACTTCCACTTGCTCTCCTTTCTCTCCCCATCTCCTTCCCCTCACCACTACGTTTAGCTTCAAACATACCCCACTTTGGGAAACCATTGTCTCACATATATTTGCCCAAGTTGCCTCTAAAATCATGAAACATTAAAAAATTTAATGGTCTATATCTTATAATTTAAAGCAAAAATAAATAAAGTAGCTCACATTCGTACTAGATATTTAATATATCTTTTGATTAAAAAAATAATTTTTCAGTTTGGTTGGGTATTTTGATCCCAAATCCAAATTTAAAATTTGTTTGAAACGGGCCAAAAAGGGCACACACATTTAAAAAAAGAATCTTTACTGAACCATTAAAACAGTCACCATCTTGAACCGGAACCTAAACGTAACAAAAAAAATGCAGACAGATGAAAGTGGTCCGAGTCAAAACAGGACTTCGCTATGCCCAGTCAAAAAACTAAAAAAATGGATCAAATACTTGAGAAGAAGCAATCTACGGAAAGAGAAAATATACAGGCCAAATAAAATTGATACTACTGCGGTAGTTAAAAATCGATTAATATGACATCTGTCAGTTTCTTCATCGTAGTTAAAGTGTTTTATCAGAGGAAAAACAGCTTTCAAGCATAGCAAATCGTATTACATCGATACACTACAAAACAATTTGTTTAAAGCATTCTTGTCCAATACATTGGACTTTGTATCAGAACATTATCATTTTTATTTACCTAGGTATGTATGGAACGTTGTGGAATTGATATTCAGCATTCCAAAGAATAAGGTCGCTTTTCCGGGTATTCAAAATTCTAGGAATAAATCTTCGAGTCCGAATAACTCTGAAATATGAGTTAACTTTTGCGAGTTTTGTTGCCGCGAATTAGCCGACGAAATTTCCCAAACAAAAAGCGAACTGTCATATTATTTTTACTCTACCTTTACTCTGTAATTACCCCAGAGCACGAAACTTTTCCCTGAACAGCTTGCTTTATATTTTATGTATTATTTTACGGTCGTGTTTTGGATTTAATGTCGTGTCAGGTATAGGGGTACAAGACATCACGCTATGTGGACATTTAGAGAAAGAGACTTGATCATAATTGAATAGGTTTTAATAGAAACATGCTAATTAATAGATGTAGGTTTCGCTAACTAATCAACGGAAATCGTTCTAATACCTACATATTTAGTAGTCCTAATGAACAAGGGAAATAATTTACATTAATTTGTTATAAAGTTGCAACAAAATAATAATTATAATTATCAAAAACCTGAAACGTAACAAGCCTCACAACTTTATAATGGAAACATTCCAGTAACAGTTTTTAGCAATGCATAAAATTTATTAATTGTAAGCAGGAATTCCAAAATTTGTTATCAATACAAAAATTGAATCGAACTTCGAATCGTTATTAATAGGGTAACGTCAGCGCGGAATTTCAGAACTCGGCTTCGAGTGCATGTCTGACGCCACGCCGTACGCGCCGCGCCAAAAATAACATCTGTGTACGTGAAATTTCAAACAAAGCTACCATTGTAATTCGCTTTCGAATTCAAGAATTCGTCAAAAGATGTCCACTTCCGTTAGCTGGTCGCATGGGGATGTGCCCCTGGCAGGTGCAAGTACTACGAATTTGTGTATCTCTTCGGATATGGAAAGATTGACGGTAATACTTAGTTGTGAATAATAGTATCAAGTGGCAATATATTACATACGACGTCATTGCCTGTCCCGGTTATTTCGTCCCGGTGACTAGCTATCACTGGATGACAGTGGATCCGAGGAACGGGCTATTTTTGGAACCAGTTCTTATCGGATTTATAAAATTTTCACAAACACTAACTGGGCGAAGCCGAACCAAAAGCCGCCCGCAAGGCCTAGCAGCAAAAACCTGCGGAGCGGGTTTTTAATTCCTAGTTATTGTTATTCACTGAGCGCATCGAAGTCCTGTTTTAACTCGACCGTTTGGCGTTTCATCTGTCTGTTATGTTCCGGTTTAAGATGGGTGGCCATGATAATATGTGTTAGATACTACCTTATCCCATAGATCCCGATAAACTTCACACGACTTTGGTTCCTACTACGAGCTGTTAAATCGAAATTAGCAATATTTATGCTTAATTTATTAAGTAGTTTCAAGTACCTATCTACTTACAAAACTTATGATTTGAAGGGAAAATTTGGTTATTATTTATTAAATTAGAAAACATACCGTTTTGGACGCGAGGGTTTACCGTTCGCAGAACTGCTTACCAGTTAAAATTAAATAATATTATTTTCATATAATAGGGATTTGTATTCACCAAGCTACGTGCAAGTAGCTTGTCAGCAGGAACTTGGTTTAAAAATATTTATGTATTACTACAATAAGTTTAAATAATAATTAAATCAGCACGATATTATCACAATCATAACAATATGTGATCTACATACACGAGTTGAAAAATATTAACGAATACAATAGTTTTGTTTTATTGAGAACCACTAGATATTTCGCTAATTAAAATATATTTGGCCAGCACTAGGTACTAATGACTTTCCCGCTTGCATTTTGGTAAATATGATCACTTAGTGATTCCTACCGCACTCGGTGAGCTCACATTCCTGCAATCTCCACTTCACGCTACAAGGGTTGAAATGCTGCAATTTATTCCAGATTTAATTTACTTTATTCATTTTACTTAACAAGTGTAAATGGTTACTCATGCGTTCATATCCACTGTTAAATATTAATCGGTCTTGGCAGAGGGAAATCGATTTCAATATCGCAAGTTTGAATGATCCAAAGTTTCCGCATAACCGAATTACGAAGGTACACAAGTAGAATTGAGTTTGCGCGCTCAAATTAATCCATACTTAATACTCCACAAGTCACAGTTAATCCGAATCGATCTCGGCCGGAGTTGTTAGTTGTTCCGAATGCCTGGGCTTAAATATTAAATGCCTTTACGATTCAACTGGGAAACTTGTATATTGGGCTCGCACGAACCACCGCCGTAAGCCTTTGCCGGTGCTGCCTACCCAACGGGAGATGGCCTCAGCGGGACGAGGTGCAAGATTTCAATACTAAACGAGTGCTATAAATGCCATAAATATATTCAACGTAGATTTAATATTTAATTTATTTACGACTTAGTGTGTACAAATGTAAAGAAAATAATAAGTTGGAATTTATAAACAAACGGCTGGTTTGGACAAGCATAATAATATAGGAAATACAATATTACATAAGGAAATATATATTACTAGCTTTTCCCCGCGGCTTCGCTCGCATGGTATTACGGGAAATTACTGTAGCGCTTGCACTTATCTCCCCCCCCACCCCACCCCCATCCCCTCCCGCATTCCATATATTCATTCCCTTACATTCAGTTTTCAAACATCTCGCCTACCACCTAAATTTCATAATGCTATAGCTCAAAGAAAAAAATAATTACTTATCCAATTTTGTTCTTTCGTTCGGAATTTATGCGCTTACAAACATTTCGGATGTTTATTTTTATTTAAATATTTGGAAGTTCGTTAATATAATAAAAAAAATACTCTATTTATCATTCAGTCTTTATAATCGTTACGAATTATATTTTTAATACAGGAACTCAGATCTGACATTTATTCCAAGCTTGTCCGAAAAAAAAAAACGAATTCTAATATTTAAATTTTCTGCAGTAGTAGCTGATCAGTAGACTGAGTGCCTACCAGCATAGAGCCCAAAAATATATCAACATTGTTTCAATGGAAACGATTTTTTTCTGACGTTAGCAAAAACTCGCTTTTGTTAGCGACAGAAAACGTATAACAAATATAATATATTAATATTTATAATTTCATAACGCCAGAGCTTACCTTCATATACAACCTGTAGTCTGGGCATATAATTTAGCTTTCTATTGGTGAATGAATTTTTAAAGTCTTTTTGTTGGTTAATGCGTGAAAGAGTCATAAACGAACTCGAGCAGTTTCGCATTTATAATATTACTAGCTTTTCCCCGCGGCTTCGCTCGCATGGTATTACGGGAAATTACTGTAGCGCTTGCACTTATCAATTATCTATTTTCGGACGATTTGTCACAGGCTTATACAACAACTGTTTGGAGACATACATTCAAAAGTATTAAACAGAGTATCAGATGTGATTTGAGAAATAGACGCAGAAAACGATAATACACACCACACGCGAACTAAGCCGTTACCACTCCCAAGTACATCGTATCTCCGGTTGAATCGACAAATTTTCTCAAAGCTAATTTGCTATCATTCCTGTTGCATTCTTTAGAATATTCATCTAGGTCGCCATTCTTACGGAGGACAGTAGCTTCCTTAAGCACTCGAAGATTCCCTCCCATTAGGTTGTGACCTTCCAGGAATGTAGGAAAACCGAAGAACATTCTAAATTAATGCAAGATTTCAAGATAAACGAAAGCCACAATCAATCTCCTAGGGAGACGTCTTTGTTATGGCCCTACCGAGTATCTATAGCTCAAAATATTTATAATTTTATATTCTGTTAACGCTCAGTGCTTTGTCGAATTTTTTTGAACAAAATTATCTCTGTATTATTTCAATAACGCAAATAAATTCGTGACCCTTTTGACAGTCAGAGGCCAAACATTTTGTGGATGCTGCTTTAGCTCCTTTTGCATTACCTACATACCCTTTGAAAACGAATGCTTTAACGTGATTTTTAATAAGTTTATTTTATCCGTTGAAATATTTTTACGATACTTTGGTGGCTTACTTTCTTTGATAAATGAGGGGTGCCAAACCATAACGTTTTAAGTGCCATACGAACTCAAATGCGTTTTATTGCAGTAAAACGTTGTATGTGCTGATGTTTACTTATATTTTAAAGTAGAAGGCTTACTAACGCCATCTAGCCTAAATATTGTGAAACAGCATGCCATAACGTTTTAAGTGCCATTTGAGCTGCAAATGTTAGTTTATTAAAAATGTCGAGAAAATGTGTTTTAAATAAAAATAGATTGAGCTTATTGCAAATGCTGGCAAAAAACCCCATTCTTGGTAATGGATAAAAAAAACCTTTTTTAATTAGATGAATTTGGCTAAAACTATGATTAATACCAAAAAGCTGCAGATTTCTTTGGCAACGATGATTTATCTAATATCTGAAGATTTTGGTGTAATTCGTACAAAGAAAAGTTACGGCGAATTTGTTCCATGAATATCACCTCCAGTGCTTAAACCTGGAATTAATAAGGCAAATTTTGAGGACCTTCAAGTTGACATGGTCGAGACAACAGTACCCTTTTCTGCCGAAGAAAAGAAAGTCATTAATGCCATGTTGCCGCATTTAGCCGGAGAAAGCAAATTGTTTTATGAAAACCTTAAAATAAAGATATTGAAAGAGTTGAGTTATGTGCAAGTAATACAACACTTACAACGTTATGACTTGCATAAATAATGGCACTTAAAACGTTTTGTTCTTTACATATTTTTCATAATTTTTTAAAAATTATTTCCATATTTTGGCAGAGCACAAAATTTGTTTTAAATTATTAATAACAAATGTTAATTCGATAATCCATTTTTTATAAATTACTTTTCTTTTTATTTTTCCATTAAAAATGTTTTTTTTGTCTCCTGAAAATTTCATTTTCTGGTACTTAAAACGTTATGGTTTGGCACCCCTCAAAAATTGTGGTTACTCCCTTCCGCCTTTTCATAGTTAACTTATATTTCACTTCATTATTCCATGCATAAGCTTAATTTAATTGTCTTATCATAGTCTCATTTCTGTAACTCTGAAATATTTTCTAAGGTTTTTTATAATTATATTTTAGACGATGATATCAGCAACCGCAAAATATATTTTATATACCGTCATGTAATTTCTTCATATAAACATTAGAACATTCATTATGCGGCAGAATAAGATAATATGAACTCGTATTTCTTTGGCCTGTTAAAAAAAAATCACACATTGTTTGACTTTATCAGCAGTTTATTTAGACGATGATTGTTCACGCTGGAGTTATTTGCGGCATTTTGTTATCTTATCAAAGTTCGCCTGGAAATATGATTTCAGTTCTAATGAAAAACAGCGCACACTCGATAAACACACACGAGACTCACAATACAAAGTAAAGGTATCTGTGTGAGAATCGAGAAATATTGAGCCACACCTGTATACGTTCTTTATTATTTATTTTCAATGATGTGCTACGTTGCGTTATCTTCAAATACTGCAGACTGATATTATTTTTATGTTTCACTGTTCTCTTTATCTTTCAGTCCTAGATTACGAGAAGGTAAACAATTTGGCCAAAGTAAGAGCGCCCGCAGACGAACGACTTTAAGTTGCGGCAACTATTTCGTCGCAATCGCCGTCTTCGAATTGAGTGCGCACACGAAAGACTTTAGTTGCGGAGTTTTAGACTAGAGTTTAGTTTCTCCTATTATGAATGTATTATCTTATTTATTTATGTGTGCACACATCTGATGATGGACACACAACGCTGTCCTAAATATTGGCCCAGAGAAGGAGGTAGCGCAACATGGCATAACACCCCAAAAATAAAAGTAAACGATGATTTCATTTGTGCTAATTAACCAGACGTAGAAAAATGACTATTCTATTAATGGTCTCGTGACAATTTTATTAAATTTTAAAAAAAAAGTTTTAATTCTTCAAATATTTTTTTTTGTTAAATACAGTGCATTTGTGCATAATCATTCAGACGCTGAGAAAGTTGCGGTTACCGGCAGACGCGACTAAAAAGTCTCTGTGCGCTCCTCCATATCCGTAATTGATTTCCATGTCCGCAATTGTCCAATTTTTTTCAATTACACAATTAATAACCTCATTCTTGAATCTGTTTCCGAAATTAATGACTTGGGTGTTACTTTCGACACCAAACTTAGCTTCATACCACATATTGAAAACATCTCAAAAAAGGGTTTAAAAATGTTAGGTTTTGTACTAAGAGTGGCTAAAGATTTTACCAACATTAAAACGTTAAAACTTCTGTACACATCACTAGTGAGGAGTCAGGTTGAATATAACTCAACTGTATGGTTGCCTTACTACGACGTGCATTCTCAAACAATAGAAAGAGTACAGAAAAAATTCCTAAGCTTTTTAAATTATAAACTAAAAATACCTAGAGAACAATTAAGCTACACTTATCTACTGCAATTATCCAATCTACTGAACTTGAGTGACAGAAGAATTGTTTTCGATCTAGTATTTTTATTTAAAATCTTGCATAATACAATAGACAGCCCCGAATTCTTGGCACTCATAAATTTTAATGTGCCAGCCAGAAACACAAGGTCAGTACTACCTTTTTATTGTGGCAATACTTCAACAAGCGCACAATTTAATATACCTTTGCACAGAATTCAAAACTTGGGTAATATGTATTCGCACATAGATTTATGGAATATGTCGCTCTCACATTGTAAACATGAAATAATGAAATCATTTATTCATAATTATACTCACTAAGGATTTTTTGTGTAAATTTAATAAACTACATCAGAATAATTTACTTCCTTTTTTTTTCTAAAATATTAAAATTCAAATTGAACAGTTCCGAACTCCTGCAATTCACAAACCTACACATAACAACAAGAATACAAGTACTACTAATTCCCCGATACAGCGCGTAGCGGTTGCACGCTATGAGAAACCAATACTAAGGTGTTATTCATGTTTAATGTTGTATACTGTAAACATTTCTGACCACCTTAGTTTAAAATTTTTGCTCCTTGTATTTTATATCATAAATGTACTCTTATATTCTCTTATCACAACTTAATTGTTTTTATTTCTCAATGTACTTTTAAATTTTGTTGCTTTTATTTTTATTTCGTGTATGTATTTTTGTTTTCTATCACAACTTTATTTATATTTCTTTCTAATGTTCTACCGAAACTTATTTATATTTCTTCTCATGTTAAAATTGTACTGCCTTTATATATTATGTAAAAGCCCTCTGGGCGTAAAATAAATAAATTGTAGATTTTAGACGCAATTTTAGACAATGTTTTTGCAACGCAACTCTCGTCTACGGGTGCCCTAATCACTTTGAACACAAATGAGATATTTATTGTGTATAAGAAAAATCGTTCGTCTTTTATTATTTGTTTAAAAAAAACGGTGTATTGACCACACCTTGGTATTGTTTTTGTGCAGAACGAAATGTATAATAAGCCTTGGAAAATTCAAATGTTCCTTCCTATAAATCGTAAATTTTTTGAACTTGCACTTTTTTTTTCGATTTTTCTTAAGCAGTCTTTTCAAAATCTCTTTGATGCATTTATCTTTTTAGCCTTTTTCATTAGACCAACAGGACTAGTCAACTTAATTAACGCATTATTTACGTTGTCGATTCTTGGAGCTTTCTCAGCCCGCAGAAATATTACACCGAGAAGCCGTCCCCAAAGGGTTGATGGCGCGTCGGAAAGGTTTCGGATTATCGTGGGCTTGAATTACACTTCCTTGGATAATTTTCTTTGTACTTTTCACGTTTCTTCAGACTTTCATGCATTTCACAGTTACTAAAATATCTATCCAATTTCATATGTTTTACAAACAAAGTGTTTTCATAAATAATTTGCTGAAATTACGCCTGCTTCATCAATACAATATATTACATGCCCAATATCAAACTCGACAGTCAAATTATTTATGTTAGGGAAATGAATAATATACTTTCAAAGGAAAGGAAAATTATTTCCCTTTTTATTTTGCAACATAATACATATTATGACCTCTATAGGATTTCACTTTATTTCATACATTATATTTGTTTTAAAAAGGTTTCATGAGGTATTTTCAGACGGATCCTTTTTATCTTTATGATTTTCGATTTCCCGCCACCATTTAAACGCAACCAACAAGCAACAATGGGATCAAATGATATCAAACTTCGTAAGTCAGCTTTCAATTTCACGGGATATTGAACCTTATAGCGGAGGACTAAAGTAGGCAAGTGGGAGTGTTGGAATTGTATAAAGTAGTGATTATATCCTTTGCACGCGATATGGTGGTTGGTTTTGAGGCCGCGCGCCCCGGTGCAAACAGTTTATTCAGCAATCCTCCCGAATTTTCTGCTTTTCCCGTATCTATCTGCTGATTATTTATCAATATTTGATGTGTATTCCATTACGGGACGCCCGCAATACGCTGGTTTCACTTCAATTGAGATTGTTTCGTTTGGATTGTGCGGGACGTGTGTTTCCTCTTTGAATTTGAAATATAATTTAATATTGACTCATCACCGACGTATCTAAATATTCCCATATTTCCGAGCGTGTTAGATAATGTCTTACATACGTGTCGGTGGTTTCGGAGTACCAGATACTAAAGCAGTGGTCTACCATTTAACTGAATCCAAAGACTCATTAAATTAGAGTGAAACTCCCTCACATCTTCAAAGTGATAGCTAAATTCATTGGATGATGTAATCATTGATTAAGATCACAAAAAACATCATTATTTCTTTCGAAAAATTATGACACCGCTTAGCGTTTATCGCAAATCAACTTCTACAATATCCTCGCCATTTTTACGAGCCGTAAATTTTCAATATCCTGCGGCAAGTTACGAAGACGCTATACAGCAAATGTTCAGTTTTACACGATCAATCTCCCTGGTTGGTATTGTGTCACGCATCGAGAGCACGGTTTGTTATTTCGATCCTTTGAAACTTTTTCGCTTGGATTACAAAAAGACAACGGGAGAAACTTTCCAACGGACTACTTTACTTTTCTCGGACAGTGAGTTACTTTTGTCGCCCGGTCGTAAAATTTCTTTTTGGCGATCGTTAAACACCCTATCGCACCCAAAGTTATTACGCAAATATTACGCTTTTACCATGTGGTCAAAGTGTTGAATATCCAATACTGTGCGTTATTTTTTGTGAACTTCACGGCCGCTTCAATGGAAGTTCTGGTAGATGATTTTTTATGCTTAAATAAATTCAGTAAATTTTTTTTTTTCCGAAACATCAACCATGCGATTCGCTTGTTGTCCCATAAAATTAAATATATCGATGTCTGCCTACATACGTAGCACTCTACACTGAGTTCATTTCAGAGCCATGTAAGTGTTAAAACATGTAAGAGTAAGTACCTTACTGGAAGATAAGAAATTAAATTTCGTAACGTACGTTGATGTGGGATGATTGGAAAAGACGCCTACCGGGTAAAGGTTTAGTGTGCAGTGTTTTTACGTGGAAGTAGGTCGTCATTGTTAGTGCTTGCCTGTTGGATGTGGGAGGAATGGAGGTGTAAAATAAATGAAGGGACGAGTAGGCAGGTCGACAAATTGACACAGATCTGATGAATGTATTTTCTTCGCATTTTACACGATTCATCGTGTCGGACCAATTAAGTTCTCACCAAATCGTTGATAACTGTACTTCATGTGCCCTTGACAGTTGTTATGAAGCTTCATTCTTGACATTTGCATTATAAATAAGCATGGAGTCTGTAAACTCCCAGGCTTTCTGAGATATTGATCTCAGAACTATATTAGTGATTCATGAATCTAATTTTGTGCGAAAACAAAATATCAAAATATCATAAATGGCAATCCGGCACATATCTCAATGAAAAAATCGGTTCCACTAACCTTAATGGTTGGTTTCTGCAACATCAGAAGGCCTCCGGAATAATTCCATCCAGACTTGGTTCAATTTCAGTAGTTTTCGTAACTTGAAACCTTACACAATCCGTTGTCAAAGTTTACACAACCAGATGTAAATTCAGAATGAAATAGCAAAATTAAAAACCACAGAATGATATGATTTATTGTTAAACTTGTCACAATAATATATTATTGAAAAAAGTTCGAACTGCATTATTTATGCACAAACGACAAGCGAGAGACATCTATGAATCTTAATGGTTGGTTGCGCAAATCAATTCGTTCGCAGGTGGGTGCGGTGCGAATCTAAAACAACAATTACTGAAAAAATACTCAAAGGAAAAGGAAAGGATAGGTATAGCCAAAACTTACCGAGTTCACATTCGAATAGACATTTGCCGCTGGTTCGGTGGTCCTTTTAACAATTCTCCTTTTGTCTTTATAATAGTTCACTTAGGGCCGGTTTTATAAACGACGTACCAAATTTCTGTTACGTAACGAACCGTTTTTCGTTAACGGACCGCTATCCGTTCGTCATCTTATTTTGCGTATTATAAACAAATGTGCATTACTAGCGGTCATCGGTTATGTTTGGTCCGAAAGTTTTATTACTTGCATCACTCTCCATACAACAATGCATGCCGTCGACTGGGAGATTCCTGTAAAATCGCCAGCTGCTTGCAGCATTGATCCCAGAGCGTGAAATTTTGGGTTAGTAAACGTTGTGTTAGCCGTTCGCCGGCATTAACTGAGCTCCAATAGTGTTTAAAATTTGAGCTATGGTACTCTTTGACAAACGAAATCTCTTTTTAAAATCGAATTTTTCAAAATAATTGAAATAGAGTCTGTGTATAAAAACAAAATAATTGAAATAGTCCACAGTCCAGTCTATGTATAAATACACACGGTTGTCCGTCTTGCAGCTTCGTCTTCACTGCTACTGGATGAACTATCCTCGAAAATTGTCAATCGCTCATCTTTACTTTAACTGCTCGATGAGGAAACCATTGCACAAACGCAAATTATATAATATTATCTCTTAAAAATAGTGCAGGGGTCCAAATAACCGAGCGCGGAGAACAACTTCCTACTTACAACTGTCAAAAAATGTCAGCAAACGAATCGTTATCCACTTAACTGACCAAAATCGGTCCGTAAAGCGTTAACCGCTATTTAACCGACCGGTAGCCTGGCGAATGTTTACAAAACAGCAAAATCGGGCGGTAGACCAAATATTAATTAAAAATGGTATCAAGCGTGACGAACGGATGGTTATAAAACCGGTAAGGTTATAACTTATAGTAAGTAGTAAACACGGTTACATCTGCAGCCGCGGCGGGTGTAATAATAAGTTCCCAAATTGAACTTATTGCATTACTTCCAATCAAAGTAAGATGCACAAATTTTACCGAACGCTCGAATCGGGTGCGTTTTCAACAAGTGAAGAAAATAAGAGAATGCGGAAATTGAACGTTTTATTTTGTTTTGTCTTGGCGTGGGATGGGTGGGTACTAAGTGGAAAGGTAGAAAGGTAGAAAGGTAGGTACTTGGTGGTAGGAACTGGGTAAAGGAATAAGCAGTTTTCCAGTACTAAATTTAAACAAAAAGAACACTGATTGGCGCAAACTGCTAATTATCATTGATAGTGATAATTAGCAGTTACTGGAACCACATTGTAGTTGCCAATCATTCAAAGAGGGCGCACCAAACACCATCATTGTGATATGGATTAATTAATAATAAAATGCATAACCAACATTCTTCTGAGAGTTTATCGTTATTATTTTTAACAGAGAAAAATATTTAACATTCTCAGTGTTAAGAATAATGTTTTTATTTATTTTCCTTTATATTAATCGCATTTTCAACCTCTACTTGTAAACACGTAATACAAATACCTAAGGGTAAAAAAAAATTCTTGATACTTGGCATGTTTTCAATTGCTAGATTATTCTATAAAAGTACATTAAAGAATCAAATCATTTCGCCCGTTGTGCCCCTTTTCAACAAACGATTACGAGCGTATTCGGAATTAGCCAGTCCATTGGTTTGATATACGGCTCGTGAACAAAAATGTGTTTTCTCGTTTGTATTCATGTAAGCAAATTGTCCGTAACCCTTCGTAACCTTAATGCCTCAGACCAGAACAGTACACGAAATTCCCTATCACAGAATCGTACCTATTGTTCCTATAAAACTAATTGCGTCCATTACCGGAGCGACCCGTAATAGGTATACAGGACGTGCGTTTGCCGATTTATATCGCAAGGTAAAGGTGGGATACATCATTCACATTGCCTGAGAAATGTAGAATGAAGGGTACATTATTCAACCCCTGGCATTTTCACTTGGCACTCTATCTAGATTTCATCTAAACACTAAACCGTCTGACTACACTGAATCAATTATAGTCTGTGTGTATGTATGGCTGCTGGTTTCTCGCTCTTCCGACTGACCACAGCGCTAATGAAAATGCAATACATGTGTATTTGGCTAAATCATGACTGTTTTCTAAGCTATATCCAGTGCTGCAGTTATTCATCCCCATTTATTACTAAAAAATACTAATTTCAGTCGTGGGTCTGTCTGCGATTGTGACTCAGGTTCAATTATCTCGGATTTGTTTAGATTCAATTGTCATTTTCAAAATTTGAACTGATGTTCCAAGAATTCAGACCGACGTTAAAGTACTATTATGATGTAATATTTTTTACCAGAAAATTATTTCATTTCCATATTTGAAATGAGTATTTCATTTGTTTAAATATCGTCCATGTGTTGACAAGTAGAGATAATGATTCGTTAATTTCAAGAGTATTTGATTTTTTTCTATTTCTTTCTTTTCTCTGTGCTCTAGTAATTGTAATAATTAAAACTACCGAATTTATACAAATTAATCAATAGAATTATCTGTTTCTTAACTCTTTTTTAACAAAAATTTAGCAGACCTTTTGAGAGGCGGGTATGGGTAACGCCGTCTCTGTAACCATTTATTGGATAAGCAACACCTCTGCTACAGGTCACCCCAAGTGGTTCGCTACGTTTGGTGTCTTAACGGGGTGAGGTTTGTCCGGCTCTTGGTGGCGGATGCGTCTGCCCAACAGTTGCATGGCAAGCCGGATCGAGAGAGAATGGTTGAGGGAGTCACTTTGATCTCTTCAGCCGGACTCTCTCGGAATATCGCCGTTCACCGCAATGTGAGGGATGGATTCATACTTCTGTCACTCCTGAACACACTGACCCCCTGATTCCTACCCACCCCTCACACCTTTTTCCTTCTTAGAACTTCATCTCCTTCCCTTCCTAAGAAGAGAGGAATTATTTAATAAAATATATTTTATTAAAAAAAGCGGCCTTATGAAATGAGACTCGGAAGCTAATGTTCCACATAATACTACTATTTGGTTCTTGGAAACAAATAACTTTAGGCAAGATTTCATGCACAGTCCGAGTCCTTTCCAGCACATAAAAAGCATAAATGATGTGGATTTTTCTTGGACTTTACGTGCTGGCTCCAGAAGGGTTGCACATTTGCTTATTGTCATTCCTTGTATCTTTTATTTGAATTCTCCAGCCAGCACAACACTGCTGGCTGAGCTCTTTAGATGAAATGCTTAATGTCCACGACGTGCTCGCCCTTCTACATTCTTTAGACAGTTGTTGTGAAATGTGCTGTGCTGAGTGGCGGAGAGCCCGTCTGCTCGCCGAGGGATGGGGATGTCCAACATCGTATTGTTATCGAAAAAAGGAATATCTATCCATTTGGTGTTTGAATTTATGTTCCATCGGTTTTATAGAAAATTTGTTAACGCCAATACAGTTGCTTATAATTGTGCGTGTTTCTGATGGGGAGCTTTTAAATTAATGATGTTTCAGTAAAACGGATAGATTAATAAATAAACCAAATTGGCGTGCTGTACAGTCAATTTAGGTAGGACAATTAAAGCAAACAAGCGATTAAAACGTATTATTTGCTGTGCCTTTTTTTAAATACGTCCATTTGAATTTCAATTTTGTTTTCTTGAATTAATGAATGGATATCTTGGAAGTGGAAATTAAGGGTAATACGCAGTTAGAATTTTCAAAAAATCTTTTTTTTTGCATTTCCGGAATGCATATTTAACTGAAAATATTCCCTGAAAATTTCAAATTGATCCGATAAGTGCTTTCCGAGAAATACGCATATTTGTAAAGGCGTCTCGGACTGTTAGAAAGTAGGCGGAGTGCAGACTGGAGTAGCAGCTGCTCTTTTCTTTCTTTGTATTCCTAGGTATAAATGACCTTATGAAGGGTTCATTTTATACGCGAAGACTAAATCGAGTTATTTCTTGTACGAAATAAGTAACACCTTTACATGTGTAAACTTCTTCCGAAAGATTTATAAAAAACGACTCGACCGATCGGTTTGAAATTTTAACACAACCTTCTCGAATTAATATCTTCAATATTAATCGAATGATGAAGATTTCGAATAATTATTTCAATTTTATTTTTCACGTGGCAATTTTGGCCGAAAATTCGTTTTTTTTACGAAGCCGCCATTTTATCAAACATTGAAATTTCAATTATTCCTTCTATCAATACCTCTATCAATATCCACTAAAAGAATCTTTTTTGTTTTTTATTCCAAATGAACTATACCGGAGAAATCGTGGTCACCGCCTAACACCTTTTTTTGGAAGACCTTCAGGAGATCGTCTGCAGGAGCACACCAGATCAATATTTTTACAAATCATTAGTGCCATTATAAACTTCGATGTTGCCACTAAATGTATCAATACTTTTGGTTTTTGTAAAATAAAATACATTTTCACAAAAAAATTATAAAAAACGTCTTTTTTCGGTCTTCTAACTGCGTAAAACCCCTTAATCAACTTCTCAATATCCGAACGAGCTGAAACTCGGCAGATCGACTCGAAAGACAATGTCAGTACATCCTTTGGTGTCACTCACGCACACATTACTCTGAAATTAGCACATAGCCGGCCCAAGAGATGGTGTAACTAGGTATTGGCGTTCGATGCGATGGCGGAAAGTGAAAATTGTTTTACTAGTTGATTTTTTCTACTCAAAGTACATTCTGTGCATAATAATATATCAGTCTATAATTAATTTAATTTTGTCATTATGAAAAAGTACCTAATCGAAATGACTTGTTTACAAATTCCCAATGTTTCCTACATGCGTATGAATATTTCATACTAAAAGTTACCTAGCCTGTTTTGTACATTTCGTTCGGCGGCCATACATTCAGTGTCGTGATAGGAACTCCGATGAACTTTGACATGTGGCGTATTTCGTGTGGACTTTTATCGATTTTCGTTACCCCGACACTTCCCCCGCCCCCAGGGGTGGGTGCCTATAATTTGGGTTCATAACTTTCGTGTCCAGCCGTTTAGCTAAGGTGATTCATTCCCTCCCATGTCCATTAAATATATTATTTGCTTACTTACGCTATTTACAGTCGTGTTTTAGTGCGTCGGAGGTTTAACCCGCGTTACTTGAAAAAATACTTAATCATTGCCGAGTTCACTTAGTCCTATTTGTAGGTACGTTTTATGGCACGTTATCTTATTTATGTGGAATGATTAAATCTAGAGTCTACTGTTGAATCTAATGCCTGCTGTTACTCTTCTTGGTCGGTCCTTAGAGGTAGAATGAGTATCATCCATGTAATATAATGATGAAGATTATGTATGGTGATAAAAATATTAATTTTAATTCGAAGTTGAAATGAAAAATCATCACTGGAACAAAAAGCATTTATCGGGTTTTCGTCCTTTATTTCTGTATAATTAGACATTTTTCAGAGACCTAATCCGTGGACGTGATTATGCATATAGCAGCCAGCCACAAAACACTGAAACTGAAATTTTTGTTGTAATAGCTCCTCACAGGAGAAATATTTTCCCTCGGGGCCAATGTCATCTTTGGGGATGCTGAATGGAGGGTCTTTAAAAGGAAAGGAATAAGAGGAAATTCTGGGATGGATAAGGGTTCAGGAGTGACGTGAGTGACAGTCCCTCCCACTGCGGTGCATGGCGATGTTCCTTAAGTTCTCAACCAGTCTCTCCCGAACCGGCTTGCCACGCATCTGGTGGGCAGACACATCCACCGGAAAGACCCGGACAAACCTCACCCCATGAACCCGGGCGCCCCTGCTAAGTCACCAAACGTAGCGATCCACTTGGGGTGAGAGATTGGCAGAGGTATTGGTTATTCAATAAATGGTTCCCGGAGCGGCCGTACCCATACCCGCCTCCCAAATTGAATGAGATAAATTTGAATAATCATATCTAAACATCACCTTGAAAGTTTTTTACTTCAAAAAATTATAAATAATAAGAAGAACAATATCTTATAACTTTAAAATGGATTTTTAGAGATATTGGTGTATTTTCAGGTCTGACTGTTTCTGTAGAAAATATATCAGTGAATGTAAGCTTTGGGATCAACTGTCTGAGCTTATTGCGTGAAATATGCATTCTGCAGAAACAGTCAGAGCTACCAAAAACACTAAATGTGTACAACCACAAGCGCCGTGAACGTTTTCTGCAGATTTGGCAAATGTCATTGTTAGAATATTAGATATTTTACTGAAATAGACCATTTGACTCAATTTGACTCTGGTTATTTTCTGCTAAATATGTTTTGAGAAATAGTCTCATTAAAGGTGTTTTGAGTACCTTGGGCGCTTTCATGTATTTTCGGGTTTTTTCTCTATCAACAAATATTTCGGAAAGCGAAAATTGTGAATTTTGTATGAAGGCGGCCGAACTGGTTTTAGTAGAACATAGAATTGACTCCGTCGTAGGACTACAATATCTTATTTTTACAAAAATTGTAGTTTCTGTAGAACTATGTTCAATCAACCCTCGACCCATCGCGTGGGATCTTTAAAAGCCTAGGTTTTACAGAAAAGCTAATTATGTACATTTTAAGTTCCCAGTGATTCCTTACTTTAGGTAGCTTCCTAAAAGGAACTATATTTGACGTTAGCGCCGCCGACATTCAGTGATACAGACGTGTGTTTCGGCGTGAGGCTCAACAAAATATAATGAAAAACGAAGCTTATATGTTTTTTCTTTGTATTTTGTTGATTTTTTTTTGTAATAATATTAAGTCTGTACCAATCTCAAAAGTTATAAGTTTGTTAGAAATTGGTTAGATTTTTTTTAAGTTTACCATTTACAAAGTATGATTCAAAATTATAAGAAAATGTTCCTTGTTGATTTTAATATTTCTTTTTATTTCAATGCAGCCTATATATAATCAGTTAAAATAACACATAGAATGTATGCTAAAACAACAATTTAATCATATTTATTTTTAGGGTCCTAGGCAACCCCACGCGACACCTCGCGTTAAAAAAAAGACGCGACGGGCGGAGGGTTAATACTTTCGCCAACCCAATCAATTTTATTGAATTGTAATTGATATTCCAAAATGCAGATGTGCTTTTTTGTGCCGATGAACTTGTCTGCAAAGATCGAGATTTTTATAAAATCCACGGTGCAAGGTCGAGTACGGAGCCTTGTCACTTCCTGTGCGCCCGGCAGTGTGACCGGCGAAACGCGATAGGAAACTTTAAAAGCGCTTTCCATCAAAGGAGCTTTCTCCCAAAGTGCGGTGCTTTTAGTTGCCGATATTCTGTACACTTTTTATACAATATCGGGTCCGCCCCACGATATTTCGCTCGGCCGCTGTTGAGTGATTAAAAATTCAAGATGGGCTCGAATTAATTTCACTTACAAATCAACCCCCGGTAGAGTTGCAGGATATTTTCAAACGATCTCGGCAAGCTCTGGAGTACGAATACAGAGCCTCTTACCCCTGCCACACCCACTGCTAATTAGCGATAAATTATTCATTTTAACTAATTTATTGTTCCACTTTTGTCGAAATCAATAATTTAAAAAATCCAGAAAGAGTTATTAATTTCGTTGCTTTCTTTGCCTTGTTTTTTCCTTTTTTTCCAATTAGTTTTTTCTTTTTTTTACTTTTCTTAGGTATTCTGAAAAATTGTCATGAATAATGTTGGTTGATTCCCTGTGTGCCTAAAGATTCCCTTAACACATATTGTAGGTCACGAATGATTCTTTTCTTAGGTATTCCGAAAAATTGTCATGAATGTTGGCATATTCCCCGTGTGCCTAAAGATTCCCTTGACATATGTTGTAGGTCACGAATGATTATTTTCTTAGGTATTGCGAAAAAATTGTCATGAATATTGATTCCCTTAACACATATTGTAGGTCACGAATGATTCTTTTCTTAGGTATTCCGAAAAATGTCATGAATGTTGATTCCATGTGTGCCTAAAAATTCCCTTTACATTGAATGGTTCGTCAGAAGCTCAATATTATGAATAATATAATATGCTTGACCGAATCTCCTGTGCAGTTTCGTAAAAGCAACTGAAGTCGATTGATTCTGCGATTTTTCGATGAAGGTTTTTCCAAAGTGAAACCTTAAGTTTTTATATGAGAGTGGGTACGGGTGGTGCCCGTTCACCGGAATTTCCGGCGTGGAAGTGCAAAGTGTTCCGCCACCCCTGTCCCTGTCTCCCCAACACATATCCGGTCTGGAGGCAATACGCCACTATTAGGTACTGCACGTACTCGGCGCATCTTTTCCGGTGTCAAAACTCTATTTCGAGAAGTTGAAATGCTCTTATGCTCCCACGTGTCGATAAAATTATTATGTTTAGGCGTCATTCCAAACCCTAGGAGCGGTAGTCAACTGTCACTAGAAGGCGCAATATCGATTTTTGATTTTCATAAATATTATATCTTTATCAGAATATGATCAAACCTTTTAAAGCTTTTTTATGCTGTAACTTAACCAAATTTTTATTATTCTTTATAAACGTCTTTTGAATGTATTTCAGTAAACACTAAATCTATTCTTTATGTATTTAATTTAATTTTTTTTTTTTTTTAAACTTCTACAATATATTGTATGTTTATGAGTAATTATCTGTCTTAAAATCACTCAAGTATACCCACGAACTGGCGATGCCTATGTGGGATTTTTTTGGTTAATCTAATCTATTTATGTTATTCTCTACTTTTTTAAAACTGTTTATATAAAAAGTTTGTATCACAAAATGTTACCAACTGTACCAAAAAAATTGTTAATAAATAAAAAAAATAAAAAATAAAAAAAGCCTATGTAGCTTCACGGAAAAGTGACGAGTATGTAATAAAAATTTTAGGATTGCGTAAACGATCGTGAATTAGGAAGTTTGTGATGGAACATTATTTACACAACGTTATGTGAATTAATTTAAAGCAAAGTTTGAGACGCGCACGTGCCTAATTGCATTGAAGAAAATTTACATCATAATGTGCAAAAAACGTCGATCAATTTGTTTTATATCCATTCAAACATACAATTGAATCGTCTACCACAGAGATCTGTAGAAACGTATCCTGCCAAGCGATAATGGGATTGGCGCATAACGAACAAACAATCCTGGAGCAGCATAGATTCGCTCCGTTCAGTTGATTGGATATTTGCACCGCTTATGCTAAGCGCTCCCTGGTAAGCTCTAAGGTCGGCTGGATCCTGTTAACCGCCCATCACCTTCTGCTCCCTTGCTCCTGTCTGTGCCTCTGCCTCTGGCAGCCAGCCTGGCAGCTGGGCATGTCTGCGCTGCGACGGCCGATAATTCGTCAACAATTCGATTAATAATTACCATTCGTTACAAGTTGATTGCGCCTTAATTGATTTATAAACTCCCTGGCTTTAAATTCTCAAGCGTTGAATTTTTTCTCTCGGGGGACTGATGCTTTTCAAATGTCAATTATATGTATAAAAAAATTACCATTTTTAATCATAAATTATTGAGATGTAATGTAACTTGTATTGAGATGTGTTTAACATAATATTTTTATTTTATATCATTCATGGATTCTACATATTTGTATTAGCATAATTTACTCAGTTATTTCTGTTTCATTATATTATTATATACCATACAATCGACGGTTCCGAAGAACAATGTCGGATCTGCTGAAAATTGAAAATCGTTTTGTTGGCTTTTTTCGGTGATTTTAAAGTCTGTAATTTCGACGTTTGAATGAAATTACATGCCTTGCAAAATATCAATGTATTTTTTGATCTCAAAAACGCAGAAACGAAACTATATAGCTCTACTGCAAAATTGCACATCCGACATTGTTCTTCGGGGCCGTCGAAATTTAAAAGCTATTATGGGCGTATAACATTATAAATGTATAAATAATTAATAGGCTTCGCGTTAAATCTTTCAAAATATATCCTATAGTTTTGTAATTAATTTTATTTTTTCATTAATCGACCTAAAGCATTTGTCATGCCAAGTATATTGACATTGACAAACATGAATCAACCAATGTCGATCGAACTAAGACAAGTTAACAAGATAATTAGTTAGGTATATGAACGTATAACCAAATAATTTTGAAATGAGACACATAGTAAAATATTTACAGAAACTTCCTATTTTATGCTTTTGACATTTTTTGTGCACTATTGTTCGTTTTTGGTTGGTAACTTTTAAAGCGTTTAGTTTTTTTTTAACACCGCCACCTAGACCTAGGCTTCAAGGGGCTGTGGTGGCGACTTTAGTTTCAGGATCCCATATAGCCTTTGTAATAGTAATGTTTTATTCCAGGGGAGATTAGTGCAGTCCCACACGTCCCACATAATTACTCAGTAATTACATATTTACACAGCATATTTTAAGTAAAGAAAACAAATAGAATATAAAATATGTATGGCGTGTTTTTGAGTGAGCTTGGGCCCAGCGATCACCCAGGAGTGGCGTTTGGTGCTGGAAGGCTGCGGTCACCACCTTGTTATCAAAAGCTGTTAGTCGCATCCTGGCTGGCTCCAGTGACCCGGTGTCTCATCAGGCCGGCGAACCCATCCAGTCCTAGCTTTTTTTAATGTTTTTTATGTGTATGCCGCACGAGAGTCCCAACTGCTCTCGTCCGGAGCCAATGGGACTATGGCATGCCCAATTGGAGTACGTTGTGAGGCTGAAGGTAGTGAGGAGGGGAAGGAGGTGGAGGGAAGATGGGGAAGTACCTGGCTATTCAGATCTGGTCACCAAACACGTCAAAGCAACGTTTCAATTCTGATTAGTGGGTCTTACACCAGGGCGATTCTGAGAGTATCTTCCACTCAGAAACGTTTCGTAAACATTGTCGATGCGCTGCTGTACCTTATGTATCCAAATAGCAGGTTCTGGAGGCGTAATCCCGCTCCCCCCCCCCCCCACTAACTATGGATTCAAATCTAGCAGCAGCAAAAAAAACGCCATGTTCTGATCATAAATAATAACATAAAGTGAGTCTATCTTTAAACTAACCGATCTTGAAAACTGCCGGAATGATTCACTAAGAGAGCGCTTTAAATTTAATAAAGTTTTCTCGGTGAAAATATGGCGCACCTGCAATGCACCATGAAAATATGAAATGCATAAAAGGTGGGCGCGTTTAGCTAGGCGAGGCGAGGCGGCGCGGTTATTTGTGCAACAAGCTGCTTCCTTTTCGATTTCCTGACCGCAGCGAATGTTCGCTCTCAATTGATTCAAATTATTGCCACTTCTGTCTAATTCAGCCGCCGCCACTGCTAATTCAATCCCTCTACTATTTACTAAAGGACTTAATTACATTGTCAGCTTTGCTTTTGACAAGATTAACGATTCTGCAAGTAAGCGTTTTCCGAAGCACAATTATTGTAATAATATTATTTTTTAATTGGAAACTCTTTAGCGAAGTTAAACAAAAAAAAATTATTTACATTTCCACATTTGTACTGCTTAGTCGTTAAATTTAAGTCGTTAGTTTAAGGCCCGGTAGTAAACGCTCAGAAAGAAAAAGAAGTTGAGATGTGAAAATAAAAAATAGAGAAAAAATGATAAAGATGTGAAAACAAAAAATATATTTTTCAATAACACGTCGCCATTGATCTCACTCCTTCGCGTCGCGATGGAATCACGTGATGCACGCACTATTTTGTGTGTTACCGGTGCTGCTGAAACGAGACGGATTGCTTATCACGTGACCCGCAAGGCTGTACCCGACTACTCGTTGAAAAATATATTTATTTTTTTAATTGAAAAATATATATATTTATTTTTTTAATTGAAAAATATATATATATATTTTTTTTTTAATTGAAAAAATATCGGACAGCAAAATGACATCTAAGTACATTTTTCTCAAAATATGCGCAGTAATCGGTGGTAAATATCCTTCAGGTACGTGCCATACAACTTTTATGAATCATTGTTCAATCTATTTTCTATTGTTACCTTAATGTAATTACATACATTAACATTACACGACAAAAATTTAATAAAGAGAAATTTATTCATTAAAACTGAAAAGAAAACGTACTTTGTTTTTGTGCTGCCCAATATGACCAAAAGTATTTTTCATTGGGGGGACACCTCACCTCATTGTGGCGTGACACCTCAATTAATATCGACGTGATAATCTCGTTCGTAAATAGATGCAGTCATTATTTACATTCTGGAAATATAAGCGTCTGATTAACTTTGACACGCACTCACTTCCTTACTATCATAATACAGTGAGCCATGTTTCTCTAGAGATAGCGGTTGGCAAACCGATGGTAACAAGCACGAACATTTTCTGTTAAAAAAACTTTTGTCTCGTTTAGTGGTTTGTTCCGATTATGTTGAATGCCCATTTGCATATTAAATTTGACATTATCATATCGAAGTATCTTATCGCGTTTGTTACTTTATTTCATCGTTTATATTATTTGTTCTAGAACTTTTTATGCATATTATCGTTTCATCTGAAAATGTAGCTTTGATAAGAGTTATGAAGATTTTAAGTTGTTTCGAACGAATTTCTTCCAATTCGATTCCCAAGTTTCAAATTAATAATACAACTTGAAGTTAGGTTAAACCAAAATCTTATTACGTTTCTATATCCGAAAAGTGGTAGGTACTTGATTTTAATCCATGATTTCCTAACTTTGTGGAGTTATTTTGTTTACTTTTGTGAAGTTATTTTATGTACACATTCTGTACCCTACTTTGTAATTCTTTGGAACTCGTGGAATGTGTGTTGCATTTGGGTTAGCGATTCGAAGATTCAAAACAAAACTACGATATTTAAAAGCTTTCCTGGCTTCTTTTATCTAAGCCTGTTAATATATACACATCACGTGTATATAAATTTGTATATAAAACATCGAATAGCTTTGAACAGTTACAAAGCAGCCCTATGCAATATGAATATCAAATCAAATCCTGTTATTGCACGGAGTTCCAATGCGTTTGATACTCCACCGCGCGTCCGTTGGTTTCTTTCTTGTTAATGTAGTACTACATATTTCATAATGATAATAAGTCTCTGTTGTGGTAATAATTCATAATAAGCCTAGTTCTTGACTTAGTTATAATAATAATTCATAAATAGCTAAAGTAGTTCATATTATCAAGATCTACTTTATACATACTTCTACTTCTATTCATAATTTACATAAACGAGTTATGCGAACTAACAGTATGCGGAAAAATTATTACATTCGCAGACGATACAGTAGCTTTATTTGAAGGAGATGATTGGACACAAACTCACAAACACGCTGAAAGTGGAATCAACGCGATAAAACAGTGGCTTGACAAAAATCTATTAACTCTAAATATAGCAAAAACTAAATACATAAGATTCAGCTCAACTATAAAAGGACAACCTAGTATGTCATACACAATAAAAACACATAAGCCTAACTGTGATTTCGATAATACAGATTCTGACTGCAACTGTGAAGCTTTGGAATGTGTGAAAAACATCAAATATCTGGGCGTTATTATAGACAATCATCTTAAGTGGAAATATCACATTGACAACCTTGCAATAAGGGTAAGAAAATTACTTCACATATTCTTTGTATTACGAAATGTAATTAATCAACAAGACCTAAGAAAAATATATTTCGGATTATGCAACTCCATCTTAACGTATGGTTGTATTGGTTGGGGAGCATCAGGTAGAACTATTTTAGATCCGCTTGTGAAGGCCCAGAAATCCATAATTAGAGTCATATTGCGTAAACCCTATAGGTTTTCTAGCGATCAGCTCTACAAACAATTTAATGTACTTGATGTTCGTCAAAACTACATAAAAAGGGTTATTATCCATGTACACAAAAACTAGAAAATCTTCATAAAATTGAGCATAAATATATCACAAGAAGTCACACTAGAAAGGATCTCGTGGTCCCAGAGAGCAATACGGCAAAGTATCGAAAGACATATACATATCTGGGACCGAAATTGTATAATAAAATCCCCCCATAATTAAATATTAAGACATGCAAAATGTCCTGCATCGGTTCATTAATAACTAAATGGTTGATTGACTTGGGTAGAATGGAGTCTGAAAAACTATTAAATAATCTTACTTAAAGTTTTACATGGTTACCTAAAAATGGCACAATAAATATAAACTTAGTGCATATTTAATTAGAAAAAATAAATAAAAACAACATTTTATTACAAAATACATGTCTGATTTTTTCATCAGCAATTGGTTCCTTAGAACAGGCAATCTGCCTAGCTAGGAACTATGTTGACCTACAAGACATAATAACACTTGTATACATTTTTAATATTTACAGTTATCTTGAAATATATTATTATGTTATTTTGCTATTTAATTGTATATAATGTAATATAATAAATAAAATAAAATAAATAAAACATTAACTTTTAAATGTACAGGGTGGAACAGCACGTACCCGAAGGATTTTAATCAGCGATTCCTGGGTATTTCTACGTTTCGTAAATTTTAAACATAATATCCCTTTAGAGCATATAAATTATCCGTTCTTAATGAATATTTTAAATATTCTAACTCTAGAAAACAGACGAAAAATAAACGACCTAACCTTTTTATTAAAATTATTAAACTCTAAATTCGATTGTTGTGAACTCCTGCAATTAATAAATCTGCATGTACCTACACGAACGACTAGACAAATATTAAAATTTTATAAACATACATCTCATTCCAACTATAGTTTGCATACAGCGTTTACATAGTCTTGGTAACAAATATTTTAGCAATATGGATGTATTTGATAATAAATTAAATTTGTCAAACTTCAAAGGACGTATGTGCCAACTATTTCTGTCTACTTCATAAACTATCTTTATTTTTTTCTTAACTTATATTCTACGTTACCTACTTTGTGTTAATTCTTATATTTTATGTTACCTATATTTTGTTTCTTATATTTTATGTTATTTCCTGTATTTTGTCAAAAACATGTACTGCACTATATATAAATAAATAAAAATAAAATATCTTATATATAAAAAACAATTTTTGGTTGTTTGTTTGTTCGTATGTTATGCGCTGCCATACCGTTCATCCGATTGCGATGAAATTTAGGTGATTTGTTGTGCGCACGCCCCGAAGGTTATAGGCTATATATAATGGTAAGAAATTTGTATAAATGAAAATGAATGTATTTTATATATTTTAGCGGCATGGAGGGAAGGCATGAGGGGAATGGTAATGAAGTATGTGGGGTTAGCGGGAGGGATGATGGGGGAGGCGTGGAAAGTGGAAGGGGAACGCGGGGGAAGGAGACGCGGGAGGCGAATGGGGACCCGCATGAAAGAAAATGCACGGAGAAAAAATTATTTCTTTGCATCGCCAACGCATGCTGGGTACCAGCTAGTTTGGAATAAAAAATGTGTCATTATGCTGTCCGATGATATTTTATTTCAATTAAAAACAATTAAAATATTTTGTCATCACACGTCGCAACTGAGTAGTCGGGTACAGCCCAGGGGTCACGTGACAAGCGCTCCGTCTCATTCCAGCAGCACGGTAACACACGAAATAGAGCGCGTATCATGTGATCCTGTCGCGTCTTGTAGGAGTGTGATCAGTGGTGACGTGTTAATTGAAAATACTTTCGTTTTTAATAGAAAAAAAATTTCGTCAGAAATCAAAATGACGCATACTTTTTGTGCTTCAAATATGCTCAGGAAACGTTGGTTAAAATCTTTCGGGTACGTGCTGTTATACCCTGTAAATGTGGCTTACTACTTGGCTCATAACATAACATCCGCTCTCCTGTCGACGCTCTGCCAAAATGTAGTAATATTTTATAAATGAATCATTCGTGCCTCATGCCTTTCATCTTCATACCTTTCCTTCTTACTAATAATATAATAATAATAATAAGCCTTTTTATTCTGAACTTCTGTTCTCATCCGTCTCAACGGTACCGGTTGTATTAGTTTAACTTCCCTTTTAATCACGGTTCATTTTTCTACCTAAAATGTAAATTGGTGTAAGATGGCTATTTCTTTTTTTTTACATTAACTCCACACAGGAAGCCCTGAAGAAAATAATTTCCCTCAGGGCCTATGTCATCTTTGAATATGCTGTGTGGAGGGTGTTTTTGAGGAGAGGAAGGAGTGAACTTGGGTCTTGAAGAGACCCATGTTGTAGGAGGGAGGAAAAACACAGGCCGGCAAATCGTTCCACAGCCAAGCTGTTGAACTCAAGAACGAGTCGTAGAAACGGCCCGTTCTCATGTGACTAATGTCAACCGTGTACAAATGTTGGGCGCGTGTTTGGCGTGTTTCCCGACTATGCACCGGTGCCGAGGGGATCAATGACGCTAGTTCCTCGGAGCATCTTCCATTGTAACACCGGTAGAACAAGGACAGCGTTTCCACCTGACGCATGTGCTCTAAAGATTGCAATCCGTTTGTTAAGTTAGAAGAATCTATCAAACGAACCGCCCATTTCTGCACAGAGTCGAGGGTTTTTTTAGGTATTTTGGGGCTCCAGACCAGAGGTGGCTGCCAAATTCAACCGTGGGGCGCACTTGCGATTTGTACAGGGTTAGCAGTTGTGTACTATTAAAGTATCTGCGGGCCCTGTACAGTATGCCCAGTTTCTGAGAGGCTAACTTAACTCTGGCTTGGATCGAGCCCCCAAACCCTCATGTCACCGTTATGGAATATGCACAGCTGTTTTATGTTTAATGTTTAGGTCAATCCAACTACTTTCATAATGAGAAATTTTGAAATATCCATTTAACTGGCAACGGCACACAATATCTGTGTTGTTTGTTCCATGTTTTTCGATCCATATCTCGGGCGAAGCCGGGAATTAAAGCGTAGATAGTAGGTACCGACAGGTACCTATTATAAAATTAAATCGTTTTTACGTCCTTTGTTTCCCCCCGTTTTTCTTCAGAAAGAACAACAAAATATTCTATCATCCACATTTTCAAAAGCAAGAACTTTGTCTTTGAAGTTTGTTTAACGAACCTACGCCCCTTGATCTGAATTTTCTAAATACCCCGGAAAATAATATCACTTTCACTCGAGACTACACATCGCCGGTTCAAAGGTAAAATTCATAATATCAAGTAATATGGCACTTAATGAGTTTTACCTTTGAACTTGTGATATGTACATTATGTTATGCTTACTTACTCTTTTTGATGTTGGAACCCTTGAAAGTTTTGCTTTGTTACGGCGAGCTTCAAACATGAGTCGCGGATATTGATATTAACATAGTGTCTTGTGTAGGATTATGTATGTAGTTTCAATGTCGTTAATATAGGTATTTATATGTAATTTTGAGGTGTCTCAACAGATGTCAGTTAAGAAGTAGTGTGGCAACTGTGTCTACTAGCTAATGATATACTATACAGCTGGGCACCTTCAGTGTCGAGTTCTCTTGCTTCAGAATTACATGGAGCATCCATCAGAACGGACTCTTTTATTTATTTAACTGCTCGGTTAAATATTTATTTTAAACTACACGATAACGTAAAGAAAGTAACGTGTTATCTCGACGAACCTCGACCTTTGTTGTAGATTCCCGAACAAATATGACTCCTATAATTTCAACATCCGCTATATCCGATTTTTTTGCCAAATTCATCTGAGTATGATATCTTGTTCACATTTTTGCAAAGAACAAGATGAACCTAAAATTGAGTTTCTAAACATCACGACCAAAAACCACGTTAAAACTGCGAGTGACAAGCAAAACCCGCTATATCGTTTAAGAAGTTACTTTCAAAACCCGCTATATCGGAATTCAACCAATCACGAGCAGATATTTTGCCAAGATGGCGGATTTAAAAACTCGCGCGCCAGGTCAGTTGAGTTTCAAAACCCTCTATATCGTGAGTAAATCACGAAGCGAAGATCAAAATCCGCTATATCCATTTTATTTATCGAAATTACTTAAATATTGCTCGACATATATTATATTACTCCAATTTATTATTTAAAAAAATTTAAATGGAGTTATTTACGCTAGAGATGTGACAGTTTTTTGCGGTTTTCTCAGAATCAGTGAAAGTTGATCTAGCGGATATAGAAATTAGACGACTCTTATCAAATAATCTCACTGGGATTAAAGAACGTAGCGACTATGATTGCTGTTATTCAGTTTTAGGTACTATTTTTGCAATAAATATTATTATATAAACCGATATGCCACTCAAACAAACTCAAAAATTAACATTTAAACAGTAAAACTTTTTTTTTCTTCTGAAAACTCTATTATTTTAATAATTGAAATTAATTATTTTTACAAAGTTAGTTCAGCTTAAAATTTTTGCTCAATGGATAATTAATCCTTAGTTTTCAAAGTTTTATCTGAAATTATTTATGAAATCTTAAAACATTCAATAATGTCGCATAAATATGATATTCTGCGTAATTTTTTGTTCGCATGTGAAAGCGTAATACGAGTTTTAAAATTTTAAGCTTCCATTATTTTTAGGAATTTAAGCAATGTAATGGTAATTCAAAAAACTTTTTTAAGCCACAGTAACGAGCTGAATAACAATAATAAGCTAAGAAGTTTTCCTCGGGTACCAGGTAAGAATCTCTTATTTCATGAAATAATTTTATGATGATGAAGCAGATTTACGAAATAGGTTTGAAGGTTTGTCGATTTCCCAGAAATTTATTTTAGTATTTGCTGTCGTTGTATGAGCCAAACGAAGAATGAATCTACGTGATACTTTCACGTAGGCTTTAAGTTTCAAAATATTGATGGGCGTGTTACTAGTCGTATGAGGTTTCGATTTATTCGCTAGAGATATTTTTGTCTCCTACTCGATTAAATTTTCTTTCGCTGCCTCGGAAGACAACTGAAAATATGCTTTTAATGTTTAGTTTGCTTGGTATTTAGAAAGCATGTCAAGCTTATTGTTAATAAGGGGGGAGTCTGGTCCAGCCGATTTTTTTTTTCAATGCGTTTATTTTCAAAGATAAAAATTTATTTTCGTTAACGAAACTTTTGTTGCTCGTTACATTTAAACAAGAAAAACACTATTGAAAATTTGAATTGATTATCTATATGTATAGATATAGCGGCCGCAAGCGGAGGGTCCGACCAAATCGGCTGGAATCCTGGAGTCCTTGGAAACCATTTGAAACATGAAATTCAAAAGAAATTCTTTATAGTATGAATGTGGATGAACCACAGTTTGCAAAAGTTGTTGATTGCAAAAATAGCAGATAAAATGAAAATTTTACAAAAAAAACGATCTTAATTTTGTAATAACCTTGTCCTTTAAAATAATTTTCCATAGTCGTTGTTCGTTCTCATATATATGTCATTTTCTTCAATTTAAACTTTAAATGAAGAGAATCAGATGAAAATTCGATGAGCTACGATTTCAGACAATTTGAAAAACGTGGTTTTGAAAAAACTCGTTTTCGCTTGTAATCGGGCCGCTCCGTTTTCAGGTCTACCTGCTTGACGCGCGTCGCTCCAAACTGTATTTACAGGTCGAATTTGGTGCTTTAACTTTGGGAATGTATTTTTCCACGTGTACAGGAAGATTTTTAGGCGACAAAGAAAAGTCGATTTTTTAGATCGGCTTTGTCAGACTTTCCCCTTAAGTAAAACAAATCTTTTGAATTCGTTGGAAATTGAATTCGAGTCAACAATAATACACGCATTGGCAATTTATTTATTCTGATTCATAATTTGTTGAATGATTCAACTGAATATTTCCTTCTTTTTTTCGATTTGTTCTTCGATTTGTTATTCGATATTTATTGATTTTAATCGATTATATTAATGGTAAATATATCTCGGTTGTTGCCCTCACTTCTTTTATTTGTATTTTGTTTGGAATTATGGAATGCTTGGAATCTTATTTATCTTTATTTGAATTTATCTTAACAGTTTATTAAAACTACAACTTTGTGGTAATCATGGGTAGCTAGCTAAAATAGATTAACAAACTTGTTAAATAAACAAGACCAGAAGAGTATCTAACCATTAACCTTTTATTGGTTAGTTTATTATTTAATCATGGATTAAAATAAGTTTGTGGATCGGGTAGGCATGTGAAGGTATGTAGGGAAAGAAAACATCCAAAAAGTTTGTAGGATAACGAAATTCCATCAATTTACCGCTACCCCTCGGTTCTACGATCCTCTCATTGGCATAGAATACTCAAGATTAACCTTTACGTTGAAATATGACCCCATGTCAGTGATTGTATTTTTATTTTATTTATTCATACACGCCTTGAAGGCTTTTACAGAATCACATTATTCAAGTTACACATGTTATTCGGGAGTATAATTGTAAGATTGAAGTATATAACATTATAAACTGTACTTTAAGGATACAAACAGGTTTAATATGTACATAGGTATGTAGTTTCGTTATCATTAAAATTGTACAAAGGAGTTAAAAAGTTTACATAGTGTAATAATGGTAAAACAGAAGAGTGCTTAAGATACTTTAAAAGTAGTTATTGAGGAACGTGTAGGTATTTACTATGTTGATTTTATTATTAACTTGATCATGAATAAATTGTTCGAAAGCAAGTTTTTCAAGAATTCAGCAAAATTAACGCAGCGATAAATAGTACCTACACATAGAAGAAAATAAATAAAAAATACATGAGTTGTAATATCTTGAAAAGTTATACAAATGAGTTCAACAAGTGTATAGTGTGATAGTAAAAAATAGTACAAATTTTGGTACAAAAAGTACAAGATAATATTAATACAAAAGAGAGAGGATAAAAAGGTAAGTACTAAGGTAATCTTTGTATACATAAGTATTAAATTTTGTTTTTATTGTGAACATGAAGAGACCATCGATTTTAATTTAATCATTAATATATTATTATTGCTAGGGCACCAAGATTTAAATACAAATTTAAGTCAATGTGAGTTAGTTATTATATTTATAACAATAAATACGAGAGGATTATTGTTAATTGTGTTCTTATTTGGCTACCTATATTATTCACATATTTCATGTTTTGCGATAATTCATAATTTGATAAAGGTTGATATCAATTGATTGATATTTATGACTTTATTTTAAATATTCTAATATACTGAGTTTGAATTTAGACACAGATTGGTGACGATAAATGTCGATTGAGTTGTATTTATTTCCGAGTAAATGGAGTCTTTGGATGGGAGAGTTTATAAAATAATTATTAGCGGAATTGGTAACAGAATACAATGCATTCGACCGAGTTTCGCGAGTAGGTACTCGCAAATTAATAAAATTTGTCAAATCGAGACATTGTAAGACGAGATTTTGTAAGACAGACCGTATTTTTCCGCTATGTGTATGATTTGACTAAGTTAGTTTTAACTGAATTGAGAGTTTTTTATTGTAAATTATGGCGAGCCACAAAGTTAACGCTTTTTACAAATATGTTAATTAAAATAACAAAAAATTTATTACGCAGAGCTTTTCGAAATCAGATTTACACGGGAATTTTCCTCTTATTTTGGACGTGACATACTCATTTCATCAAGAAGTATCAAAACTCTGCTTTAAGCGGTGGAAAAGCGGCTTGGGTCGTTTTTCAATTGTGAAAAGACAGATTGTTTCGAAGTGTCAATATTTTTTTTTTCTGAATTTCACTCGTTTTCTCAATCTCATTCGTTTGCTTCGTATCGAAGGATCTATCTAATGTTTTCACGACTAGGGCGCCACCCTTGGATCCTGGCAGGGGTGGGTGTGTTGGTTGGCTGGCTGGTATATGACGGTACTTCACGGTTAGCGGCGCCCTCTGCCGTGACTTTATAGCAACTTTACTAATTTATTCACTATCGTTAACTTCATCTCGCTATATTATGTTACTAATTGAAAACTTGCTTCGCACAACCACGAATATATTCATAGTTGCCGAATCCCTGCACATTATTTCCGCGTTGATAATTTAATTCTGCAATCGCACTGATTTATGTTATTTTATCCCCAACAATAAACTCATTATCAGAATACAATCATTTGGTATTACATATTTGGTAAGTTTGAATGGTTTCGATTTGCATTTAAAAAGCTATATGTTAACGAATGGTGATCCGTGGTTTGGTTTGTTGGTCTGGTTCAGTTTTATGATTTGCATATTATTGCGTTTATAATGTTTTTGCTTTGTTTTCAACCGTTGAATAATACACGTGAGCCGTTCTGTACAATATCTGTTTTACTTTTAATTACGTAGATGCCTAATGAAACCTCCATTTTAATCATTTGATAATTTTTTTTGTATCGAACAATTTGCGATAGTTCAAGCATATTATGTGGGTCACAGGCGGGAATTAACGTACAAATCAGTTGTACTTTTATTTTAATGGATCTGCGCTAGTATATTATAATAATCTTGAAAAGTAAACTTCCTCCCATGATCAATTTTCAAAAGTCAGGAAAAAGGAAAGCTTTCCTGTAATACCTAGAGTTTTGAAATCTCTTTTCAACCTGATATAATAAATTCACTCAGTTATACATTTCTGACTATGCTTGATGCCGAAAAAGTTATTAAAATTAATGTAAATTCCCTTTGACAAAATATTTCTGAGCTTACTATTTATATAATTCACGTACCAATAACTTTAGCGTTTCAGAAATTACATGCTCGCTTTGCTTTGGATCAAGTTTTTTTAGGAATTCGTGTACTGTACCGTATGAATTGACAGGTTTTATAATCCAAATTAGTTTTCGTAGGTGGACTACTGGATGAATATGTTGGTATTCACCTGATTTGATTTGTATATATTAAAATCTTCTCGAGCAATGACATATCATATCCTTTTGCCGGGTCTCAAATGAAACCCTTTTAAAATAGGAAACTTAAAAGCCCCCTGTATCTTTTTCTGGCTTATTGTTGCCACTGCAACAATGGCTGGAAAATACTCCAGGATGATTTTTAATCCCTCCTCAATAACAAAGAAGAAGACTAGAACCACTTTCCTACGGTGGAAACCAGCTTAGCTACCGAGACCAAATATTATCGGTGATCAGGCAGGCCGAATACAAGGTTCAGTTTCCGCGCTCCTAAGCCGACATCCCGGTGGTGCCTCGATGATTAGTAAGTGGGAAGTGGGGGTGTAGACGCCCAAAGACCCTGAGGAAGTGAGCGTCGGGTTGACAAACTCTCATCAGGACTGCCGGGCGATCTGCGTCGTGCTATCTCCGTCTGGATTTATTTACTACCTTCTATTTCTTAAATATAATTTATGCCCTGTGTTTTTTATGTACAAAAATCATTCAGGAAAGGCATACCGCCTACTTTTGGGTTTTCTTTTCAAGTAAGATATATATTTTTTTAAACTTTTCCCACATACTAACACGTACATAGCAAGCACTTGCATACTGCTGCCTAACAACGTATGCGGGGACATTGGAGGTCTAGTTTCGTTTATTAAATGTAGAGTCGTTCCATAATAAAAATTAGAGTTCTTGTGAGAGCCCTGAAGGAGTAACCATCAGTTACTTATACCGGGGCGGGTATGTGGTGGATAACCTCCAGACCAAATATTATCAGGACTCCTTGGGTAGGTACTGCGGGTAGTTCATACATTTATTAACCTCTCAGGCCTCGACCCTATTTTGTCGGAAGGTCGAAATATTTCAGTTTTGCAACAAAATCCAAATAAATAGAATATTTCTGAACGCATCGAAAAGCTAAGACTAGTTTTTAAAAGGTGATGAAATGTGCTTTCAGATTTTATATTTCGAAATAAACATAAATTTTGAAATATGAAAACTTTGAATGCAAACATAAAAAAGTTTTAAAAATGCTCAGCTTAGGTTTTTTTCTAACTAAAATTACTGATATAATCAACATTATTGTCAACTCATTAAACTGTTTAATTTTATACCATGAAGATGCTTGTGTTAAGCGAAACCGGTCGGTATTAAAAAAAATTAATAAATAAACAAACAAACAAAGTTATTGTTTTATTTCAATTAATATGTACAAAGTGACTGTTTTCTACCAAAATATGAATATTTTTTAATAGTTTTTTTAACATATTACGTGTATGAAACTTTCTTATGCTATTTCAGTAACCAATTATGTATAAAGTCTAAGACTGCCGCATTCGTTATTCCTGAATAATGTTTCATTTTCTCTTGCGTAATTTTTAACATGTTAAAGCTGGTTCAGAATGTTAGACATATTGTGTGTATGCAGGAAACTTTGATAAAGCGCTTTGTGTTTTAGCATTGTATTAGGTTTTCCGCAGCCCTGACTTCCGATATTACCAAGCGATATAAATTCACTAGAAAAATAATGTCGATATATCAAAAGCGTACTACTTTAAAAGTTAATGGAATATTTACAATATGTTCGATGTTGTTTTGTGACATTACAATAATTCTGAGAATGTTTGCTCAGTATATCGTTTGAAATGTTAGAATTAAGTAAAGCGAATTGTATTCCTGAAAACGAATAAGTAACATGTTAAATTCGAGAATCGTTTTCTGAAGTTTCACATTTACAAATTTATTTAAAAATTGCGTGGATGAATTTCAGAACCCGGCTTCTTCATCATGTCTGACGCCACGCAATACGCGCCGCGCCACAAATAACATCTATGTACGTGGAATTTCAAACAAAGCTACCGTTGTAATTCGGTTTCGAATTCGAGAATTCGTCACAAGATGTCGCTACTTCCGTCAGCAGGTCGGATGGGGACGTGTCCCGCCCAGGTATAACTGCTACGAATTTGTGAATATGTAGTATCTCTCCGGAAATGGAAAGATTGACGGTAATACGTAGTTGCGTCAAGCGGCTAACAAGGCAAAGCTAAAACAAAAGCCGCCCGCATTGATGATTTGCCTAACCCCTCATCTCATAGAAATCGTTGTGTCTCCCTTACTATTATGGTTATATGATCCAAATTCTAAACGGTGTTAGAAAAAGAAGACACCACGCATTATATTCAAATCTAAAAGTTAACCACAAAATAATTTAAATGCACACCTTTATAAAACCAAAGTTTTTGATAAAAAATTATGAAAATACAGGAACTTTTTATTCATTATTTTTACAAGAAATGACTAAAAAGTGAGATGACGATAACGTTTTTATTTTTTTTCGTTTGTCAGTAATTTTAGTTGGAAAAACGTAAGGTGAGCCATTTAATTTTTTTTATATTTGCATTAAAAAAAAAAATTATATTTCAAAACTTATATGTTTATTTCGAATTATAAAATTTGAAAGCGTATTTCATCACCTTTCTAATGCAGTTTTTAATTTTCGGATGCGTTCGGAAGTATTACAATTATTTAGATTCTATTGCAAAGCGGAAATATTTTCCGACAAAATACGCTTCAAAATATTCGTTATACTGTCAAGATCCAAACTACTTTGACTAGATAAAATAAATTGATATCTACGAAGGTATATTTAAATTATCCGTTTTATAATGATTATGCTCACCTTGGGTAACTCAATATGCTGCAGTCGTTATGTGCGTAGCTGAGCTGTAACTTTAGTACGCTGGATGCCGTAGCAATGGTGTCGGTAGTTACTAAATGACGCTCCTTAGAGTCGGGACGACCCATGAACACGGTTAAGTATTCCCTTTAATGTCGTAATAGGTTTATAGCCAGGTAATGAATTAACGCCATCCCTAACGTTTTTAACTTTTGACCTCGAAGGTCTAAGACATCATCATCCCAATTTAACGGCGAAATTAACCTGGCTACACGGCCCTTCCATATTCATTTTATTGCGTAATGAGACTATTATTTTTACATTAACGGCCATACACTTCGTTGAAGGCTGTGCGCGTATCATCGAGGTGAAGCATCGTATATTTACGGATTATGAAATTTTCATTACAATTGAACATCGAATTTATGCAAAAAAACTTTCTAATTAATGGGTTATATACAGTTTGGAGGCCCAAAAAAGCGAATTTTCAAGATTTTTTTCTGAGAATACCTTTATATTAGTTAATGTAAAATTTTTTACACATGTTGTGGTAACTTTTAACTGTATTTTAACATTTTTGTATTTGTAAAAATAATAATTTTGGATTTGCTGTAGCTGATCTCCAGAAGCTCCTCTACAAAAAAAGCGATCTTGCGGTGACCACCATATCTCTAGACTGGATCATTTAAAATGAAAAAACGAAAGGATTTCGTTAAAGTAATGTATAATCTTTTAATTAATCGAAGGACAAAGCAAAACAAATTTTTTTGACAAAATGGTGGCCAAAATAATTTTAATGATCAACAAATACAATTTTTTTTTTAATAATAATTTTGCAATTTAGCTATCCATATCCATACTTAATATTATAAATGCGAAACTGCTCGAGTTTGTTTATGACCTTTTCACGCATAACACAATATAAAGACTTTAATAATTCTTTCACCAATATAAAGCTAAATTATTTGCGCAGACTACAGGTTGTATATGATGGTAAGCTCTGGCGTTATGAAATTATAAATATTAATACATTATATTTGTTATACGTTTTCTGTCGCTAACAAAAGCGAGTTTTTGCTAACCTCAGAAAAAAATCTTTTCCATGGAAACAATGTTGATATATTTTTGGGCTCTATGCTGGTAGTTACTCAGTCTACTGGTCAGCTACTACTGCAGAAAATTCAAATATTAGAATTCGGTTTTTTTTTTGGACAAGCTTGGAATAAATGTCAGATGAGAGTTCCTATATTAAAAATATAATTCGTAACGATTATAAAGACTGAATGATAAATAGGGTATTTTTTATTATATTAACGAACTTCTAAATATTTAAATAAAAATAAACATCCGAAATGTTTGTAAGCGCATAAATTCCGAACGAATGAACAAAATTGGATAAGTAATTCTTTTTTTCTTTGAGCTATAGCATTGTGAAATTTAGGTGGTAGGCGAGATGTTTGAAAACTGAATGTAAGGGAATGAATATATGGAATGCGGGAGGGGTTGGGGGGGAGATAATTGATAAGTGCAAGCGCTACAGTAATTTCCCGTAATAATGCGAGCGAAGCCGCGGGGAAAAGCTAGTATAAAATAAAATGTTATAAGTTGGGCACTCGTTTGCAAGGGATCGGTACCCCTTTTTAAATTAATCCATCTGCCACGATATCCATTTTTAATTAAATACGCGAAAACAGTTTTCAATGAATGCACTTTTCAATTAACAATTACCAGGTACCTACCTAGGTTATTTCCTGTTTTTTCATGTCAAAATAATAATATCGTCGATCTCTCATTTCGGTGCCCTGAAATGCATTTTGCTTTCCGAATTCAATAAATTAAATGAATGGCTGCGGCCATTTCAAACTGCCCGCGCTTTTCCACGGAAACATAAACCTCATTTTCCAAATAAATTATTACGTTCGTTTGACCGCAAATAATAATAACTTGGTACAGTCAAACCATTTCAAATAGGACATGTTTGAATATGCTTGTGCACACCGATAGTATTGAAAGTTTAAAAAAAGTTTTTAGAACTAGTTTGGAATGCCCGCCCGCAGTTCCCTTCTTACCCCGCAAAAAAGAAATATCAACTCTACCTTTCGCACTAATCCATACTATAATGTTATAAATGCGAAACTGCTCGAGTTTGTTTATGACGCTTTCACGCATAACACAAAATAACGATTTTAAAAATTCTTTCACCAATAGAAAGCTAAATTATATGCCCAGACTACAGGTTGTATATGAAGGTAAGCTCTGGCGTTATGAAATTATAAATATTAATATATTATATTTGTTATACGTTTTCTGTCGCTAACAAAAGCGAGTTCTTGCTAACGTCAGAAAAAAAATCGTTTCCATGGTGGGGGGAGGGGAGAGTGGGAGCGGGGATCATTGATAAGTGCAAGCGCTACAGTAATTTCCCCTAATACCATGCGAGCGAAGCCGCGGGGAAAAGCTAGTCTTCTTATAAATGTAATATCAAGTGATGGGGGTAGAAAATGTAAAATCATGCAATGCCCAATGTTTTAAATATAGTGTCCTCCGCCTGCAAAGTCGTGTCTTATCCAGCAATTATGATAATACTTTGATGATTTGTATAGCGCCGTTTTTGTGAAAAATCACCTTAAGGGCGCTGTATATATTTATATTTCTATAATCCTACTTCCAACTATAAACTAGACTATCATTATAACAATTTATGGCTAAAAATTGCATCCACCGCTTCATCCATCGATCACTGTTGTGATACTAGATTTACAATGATTTGACCAATAAACGCGATGCTGCATAAAAACATACATATAGTCTGTCAAATAGGAGTAGAAAATATTAAAAATGGAACTACAAAATTTGTAGGCTGGCGCCACCAATTTAACTGTCAAATATTATTTTAAAGTGCAATGATACTGAATGTATAGAGCACAGTAAGCCACATTTTGAAAAACATCTTTTGTTCTTGAAGAAAAAGTATAAGGTCGAAGAAGCACTGTTGTTGTTAAGGTACCTACCTAATGACATAAATTTGATTAAATGGTGTTTTAAAAAGTGAATTTTTATTTAACTTAACATAAATTTGAATTTAACGGTAGATAGAAAGGAAAAATCACTAATGGTGAGTTTAGTTACAATACTTTTAGATCTGAATGAGTTAAATATATTCAGATCTAAAATTAGATACATGATCTAAAGTCCGGGCAACGCTAAGTACTTAAGCTAGAATTAAATAAATGTGAGCAACTTCTAAACTGTGTTTTATATTTTATTACAATATCGTTATTCTCCATTATGCACAAAATTGAAAGATATAATAATAATATACCTATACGCAATTCTAATTTTGAGATCTATATTGCAATGAAAATATATTTTTTTCACTTTTATGTCTTTAATTTTTTATAAAAATGTAGGTTACACAGCTTTACATTAACGCCATGAGTTATATGTTAAGCATTGCCATTCGAACAGCAGTGATACCCTCCTATGTTTTATACTCTTATTTGACAAACTGTATATTGTTTCATTTATTATCTGTACAGGTAGAAAATATACTTACCTGGGAAGTCACTTGAGTCCAAGCATACACTTTCTAATTAAAGTATGTTTTATCTAAGTGACCTGCCGGGGAAGCATGTTTTCTGTATCTATTTGTAAATAATAAAATTAGATAGAGCCTAAGATTTCATTATAAATTGTACAGCGCACTTGAGTTGATTTTACAAAAACAGCGCTCTACAAATTATCCAATTATTATTATTATTATTAAACGCTCAAAGATACTGGATGAGCAGCGACTTCATCAATTTCGTTTAAATTTAAACTCGCGAGTCAATTCTATAATGTTCTATTTGTGTTTTTATTTGTTTCATTCTTCAGCTTCGAACAAAAACAAAATAACTGTTAATTATTTTTATCCATCCGTTATACTACTAGACAAACAAGGGTCATTTAAAAATGATTTACCTGTACCTATGTATCATATCGACAAATTTAGGAACCCGAAACAACCCTAGCCCGGCCGAGTCATTACTAAAACTGTTTTGGTGATTTGTTTATTCCACACAGAATTTCATTATTTTTCAGTTGAAATTATTCATATTTCGTTGTAACAAAATGTAAAGCAACCCTAAAAGCTACACAGATTATATAACAAATAATTACAATTTTCTACTTCATCGGCCAATGACTTAATAAAATACCTGTTTTTCTCTATTCAATATCACATCGGCTGTAACTAATGTGTAACAATTTTTAGACATTTTCTTTTTGAAGATTTTCATCTTATGATGTGCACATGTTACGTATTTTTTATAATTTGCTTTTTTTTATAATTCGGTTTCGACACGTAACGAATTAAATAACAAGTTTACATTATGAAATCAAACTATTCAAAAACAATTAATACTGTTGAATGTTGAATATACCCTTCCCGTTATAGTATTTGTGATTTAGATCTTTCACCCACACAAACATTCCTGCTTGGTTGAGATGCATGGCACGTGTACCTACAGATACATAATAATATTTACCTACCTCCACGAGATATTTTGTATAATTGAAACCATCTGCTTAAGAATTTATTTAAAATCATTAAATTTGACCCTAATTATTTTCACATCCCACACTTCAGTACTAACTAACCGTTTTACAGTTTAACGACTCGGGCTAGCAGATATGATGTAATGCCACTTTGGTCTTGGCACACCTACCTACACGTTCATGCACAGTCTTCCTGTAGCATCACCGACTTCTTTTTCTATACATTTGCGTATCGTACGTTCTTCTAACACGCTTTTCACTCACGATCAGCACACTGTTGAAAAGAACTGCAATTATTACAGTCTTTGAATCCTTCATTTTATGGACATATTAAAAAAAAAAACCGCTCAAGCATGGAACTGTGATGCAGGTTTGATCTAATAATATGAAAGTGTACCTGCACTGGCGTGCGGTGCACGTGAAATACCTAACGATATATAATGATAGCGCTAACCGCTGTGCAATCGTGTTCCCTTTAGTGGATAGCGATGCGTGAAAAGTGCACACCGTCCAAAATGGATGCAAAATACTCAAACCCGCTCGGGAATCGTATAATACTTTTATATATCGCTTTGGGAGTTTGTACATGACGTAAAATTTAACGTATGGCGTACGTGTGTGTGTATGTAAATGACCCCTCCTAGGTGTTCGAGTTGCCATTTTCATTTGCATTTTGGTAATGGTGACACCCGTTCGGGTGTTGTTCTTGTTATTTCTCCCCTCTGAAAAAACTTGCAAATTACTTAAACTGAGGCTGTGCGTGCAATGATATTATTCCCCTTTCGATCCGCGTTTTCCATTTTTATGGGATGCCTACAGATCGCTTGCTGAGGATTGGTTTGTACTCCTGTATTTTTAGGTTTTTTCTAAGCTGTGAATTGAAGTATATGTTAGTTAGTTCAAAATTCAACCAAATACGTTGTTCTGTTACTTATAGGCAGATTAAACCTTGTATTTAAAAAAATATTTAAAGCAATTAGTTTGAAATAAAGGAAACAAAAATTTAATTTTTTGAAACTCAAAAACTTTTATTTTTCAATATTAGTTTTTGTGGACATAGTACAAACCAATCCTCAGCAAGCGAGATGCCTACGTACAACAAATTATATTATTAATATTACAGGTTTTAATTGCGCTGCAATTTATGTATTTTTTCTCTTAGTAGATCTGAACACTCTTTTTTCAATTTTTTTCAACTGTTTTTATTTTTATTATTTAATAATTAAACCTATTCACTTATTAAAGCCCTTTAATATAGTCTACCAACGTTTGTGATCGAATTTGATTATGATAAAAAAATATCCTCAAAGATATATAAAAAGTTAATTTATGTTCCAGTTTTCGTGATATAAGACATTGAAAAAAATGTCACATTAAGATCGGAAACATTATTTGAGGTGTATAGAAGCAAAGGCAGCAATCTCCATTTTCGTTTTTTTTTTGAAAAAAAAGGCAACAAACACATTGATATCTTTGCCTTTGATACATATTTTCAAACTCTGATTCTGATGGGAGAAAGCTGAGTTTATAACTAACTAAATTTGTAAATTGAATTTAGGTTCTCTATTCGAATCACTATGAAACTGAATTTACAACTTTTTTCCAATATTTTGGAGATTGCTGCCTTTGCTTTTACAAACCTCATTTTATGCCCCAAATACGCTGTAAAACCAACGACATCAATTATGAATATTTACTATCGAGAACAGCGTAGTATCCTATTTAATGTTCGTATTCTTCAGTAGGATTAATAGTTTGAATCTGATAATTTGTGAAGTCTAAAGCATTTCCATTAATTTTTGTATTATAATTATGCATTTGTTTTATTTACATTTTTCATAATAATCTGTGATTTATTTTATTCTAACGATTCTTTTTTTTTCTTTTACAGGTATGTATCCCGTTTTCCAACTTCTAAGTTTTCGATTCGTGAAGGCTAGACGTGCGATAAAGTATCCTAATAAGAGGTAAAAAATATATATTGGTCGTTTTCTTTCTTGGTCTCAGCGACATAATGTCGTATGTATAATTATATCACAAATTATTTATTATTTTTAAATTATTCATGGCAACACTGCAATTTGGAAATTTTACTTTCAGGTCATCGGAATGGAAAGCATTTGTATTTAATTCACGAATTTCCACGAAGCATCAAACGAACCTTTTTTGCTAATAAAATGTGCCATCATTTGTCGTGACCATATGTGTGCTTCATTATTCCACTGAAGTTGTGAAGTTTTTAATGAAAACGTCCAATGAATGGAGTTTAATGACAGAGTGGATTTTCGTTTTTCCCTCCGACCATTTTGTACGTCCCAGGTTTTGCGGTGTTACCACTTGAAAATAATTACATGTTCGTATTCAATGGAGCGGTTTTATTCAGGTTTATTAAACGCATTATTTTCGATTTTAGTTCATTTAGTGAAGAGTCCAAACTTGTTCAATTTGTCGAGCTTTTTTAGTTGCAGTTTTAACCCTCAAGCCTATATTTTCCTTATCCTTGAAATATTAAACACAAGCGTTTCGGATCCAATACTTTTGGCTTCTCTTATAAAATGTGTTGAGCGTAGTTAATGGATTTGTTCTCAATACATAGAAAATTCGTTTAGCAAAGCTACCTAAATTTCTCTCTCGTGTTGTCTTGATATTGTTCCAATATCTAGGTTAGGGCGGGTTAATAAGAAGACATTTCTTCCTAAATGTGGGTGTAAAAGTTCCTTTAATAAATATGGTATTACGCGAACGGGAAATTCTTGGTACGTGACGGCGTTGTTGTTAGCCTTGCGCCTTGTGGATATTCAACCCGCCCTTCCCCCTTTACGTAGGCAAATATTCCGAGACTCGAAAGAGATATCTCGCCGATGTGATGCTGTGTGCGGCGGAGAGATGCTGTGTCAACAGGGTTAGGGACGCAGTTACAATGGTGTTTCCCTTATGAGATCTTTAAATTCATCTCACATTGCCGAGTAACGTTCCAAACTAAACGACTTGTGTACCAGAATGTTCTACTGCCGCCGCCTCTCGACAGCTCAATCCTTAAGTATTCCACAGAAGCGGGCAAACATCGTTAGAAATAATTCTAAAACTTCTTACTTGGTTCTGCTAATTGTTGGCTTAGAAAATGACTCGAAAAATAAATCTATTATATCGTTTTCGTTTGCTTCCTAGAAATTAACTGTAAGCTTCTGAAATGTGAAAGTGGATCTTTGGCTTCGACGTAGCTTTTAGTAAGTTAGAAGTAATCAGATTTTTCGGAAGCTTTTCTTGTTAAAAATTCACTAAAAACATTGCTAATAGAATTAAATCCCGTATATTCTTCTGTCGTTCTAAACTTTCGATAATATAAGCTCTTATACTTAGAAGTTATTTTCACGTCACCTATATGAAAGGTTATTTGTTTCCCTATTATATATTTTGTTCTTTTGAATATCAAAGTCCAATTAGTATTTCATGAATAATAATAATATGCGTCTCTAACAAAAATTATTCATTCAATCAATATCATGTATTTGATAATTATGAAGTGTTTGAAAATAATTTACTAGTTTTGACCTTTATTGGATAATAAAGTGTTGAATTGATACACATACGTAACAACAATATTTAAAAATGAATTATTATTAAAACAAGAGTTTCCAGAGACCCGAAAAAAAGACAGCAAGAAATGAGGCAATTGTTTTTTTATGAGTACAACAGAATAAGGTTTTTATTTTTTCTAGAATCCCCTTTACCTCCAAGAACATTTGGGGTGACAGGGCGGGAAACCAAATCGTTTGCTATTATCATGTCTTCTGTTCGGAATGAGAATGTGGCTCTCCTGTAATGATATCCCTGAAGTGTTCCCATCCGAAATATCGACTATTTTATTAGACGTTCCCTTTTATTCATAGTATTTAACCACTTCTTCTGCTCGCTTTAAGTTCTTAACAGCATATGCGTAATTATTACGTCGGAGTTTTTGGATTTATCAGCTTTGGTTAGTGAGTGACATAGGGGGGAAATAGGTGTAGAGACTTAAAAGATAATTCAATAGTTTTTTTCGTAAATCGATAGCAGAACTATTCAAAAATATATTCTGAAAGTTTCAAACCAAAATTCAAAAGTTATAAGCGTTTGATTGAGTGGTCTCTCGGTCGAAATACTACTATTTTACTGCCACTCTTATAGAAGAAACACTTAAGATAATTTATTTTTTTTGAAAAATTGATTTTGGATGAAAATTGTGACCTCCAGGAGTTACACAAATTGTCCAGCCGGATGGCGATTTACAATGCGCGCCAGCTGATATCTCCGTTATTTTTTGAGGAAAATATTATCTTTTAAATAAAAACCCTTAAACCCTTTTCCTTCCCAGAACCTCCTCTCCTTCCTTTCCTAAAAAAAAACCCTTCACACAGCATCCCCAAAGATGACATAGGCCCTTAGGGAAATTATTGTCCTCAGGGCCTCCTGTGTGGAGCTCATGTAAAAAAATATATATTTATATATATACTCTTGAAATATGTATAAAATCACCCCGAGGTGTAAAGTATATATGTTCCTTATGTGTTAAACATGAAAATCACTAAACATACGCCGTCCTACACCTATTTCCCCCCTTAAGATTGAAATATTTTGTAAGACAAAACAACAATCACTATCAACAAAATAGATCGTGCAAAATCACAAATGGTTTTTCATAATAATAATTATATAATTTTATTATGCTGTGAAATATATTATATATCATTCGTTTTATTCGATTGTTGAGCATTTCATACTCCGTCATATCTCGCGCCGTAACTGATGTTAATTTTGGTCTTGATGTGAGTGCTTTATGCAAACAACTTTCAAAATGATTAATTGCTTTCATCCAAATAAAAGTAAGTACCACGGACCCAACCCAACCCACAGTGCGGTGCGTAACTTTGATGGAAGGCAATAATAATGCAAAAAAAATATATTTCAACCGCGTGACGTTGCAAACCAAAAATGTTTATATTTAACTTAAAGCTCGAGGTAAAGCGTACCCATTTTATGACGCCTAATTTTTATGATTTATAATCATACTAGCTGCTCCCCGGCACGCGTTGCTATGCCATTTAATAAAGAAATTGTTTCTCCCTGCGTGTCCTTTCTTCTTCCTCTCCCGCGTCCCCTTCACCTCTCGCGTTCCCACTCCGCCTCCTCCACCTTCCCTCACCCTCCACCCTCCGTCCTGCGAACCCCCCTCCCGAGTTACCCTTCCGCATTCCTTACATTCATTCCCGGTACATTCATTTTTCAAACAGCTCGTGTGTCACCTATTGCAATTTTTTTATACAAATTTCATAATGCCAGAACTCACCAGTAGTAAAAAAAAAATAATTTTCCAATTTGCTGCAGTTGTTCGGGTGTTATGTGCGTACAAACATTTCGGAGATTCATTTTAATTTATATAGATATTTACTACGACGCCTGAAATAAAAATTTTCGCAAATATATCAACATAGTACCAAGACAACGATTTGTTTTGCTTTTCGTCCGACGTTATCAATAACTCGCTTTTGTAAGGGACAATAAACGTATAAAAAATATAATATATTAATATTTATAATTTCATAACGTCAGATCATACCATTATATATTACTCGCATATAATGTAGCTTTCTATTGGTGAAAGAATTTTTAAAATTGGTTTAGTGAATTAGGCGTGAAAGCGAACAAACAAATACACGCACTTTCGAATTTTGTAAAACATCCACAATTACGTGACCCTTGAGTATTTAGTTTTTGTCCATAAACTTTTGGTTGATGACTTTCAAAATACCACACTTCTTGACTGTTTGACGCTAACCTGTGTTTAACTAAAAGCTGTCTCGGACTTGGCGCAACTGCTGCAGCTGTTTGTCGCGAACTTGGTCCTATCAAATTGGCTTTATCATTTGATTTCCTGAGCGCAATTAAGCGCACGTTTCCCCGGGCAGAAGTTGGTTGGGATGTCGGGAAGCCGAGGAAAGGCGGGTTTAGTCACCAAGCGTTGGTGCGCGGTGCCTATCGCAAATAGGGGAATTATTGGCCAATCCATTGGCTTTATGTTATTTGGCTCGCCAGGCCCGCATATGAAGTGCATATTACTCTGTCTGGGAGTGCGTCGCAGCGCAGACGGGGACCGATCGATCGCTCCTGGAAGCGAACCCTAAGCCGCTGTAATACCGACCAACGAACGTGGTAGGCGCAGCGGAGGGTGCAATGAACCTCGCACTAATCCTCCTATTTGAACTTGAAATCATGTGGGTGAAGAATATTGCACTGCTGACGCTAATTCTACTACTTTGATAACGGTAATCAACATTACGTACTGATTCTAAAAAAAAAAATTAAAATTTCGATCAGAATACATATTTATTTTTAGATAAAATTTATTTTTTAAATGATTTTTATTTATTTTTTATTTATTGGGCTTTACGCTTATACGACTTAGCATAAAGCACACACATGCATAGTTTATTATGTAACAATAATAACGTAATAATAATACGGCATCGTAAATCCAAGTATATACGTACATGCATTCAATAATTCTCTAAGTTAATGCCATAAGTGCCTATGTCAAATATGTGATTTTTATTTATTTTGAATTTCACTCCCGGCTTGGCTCTAACATGTTATTTTTTTATTTATTTATTACAAACAATATCTAAATAAGCACAACAAAATCAAATCAAAATCAAAAAACAAAATAGAAAACAAAATCAAAACAACATCTAAAACAAAAACAAAATGATCGGCCTATCTGAAGCGTAATCAAATTTAGTTGATGCATCAGCAGGGTATAATTGATATTTTGGATTGGAATATTCAGTTTAAAATTAATGAATCTTGGGAATTTTGTGCTTGTGTGACCAAGCAGGCAAATCATATTCTACTTGACTTCTTACCAAAAAAGAGTGCAGTATTTTCAGACCTGCTAGTGACTTAATCACTTGCAATTCTGCATACGAAACCATGCATTTTTAATTTCAAGCATTTGTAATTTCATATACGTGCAGAATAAATGTAAAGTTTTCTTTCAACACTCAAGTCAACACCCGTGTCAGTTTTACATTACTTAGAGAGTATTCATAAATTATAAGACTTTTATGCTTTTACAAAATTATGCATTTTACAAAAATGAATGACTTGACACTTTTGAATATTAAGAAATAGAGTTGATCCATATACCATTAATATAGTGTATCTAAATTAAATCGCAAGATACAACAATTGTTTTATACATTTTGAAATCATCGGCGAAGAGTAGAACTTCTACTTCTTTAAATATACAAATAAATAAACGCATGGAACAATCACATATGTATTTTGTTTTCGCCAATGTTTTGCAACTTTCGGCCTGTTTCGTAGGAACCCTTTCCTCGTTCAGGACAAAAGTTATGCTCACAACAAATACAGACATAATTAATGTACAGTCATTGGGTGTTGAAGTCCTACCCTACTACCAATGGGAGAGATGGTAGGTAAAGTTTGGAGGAAACCTAGTGCAGATTACAACAAAGTATTTTAATTTAATATAAATTGTGTCAAACCCCGGTTGACTTTTTTTTTACGAATATGTCATTGTTTTTTCTCTTTGACCTCTGCGAAATAAATTAATTCGTCTAGATTAAACTCTTATATTTTCATTGTTTTTATTGATTACAATTAGATTATTTTCTTTGTCATTTTTGTAAATTAATTGCCGATGTGCTAGTAGGTTTGAATATTCATTGTATATTTTTAATCCCTTTGTTTTCATCCCGTTTGAATTTTAACAAAAAATGGTTCAAAGACCGTACTGTCCTGTCGCCTGAGCGTTTTTTGTTTCAAAGGAGTTTTTATTTTTTATTTAAAAATTCCTGTAAATGACGAATTAAATCTTTTGTATAAACTGCGAGAGGGGAAACAAGCGGAGGATCAACGAATAATGAACGGTGGCGCGTTATCATTATTCTCGGAAGCTTTATCCAATAAATACATCAAATGCTTTAATTATAATCATTCAAAACGACGCAATTTAAATCCGCTTTAACCCGTTTCGTATTTAATAACAGTAGGTACCTAGCTATGTTATTGAATGAAAATGAACTTAATATTATTATTATTACTTTCATCAAAGAAAGTAATAAATATAGGAGAAAAGGTTCGAGCCTTGAAACTAATCTGTATTATAGATGTAGGTTAACAGGTGCTTACTCAGATTGGTATGAATAAAGTAAATGCCGCGGATGGCATGGCATTTCCCTTTCGTCTCGTGCCAATCTTACCCAATTCAAATTTCCGTTTCCACAATCGTTAAGTCAATAAATAAGTAATTTCCCTTTGCCTTTTTGTTCGTCGTTCGTTTCCATTTGCTGGGCACACAATCTAAATTTGTCGGGCGGAGAGGCGCGAGGCCTGCGCTGCGCCGCACCCGGCCCAAGGCCCTCGGCCCTCGGCCCCCGGCCCTCCCCGCGACTTGTTCAGCGACAATTTATCGGGCCTTGTTTTATTTCCCGTCGTTTTCCCCCATAGAAATAAAATTTAAATTCGTTCTTCTAAGCCTTTAGACAACATACCGATTCTTATTTGACACGTTTAATGTGCACCCTGATTCGCATGTTATGTAATGACACTGGTAAGCACTCAGAAGAGCTATTCTCTATCTTTTGTGAGAACGAGATCGTTCTCCCGCGAGATGTCCTGTCAAATTTGTGTGATTTTCTACAGCTGTTAAATGAATAAATAATCATGCATACTTGCAGGAATTCGTGTTTAAAACGACCCAAACTAAAATACGTGACAGCTCTCAGCTGAAATTTTGACATCGGCCGATAGAAAAAGCAAATAACAGCCGTAGAAAATCACACAAATCTGACAGGACATCTCGCGGGAGAACGATCTCGTTCTCACAAAAGATAGAGAATAGCTCTTCTGGTCTGGTTTTGTGTTCGTATTCTAACCGAATCGAAAAGTTTCATTATCACATTATTTCAAATATTATTGAAATTTCATTTCAAACTTCTATTGTTTATCGTCACCATTAGATATTTCGTCGTATCTGGTTTCCTAAATCGATTGGAAACTAGTAAATGTCGGGAACGAGTAGATGATGACACTTCGTATTAAAGTTTCACCATCTCTGTAGTTTTGTAAATTTTCTCTCTCTCTTGCATCTCGCAGAGGCCAGACGGAAGAAAAGAGACGAACTTTCAATCCCACTCCTTCCAAATTATTTTGCAGGTGACAAACGATATTGGAGGCGCCCTTTTATACATGCAAGTTTAACCGGAAAGGTTTGGGGGTACGTGACGAAATTATTAAAGTTCACTTCTATTGCTCTCTTTGTCCATCGCCCCTTCCGTCATTTCTCTTTCTCAACGGGCCCTCGGACCAACCCGAGTCTTTATTCGGGACACAAGACTCAAACGATGTTTCCTAACCAAACCACACATAATTTGGTAATCTAGTGTCAATATCTCATGTGTAAATTTTCAATATCATCGGCGGTCCCGAAAAATTGGAGCGATTACTTTTTGTGAAGGTATTTTCCCGTCTGCCGCATTCTTCACATTTTTTAAATTATTTTTTTAAAGATATTTATTGTATAAAGAAAGTTCCTTTTTCTCTGAGCGCCCGCGCAGTAAGGCACCCGAGGCATAGATCTTGTCTGGCTGGCATTCAGCGGACCTCGCAGGCCCTACCGTTCCACTATCAATAGGCTTCCATTCCTACTAACAAAAGAGGCCGCCACTCAAAGCGGTATCAATGCGAACGGTCAAATCCAATAATACAACTAGTGGACGTATTATGTGCGATTTTCTCGGAAATTCCGCGATTTTTCCAGCCAACACCACCTAATAAAAATTCCTTCCGAGCGTTGTGCCGGGATTGAAACGACAGTCCGACTGCGCGACCACCTTTTACTCGGTCACCTGGTTTCTGCGAAGTCTACTGATGATGTGGACTGCCATTTGAGTTCACTGCACAAGGTCGACACGTCTCGGCCCGCACACGTGAGACAGCCCATAATAAGAGTCAACAATATCATAGGATTGTTCTACTTCTAAGATGTATTTTCTCGAAGATTAACGGATATAATATTGAAGATAAAATAATCGTCTCAGAAAAAGAGCTGCTGGTTTTCTGGAATAACCAGATAAAATTGAAAATACGTCATTTTTAAATGAAATTCTAGACGTATCGACTCTTTTCCACAAAAAATATAAATTGATTTCGAAAGATTGTTATTTTGTCTAGAAAGTTTGTATTTAAAATTTTGAAAAAATATGTTTATTTTTATTATAATAAGGTTATTCCGTTGGTCGTTGCCAGATTTGTTAAATTTTCAAAAAAAAATGCTGTATTATACAACGCATCCAGCGAATCATATAATCGTGCAGTAAAATATACAAATAAATTATCTAGGAAAGCCATTTCTGAATTTTAATTTTATTCAAATAAAATTACAAAAAAAAAATCGCGCAAATGTTTTGTTTACGAAAATATGACAGTTTGTCTATTTTTTACGATTTCATAAACTAATATATTTTAATTTTATTTTAACTTTATGATAAAACCTCAAATCGTAATATTTAAGACAATACGAGGTATACACACTTTATCTTCATTTAATTAAATAATATATTTCAGATTTTTTATACGCTTATTTTTCTTAAACATTATTGAAAAATTTAAATATGTACTTGCGATAAAAAAATGATTACAAAACGTACAGTATTTAACATCATGCGTTTGAGCATTTTTATTGCGAACTTGAATTTAGGTATATAGTAAAGCAAATTTGAATGAAATAAAATCGATTTTAGTTGAAAATGCTGGTACCTACAGATAATAATTAATTTTTCTCATCGATCAATATTTCGATGAAATTTGCGCCGGTTAATGGACCGTAATAGATCTTTTTACACGATTCAGAATTTTCCGTGGTGCCTATTTTTCATTTGGCTTTACGTCGTATTACTACTGTTGTCACTTGCTAGTGATTAGATCAATTAATCGACTGATCCAGATAACAAAGCAAAACGCCGACGAAACGCATTGAAAGTTAACGCATTGATTGTTTCTTGGCTGTAAAACAAAGAAGAATCTTTCTTCTTAAATTGTGTACCATTTGTGAATAGAAATCTTCTCTGTTAGAACTTTAGTTTTAATTACCTTTTTACTGAATTCTTCAGAAATCTAGAAAACTTTCTTGTTCTTTGAATTTGTAGTTTTTCCTATCCTTTCGTCCTTTGAGTAATTAATTACCTTTGTACCTATGTAACAATGTTGTCTGTATAAATTGTTAACGCGTAATTTAAAACGTCAGTACATTTACAATGTCAAGTAACCCGAATACGTTTCTAGGAAACAAATGCAGCAAAAAATTCCCGTGAGATACCGTCTTCGTATAATTTTATTTTCAATATCATTTTACTTAAATTCAACAGACCTCAAAGGTATCTCTTGTTCATAGAAAACTTGTCTCAAAGTACAATAGGTAGAACGGTCGTTTGAAACTCATGACATTTCTTGTGAACTTTGATTGCTCTTAAGTAGGTAGCTGGTCCCATCAGTGAGCCCACTATCCTGAACTTTTCCCTATCTCCCGAACCGTAACGGCGGCAGCCTGCACAATGGAGTCGCTTTGTGGGAGATAATGAAACTCTCCCTCTAATCCGCTGTAATCTGTAATCACGTCGTACGTATGTATGAATCAGGGTTAGGCAGATCGTACAGCTAATCCAGGCGCGCACCTAGGCCTTAATGAGATAACCTAGCCTCCTAGTCGTCCTAGGCCATGCTGAGATGTGTGTGCTACTGGCCCATTGATGTGCCGTACACGAGATGCGATTCACAAAATGAAAAGAACTAGTTTGATTTTTTCTCCAAACTATACGACATATCCTGCAGTTTTATCGCTTGGATAATCAATCAGTGCCCAAACTGCAGAAATAGTCCCGATAATACTTGTATATTAACGGTTATTCTTTCAACTCTAGTTCTCGTATTTTCTAAGTCTAATTTATAAAACCCCGTTACTAAATTAAAAACACAGGTTATTTTAACGAAACACATATTTTATTACATTTGTTTGCTATTTTCTCTCCTTTAGGTGTTTGTCAATGCTTTAGTGTGTTTCTCCACTATGAAGAAAAGCCACATTACTGAAGTATGGCTTGGTCAGCGTGTCAGAATATGCGAAGACTGTGAAATGTGAAGTAATAACGTGATTTTCCTTATGCCCATAGTTATTCTAAGATCACGGCCACTGTCATGTTAAAGCAAGCATCGCGCTTTCCTGCATTATTTTTGCATTTTGATACGTTTCTTGTTTATTTCATTTGCTCGTATTTTTCATTCAAGCTTCGCAATAGTTCGCAATTTAAAATATTACAAACTTCTAATAAACAAAAAATAAATAAATTTCAGTGACGTTCAGACATCATTACTTTTACATCAATTTAATAATATCAAAGCATTCGCGTTCAACGCTGTAATGTCGCCGTTTATTTGTATTTTCATAAAACCTCTTTCATTGATTCGAAAGCACACCAATGAAATTTTCGAACCACTTCACAAATAAAATGTGAATTTATAGAAATGGAATGAAGAAGAAAGTTAAAAAAATAAAAATTCAATGAAAATTTCCACCTGTGCGTCCCATTAGCGCCCACACATTCTAACCGTTTCACAATAGGCCCTAAAACATGTTAAATCGTATTGTGTGTTATTCTTCAGCCAAGAACACAGTGGTCCCATTCCCATAATGACTGGGATTCTTGTCTTCATAATGCACGTCAGGCGTATGTCTCTTCCACGACAGAATTTAATATTTTGTATTTAGCATAAATAACTCAGCTCTCCTGAAGTCCTCTGGTGAAAGGGAGGTATTCCACTTAACGCCCATGGAGCTGCTCCGCAAATAGCTCCAGCCGTTTACCCCGTGCAGCTGAACTCTCGCTATAATACGAGGATTGTGTTTGACATGGCTGAGGACAATGAGTGGTACCTTTGTCCCTGCCCGCACTTCGTTATGCTCCGGCGAACTGGGAAATCCTGTTTAATCAAATATGTCATGGCGGCGCTCTACTACCCTTACAATTAGGGATGAATGCCGATCCGAACTTTGAAGATCAATTCAGATTTAACGCTCTGGAATAGCCAAAATTATGAAAATCTCTGGGTTAAATATTTAATTGTAATTTATCCCGTAGAAAAGTAAATACCAACACCTCTGCCATAGGTCACCCCAAGTGGTTCGCCACGTTTGGTGATTTAGCAGGGGTGCCCGCGTTCATGGGGTGAGGTTTGTCTAGGTCTTGGAGGCGGATGACCAGGACACACTGAACCCCAGATTCCTACCCACCACCCTTTTCCTTCCCGGAATTCTCCTCACCTCCTTTCCTTTAAAAAAAAACCCTCCATCCCCAAAGATGACAGCATCCCCAAAGATGACATAGGCCCTGAGGGAGATTATTTTCCTGAGGATTTCCTGTGTGAAGCTCATGTAAAAAAAAAACTTTTATTCTCACCTGTTTTAGTTTTTTTTATTTCATCGTGGTCCGGTTGTTTCACAAAACTTGAATATTAACTTTGAAATTTGATGAATTGTTCAAATTCTTTGAAACAACCCGTCCTAAATGATCCAAAATGAATTATGAACATTTTATTATTTTTACGAACAATAAATTAGTTTTGTGACCAAAATTTGAAATCTTGCCCTTTTTCTGTTTCTTTATAATTTTACTTAAGTACCGACTTGTATTTCCTCCTTTAAACAAAAGAGGTCTCTTCATGACCCTGGTTAAAATATTTCTCTCGTTAAAACGCAACTCCACAGGCCAGGCCCTCAGGGAAAGCTTCGAACCTTCTGTATGGGGTATGTTTTTTGGGTTTTCACGGCCAAAAAGTATTTTTGTTATTGTTTTTGGGGTGTTATGCCGTGTTTCGCTACCTCCTTCTTTAGCCAACGTTTCGGACAGCGTTACAGTGTCCATCATCAGGGCAGATGACCCAGGGCATCATCAGGGCAGATGACTCAGGGTCATCTGCCCTGATGATGGACACTGTAACGCTGTCCGAAACGTTGGCTAAAGAAGGAGGTAGCGAAACACGGCATAACACCCCAAAAACAATAACAAAAATACTTCTGTATGGGGTTTATGTTAAATAATTACGTTGCTAAAATTGAATTATTCGGTGAATATTTGTTTTTGTTTATACGTTACTGGTCATCATCATCGAAAGTTTCGCTTTTGAAAATGATAAACGATAAATATGGCCCGATAAACTTCATCGTTTATAAATACTATATCTAGTGTATAAAGGCTTCGGAAACCTCAGTTAAACTAGTCCCAGCTCTCACGGATTTCATCGACATTCTTCCTTCTCACGTGTATTGTTTAAAAACGAAAAAGACAGAAGATACTAGAACGACGACGTCACGTAGATATCTCGCTGGGACTAGTTTAACCCGTATTTACTTACTATCCGCTCGGATAAACATGCATAGGGCGCAACCGCTACTGCATACGCATATAAGTTCTAGTAGGCATACTCATAAATACAACCCTTGTTGGGAAATATAAATAGGGGAACGTAATCACACAAACTTTAGCAAGCGTTGATTGCTCATACCATTCATAATTAATCTGATTATACCTTTGAGCACCATCGCGATATGTAATAGCTGTGTATTCACAGTATAGCGGAATTGTGTGTACGCTTCATTTCCTCGAAATCTGATACTATATAAGGCTAAGCACAAATTTTTCTTAGAAAAGAAATGTATGTTTGGTTGACCGATATATGTATAAAGTTTTCATTTCTTATTTGAGTTTCTTATTTAATTATTTAATTTCTATATCCGCTATATCAACTTTCACTGATTCGGAGAAAACCGCAAAAACTGTCTCTCTAGCGTAAATAAATAATTGCATTTTAATTTTTTATATAATGAATTAGAGTAATATTAATCCGAAAAATGTTCATTTTTCAATGTATGTCCAGCAATATTTACGTAATTTCGATAAATAAAATGGATATAGCGGATTTTGATATTCACTTCGTGATTTTCTCACGATACAGAAGGCTTTTGAAACTCAACTGGCCTAGCGCGCGAGTTTCTAAACCCGCCATCTTGGCAAAATATAGCGAGTTTTGATAGTAACTTCTTGAATATAATATAGCGGGTTTTGTTTCTCACTCGCAGTTTTAACATGGTTTTTGGTCGTGATAAGGGAGGTTTTGATATTCAATTTTGGGTTCATCTTGTTCCTCGTAAAAATGTCATACTCAGATCAATTTGGTAAAAAATCGGATATAGCGGGTATTGAAATTATAGAACTCTAATGTATGTTGGTTGACTAGTAACCGAAATATAAAGTTTTCATTTCTTATTGACGCTCGTGATCCGCTCACACATGCACCAGTCGTAAAAGCTTGCATACCAGATTAATCCAAAGTGAAAATATTATACTATCTTTATTATTGGAATGTAAGAGATCAAGTTAATGTGAAAGTAGTCAGTTTACCCTGGGGAAACGAAGTTTATTGAATTATGCAAATCCAGGATCAATGAGATTTGTATAATTGAAGTTTCCCCAATAATACGAAATGTGAGATCACTCACCGTTGGACGTTACTTGGGGCTCATTGGATCGATCATTGTTGTCATCAACTCTGAATTTACAATTATTTGCGGTACAATTTCTCTGTGCGGTTTTATATTTATCTTTCGTTATCGGGTTTCGCGCGGTAGAAGATGTTAATAATTCAGCGATTATATTTGAACTGGCGCAAACTATCCAAGATTGCATCAAGTAGGTCTAGGTATTAAAAATGGCTTAAATCGGTACATTAGTGACATCAAAAGAACCTAATAGAATTTTTTTCCGTTCATACCAAAGCTCAAAGATTCGGTCCAAATCCCAAAGATCAACATGAACACAGATTTGCACAAACAATACTTGTGAGTACTATAAAAAAAATTATATTTAGTTTTTGTTTGTAATATTACTATTTTCTTTTATAAGTTCGCTTTATAATATAAGCCCCTTAAGTTTGCCCAAAACTTTTTGTCTTCCGCCGCGGTCCGCCATCTGCATCCAGCTGCGACTTATCGTCGCCAGAACATCTTGTTAGTTCCTCTTTTGGTCTCTCGGTCTGATGTTGAGTTTTGTCATTCACCGGTCATCGGTCCTTGTCGCAACATGGCAAGCCCTTTCCAACTAACTTCATCTTATCCATTCTTTCACTTAAATAAATAGTGAAGCAATAATTTATATACGTTTCTCAATGATTTTTTTTTGTATCTCAGACTTCCGCGAATACAATCCTTCTGTCTGTACAATGTGCAATCTTTTCATCATATGTATCTTTCGTAAATACCCAAGTTTGCATTTCATACATGAACACAACACTGAAGCATTGGCTCTTTATTTACGTAAATCCGTTCTCCTTGTCTCCTTGAGTTGTTTAAGGTTTTCCCGTCCTTATTTCCCGTTAAGGGTATCGTTAGGTCATACTTGTATTACCATTGCATTTGTCAAATCTTGCAACTTGCTGATAACAAAGAGTAACTACCAATATTGCCGGGTATACCTTCAGTCACCCTTGCGCGGGTAAAGCCCACCTTTTGATGACGAATAAACGAAACCCGCCGACTATTTTATTTGAACATTGACGGATTACAAAACCTTCCTTCTGACTTCTTTAAGTTACGTTATACCTAACATGACCATTTATTTTTTCCCAAACCGGGACACCGAAAAAAAGATAGGTACTTAATAATAATAATGAATTTGGACAACTTATAAAACGCTGTTTTCGCGAAAAAACGCCCTAAGAGCGCTGTGCAAAAGATGCTAGATTAAAATTCATCTTGCAGCCTCCAATCGCATGGTCATGAAAATGGCCTTGTAGGCCGAAACAGCTACAACAAAAATTTTGTTCCCGACGCGGCAGAACCTGAAGAAGTTCAAAGTAGTGCTAGATGTATTCTGATGATTTAGAGTGTCTAAAGAGAGTGAAAAATTGTCTTCTCTCAACTATGACTTTTAATTTTCAAAATTGGAACCACTTAACAGCATCCTCAAAGATCAGAAAGGCCCTGATTAAGACGTATAAAAATTCTGCTTTGGGGTGAAAAAATTGTGGTTTTTTATCTTAATCTCAGGTATACATCAATTTGGGAATGGGTACCGCCGCCCCGGGAACCTTTATTGGATAACCAACACCTCTGCCATAGGTCAACCCAAGTGATTTAGCAGGGGTGCCCGGGTTCATGGGGTGACGTTTTGTAGGTAATGGAGGCGGATGACCAGGACTCACTGAACCCCAGATTCCTACCCACCCCTTAAACCCTTTTCCTTCTCAGAACTGTCCTTTCCTTCTTTTCCTAAAAAAAAACCGCTACACAGTATCCCCAAAGATGACATAGGCCTTGAGGGAAATTATTTTCCTCAGGGCCTCCTGTATGGAGCTCTTGTAAAAAAAAAAATACATCAACATTTTAAACAATCAAATTTCAAAATTTAAAAAAAAATTAAATGGTGTTCTTTGAATTAAACACAAAAACAATCAATAATTCCTCGTTTATCTTCGAAAGCATTTTGGATTCTTTCTCTTCTAGCCCAGCAAACATGTGTAAATTAACGTTGGTATTCTATGTGTCTTATTAAGCTTACAAATTATTTTATCATTATTCTGCTTGAGTTTATTAAATTACATTATGCGATAAGAGCTCATCATTGACCTCTTAATTATTGTAACATTGCTGATGTGGAGTGGATAGATAGTAGCCGTGTCTTCCAGTACCATCTTAGAGTTCCAGACAGGTCAAGTGATAAAATGGCGAATCGATTAATGAATTATCGTAAAAAAATAACAATTCAACAGAAAATGTTTTTAAATACTTGTGTTCGCAACAATTTTGCTGTTGACTCTTGCGTGACTATTTTTAAAATTAATAACGAATTTGCGATTTTTTTTTTTTTACATTAAATACCGCACAAGAGTCCCAACTGCTCCCGTCTGGAGCCAGTGAGACTATGGCATCCCCGATTGGGGTATGTTGTGAGGCTGTGGGGAGGTAGTGGGGAGGGGAAGGAGATAGGTAAGAGGAAGGTGGGGAAGTTCCTGGCTATTCAGATCTGGTCACCAAACACGGCTAAAGCCATTTCAAGCAACGTTTCAATTCTGAATGGTGGTCTTACACCAGGGCGATACTGATAGTATCTTCCACTCGCGAATAAAATAAAGCTATATCAAAGATATCTAGATGTAAGCTAAAAAGAATAATTATTATTTTCATATTTTAATGGTGACCGGACAACTCATTTGAAAAGTAATGAAAAATTAGGTTAGGTTAAGGGCAATTTTTCAATTTTTTGAAGTAAAACTTCTTTACGCACGCTTGCGGGGAGTAAGCTGGTGAAGGCGTGACGAGAGCGTTACGAAAAGTGTGATCGGGCGAGGCGAACGGAAGTTCAGAGGGAGATATAAGTTAGTGAAGATAGAAAGAGAGAGATAGAGTTACGTTTCATATATTACTGTAGGGGCAAGAGAGAGAGAGATGCGAGCACACATTTTCTTTCTCTCATAGCCAGTTACTTTACTTTTACTTATATCTAAGACATAGTACAGGCCTACTGTCTGCATCACACTGTAGGAGCAAGAGAGAGCAGTGCGCGCGCACATTTTCTTTCTCTCTTCCTCTCATAGAAGTTTTTATTTATTTGCTTAATTTTTAATATCACTAGAAAATGCCCATTTGGCTTTGAGAAACATCATTTATATATAGCATATTTATAAGTAATGTAATGGCGCTTGGTTCCATGCCAACTGAGAATAAAGTCGACTCAACACCTCCTTAAAAAGTCATTAAAAGTTATGAAAAGAATAATTTTAAATTAGCCGATAACCCTAGCCCAACGTAACCTATTTAATCAATTTTTATATATATTTTTTTTTTATCACTCTAAATGACTTATCTGAGATGGTTCTGAGTTGGTTTCATTCCGAGTTGTTCGGTCACCAAAGGTGCTTATACACTGCCATACACGAGCCGAGACGCGAGCCGAGCCACGAACTACAAAAAAGAAATGAAGCGATCGCAAGCAGTGTTCCGCGCTGTTTGCGGTTGGTTCGGCTTGTAGGTTCGTCTCGCGTATGTATACGCAGCCTTAGGATAAGACTTAAATTAAAAAAAAAAAAAAAACTTTACAAGAAATAGATTGATAAATAGATTCAGGTTCCATAAAAGTCGATCCGCCGACAATTGGCCCCCTTTGCATACTTATACACAATGTGCAGTCGGTTTACAGAAAATTCGCTATACCTAATTACACAAAATACAACTAAGTGACCCTGAAGGGAAGTGTACAGGGGATGTACCGCCGAATAACAAAATTATAAAACATATTTTAATTCAAATGCATAAAGGATAATTCTGCTTCTCTGTATACTGTGAACAAGCGCAAAAGTAGAAAAAAATCGACACTATAAATTCGTTTGATATTTATACCAAAGGTTATTTTTGAAGTCGATTTTCTGTTTGAAATTGGTGAATAAAGCATAAAAAATTGTAATTTTATAGTAAATATCATTTCGCGGGGCCAACTGTCGGCGGATCAACTATTCATTTGTGGCATTCCAATAGGTATCACTCGAGTTGTACATGGCATTATTTAATGAGGTATTTCAAATTAATTAATAACGTTAGGTGTCGCTTTGATCGCTGGATCATTAGTCATCAATTCATTAGCGAAAGTCTCATTGAAGTCGTATGCATAGCGTGATTTATTCGCGCTTGGGTCGTCTAACGTGTGTTTAGTTTCGTGATTTTATATTATAGCTAATTAGTTAAATGTCAACCACGTTGAACTCACAAACACGAACACAATAATTCAGTGTTCTTTTTTAAAAATGCATTTCATACATTTGAAACGCTTTACCACAATGTAGGTACAAATATCTGTTATTATGATGGACACTGTAGTGGTGCCCGAATAGGGCACAGAAAAGGCTAAAGAAGGAGGCTAAAGAAGGAGGAAAACAGCAGGCCTTACAGAAAATCATTTCCCTCAGGGCTTACGTCATCTTCAGGGATGCTGTGGAGGGTCTTTTTGAGGAGAGGAAGGAGTGATCATGGGTCTTGGTTGTAGGGGAGAGGAAAAACAGAGGCCGACAAATTGTTCCACTGCCAAGCTCTGGAACTCGAGAACGAGTCGTAGAAACGACCCGTTCTCGTGCGACGAATGTCCAGGAATCAATGACGTTAGTTTCCCGAAGCATTTTACTTTAAAATTCCCATAGAACAAGAACAGCATTCCCACCTGACGCCTGTGCTTTGCAAATTGAAATATGATTGTCAAGATATCTACCAATATGATTTATCAATGGGCCGCCCGTTTCTGCACAGCATCAAATTGGGAGGCGGGTATGGGTTCCCAGAACTTCATTCCCTTCCTTTCCTAAAATACCCTCCACACACTATCCCTGACATAGGTGGAGTTAAGTTGACATATAGGAATTATAGGCCTATGTCAACTTAGCCCCTGAGGAATTATATTCCTCAGGGGCTTCTACATACGTGGAGCTATTGTAAAAATTAAAAGAAAGTTATTTTCTGTTAAACTTTCACATGTAGCAAACACATTGTGGGAATACATAATTATAATAAACACGATGGTATAACTTTGTTAATTCCACTTTTTATTTTCTTATCCAACTAGTTTCGGTTCAACCTGAACCTTCTCCAGGGAAGAATAAAAATGTGTATGTACATATTTTTATTCTTCCCTGAAGAAGGTTCAGGTTGAACCGAAACTAGTTGGATAAGAAAATAAAAAGTGGAATTAAACAAAGTTATACCATCGTGTTTATTATTTTCAATTACCTTGAGGCTCCAGACCTAATTATGATTTTGCCTAAACGTGGGCGCAGTGCATTTCTACTCAAAATATTTGATTAACCTGGACACAAGATACAACATTATGCTGTGCGCGCCCATGGATACGTACATAGGAACAGTATTTCCTTTGAGAAGATGAAAGGGAACTCGTAAAGGTGCACATATTATACAAAGATGTTATTTCGGCCCCATCTCTGTTTATTTAATTCCGATATGTATTATTCTAACACATGTTTGGGGTCGAGGAAACGAAGCAAAAGTTCTGTTTATTATTATTACTAGGTCATCAGAATTAAAAGCGATAGTCATTAATCACATGATATTTCAACAAATTATTTGGTATTTATTGATCAGCTCCCTTGGGGTTAATTTTTAGCAGATATGCCTTAAATAGGAATCTAATAATTCATAATCTCCACAATATTTTGATTTATCATTACAATGTAATTTCGGATGAGATGTACGTAACATTAAAAAATACATAATTCTAAATATTTTCAGTGGGTAAAACATGTGCAGGGTGTAACAGCGCGTACCCCCAAAGGATTTTAACCAACGATTCCTGGGCATATTTAGAATTTGTCCCATGATTTTTTTTCGACACTGTAATCTGCCCTGATGATGGACACTGTAACGCTGTCCGAAACGTTGGCTAAAGAAGGAGGTAGCGAAACACGGCATAACACCCCAAAAACAATAACAAAAATCGGGTTTCGATTTTCGGCCGTTACATTTTTTTTTTAAATTTTATATTTTAAAAATATTTTTTCCGTATTTTTTGAGAGTCTGTGCTAGTTATGTAGTATACGATAATATATAAATATCTAGTATAATATAATTATAATTTTTTTTTGCTTTATGAACTATTTTTACTTTTTTTTTATGAGAAAAACTCTCTTTTTATAATTTTTTGAAGGTTATTCCCATCAACGTAATATATCATTGAAGAAGAAGATAACACTTATAATCTAAATGAAAATATGAAAGAAAACAAGACACAGAAAAACAGAAAAAAAAAAACAATGGTCGCAACTGGGACTCGAACCCAGACCTCTCGTATATATAATATGGAAAAAAAGAACTAGTTGAAGATAATATTAATGATTCTAAATATTTGAAATATGAGATTGACAAATATGACGGTTTGACAGAAGGTGGCAATAGCGAAATTGGAAAACGCGCACGTCCCGGTTAGACGAGAGGTCTGGGTTCGAGTCCCAGTTGCGACCATTGTTTTTTTCTGTTTTTCTGTGTCTTGTTTTCTTTCATATTTTCATTTAGATTATAAGTGTTACCTTCTTCTTCAATGATATTTTAACTTTATTTTCCTTACTCTGTTTTAGCGTTAAGAGTTATTTGTATATCGCTGCACACCATTATGTGTCAATACAATGTTTTTTTAAAATTGGCTGAACTTTGTTTTTAAAATGTATATAGAAAATTTTTTATTGACTTTTACCTCAACCGGCTTCAAGTCCTCCACCATTGCACAAGCAACATCTTTGGCTTATAACGACGGTAGTAGGAGATTTTCAAATATTGTATTCGTAATCCGGGAATGTTTGTCTTTCTTTAAAACCAAAAAATCTAAAATAAATAAACTTAATCATCCTAAAATAATTTTTATATTTTATTTTATATAATTGTTTTTTATGGTATTTTAAGTAATTAATCACCTCTCCTTTCTAATATTTTGTCTATGTTCTAATTTATCTATACTTGTTTGTCTTTTGTTATTTTTTATTAACTTATTATCCTGACGAAGAAAACATAGTTTTAGAAACATGTTGATATTGTTAATTAAATAGTGGTGTACACAAAGTTATTTGTTTTCATTAAAAAAAAATAATCAATTAAAACACTGCATCTTGACACAGAAGAGTTGATCATATTGTGTTGACTAAACCGGGCGTGTTCATTTCATCTGTGAGCGCGCCGCTTCTCAGTACTAAAAGTAAAGGCTAAAAATATACGAGAGCGAGAACGCGTGGGTCGCTTCCGGCCTTCCCCAGTGTAGTGTGTACCCGACTACCTAGCGACCAGTACCTATTGTAGTACTCACTGAAGACAAAGAAGTGTATTGTGGGCGTGTCCGCGTGCGTGAAGTAAGCTCAATTTTGCCTTACCTCTGGTGAAGTTGTTCAAACATTTTCAAATATTTAACCCTTTAGTTGCCGAAACATAAGGAAAAATTAACAAAATTTAAAAAATGTTTGTTTTTTATGTTTTCTGTACTCTCTGTGCTTGTACCACTAGTTTCCGAACACCGTGTTTGCTCGGCCATATACAAATGACAAAAAAGTGCGATCCGAACCACGAATTATGGGAAACGAACGTAGCAACTGCAAACGGCGTGAAACGCCACTTAATTCGTGTCTCGGCTCGCGCTTATGTTCGCAAATTTATAAGCAGTCTTAAACGTCTCGCTTTTCTACCGGTACGAAACTCGGTCACCGCAAGCGGGAACATGATTTTATTTAGCATGTTTTTGTTCAAACATACAATATTAAATGTCATTACTTCATTTATCCTTGCATTTTCACAAGAAACGAAATAAATTTAAAAAAAAAATATGTAAACGATATAATATGTTATGTACATCGATAGTGGAAATTTGAAATGATGTAAAGGACATTAAATGAGTTAAATATGTAATTTTCTCCTTTTTTTCTCTTTCGATTTGCGTCGTTGAAATATTTCTAAGAAAAGAAGTGCAACTTTTTAGACGTGCATTTTAAAAGGATTTTTTTTCTGAAAAATTAAAAATAATAATTTCTGAAAGATCTATTCAATAAAAATTCATAATTATAGGTCTATGAAAACAGGAGAACATTTTGTCCTTTATAGCTTTTCAAATTTCCGTGATCGATGTTTTTTTGATAAACAAAAAACAAATTGTGTGCAGTTCACACGCGGTTGAATTGAAACCTTCAGAAAACTAAAGTAGACAAGTGGGAAGGCTACGAAGCAACGCACAAAGAAGAGACCGATTATTCTATCTCATTCTCTCGCCGGCTAAATCCTATAGATGTGTGTGTTTGTCTCTTTTTAGTGTCATTTTTTCGTTTCATCGAGTTTCAAATCACAACGGTGCTAAAGAATTTTCACTTCAAAAAACTAATAAAAACAATAAATATACATAAGAAGTTAAAAATTGAAGTCTTGAACGTACGTTCAATTTCATTGATATGAACAGTCAAAAGGTTAGGTTATATTAGGTATTTCAAATTGGTATAAATCACACTACGTCTAGGTATTTTCTCTTCAGTGCTAGTAGTACCTAACTATGTACGTACGGTGGGAATACCGGCTACAGCGAAACTCACTAAAGCGGTAACTCACTGTAACGACTAGTCTCTTAAACGTGCGGGCAAGGCCAGAAAGGCCAGGAAGGGGAAGGGGAAGAGGAAGGACAGCACTACGCAGAACACGAAGAATACCTTTCCGGCAGGATGCTGAACATAGGTACAGCTTTTTAACCGTTCCTTATCACTTATCATCGTTTGTTGATTTTAAAACTGAATATTAACACCATAGCTTCAAATATATTTTAAGAATTTCTATAAATACCTTATAATATTGTTTCCATAATTATTTGAAATCTGCCATTTTTGTGTAATGTCACTAAGTTATAAATCTAATAAAAGCTAAGGACGGGTTGTTACACAGAATTGGAGCAATTCATCATATTACATAGTTAATTTTCAAGTTCTATTAAAATTCTGTTATTATATCATTTTTGTGAAACAATCCTTATTAATGATAACAACAGAACTTGAATAGAACTTTCGCATGATTTGTTCTAATTTAGTGAAATAACTGGTCCTAAGCTTATATTAAGTACGGTCTCTTCCGACCGAAAGCATGAACATTTGCTTACACATTTTTATATTTCATACAAAGTAACTTTACCCCATTGTTCACCATGAAACAGGCAGCCGCCTAGTATGGTGACTTAATAAATCTTATTTATGTAAATGTCTCAATGATGTAACATGTGTTTTATAAATATAAATAAATAAATAAACATTACAGGAAACATTGGTAATGGGGGAGTGCCTTACCGCAGACGCATACAAAAATGTGCAAGGCCACGCTCCCATTGGCAATGTTCATTGAAATGTGCTAGTAAATGTTCACGTTTTCGGTCACAGGAAACCGGACTTAAGATACATTAAAAAGTGCATTTTTATATGAATACCTCGCAAGAGTCTCAGCTGCTCCCGTCTGGAGCCAGTAAGACTACGGCATCCCCAATTGGGGTATGTTGTGACGTTGAAGATAGTAGGGAGAGGAAGGAGATTGGGACGAGGAAGGTGGCTATTCAGATCTGGTCACCAAGTATCTTCTACTCTGGAACGTATCGCAAATAAACTATACATTGTTTTAAAACAATTGGTTGTGAAATAACACAAATTAATCAATTAAAATTTATTTGCCCACGCTGGGATTTAATCCCGTGACTTTCGGATTGCGAGTCAAGAGCCTTACCTCTCGGCCACGCCGGTTGGTATATACTAGTTGTAATACCTTTATTTATTATATTGCATGCCTTAACTAATATCACATAAAGTATTAGAATTTTTATAAAGATCCTCTGTAGAGCAGAGTTGCATACGTACCTAATCAGAATTTTACCTAATGCCTCTTTAGAAAATAATGCTCATAAATATTATATCATAAGTAGGTACTTTAACGTCGGTCTGAATTCTTGGAACATCATGGTAACATTATGGAAAATATTTTTATTTATTTCTTAATTCCCATCATCGCCTCCGCGGCACACTTCTCGTCCTGGCTCCTTCCGGCTTCCCTTTTCCGTAAATATCTCATAATAAGTCGGGGTTAATATTCAGAGCACGGGCTTTCATTACACGGGAGTCACTGTCTCCTTGCGGAGTCACGGACGGCTTGAAAAATGGGACTTGCTTCCCGGAGGTGACGGCCTCGCCCCGGCCAGGTGAGGTTCAATGCAGGAAGCACCGAAAGGCGCTAAAAGGGTAAGAGTTTCACCTCGAACACCTTTTCAATCTCAATTCTTTAATCATGTCTTTTTCGCACGGTGGATTTAAATTATTAATTATGTACCTTGCTAATGACATCGATTTCAATCGAGGAGTATTTTAAAATTGGAATACGATTTTATTCTAATTGGTAAAACGAAACTGGGGTATTATAATAGTAGGATTTGTGAAGTAAAAAGTATTTATAAAATATTTGCCTCAGGATCCAAAAACAAGTATTGCGAATTTTCTTTATAAATTAATTATATTTTTTTGTTGACAATAAGAGAGACGATCAAAATTACCTCTCGAATTACCATCGTTAGTAAATACTAGCTGGTCCCCGGCATGAGTAGCAATGCCATTCAAAGAAATAAATTTATTCTCCCTGCATGTCCTTTCCCGTGCGTCCGCGTTCCCTTCCACCTTCCACTCCTTCCCTCTCCCTTGTCTCTTTCCTCTCCGCGAACCCTACCTCCCCCGTTCCCCTTCCCCCTGCCACATACACATTTCATTTATACAAATTTCGTAACGCCAGAGCTTACCATTATATATAGCCTATGTTATTCTGATGTATGAGCTATATTATTGAAAGTTTCATTAATATCCATTCAGTGGTTTTTGTGTGAAAGAGTAACAAACATACATCCTTACAAACTTTCGTCTTTATAATATTAGTGGAATTTGAAATTATTAGTATTTCAGATTTAGATCTGTCAAACATTTAAACAAAAGAAATACACATTTTTCAAGGGATGAATTATTATTAAAATAATAAAATGCTGGTACTTACTTTTTCGCTTATCTGAACTGATCAGTTCCAATTTTTGAAAATCATTACGCAGGAATATTTTACATCACTCATCTACAACCGAAATTCGTATGTTTTTTAGATTTGTATAAAGTTCATAATATATATTTTTTTAATAAAGTTCCCTCTTTCCGTCCTTCTTCCTCACGCTACAAAAAATCTGGTTTCAAAGGCGGCAGAAACTTTATAATAATAGAACTTTTTATTTTATTTGAAACTTGCAGTAACTTTTTTTAACATTATTTGATAATGTTGTTGGGTGCTTTATTAGTGCTAAGGCCCCAATTTTTTCACATTGTTTACAATCGGTCTCATATTATTTATTAGACGTAATTATAGTTTGTGACTTGAAGCTTAAAAAAGGGGCAGGAATCTTCTCCGGATTTTTCGAACCTATGAATAAAAACGCCGCAAAGCCTATACATATCATGATTTGCGAACATCCGGGCATATATTTTGTGAAGTTTATAACGATCTAATGTCTCATATCTCAAGTGCTTTAGTCTAATATTCGGCTAAATAAACCATACGCTGGGGATGCTATGAGAAAAGAATGAAGGAATGTGTGGAAAATGTTAATAAGTTTTCCTGGGGACGCCATGTAAGGAAACGAGAAAACTTCCCTCTCCCCACCCTCCACCCCCTTGGAATCCTCTCGCCAACCGGCGGAAATGAGATACACGTTGGAAATAGCCTATTTGCATAACCTCAAAGTGAAAAACAAGTCGAGAAACAATTCTTATTTATGTAAGCGCAAGCGAAACCCGAATCGGCGACGTGTTGTTCGCAATCGCAGAATTGTGTGAATGTCTTTACATTCTCTCAGACGTGAAATACAACGCATATAGGCACTTCATTATAATATTGTTTTAAGCTAATTTTGGAAAATATGCGTGCTTAAATTAATTACGTAGACATTTGCACTGTTTTCATTGAATCTGGTTACACAAATAGCGAGATTCGTGTAAAATTGGCATTGCTTACGATGGCAATCACGTTCGCGTTACTTCAATACGCTCCGCTGATTTATTATGGCGTAATTAATTTGAAGCAGTACACAAATTATAATCCCTCTGTTCGATAATAAACCTCACTATCTTTAATTGGAATTTACCCAATCTTAGTGCAATTATTTCAGCCCTCCGGCTTTACCGGCTTTGTGAGCCCTCAGTAAGAAGTTGCTTCCGTTCCGTATCTGATTGTATGCCGATAGGAACATCGTATTATTCTATGGGATTTATGTTGGAAATTATTATATCTAGGGACGCCCGAGCTCGACGCCATCTCTAATCTTAGGCATTAGCGCTAAACATTTTACACAAAAGATTTTCTGTTTAAATATATATAAATTCTTCCAGTGATAAGATCAGATAATTTTTTTTAATGCGAATACCTCAGAGGAGTCCCGTCTGCTCTAGTAATCTCACGGCTCTATCTAAAGTCAATGAAACTATGGCATCCCCAATTGGGGTATGTTGTGAGGTAGATGGTAAGTGGGGAGTGGAAGGAGATGGGGAGAGGAAGGTTCGGTTGTACCTGGCTATTCCGATCTAGTCACCAAATACGGCTAAAGCCATCTCAAGCGACGTTTCAGTTTTAAATGGTGGTCTTACACTCTGCATTTGTTTTACTAGTGAGATTCGTGAAAACTCGCGATGTATTTTAATCGCGCGTTAGCTAAAAAGCGCAGACCTTTAAAAAATCACGAAAATTATTTTATCATTATTTTCTGATTTAGGATTTAAATAATTTTCTGTTAAAATATCATATTGTAGGTAGGTAATTTATCGCTTGTCTGAATTTTTAACACAATCATTACCAATTTTGAAAACAACACTTAAATGCAAAACAAATCCGAGTTCATTGGACCAAAGTAACGATCACAGACCGACCCACAACCGAAATTAGTATTTTAATGATGATTATAATAATAATTTTTTTATTCCGGATTGTGGGGAGCCTAGTGAGATCCTACACATCTCATGTATAAGTACTTTTAATTTGATGTTTTTCTTTTATATATTCTATAATATTATTATACAGCACATGTCGAGAGAGGTGAAAAGGTCTCCCTCAACCATCCCGATCAACCTTCTCTCCCGATCGGGCCGCCCGCGCCACGCAGTACGTAAAAATAGTATATAAAAGTAGGGCAAACACGTACACCGCCAAGACCTAGAAAAACCTCACCCCGTGAACCCGGGCACCCCTGCTAAAAATGTTGCAAACCACTTAGGGTGACCTACGGCAGGGGTGTCGGTTATCCACTAAATGGTTTCCGGGGCGGCGGTCCCCATACCCACCTCCCAAACCTTTTTTTTAGCTATCATTATTTATTGTTATGCCCTAATTTCCGTATTCAACTTTTTTTCTATCATCAACTTTTGTTCTTTCTTCTCATTTTAAATTTCTTTTCATTAATATCCATTCATTGTCAGACACAGCCCTTAAAAATGTTAGTTTGTTTGAACCCTGCAAGAGTTGATATGTACCATCCGCTCCAGCCACGTGTGTGGCCATACCATTCCAGTTCAGATGCGCGAGGAGTCGAAGAGTCACCCCAACATTCAGTTAAAAAGGAATTCTCCATGGCCATAAATATGTAGAACCAACGAATTACAGAAACGCCTTTTTTATGAACGTGGTTTATTTCGATGGTCCCTGTTTTCATGAGATCTCTAATTGTATTTTTCTTTGGTTTTATCGTCGTAGGGAAGACTAACTACTAGTCTGGTAAGATATCACATTATTATGATCGTTGTGGGCTTTCTGCTTTCCCGTACAGAACGTGCGTGGCTCGTATTGCTTCTCAAACGGAGTCGATAATAGAAGAAGATGTAAAAAGATACACATAGATTACAATACCTTGGACCAATGATCGATCGTACGCTGAAAGGATTTGAAGGGTTTACTGAAAGAAAGAACATTTTAAGAAAAAAATAATGAAAACAAAACTACCAGGTATTATTAATATTAAACCCATACGAGTTATCTACTTATTTAATATCCACGGTATTATATACCTTAAACAATAATTGCTTGTCACAGTTCAAAGCACGCACAAGTAAATACTAGAAATAATTTAAAAAAGAATAACAACTTAAAACTTACCTTTTTAGACAGTCGTATCCATAAACTCAAAAATTTCTCATCCTCACCTTCAGTACCCGCGACATGGTAAATAATTCATTTGTAGAGTGGAAAAAAAAAATAATAATAAAAAATAAATAAAAATAAAAAATAAAATAAAATAAAAAATAAATAAACGTAAGTAAAGGTCATTTCAGGAACATTCTCCAGCACTAAAGAGTCCTAAATTCTCCAGTCTCCTAAAAATAAATATCAACTCTACTTTTGCCACTAATCTTTTAATAAATGTAATCCTAACCGTGATGGCGGTAGCAAATAATGTAAAATCATGCCATGTCCAGTTTTTTTAATGTAATGCCCTCCACGTGCAAATCCTCCGTATCTTCTGCAAGCATTAACTTTTTAATTAGGTGTTTTTTCGGAAGTGACCTGCCAGGTAAGTATGTTTCTGTATCTGTTTGTAAATGGTTAAATTAGATAGAACCTAGGAATTCTTAATAAGCTGTACAGCGCCCTTGAGGTGATTTTTCACAAAAACGGCGCTCTACAAATTATCCAATTATTATTATTATTAATTAAGTGTGACGTTTGTTCGTAAAATGACATCAGAAAGTATAAAATTAATGCAAACTCTATAAGGAAATAAAGGAAGATATACAAGTACATGCAAAGTATAAAAGGTGTATGAAATTCAATGAGGTTAATTAAATCAAACTATCTATCTACTTCCATTTATAAAAGGTGTATGAAATTCAATGAGGTTAATTAAATCAAACTATCTATCTACTTCCATTTATAAAAGGTGTATGAAATTCAATGAGGTTAATTAAATCAAACTATCTATCTACTTCCATTTATAAAAGGTGTATGAAATTCAATGAGGTTAATTAAATCAAACTATCTATCTACTTCCATTTATAAAAGGTGTATGAAATTCAATGAGGTTAATTAAATCAAACTATCTATCTACTTCCATTTATAAAAGGTGTATGAAATTCAATGAGGTTAATTAAATCAAACTATCTATCTACTTCCATTTATAAAAGGTGTATGAAATTCAATGAGGTTAATTAAATCAAACTATCTATCTACTTCCATTTATAAAAGGTGTATGAAATTCAATGAGGTTAATTAAATCAAACTATCTATCTACTTCCATTTATAAAAGGTGTATGAAATTCAATGAGGTTAATTAAATCAAACTATCTATCTACTTCCATTTATAAAAGGTGTATGAAATTCAATGAGGTTAATTAAATCAAACTATCTATCTACTTCCATTTATAAAAGGTGTATGAAATTCAATGAGGTTAATTAAATCAAACTATCTATCTACTTCCATTTATAAAAGGTGTATGAAATTCAATGAGGTTAATTAAATCAAACTATCTATCTACTTCCATTTATAAAAGGTGTATGAAATTCAATGAGGTTAATTAAATCAAACTATCTATCTACTTCCATTTATAAAAGGTGTATGAAATTCAATGAGGTTAATTAAATCAAACTATCTATCTACTTCCATTTATAAAAGGTGTATGAAATTCAATGAGGTTAATTAAATCAAACTATCTATCTACTTCCATTTATGTACATTTTTTAACATAAATATTAAGTCAGATATAACTCTTCGATCGAGAGTTTTAAAAAGTTTAATTATTTCATCAATTACTTATAGTTAATATGAATTTATGCTTTCAAGTGGATTACCGATTTAAAATGAATGTGTCTTAGTTTATTTTTAAGTCTTTATTTTTTCGATTAAAACTGATTATATTGAATTAATCGGGGGACCAGATCGGGGAGTTAAATTCGAGTTCACTTGGAACTAAATATATACAAAATTTTCAAGGTTGAAAATTCCTAAAGCCTCTCGAATTTTGCTTATAATCAGAATGTGCCTTAGTTTGATGATATGAAAATATGTGTAAAGCACAAAAAATTACTTCTTTCCAAAAAAAGCTTTTTGACTACTTTGTTTCATTTGATTTTCAAGGCTTTTCATTTTTATCGCAAGCGATGGTTTTAATTATTAGTAAAAATGATTAATAAACTTCCTTTCAACTTTCTCAAGTTCATGTATTTTATTTTTTGATAAATAATGATTCTTCTATTAAATGTGTCGATGTTTATTAATTATTCTATCATAACTTACTCAGAAATGTGATTGCGGATGGATGGATATACGATATAATATCTCAGCTTTCAAAAAGTATGATGATTAATGTCGCTCTTAATTGACTTGCTTTGGCCCAGAGCCAGCTTTTAAACACTTGACCATTTGAAATAACCCCGAAACTTAAAAAAAACTAATAATTCATATCATGAGTTCGTACGCTTTACTACTATTTCCTATTATCGGAGGTTTCATAATCAACTTCAGAGTATACGAATATTTTCTGTTTACTACAAGATCGTGTTTTACATCTTCCTCGTAAACATGACTGGCATCTCATTACGAAAATATACGCGCGATATGATAAATTACGCAGGAAAGCCAATGTCAGCTACGTTTTCGGCTATTTATAATTTGTTTCACGACCGTTAATCTTGGGAAATGTGTTTCCCAACTCCGGGGACGGAGTGCAAATGGATCGGCGAAACTAAATGAGATTCTTCTGTTTTTTACTAGATCTGCTTATTAGATTAGCATTTTTTCTGCTTTGCAAAGATACTTGAATGAAGAAAATACACAACCAGAGGGATGGTATTGCTTAAGGTGCTGGTGTAAGTAAGCATTCAAAAAGAAGAAGAAGGGGAGATATGTGAATACGAATGTAAGTGGGAGCGCGCTTTTATTAAAAAACGGTTATAATTAAGCAAAAATAGTTAAAATATTTAATAAATTACGACTCGTTTAAAAAAGACCAGAAATATTTCAACAAATGCTTAAGTTGCATTGAAATATACACTGTGAATTTTTAATTAGTTTTAGCATATTAAATAACAGAACAAAATGTGTTTGTGATAATTTTCCAAGCATAATTTACGATTATTTTCTATCGAGGGAACGTCATATAATTATTGTTTCGGCTTTACAAATGTACAGATGTTCTCTTCAAAAGTATCTGAAAGTATTCAAGGGAAATATGTTAGAAATGCGGGGGCTTAAAAAAAACGTTCATTAGCCGTTTCCCGCTAGGGTAGGCAGAAAAGACGGACCGCCAAACAACTTTGTCTTGGCACACACTCCTTGCTTCATTCTCTTTTATACGTCGTCTCATACACACCCCTCCGTTATTCTGATTCTTGTTACGACTCGACTCAACTATTTGGTTTACTTGATCGAGCCATGTCTTCCTCAGGCGTCCTGACTTCTTCTACCGATCACATTCACGTCATATATTCCCCTTACATTCCTTTCTTTGTTCATTCGCTTTACGTGCTGCCCAAACCATAGAAGTGTTCCTTTCTTAATCTTACTCATTACCTTACATCAGCTTGTCTACTTTCATCCTTCCTCTGCCAGTTCCATTCCTCCAAACCGTAATTTAGTTGCTTCTTATAAATAACTAGTAATCATTCGGTTTGGTTCGAGTTTCAACACTTTTTTTCTCATTGAACATAAAAAAGGGAAAAAAAACAGTATTTTATCTAGTCTTTTTGACAATTAATTGAATGTTTCAGGGCTTCTTTGCTCTTGACGGAAATGATATTCCGAATTGAAATCAGTTACGTTGATACAGAAATCCAGACAAAAAATCTATGCACTTTCCGTGATAAGTTTAAGTTAGACAATTTAGACAGTTCATCATTTGACACGAAATTAATTTTCCTACACATTATTTCTCATGGAATTCTGCACAATATTATGTAATTATCGTTTGTTTTGATCTGTGTATTCTCTTACGAACTTTAATTTTGTTCAACAGGGTTTCTTCCAACCGAAAATATGAACATTAGCTTATACATTACAATAAACATTGCCAATGCAATATTATGCTTTTGCAATAAGGCCACGCCCCCATTGCCAATGTTTATAGTAACGTGTAAGCAAATTTTCATGTTTTCGATCGGAGTAGACACAGCTTTATGATTACATTATTTTAGTCACATAATTTTCGACCGAACGAGGAAATATCTCCTCTAAAACTCAAACACCAAGGACATGGCGCACTATTAATCATCTTCAATAAAAACGCCCGCCACGTATTCACCAAAAGTGGTGTCAAAACAAAATGAGAAGATTTCGGAGCTTCGGATCTCGGGATGTTTTCAGTTTTACGTCGCTCGATCGTTGGACAAGAGTTGTTCCGTCGTCAATTTTACGACGACACAAACAAAGGTTTTAGTTCTTCGATAACTCTCCATATAAAACTCCTCCTTGGTTATATGCGGCTTTTGTATCCTATATTTTTTCGATAAACAAAGTGACGACTTTTTTATATGGACTGGGATGAATTCATTCTAACATCAATAGCATTATTGCTGCTTTGGGATATAGTACTAAGTTATAAAATCACTTTAGCGATCTTGAATTTTTTACATTTGTATAAAATTTATATGAATTGACAATTATTTACCTGTATTTGTGGCACGAGGCATTCATACACCAGATAAGGCCCCTCATTTTACAAACCGATTTTTTTTATTAAAACTTGGATCAAAGTTGTTTGTAGCACAGTAAGTAGCTTTTACGCTTGTAAGGCTACAGAGGTATATTACTCAAATGACCAAATGTTGATTTTTGTAAAGCTAGCGATGTTTTTAAAATATTTTAATTGTGTAAAATATTTCACTACAATTTTTTTGTATACTTACCTCGATAAACTCATGTTAAAGGAAATTTATACCATTTTTGACTAAGAAATAGTCAAATTTGTAAATCTAACGATAAGCCTCTGATAATGCATTTTTAGAGGTGACACTGGGTTCGATGAGTTTAATAATAATAAAAAAATCTTCAATAATAGCGAAGTCACGGTGTGGCGCCATTTTAATAAAATAAAATCACAAACTCTACACCTTTATTTAATAAAAATTATCAACTTGTTTTCAAAACCAATAGTTTCTTCATCGGGATACTAAGTATACAAAATATATATTTAAATAATTTGTATTCTGCCGTTTTTTGTGAAAAATCATCTCCAGGGCGCTGTAAAATTATGACTCCTCGGCTTCATTTAATTATGTACAAACTGACAAAAATACCTTCCTGACAGGTCACTTAAGATAAATAGTTCTATTAGAAAGTTTAAGCTTGGACGAGATACTACTTTGCGCGCAGAAGACACAATATTAAAAACACTGCACATTTTATGATTTAATAGTTGCTTTAATCCTCCTTTAAAATTGATATTACATTTATTAGAAGGTTAGTGGCAAAAAGAATTCATATTTATTATAATTATGTTTTTTATATTTTTATTTTAGAATTTTCTAAAAAGCTTCAAAATTCTACTTACTAAATCTGAAATTATCTGTAGTTTTCGGCACTAAACGTTTGGTGGGAAACGTCACGTATATTTACATCTGTTCGTCAGACGCGGTCCCTCCATACATACAGTGGATGCGGCGCTTTCTTTCCTTTTTAGGCATATAATAAATATAAAAATAATTGTTATTTAATTATTCAGCATTAAAAAATGCTTTGATTTTTTTTTCTAGCCGTAAACAGCAATAAATACTGCAATTTAACGACACCGTCCCAACCTCAGCGGCCAAAAACAACAAAAGGACCGGGCCGAAATACATAATAACAACACCATTCTCGATGCTAGTGTATCGAATGCCGCGTAAACGCACCAATACCAGTAAGAGTGGATTCTTTGCTCCATTCGGCATTAGAAAAAGTTTGATATTTGCGCATGCGCATTTTGTTCTGCCTGTCAAGTTTTGCCTGAAGCAGTATACCCATTCGATGGGAGCATCCAACGCGCAGAAAACGACTTTAATGCACATAGGCATAGTGCACAGAATAGCACAACAAAGCGCGTGAATTAATTCCGCACGTTTTACAGATTTGTTCGCACGACCATTTGGACAATTTGGCCTGAATAACGGAAGCTGATTGATACGTTAAATATCTTTCGAATATCTATTTAATTAATTTAATTTTAGAACTGTAATAATTGATGTGATGCACAACGGATATATAGAGCTAATTTGACATCCTATTTTGTCAGTCATCGGATCGCATCTTCTTCGTGGGCTAGTCTATAGGTATTTATATTTGATATTAGGTAGGTAGGTATATACTTCAACATTATACAAAAAGTCACCGACCGCCACTGCTATTCATACGTAAGTATGTAAATGCAACATTATAGCAATTGTGCCAGTGCAGATAGAGCCAACTGACAACTACAGTAGAATCTTTAATCTTCAATGCCCACGATTTTATTTTAGATCTGTGATAAATATTTCCATACACTTCTCTCAGAAGCCTCGGTCCATGCAGCAGTATTGTACGCCCGAAGATTGGAATCACGAACACGCCTTACATAAATAGTTTCTAACAATACACACTCTCCTATGGAACTATTAGGATTATCGTTGTCTTATTTGTCTGTAAGCCGAATATAGAAATAAAAAATAAACAATTGACTATCGGTGAATAACAAATACGTTATCTTTAATCAAATTACTAAATTTATTTTGTTAACTGCATGGAATTTTGGGGAAATGCAGCCAAATCGAAGCACGGAATATTGAATGACCCAATATTTCCTGTAATTTTCGATACAGTTTTATCTGCGTTATTGAATTTGACGCTGCTGTACCGTATGGACCATTATTGGTAAAAAGTTTCCGTCTGCAACTGAATCTATATTTTTGCCAATATTTAAATCTCAGCTCTTTTAGCCTTTTCCTGTGTGCAATGCCGGAAAATTCCTTTCGTGGAAGATAAATCATTATAATGTGTTTATTTGTAATCTCCACACCAGATGTTCAAGATGCTCAGAGCCATCGCCCACGGTCCCTAGCGACGCCTCCACTTTGGTGAATTTACATTATTTAGTAGATACGTTATAGGTAGACCGCTAAACCTTTGGATGAGTTCTTTGACCTTTTTGGGATGTGTTTTTGACGTTTTATTCAATTATTAAATCGTCCTAAATAAATATATTATTCTTTCTACAATCCTCGCAAGTTCGCTTTGTGGCGTCGTTTTAATTGAATGAAAACAAATCACTTTGTAAAACACCACTTGTTTATTCAAAATTATCAACATGGATTTACAATTAGATAACTTAGAAATTAGAAAAAGTGTTAACAAACAATTGAATATTATTAATTACCATTTTTTTAAAATAGCCATCCCCTAAATTTAATTTTAAATTAATACTTTTATTTGTAATAAATTATTAAACAATTAGATTTTTTTTGTTCATTTATAAAAAAACAAATTATATCTAAATGCAATTATTACAAATTATAAATTAGTTTTTTATATTTTATTTTATGTAATTGTTTTTATGATTACATATAAGTTATTAATCACCCATCTTTGTTTTTTTTTGTCTATAAGTACGTATTTGTTCGTACTTGATTATCTGTTGTTATTTTTGTTAATTTTAATTTTACCCTGACGAAGAAACCATTTGTTTTCTCTGGCTTGCTTGCCATTGAAATAAAATCATGTACGGTTTAAAACTTAAACATTAGGTCGCACAGTTTACACCCGGGTGCAAGCGGATTCCTTACAGAGCGTCGGACCATCCCTACATGAACATCGTTTTGAAACATGTTGATAATTTTGATTAATTAAGTGGCGTCTTTCCTACAAAGTGATTGGTTTTCGTTCAAATATATAATTCGTTTATCTTATGAAACTTCATTCGAAATTTGCTTTCTCGGTTTACTTACTTATTTTTTTCTATACCTTTCTTTTCTATAAATAGCTGTCTGTCAGTGCCAGTGGGCACCATGTGCCTTTGGACGATTTACATTAATTAAACAGTTAAAAACAATTTAATGTTAAACATTCATTTTGTATTTTCTGTGATTCGCATAGATAAACGCTGATTGTTTTCAAAAAGTTCACGTGATTCGATTCGAGCTTTTTCTCTGCTTTAATTATATCAATAAACCACCGATTTACCCGTTGTACAACTCCATTAAAGCACCACAACGGGGTCTCCTAATCCGAGTATATTTCCATCGTGAAGTTGACCAAGCAGCGGAAATTCAAGTGCAGGGAAAGAGACCACTGGCTTTGACCAACTTCGATTACCCTAGATGTTCTAGTTTGTTAGGTAATTCTCGATAGCAATCAGTTGAGAATGTAGTTGGCTAACATCCCACGGGTGGAATAATGGACACGGGGTTAATTCGACCGGTCCGGTTGGGGTTAATTTGGCTGTCGTATAACCCGAGCGGCGCTGGCCGTGCTACAGGGACAGGGCTGCGCAGTGCCCCCCGCCCGGTGCCCGTGCAGTACCGTGCACCCTGTGCCACCAACCAGCCAATCGTTCCAATCATTAGTTGCCTAACTGATGTCTTGCGTGCTTTGTTTGACCGAGTCTTGAACAATGAATCGGCTTGGCAAGAACCAATATTATTTTACTTTTAATTAACGTTATTTGCTTTTATTTATTTTCAGAATTCATTGTTATGACTAAAGATGATCTAAACACAGTAATGATAATTTTTTAGCGAACACTTTTGTAGAGAATTCTTTTCGAATAAATACTTTACCTGGGTTTTTTTCAAACTCTAATTGCAAAAACATGGTTTTCTTTCAAGTAGGAACGTACTTGATTAAAACGGTGGAAAGTAATAAACACTTTTAACATTTTTTTTTAATGTGACAAGTCACAAGAAGGCCCCCGTTCGTACAATGTAAAAGCATGATGTAATAATACGGCTATTGAAGAGGTCCGGATTATATGCAGGACGAAAAATCCGGATTATACGCTCATTTTCCACAGATTTACGCAAGAAACGTATCGAAGAAACGACCCGTTCTCATGAAGCCAACATCAATTTTGTGGACGTATGTTCCGCTCATGTCAGTCGAGTGCACGTGCGCCGATGTACCGGGATCAATGCTAGCTCCTTATCGAAGGCCCAGTTAAAATTCTCGTAAAACAGACTCACCATGCCCGCATTGTGTATTTGCATTAGAGATGGCAATCTCTTTGTCAATCAGATAGACGGCCCTTCTTTGCGTAGAATCAAGAAGGTTCGTCAAGTTATATGGGGCTCCAGCCAGTGTTGGCTCCCAAATTAAATTTTTGTACGTACTTGAGATTTGTACAGGGTTAGCAGAAAATAGTTATATTTTCACAAATAGTTATTTTTTCTAATCCTCGTTCTGCTTGGAATTTAAAATAAATCCAAAGACGCTTTTGAAGTACCTACCCAAGTTTAAGGATTCGTCGGAGCAAATACAAACATTTAACAACCTGCATAACCGTATTCCCCGAAGTGCTCGAGTTATCAGTGAAGTATAAAGCGCACCCCATTCAATCTCTCAGCTGAAGCAATAAACCATAAAAACGGTGAGAGCTTTCATCCAGTTTCATTAATTATGCCACTGCGGGAAATTTTATTCTGGTTGATTTGGGAAAAGAAAAAAGGAAATTGCAGATTATTATCGTTTCGTAGATGGGCGTTTAATTTATTCATGAACAAGATTCGGTATTCCCTCCTTTGTCGCCAGAGAATTTTGCTAAAAGCGGATTTCAATTCAGAATCTTTTACGCCTTTATTGGAGGTAATCAGTTACTTCGAAAAAATCTGCATAAGAATCCGGGGCGAGTGAAGACTTTGGTGGGGAGAAATTTGAAACAAAACCATGGTGGAAACAGTTTATTTCGAAATAAAATGTAGATATGCAGTGTCGGACACTGCTCCAGTTATTTTCAATCCTATGTAGACTGGATCGATGAGTATATTAAATTTAGACACACATTGGGTATTTAATAAAAAAATGGTTTATAATAAAAAATATTATGATTAAGGTATAAAAAGTGGTAATAACAATAATATTATAATTCTGTGACATTGAAAAGTAAATCGTATTTAGTTTGTTAAATGTTATTAAGTTCTGCAAGTATTTATTATTTTTTTAGAGCTATTTCGAAGAAAAAAAAACTTAAGATTTAGGACAAAATTATTTGAATATCTCTTGGATATGTCAAATCTCTGCAAGTTTTTCGTTAAGGCAGCACACTACGGTGCATGCGCGGTACTTACGGATTTTTTTCAAACAAATGATGAATGGATTTTTTTTATTAATACTCATAGTCAATATATACGTATAGAAGAAGGCTGTATACAAATTTTTGTACAATCTAAAGTATAGTTTGCGGTGTACGCCGCTTCCAACAGGACACTCCGCCGAAATTGCTGCTCGGCGGTTGACAGCGATTAAGCCATACGGCTCATTACAAAAAAATTATATATATTTGAACGAGACATATACGTTTACATCATCACGTAGAAGAATTTTGATATTTAAAAAAACGGCGGACCAACTAATTTTATTTCCGGGTTTTATGAAAAATTTTCATCTTCATTAAAAAAAAAATCCCTATTTGGTGCCATAGAGACTGAATTTTCGAACAGTTTAAGACTTGGTGCATGCAAATCGGAAGTATAGTTTTTTTATAAACGTTGTCAACCAGGTTGAAAAACGTAGTTTCGAGAAAAACGCGTTTAAAATTTTGCTGAAGGATAATTCAACATAAAACTGTTTCAAACGGCCGTCAATTTTACGAATTTCTTTAAAACGTTTGATGAGAGCATTCTTAACAAATGCATTTTTCAAAATATGAAATAAAAAAAATACTGTAAAAAAAACCACTGTGTGTGTGTTGCTTTTGTGTGTTTGATTTGTCTAAATTGTTTATTATTATTTCGTGTCCATTTTTATAATTCTTGTTGTTTATTAATTCCCTCAAATATGGCGACATTTTGTGAATATCAGGAAATTTTAAACCTTTTTTTAAATTTTGAGCCTCGTATCTTTTCGAGATTTTGTAATACGCACTTTGGAGACATGGACGAATTGTAACACATGCATTCCTCTTCAAAACAATACTTCTTTCAATCGGATCGGACAATTACTAGTCTCTGCGTCGAGTTGCTTTCCACGCGCTCATTTCGCGACGTCCATCCACCACGAATGTCGGAACGGTACTTCCAGAACCAGAAAACTTCATCCTTCCCCTTTAAAACGAGACTAAGATGGGGACGCTATTAATTTTTAGTTGAGTTATTGAAGTTTGAAATTACCCCGACAGAAACTATCGTTCATTTGGGCGCGATTGCCTGCCTGCACCCAACATCGATTTTAAAGACGTTTTCATGTCTTAAAAGGTTCCACTTAATTTTCGCCTTTGTGAATATGAAAGACGTTAGCGAAATCGGAGATTTTAAAAGTAACGACACATATAATTGTAAACAATAATTTCGACTACTGAACTTCGAACCGAACCTAATAAATTTTAATATAAATTTGAAACGTACCCACCATGCAGCACTATTCTACACGCCTAATTACAAAACATGCAGCAGCAAGTTCGCCAATGAACCTAATAAAATAATATTCATCGACATTTTTTGAATTCACTGACCACATTCATACCCGATACAATATCGCTTTACTTCTTTATCACACAACTCATACTACGAACATACACATCCACTTATACACTACACAAGTCATCCGGTTATTAATATACCTACCGTAAATAAGACGTTACAGGGAAACATACGTAGGTTGATTTAGAAATAATTTTTATATGTAAATAGTTTCAAAACTCTAATGTGCTGTTTCTTAACTAAATTGTGTTATAAATTAAAAAGGAAAAACTTTTTTTTTTTTTTTAAATCGGAGTAGAATGTTTTTCTAAAATATCTAATTTTGTAACCCTTCATTCATGGTGGAATTCCATTTTATTACGTCTTTTTATTTATTTAAAACTGTTACACCTTTTTCCCACTAGTTTAAAAATAATTGTCTAAACAAGGGAGGGAAAAGTTTAAAATTTTTTATTTAAAAAAAAAAGCGTTATCAAGCATACCTTTATGTTCATGTTCTATTCTATTTATCTACACTATATTATGGACTAGCTTTTCCCCGCGGCTTTGCTCGCATGGTATTACGGGAAATTACTGTAGCGCTTGCACTTATCAATTATCTCCCCCCCCCACCCCACCACCATCCCCTCCCGCATTCCATATATTCATTCCCTTAATTCAGTTTTCAAACATCTCGCCTACCACCTAAATTTCATAATGCTATAGCTCAAAGAAAAAAAGAATTACTTATCCAATTTTGTTCATTCGTTCGGAATTTATGCGCTTACAAACATTTCGCCTTTATTTTTATTTAAATATTTGGAAGTTCGTTAATATAATTAAAAAAAAGTACTCTATTTATCATTCAGTCTTTATAATCGTTACGAATTATATTTTTAATATAGGAACTCTCATCTGACATTTATTCCAAGCTTGTCCAAAAAAAAAACACGAATTCTAATATTTGAATTTTCTGCAGTAGTAGCTGACCAGTAGACTGAGTACCTACCAGCATACAGCCCAAAAATATATCAACATTGTTTCCATGGAAAAGATTTTTTTCTGACGTTAGCAAAAACTCGCTTTTGTTAGCGACAGAAAACGTATAACAAATATAATATATTAATATTTATAATTTCATAACGCCAGAGCTTACCATCATATACAACCTGTAGTCTGCGCATATAATTTAGCTTTATATTGGTGAAAGAATTATTAAAGTCTTTATATTGTGTTATGCGTGAAAAGGTCATAAACAAACTCGAGCAGTTTCGCATTTATAATATTAGTATGGATGGTTGAAAAGGAATAATAATTTGAAATTTAATTCTATTTTCAGCATCCCATTCGCCATTTCAATTCCAGTTGAAGTATCAGCCTTTATCGGAATATCGAGAGGATTTTTCCACGATTAGTTATTTAAAAGCATATCACGGACTTCTATTGCGATCTGAATTTTGATTGCATTCATTACGTTTTATTTGGACTCCAGGAATACATATTTGCGATTAAGTCCGATCCGTGTTAGCTCTGAAAAAGCATTATTTTACGCCGAGGGGTTGTCGTTAAAAAGCAGTTTCGATTGTAATATGAACAATGGTTTCCATTTTATAGATGCACTAGTAGTTACTACCCGGCTTCGCCCGACTTTCAGCACCATTTAAAAACAATGAACATTGAAAAATAATGGAAAAATACATCTTACAGTTAAATCGATATTTGAAATCTTCATTGCTGAATTGAAATCTTTGCCAATAGACAGATAATGTATGAATATTTCATGACGCCAATGCTTATCAGAGGAGGATAACTGTTGAACATCAACATTTTGAAACCCTGCTGAACGTTTAATAAGTTTTTCTTTTAATAACCATAGATTATTTCCAACTTGTTCATCAACAATTAAGAAAGACGCTCTATTGCTTCCTGGTTCCGCTCTGCATGCGCAACTAACTTAGTTTGCACACTTTAAAACTTTCTTCTAACTTGCTTACATCTTAACGTATTCATAAAGTAATGTAAATAACGTTTTTTCGAACAGATCCAATCAACCTTTAGACTTCAGGACTTTTAGCGCATCTTTTAAGATGTAGTTAATTTAAGAAGCATAGCCTAGGTTTCCCAGTTATCTGTAGAAACTAATGTCACCACCCATTGTATAAATAAACCTATAAAGTAAAATAGCCTCCCCGAAAATGTGCTTTTCGACATACTTACGAATTCGTTACTTAAATACGGCGCTGTTACAATTCAGTGAAAAGTTTTACGACTGCGCTCCGAAATTTTCGCTGAATGTATTTGAACGTTTTTAAACGACTTTACTTTGATAGTCGCACATGAACTGTTAAGTCCTGGCGCTGTCAAAGGACGATTTTTCGCGTCGTAAATTTAACAGGCTGTATTCATTCTGGCTTTGTCTCTCTGCGAAGTGAATGCAAACCAAAGAGGTGTAAACGTAAAAAGCTTTGACTTTCCGATGTGTAAATTCTACTAGGTCTGTGAACTTCACAATTTAATTGCTTTTATTTTTATTATTTTTTATACACATACGTTCTTCTGTTATATTATACTAGCTTTTCCCCGCGGCTTCGCTCGCATGGTATTACGGGAAATTACTGTAGCGCTTGCACTTATCAATTATCTCCCCCCCACCCCACCCCCATCCCCTCCCGCATTCCATATATTCATTCCCTTACATTCAGTTTTCAAACATCTCGCCTACTACCTAAATTTCATAATGCTATAGCCCAAAGAAAAAAAGAATTACTTACCCAATTTTGTTCTTTCGTTCGGAATTTATGCGCTTACAAACATTTCGGATGTTTATTTTTATTTAAATATTTGGAAGTTCGTTAATATAATAAAAAATAGTTTATCATTCAGTCTTTATAATCGTTACGAATTATATTTTTAATACAGGAACTCAAATCTGACATTTTTTCCAAGCTTGTCCAAAAAAAAAAACGAATTCTAATATTTAAATTTTCTGCAGTAGTAGCTGACCAGTAGACTGAGTGCCTACCAGCATAGAGCCCAAAAATATATCAACATTGTTTCCATGGAAAAGATTTTTTTCTGACGTTAGCAAAAACTCGCTTTTGTTAGCGACAGAAAACGTAAAACAAATATAATATATTAATATTTATAATTTCATAACGCCAGAGCTTACCATCATATACAACCTGTAGTCTGCGCATATAATTTAGCTTTATATTGGTGAAAGAATTATTAAAGTCTTTATATTGTGTTATGCGTGAAAAGGTCATAAACAAACTCGAGCAGTTTCGCATTTATAATATTAGTATGGATTCTTGAACGATGCATTCTTGACCAAGTAAACGATTTTTCGAACTACGTACACTATGGGACAGGAAGGCTGATAAGGACATGAAATACGGGTCATTCAGGAAATTCAATTAATGAAGACTGAATGCAGTGGTCTCAAATAGAAGTTGTCAATGGACGTGAGTCTATCCAATGGAGTTCTGTTCTCCAGAACAATGGAGTTCTGATACCAATTCTGACAGAAGGCGATATTCTAGTGTGGTATGAAACCGGTGCGTGGAGGTGGAACGAAAGTAGACCAAATGCAACAGAAATGAGATCGCTGAGACTTTTTTGAAGTAGAAGATTAGGAGATTAAGATGTTCAATTTTGCATTACGTACGCCATTACGTGTAGTGACGCCATTAGTACGCAGTGGATGCACCCAAAACTAGTTATATACTACACACATTGTAACTTTAGGGCCAGTTGTTTCACTTAAATTCAAATGTAATATTGTCATCAAATGGCTGTTACGTGCCATTTTGTTTTAAATTTTTTTATATTTGAAAGGTCTCAGTTAAATGCCTGTTTCAGATTTAAATCAAATTGTAATAAACTGACGAGCAGAACAACACTTTAGTAGTCTTCTCCTGATCGCTGAAAAGCTGAAACGGACTTTAAACCTTTCAAATGTCAAAAAACAAAAGTGCGCTGAATGGCCATTTAATAACAATGTTACATTTGAATTTCTGTGAAACAATCCGTCCTTAGTCTTTAATCACTGATTTTAATTAGTTAATTGTATTATTATATTATTAATTGTTTTTGTGTTTAATTTGTAGAACTCCATTTATTTATTTTTTTAATTTAATTAAAATTTTATATGATAATGTTATTATCAAGTTATGCAAATATTTTAGTAAGTATTTTTGTTACAGCTGTTTCGGTTTACAAGATCATTTTCAAACTGTGGTTGAACCACACTGAGACAACGTATTTTTACGAATCTAAATGTCAATTTTTGAAGGTGTCTAAAGTGCATTATTATAATTTTTGACGATTTCATTTTACAATTTACTTCCTGTATCATCAAAATCGTGGTATATTTTTAAAGGAGATGTATGTTTCCATAAACTACTGTGTACTTTCCACTTAGAAGTCTAACTTTAGTAGCAGTGATGTATAAATAATGTATTGTAGGAAGTGTGCATGTGTCGTCACGTATCTAGAAGCTTTACTGTCACTTGATAGCGGCTCCCTTTGCCTAGTAAAACCGTGTTTCAGAATTTCTTTATATCTTGGTGGTTGATTTTCTCACATACTTTGTCTGTGCCTGGGGAGACATGTATCGTGATATATGCTTTATAACAAAACCTTCAGTTTTTCAGAAATCATCATGCCTCATGAAGGCGGTTTACGGGCTGTATCAGCCCTATCATATAACGCATTTCTGCGGCGTTGATATTATTTTATCATCTAAAGATCCATCTCATTTTGAATTCAACGCTTTATATTTTTTTCGTGTTTATGTGGACCAAATAATATGCTTTTCCCAAGAAAAATGTTTTCTGAGTTGAGCCCACTTCAATTTTTTATCATCTTATTAAACAAGAGTTGTTTTTCCGTATTTGTTAAATGCAATTTTACATTAGATATATTTGGTTTTACTAAAATGAATAGTTTCATGCTCAATAATTTAATGATGCTTTTTGTTTTTGTTTCAGGTAAGAAATTTTCTTTACACCACAAAATCCAAATTGATAATCTGCGAGGTAAGCACTTTACTCTAATGTGTGTACAGCGTACGCCTTATTCATCAGGGCCCCAAATGTTGTTTGGTGTGTGACCACAAAGCGCACTTGTCACATAACCATGAACGATTCTGTGGAAATAATGATGTACTCGTAATGACATTAAAAACCAAAAACGAAACGAGACGAATGGTGTTTGCTGAAATTGGGTGATGTATGTGTAGAAAAAAACAAAGTATGAAAGGAAAAAGGAATGACCAATCACTTACCACTGTATCTCTGCGAAGGAGCACACGGCACAACCACATTGTAGTTCTACCGCGATCGAGGTAATTATCGCCACAACAAAACGAATGAGTACTTACGAGATGATCAAATTTCTTATTTTTTTTAAATTTAAAAACGAGATTGTCTACACCATAGGTTCTCAACGGGGGCTTTCCAGACCTTCAGGGGGGCGGTAGAAGACCAAGATAAAATCGGGGGCGTTTCAGACTTTTAGGGGGCGGTAGGAGACCCCTAGAAATCCATCCCACCCCATCCCATTAGGGGCCATCCACCCACAAAAATATTTTCCCTATCGCACTACGCCCCCTCCGTTGTGGCAAATGTTAACCCCATCGTGCCCATTACGCCCCCGTTGTATCCCATTATGCCCCTCCGTATCCCATTACGCCCCCTTCGTATCCCTTTCCGCCACCTTCGTCGTGACGAGTTAGGGGACGCTAAAAATAAAAATGTTCTCAAAGTGAGCGGTGGGCAAAAAAAGGTTGAGAATCTATGGTGTACACGAAAAACACCAACAACTTGCTTCCAAGGTAGTTCCAAATATTCTTCTGTTTTCAAAACAAATTTAGAATTTTCACTATTTTTCTTGCCATTGTTCCATATTTCAAATTCTTTTCCAGCAAGGTGACGGTTAGGGAGAGGTAGGGACTGGATAAATGACATCTCGGTAGGAACTAAGCATGTTCTCATTTCAAAACCAAAGCAATACCAATGCTCCAATCAAACAATTCAGGGTTTTCTCTTACAGTTAAACCGCCCCCGTTATAACCAAGCTCGACTGCACACTCTTTGAGACCTAACGTTAATTCAAATGAACATTGAATTACTTCAAAACTCTCGACCGGTGCGAAAAATATGGGTGTTATCAAGCTTTGAATATTTTGTCTCTGTCCGTATTAATTCAGCTCTCAAAAGGGTTAAAGAAAATGTGATACGAAAGTTATAGTTAAATACTAAAATGAAATTTAAGGGGGTATTCTAGACTAGGAAAAAAAAAAAATTTTGTTCATATTTCCAAAGTTTAAATATTCAAAAATATCTCCTTAAAAGGATTTTTCGAAATTCGCATTATTTTAAAAGTTATAACCATTTTAATTTCGCGGTTTAGACAGAATCTAACCAAAATCTAAGTAGGACGAAATTTCAAACACCTTTTTCTCAAAACCACTTTTTTCGTGACGGTTGACACGATATCTCAAGTTCTACTAAACCAATTTACTTGAAATTTGGTGTGAGTTTTCTCTATACATTACTTTATAGCATGAACCAGAATTATAACAAAATTTTAATTTTTACTGTTCTAAAAAAATTCGGAAAGTCAAAAAAGCTGGTAAAAAGTGTAATTTTTTTTCAGACAGCCGCCATTTTTCGAAAAATAATTTTTATGACTTCTCCGAGGTTCATGCCATAGCAGCATTCGTTTGGATTAAAAATAAATTTGTTTTTTTTTTTTTTTTGATAGCTAGGAGGGTTGCAATCGTGTCAACCAGGGCGCGCCATATTTTCGAGACCCCCCACTTCAATACCTTGTAACCTTTAAGTTTTTAAAGTTTTTCTTTTGATTTTTTTTTTTATATGTGTTCTTTAATATTTAATACATATTTGGTAAAATAATGGTTTCAAACATATTATTGGTTTTTTTTTTAATTGCACCTGAAAAAACACCTACTACAATTCATGCTTCTAGACTAGAATACCCCCTTAAATTGTAAATAAAAACACCGTCTATTTCTTGCCGACGTTAAATTAATAACCAGATAGATTGAAAGCTCTACCGTCTATATGAAATTTATCACAGTATGCGTACGATATCCGATACGTACACCGTACACTCGATGAGTAGGCGGTAACAGTAGATGTTTGTAAATATTAGCTCTGCCCTTTTCATTATTTTGAAAGGATATCGGCTCCCCGTGTACCGGGAAGTGGGTACTGGGTACAGTAGGTCGGTACCGGTGTGCCGGTGTGCAGGGCAGGAAAAACAAAGGGCACGTACCTTCTTTATCACGCCGTGACGGGGATGTGACGGGCCGCACAACGGGGAATTACCCGCTGTTTGTGAATCACAGCGTTGGGTCGCTTTTCATTGCATTATCTCAGGCTTTTTTCCACGCAAACAAACATTGCTATCTTTGTTTGAAAATAATAACACATGCTCAACATTTAGACGCCATGTCATTATTTAATTAAAGTGACTGCTAAATTCGTTGTTTTCCGCAAGTCTTTTTGTCTCAGTGAGGGATGGCTAAAATGTGAAAAAAATATTTTAATGCTTAATAGGGTTATAAAATAATACACACACACATAGACCGTTGCACGTTCACGAAACAAGCATAAAATACACTAACGTTTAGAAGCAATAAAATCGACCCAGTAAAAAGAAAGCTTTTTTACTATAATACATTTATTTTCAATGTTCGACCTAGTTGCTCCAACTCTTTGGCCGGCTTATAGCCAATTTTAGGGAAATGCGTGTGTGTGTGCCACGAACAGTTGGTAGAATGCATTGTTATCGACAATGAGTCTATCTACCGAGTTTGCGAAATTTGTTAACGCGCACGTCCCGGTTAGACGAGAGGTCTGGGTTCGAGTCCCAGTTGAAACCATTGTCTTTGTCTAATTTTCTGTGTCTTATTCTCTTTCATATTTTCGTTTAGATTATTAGTGTTATCTTCTTCAATTATAGATTGAAAGTTGTTTTTCTTCTTGCCCATGATTTCTGAAAAATCAGTTGAACCACCGGTTGCGGTAAGGGAAGCGCCCTTTCAATGTGCCTCGAAACTTGGTTAAAACAGTAAAAAATGAAGCGCCTTTTCTTCTTCGTATTAATCTTCTATCGGCCCTACCGGACAAAAATCAGTTTCCCGTTTAAATCTTTCTGTAAAATCTAAACTGAGATGTTTTGATCCCCCAAACCTTTTCTAATAGATTCATAATTTCGCATTCTGGCAGGGAATAAATACCCTCACAATTAAAAAAAGTGCAGATTTAAGAGGGAATAACCAGACAAAACCGGAAATATGTCATTTTGAAATCAAATTTTAGACGTATTGACTCTTTTCCGCAAAAAATTATAAATTGGTTTCGAAAGACTGTTCTTTTATCTAGTAAAGCCTTATTTTAAATTTTTAGAAAATATTTATTTTTAGTACAATAAGGTTTTACAGTAGGTCGTTGGCAGATTTGTTAAATTTTCAAACAAAATTTGGTATTATACAACATACATTTCAAATCATATAATCTTGCAGTAAAATAAATCAATGCATTATTTGGGAAAGCTACCTTTCAGAATTTTAATTTTAGTTCAAATAAAATTATTTTGTGACGAAAATACTTCAGTTTTTCATTAACGGTCTTACAAACCGATATATTTAAAAAAAATTACATTCTTATTTTGCTTGGACATTATTGAAAAATTATAAATACTTATGATAAAAAAATAATTACAAAAAGTACATAATTTTAATTGTTTTATCATCACGAGTTTGAGAATTTTTTAATGTGGGTAAAAGTAAATTTTGAATGAAATAAAATCGATATTATGTTAAAATGCTGGTATGGAGAATAATTAATCTTTCTCATCGGAACCGCCCTGTACCGTTGCAAGGGTACGATCCTAAGATCATCGTTCGACGAAATTTAAATTCTCGGCCGGCTCTTAAATGTTTTTTTTAAGTATCATCTTCAATAATCGTTAATTTGCTTTTAACATCTTGGCCCCATTAAAGTGTTATTCTGAGTCATTCTGCGGCTTTTCCGAACTTCCAAGATCCTCCTAATATTGAGTTCAATTCCTCGATTCTCCGTATAATAATGATTGACTCATAAATATTTATTTGCGTTATTATCCCTATTTGATATTACTCCTTCTTCGATATCGGTTGACATGAAAGAGTTGTATATAGCCTGAGTGTTTTTCGATGATATTACATATCAGAGATCGGGTGTTATCTCCTCTCCAACGCGCACAATAATGCTGATAACGCCGTAATCTTTATTATTATTATTTCTTGCCTATTCGCAGTGTTCCTTAGTTTTTACTAGCGTTTTTCTAATAATTATTCCGCTCATTCACATAAGTTACATTTTGTAATACTACTTCTATTTGGTGAATGTGTTTCTCTTTAAAGTTTAAACCAAATTTATTCATGGGTGTTCTAATGTCTTTAAATCGACGACCATCACAGACATTCAAATGAATAGACCAGCCAATCAGGGAAAAGGGAAGAAATCAAATTACGCCGAGCATGGAGGGCGGCATGACCGTCCGCCTCTCTGTGTGTCAATAAATCTGACGGTATACAGACAACTCGCATTGCAAGATCCACTATTCAGTACTCGAAAATGAAATCTGTCAACGAATTACTAGTCTTTTTTACAATGGCGCGCAAATTGCTATCTGCATAAAAAAACTTAACTACAAATCCCGAATCCTGTAAACAAAAGTTCGGTATTGTTTTTGCACCATTGTGATATGAAACTAATAGCGACACTAAAAAGAGACAAACACGTTCATCTATATGATTTAGCCTTCGAGAGAATGAGATAGTGTAATCGGTCTCCTCTTTTTTGTAAAAATAATTTTCGAAGTTTCCTTTTTTCAAAGCCCGCCAAAAACACTCGAAATCTGACGGGGTACGCGTGACGTCACGCGTCCCTCGGTTTTGTCGGGACAGTAAGGTCAATCCCACTCAGGTCGGTATGGAATCAACAAATCCCAATACCAGTACTTAGTTAGCAAGATTTAAAAAAAAATATATATTTTGAAATAATTTGTTCTGCTAATAATGAATATACGCAGTATAACTTAGCGCAAAATTGTCACAATTACTCGGCTTTAAAATCGTTTTTAAATGACGATTTATTAATTCTATGTATAATTATATATAATAAAATGTTTGGGTTCAGAATGAACGTTTGTTGACCCATGTAAATATATATTTCTTTTAAGCCATAATATTTTTTTTTCTCAAGTTCCTCTTTATCCCTAATTTAGCCCCAAAGCTAAGCAACCCATTATCCATCATATCGAATTCGAAAACTTACTGAAAACTGTTGAAAATGCTCCACCGACCTTTTAGTTTGCAAAACTATCTCTTTCAAAATAATTCCCGGATCGCTCCGTGTTTGGAAAACTGGAAACTATGACCCAATACGGCGAAAAATCCGTCGAATCTCGCAGCGGTGGAAGTATGATCGGATTATACGGAGAGTTACCCGTTTGTGCGACTAATGGCATTTTAATCACCTCGGAGACCCCGTTGTTGTACCGGAGCTTCCGCGGGCATTAGGGGCTCGTCCGCACCCCGAAAATAACACCGAAACCTCCAAGCAAAATGAAGACTCGCAATAAAAACGTAATGAAATTTCGTGCTGTGTGTATTTTTTATTACCCTTTTGATCGTTTTTTTCATCATGGTGTATTTACCTTTCTCCGTGTTTGAATTTGTGACGACCAACTTTTTCAGGGAAATTGAAATGATCAAGCAAATTGAAAACACGAAGTGAAAATGTCCAATTCATGACTGGTGCTGTAATTTATTGCCGCGTACAAGGAAACATGTTTTTATTAGAAGAGCTGAAAATATCTTCACATTTTACATTTTGCACGAGCATCGAGGTTACTCACGTCACGTGACGGATTTACGCATAAAACGCAAAATATTGCGTCCTTTGAGAGAAGGGTCGGTGCTTTAACTGCTGTTTTATTATCCTACTGTGACAATTACAGCATTTCACCATCATTTTTCTCCGTTTATTGCTTCAAACACAACGGTTAAGAATCGTAATTGGTAAATCTTTAGAATTATTATGTTTGAAAGGTTTAACTTGTCCGTAATGCAAGAATGATAGCAGTTTAGCCGAGTAGTTTTCAATTACTAAATGTTTGTTTAAACTGGATAAGCTTAAAAAGCTGTAGGACTTACTTTTTAGTGAAATTAGCCTTGCCCACTAAGGCATATTATTTATAATTTACGAAGGGTTTTTGCTTAAGTGGCGAGTGTCAGTGGGGTTACAGGGGGGATGTGGTGGGTTGGGATTTGCGGACCCTACCGGGTGACACCATCAGAGGAAGTGACATCGAATTGACTGTCAAATGGCTCTCTATATTTCCGGGTGCATGTGTCTCTAATAAATTATTTATACAGCATTTAGATCGTTATCTACTGTGCAAATCCTTTGCATTCATTTAATTCAATTTTTATTTTATTGCGAAATCAACCAATTAATAAACCAACTAACTAAAACCAGATAAACAGACAGTTAAACTATGTACAATAATTAAACCAAAAATTGGTATGTTTTTAGTTTTTCACGGCCAAAAAGTATTTTTGTTATGATTTTTGGGGTGTTATGCCGTGTTTCGCTATCTCCTTCTTTAGCCAACGTTTCGGACAGCGTTACAGTGTCCATCATCAGGGCAGATGAGTTAATGGTATTGGTGAGAGTGTTTACTTATGTGTGTACTTATACCGTGCTGCCAGCTCGATTTCTCTACGAGCTGGTTTTAGAAAAAATTCAGCATGGTTTTTTGCGTTTAGCTTTGGTGTAGCCGTCAATTACTGGATACCAAGAACTATTGAGCTTAGCTCCGTCGTCTCTGTTAATATTGATGGGGTTTTTATGGATTTCAATTGCCTCCGTAATTAGGCGTGCTCTGTAAGTTTTGGGTCTTCCCAGGACTTCAGGAACAAATCCAAAGTAATGGCCGGTTTCGATTAAGTGCTCGGCGATTGCCGATTTGTCAGGGTGGCCAAGTTTACAAGCACGAAAGTGTTCCGAAAGCCTTTTGGAGATCGTCCGCTCTGTCTGGTCTACATAGACCTTGTCACATCCGGAACAGCTGAGTTTATATACTCCATCTGTTTCCAGAGGAAACATAGTCTTTGCCGACCTCAGTAGGTCTTGGATTTTTGTTGTGGTTCCGAAGACCGTCTTGATGTTCTCTTTTCTCAACAGCCTGGCAATTCTGTCTGTTACATTATGGACGTAAGGCAAGAAAGCGCAGCCTTTTGTTTCTTGTTCAACCCTGTCTTCGTGTCGTGCTGATTTGGCTCTTATGATTCGTATGAGGAGCGTAACGGCTACCCAGCAAGGCTGACAAGGCAAATCATAAGATCAATAACATTTCACGACGTTTGATTTTTTAATAATTTTAATTATAAATTTCGTTTCAATAATCAAATGTCAATTAATTTCGTAATGTATGGAAGCATAAGCCTAAATTACACAACATGTCGTGTTCATTGTTTCCTATGGATATAACCAAAAGAGATCCTGGTCCCAGTTGGTCGGAGCGGGACACGCGCCGCGCATCCGTAGGCCGGCGGACAACGCTAGACAAGTACCGCTGTTCCGCTAATTGCGCCATTTGTCGCGAAGTGCGCTAGACCGAAAAACAAATTTCCTAAAGCTGGAGAGGTTTTTTTTATATATTTTTAACCCCTGTTCTACTGAATTGGCGCGGGAAACCCTCGGGTGGCATTTTATCAAACTGGATGAATTTTCGTTTGTATCGTGAGTTTAACTCTGTGACAAGATTTTTTTTATTGAATTCCCTTCGGAGTTGATGTCGTTTAGCGAGCATCGCAGATGCGATGATTGTTAATGGATGTTAATGGATGGATGATTTGTTGCGATCACGGTCTTGGACCTCTTATCAGGAGATTACTATTTCATTTAAGGGGTTACATACAGTTAGAATTTTCTAGAAATCGATTTTTTTATTATTTCATTTTCGTGATGTAGATATATTTAAGTATATAAAAAAAATTCAAGTCGATCCGAAAATTATTTTTGAAGTTGCACGCATATTTGTAGAGACGTGTCAGAGCATTGGAAAGTAGGAGGCAAACTTTAAACGCGTTTTTCTCTGAACTGTGTTTTTAAAGTCGGTGACCAAGATTATTCGGAAACGGCTGAACTGATCAGTCTCAAATTTTAACACAAACTTCTTAAGTTTATTTTACATATTTAATAATATATATATATATGATAAATACATATTTTTTTATAAACAATGTAAGGCCAAAATTTTGGTAAAAAGTCGATTTTTTTTTTTGAGAAACCGCCATTTTGTTCAAAAATATATTTTGTTCTGTCCTGTGATTAATAAGAGGAATATTTATTATTATAACCAAATCCGTTTGGTTTTTTCATTTTAAATGATCCGGTCCAGAGATATGATGGTCACCGCAAGATGCCTTTTTTGAGAGGAGCTTCTTGAGATCAGCTATAGCAGCTTTCAAATTTTTTATTTTTACAAATAAAAATTCTTAAAATACTGTTAAAAGTTACCACAATATGTGTACAAATTTCTACTTTAATAAATTCAAAAGTCTTCTTAGGAAAAATTCTTGAAAAATCCCTTTTTTTGAGCCCCTTAAAATCATTAAATCGTTTGTACACCGAGTTCTGAAAACTCCTCATCTGTTCACGAGTTTATTAACGTTATAAATATTAACGTTATATCTTATGTTCAGACTTAAGGTTTTCTGTTACCACCTTTACTATCAGGTTGCATTTTATGGGTTCTCATCTGTAAAATCGGGGAAGTTAAAGAAAATTATATCAATAAGTTAATTACTAAAGTGACCGAAAGACTAGGGACTCACTTCTATAATTCTATGAGATCCCTTTTTAGTTTCAGAGCTATTGTGTTTATTTGTACACTGTACAGACTACGTATTTTAAAATTCAAACTTCGCCTCATTACAAATAAATATAATTGGAAGGCAACTGCATTTTTTCCATGATTTTTCACTAGTTGTTAATATGATAATCACCCAGGTTGTAAATTTAGCTTTTAAATTGATAATTTACGAACTAAAAGTTCGTGCGCGCTACTGGCTTTGTGAGCTTCCGCTGTTATTTCCGGTTTTGTTGTTTTGTATAGTTTCTGCATCCGAAGGCTTTATTGTGCGAAATGGAAAAAGCTTTAAATTTTTTTTTCTTGCTACACCGCTTCATATAATATTTTTATGACGGTTAGGCCCTGTAGGCGTTTTTAATAAATTTTAACTGCTATCGAAATTTTATACAATTTCCCGTTCTATCTTTTATCGGCCACTTTATTGGTCTACGTGCAGAATTTAATAACAAAACCGTATCACCTTTTAACGATGACTCTTCGACATTTAAAATTAAATGTTTTCAATAACCGAACGCGGGATTCATTACGACACTGTATTATCTTAGTATCACAATTACCTAAACAACGCGAATGTTAAAAATATTCCTGTACCAGAGAATTTTTTGTTTGCTTACTTTTTAATAAAAAATAATAAGTGGACGGAGAGCTGAATCAAGGCGGTATAAAAATGTGTAACTTATTTCAAAACGTGTATCTTTGATATCCATTTAAACCCTTTAAAATAATGACTATAATGAGAAACAAAGAAAACATTTGCGGCCACTTCATAAATAATTAATTATCGTGGCCATTCATTACACACATCCCACTCGCAAAACAAAGCAATATAGAATTATTATAAATAAAACAAAAGTCCGCCTTTGAACACTCCTCACGAGAGATTAAATAAAATGAATTGCTGAATACGGCTTATTGCGGTTCTGCTGGAAATTACAATATATTATATTAAATGTTGTGCTTCATTCCAGTGTTGGTACACAGAGTACACAGTACAAACCGGCGGTCACCTCCTCTCGATGCTAAAGCTTTTGAGAAAGCTCTCTCCGGATATCCTCGGACTGATTGAGAAGGGTCCCCATTTATACCCGCCGTATCTCGCCCGCTGTCCTTCGAATGCAACTTACTGCTTATATTTAACAGGGTAGTTGGTTGTATTTGAAGGGACCCCGAATATCGGGAGCTCGAAGCTAATTATAACTGAAAACAAGTCCCAAGCACGGGAAGTGTTTCTACGGCGCCGGCGGTGTACGTGCGACTTGTTGTTCCACCTTCACATTCGAGGATTTGAAGTGCGCCATTTGGGGTTATCAACTTTGCGCCACGTCTAACGTCTCCGGGAAACGCTTTGAAGTCGCGGTAATTACACGAATATTACTCGTATTTATGTTTTTAAGTTAAGTGATTTTGTCATTCTAACACTTTGTTGGCGGTTAGAAATAACAACTTAAGATGCAAATAACAAAACTTAACTATTTTTAAGCCAGCAAATTTACATAGTAATGCGCCACGGAACTGAAATCTATGTCTGGAATCAAATACATTACAGCAGGAGGGAAACAATCTCGATTAGTGAGGATTTAAGTTCTAAGCTTTCTTGTTTGCAAGTAGGCAGCTAATTTAGATAGTGACCCGATGCGATCCAACATGCATTATTATCTCAATAAAGAGTTCGTGGAAAGTGTCGTCCCATAATTGCTTGACGATTGTAAGCTCCAATTTATGTTCTTACCTACAGCAGCGACTGAACGTTGCATCCAGGGAGAAACTTATTTCATGGTTGTGGATCCTTGAGTGACTGAAAAGTCAAACCCTGTACCCACAACTCTGGATCTACTGTATTGGAAATAAGACATTGAGTGATATGGTTATCGTCTTACTTTGTACCCTACTTAGTTGTGTGCCCACTGTATAAAAAAACTCAATTCAACCAATATCTCCTGTTATAAAAATGCTTTGCTTTGAATTTCAGCAATTCAAATTACACATTTTAAACACTTTTTTAAGTTGGTGTTGAAAAGTTCTAGCATTATTCAAAGATGAAAAAGTGTTTTTCTTTGTTTGAACATCGTTTCCTGAAATCTCTCCATTTGGTTTTCGTCGATTCATTTTCTGGGTTTCTCTTTGGTAAAAATAATGGGGTAAACAAGACGAGATAGAGGAGCTTTTTTCACCCGTTTTGAAGTGCAGATTGGGTAGTGGGTAGAGCGGCGAAGGGCGAGTGGTAGAGGAAGTGGCGAGAGGTGAGCGAGTGTATAAGTGGAAGTGGTGACTTACTCAGCAGGTTTGTCTTTCGAGTCTTGGTCCTGGTTCCATTATTGGATTGTTGTTATCTCGGGAAGATCCACCTGACCAGGGAATTCCTTTTCTTCCCATTTGTTTGTCGTCTGTAATTCGTGGCTTTTGTTTTGTTTTGTGTGATCTGCAAGTGAGTGTATTTCAACTGTCCGGAGCCAGTGGCATTACGGCATCCCAATTGGTTAATGTTGTGAGGCAGGAAGGTAAACCCATGAAACCATTAATAATTTCGGTCATTTTCGGAAATTTATAAGTTCGTAGGAAATAAAAATAAGCAATACATTTTTTTCGTCGTGAATACCTATCTATAAATAATATAAATGCATCGTCTGCAAGTGATATAACCACAGCTTGATAATCCCTTCAGAAGGCGAACAGTTGTCACGCGTAATAATAATTACATAGCAGAACTTGTTTTTAAATAAACTGTTTTTATACATTAAGTAATAATACTATTGAATATATAAGGAAATAAAAAAGGATAAGTCTTTTCAGATCGAGTAAAAAAACAATTTCTAACAATTAATAGATTTTTAAATTCTTACATTTGTCGGTATGAAATGGATTTCCCTAGTATTGATGGCGACTCGTGTATTCATTTACTGAATTTTTTATTACGATGTTATTTCAAAAATCTACGTACGAGTATTTACCAATTCTCTTTACGAGTATTTACCAATCTTTTTATCGTCATAATAATTGATATCGAAGGGTGCATCGCTGTACTAAATATTCTACTAGTCAATTATTATGTTGACCTACCGCTTTATCTAACTGTAAAAATCTATAAACTGTATGGAAGATAGTAGAAATAAATAAATAATATGATACAAAGGTGACCAATCCGAAAACGATTGGACGGAAGGAATTGAATTTCGTCAACATGATTGAGTTCACCGCGGCCAAGTGTTCAGAGAAGCAGGAATCGGAAACCATTAGACACTGGAAAATTGAATCGAGGTTTTGATAACATTTTGTCTTCCGGCATGTGCGAGTGGTTGTTTTTACGACTATAGAATTCTGTACAATATTTCATTTTCAAACATATTATATAATTTACTATTCTGATACTTTTTTTTTTATCTAATCTTACCCCTTTAGTAATAACATGTTTTAAATTTTACACAACCGATGAGCAACCATTTGCCCTGCATTGATGATTGTTTATCAGTTGTGTAAAAATTTAAATCACGTTTATTAGTAAGGCCCTTAGTTTATAATGGTTGTAGTATTAAGTTAATGATGCTACATTCATTAAACACAGATAGACAGATAGATAAAGTGTAGAGTCAAAAACCTAATTTCAAAACTAGATAATAGTGCTTACGTTATGTTATGTTCTATGTTGTTGCAATTGTCTAATTTAAAAGACAACTATATATTTATTGTTTTTATTTTAAAACATAGATATTAATTAATTACTTATAAAGTCATTAAGACATCGCTTTTAAATTTGACCTATTCTCAAACCGTGACGTCTTTAACCGCGTGAACATCATTTACTCGGTAACCTTGTTTACTGAAAACAGAATGGCTTCGAAGGTTTAATATTTTGAAGGTAATTTTGATGGAAGTTAGAGTTATTTCCTAGCTTTGCAAAGCACCCTTGAGACGACCATAAAAAGAATTGCCAAGGTTTATTCAGGTTAATAAAAAATGTACGTAGTGTGCCTACATAACAAATGAGGTTTCAACTGCCCATTGAGAAAACAATTGAAATAACCTATTTCACAAGGGGAGTTTAAATAATTCAAGTGTTTTTATTTTTAACGCGGGTACTAACAAAATTTCTTTCGCTATTGCCACGGCTTTCACTGACGCCAAAAATAATTGTTTTTTGATTTGGTTTCTTATTCAAATTATATCGTCATAATACAAATATCGTGTAATATTTTCATGTGATTTCCGCCATTAGTTTTGGTATTAACTGCATCGGGTAAAGAATGATGTTCCGGGTATTTGTCACGTTTATGGCCAGATTCCATTTATTCGCTGAACCAACTACTGAAGTTCCTTCACAGAGCGCTGACAGTTCCGGTCTGCAGCGGAAGTTCATCAACAACACTGCGCCACACATTCCCGCTCTTTGTTGTCCTTCCGGAACTTCATATTTTTATTATCGTGTGGCTATCAAATCCATTATTATAAATCAATCAGTTTTACTATCCGACGTCGCCCGTGTTTGGAATTTTATTTTCTTTTACAAGCATATTACAGCAAATTTTAAAATGAATAAACATACATTAACAATGACAATTGTTGCATTAAAATGTATGTATCTATTTTTTAAATATCACTGAAACGAGATAACACTTGCATGATTGGAAAAAAAATAATCAAATCTGGTCAAACAAATGGTTAGCACTTTTTCCAAATCATTTTCTTCTTGAGAAATTGCAAAATAATGTGAAGCAGACATTATGGCTTTATGAGTTATTTTTGTAATTATTTTCTCATTTTACCATTTACCAGTTTTATAAATATTTATTTACCTGTAGTTAGTTATAAAATTACATGTAGAGGTAATAATTTAAAAAAAAAATAAAAAAAGACATTACCGGATTACGACTAACCTGACAATATTTGAAAACCTCCTACTACCACCATAGTAAGCGGAAAATGTTGCTTGTGTTGAGGTGGAGGACTTAGCCTGCCGAGGAATTGAAATCAAGACGCCTGGGTGTGACCCAAACTGAAAAATGCCAACTCAGCCACTGTCCGGTTGAATGTTGAGAGACGTATTCGATAATATAATAATGGAAAAAAATTATAATAAAGCATAGTATTTTTTTTACATGACCTCCACACAGGAGGCCCTGACAAAAATAATTTCCCTCAGGGTCTATGTCATCTTTGGGTATGCTGAGTGGAGGGTTTTTTTCAAGGAAAGGAATGAGAGGAGAGTTCTGGCAAGGAAAAGGGTTTAGGCGTGGGTAGGAATCTGGGGTTGAGTGTGTCCTGGTCATCCGCTCCCAAAACCCAGACAAACCTTACCCCATGACTCCGGGCACCCCCGCTAAATCACCAAACGTAGCGAACCACTTTGGGTGACCTATAGCTATAGTAAATTAGAATAAAAAACTAAAGCCTACTGCAATCAGAAAAATATATAAAATAATGGAAAATAGATAGCAAAGCAAAGTATACTTCCAGTCAAAAAGGTTCCAGGTTCGAAAGTTTTTCTGTTTCAACACATATAATTAGGGGTTACCTTGCGAAAATGCTTCCGGAAATGTACTGCAGATTGGATTTTAGGTGTTTTTTTTTAAATATATTTTTACTGGTTTGGAGGGGTAAAATTACCTAACATAATAAGCCAGACACGATACGGTAGATGACACGAACTACCCTTCCTTAATTGATTGCCAAGATAACGGTGTCAACGTCATTTCCCACCACCCGATATGACGCCAGTTCTGTCAACGATATAACCTGATATCTCCTCTTCCTTCCGGGGGTAAGAAACCCATCCACTTTCTTGAGAAATATTCAGTTTCTCATTTCAATTTTCCGAATAAAGCGAATACGTTGGACGCTATTCGTAATTTCACTTGCCAGATTATCTTGCCGGGTTCTCCCATCAACTTAATGAATAGTTATTGATTCGATACAATTATTATTCGTCCCGATTGGAAGACGCAAAGGCGGCTTAGATGTTGATTGAATCATATAAAAAGAAATCAATAATTCCGCGTTTTGAATACGGGAATACCTCCCCAATAAAAGCTAGCTTTAACTACAAGTTTTCCAATTTAATGGATCGCATCAAACTTTAATTAAATATTTATGATCACCGTTTTCAGGGTAATTTATATTCTCATTTAAATTAACTAAAGTTTTCGGTTATACTAAATCTAATATATAAAATTCTCGTGTCACGGTGTTTGTTATCATACTCCTCCGAAACGGCTGGACCGATTTTGATGAAATTTTGTGTGCTTATCGGGTAGGTCTGAGAATCGGCCAACATTTATTTTTCATACCCCTAAAAGTTAAGGGTGGTTCACCCCAAATTTTTTTTTTTTTTTGGACAAATTTTTTTTTTTTTTAAATTTTGTGGCATTAAAAAATTCATTCAGCCCTAAATTTTCACCCCTCTACCATCAACCCCTATTTTTTAATAGCGATATTAGTAATTCAATCAAAATTAAAAAAGTAATTCAGGCAAAACAACGTTTGCCAGGTCAGCTAGTAGTTCTATATAAATTCTATATAAATTCGCTAAATATTCAAAAACATCTATTTTCTTATATATATTTATATGAGGAATAGTTTCTGTAGCGGGGCGCGGTATTCATTCCAATATTGATGAAATTTTGCACACTTGATTTTCAAAACAAGAGGAAGGTCTACGAGATTTCGAAAAACCACCCCAATCCCTTTTTCCTACACCAAAGCAGAATTTTGATACTTCTTAATTAAATTTTGCACAATTCACGTTAATAATAAGAGAAAAATTACTATGTACATATCTGATTGCGAAAAAGTCGGGCTCGGACTTTCGAAAAACAGCTCAACAACTGCGTTAAGAACAACGCCGGAGACTTCAGCTGGTGATAAATAACGTTCATATTTTCTCAGTGAGCAGAGTTAGTGAATTTGGTAAATAATATGAATATGGGTTTGGTAGAATAATTATTGTAGGGACCTACTTATGTATTGCCTGTACATCTGTAAACGTAATCTAATGAACCATACCTAAACTTTTGAAACTAATTCCGGATAACTGTAATTAATTACTTGCTACGTTTTTAAAGCGTTATTTAATTACGCGGACAGTCAAATTAATCAAACAAATGCATCAGGGCTAAATCCTTCCCTGTGGTTTTCCCTCAGCAGAACATCCGGCGTTGTTCAATTAAATACGGATACAATTTAATTATTCTGTGTTGCTGTTATTGTGCCCGCTTCCGCTTTAACACATAGAACAATCAAAAGCTGCTGTGCTTGTAGTGTAGGTTGGTAGTAAGGCTCTGCAAAGCAATGCAATCTCGCTATTACGTTTATTAAGTATATTTCTAAGTGTTCATCGTGAAAATGATAATTGTTTTGTTAGAGATACAGCATTGTTTTTATGACTACGACAACAGCGGAATATAATTAGTATTCTAACACTTGGCTCATTAGCGCCATGAACACTTTACAAAAATAGAAAGGATTAACTTGGAATAATATTAAAAAAATATATTATTCATTATTACTCCTGTTTTATTTCTATTACAATTCACTTTTGTTAATTCAAAATATATTTTTATTTATTTGTATTTTCTTATACCTTTTCTTTTATATTATTCATCTATTATCGTGTGATTTTATTAATTCTTTATCATGGGCACCTTCTTAACTGTCAAAGGAGTTTCTCAGCCGGTCAATTTCACGAAATTAATTATAACACTGAAGCAAACATATAACGAGAAACCATAATATAGAAAATAGATACAGAAGAGTAACATTTCAAGTGACTACAATGCGATAAAATACACAGACAGATTGATATCTATATAGCACTCACATACGTAAGCACACCCATAGTCATAATTTTTATACCTAAGATTACATGCATACAATCATTGATATTATTGTAAGTGCTTAGAAATAATATCAATATAAAAATTCTTGATCTCAACCATTTTTTCGGCATTTTTTGAGTTTAGTGGTGCAATTTGATTTGCCATTTAAATGCAATTGCATTTTATTAAATATAATGTAAGTGAACATTCGTTGTCCGAATTTATTTATAATTTTTGGAATACTCCTACAATTTTGGCTAAATCTTGCGTTGTTTGTAAGATCTACTTTTTCTTTGAATATTATGGAATCCGACAATAGGTTTTGGCATACAATTTAAAGTTATCTTATTTGTATCTATTATATATCTTAACTGAGTTACACGTGTGAACAATCTGTATATCCCAGGATAGTAAATAAAGATAGTTAAGTAGCCTTTAATTTATTCACAAAGATTAAGTAAACAAAACTGATATTTATATTATATCGACAGCTGAAATTTGGAATACTGTAAAAGACAAAAAATCCAAAAAGTAGTTATATATGTCATTTTTCTCCGTTTGTTTTTCTCTTTCAATCTGTATTGTCGAAATGTTTCTAGGAAAATAAGTGCGTCTTTTACATCGCGCATTTTAAGATTATTTTATTTCTGAAAAATTAAAAATTAATTAAATGCTGTTATCAAAGAAATTTGCCAAAAAATTAAGTATTCCGAAAGGTCTATTCAATTCAATTTTATGATAAAATTTTATAATTATAGGTCTACAAAAACAGAGACATGATTTTTTTGAAAAAATAAAAAACTTTATTTTCGCTCTCCTGAACAATTAACATTTTGTCCTTTACAGCATTTCAAATTTCTGTGAATTGTTAGGCTGTGAGAGTATTCAGATTTAATATATGTAGCTTACCTTTTTAACAGTGCAGACATCACACCAATACCAAGCGATCCACATGTTTGTAAAAAAATGTTGTTTACCTTGGTTAATTTAATTATTTTCACCGTTTATACGTAATTATAAATTGTTTTTCCATCAAAGTTTTATTTAAATCAACCGCTTAACAAAACCTCTAAATGTAGTAACACGGTAAAACGTTATTTTTATGATCAGAATATACTCGTACTACATCAGCCCTTACACATTAATAATGTAACTTGATCAAAAATCAATCCAATGCCTAATTAGGTGGCAAAACAAGGCTGTTATTCCGAATCTCCGCATTATCTAAACAGGCCTCGGCTTGAATATAATTACACTAATCTGCAAATACCCGTCTTGAGTAGTGCGGTGTTTATCTTAATTGAATTTGACGAAAGAGTCGCCTCGAGGCGTCTGCGTCTGTTTCCGGGAGATAGTCGCGCGGCGTCGGCGTCGGGTCGCTCCGGGAAACTCTCACTTCCGGCAGCTTTGTTTGCCGCGCCTCTGGAAATTAAATAATAAATAATTTCCTTTTTTTAATTTAATGAATAATAAATAATCTCTCCTTTCTAATATTTTGTCTATGTTCTAATTAGTCTATACTTGTTTGTCTTTTGTTATTTATTATTGACTTATTATCCTGACGAAGAAAACATAGTTTTCGAAACATGTTGATATTGTTAATAAAATAGTGATGTTATACAAAGGTATTTGTTTTTCATTAAATTAATGATGACACCCCAAAGTAAATATGCCTATTTTGAAGAAATAAATAATTTCCTATTTGTCTTATGTCTGATTCTTCGAGAATGTTCACCGCTTCCTTTGTTGAGATATTGCTTTATTTAACCCGTGTGCTTATCGATTTCGTGTTATATCAACAACGATATTAACTGCCTTTTCGCTTCTCTCTTTATCTGAGACCAGTTTTTTTCGGTTGTTAAAAAAATACTTGTCTAAAACATCATAAATAAAATTACCAATGGCAGCATATATAGCGTGGAACACATTTTTATAATTATTTTTTTAATAACCCTTCGTGGTTAAAATTTCGATTCCAAACTTCTGCCGCACATTAAAAAAATGTTGTGTTGTAAACAGTCAAAACGAACACTGTGGACCTACCGGAAAAACATTAGAGTCAATACTTCAACTTTTTTTGTTTGGTAGCATCGATAGGAGTATAATGGTTCTTCGGCTTCGTGTAGGTTTTGTTTTATCGCCACATAATGTTAATGTTTAGCTGATTTGGATCGTATGAACCCGAGATATGATATCGCAGTGGGGCTCCAGCGAGTAATGTACTTCCAGTGTGATCGCGCGTTCCGTATCAGTCCCACCATCTGACTAACGTTAGGTATATCCTTTCCGTCCATAGATTTCAGCACAAATTTATGGTGGCATACCTCCATTAATGCGGGGGCTGGGGGGCGATTATCGGGAAAGGGTTCATTGTATGGTGTCCCAGAGAGCCTTCTCTCCGACCCGATACATGCGACACAAGGGTAGTTCTTATCCGCCGGATTTCTTTCAGGTGGGGAGTGAATACTTCTTCCACTTGCTGTACCCGAACTCTTTTACTCACTTTCCCGATTCTTCCGATTGAAAATAAATGGCCAAAACTTGCCTCGATAGCATTCTCTGTATCGGAGTTCCGCCCTTGCGACTAGATAAAGTTCGAGGGATATATTTTGATAAAAAAATTCACAGCATCTACAAGTCTGGCTAAATAAAAAGTTTCAAATTCTTCATAACATTGTGATGAATTTTGAAAGACGTATTATAGATATTTTTGTTTCCTTTTCATCACATTAGTATTATGTGTTTGATGAATTGAATTTATTTACCTTAATTTGGACTTCAAATTGCATTTTATTTAATTGTTTTTTTTTATTATGTTTGAACCACCGATAAGCGTTATTCGGATCATAGAATAAACTCTTCGTTTTCATTTCATTGATTTGCAGCCGTTTGCGTTTCTCAGGTAATTCGTCATACAATATTCGCACTTGAATAAGTTCACCCACAGTCAGGCAAGCAGCTGATTTCCGCCTGCCTAAGAAACCAAGCGAGCACTAATACTCGAACGGGCTTCAGTTTAAATACGGGAGTTTGCTCAGCAAATAGAGTGATGAATATTTCTTACACTGCACAGATGTAGTATTTACTTATGAATGCGAGTATGTGCCAAGCTGAGCGGTGGCTGCGAGCTGCGAACTGCGAGCAGCGAGTTCCTACCTCCCGCCTTATCTCCGACAAAAATCTCCGAAGGTGGAATATATCGTCGGCTGCGATTTTCAGGCTGCTCAACCTTGCGGATGTATCCCGAGAGAAGGTTTGAGCGCATTTTTCACGAGATTCGCTCTCATGCCGTCTTACCAATTTGAAAAATAGGACTTGGGTTCTTAGGCTCACTTAAAACGGAACCCAGAAAGATGTACATGCATAGGGTCTTATATACGTGATTCTTTTTATTTGTTTGGGAAAGTTCACGGCAAAAGTTACCAAGCGGAAACAATCATGAGTTTTGTTTCTAGTTTATATTTGATTAGCTTGTCCCAATTTTGAAATGATTAAGTTTATGGGTTGTTTTGATTTAGGGAAAAAAGTTATAGTTAAATAAACTATTGAAGTTTACTTTGGCAGTATTTTCTTGTTTGCGTAAACAAACCGGCCACCATCTTGTATTGAGCCGATCTCCCTATCCCGGGTCGTTTATACCCCACAAGTACCTTCCTAATGCTAGGCCATTACCCGCTATTCGGCCTTTGAGATTCGTGGAAACTTTTATTTCCACCAAAATTTGCTCTTTGTACAGAAATTTGTGTTTTCATACCATTTAAAATCAATCTAGAATTATTACTTATTGTATTGTACCGCGTTCCAAAACCAGGGTTATGATATTTTGTAATATTGGAGAACACAAAAGGTTTCGCAAGTGCTAAAAAAATGTTGAAATTCGGCGAAAATTGTTAGGGGTAACGAAAAATTTAAAGTACAAGTATATCGCTATTTTCGTCCAAAATACCCTTACATATCAACACCAGTTTTCAGGATTACGAATGGAAATAAAAAACAGCTTAGGCCTGGAAGGATATTTCTATCGAAATCACCGTATTGGAAAAAATCTTCACACAGAGTACTTAGATTTGAATCGCGTTGAATAAACAGATATTACACAATAAAAAAATGTTTCTCTGAATAATGGTACATTCATTGGATGTAGAAGGAGATTGTTACCACATCTCGGTATTTGCAAATACATGGATATCTTCTCGATCCATCGCGAAACTCCTAAACTATGTAAAGTATTACTAGAGTATATTTTTCCAGCTCTGGATTTCCTCTGTAAATTATTGCCTGGCTGTATGTAATTCCTGTTGCTTTATACGGGGGAGAATACATAAATTACGTAATTGTTCTGCCGTCTTTGAAATTCATCAAGCGTAAATATCCACGCTTTCAACGTCGGCTCTATGAATTCGGATTGAATTCTGAACAAAATTTATAATGTGCGCTACCCTATACAAAGATTATGTCTAATAACTATTTAAATCATGGATTCCTTGTGTATGAAGTGGAAGACGAATTCCGAGGGATATTCTCTCAATTTGAAGTTGAAGACGAATTCCGAGGAATATTCTCTCAACTTGAAGTGGAAGACGAATTCTGAGAGATATTCTCTCAACTTGAAGTTGAAGACGAATTCCAAGGGATATTCTCTCAACTTGAAGTGGAAGACGAATTCCGAGGGATATTCTCTCAACTTGAAGTGGAAGACGAATTCCGAGGAATATTCTCTTAACTTGAAGTGGAAGACTAATTCCGAGGAATATGCTCTTAAATTGAAGTGGAAGACGAATTCCGAGGAATATTATCTCAACTTGAAGTGGAAGACGAATTCTGTGGGATATTCTCTCAACTTGAAGTTGAAGACGAATTCCAAGGAATATTCTCTCAACTTGAAGTGGAAGACGAATTCCGAGGGATACTCTCACAACTTGAAGTGGAAGACGAATTCCGAGGAATATTCCCTTAACTTACCAATTACCAATTCCAATCAAAATGAATTTATGCAAAGGACATGTAACTACTATAACAATAAATTTTCATATATAGACACACGTGCTGACGTATTTACTGCTAGTTACTGTCGCTACAGTACTTCATTGTATAACATTCTAGGTGCGAATAACACATGAATTAATTGTATCTAATATTTTTATATTACTTGCGTCCTTGCGTGGCAACTTTTCCTTATCTCTCTCCTCCCCTTACCCTTCCCAACCCAAATCCCTATTTTGCAGTCTATTTCAGTTATAATCACATTATTTTTTTGTTGTGTATTGGTTTATCATTTGTTGAATTCAGATTTGTACTATTATTTTTTTTTACTTGCTGCTTAGTTCTGTTTTTCTTTCATATTTCTTAAATATTCTAGTTTACATTCAGTTAGTCTGGTTTCTAAATACCTATCTGTGAACATTTATAATTGGTCTGTTTTTTTATCATCCTTTTATGTTTATTGTATTACTAAGACTGTTAATGTTCCTTAAATAAATAAATAAACTTGAAGTGGAAGACTAATTCCGAGGAATATGCTCTTAAATTGAAGTGGAACACAAATTCCGAGGAATATTCTCTTAACTTGAACTGGAAGACTAATTCCGAGGAATATGCTCTTAAATTGAAGTGGAAGACGAATTCCGAGGGATATTCTCTCTCTATTTAACATTCTGCTGCATGTTAAAAGTACATTTTTTTTCGTTAGCCCCACACAGATGACCCTGAGGAAAATAATTTCCCTTACGGCCTCTGTCAACTTAGGGGATGCTGTGTGGGGGGGTCTTTTCAACGAAAGGAGAGAAAGTTCTGGGAAGGAAAAGGTATGAGGGGTGGGTAGGAATGTGGGGTCAGTGTCCAGGAATGGCAGATGTTTGAATCCATCCCTCCAATTGCAGTGCGAGGCGATGGATCGAGAGGGTTGGGCTGGAGAAGTCAAAAGGCCTCCCTCAACCAGTCTCTCTCGATCCGACCCGCCACACAGCAGGTGGGCAGAAGCATCTGCCTTCAAGACCCGAACAAACCTCACCCCGTGAATCTGGGCACCCCTGCTAAGTCACCAAACGTAGCGAACCACTTGGGTGACCTAGAGCAGAGGTGTTGGTTATCGAATAAATGATTGCGGGGCGGCGGTATTCATACCCGCCTCCCAAATTACATACACGGTTCTTTAGATAAAAGTTCAGTTCCACGTCATATTTTCTCCTTTTGTTGATATTTCAACATAAAACCTTACATCCGCCTCTCTCATTTTTTTTAGTGTCTCTAACAAAGTATTACCGAAAACAGTTGCCATGGCAACTACACATTTTATTCTGCTCAGGGGCATGAAACTCACTTACACCGAATAGAAAAATTCTTATGTTTCAAATATTATACTTATGACACTTAATAAAAAAAATTACGTACGTGCCTATCTGTTTAAGACCTTCCTTCCCAAAATAAAATCCTAGGCAGCCGTTTTCTAACAAAGGACATTATACAATACCAAAAACAAATATAACACAAATTGCATTTATATTTAAACTGTTTATATTGCATTGCAATTGTATTTATACTGTTTGCGTATTACTTTTTATTTTTTTATTTGTTTTATTTTAGTAAATTGTACATTTAAGTTTACAATTTCCTAATTAATTGTATCATTTCATAAATCAAACTATATTTTTTCTTGTTCTATGTATCTCCTACAATAAATTTTGAACTTTCCAATTGGTGCGGCCTTTAAAGTTTCTTGTAGAGTGTTGTATAACTTCATCCCTTTGTATAGTAAACTGTTCTGCGTATTCGTTTTGTCCTTTTTTTGTAGTCTGATTTCCTTGCAAGTCCTTGTATTATGTCTGTGAATGTCCTTGTTGTATATAATTTTGTTTGAGAAGTATTTTGGTAAAACTATTCTGGTTCACTATTTTATGGATAAATATCATCGTGTGCAGGGTCAACATCTGTGTCACGGTTAGCCAATTTAGTTCCTTTAACATTTTATTTACTTTTGAGAATCTATTTCGTCGAAGTATTATTCTCATTGCCCTGTTTTGGAGAATTTGAAACTTATTTTGTTCTCGTTCATTACACAGGAAAAGGATAGTTGAGCAGTAGTTAAAGTGTGGAGCAATAATTGAATTATAAATAGTGACTGCAGTTTTTCTAGAAAGTTTTTGCCGTATTCTTCCCAAAAAAGATACCTTTTTTTCCAATTTTCTTTTGGGTATATTCAGCATGTTTGTTAAAGGTTAGTTTGGAATCTAATATAACTCCTAGGTATTTCATTTCAGTCACACTTTCAATAATTTCACCGTCAATTTTAATTTTGCTTTCACTGGATGTCTTCTTATACCCAATCACCATACATTTTGTTTTTTTTTGTATTTAATTTAAGCTTATTTATTTTTAGCCATCTTGATACATTATTTAGTTCATTATTAAAAATATTTATTAGTTCTTCGTAGTTATCACCAATTGATTGATTGAAATTATTTTCCTCTGGGCCTCCCGTGTGGAACTCATGTAAAAAAAAATCAAATATTGATGAAAACCTACTTTTAATATTTTCTTTTCCCATTTGCCCAAATTGTGCAAATGGAAGAAGCCCTTTTTTCATCATTTCTTCAGATGGAAAAGGCATTTCAAATCTGTTTATAACTTATTGGTCTTAGTTTTCATTTCGAATGATTGTAGCGTTGAATTCTGATAAAATGATTATTCATTGTTTAACCATGAAATTAGATCATATCGTTAAATACATATCTACTGCTAGGATATTTAAAAGCAAGTAACGCTAAGCAATGTTACAGCTGTTTCGCATGCCCAAAGGCGTAACAGCTGTTATTCGCTTAAATTGGTTTTCGTATTTTTTCTTCATTTTTTATTTGAAATAGCGAAAATAACGAAGCCTGCGAAATGTTTTGGTTCGGCGGTGTATATTTGGTATTCGAAAACAGGCCGTGTATCTACTGAAAATAAAACATAAATTTGTATTTCCTCAGCCTCGATTATGACATAAAGAAGAGCTCGGTTCTCTGCAGAGGCATAATACTCGGCTACATTCATGAGTAAAATACGTTTTCAAATGCGTTGGCCTACTTTCTTCCTGTCAGCATTCCCTTAAAACCTCCCCCACGTGACCCGCTTCACGTACTTTACATTCGGGGGTTGTTTTCTTCTCTTCGCCCGCATAGATTACTTACGTAAGTACCTTAATATACAAATCCTTTTATTCTGTACCGCGAATCGATATTAAGCTGTGTCTTTATTTGAATAGACAGTAAAATATGTAGGATTTTATTTTTTTGGACAAGATTGGAATATTACCGAAGATTCTTGGTTTGTTAAATCCATTTCACGCGCGTCGCTATTCTTACTTATGAAACCTTCTTATATGCTTTGTTTTGTAACAATTATTAGTAAAATATCGATAAATATTCGTGCCAACGTAATAACAAGCATAATAATATATTTGTTTATTTATTAATTACGTCTGTTCTTGCATTCCGAATATACGATATTTCAGGGCAGAAATATTCCCCCAACCAGTCTCCCAACTCGGTATTCGTAGTTTGACAAGGCTCTCGACTAGCAATCCGAAGGATGCGGGTTCAAATCCCGGCGTGCGCAAATAAATTTTATCTGATTATTTTGTGCTATTACACAATTTTATTAATCTCTACATATTTTAAATTAAAGTCCTCCGCCGCGTCTGTCTGTCTGTTCGCGATAAACTCAAAACTACCCAACGGATTTTCATGCGGTTTTCACCAATAGAAAGAGAGATTAATGAGGATGCATTAGGTATATAATTTGTCAAGGTTTTGTGATTTAATTTGTATGCAAATTAACGATGGCGGTGGCGATGTGACGGCGGTGTGAGTTAATTTATCGAAAATCATACTCGGGACTCTTGTGAGATATACACATAATTTTTTTTTAAATTAGCTCTGTAATGCTGAATAATATCTCTCATATCGCATTCAGATGGAATTTTAATCCAACGATTTGAATTTTTCTAGCCAATGACGGCCCCTATAAAGTGTAGCCAATGATATTTTTTTTAATAGGCGTTTACTTGAAAAGACGCCGTGTGTTTTTTTATTCTCAATATGACCTGTACGTAATAAAAACTTGATATAATTTTAAAGGTTCTTCTAATTTTGAAAAGAAGAAAGATTTTATTTTATTTTTATGTTTCTTTATTCTTTGAATTGTTTGTTACATGAATTGGGGATTTTTCGACCATCATACTAGACTACTAGATTACAACAGAGTTCCTGTATAAATATTTTATTTTAGACGTGTTTTATTTTTAAGTGCACTTTTTTCGTATATTTCGCTACCGGTTTCGTTTACAAGCATCCCTATCGTTTATAGGCGTTTTTAAAACTAACTTAACAGAACATAAATTATTAGATATTGCCCGGTGGGGTAGTGGGGTGAGGAGTTGGAAGGGTTGAGTATGAGCTTATTATTAATTAATTTTACATTATTTTTTGTTCAGATTGGATTAAATCACCGATATTGTGTTTGTTAGCCTTTCTTGAAAGATTTGAGTTTGTTTATGCTATAAAACTTTTTATTTATATTCACGTTGTGTTGGTACGGGTGCAAGCAATTAATTGATCTTAATATTTGCATAACCCGTAAAAAGTGTTTTTCCCTAAAATAATTTAATTCGCGCCATCTATGAAATACAGTGCCCTTGAGGTGATTTTTCACAAAAACGGCAAATTATCCAATTATTATTATTATTATTATTAGTAGATTATGAAATATTTTAAGTATCACCTTCATTTCTAAACATTCCAAGGCGGACAATTTAAAAAGTAAATGAATATAAGTATATTTTAACTTAAGTTTTTTCTTCATATCAACTCTTCTAAAATAAATTTTTATCACGTAAATTATAAACAAAACTTACACTTTTCAAATAACACAGAATCTTTAAACTTTCACAACTTCAACTCCCTTTACATACGACGTTTAATTTTTGACCAAACCTTATTATATAAACTTCTGAATAATGGCCTGGACTCGCCAGAGCTTACCAACTTAATACAAATTCATATTCCGACAAGATCAACGAGGCAATCCAATTTTGTTTCATTTGGCCACAAGTAGAACTAACATTAGAAAAAATTCTCCAATTCCCCGTATGTGCGCGCAATATAATACAAATTTACAAAATAGAAATCTTTAACAATACCCTTCAGAAATACCGAATAGAAGTAACGCGAAGATCGAAAATTAATACAAGAGTGTTGAACGTAAAGGGGGCATATCCTATCCTTATCCTATTTTCCTGCTTCTGCTCTCCTCCTCATCTAAAATTATTTTTAAGTTATAATAAAACTCCATCTCCAAGTAACATGAACATAGGAGACCTTTTTGGCTTGACTTTATTTAACTTGTTTATTTATTATGTATCTCTATATTTTTATGTACCTATAAGCTGTTTGTCTCTTACAAATAAATAAATAAATAATAAAATGTCTCGAAATTCTTACATAGAAATTTAAAAAATGTATAAATATAACAACGGCGCTTATTTTTACACATGTCTTAAAAACTTGACTTAAAAAAAATTACAAAACATTATGATAATTTTATTATGTGTTTTTTGGTTTTTCCCGCAATCTCCTTCCTCACTATAAATGCTCATGAAATTCTCATTACTGAGTTAAACCAAATACCGCCGCTGTTATGTAATTCCTCTCGTGCACCAGTTCTTGCACACAATGAGAGCATTCTCTTAATTTCCTCGCATGAAGTCCCTGAATGTCCTTCAATTAAAACAATTATCCCAGTAAGAATCCTTCGGAGGACACCGCAGCGCTCCTGCGGCCGCCACAATTTTCCATTTAGCCGAGCTCGTTTGTCCGCGGCACCGCCTGCTCCTCCCGGAGACTAGAGGCGTAATCATGCCTACATAGCATAGGTATTACAGGATTCTATGTACGGAGCATACCAGCTACGGTTCCATCTATTCGCATCCAAAGGTAGGCGGGTGCTTTCCATGCCGCGGTTGTAATATCCAGCCAATTCCGTATTAATTAATAACTATCAAATTGCCTATCAGGACAATTTGTAGCTTAAATCCGGAATGGGTGTTAAAATAGATTTATACTTGGCGGTTGGTGAAAACCTTCGGATACGCAGTGCTATATAGAAAGAAGGAACAAACAAGTTAAACAGGCTGCGAAATAGATAGTTTATTTACCGCGGTATATCCATATTCTTTATTCATGACGCATTAAAACTTCGTATAGTTATAGGTATTTATTTATGTGAGATATTTTAATAACTTTAGTTATTTCTATATTCGTAAGCATTTTTGGTACAAGGACGACTTTCAATGTCTTTATTCCTTATCATTACATTTAAGTTTTGAAAAAAAAGGTGTTATATTATGGGATTTAAATTAATTTTTATTTCCAGTGTTTTTCCTTCCTTTTAAAAGCATGTTAATTTTCTAAGATGGTTTCTGGATTCAATATTTTGAATAATGGTATTGACAGCTCTGGCTTTCAGAATATTAACCCCTCAGGCTAATTTTTTAGCTTTTCGGAGCAACTCAAATACATCTCGTAGAAATCGTTCTCCCTTATTATCATGGTTAAATGATCTGCACGGTGTTAGAAAGAGAAAACACCACGCTTTGTATTCAAATCTAAAAGTTAACCACAAAATAATTAAAATGATCAAGTTTATGAAGCCCAAGTTTACGAAAGCAATTTGAAAAAAAAACTGTGGAACTTAAGGAAATTTTTGTTAATTATTTTTTCATGAAAAGACAAAAAAGTGAGTTGACGATAACCCCATCTCCTTCCCCTCCTCACTACCTTCAGCCTCACAACATACACCAATTGAGGATGCACAGTCTCACCGGCTCCAGACAGGAGTCCAGCAGCCGGATGGGACTTTTGTGAGCTATACACATAAAAAAATATAAGACGGCTGCACCAAAACTAAACGCGAAAAACCACATAAAGAAAATTAACGCCTACATACATACACTTCACCACGATCTACACATCTGCCCCATCATACTGTAGCGCCTTCACACATAATGGCTAGAGAAAGAGGAATCACAACAGACAACCAAAATTTAATTAGGAAGTCTTAATTCATGTCTCACCACAAAGTGAATCATTTTCGACATAAGGCGTCGGCTTTACGACGAAAGCGACCAGCCAGAAATCTGAACGGCTTCCTGTAATCTGCGGCACGATTCAGCCGCCCTATTGGCATGCTGATTAATTTCAATGAATTTCAATGATGTCATTTACTTCCCAGGATGTTATGGTATTAGTTTCCAATGCTCTTCTTTGAGATACTGCCCCCATCAATGGATATGAAGGAATCCGATTTCACCCAGAAAATTTTCATCAGGATCCATTTCTTGTGAGTCGTATAGCAGGATAATTCACTCGAGTCTCGTATTGACCAATAAGGGATGACAGCGGCAAATTTTCTAGAAATGCGTACTTTTGAATCGTGTCCTATCAATGTTGACCCCTCAGGCCTCGCGTCAATTTTGCTGGAAAGCCTAAATATATCCGCTTTGTTATAAAATTCAAATAAATGCTATTAAATGGAATATTTTTGAACATTACAAACAGTTTTTGAAAGGTGATGAAATACGCTTTCAAATGTTATAATTTGAAATAATCATATAATTTTTGAATTATAAAAATGTTTAATGGCAAACATAAAAATGTTTTAAAAATGGCTCAAAACCTCACGTTTGCTCTAACTAAAATTACTGGACAAGAATAAAAACACACCCATAATTTATTAGACAAATGTATTATAAACGTTATCAACATATCGCGTTTTTGGCCATTTCACGTAAAAATTAATAATAAAATTTCATAAAGTTTCGTAAATTTTAAAATTTAATTTAAACTTTTAGATATTAATACATAGCGTGGTGTTTTTCCTTTCTAATGCCTTTAGATCATATTTCTCTCTACAATAGTAAGGGAGACACGTCGATTTCTATGAGACCAATATGAGTTGTTCCCAAAAGTGAACAAATTAGCCTGAGGGTTAAAGGCTTTAACGCCATTCACCATTTGAATCGCTGATTATTAAAAGATACTTAAGTCCATAAAAGTACATTCCGAGAAAATAAAAATAAATATGTAAAAATCGAAATCAATGCTTAAAAATAAAACACATTAGATATTTTAGTAATTTTTCAATAAATTTTGTTTTCAACAAGCTGTTTAAAAGTGATGGACTGAGGGTGTTTTATTAATCAAGCGAAAAAAACATTTTTATTCTTAAATTATTGAATCTAAAACATCAATTTCATTTGTGTTTTCGCCTTCTTCCATTTGATTACTTCATTGTAAAAATTGAGAGTTATTGAAAATTAACGTCATTTATCTTTTTTTTAAATTTATTTGTATGTATCCTCGTGGATAGGTTTTAACAGTAGGCATTATCGAAATCCTTAATAACAAAGAACCTGGTCCAGGATTAATTGGTTTTAAAAATCAGCCGAATTTTCATATATGTTTTTTTGTACCATAGAAGCGTATGGCAGAATTTTTTTGTATGTCGAATGGTAGATCTGAGTTTAAACAAAAATATTAAAAAATAAAACGAAAATTTTCATTTATGGACAGAAGTATCTTATAATCAGTGATTCGTTAGTTCTGAAGACATTCACCACGTTTACAAAGCAATATTTTATTATGCTTTTCGTGGAGTTGAATAGTTTAGGAATCCCAGATTCAACCGCTTCATCCCGCCTCGTGTAAAGATAGGGCATGCTTCATTTCGTTCTGTTGGCGCAGGATTAAAATGCACCCAGCTGCGCACTGCCGCAAGCGAAATTATTTAATGGATCTGACATCCGCAGAACAAAGCTCGCCGGATTGTGGATATTGTGGATGCGCCGATTGTGGCACGTGTCGGCTCCAACCAACCTCCAACCTTGGGCCATCTCTCCAGCCCTGCCTTCTGCCTTGGCGCAACTATTGCACCCGACTGTGTCATATGGAGGATGCATGTCTCAAAACACTGATTAAAATCTCAAGGCGTGATTGATGTCTTAGTTAAGAGAAACTTCGCATGATGCTCTCGTTGTTTTCAATTTAATCCTAATCTTATTTAATGAATACAGCACAATTTAATTTAAATCTCACATTTAATGCGTTACACAAGACTAAGGGTGGTTTTCACCATCCTCTTGATAAGCGCTATCCATTGAATTGCGTATTATTTTCGATTTACGATTGAATGATTGATTAATTCATAAAAGTCCAACTTATTTTTTTAAATTTTTTTTTATTATAATGAATACTTCTCGAAAGGGTGGTGAAATATCTCTCTAAACCAAATTAAAATATCCCATTCAATTAAAGAAATTGCTGTTAAAAATGCTTATTATGTATTTATTGATATTTTGTGCCTACCTTAAAAACTATATTTGATTTATTTTAAATTATAAAAATTGTTTATTAAAATGTTTAGTTTGTAATCAAGTCTTTGAATTATACGATATTTGATGTATACAGAGGTCGCCACCTATATAAAATTTCGGCCTTGTGAGAAAAACCATAAAAAAAGTAGAAAAAAAACCATGTTTGCACAGTGATTAAAAACTGTATTATTTATTATTGAATTTAACTACTACGCAGTAGGTATAGAGGCTTACTCTGAAATAATGTATTCATCTCTATTTATGGAAATAACATTTTGAAGTGATGAGTTTTGAACTCTTTTTAGCCTTTATCAGCGTAAATAATGTTGAGAATTCTGTTGGTCTATGTACATTTATGTTTGATAACAAATTGCTTCATTCACTACGTGACATTGTGCACATTTATCAGAAAATTCGTCAGAAATTGAGTGCACAGGTGCACTTATAATATTTTTCCTTGATTGTTTTTTTATCAGATTCCGTACAAACAAATCGACCTGTGTCGTGGAAATAATTTTGTCAATATTCAACCAATTTATTGATTCCGACCTTTCAATTTATTATTTATTTCACATTTATTCGACATTTTCTCAATCGTTAGCATCAATAACGAGGCATACCTTTTCCCACATCAATTATTTTATTTTTGGAAACAATTACAACTGTTAATCATTTGCAAAATTTTACCTCAATTAATTTTCATTTTGACTGAAATCCAACTTTGTCCAACAAAAGTTATATGCAGTCAAATTGATTTCGGAAGATCCATTTTTCGCCGCGACAAAGGTTAAACTAACAACAAATACGAAAATAAATACATGTAAAATAATGTGTTCATATTCGGCCACCTATTAATCTGAATTGTCTACTGATTATGCTACAATCTTCTGGAAACTATATTTTGCCTCTGACTTCTTAATGAGACGTATTTCTCCTCTCGTAATCGTTTTCAATATGGAAGGCGGGAATGGGTACCGCCGCCCCGGGAACCTTTATTGGATAACCAACACCTCTACCATAGGTCACCCTAAGTGGTTCGCTACGTTTGGTGATTTAGCAGGGGTGCCCGGGTTTATGGGGTGAGGTTTGTCTAGGACTTGGAGGCGGATGACTAGGACACACTGAACCCCAGATACCTACCCACCCTTTAAACCTTTTTCCTTCTCAGAACTCTCCCCTCCTTTCTTTCCTTAAAAATAAACCCTCCATACAGCATCCCCAAAGATGACATAGGCCCTGAGGGAAATAATTTTACCCAGGGCCTCCTGTGTGGAGCTCATGTAAAAAAAAAAAACCCGGTAAAATTTTGTTGCCCGGTAAAGTTTTGTGTACGAAAAACCAAAGCCTTTTCTCGCGAAGTTAAATCGTGAACCAGAATTGCCGACTTTTGTGGTGTCCCGACAATCTCACTAAGAGGAGGAAGAAGGCTTCGCTCCTCCTGCTTTTAAGCTAAGTTGCTCAATTAGTCAATCCGTTGCCTTTTTAACGTTTTAGCATCATCTACCGTGTCATGAGCTGAAAATAAAGATTTTTTTTACTCCTGTCTGAATGCGGCTTGGCTATCGATTCTCTGGCGAGCTATGCTGGTTCAGAGACCGAGCCAAGGACATTGCACATTTAGAATTTTACGGTTTGATAGAACAGTAATAAATATCGATCATTTACATCAATTTGTGCTGAAATAATGTACGTTTATGTTGCTACGGCCCATTTCATTCTCCATGAAACAGTTTATGTATGGTCTTAATATATTGGGCGACGGTTTCTCGTAAATAAGCGTCGACACTTTCATCTCAAACAAATTAAATGTATTAACGTACATACTGGAGTGAAGCGAATGATCTATTTATTAGCCCTGTTAGAAAATTTCTTATTACATTTATTTTATTTTATGATGAGCGCTGTTTCAAACGAATGCAGATAAGTAATCCAATTTCTTTCATTGTTATTAATTTATTCATCCCTAATTATTTATCGAGTGTTCGAAATCCTTCGACTTTTACTAGTGGCGTAGCGCCCGGCTGTGATTTACGGGGGTAGTTTGCGAAACGCGGCGCTTTGGGAGCTGCTAGAGGCGGCGGACGCTTTACTGCGATCCTTGGCATTTGTCACCGGTCACCGCCCCTCGGCCCTTTCGCCATCGCAACCCAAACTACAAAAATCTCTTTCTTCCCGATCCTCGGACCCTTTTTCTCATTTTCTGCCACTTTTCTACCGTTTAGCTGAAATGTGACGGTTGTTTTGCAATTCCGACCCTCGTCTATTCGTTTTCTCGAACATTTCAGTATCAATCTTGGCGAGAATTCGAAATCACAGTTATCCCTCGTTGTAATGCATTCGTTTTGGAAAGGATTCGACAAAATAAATAAGGAAGAGAAAACTAGAAAAGACACGAGTTAAAAAATTAGGACCGTAGAAGCAGATAGAATTGTTGTAAATATCTTCCATTTTTAAGAATGACAAATATATAATTTCCCCCTACTTCCTTCTTTGTAAACGGAAAAAGCTGCCTCCCCAAGTGTTGTTGAATATCAAAATGAATTTTCTGGATAATTTTTAGTAGACCAGCTGACTTATCAGTTCAGTTAAATTCATCATATCAGTTTGATGGAATTCATTCAGTAAGTCGGTTGGACTGAACATGCCGTTCACGCCAAACTGACAGTTTAAGACCTCTTAAATACCAGGTCACGATTTACATAAGTCAATGTATATGTAAATTAAAATTGTAAATATTGTATAAGTAAATTGTACAACGGTACATATTAGGTAATAATGATTTTGTGGTTTGTCTATGTTTTCCGCGAAAAAGATATTAAAAAAAGGTTTATGTAAATGCGTATTAGTAAGTTAACAGATTTAGTAATGTTTCTTGAGGAAAAGTCTAAATATAGGTCATTTATAACAACTTTTTTTATTTAAAGGTAAATAAACGTTTAATAAATATATATTATCTACTTTTTTTACACATTTAAAAATCATGAAAATGGTCAATTCTATTTAATGTATTTGTTTGTAAGTTGGTTGAATTTTTTCTGATGTCCCAAGAAAAAATGAGAATTTATATCGTGGCAACGCAGTAGGAAATGGATTCCAACGTGCAGAAATAAATTGCTTCCGAAGGTGTCGCGTTGAGCATAAAGACCATCTTTATGCTGGTTTCCTCCATTTGTCACCGTCCTCTTGTGTATTTACGTCTTTTATTCCTTCTCAAGTGAGTATTTACGTCCCTCGTGCCTCCTCGAGTGAGTAATAAAATCATATGACATTACAGATTTGATCTCCTGTCCTTAGCAGGAGGTCCTTGATTTATACGATCATAATCGGCCCTTCAATCACCAGTCCAATTTATTACCCCGACAGGACGCAAGCCCTCCACAGTGTTCTTATCGTCCTGGTGATCGCTTTAATATCCAAATATATGTGATTTTATGTAGTTTTTTATGGTCTTTGTGAAAAGGGTAGGTAATTTCCCTTTTGTTCAATTTAATGATATTTTACACAATGGGCCGTAAAAATAGGTAAAGTAATTGGTTTGAAGAGTCGCATTGGCTTTGCGTTACAGTTTACAATCTTGCAGTATCTTTTTTTTCTCATCTCACAATTTATCGACGTAGACTTATGTATATTATGACTGGTATTTAAGAGGTCTTAAGGGGTTACATACAGTTGGGAGGCCCCAAAAAAAGCGATTTTTCAAGATTTTTTTTCTGAGAATACCTTTATACTTATTAATGTAAAAATTTGAACAAATATTATGGTAACTTTTAACTGTATTTTAACATCTTTGTATTTGTAAAAATAATAATTTTGAAAGCTGCTATAGCTGATATCCAGAAGCTCCTCTCAAAAAGGCATCTTGCGGTGACCACCATATCTCTAGACTGGATCATTTAAAATTAAAAAACCAAGCGGATTTCGTTAAAATAATGGATAATCTTCTAATTAATCGAAGGACAAAGCAAAACAAAAAAATGACAAAATGGCGGTTTCTCAAAAAAAAACCGATTTTCGACAAAAATTTTGGCCTAAAATTGTTTATAAAAAAAATATATTTATCGGTGAGAACTGATCTTCGAATAATAACTAAAAAAAATGCTTAAGAAGCTTGTGTTAAAATTTGAGACTGATCTTGGTCACCGACTTTAAAAATACAGTTCTGAGAAAAACGCGTAAGTTTGCCTCCTACTTTCAAATGCATTGACACGTCTTTACAAATACGCGTGTAACTTCGAAAATAATCGCCGGATTGACTTGAAATTTTCTGTGTGAGTATTTAAATATATGTACAATACGAAAATGGAATAAAAAAAAAACGATTTCTTGATAATTCTAACTGTATATAACCCCTTATACTAATAAACCAAACTGACAGTTTGGCGTGAACGGATGAAGTGTTCAGTCCAACCGACTTACTTACTGAATGAATTCCATCAAACTGACATCATCAATTGAACTGAACTGATAATTCTGGTCAGTTCAGTTTCTCATTTCTAGTATTGTCGTTACGACGTAAGCACGTTTATTTTTTCATTTTTTCCAATTTTTCCAGTTCTAAGCTAATAAGACATTGTACCATTATTGTGTATCACCCAACCACCATTGTAAAATTATATTACTTAATAAACTACCAATATTTTTTTTAAATAATACTATTTTCAAATAAGGTACCTATTATTAATCCCACCAAAGTAAATTTTCATAATAATTTATTATCTTCATTCTTGCCAATATTAGGGTTAAAATGGGATATTTTCCATGCTTTTCTATTTTGTAGACTTCCTTTTTTTATTATTATAATCAAATCATCAATTCAATCTTGATCCGTGCCACACGACACGTACGCCCAGTTTGGCCCCCTCTCAAACCGATGCAATAAGCTAGGTTTATGATGTTGCATTGATATGTTGGTCTTACTTTCAACTGATTTAAAATCAACAAACCCGTGGATCAACGAATTAATTATGTTGCCAATAAATTATTCTTATATTTCTCACAATCATTTATTGCGTATCGATCTGGTCGTCGTTTATTGGTTTGTATTTTATATGCTGTTTCGTTCTCATTGGTTTTCCATTAATGATTCTGTTATTTGAATCAGCATACATTTACATATACAATTGCTAATTTGATATCGCTTACATTTCTATATTGAAGCGCCGTGACCCTTGCGAACTCCTGAAAATAAATCACACGGTATCGTGCCCATTCGTATCACTTTTCAGTAGCTATGTGTGAAAATAATGCAAAAAATGTTTACTAACGAGTCGCTGTGTCGGCCACACTGTAATTACTTACGATAATTATTTATACCAATAATTAACTCTGTCTGATTTAAATCGGAATTGTTTTTTTGTTGTTGTACGCCGGACATGCAGAATGTTAACAAGGAAAAGTGAATTGATGTTTCTCTTTATTTTATTGGATAATTAGTTCAGAATATCTACGGTGAGGGGTTATTCTTGCAACTTTCTTTTTTGCGTCCAACATTAATGTGGTCCGTATTTTAAAAGACAAAATAGTCATTTTTATATCATTACCGAAAAATGGCTTAATTTTTGAAAACGCAGACTTTTGCTCTTAGACGGGTTCACATTTTGTTGGACCGACACTTTCGTCGTTGGTCGGTTGTCAATAGAAGTTGTTATACCAATAATATCCAAATCGACAGTAAAATCGTGAAAAACGTTCGGTAAATATGTCTTCGCCAACGGTCTTTATCGGAACCCGCTAAACGGTGCTATTTAAATACAAACGCTAATTAATATATGTACGTCCGACCATTTACCGGGTCGGCCCTATGCGAGCGCAATTAGAGTAGTCCGCTCCGGGCGCCGACTTGCCAAGGTGCCAAGGAGTTAAAGAGCCAAGGCGCTGATAATACCCTCGAGGTTTTTACTAGCACCAGGAACCGTTCCGCTCAGGCAAGGCCCTAGGCTATATAGACCGGTCAGTGGCTGAGTTGGCATCGCGTTCGTTTCCTCGGCTGGCTAAGTTCTCCTTCACGACACAAGCAACATTTTCCGCTTATTGTGGTGGTAATAGGAGATTTTAAAATATTGTCAGGTTATTCGTAACCTGGAAATGTTTGTCTTTGAAAAAAAATACAAATAAGTGAAGATAGCTTTTAGATGATCTTCACTTATTTGTATTTTTTTGTATCTTGAATAAATACTGAAAACCAATCAATCTGTTCAAATAATCTGTCAGCATTGTAAAAAAATGAATAATAATCTTTATTTTACAACCCACTAATGAAAAGCTTTCGGTTTATTAGTATTCCATTACAATTTGAACTGTTGCCTGATTACTTAATTTTTTTTATATCATAAACATCTACAATACACGTGAAACTACGCAATATATAATAAAATGAAAACTTTCATACAACTATTTTCACCATTTTAAGTTAAAATGTTTTTTTTCATTTCATAGTGTGTGCCAAACCGAGTCGCTTGGCAGTACATTCTTTCTATCTTTCCTGCGCAGAGACGGCGTGATGTTTAGTTATTTACTTCATTACTATTAACGATGTCTATAGATATCTTGAATATATCTTTTTGTAATTAAAATCACACCATCAGCGTTTTTCAATTACTTCTCAACCTCTGATATAATTCCTGAAATTTAATGGCTATTGTTTTCTGAAGACAAAAGCTTTATGTTTGGCTCTAAAGACTGTCGACCTTTTTATGGATCGTCAGGAGGGGGTTTATTTCAAGCTTTAGCCATCTCCGACCTACTATCTGGACGGTGCTTTACTTTCTTCAACCTTCTGATAGATGGTGACGTTATTGATCTAAATGTCGACTGCCTTAAAGCCGAAGCCACACGAGGCTAGGATTTCGTGCCAGGATATCAAACTATTGGTAGTATCCTAATGTCTCTAGCTACGTGCAGTAAGAACCGGCCTTGTTTTTAATCTAGTAAGCTAAGCAGGATAGTATAGTAGGATGGGAATCTAGTATCTAGGCAAGTGTGGCCTGCGAAGATAGTATGATCGGCTCCTGTGACTGGCTAGGGTGACGACGCTCCGTGTTTTATCTGACACACGATCCAAAACTAAGTAACGAGATTTAAAGTTTGTACAGTTGTATCGTAATAAAAAATTCAGTGGAATGCTAGTATTCAATTACATATATAAAGACAAGTCTATGCGTAATTCATCACTTCAAAAAATGTACAGAATTAAATATAACTGGCTTAATAATGACTACTAAATATATTAAAAATAAAATTGTCCACGGTCTTATCGAAACATGTTTTTAGCAACTCTTCTAATAATTCGTCTAATGCAACTTTTCAATGTTTCCGAGGCAACTGTTTCAGTCTTGTGTTTCTTCTGCGTCAGCTGTTCATTTTTTCCCTACGGACGTACGTGTGGTTACCCTAATCATGCAATGATTAAATTAAAATGTCAAAATTTCATAGCATCGTGTAAAACCACTCTAGTCTAGCTTGTGCCAGAAGAGTAAGTCAGGATCTTGCCAGAAAAGGACGCCGGCGTAGCTTGCTATCCTGGCTTGAAGCCCCAGCCTCGTGTGGCTCGGGCTTAAGTTAGTATTTCCAGGATGGCACAGTTCGGCTGTATATGAGGTGACCATTTATGGGTTTAAATACCATCCAGCAAAGGTTGAACTGTTTTAGATTAGATTTCGACGATACTCGGCGATGAGCCGTCCCACGATGTTGACTTATTGGACTTCACTAGTTTGGCATTTAGAAAGGCTGGCGAAGGTGTCTGTCTGTATATTTAGTATATTCCGTTATGATATTAATTTCGTGAGGCGACTTACTAATTGACCGGTATTTTCGTGATGTTGATATGCCTAATATTATTTATTATTTTTTTGTGAATATTCGTAGTCTATAAGAATAATAATACTTATTTTTTATAGCTCCATTTTTGTCAAATATCAACTCAAGAGTGTTATGTTTTATGTTGTGTTCAATGGCAGTGAGTTCGTGCAGTCCTTTTTACACGCCACTCACATTTTCCGTGTTTTGAAGTTCTATTTTTAGTAGATCTAATGCCACGTCTCCTGAGATCTGTGCAGAGTGTTTTTGTCTGACTGTTTGTAGGCTTCCTCTGATCTTAATTTTAAAAGTCTTAGATCCTTTTTCCATCTTTGTCCGAACCTTCAAATAAAGGTTCCGTAGCCCTCAGCTGGCGAACAAGAGCGCCCACTCGAGTTGTCAACTCCAGTTGGCCGTTCAAGCTTACCCGGAACACCCGGAGCAGAAGGACAAACGAATTGTACCTGTTAATTCTTTTAATTATCAACACAGGAGTATGCAATTCATCAGAGAGCCAACCTATTTCTTCAAGTATACCAAAGATTACATGAACACCAACTGCTCGTGTCAGGAAAAAAATGTTATTACACATTAGGTTTTTTGAAAATTTATGAAAAATATTTCGTGTCATGTGTAATAAATATAGATAAAATGTACAAATCAGTTGTTTACTGATCTTGGTCATTGTTAATCTGATGACATTTTTCCAATTCGTGGTTTATGATGCTTTTAATTATAAATCTGCAGTCAACTCTTTACCAGTTGGCGACGTTTGAACGTTTCGAAAAGTCGGTAATAAAATCCAGGCATATTACAATAATGATTGATCTGTGCAGATTTTTCTTCTAATATTATAAACGCTTCATATGTTCAGTAAAATTCATTGTAATTTATACGATGTTCTGTAGAAATATTTAAATATAAGGAAGGAAGGCGCAATGTTTTGGCATCATTCTTGCTTGGCTCTTGGATCTTGAATTTTTTTTTCAGTATATCTTCGTATAATGGGTATCATCGCTTTGTCGGGTTTGTTAAAAAGTAGTCTGAAACGTTGGTTTATATTTTTAAGCACAGTAAATCCACCGCTTCACCACATATCAACCTACTTGCATATCATAACGCAAACATTTAATAATTTGAAAAATTAAAGCTTTTAGATTGTTTGGAGAACGAGCTTTAGTAGCAGGTAAAACAACATCATAAATGTGAACAATTGAAGCTCAACCAGAGTTCCAAGCAAAAGTACTTATCATGTCCACAATAATGTTTTCTTAACAATTGGCCCGTTTGTTCCGGGACCCAAGTCTGAAAACTTAATTATTTCTTAATTTTCAAAGTCCTTGATGATGTGAGTTCACTGCTCGTAAAATCAGTGCAATCTTGTGTCGGATAGTGTGCATACCTTTTCCACGTTATGTCAGCTTTACCTGCGCAGACAGCTATAATCACCGGCATCGTGAGCACTAATCTCACATTCTCTTCGGAGTGAAATACCTCCTGGATTGAATACACTCGCTTTTCACTACGTAATATCTTATTAACACTACCAAGGCAGCTTCTGTTTCTATATCATTTTCATTATGAAGTTGTTGGTTTTATGCTTTAGTTTTTTAGAAGTTGTAGGTAGGTACCTTAGTTGTAACCCTAGAAACGGGGTATGAGGTATTTGTCCGTCTATTATTATAAATATATTTGCTATTTCTATGTGAGTACGAACTGCTCCCAACCGCCAGGAGTCGGTGAGTGTACGACTATATGATATCTCCAATTGGGCTATGTTGTGAGCTGAAGATATAGGGCAGAGGAAAATGGAAGGTGGGGAAGTACCTGGCTATTTATATCTGGCCACCAACCGCGGTTAAATCCATTTCAAGTAATTCTGAATGATGGGTTTTACCAGGGGGGGGGGGGGTTACTGAATGTATCTACCACTCTGAAATGTACCGCAAATGTACTACGTATTATTTTAATGAAAAACATGTGAAATAACACAAATGAATCACATAGAATTTATTTGTGCACGCCGGGATTTGATCTCCAGATTTCTAGCCTAGGATCGTAACCAATCAACAACGAAGGTCGTCCTACAAAAACCTATGATTATTGAAATGAAAACTTCTTTAGCCGCTGTGATTTGAAACGCGATGAAACGAAAAAAATCAGACTATGCAAATAACACGCGGTGGAAGTGAAACCTTCAGAAAACCAAAGTTGACAAGAGTGGGGAGACTACGAAGCACTTTTTTTTATCAATGTGAAGGATGATTTTTTCCATATTTTTGTCGTCAAATTTCATCTTATAAGTGTTTGTGTTTTCTTCTTCGGAGTCGTTTTCTTTTGTGTTTTCTTTTGCGTGTTCATTTTGAAGTGGTTTGAAGATTGTATATTGATTTTACAAAAAAAAATATTTTTTGATTTCGTGGGATTCGATCCTTGGTCCGCTGACTGTCTGCAGAGGTTCTACTACTACACTAAAGTAGATTGGCGTGGGACTGCGGATTTTTCGATTATATTGGAACCGAGTACCCGTGAAATAAATAAATGTTTTATTGTTATCTCGTTCTTTCGCAGGTTAAATCCTATAGATGTATGTGTTGGTCTCTTTTTAGTGTCGCTCGTTTCTAAAGAAGTTTTCACTTCAAAAGCTATACTAAAGAGAGGCAAACACGTACACAAACACATACACTGATTTAACCTGCGATAGAATGAGATAGAATAATCGGTCTCCTCTTTGCGCGGTGTTTCGTAGCCTCCCCACTCTTGTCCGCTTTAGTTTTCTGAAGGTTTCATTTTTACTGCGTGTGAACTGCACACAATTTTTTACATGATGTGTGTCTGTCTGTGGCATCGTAGCTCCTAAACTAATGGACCGATTATGATGCGGTTTTTTTGTTTGAAAGCTGACGTGATCGAGATGGTTCTTAGCTGCAATTCATGAAAATCTGTTCAGGCGTTTCAAGGTCATCCATTTTTTTTTGTTAAGGGGTTAGGCCACCCTAGAGGCCGAAAAAATAGGCTATTTTCGAATTTTTTCCAGAAATATTACAAAATAAATCGAGATTCCAATATTAAGCATTTATTATACATATTAATGACTGTATACAATTTTTTTTTGAAGCGATTAATTTCAAAATGGCGGCTGTACAGCATTTTTCCGAATACGTCTCCGTTTTTTTAGGGTCCACGGCCGGACAAACAACTCCCGTAATTTTTTAATTATAAAAATATTTTTTTTTATTTTTTTATTATTTTAAATGGTAACTGCTATAGAAGGCCTAACCCCTTAAGCGTCCTTGAGGTGATTTTTCACAAAAACGGCGCTCTACAAATTTTCCAATTATTATTATACAAATTTGCCTAAAAAATCATCAGGTAATTGTTAATAACAAATGAACCATGCAATATAAAAAAAAATCCTACGTACTTCTATAGACAATGTATTTTTGAAGATATATTCAAAATTTCAAGTAAATCGGTTGAAAATTGTCTGAGTTACGTTTCCGGCAAACTTAAAAAATGCTGTTTTGAGATACACGCGTTTGAAGTTTTGAGTAGTAGTAATAATTTTGCAATACCTTCAATCTGCGATGCCCGCACCGTACAATTGGCTATCTAGATTATCGTCCTGCTCTTGCTTTTCTTTTCTGCTTGATATTAAAGCGATCCTTATGTCATCCTTACCCGTTCAGACAGCGATCTCTCTGAATGCTTTATGCGCTGTTAGTCGATTACTTTTGTACTAAGTACTAAACTAAGTACTATGTACTAAAATTCGAAAATTGAGTACTTGATTTTTTCCGACCATAATCTTTTAGGACATCATTTTTGAGGTCTTAGGGGACAATTTAAAAAAATAAAAATAATAACGATTTTTCGAAAATCCTAGGGTGGCCTAACCCTTAAGCATAAACATTCGTCGAAAGACAAGAATATTCACCTTAAAAAGTCCGAGACCGAAGTTGGGTTGTAATTAAATACAACCAAGTTAATGCTTTAGGGTTTTTAAAGTCTATTCACACGAATTTAATATAACCCGCGGTAAATTCACCCACCACACTAGACGAACGTGAAACATTCTCTCCTTGTTTTAAACTGCAGCACTAAAAACTTCGTCACAGTATTTTATAACATCCCTCACCATCCCTTAGCTTGCTTGCCTTCCCTAGTTCACATTTCCCGGCTCCCCGCTCACAGTACTCACAGCTCGCGGCGCGGTATTCTTCAACCGGAATACGTAGCGCCTGTCGTCGTTAAATCCACGGAAAATGTACCAACTCTCGTCGCAGCCGTAGCTCGTGCACTGTAGCATGTAGTCCTATGTATAATGTATATCCGGCAACACCTGACTGTAATGCCAATTGGCTTGATTCAGCCTGCGTGCCTGCAGATTTGGCTGTGGGCTATGGTGCAAGCTCCGCGCTTATACACTAGTCTTAGCGAGGATTACAGGTTTGGCGAAGACGGATTACGTCGTGAATTATTCAGTGATTCTGTAACACACTATTTATCACCACACTTGGAACTTATGTGTGTAAATATATACATGGTATATCACATAAAATGTTAGTTATATCACGTAGGATGACCCGTGGTCGAGGGTTAAGGCTCTTGACTCTCAATCCGTCGCGGGATCGAATCACGGCGTGCGCAAATAATATATATATTTTTTTTAATGAAAAACAAATAACTTTGTGTAACAACCACTATTTAATTAACAACATGTTTCGAAAACTATGTTTTCTCCCTCAGGATAATAAGTTAATAAAAAATAACAAAAGACAAACAAGTATAGACTAATATTAGAACATAGACAAAATATTAGAAAGGAGAGGTGATTAATTACCTAAAATATATATCATAAAAAAACAATTATATAAAATAAAATATAAAAATTATTTTAGAATCGGTAAAAAATTACATTAACATAATAAAAAATCATTTAAAAACAAAACAAGAAGTCTAAATAACAAAATAAATTATTATAAATATAAGTATTAATACGAAAATAAATTTAAAAGATGGCTATTTTTAAAAAACGTTTGGTTATTTATAATATTTAATTTACTATTAACACTTTTTCTAATTTCTAAAATTTCTAAATTATCTAATTGTATACCCGTTGTGTTAGTGTGTACAATTTTTAAACCTTTATTAATATCAAAAGAATGACCTGTTTCCAAAATGTGTTTTGCAAATTCTGAATAATTATTATTATTTAAACATCTTAGATTTTCCTTAACTCTAATGTTAAAATTTCTAAAAATTTTAACATTTCTTAAATTTTCATTAGATTAATGATGACGCAACAAAGTAAATTTGCCTATTTTGAAGAAATATATTTTTTTCATTATTTTGTGTTATTTCACAATTAATTCATTTTAAAATAATATGTGGTATATTTGCGGCACGTTCGTAAGTGGAAGATACTCTCAGTATCGCCCTGGTGTAAAACCACCTTTCTGAATTGAAACGTTGCTTGAAATGGCTTTAGCCGTGCTTGTTGGCTAGATCTGAAGAGCCAGGTACTTCTTCATCTTGCTCTTCCCCATCTCCTCCCCTCCCCACTACCTTCAGCCTCACAACGTACTCCTAATATTTTTTGATTAATTTGTGTTATTTCACAATTAATTCATTTAAAAATAATAAGTAGTATATTTGCGGCGCGTTTCAGAGTGGAAGATACTCTCAGTATCGCCGTGGTGTAAAACCACCATTCAGAATTGAAACGTTGCTTGAAATGGCTTTAGCCGTGTTTGGTGACTAGATCTGAATAGCCAGGTACTTATCCACCTTCCTCTTCTCCATCTCCTTCCCCTCCCCAATACCTTCAGCCTCACAATATACTTCAATTGGGGATGCCATAGTCGCACTGGCTCCAGACGGGAGCAACTGAGACTCTTGTGAGGCATTCACATAAAAAAACCACCCGAAATTATAATTATCATAAAGTTATAATTTTTTTTACCTATTTCAAACTAAAACAGATTTCCAAAAAACCTTTAATAATAAGTTGACATGGTTATCAAACGAATTTGTTTACAGTGTTGATTTTTTGTACCTGTATAGACTGTTTTTTTGCTTGATGCATTTGATTGAAAAAATGTTTAACACTTTCGTTATTCTCTGCACACACCTTCTCTAAACCAACTGCACATCGTAAAGTATGCCGGAGGGCAATTGACGGGGCATTAACTGTCATGGAACCAAGACGTAGCAATATTGTCAATCCGGTAATTGCTTAATTTATACATCACCGTTATTGTGAAAAATCACATCTAGGGCGCTTTACTTTTCTTTACAACGTTGAAATGGGTTTTTGATCTTTTACGTTGAATGATTTTCTGGAGATATGAATTTAATATTTTCCTCTAATTTCTTTTTTGATCTAAATTTTACGGATATGATTTTGCGAGGAGTGTCGCTCTGAATTCTTTTGAGCTTTTAAATCGTCCTAGTTAGTTAGGAGGGAGTTTATTCCAAACTTAAATTCTCCTTCTCCGAACATAGTATCAAAACTGCCTTTTGTTTTATTTTTTTTATCTCTCTGTAGTTGATGACATCCGTTACTCGCTTTAAATACCATCCAGCAAAGAGGGTGGTGTGAACTGAATCCTCTCGGAACACCTGCGCCAGGGCAGATTTCTAAGTGTAATATTTAATTAAATGAAGACATTATGAGCGAAACTCAATCGAAAATCTGGAAGCAGAAAAATCAGAAAAAGATATTTACACCTCTGGGACTCGAACCCAGGACCTCCCTACTTTCCGGGTTGGGTGTTCTTATCCACTGAGCTAAGGTGTCGATATCCAATTCGGTCACCTTTAACTGTACCATACTTCGACTAAGAACCACCCATATTCTCTTCATTTTTCTTAACCATATTTTAATACCATTAAATAAAATGGATAAAAATTTATCCAGACACCATCTAGATTGCATTTAGTTCGAGTTGAATCTTGCAATCATACTCAAAGATGGTAGCCAATAAAAATATGCGTTAAGAAAAATGAAGAAAATATGGGTGGTTCTTAGTCAAAGTATGGTACAGTTAAAGGTGACTGAATTGGATATCGACACCTTAGCTCAGTGGATAAGAGCACCCAACCCGGAAAGTAGGGAGGTCCTGGGTTCAAGTCCCAGAGGTGTAAATATCTTTTTCTGATTTTTCTGTTTCCAGATTTTCGATTGAGTTTCGCTCATAGTGTCTTCATTTAATTAAATATTAAAGTTTGAGGTTTTACTCATAAAAAGTTAAAATAAAAAATAATAATATTCATCCCAGATTTCTAAGGTCTATATTCTATGTCGTAGATTAGTTACAATATTCTCCTGACGAAGGAAGGGTGCTTCCGAAGCCGGTAGAGTGCTAATAAAATAAAAGTGGTCTACAACAAATTTATGTGTTTTTTTATTGTCGTCTGATATGATTTTACCCGCCGAAATATTATAAAAAATATGAAATAATTTTTTTTTTTTTTTTAATTAAATGAAGACATTATGAGCGAAACTCAATCGAAAATCTGGAAACAGAAAAATCAGAAAAAGATATTTACACCTCTGGGACTCGAACCCAGGACCTCCCTACTTTCCGGGTTGGGAACCCTCCCAACCCTCCCGTTGGGAAAACTCCCAACCCGGAAAGTAGGGAGGTCCTGGGTTCGAGTCCCAGAGGTGTAAATATCTTTTTCTGATTTTTCTGTTTCCAGATTTTCGATTGAGTTTCGCTCATAATGTCTTCATTTAATTAAATATTACAGTTTGAGGTTTTATTCATAAAAAGTTAAAATAAAAATAATAATGAAATAAATTCGTTCATTTGTAAGTTATTATTTAAACTGGAGTATCGTAGGTATTATATTGTACAATCTGCACATGAAAGGACATGTAGGTAGATCAATAATTCAGTCGTCTCTGTTGGAAGGTTTTTCTGCACGGGCTAAGTGAAAAATCCCGTGTTTTAATATTTACGCGACTTCGGGTGAAAGGTCGACCTCCCAATTGCCCAGATGTCCCGAGATATTCGATTATTTCAGGTGTAGGTTATTGATAAAGTTTATTGCAGCTTAGCAAAATATCTCACATAAATGTTCTCAATTACCGCAGCCGTAAAATACGACACCCTGATATATTATTTTCACAGTTTTATAGGTTTTCCATTAAACGATCCGATCGTTCTTTATTATGATTGTTTTACAATTTGGGTACCGCCGCCCTGGGAACCATTTATCAATATAAATATGATAACCAACACCTCTGCCGTAGGTCACTCCAAACGGTTCGCCACGTTTGGTGATTTGGCAGGCGTGCCCGGGTTTATGGGGCTAGGTTTTTCCGGTTCTTGACGGCAGTTGCGCCTACCGACCCATTGCGTGACGGACCAGATCAGTAGAGACTGGTAGAGGGAGACCTTTTGAACTCTCCAGCAGGACTCTCTCGACCCATCACCTTGCACCTCAGTGGAAAGGATGGGTTCGTACGTCCGTTACTCCTGGACATTTTAATTTTTTTAAAAGAAAGACAAACATTCCCGGGTTACGAATAACCCAACAATAATAATAATAATAATTGGACAATTTGTAGAGCGCCGTTTTTGTGAAAAATCACCTCAAGGGCGCAATGTTTGCGAATCTCCTAGAATGCCGAAAATGTTGCTTGTGTTGTGATGGAGGACTTAACCAGCCGAGGAATCGAACACGGGACGCTCGGGTGGGACCCAAACGTGATGCCCACTCAACCACTGACCGGTCATTGGGTCACATACTGACTCTTAGATTCCTACTCATACCTCTTTCTCGGAACTTTCTCTCGTTCCTCTTCAAAAAAAATCCTCCACACGGCACATACATCTCAAAAGATGACAGGGGATATCATCAGTAGGCCTGAGGGATATTATATTCCTTAGGGCCTCTTGTGTGAAGCTAATGTAAAAAAAAGAAAAAAACAAAGTTTTACATCGTCGCTTCGTAAATATTTTTTTGGATTATCGTTGTTAAGGAAATACTAGACGAGATATATACATCCTAGGATAGTTCCAACCACTAAGAAAATGTGCACCTGAATATCGTTTTGAAACTGTATGCGTACCTAGATAATAATGTCCCAGGACCCAGGACCGTTGAGTATAAAACAACTCTTAGGTACTTTATATTCAAAAAGTCTTTTTGTATGTAGAGTTGTGTGTAGCTATGAATCCTTCCGACCTTCGCTGAGAGGACATAATGTGATTGCTTAGTTAGTAATGTATAAAAATAAATGCTTCGGAATATTAATTATTTATTAAATGTGTACAAGTGTTATTATGTCATGTTAGGTCGATATTAGTTCCTAGCTAGGCAGCTTGCCTGTTGTAAGAAACCACATGCTCGTGAAAACGTCAAATGAATTACTCTGCAAAAGAAATATTGGTTTTATTACTAAAACAATGTAAAACAAAAGGTTTTTTCTAGTTTTACGAATGGTTTTAGAAATATTTTACTTAGTACCTATGAGCTATCAGTTTTCCCTAAGTAATATGTTTTTTCTAAATTGCTTAGTATTAACCACATTTATTGTTCATAAAACCTACATGTTTCGTAAACAATGCTATTTATTTTTAAAATAACCCTGATGAAGCAATCTATTAATTTTGAATTAAAATAATGCCAAAAAATAGCTTGCGGTGTTTGAAAAAAAATTTAATCAAGATATATTTTCCATAATATTCATATCACATTCGCACGTAAACATTCTGAAACGATATTACCGTTTTATTAAGTTAATAGGTTTCCTGTCTTTCATTTCCTACCTCGTGCGACATGTCACTAACTTCTGTCACAGGAGGAGAGGGGTCTTAGGGCTCACGGGCTAACGGAGATATACCCGCCCCTGCCCGGCTCATGTCTCCCCGCCCCGCATTGGTATTCTTGACACATATTTAAAATCCAGCAATTTGAACGTCAGAACCGTTTAGCGAATTAGTATTCTCACCCTGGCTCCCCATTCTATTACACCATTTGGTCGTGTTTTTTCATGGTGATGACGTGCAGCGCCTCATATTACCTCCATTACACAAAGGTGGCGATTTTGCTTCAAATGGTGGCCTAATGGTTATTTGATCGTGGCGTTTTGTTGATCGTTTGGGGCTGTCATTCCGAATTAATGACATATCTCCAATATTTATGCGTTCTTCGGGTTGAACAGTAAACATGACACCTATTTTTATGGCGGTACTCTTTACATAGAAACGATTAAAGAATAAATCTGTTCCCTAAAGGATAAACTACGTAAGTCTATAGCTGTGTGTGGTTTATTCTTTAAGGTACAGAAATATGATGACTACACCATCAGTACTACGCTTTCCGGTGGGGAATTTGTTTATTTATTTGGGACTGTTAATGTTTTTACAAACTTCAATTGTAATTAAAAGCTTCGTGGTTGAAAGAAATAATGTGATATAAATAAATCTTTCCAAAAACGTGTATTATTTTTAATTAATTCCTAATGTCTACATGAAGAAATAAAAACTGTTTATTTTTCAAATACAGACAGAGTTACCGTAAACATTAATGCCATATCCGTTGCCAAACCACAGCTCATTATCTTTGATACGTATTCCGAGTAATTATCGGCCGCCTCCTCTTCTCGTTCCTGCTACAATTTCCTCACCAGCGCGCAAGTCAATCAGGCGGCCGGAGACCGCTATCCCAACAAATTGTGCTTTGTTCTTCGCCGCTCCTCTCAATTTGTCCTGATGTGCACTCCGCTCGAAAGGACCTCCGGCGTTGCTAAAATGCAAATGAGGACCCCTGTAAGTATGCAGATTTAGTGGCAGCTTTGTCGCGGCCGCTGATGACGACCACTGAGGTATGGTGACAGGGTTGAGGACGAAGGGCAGGAGTTGGAAAGGGGCAGGGTCATGCAGCTTGGGCTAACTTTATTATTGTGTTTGGCCGGTTTTCCTCTACCGGCCAGCTATATTATACTTGTTCGAAACAGTTTTCGGCCCTGCGCGACAACACCGCTGCACGTACTTGCCAGGCGGTGGACAAATTAAATCTCACTGAGATAGTACACAAAGCTGCCGTAGAAGGGAAGGATGAGCACGGTTTTCTAAATTTGTTAGTTAATTAATCCTGTTCCAACTTGTAGCCAAAAATATTTGTTGACGTTGTACTACTCTAATTATTGTAATAAGACCAATAAATAAAGTTTGTAGTGCTCTCTTCAGGAGTCGTATTCGAGATAGAAGATGATTTCCCAATATTTTAAAGCTTTTATCTTTTTTATAATTCTTTTGTATTCTTTGGGGGATTTCAGTATATCTAAAGAAGCTGTGTAAAACTGCGTAGGCGGGAACAGGAGAGACGACGTCTTTTAGACGCTATATCATAATGAATCTCTGAGAACAATGTTTTGAATTTCAAAAGACGATAGAGACATAAAATCTTAATTACACATAACTTTGTCTCGTTCTCTTAACGAACCGCGCTTTGCGTCCAAGTGATACAAATGATAATTATGTCTTGTGTTTAAATTACGTTTAGACAAAGACAAACCTCGGTGAATTCTCGTCAAGATCCAATGAACAGTTTAATTTACTTTGTCTTAACAATACTTTACCATCTTCTCGTAAAGTTTGATTTATACCAACTAATTCGTTTAGATCACAAGTTCTCAACCTTAATTTGCTCACTTTGTGAATATTTTTTTTCCAAGCGCCCACCAATTTTTTTTACGTATTAGGGGTGGAGGTGCAATCAATAATTAGATTAAAGATATATTAAATTATATCTTATATCTTTTAAAAAAGCAATTATTTTGTATTTTAAGTACCGGGTGGCTATCTTCTTCCTTATTGTATTCATGATAGTGATAATAATATTATATAACAAAAAAAGTTCATATCCAATTTAATGTAGGTCTAAATGTAATGGAATCTTTCAGTTCAATTGTCATCCACTTCCCGAACTACCGAAATATGTGAATTTTCGCACACCTGATAAAAATAATTGCACTACACACTATAACAAAAATTAACCGATATTAAAATTTACTTTGCTTTATTAGTATCTTTACCATTCAGAATAGAAACGTTGCTTGAAATGGCTTTAGCCGTGTTTGTTGAATAGATCTGAATGGCCAGGTATTTCCCACCTTCCTCTTCTATAAAAAAAAATTACGTGATTAGCGTGTTTTTTTGTCTTTTTTAGACCATATTTTTTTTACACTTCCTCACTTCCCCACTTCCCCACTGTGCCATCTCAACGCCCCTAACTTTCTCTGGCTCTTCTACTGCCCCCCAGAAAGCCTCGAACACCCACAAGGGTGCGTTATCGCCCACGTTGAGAACCTATACTTAAGACTGACGAATTATCAGACGAGACGACTTTCCGATTTTTTGTTTTTACATTTTTGGAAAAATAATCGGATGTTTGTCTTGTTAAGAGAATTGTTAACTTTATGAATATTAAATAAAGTCAAATGAAAAAAGGGCTTATCTGTTAATTTCAGAATTGTTCAGGAGAGCAAAAAGAAGGTTTCGACCTAGTTATTTATCCGACATATTTGGACAGTTTTCTCGTTTTAAACGAATTTATTTTGCTCCCCAAGGTGTTGTCTTTTAAACTTTAAAACACACGTGTTAAGTTTTTAATGTAATGGAAATTTTTGTTAAAATATTACAAATGGGCTCTTTTGTCATCAATTTTTTTCTCGTATTTCATTTTATGGGTTTTTATAACATACATTTTCGGAGTGGATGTCCATCATACCCCACAAGGATAAAATTATCGATAATTCACATCACAATAAGCATTAAAATTTTTGTCAAATATGGTTGATGATATTTTTGAAAGACCGACATCTTGAGTAACAGCTTTCGTACCGAGGGAACGATCTAATTATAATGTGATCTAAAACATATTGTTTCGTCACGAAAGATGTTTTATTTTTGAAGTATGCATTCCGTCCATATCCGGAGTGGGAATTGTGCCTGTAAAGCTTTTTTTTATCGCATACTACGATCATTTGTTTTCTTATTAATAGCAAATGTGGCGGCCATAAAAAATTAACTGCAAACACGTACCCACCTTTTTATAATTGATATTTCATAATGGCTATGGTATTTTCAATTGTTAGCCATACTAAATGTGACTTATAAGGTGCATAATATTATATCAGAATATGCACAGAGCTAGAACATTTTTGTAAAATTCTGTATTATTTTCTAAGGCAAAAGTGATCTAGCATATGTCAACTTTCAGAAGGAAAAATTAGAATCAATTTCGATTGCAGGAGTCGGAATCTGCTCTTGGTTTTTCTGGTACATTTATCGGTTAAATTGTGATTAATGTTTTTTGAAGAAACCTGGAAAACTGAAAAAATTGCAGATGGGTCCTTCTGCCATATGACTAAAGAAAAATGAATGCGTACCTTATATTAAAAACTTCTTATTTTCATCTTCGAGTCGAGTTTAGAACATAATAATATTAAATTTTAAGCACGATTTTAATGATGTTGGGTTTTCGTTGATTTGAAATCCAAACGTAAGCTTATTCTAACTTTGTACAAATCCTTTTTACTCTAGTGATTTATCTTTTAAAGTTCTGCAGACATTTTATTAATCTTTTTAAATGTTCAGTCATTAACGAAGAATTTAATGGCCTAAATAAGATTTTATTTAATTTTTTTCTTTGTTAAAATACATTTCCGTAAAAAAAATTCCGATGGGAGTTGAATTTTCTTTGTACAAAATCAACTCCTTTGATGTGTGTTTCTTGAGTATAGAAGTTTGTTCCCCAGATGATATTTTTTCTAGTTTTTTGTACATTTTCTTTTACACTAATAATTTTGTATCGGTTCTGCAACGTTATAAAATTACTACAATTATTTTTTTTCTTTATCTTTGTGCAAGTTTTTCTTAATGTCAAGGGACAGCTTTGAAACTATTTTTTTAGTATAGCATATAAGCTGGCAGATTACATTCTTTTCGTTCTCTTTTGTTGTTTGGATTTGAAAACACCACCTTTTCTAAAACTTGAATATATTTTTCTTGTGAAGGTAGTGCAATAATTATACAAAGACCATTTTTTTCCTAATTTTGAAATAACATGCATAAATTTTAACTAAATAAATATTTTTTTATTACTCGTGCCAGCCGTAATCACGTGATTTTATTTATTAATTAAAATACAAACTATTGTCCGTTTATTACATTAGGCACCTATTACATACATACATACATATAAAATTCAGTGTATTTATAAATTTCAATTTATTATTGTTATTTATTTTTGGGGTGTTATGCCGTGTTGCGCTACCTCCTTCTTTAGCCAACGTTTCAGACAGCGTTACAGTGTCCGAAACGTTGGCTAAAGAAGGAGGTAGCGCAACACGGCATAACACCCCAAAAATAAATAACAAAACTTTTGGCCGTGAAAACCTAAAATCATACCTTCAATTTATTAGTCAATTTTTTTTTCTTGAAGTTTGTCATAAATAAGATGGAAATAAATTTGTCATAAAATGGTACGTATTATAATATTACAATTTACATATTAAAATTTCCAATATTACAATTTGAAAGATTACAATTTTGTAATCTTTTGTAATTTAAATGGCGATGTCAAGAGTCAGAATAATAGAAGAGCATGTATGAGGCGATGTATGAATGTGAACGAGACAAGGAGTGTGTGCCAAGATCGAGTTGTTTGGTGGTCCGTCCTCTCTGCCTACCCCTGTTAGTTAGTTAACTTGTAATTTATACTGATCTTCCATTAAAAGCGTTTGGTTGTGGATGGAAGAAGAGTTTACATTTCACAAATGTACTGTTAATACAGTCAAATCGCGATCACGATCATGTAACTAAAAGACACAAAGTAAGAAGAAAAACAAATATAATTATTAGTGGCGAGCAGTCTTCCCGTTGATGATTTCTCTAAAATACTTTTTGATGAAGTTCAAATTGTACTTCGTCATAAATGCTTCTGATTTCTATTGTAGTTTATTAAAAAAGTATTTTCCTTGGTGTGTATAATGGTGTTGGGCAAAAGAAGTTTTAGTTTTTATTTGATTATATACTCCAAATACACCCTGAATGGACGAACGGCTTAGAACCGGAATAATTCCATGTATGATAAATATCAAAGAGCAGCTCTTTAAAAGCAATTCCGCGTCAGTTGTGCATTATTCTTACTGGCTTATGGGTAGGTGGTCATGGGGGTGGTTGGTTGGTAATGCTAATGGCGAGCTAAATTCGGGTCTTCGCTCCGAATCACCTGCTCTGCAAGTCTGATTCGCCGCGTCTGTGATTCCTCTCTTTATTGGCCCCGCCCACCGCCACCCTCCGCCCCCGCCCGAATAAACCGAGGATTTTTGCATTAGGACCACCAACAAATAACTACCGGGAGTCCCGACTCCTAAATGATTCGATGCGAACGAATTTACGATCGAACCCCGTTTGCGTACTCTTTACGAGCGCACATAAAACCCGCACTTAAATTTTAGCGGTCTGCTTATATTCTCGTGTGATATTCATTACGCATTTACGCTAAATTGACAATTAACATACAGTGTACTTTTTAATTATATCCCCATCGTACAACTCGTATCAATGTCTCATAATACTATTGATTTTCACTAAACTTCAACGCTGTAATAAAAAAAGCTTACCATGAGAAATCGCAAAAGTTTTGTTCTTATTTTTTCTTTTTAATGTAATATTATTATGTCGTTTCAATATGGCATTTTGTAGAAAATCTTCTCAACGGAAATACTAAATTCACTCTCTACTTTATTACGTTCCTTATTGTTTTCGTTTACCTCGTCGTAAATTATTGTTTAATATAATATAGAGAACTTTGCGACATAAGAAGCTTGTTTATTCTCATCCCTCCGGAGCTTTATTAATTAACGCGATACATTATTTCGCACTTCGATGAGTTAGAGCCCGCCTAATATTACATCGGGCGTTTCTTGTGCTCGCGCTCATAGTCTGGCATTGTCTGAATTTATAAATAATACCTAGTTTCACTTTTTGAAGCTTTATTTAAATTTCCAGCGAATTACATTACCTAATTTAATGAATGATATGTAATATATCCTCGTTGACAAACCCAAATTTTGCCTGCGCTGTATTATTTGATTGTTTTAAAGCAATATATTTTTCATTTCCGCGTTATTTTATTTTCTCTTTTCTATCGGTCTCATTGCTGTAATGAAAACAAAAAAAAAACATTCACGGAAATCGCAGCTGTACCTTTCGTTTGCACAGCACAAATATGTTCAGTTTGCGATTATATAAATTATTTAAATGCGAATTTATCGTACTCGCACGCTGTAAAAGAGCAAAATTTAGCCTATTAGTGAAAAAATATGACACTGTTTAGGGGGCAGAAAATTTAATAATATCTTTAATCTAGGTACGTTGAGATTTATTTTGACACTGCAAGATTTTCAGGATCTTGATTGATGTCCTGCTGTTGCCGAGCAGAAAAAAATGCTCTGCAGCACGAAAGAAGAATTGTGTTTGTACTTTCCCGCGTATTCCCATCATCCCCGATCTCCTTAGTTCCAGAATTCCGATCGCATACTTTCTCCCCGAAAGCTATTAAGCGACTTATTAAGGGATCAATCTCAATATGTGCTCGGAAGGCGGTGAAAGAGGATTCTCCCCCAATAATTCACCCGGGTATTTGTTCGGACGGGTAAAGCACAGAGAAATATTGTAGGTACCGTATTATTATATGATTTATATTTATCTTCATCATTTCGCCTATTTTGGATTTGGTACGTGATCTACGCCGACTCGTTGGAAGCGGGTGCACTGTTTCCTGTTTCCGTTTCCTTTTTTCCCGGCTCGGCTTGTCTTTGAAAAAACCAAGAGAATTATTTTCATAAGAAGTTGGTGCTTTTTTTTTGCTTTCCTGTATTTCTAAATAATTTCGCAATATTGCAGTTCTGAAGAAGTCTCAATGAGGTAAACATGATCTATCTCCTGTCGACGTAAAGCAATGATCAACATTTTTTAACTAATTCAGTTATTTTCAATTTGTTCGCGGACCTCAGGGGATACGGTATAGGTCTATCAATCTAAGTTGACTTCATCACAGTACTCACACAGATACATTTATTACATACAGCGTGCTTCCTTTAGACTTTATTTAAAATAAAAAAAACACTAAAGATTAATTCACAATTCAATTTGAAGCCAAAGCGCTTTGAAGTCGGTTGTATAAAATGTCTTTAGGTATGCCGAGTATTGTGTTAAATCATTTGTTTTTAAAATACTGAGGGTTATTTAAATACAGTTTATCTGAATGTGATTATTTTCAGGACGAAATGGACTCGGGATGTATTTAATTAATTACGATTATATTTCAACAAACATTTTTAGTCTGAGCGGTCACAGACAGTGAGCGGTAACAAATCAGTAATTGCACCATCAGATCAAGAAGTTACAGGAGTTTTTTTTTTTTTTACGTGAGCTCCACACAGGAGGCCCTGAGGATAATAACAATTTCCCTCGGGGCCTATGTCATCTTTGTGGATGCTGTGTGGAGGGTTTTTTTAAGGAAAGGAAGGTGAAGAGAGTTCTGGGAAGGAAAGAGGTTTAAGGAGTGGGTAGGAATCTGGGGTTCAGTGTGTTCTGGTCCAAGACCTAGACAAACCTCACCCGATGAACCCGGGCACCCCTGCTAAATCACCAAACGTAGTGAACCACTTGGGGTGACCTATGGCAGAGGTGTTGGTTATCCAATAAAGGTTCCCGGGGCGGCGGTACCGAATCCCGCCTCCCAAATTGAGTTGAGTTAATAGAACGTGAAAGATAATTCCGTCCTACACAAATAAAATCTATGCAAAATGTGAGACTCGACGTGCAGTAGGAAAAAGGGGATTCATTAAACGTAATTGCAGCGAATAAGTTAACTCAATATTTTTTTAAAATACTGATATTACGACCTTTGATTCATTGAAAGTGTATTATTCCCAAGAAGATAAATATAAAACGTAAGAAATGTTCGACTGTGCGTACTTTACTCAAAACCCTTTTTACTCCATTTTTTTACACAATTATTTATCACCCTACCTGGGTTTTGTACCTCCTCCGTTGAAGCCATTAGAATGATTTAATTCGATCCTTATTTTATTTTTAAAGTTATAATTATTCAAATGTGACGCTGTTATTTAATTAATATTTGTTTTGTTTTTGTTGCAGGTATGTACTCAGGCCATTATTCCCAAGTTGAGCCGGGCTGAGGTAAATTATTTGATTTGACACTTTTTGTGTTCCTTTTTAATTAACTCCCCCGCCCCGTGCCCCACTTCCCTCGTCCTTGACATTTTCCATTATTAATTTCCGCAATTGTGCGAGGGGTGTAATCATCTGTTCTTCCCCTTTTCAATTTAAATAAATGTAAATTATATAATAATTTTGGAACCCAGGAAACACTTAAAGGTTTCAAATGGCTTAATGGGGTGCGAAAGAAACGACTTATAATGGCAATTATTTATGTTGATTTATTATGTAACCAAATATAATGGTCTGATATAAGTAGATACAGGGTTTTCCAATAAGAGGTGTTATTTGAATAGTCCGCTATTTCGGTAGATGTCACTTTTGAAGCTGTCAATTTTTGACATTTGACAAGTAGAAACTACGCCATTGATAAAAATGGAACGATACACGCTTCAACAACGCATTGAAATTATTAAAATAAAAATGGTGAAAATTCGGCAGAGACGGTTCGTAAAACTCGAACATTTTTGGGTCGTTGTGAAGCACCTTGTCGGACCGCAATACAGAAATTGGTGGAAAAATTCGAACTGTTGGGACAACTTAGTGATGTGAAGAATAAAACCCGTGCACTCGCTCAAGAACAGCCGAGAATATTGCTGCTGTAGCCGAAAATGTTGAAGAAACCCCAGGTTCGTCCATTCCTCGTCGTTCTTTGGAATTAGGCATTCCACAAACGTCATTACACCGTATTTTGCATAAAGATTTGGGTCTTAAGGCTTATAAAGTTCAGTTAACACAAGAACTCAAGCCGGCCGATCATCAACAACATCATGTCTTTGCTGATTGGGTCTTTGAATATCAAAATAACACCTCTTATTGGAAAACCCTTTATTACATTAAAATGTATAAATGGATTTATGTGTTATTTATAGAATTCCATATAATAAAACATAACTAATTTCAAAGAACTTTCACATAAAAAAGTCACATTTCAAAGTGTCATATCAAAATTGGAACTGTTATTCAGACGACAGATGTACCTAAAAATAATTATTTTACAGACGATAACGTAGGTAGGCAGGTACCATTATTTCATAATGTATTTTTTTATTTGAATTTTTTTATTGTATTAAAATATTTGACAAATACTAGATAGATTTTTTTAAGTTTACTAACATTCAAACGGTAAAATTCTTCTTTTGAAATGTAATGATCCTTAGTCAAATATGTACCTATTTAAAAATATAATTTAAGTTTCAGATTTCAAAATTTATCTTTATTTTTCCATCCATTTTCTTCCTTTTTATAACTATTACTCATACAATCATTAGTTACGTTTTAAGAACTGTTCAAATCTGAGGCGAAATTACCTACTGACATTCTATGGACTTACGTAATAGATGCTATAACCATTAAATAATTTAATTTAATATATCTTAACTTGTATTACAGTGTACACGTAAGTCATAAAAAATATTCCATGATTTTTCACGGGTCTGTACTAGCGTAATATAATGTTTTAATACGTTTTGTTTTAAAATTATTGCGTATCTATACGTATTCTAACTGTTACGCGCAATTCGTGGGTTATTATTCGTGGGTTATATACTGTTTGGTTTATATTATGTTTATGTGTGACAGACATTTCGGCGGATCGAGCCAGCATCTACGGAATAGTATTAGTCGACGAATGCCTTCCTACCGTCTCATAAAAGATGTGCGTGAAGTTTTAAGTTAACATTCTTATTGCCTATTGTGGGGTATAGTGTTATTTTTTCTTTTACCCTTTGTTGGAAACCCCTGGTATCTAAGGCGAAGCACCACTGGTTTAGGTTGAAGTTGAACAGAATGTGCATGTGCAGTCCCACACTGACCAGGGGCTTGTATATTCGTGTTGTTTACGGTTGCATCTTGTTTCTCCGCCAGGTGAGATTCTTGAAGTTAATTGAATCAATAACAACCGTCCAATTATTCGTCAGGCAAACTGGCAAAAGTCCCTCAGTAGTCTTCTCTCCTATCCGGGTGAATTATCCCACAGAAGCGAGCGCACTTTCCCCGCAGAATATACTGGGGCAAACACTTAACCAAACGACCGGAGATTAAATGGAGACTAATAACAAGAAAATGTGCTTTTTGCGAGATTACGCTCTGGCTTTGTAGGTAATGTATGTATCCCGCGCGAGAATGGTGCCCACCTGACTATACCTGCCGAGGTACGGGGGCCGCGCAGGTGAAACAAAAAAAGCTCATATTTTTAACCACCGCAAAAATACTGTTATTAGTGTAAGTTAGTTGGTGCATGCGGTTTGGTGTGTAGTTTATTCTCATGGAATAATGAATTAAAACGGTGAATTTCTGGGTGAGCATTTTGTTAACTGATCATTTTGATGAAGCATTGGTTTAGTTGTTTACCTGCCATTAAATAGTTTATAGGGTTTTCCTACAAAGTACCACGCATTAAATTATAAAGACTGTCTTTAACTGTGTTAGTTCTCTTAATTATGAGGCGATTCGAAAATAATGAAAAGCTAATGTAAGCTTAAAGAAAACTATTTAAGAAAAGATAAGCTTATGAATTTTACATCAAGAGCGGTTGAACGAAAAAACTAACTAAACTGTACTGAGGTTGTCAACCTTTTTGAAGCTGCGTATCCCTTGACTCTTACCACATTTTTTTTGTATCCCGTACCCTCTATCCATCTTGTGTACACGTGTAATGAAATACATGTTTCATTTGTAATTTTTCAATACTCTCATTATTACATGAATTTAACAATCAAGTCACACAAATACATCTAATGCAATTTTATGCACAGTTTAACACGACTTCGAGCATTTTTAACCAGCGATTCTACATGCGAAATTGAACAAAACACGATATTGCGTACCCTCAATTTTATCACAGGTTGAAAACCGCTGCACTACTAGAGAAATACAGGGTAGTAGGGAACGTCCCTTGAAGACATGGCACGATGAAGTAAAATAAGTCCGGTCATGTCAAGAAACTCAAAACAGTTTGTATGAGTTAATATAAACACATATATGGGAATTTTCGCCAAAGTTTGTATGCAAATGTACAAAATTTAAAAGAAAACATTAAACAAATAATATAATTGTTTATAATTTTATAAACTACTAATATAAAAGCCTTTTAAAACGGTGTTGTAAAAAATATATATATTATTACGGTCACGTAATTTTACTAACGGACTCTATACCAGTAATGTTAAACGTGATTTTATTCAATATTAGTCAAAATTTATATAAAATCGCTATATTTTCCAAAAACGTAATGCGTAAGCTATTTTATACACCACAAAATTAACATTATACATCTAAAGTTAATTTAGAAATCTGACTTTGTTTTATTAAAAGTGGAAATGGGTAATGGTAAAAACACACTGCCTCTTGATAATTAATAATAATTTATTAATTTAAATATGTTTGCAGGTTTTATCGATGTATTTGACTGATTAAATAAAATAAATTAATAAATTTGCATGTTGAAAATATATAACTTAAATATATACAATATTGTGCAAACTAAAAATCCAATCAAAATCGTGGAACATGTCAAAAACGCAAAATATACGAAAATACCAAATGCGAATGAGGCAGTGTGTGCCAAGACCGTGTTGTGTGTGGCGTTTCATCCTCACTGTCTATACTGGAAAAAGGGTGGTGGTCAGTTAGTTTAGTTTTTAATTACGTTTTGCGTCTACCATACACTCCTCACCCGAATATTAGATAATAATGTTTTACTATACATACTGAGTATAATTTGTTTGCCTTCTTTGAAGGTCATTTTGGATGATATTATCTTATTATTCTACGTAGGTGAGGCGTAGCTATCTCGTCTCGTAAAAGCCGCAACGGTTCAGTTCATATCGTCATAAACCGTTTTTTCGTGTTTTTATATTATAATATTTTTTATCATTCAAATTTATTCTTTGTCAAGCATGTTTTTTGTCAGTGGTACAATTGTGATTATAGGTTCACAGTATTTTTAAAATATAATTTGGCTAACTCCAATGCTTTAATTCTTTATTTACAATATATATATTTTTTAATAATTTAAGTCGAAATCGTTGGTATTATGAGAACTAGCGCAGACCTGTAAAAATCACGGGAATTATAATTGTAGAATTTGTGAAGCTGAAAGTTGATGTAAAGAATTCATCAGAACAAGGACAATTGCTATAGAATGATCAAGGAAAAAACATTCATGAAATGTGCTAATTTGCACTTGTATTTAAAAACCGTAAGTAACAAACCGTAAGTTTGTAACGAACTCCACAGTTTTGCATTAGGCGCGGCGTCGTACATGTACTTTATGTCAGTTTCTTGAATTTCAGCCGTACAGTGCTGGGGTATTAATTCTATCAGATTATACAAGCACTTTATCGCTTGTTAAATTCTTGACATAATCGGTTCGAATTTTTAAAATGATACTGAAATTCCAAACCAATCCAGGTTCGTTGAACCAGAGTTACGATCACTCACGAGCGAAATTAATATTTTTGATGATGAAAAATTACGCTGCCTTTGACTTTTTGGCATTATATTATAATTCTGCAAGCTCACGCGAATAGTGAAAACCCCTTTTAACATAATTTTAGGGAAATAGTTTTCGTCAGTCATTCAAGTGCGGCGAATCCTTTGCTTTCAGCGCGGCAGCTCCGTGGCACCCGCAGCACCTCTCCGGGAAGCATGGCGTCACTCCGAACATTAATCATTTAAAATGGGCGGTGAAAGCCTCTTCTTTTGTGCCGGACCTCACGGCACTGCGTTAAATATTACAATCATTTAAGCCTTTCATCCCTCACTCGGAAACAGATTGTGAAAATTTCAAAAGTACCCACGCTTCACAATGAGCGGAATTCAAAGCGCCGGCCAAAAAATCTCGGGGTACTGAATTTTTTTCAGAATACTAATCATGTTGTATTATCCTTTCTTCCCCTTTACGGATTTTATGCCATGTGCATGAGGTCGCTTTTTGTACAAGTGTTCTTTGTTTATAAGTGACACTGTATTGTATTTTATTTGGCTACCTACGCATTTAAATTACAAATATGTTTCGTAATGCTAAAAACACTCAGTCGAAAAATAATAAGAGAAAAGTTAAATATGTCGATCTTTACTAATGTCACAATTTTCCTCAGTAATAACGCATCATGAATCTGGTTTTATTATTGTCTTGCATGTCTTTCGGTCGTGTTAGAACTTTTGAACGATATACTTGAAAAAAATCCATGTTGGTTCTATTTTTTTTGCGGCGTTTTTCATACAAGATTTAATTTTGGATTTGGGGCCAAAACACCCAACCAAACTGAATAATTATTTTGTTAATCAAAATGTATTGCAAATATCTAGTAAGTACAGATATGCACTATTTTTATCGTAAAATATAGGTAATTAAAGAAATAATTTTTTCATGATTTTAGAGGCAACTTTGGCATTATTTTCGAATTAATTATAATCATTTAAAAATGAGTTATTGTACTACTAAGTAAATATAATGAAAAATAAAATTAAACGGCATTTCTTTAGAAAGAATTTTTTATTTATTAACGACAAATTTGTTTTAACAATGTTATGAAAAAATGCATGCCAACAAACCAAAATGCTATTTTTTAATCATTTTTTATTTTATGTTTCATCTTATTTCTACAGAAAATAGAGCAATTTTTTTTTAATAATTATTTTTAACTCACTAATAATTGCCAAAGTTGCCTCTAAAATCACGAAAACTTGATTTCTTTAATTACTTAAATTTTATAATTTAAATCATAAATAAATTAAGTAGCACACATCCGTACGAGATATTTGCTGTACCTACCTTTTGGTTAAAACATTTTTTTTTTTTTAGTTTGGTTAAGCATTTTGGCCTCAAACCAAAGTCTTGTATAAAAAGGCTTTGCGCAGTGCGCAGCCGTCCCCCTTAAGGCGTCGCATCCCCGCCCAAAAAGAAGAAGATGGAGATATATGTAATTACGAATGTTGGAGAGAGCGCGCTAATATTTAAAACGATAAAATTGAAGCGAAATTTGTGAAAATGTTTCATAAAACACGACTCCCTTAAAATAGAGTAGAAATCTCGTGAGGAACATCTGAAATAGCATTTAAAGAAACGGTGTGAATTTTTTCATACGTATAACTTCTAAAATAAATTAAATGAACGTGTTTATGACCATTTTTAGAGAATACTTTGCGATTTTTTTCTATTGAGGGAATTTCATATAATTTGCGTTTCGGCGTGGGGAACGCCTAGATATAATCTTCAACTATAACATATATTTTTTAAGAGCTTAAAAACTTCAAATGTTAAAGGGAGATATGTAAGAAATCGGTAGAAATTCGGGTAGCGGCGGCTTAACACTTGGCCGCAGAGTTGTTGAATTATTTTAAATTTCATGTTGCTAAGGTTCAAGGAGCTCTCTGCATTGTGAAAGTTTTCGCAGGTTGAAAAGGCCTATTATCATGCAAAAATGTAAGTTCGTGTCCCTGTCAAAGTTTTGACAGGTTCGTTTTAGAATAACTTTATTCTGAGCACGTGTAATATTGTCCCAAATTTTTTCCATATACTTTTATATTGCTCCAAAGAATATTTTTGCCCAGTATTTTTTTTTTTTTTTGCATTAAATACATCTATTCGAATTTCTTATATATTTTTTATTTAATTATTGAAGCAGATTCTTGGAAGTGAAAATGAACCCACTTCCCTAGCATTCATGCGCACATGCATTTTTCCGGAATTCGGTGACATATATATTTAAAAAAAATGTACAGCAATTCATATACAAAATAAATGTCGCTATTTTTCAATTGGGATTTCGCTCAGTTGTTGGCGATGTTGAATCCAGTCACTGGGAGGAAGGTTCAATCCTCAGTCAAACCAATTTTTTTTAAAGTTTCAAGACATTTTGAAAGTTCACTGCAGTTTAATAGCCGGTCCCCGGAAAGGAAGGCTCAATCCTCAGTCAAACCAAAAAAACGTCTTTGAAATTGGCTACTAGCTGGCCCAAAGATGGCGCAACTAGGTCAAAAATTGAAAATCATTATATAAGAAAAAACTATGTTTTTTACGGGTTGATTTTTTATCAAGCATTTAGGGGCTTAAATGTTTGAGATAAAAATAATGCTTAATACTTTCTGACTACCTTCAACCTTCATTTGTGTGCTGTGCTCGTTCGCATCGTATCGCACCGATATCGCTTATTCAATCCCTACAGTTGACTCCTGTATCTTTACGACCTCCTGGAACTGCTTGCTCTAATCTGAGCGGTCTGGTGCAGCAAGTGGAATGTGGAAATAGTCGGAGGTGACCCGTGACAGTAGGCTTCGATGCCCTTCATTGATTTTGAGCTTTATTATTACTCCAACCTCGTCTTTGAAACCCTTCTATATTTTTTCCCTGGGCTTGGGGATCGCTGAGATCGTTCAAGCTCAGTGCATGTTAGTTTGTATTCTTATATGTATGGTTCTGTCACTGAGAAGTCCGTCGTAACATTTCTTTTGATTATTGTATATTTATAATATAATTTCTTAAACCTTCACACGCAAACACAATATAAATCAAGCAGAACTTAAAACACAAACTTTTGCAGAAATTAATATAACTACCTAACAGTCACGCCGTTTCTTTGCAGGAGTAGGTAGAGGATGCACCGCCACACAGCTCTGACTTGGCACGCACTCCTTGCGTCATTCGCATTGTACATCTTCCCATACTCTTCTGTTATTCTGACTTGCTATGATTCGAATCTAGTATTTCATTTAGAAATTAATATCTCTGTGTAAAAAGGAGTTAAAAAGTATTAATATATTTTTACTCAAAGATAGATGTCTACGTATCTGACAACACTGTCTGGAAATTTCCTCGACGAATATACAAAGAAAAATAAATTTTAATTCACTCAATACCATTAGATTATTTTCATGAAGGTTCCAGCGGAAAGTATCTAGGTACGACGTGCTTCTGTTAGCATTGTCGCCATTCTCTCGTAGACAAGTATGCAATTTCTTCAAATTCTTTAGCTTTACATTTCTTGGAAGTTTTTCCGCTTCGAAATTGGCCCATTGTTTGGTTTCTCTTTTTTACATGCCTCCACGCCGTGGGGCAGCGAATTTGCCTTTTTAAAACACTGGCACTCGTCTTAATAAGGAAGCCAGTACTTTAGAAACAACCCGTCACGAAGCGTATCTGCATTGTACGATTAATTTAGCTGGCGCTAAGTTTTTCCCCCATCATCAACAAACACATCCCATAAATTTCGGCCCTCCTTAAAGTTTCTCTCTTAGATATTTCCTCCTTGTACTCCTCGTACTCTGGTCGCGTGGTTCATGGCTGATGAGGGTAATTCCCCGTTACTATGGTCTCCTTTTGTTAATGTTTTATCTTTGTGCCTTCTAATACCGCAAGTGCGAGTAACTTTTGGAACTATAAGTTGGATTAGTTGCTTATGGAACCCGTATTTTGGCAATTTGTTAATACTTCGTTAATTCACTTATTTATTTGTTCTCTGTTTGTTTAATAATATTATTATCCATTTTAGATTCATTATTTATTTAATATAGGTATAAGTGGGTACAGTGGTATCATATAAATTACATATCGGTACAAAATATATTTATAATCGCAATCTCACCAAAGAAGAAACTAGTTCTTGTGCTTGGTGAGCGAGTTATACTAATTATAAGGAAAATAGAATAACATTATGCAATAGGTAAGTATATATATATATATATATAATTTTATAATTGAAACTTCTGGATCATGGATATGTGTAGGTGTATATAGGATTATATATATAGGATTCGGTTATATATTAAAATATTAAGCGCTTAAGGGAGTAATTAGAAACATCTAAATAAAATAGAGATGAATAAAGACTGATAATAAATACAATGAAAGATAAAAACAGGCATTTATTTAGTTAATTATTCCCGACAATTGTAACTTCAGTTTGAGTTTCAGTTTGTTGATATCTTTTAATTTTTTTTTTATTTCAATCGGAAGGTTGTTGAAATACTTTACTCCCAAATAGATATAATTGTTTTGCATTAATTAATTTGGTATTAAATTTTGGTATTTTGATATTGTATTGATATCTTTTTGATAGGTGAGTTTCAAATTTTTTGATGATGTTATCTTAGTGAATTTGGATAATTGCATTTTTCTTGAAGATATCCTCTATTCGAGGCATCCTGAAATTTTGCGAAAAGCGTTTGTGTTGGGTATGTGGAGGGTTTCTTTAGGATTACTTTGATGATTGGCTTCTGGACCACTCTGATCGAGGTTAGAGTATTGTTTTATATGCATATTGTTTTTTTTACATAAATATAGGTAGCCACCGGGTTTTGCTTAGCTCGTTTCGTCAGGACTTATATATCAACTAATTATAATTCAATACAGGCACACATATTATATAGGATAATAATACACTGACGAGAGAGATACAAGTAGAATGGAGGAAGACAACATATTAGAGGAGTGGGTCGGTAATGGAAGTGGAAAGTTTCAGCGGGGTTGTAAAGAAAATAAAATAAATAATTATTTTGAACAAAGCTTTTATTTTGACTCGTCTTGTTATTTTCCGCCTACCGCCGAAGCAATGAAAATGGCTCTGTAATAAATTAATTCCAATATCACGTTACAATGCTACCAACGCAGCTAAGTAAAAAGCACTCGCCCTTCACCATTTGTGCAATTGTCACGTTCTTTCAGTGGCATTTTCTTTACAAATTCGACATGTCTAATGAAATCCACGTTGTTCCACACACTGTAATATCTCGCAGCGTAGAAAAAATTTGTCTTGTGGCCTTATTCCTAATTGAATTCTTCCTTCTTTAATTCCGCGGCTCGCCACTGTGCGGGAGAGAGACGGAGCTACCAACTCTGCTTACATCTGCGAGTACATGTATTACGACGGGGATATTTATGATAAATGGCTCTCGTTTCCCACATTCGCTTCTGGTAAGAAATCTTTTTCATATATGGGAAGATTCCTTTGTTACATCCGACAAGCTTACTCGTGTTTTACGTACCCAATTTCTAGTGGAAATCAAGTCTTGTGGAATACGCGAGATGAAGGGCGAGGAAGGTAGGTCCTTATCAAACAACATTGCGCTGTTTCGTCTTCCATCTTGTAGCTACGTAGATATAGAAGGCAGCGAGTTTTCCTAAATAAATATTTACATACAATTCAAAACTCCATTTAAAAGTTTCGGGGCTGCGCGTAAACTTTGAACCGCGATGAAAAACTTCATCTACATTCTTGCTGTGTCGCTGTCGTTTTTCTCCTGACATACGAAAACCTCTTAAAATGTTAATGTATGTCCGACCTATTTTCCACCATAAACCGTCAGCCGCTCACAACCATAATCCCGCTTTGCCTTCCTTCCGAAACCCTAATATTTTTCTTCCAGACAATCGGAACTCATCTTCTTCCGACCCGGTATTTTTTTAATGGTGGTATAAGACGTTATTAATTGCTTAGCGAAAGGATATATAATAAGGGCTTTTTAAAATCGGCATTGTGCTTTTTCTTCCGCCATTAATCTCTCATTGTTCAATCGACCGGGCGGCCTTTGAACCCCGAACCCTCTTATTTATCGGGCCACCCTTCAGGTCTACTGTTAGGTATATTGGCTCTCCAGTCCGAGTCCGGTACTGACGACATTGACGGGATGGAACAAACGGTCAGCAAGGCCCGGGCTTTGTGAGAAAGGAACGGAACGTGGACGTGCTTACTAAATCGGCCAATCGACCTTCCGTATGAAATCACGGGATATCCCTTTCTTCCGCGCTATTTGTTCAGATATTGACAGCACGTGAATAATGCCTGGGCGAGGATTACCTGCCTCGAATATAAGTGGATCGGCCTATTTCTGTTTCATCCAATTCAATTAGATCTCAGTGGCAATGGGGTTTTTCTTTTTGGTAGTGTTCACGAATAAATTGTTAAATTCAATGCAATTCTCATTCAGTGCCTTAATAATCTGCATACCTGCCCCGAAAGAAGTTTTGAATTTCGGATGAAACGGAAATGACGAGTACTGCACCTGCGACGCATCAGCTGCGCTCATCGGCCGCTTTGATAATGATGTCACTTTTAAAGGCTCTCCTATCGGTTGAAATATGAAACGGAAATTACGTGAGGTCTGCGCTCATTGGTCGCTTTGATTATTACCTCACTTTTCAAGCAGGTTATCGTACCTATTGGTTGAGATGTTTTGGTAAAGTTTCGCTTCTACCGCGCGTAAACTGCACTCAATTTTTTTTTCTTGTTTGCGTTTTCTATGTCCGAGTCATGGACATTAAAAAATCTCAAACATAACTTGCACGAGCGTTATTATTATCTCTTTGCAGTGTCCACCGAAAACGACGTTTATTTTTATTGCCGCGCTCACAATCCCCAGTGTTGCCACCGATAAAAAATGTTTCCCTCGAGCGTTCCATTTGGCGACTGGGATCGTGAATTTGGCTTTATTTATCTTCCGGGTGGTCAGTTAGCGTTCCTACCCACTTCCCGTACCTTTAAAGTTATTTGCCGTTATGCAACAAGGGTATGAGCATCTATTTCTTGGCGTAGCAGAAGTAAATTGTAAATGTTTGCCGTTTGACTGTGTCTCCAAAGTCGTTCCCCGTTCCGCGAATCCGGCCCGGGCTTACGGAAGGTCCGCAATCAACATAAATCCTTACAGCGAGCTTCCGCGTTTTGTCCGGTGCAACCGATGCGTCCATTTCGGGAAATTCTTTCATATTACTGAGCCATTTATATATGAGGGAGCCATTCTCCAGGCGATATGGATTTGCACATAAATACTGCGAATTTCGCTGGCTGTAAATGTAAATTTTGGAAAATCTTGTTGTGTTTTCTATTAGTTTAATTATTTCTTACTATTACTACTATCAATTCTTTTCTATTATTTTCTGTTTACCTAATGTTGAACATTTTTACTAAAGACACTCCGTCTACCTTGCCACGAATACATTTATTGACTAATTTATAGAACATCTATATAATAAATGCGAAACTGCGTGTGTTTGTTTGTTAGCTTTCACGCATAAACAAAAAAAAAGATTTTAAAAACTCTTTCGAAATGAAAAGCTACATTATACGCGAGTAATACTAGCTGACTAACTAACTAACCATCACGCCGTTTCCCCGCAGGGGTAGGCAGAATGGACGGACCGCCAAACAACTCGGTCCTGGCACACACTCTTTGCTTCACTCACATTCATCTTCATATATGAACGCGAGTAATACGGGCTATATATAATGGCAAGCTCTGGCGTTATGAAATTATAAATATTAATATATTATATTTATTATACGTTTTCTATCGCTAACAAAAGCGAGTTATTGCTTACGTCAGAAAACATCGTTGCCGTGGAAACGACGTTGATAAATTTGCGGGAAATTTTATTTCATCTATAGTTCGGAAGTTTTGCACGAACAAAACTAATGTAAAAACGAATGCACCAAATTGGATAATTCTTTTTTTTTTACTACTGAGCTCCGGCATTATGAAATTTAGGTGGCACGCAAGCTGTTTGAAAACTGAATGTACCGGGAATGAATGTATGGAATGCGGGAGCGGTTGGGGAGGGGGGGGGGGGTGTGGTGAAGGGGAGAGGGGGCAGGTTGGCGGGGGTTAATTGATAAGTGCAAGCGCTAAATTTCTTAATAGACAATAAGTGTTAATTTCAAGCGACCTCCCAGGTAAGTATGGACCTGTATACTTTTTAAGAAGCATCGCGTTCATTGGTCGAGACATTGTACATATATTTTCTTATGAACCTGTGGATGCAATTTTTAGCCATTAGTTGTTTTAATTGTTTGTCTAGTTTGTAGTTTTTCTAGATTTTAGAAATGTATTGTAAGCTTGTGCAGCGCCCTTGAGGTGATTTTTCACAAAAACGGCGCTATATAAATCATCCAATTATTATTATTATTATTATTATTACAGTAATTTCCCCACAATACCATGTAAAAAACTAGTTAACTTTATAAACTAACTTTATCTAAGTATTACGTAGTCATTACTATCTCCCCTGATGCTTCCTAAACTGAAAGTAATTTATACATGTTTTCTAAGAAAAGACTTAATAAATCCATTCAACTCATATTGTGTTGCGCATCGTATAGAAACATTTTGTTCGTATTTAATTTAATTAACTCGTGCATATCTCCTTAGGACTTCTAAATTCCCTTAAATTTATCACAAGGCTACTCATAAGATCAGACAGGGCAGAAGTTTTGGACCCTCTTTACCGTTCTAACACCGAGGTAAGTTACATTACCACGTGAACGCACTTTAAAACAGACGCGAGCATGTTTAGGTCAAACTCGCTGCTATTCTTCAGGCTAGAGGTGCGCAAACTGAGACACTCGAGCTACACTTATTGTGTTTTAAAATTGTAAATAACCGAGCCCAACAGCCACATCTCACCGTCGAAGATCGAAAAAATTTCCAGAAAATTAGGACCACAGCCCTAAAACTTAAGTAAATCGGTGAAAACCGATTTTTTCATATTTTATGAATAATAACACATATATACATACAGTATTTATTGTACATAATTGAATAGCCTCAGTAACAATGTTTTATATTTGTGTAAAGATACATTGAAAATGTCCACTGACTTGGTATAGTTATTTCCTTCCATTAGTATTCTGGGCAAAGGGGAATACATATCGTAGTTAGTTCCAGAATTTCTGCACTGAAATAAATCCTGTCTTCTGGTATTACGTTGTGGTATCCGGAAGCTTATAAGTTCAAGCAATACCGGACTATCAATTAAATCGTTTAGAATTTTATATAAAAATACCAAGTCAGTGAAAATTCTTCTGTCTGACAATTTGAACATATTCATATCATTTAAAAGAGTGTTATAGTTCAACATAATTGCTGGGATACCCATTTTAAAATTTAGAAAACGTAAGAATTTGTTTTGTATTCTTTCAATAGCTTGTACATGGATATATGGATTCCAGACAATATAGATATGTAATATTAATAAGTTTGATTTAATTAAAATTAAAAAAAAAAACTAAGAATATTCGTTAAATAATTAACTTTTTTCGTTTTCACCATGTGTGGGAAGTCCTGTAAGTGTGGAGGAGTTGTGTTTTGTAAAGGGTACACAGGCCGCTATTATCCTATTGAGGATTTTATTTTGCGAAAAGTTTTCCGACCTCTGCAATGGCCCTTCATACCGTTCATTACACCATAGACTTCCAAAGGATCCCGCACAATACTCCTTCGTGGAAACTCCCTTTGGGCCGACAAGCCCTTTATATCCCCGTCTGCCCACATATTATACCTTGCAGGGTAAAGGGCCTGGGAATTATCAGCTGGGTTATAAACATATAAATGGATATCATGGAGATATTCCATATGGCAAAAATCAACAGAAAAATAAACGTATATCTTCCTTGCGATGAAAAACGTTTTAGTACCTACACTCGCGAGCTTCATAGAGAGTCGCATTGGATATTTGCAGTTTCATTTAACCTCTCAGGCTAATGTTAGCTTTTCGGAACAACTCAAATAGGTCTCATAGAAGTCGTTGTGTCTCCCTTACTATTATGGTTAGAAATATGATTTAAACGGTGTCAGATAGAGAAGATACCATCATGCTTTGTATTCACATCTAAAAGTTAACCACAAAATGATTAAAATGTACACCTTTATGAAACCAAAGTTTCCTTCTGCGAATTGAAAAAAAATTATGAAAATTTGGAAATTTTTTATTAATTTATTTTTACATGCTACTTCGAAAAAGTGAGTTGACGATAACCTTTATAATATGTTTGCCTAATCAAATATGTTTGTGTGTATATTTTTTTCCGTTATCATAAGTTTTAGTTTAAGATGAGCCTTTTTTAAAACTTTTTTGTTTGCATTAAAAATGTATGTGTTTCAAAAAATAATATTATTGTGTCGAATTGTAAAATTTGAAAGCGTATTTCAAAAACAGTTTTTCGGATGTGTTCAGAAATATTCCATTTATTTGGATTGTATTACAAGCCGGAAATATGTTGACCTTCCAACAAAAAAGGCCCGGGGCCTTAGGGGTTAACGCTCCCTTGTAATTTGAGCTATTTTTCCATTTTTAATAACCAGCAACCATTAAAAATCACGGGATAGTTTAAATTTTTGAAAAATCGGTTCTGATTTTGAAAACAACTGGTAAAATAATTTAACTCTAAAACTTGGGGTACGTATTTTATCCTTTGTCTGAATTCTTCAGAAAATCAGTTTCATATTAGAAAAAGTAAAAATTAATATTTTTGATTTTTAAATGTAATGTCGGTTGTGTATACAACACAATAACAGTGACACTTATTATTTATTATAATGAATTTATGCCGCCGTTCTTAAAATAGCTAGTGGTGTGATGGTCAACACTGCTGCCTTCCAAGCAGTTGATCGGGATTCGATTCTCGGCCATGACAAATTTTGTTTTAAATTTATGTGTGATTTTAGGTAGACGGCACGTATGTTTTTTTTTTACCTTTAATGATATTTTATTTCAATTTAGGAGGCGGGAATGGGTACCGCCGCTCCGGGAACCTTTATTGGATAACCAACACCTCTGGTGTCAGCATAGGTCACCCCAAGTAGTTTGCTACGTTTAGTGATTTAGCAGGGGCGCCCGAGTTCATGGGTTGAGGTTTGTTTAGGTCTTGGAGGCTGATGACCAGGACACACTGAACCCCAGATTCCTACCCACCTCTTAAAACCCTTTCCTTCCCAGAACTCTTCTTCCCTTCCTTTCTTTTAAAAAACCCTCCACACAGCATCCCCAAAGATGACATAGGCCCTGAGGGAAATTATTTTCCTCAGGGCCTCCTGTGTGGAGCTCATGTAAAAAAAAAATCTACGAAAATTCCCCTTTACAAAAGTATGATCCACTTAAAATTGAAAAGTAATCTTTAACCATCATATTCGATAATAAAATCATGTAATACATCTTTTGGCGCAGATCGCTTTAATTCCACTTAACCTTCAGACGCCCCAACACACCGATTAACCTTGTCAAATGAACGTGATTTCCGTTTGCGCAATATACTTTCTTATCCCTGCTCTTATTGCCATTAGCCCCAAGTTGCGTCAAGCCTCCGCATATTTCCCGTAACGAACATTCACGCATTACCGCACTAAACGATGTACGACGAATATGTAATCTGGATTGGTCTTTCATCACCACAACACACGTACACATTACACACATACACCAACCAGACTTACAATATACACCGTATATGGCAGGTTCTGGTACGGTGCATTGGAGATATTGTTACTATGTTATGTAGGTGCTGTATTAAACCCTACTTTGCATAATCGTCCTTGTATTTATTTAGGATCTTGTGCGTACATCATTCAGAGTCTAGAAATTATTAAACCTTCAAGATGGCAAAGGGTTTGGGCCTTTCCTTGGAAAACTTATCATAATTATTCTGATATTACTGAAACATTCAAAAGTTTACTAGTTCATGGCTGTTCAGAAGATGTTTTCCATCTTGTAGTTAAATTTCACCCAAGTTTTGACTCGTAAAAATAATGATTATCTAAATTTATTCAAAGATAAACAGTCTCTCCTGTCCAATTCAGTTATTGAAAAGCATCAGTTTGTGCACACCAAATCAAATGTAATAGTTATTTATTCCTTTTTTTACTTAAGTTTTCCTACATCTTGATAGCTCCTAAGCTACTCAACTTTACTGTCAACAGCTGTCTGAGCCAATCCTTGCGAAGGGATTCATATTAATTATTCAACGTTCAGTTTTCAGTGGGTGTTCTGTTCTCCCCTTCAGCATGCGTTTACCGTAAAGCTTGTTAACGTTTTGTTAGTGGGAGTAAAATGTGGGTTTGCATCATACTAAATGTACTGTCAGGAGATTGTTGAGGTTGCATTATGTATTTGGTGTTCGGTCTGACCTTACCTACTAAAAGTAGACATTTTCATGATTATTACCAGTGAAAAAACGATGATAAAATTCTGGTTAATTCAATTCAATTCAATCATTTTAAAAACATTACAACATTACAAAATTATTATGAAAGCAGATATAGGTAATCTAAACATCAACGAAGCACAATTATCATTATCATCAGTATATCATCATCATCATCATCATCATCATCATCATCATCATCATCATCATCAGTATATTAATACGTGAAGCAAAAACTTTGTACCCCTTTTTACGAAAATTGCGCGGACGGAGGAGTACGAAATTTCGCACACTTATAGTTTATATACAGAAGAAGTGCAGAATGCTAATATATTTTTTAAATTATGCATACAAATACGTTAAATCATTAAAAAAAACAATTACACATTAAATTAATTATGGTCGAATTTCGACCTTTGGGCGACCACTAGTTGGACTAACAGCAACAAAGCTTGCCGTATAAATTGTGCTTTATTGATGTTAAATATATCGATATTCGAAGCGATTCTATTTAACAACGAGACAGCTCTCCCGACTGGCATGACCATATTATCATAGCATGTATCACTACGTCTCTACTTCAAATGTGGTTTTTGTTGTTGTTATTTTGTGAGCCGTAGTTATTTGACACTCCCTTTCTTATGAAATCGTTCTTATTTGTCATTAGGCAGACCGCTTTAATTCCACTTAACCTTTATGTTGATGAATCGCTAAACGTTTTCAATGTTTTTGAAAATAACCCAAAGTGCAGTTAACGATTGCAACTATAAAGCAAAATCGTATTAAAGCATATCATGCAACTACCAAACGCTTAGATAAACTTTGTAAATTAACGATAACATAACCACGAACTTAAACTATTTGAAATAACTAAGATATTTTCCCGAATGCGCTAACGCGAGCATTGCCGAACCAGCGCGACTCATTGTATAAAGATTCAGCCAACAAGAAACATGAAATCATTTAGCCATACCATTCCATTGTAACTTGTAATTATTATTATCCTCTGGGGGAGGCCGCCGCGGGCTCGGGCAAAGGGGGATGAGATTTGCCGAAGGACCCTTTTCCCCGGCGCTGAAAACCCTCCGAAAAGGACTGGAAATTATTATATCACAATATTACGTACGCACTAAATTATCACCAGGAGAGCAGAAAGTAGCTCCACCTTGACAATACTGATAATACGATGCACGGAATGTTTACATCGTAATATTATTATCATGTGTGCCTACGTAGCGGGTCCCTTTATAATGATAATATTTTATTGTAGCCGGTAGGCTCGGCTACCTACTTGATTTTAAATTTTGTCAATTATCATTCTTTCAGTAACCTGAAGCTTTTCACAGCTTGCTACACCCGTAAATATGTAAATCTATGTATCAATTTCATGTATTGTAGTCTCGTTTGAAAGTATTTTTTATTGTTATTGCGCTACGACATTATAAAACAATTGAGGTAAATCTGCCATCATTAAAAAGGGGGGAAACGAAATAATTAACAGTAAGTGCCTCACTGGTTTTCTAAGTGCTTTCATCGGTTGTCTCTAAAAATGGAAATAATATCGGATAAATAAGTCGTATCATGTGACATAACCACAGTTTAAAAATGGCCTTGAATAATAATAAAAAAGTGAAATACTTGATAATAAATAATTTCCCTAAGAGTCTATGTCATCTGAGATGTTGTGTGGAGGGTCTTTTTGAGGAGAGGAAGGGGTGAACATTGGTCTTGAAGAGACCCTCGACTCTAGAGAGGAAGGAGGTAAGCAGAGGTTTGCTATACTTCGCAAAAATAACTGTAAACCCACTGAATCACTAAATCTATAAAAATTAAAATTGTGAATTTATCACTTAAAAGGGGGTTACCTTGCATCATATTTTTTTTATTATAGCAAACTTAGTGTAGGTACTTTAAAAGGTATTCAACATTATTTGATGAAAAATTAGACCTTCGGGGTCAGAATTGGCAAAAACCGAAATTTTCAACGCAGATCCGGAGGTCGCCCAAGGTCGGAACCTTTCTTTTCTTTAGGCCTCCTTCATGTACAACACACCAAAAAATCATAACTACCCCATTTGATGCAAGGTAAAAGATGTTTAAATTTACTGGACTTGTGGCATTAAAAATGTCAACGGTCGATTCAGCATCTTATAAACGTAATACTATATTAATTAGAGGCGTTGAAACTAAGTTTTTTACATCACTTAATTTTTTTCTTTAATTACCTTGTGTTGATATGGTTGTTTTTTTTTTTAATTTAGTGTGTTCCATGATTTTTTGTAACTTTTTGTTAGCTAATCAACTAATAGAAACGTTTTGCATGGCTTACTCAGTCCGTTACGATGAATGAGAAGAAGTTTTCTCATACATCGCATTGATGTCTCGGCGCTCGGACGTGCCGGGTGCGGGGGCGCGGCGATCCGCACCGCACGGACCCGCACGCGCAACTTCTCCACCGCGCGTCGCGCTCCGATTGTAGTAATAATGTGACTTCCCCCTTGCCGAATTCGGAAACTAAATCAAACTGCTTCAAGGGAATTATTCTCAAGTTCGTGATCGGTTTATACTGCAGTTGCTATTGTTGTCGCCCCCTGATGTATAGGGAACTATAGATTTAGCCGTATAAAGCCTAGCATAGCGTAAAGAAGAACACAAGAAATGCTACGTGGGATTTTTCTTGGTTTCTGTGGTCAATCGGATCTTAAGTTTCCAATACAAAATTTTGATTCATCACTTATTTATTGTTATCAGGTTTATTTTATAGAACTTTTAGTAGAAAAAATAAAAAATAAAATTTCATCATGTTTATGAAATTCAAACGGGGTGGCGATATGCGATGTGAGGCAAGTGTAAGAGAGACAACGCGTGCTAAATAGTCAAGAACCAAAAGGTAGTAAATCAGTGGTGACATTTGTTTATAATTAAATTTGTCTGGTGTTTTTCTTTGGTTTATGAGCTTTTTTGTATTGTTTTATAATTAAGAGTGGATTTATGGCACTGCAATGGATCTGTGGCAAATTCGTAGTTAAAATGATTTAGGTAACTGAAACCAATCACACTAGAGTCCCAACTGCATGAGTGTCATATCTCTGTTTGGAGAATGTTGTGATGCTGATGGATATGTGAGAGGGAACGGAGAATGGGAGTAGGAAGTTTTGGAAGTGTCTGGCTATGTACGTTCACTAAATATAGCCAAAACCACTTCAAGCAACGTTTCTATTCTGATAGCTGAAATATGAATATCTTGTCTTTATCAGAATATTACATACCCACACGCATTGTTCCAATTGCACGCGCAGATCCTAAATTTGGAAACTTAGATATGTTTTAACTTTCGTATTGTTTGCGCAATATTGACATAAAACATCGATTACTGGATACTTACCATTCTAGTTACGTGCTGCTAAGTTTTCCTTTCGCACGCTTTACTGACGGAAAATGAGGTTCAACGATAGAGTTGTATCAATAGCAATACAGATTGTTAACTTAACACTGACTGAGTTTGGAATGAGGTCACATGGTATAATAGCAACAGCCCGCACTTACATGTTGTGTGTAATATACAACTTATACATATTATATAATACATGTATATGTTCCCAGTTCCCAGGGCCTGTGCGGAGTTTTTCTCCCCTCGCAAAGTGCCGAAACGTGCGTCGTGCTTCTTACTGTTGGATTCGTTCGACGCACGAGGTTCATTTTGAAAGTTTTATTACATAATATCGCGTTGTCAAAAACATCAGAATAAATTGTAATAGCGAGCCACTGTTTTGGAGAAGAGACAAAGAGACGTGATATCATCTCAAAAAGTCAAGAAAACATCTTGAAAATACACCATTCTATTTCCACTGTCAATAGTCGCAAAGTTTGTGAAAAACGTTTCGCGATTTCGGCCATTTTTATTTCTTTGAAAAATATGTTCACGGGCTTTAATGATCAGTTTTCTATTGTCTTTGCTCCTCATTTTAACGCAGAAGATTTTTATTAATTTATTTATTTTTTTTAAAGAAAGACAAACATTCCCAACAAACAAACCCATCAATGTTTTAAAATCTCCTACTACCACCACAGAAAACCGAAAATGTTGCTTGTGTTGTGATGGAGGACTTAGCCAGCCGAGGAATCGAACACGGAACGCCCGGGTGGGACCCAAACTCAACCACTGACCGATCAAGATGTTGAGTTTTGTCATACATAATTCAAAAGAGTTGACTAACTTTATAGTTTTAGGCTGCTCTATTTCAGCTTAGTATTAGCGTAGCATTCTCGAGAGTGGATCTCAGGTATGGGGGCCAGAGGATATCGTCTATGTACTAACGGTCGAGAAAATACAAAAGAAAATTTTACGATACCAATACGGTATGAGAGTTAGGTTTTTGCTCAACAGCATTTATCTCGGGAATGCTGGCTATCTGCAGCCTTAGTTCCAGTTCGCATTACTGCTGATGGCTTTTAAGTTTCCAAATGGTTTTATATCAATACCAGATATTTTGGCTAAAATAGCAATCTATGTCCCGGATAGTTTCACGCGAGGCCGCCAACACAGGCTTTTGATCCTTCCCAGATTCAGAACTAACCAATGGTATTGCCCCTGGGAAGACTCCCTAGGTTTATTAACTCCCTCGCAGGAAATGTGGACGTGTTCCATATGTCCTTCAACGATTTTAAGCGTGAAATATCACTAGGTGTGTATCTAGGTGTATTTATTATTGTTTTTGAAATTTTCTTTGCAATGTGTTCGTTTTTATACTGTTTGAGCAAATAAATGAATAAATATGTTTAAAGTTTCTGGAAAGTAAGCGTTGTCAAATAATGTGTGTTTTTATATAAGTATACAATGTATTCCTTCTCACATTAAAATTCCTTTTTTCTGAAAAGAGTGAAAGTTGGTCCCCGGTCCCCGCTTTATGTATCGAACTCGATTCGTCCGATTACTAACTGAGCATCCTACATATTAGGCTATTGATTAAGTTGTACAACAACAAAAAATATTAATGCACAGTTACATCATAATAAAAGAAATATTTTCTTAAAAAGTTAATCTATGTTTAGAAATACATAATATATGTATCCGCTGGGAAAACCCCCCTCAAAGAATAATTTATTATTGCGTTGAAAATAAGCCACAAAATATTGAAATATAATCCTCACGAACGCTTTTTCCCTTACTCCCTTCGACGGAGCATCAAAAGTAATGTAATTTCTGTCGATACCTTGATCTTTCAACCTTCTCCCTGCCTTCTGCCTTCTCCCTATTACTCCCTTTCCCTCGGATTATCCCCTCCCTGTTTACTCGGCTTCCCAACTATACTTGATCAAAGCACTTCATATTATTTAAAACATTCAGAAAGTTAGAGCTGGAGTAAGAGACATATGCGAGCTAATTTCCAAGTTCCGGCATGCTGTAAACGGCTCTGGTATAGATCAAAGGCCCTCTTCCTCGCCGGGAAATCTGATTAAGCCGTAATCCATGTTGTGAGCTTGTCTTACAAGGCAGACAAGGATGGTGATTATTGAATTACTCATTACGTATTCTTCGGCATCTCGTTGACTGAGGCCACGCCTTGCGCCTAACGCCTTAGACAGAGACATAATTGGATGAGAAACACATAGAAGGGATGCTTTGCTTATTCACAAATAATATTGTTCCTTGAATCAACACACTGTGAGTCTACCAGTATTGTACCGAAATGTACGTATTCAAAATATAATACATCCTCGTAGGTTTGGTTAACTCGTTGTCTAGATATGATTATCAAATTTGCACTTAACTCCCTTGTACCTCGGCTGTTAACCATCCCTAATATTATATAATATAGACAGGTATATTGACTTAAGAACTTGAGTGCTGCGGTAGAGAGGGATGAACTTTGATGAAAACTTTGACGTTTAACTTGACTAAGTTGCTAAGTAAATCATTAACAAAAATGTTAATTTCGTATTCACTTCGTTTCAGTTAATTTTAATTTTGGTTTGTTTCCCACTTTAACCACAATTAATAAATATTGTCCGAATATTTAACAAATCTTATTGGAATGGAAGGTTTTACTGGGAGTATTATAATTATATATCTGAGCGCTCGAATTAAATGCTCGTAACAATACAAAGGATCTACAAAAACAAAGTATTTTGTAGCCACAGATTCGAGCTCAACTTTCGACCTTTGATTTCGATGTAACCATTTTCACCGCAAACCCCGAACCCTCAGAGAAAGTCCGCTACGAATCGCCTGAAGGGGACATTCACCTCCCTTTGAGCGATACACTTAATCAAACAAGGGTATTCCCTGTCAGCGCTTTCAAAAGAGAAGCTGTTGGTCCTTCATTCCTTTCTGCTGAATGGTTTCACATTGCCGAAGTCGCGTCCGTCATATCAGTTGCTTGCATTAGTTACGTATCCTTGGTCAAAGCAGCCCCTATTTCCATGACAGAGGGTCGGTGGTTGACAAGGAGGTCCAGGCACGCAGCGGCTGTTTTACCGACACACACCAGATATAAGATCAAGACGAGGGATGAACATCCTTCATACGGGATGATCTCTGGGGAGATTCACTTGAAAGGAATTCATGATCTCTGAAATCAATGAACAATTGAAAATTTGTGTTAGCCATTGCATTATTATTGATTTACGCCTACATTTATTTCCAAAGATATTTAATAACATGTATTCAACATTGAATAAAATTCTAAGTATGAGTAAAATGAGTACTCGTATTTTTTTAACTATCTCACAATATATATTTAAAATCATCGTGCCTTCAAAATTTTTATCCAAACATTCGTTAAATAATGCTGTTTTCGGTGGCATGAGCTCGTTTTTCCGATATCAGTTTTGTGTGGCGTTTGAAACCTGCACAAAATATCGGTTTTTCGGAGGAATCTTGCACATTTACAAAAAACAATACTAAATTTTAATTTTTATTATTCAGAGCAACACCCTTTGAATGGCAGGAGACCATATTTGTCCCAGCTCACATGCGTCTCGTAGAAATCGCTGTAACTCCATTACTATCAGAGTAAAAATTATGATCTAAACAGTGTTAAAAAGGAAAAACCCCACGCTTTGTAGTCTGTCTAAAAAATAACTACAAAAAAAGTAAAATGTACACCTTTATGAAACCAAAGTTTTGAATCGCAATTTGAAAAAAAAATTGAAACTTTGATAATTTTCTATCAATTATTTTTATATGAAAAGACAAAAAAATGAGGTGACAGTAACGTATAATACATTTGCCTAATAAAATGTGTATGTGTTTTTATTTTTATTCGTTATTTGTAATTTTAGTTAGAAAAAGCGTTAGGTGAGCCATTTTTAAAACTTTTTTATGTTTGCATGAGAATTTTTTAAATTTAAAAAATTATATATTTATTTTGAATTATAATATTTGAAAGCGTATTTCATCACCTTTCAAAAACAGTTTTTAGTTTTGGGATATGTTCAGAAATATTCCATTTATTTGCATTTCATTGTAAAGCGGAAAGATTTTGACCATCTGAAAAATACGCCAAAATTTTGAAGGGTAAAAAAAATGTGAAAATAAGTTCAAACAAAATTCAGATTTACCGAAAATTGACAACATACACACTTAAAGCTTATAAATAATAATCATATATCTTTTCTTCAAAATAGGCAAATTTACTTTGTGGCGTCATCATTTAATAATGAAAAACAATTACTTTGTGTAACAACCACTATTTAATTAACAATATCAACATGTTTCGAAAACTATGTTTTCTTCGTCAGGATAATAAGTTAATAAAAAATAACAAAAGACAAACAAGTATAGACTAATTAGAACATAGAAAAAATATTAGAAAGGAGAGGTGATTAATTACCTAAAATATATCATAAAAAACAATTATATAAAATAAAATATAAAAATTATTTTAGAATCTGTAAAAAATTACATTAACATAATAAATTTTTTTTTTTTTTTTTAAAACAAAACAAGAAGTCTAAATAACAAAATAAATTATTATAAATATAAGTATTAATACGAAAATAAATTTAAAAGATGGCTATTTTTAAAAAACATTTGGTTATTTATAATATTTAATTTACTATTAACACTTTTTCTAATTTCTAAAATTTCTAAATTATCTAATTGTGTACCCGTTGTGTTAGTGTGTAAAATTTTTAAAACTTTATTAATATCAAAAGAATGACCTGTTTCCAAAATGTGGTTTGCAAATTCTGAATAATTATTATTATTTAAACATCTTAGATGTTCCTTAACTCTAATGTTAAAATTTCTAGAAGTCTTTTCTTCTTGTTTTGTTTTAAAAAAAAAAAAAAAAAAATTATTATGTTAATGTAATTTTTTACAGATTCTAAAATAATTTTTATATTTTATTTTATATAATTGTTTTTTATGATATATTTTAGGTAATTAATCACCTCTCCTTTCTAATATTTTGTCTATGTTCTAATTAGTCTATACTTGTTTGTCTTTTGTTATTTTTTATTAACTTATTATCCTGACGAAGAAAACATAGTTTTCGAAAGATGTTGATATTGTTAATTAAATAGTGGTTGTTACACAAAGTAATTGTTTTTCATTATTAAATCATATATCTGTTTAAAATTTCTATTTTTGAAACTGTTAACTATTGATTCCATTGTGATCAAAACTTGTGACTTTGTTCCACATATTATTTGCAACCAGACCGGTTTCACTGTACTCTTGTTCGCATCGGGTTTATGTTTCCGCAGGCCACCTCGCTTGTTTCCGAATTGGCGGCTGCAAATCTGCGGTTCGCTTATCTCTGCGGAAAGTTTCCGCCATTCTTTCGCCGCCCTCCTCGCCCTCTGCGGCCGGGCCGTTAGATGGCCATTGTAGATATTATAAAACAGACTAATTGCCCATTAAAAAGTTTAACCTCGCGATGCGGACACGGCGAACCCGCCCAGAGATATCCTAATTAGTTGTGTTAAATTAGGCGGCAAACTTTCCACTCGTGATTGATTTACTTATAGTTTTATAAATTCTATCGCGAAGAGTTTGCAAAAAGTTTTGCCATCCTTAAAGTTGCTTGAAGTGTTATGAGTTATTTCTTCTTCAAATTTCGTACAATTTAGAGATTTCAACATTATCGGAAATAGACATAAGATATACACGTCTACAACAGTTACATTTTACAGCCTTACTATAAACGTGTTTTAAATTTTACACACTGGTGAACGACCGTTTACCATACATAAATTGTTAATCCTCAGTTGTGTAAAATTAACACGTTTCAAGTTATCAGTTTACAGGTTTACAGATTTCAACATTATCGGAAACAGTCATCAGATGTACACGTCTACAACAGTTACGTTTTACACAACGTATATAGAGCCTTATAATAAACGTCTTTTAAATTTTACACAACTGGTGAACGACCGTTTACCATACATAAATTATTGCTTCTCAGTTGTGTTAAACTGACATGTTTATTATCAAGTGGATTATTCTTCAAATGACTTGTTAAAACTGACTTCAAATTTTTCCCAAAATACAATTTCTACCCAAGACGATTCTGTTTTTTTTCCAGAAACATAATAAAATGATTTCGTATCATGGAGTAGGTTGAAAACCGCGTCCACAAAAGAGCTACAATAGCCAAATCCACTGGGATCTTATCGTGAATAAATATGATATGTCCTTATCTGGAGAGTCGGAGATACGAGGAACTATGGTAACCGTTCCCCAGCACCGTTATCCCGCCAGTGATGTCGCGAGCCTCGTTCACATGACAATCAATATTCAATCCAGTGACGTGTCACTCCATAAAGGGAGCCGTTTCACGGAACCCGCTCCGGAATAAGAGAGAAATGCTCATTTTTTACGCCTTCGTCTGCAAATTGTCATCCACCTTTGTGACTTCTAGACATACAAACTATGACCATATAATATATTTTCTATTATCGCTATTTTGTGGCAATAAAGCACACGGCATCAGACCTTTCCGATTGTCTTCAATATAAACGTCAACGAGTAAGAAATTTAACGCAATTTAGAAACTGATATTTTCCGTGTATTTCTCAGATTTCAATATTCCTATTACGGAAATACTTATTATTCAGGGTTAATCTACTTAAAAAAATAAATAGTTAATCTACCTAAAATAATTAATGCCTTTAGATCAATTGAATTTCTAATAAAAATTGAAAGCCTTCAGCTCAAACGCACACTTGAGACGAATTAAAAAAGGAATTAAATAAGAACCCCTTCAGCAAAAAATCTCAAAGTCAAAAGTCGTTGACGCATGGAGCAATTTAAATTTGGCGAATTGCCGAAGGAAATTTATATTTTTTAAATTTCTTTTATATATATTCAATAATATAATTACTCATTTTATAACAGCAGTTTAATTATAAACAAGTTCTCCTGTGTAATTATTATTACTCGTGACAGCTGTTTCGCCACTTCTACCACTTACAGACGAAGCATTTATATCATTTCTAGATAGGTACTTACAATGAAAAGATTTTATTGCTTTTATTTTAATTATCTACTTATTTCCCTTACTCATGTCTGAGTAAAATGACAGCATTTATTAATGGTTATTCCCTTTTAAAAGTTTCCCAAATTACTGTATTGTTCAAATTTTACCAAAGGTCTTTATTCTAATCATTGAGTTATTCCAAAATGATGACTAGAGGGTTTTTATTAATTGAATATAATATTAAAGAAATAAAAAATGGAGTTCTACAAATTAAACTTGAAAACAATAAATAAAAAAAGGAAATAAAATTCGAAGAACGTAAAAATTTCACATTTAGCAAATACTAATATGACTATTAGAATAAATAAATTGGTTATTTTCTATTATCCATTATCTTTAATATGTAAAACTAACCGGTTTCGATTCATCCTGAACCTTCTTCGGGGTTGTATAAAAATATATTATTTTTATTTAACCCTGGTGAGAGTTCGGGTTGAAGCGAAACCGGTTGGTTTTTTTTTTTAAATATTAAAGATATATGCAATAAAGTGGCAATCAGCACCTACATATAAGGATAATATTAGGACACAGAAGGTAACTATAAACCTATTTAAAATACCACAAATAAATAAATTTAAGTGTAGACTAGTACAATTTTTCCTTAAACTATGGTATACATGTTATTCTATACATATCATTTGGGGAGGGATGTATGTATTAAACAATGATTAAGGTATATTATACAATGGAATTACAGTTATGATGAAATTCCACCACTAATTGTCAGTACCAGAAATAAAATCATTCTATTATGTTAATGGGTAATCTGACATTTTCATTTATATTTAGTGCTCCTAGTTGAAGTGTTTTCGTGAGGGGTATAATAAACATCAAGCTTATATATGAGAATTATAAAAAGTAGGTACACACAAAAATACTTAAAAAATAGGAATAAAATAAAACAATAAACAATGATTTTCTTTGTGTGAACTGTGAACCAATCAATAATCAAACGCCTTGAATTCAAATGAAAACATTGGTAGAGAAGAGATTATCTGCGGGCAATCGGGACTACTCATAGAGTAAAATATATATATAATGTGGCCGCGCTGTCATTTCCTTTTATTGTGTATAAATTCTCGAATTCATTTATTGCTAACTCATTCTACAAATTAACCATTAACCCCAGAATTAACATTAACCCTAGTGATCACTTCAGATTCAAATCTCATTGTAAAGTACTATTCATCTGAATAAAAGTTTTTACAATAATATCCAGTCAAAAACGTAAGTGTTTTTACTTATAAAAAGGATAACCTCTCAAATAAAACAAAACCTCTCTGTACGGTTACCCTGGGTTTAGAAAACAAGGAGTCCACGAAGCTGCTCACCTTACACCTGACCGCGGATTGTCGGGAGACCACACCTGTGTCGGGGACCCTACACATGGTTGAACACATTTTGAACATGAATTGAACAATTTTTTCCTTAATTCCACTTTTTGCCTCCTAAATTGTTAATGTATATATTTTTTTTAATATCTTAACTTATTGTACTTTTTTTATATCTTAACTCATCGAAGGAATTTAGTTATAGTGGATAGTGGCCCAGTGGCGTGCAGACTATAAGGTTTGAAAAGCTGTGAATTTCCTCTTAAAAAATAACCATAAAATTAAATTATAACACGAAAAAAATATAACCAATTTCCGATAAATATGTGTTTTTCACATGAATTTACAAAGGAAAACCTACGCCCATTAATTTTGTTGGCCAAGACAATCTGAAGATCATAATAAAATGAACATTTTCAAATAATACTCAAAGCGCAATAAATGTTTACACGAACATACAAAAATTACACTATCCTTGGTTATAGAGCAGTGCGCGCCACAGCCAGCGCCTGCACATTTTCTCACTCCCCAAGTTTCATCACGTCGCTGGTATTATTTGCAAGCTAAAATTTTGATTTGATTTTTACTTTAAAAACTTTTTACATAAACGTCTTCTTTATAATTTAGAATTTAGAACATAAATTTCCCGCGTCGGTCGTATCAATTCGTACTTTCTGACATACCCCAGATAAATCATTTTAAAGAGACCCTTGCAGGTTATCTAGTGGTGTACTGGATGTACAAAAAAAAACGATTTTTTACCTTTTAACGCAGACGTTTGGATTCAAATTAAAATCTTTATTTTACAAATACAGTATAAAATACAAAGCGTATAGCTTTTTTTCGATAGCTTCGCACACGAAGACAGTAGAGGACGATGTGTGGGGGGTCTTTTTAGAGAAAAGAACGAGAGTAAGTTCTGGGAAGGAGAAAGGTATAAGAGGGGGTAGGAATCTGGGGGTCAGTGTGTTCAGGAGTGACGGACATATGAATCCATCCCTCCAACTGCTGTGCAGGGCGATATGTCCTGAAGAGGTGAAATCTTCGATTAGGTCAATGGGTGAAATAGTTTATAACAAATTAATAACAAAGCCAGATTAAAAAGTTGAACTGCATCACATCCATGATATGATTTTTACTGAACTCGACCTTCTTTGCTGTAAATTTAAAGCATTTATATAACGGTACAGCAAAAATTTCCTTCCCTGCTCTTGTTTTTTTAAACGTAATATAAAATTCAGCTTGTAATCATTCATAATATCTAAACGTGCATCAGTCATATTAAAGTTCGTGGAGGTTTTCTGGAATAGAGAATGCAATTCTCCAGGGGTACTTTACAAATAGTTTTGTTTCTTTTTAATTTTTCAATTTGTGCAAAGTTTCTATCGCATGGAAGGAACGAATGTACTCACTCATTCAGGAAATCTCAGAATGACCTCGGAAAATCTTTTTCTTCTGAGAAAGAAGCTCAGCTTCACATTATTTTTATTCTACTTTGCACACTTGTCAGCAGAGTTTCGACATCATTCTTCTCATATTGAGTTGAGTCACGTTAAGTGAGTATTGCCGAATGATTGGGTTTTTGGTTTTATTAAATCTAATGGTTTGACATTTACTTAAATTGAATTGCAAATTATTCATGATACACCAGTAGTGTAGGTTTTTCAGATTATTCTGCATACAAATACAGTCGTACTTACTGCCTTTATAAGATAAACGATTTTATGGTGACTTTATTAAATAGGTTAGGTTATGGGCAATTTTTTTTTCACCACTTCTAATGGCTTGAAAGGTGTGTTGAAATGTTACTTTGCTGATGCATATTAGGGTCTCTACTGCAGTGGTTATCAATTCCGCTTAATTGGGACACATAGAGCCCAAACATAATAAATATAATTTTATATACCGCGCCGCATACCGCAAGCCTGCCCTTCTTAACTAAAATTCGTTTACTGAGACACGATTTGCGTCGACTTAATATAGGAATTTGTCTCAATTAAACGGAATGGTGTCCCAAATAACCGAAGTAAATTATCATTAGTATCTTTTTTTGGTTTCTTTTCCTTGAGTTTAGTCCCAAATAACCGATTGTCCCGATAAAGCGGTGTACCAATTAAGCGATATCGACGGTATATTCAAAGGTAGGGTAGTTCCAGTTCGTAGGGAGAGGGTGGTGAAGCAGAAGGCATGACAGAAGCAGAGATAAGGTGGGATGGCACCCCGAGGTATAAAGGCGATATTTTCATTAATGGAGTTTGTATTGAGAACCTCAGGCATTTATTTTCCCTTAGGTATTTTTATTATTTTTTCCCGTATATTTCTCCTTATTTTTCTCGTGTTTGAAAGGAGAAATCCTTGAAAGGTACCTATTTACGTTTTCTTTTGATTCCACAGTAAATAATCCCTTATGTGAGAGTAAAATTTTTCCATATTTTAAATACTTATACCTACATGTTTTTGTGAATATAAAACAGTTTTTGAATCAACCGAAAATGTTTTAGGCTGCGTATACTAACTAACACGGGCCGAACCACGATTTGTGGGAAAGGAACGAAGCGATCGCGAACGTCACGGAACGCCGTGTTTCGTATTATTATCGTATTATCCATACTTCGTGGCTCGGCTCGCGCTTATGTTCGCAAATGTATTCGCAGCATTATGGTTACATATTGCTAACCTCAGGAGCTAAAAACCAACGACCCAATCACCTACTTACGGTTAATTTCGTTGCTGTAGATTTTAATCAATAGTGCTTTTTTTTAATTCTTCCAGACAAAACCGGTTTCACACGTAATGTGAAATATATGTCATTTTCCTTTTCTTATATTTATAGCAGCTTTTTAAACGCCGTAAAACTACGGTCCTAACAGAGAAACTACCCAAGTTACACAAATACCTTAAAAATACTATAATAATAATCTATATATCATAAAATACTATAAAAACCTTAAAAATACTATAAATTAAGGAAAAATGTATATATTTACAGATAGGCACTGCTGAAAACCTTCTGCATTCCGGGAGAAATCCTTGATCCATTTGTCAATAGAAACAATGATAATTAAACAAAATGTAAATTTGTAAAAATCTATTGATAAGTGAATGTTTTTATTATTATTATTATTACATTGCTTTGTCGTGCTAGTCGAATTCTCTGAAGAGTAGAAAGATAAAGAATCCTTTACAAAACTTATTTAAATAATTACAAAAATAACCTAGTCTATTAATGTAGGGAACCAAATTTTCAGGCAAAAAATAATCATTTTATTTGACTACCTGCGTTGGTTGGATGCTATCCCTATGTTTTTATTTCTCGAACACGGCTCGCCTTGCCGGGGAACACTTTAATAAGTATAATCCTGCACAATGGCTTCCTTCCCCGTATATTATTTTACAGAGCTTGAACTCTAATATAAACTTGGGAAAATATTGTTCACTTACCTCAACGGTGCGAGCATTATCTCCGCGTGTTTCTGGAAACGCGGCTGCTTTATTCCTATATTCCTGCGCTGGAAAAGTGAATTTTACTTCGGAAACCCCAAAAGTCTGGCCTTCTGTTACATGAGCTCGACGTTTTGATTTTATGAGTAGCTAACCACGTTAAAATGTGATGCTGCATTATATAGACACGTTGTAACTTTTTATCTTCGTGAACACGAAATTTGATGGTTTTCCAAGAATTAAAGACCTTTACTCATTTTCGGAGACGCGAACATTATATTTCAAAATGTGGCGGCATCAGCGTGTAGTTCAGACTTTTCCCAAAAAAACAAGCGGTGATCCGGCTCGGTGGCTGCTTCGATGCGATCTTTGAGATTTCCGATTGAGACGGACACTTCCCTATCGAATCCCGTCGCCTGCGAGGTCCGCCTTGTTGAAGTTCGTAAGCTCCCAATTTTGATCCCAGACGTCAGTAAATCTACCACACAAACGATTTTGAAGGGAAAAATGGCTTACGCAAAGTGCGTGCTTGTTGGATTCCCAAAATTCTGAAGAGCAAAATCGTGTGGAGAGCGTTTGGGTCTTTCTGAACCGTTTTTCCAACCAAAGCGAGAACTTTTTTTGGGTTGAAACGTGTTTCCACCACCTAACCCCGGAATCAAAAAGTCAATCAATGACATGATTTGTATCTTTTTTTTCACCTGAAGCAACATTTCACCGGTAAACCTTTGGAGACCACCAAAGAAGAGGTGAGAGCATTTTAGGCCGCGGAGTTCTACGACAAGGAATCGAGGACCTAATGCCACGACTCACCAAGTGCATAGATTATAACGGGTCCTATATAAAAAAAAAATAGTGGAGTTGTAACTAAAATGTCATATGATTTTTTTTGTAAATATAATTTTTTCCTGATTTTTCTAATTAGAAAGGTCTTTAATTCTTGGGCAACCTTCGTGTTTACTCCTACATATTTGTATTCTAACTAACCTACCATCGCATCGTGGGGGAGAATTGAACGCCAAAACTTACCTTATTCAGATTCATACAAACTTTTCTGTTATCCAGACCCTTGACACGATCCGACTCATCCATTTTGATTCGGGAGATGTTTTTCTGGGGCTTCCTCTACTCTTTTTTTTCCTTTATTTTTCCCAATTTTTACGTTCTGTAAGTACAATATTAAAAAAAAAATCATAAGAGCAATGGGAACCCACTAAGGCGCAGCCTGTGCATGGATCATATAGTTATATACATTTATTGTTGTACCTAGAAAGAACAAACGTGGGCATATAAAGCAAAAATATAATAAAAAATTGTGTAACGATAGGTGTATAGTATATATATAAATTAAATAAATAAAGTTTCAACATTTGTATTGTCAAGCCATTAAGTATTAAGATAGTTTCTTTCGTGCACTTTCACGTGATTCAATTTTTGCCACACCTTTCTCCTTCCAAAAAAATATCACTATTCTAAGCATTATGCGTGTTTAAAAACTTGCATACGATTAAAGAGTTTCAAGGTCTCGAATGCTATGATAATATTCTACGTTTTAACTCGATTATTGCCAATCGATACGATTTCTAATTTTATCCCGAATTCAAAAATAAAAATTGTTTTGGCTTTCATTCTGCGACTAGTGGCGTCCTGGTTGTCCGGGCCATTTCCCCCGGGGCAAAGGCTTGCGAAAATAAATATTTATATAAATGATTGGAGTGATATCAAAAAATCCCTTTGATCCACGGCGAGCCAGATGGGGAAATAAAGAAGCTGCCGAGGTCTTCTTTTGACGTTAAGAGAACGGACTCTTTGGGGAAAGTTTGTTCTTTGAATAAACGACCCTTTTTCAAAAGCATATTCAGCTGAAAGTTGATTTTGATAAATGATTTTCGATCCAGCTACTTAACAAAAAAAATCTCTCTTTTTTGAAGAAGCTTTATTTTACTTGGATTTTTTACTATCTCTGTGTTCTGGGTGATTGGGGTTAATGCCACCAAACCACCCCCGTTTATGTCTTTCGATTATCGCTGGGCGCATTTTATCCCGTTTCTTTGTCGTAGTTTTCCCAGAACTTAAGGATGATGTTCATGAGCACACGATACATTTAAAAAATGAAACGTAAGCTTTATAAGAGTGTAGGTATTTTCTAGACACTAAACATCCAATCCAAATTGAAGACCAACGGCCATCGACGGCCAACTAGTATGTGTTATAGCAGTTAGCAGTTGGTAAGGTGTGTGTGTTTGAATTATGAATAGTTATGACTGGCGAAACATCTGAACAACTTTTATCTTTAAATAATTTTTATTGTTATATAAACTAGAGGCGAGTCGTTCGCGAACGAGTCGGCTCAGTGATCCGGATTTTCGTACTGATCCGTAAGATCCGGGTCCCAAAGACCGATCTTCACGGTTCGCGGATCTTTGAACGAGTGAGCGGGTGACCCGGTGAGCCGACTGACCCGTGAGATCCGGAGAGCCGACTGACCCGTGGGAGCCGAGAACGTGTATCGTTCAACGGATCTCGCGGCTCGCGGGTCACTCGGCTCACCGGGTCACCCGCTCACTCGTTCAAAGATCCGCGAACCAGATTGGTCTTTGGGATTGATCGTTCAGTCGGCCGCGCAGAAAAGTAAAATATGAAAGTAAGGTAACGGGTTTACAGCTCAGATCACTGTGAGACTTTTCTGCGCGGTGGCGTACCGTTTCTGCTAAGTGTGCATGTTATTATCGAAATACAATATAATAATATCGAAATTCATGCGTGTGTGCGTGCATAATCAGTCGTGACGTCAGCGCTCCGGCCACATTATATTGTTTAATATAACAAAAGTAAGGATGAATTATATTATTATTATGCTCATGTTTATTTTCAGTAAATCATTGATTGTTTATTTTCAATATTTCATCAAGAAATAATGGTTAAAAAAGTAATTTTGGTATTGAGTACTTACATGACTAGATGTAATAATCTTTGTTGAATGTATGTTTAGTACACGATGTTTTAATATTATTCTTCTACCGAAATTTAACACATTTTTCTACACATTTCTTTTAACAGCGAACTGAACTAAAAAGCAAACTGAAATTTCGAGACTGTTTCGTACCAAAACTCAATTAAACAAAGGATTTCATTTTTTCATTCTAAGGGAAATCCAATTAAAAGGGAATTAAAAAGAGATCCGAAATTCAAATAAAAAAGGGAACCCCAAAATATTGGGGTTCCCTTGAGATGGACTAAATTCGGTCGTTCAACGAGCCGGTTCACTGACCCGGATCTTTTCATTGAACGAGACCTAGTGAAGCGGCTCGTTCAACTGACCCGCTTTGCCCGCCTCTAATATAAACCGTGTTCCTTTCCTTGATAAAACATGACTAGTGTTTATTGTTTTCATTATTGAAGATACTGCTTTATACAAGTGCTTTGCTTTGAAAAACCGATTCATTATTATTTAATAGTTAGCTGGTGATCCCCTAAAAGATAAAAAGCACCCTCTCATCTCTCCCACCCCCACTTTTACCAAACCGTCTGTCTTTCTTATTAAAACTACTATACCTTATTTGAAAGCAAATTCTTTTTAATCTTTTTGCCGGATCATTCCTTTCTTGGTGCTCTCTCCGTTTTCTTTGGCGATCTTTTTGTTAAAAAAGGATTTCCTTCTTCGTGAACAAATGAAAATTTATCTGTATTATAGAGAGAGAGGAATGAGAATTATTAATGTATTTTTTCCAATAATTATTGGTTTTCTTCATTTTCATCTTACCTACCAGTTTTATTCGGTCGTATTTTCGAAATGGCTCGTTTCGTATTTTGAGTCAAGGAATTATAATTATGCAAAAATCATAACTTTCTCATATATACGGTTGGCACTATGTTAAAAGGATGCAGTTATGTGCATATTTCGGAATCGTTAAGTTTAGTTAAGCGAATTCTCATCACCAACGCTCGTCGCTCTTCGTAACCTCAATTACGGCTTCGAAAGTTGGGTAATCCCTCCTCAGTGCAAACTTGGATTAACTTTAGTGCCTGTGTACCTACCTACTCGAAATTCAATTCTATGCATTCATTTCCCCTCCCACGTATATCTTACTCATCCTTTCATTCTTCGATCACAAACTACATCCCACGAGAATAGGATAATTTTAATCAATGTCAACAATCGTCAATACATATGGTTAATTATAATTATTTTTTTATCTTGGATCTATCTGAAAGTATCTGTCGTATCATTTCTTGCGATAGAGTATATCTGACGGTGTTGACGCGATAGTGAAATATTTACTAGTTGATTTTTTCCAATAATACTTAACATCTGTAAATGTAGGATTAGAATTTATTTAGAAAAGCGCACTTTTGTTTGATCATAAAATAGAGACATTTCAGAAATCCCAGCACATTTATTAAAAATTGTTATTTTTATAGACTCTAAACAGACAATTCACGTCAATTTAAAAATAATCTTAATAAATTCTTATCGGTCACTCTATCATTTCACTTACGTATTTGTTGACGCCGGTGTCACAAACTGGTTTCGCACCAATACTCCGGAACGTGCGTCGACGTCGCGGGATGGCGTGATGGATCGACATATTATATGCACAATCAGGCCCCCAGCACTGTCGATAAATATGGATTGTATCGATAACTTTCGGTAACTTCTCATCGTTCGCTAGCATGACTGAAGATCGCCAACGAATAAATAACAGTTGACAGTGGCTAACTGTTCTTAATATTTTCAACTGTTATAAGTTAACTGTTTGTACGTTAGCGATCTGCAGGTATCCTAGGGAACGATGAGAAGTTACCGAAAGTTATCCCATCCAATTCTTATCGATCGTCCACGCTAGATGGACGTCCACAGGCAGCTACTCGAAATCACCCGGTATACGCGTCACCAGTCGCGGGTTAAATACATCTCTCGAGAAAAGGCAAGATCACCCTTTTGGGTGATATAAATTTTGGTTTGCAGAGTAGTGCTGTATCCCGGGATGGAGTACATACGCCCTTACCTTACAAACACATTACTGCATGAACCTATCGACAAACTGGCGCTCGTCGGCGATGCGCTGGATGCAAAGCGAACTAGAATAACCAATTTTGAGCGATGGTCCCACACGAAGTTAGCGAAAGTTCAGCCGCAACGTCCCAAGAAACTTATATTACTTGTCGGTATACTCGTGTGTAATTCATGCACGTGTATCACCGCTTGAGTTTAGTGTTTAATTTGTTTGTTAGTTTAGTACAGATTTTGGTTTCGTACCTTGATACTTTGTTACCTTACGTTAAAGTTCTTATAGTTTTCACACTTCGTGACAACATTTATATTGTAGTAGCCCGGGTTTCAAGACTCTTTTTTACATCTATTTCTTATTGCAGAATGTAAAAATATCTAACCAACAATGTTTTTCTTCTCGTCTTATTTTTTAAAAGGAAATCTGCTTCATGATGGAAATAACAATGCGAGTAAAAACTATGATGTTTGCCTGGCAATTGAGGACAGAAAATTTGTGCAAAATTTCAGTGGCTTGCTTGTACTATGTCAGTTTTTCAAAGTTTACGAGGCCCATACTTTTGACTTTGCTCTGATTATAATTTTTTGATTTTAAGAAAAGCGGTTTTCTAGTGTTACATTTGCCCGCCTAAGTCGGAAAATTCTTTCTCGAAGTCTAAGTTTTTTTTAGAATTCGGAAGAAAACCCAATTTTGAGGCGAAAGTCACAAAAATATATGTTTCGTAAAACTGACGTTGGCCCTTTTATAAACAAGCCACAGATTCATAACAATTTAGCATTAATTATGCAATAACTTACTGCGATTTTACAAGTAGATTTTCTGCTTTATAGTGAAGATCTGCTTTTTTCATTTATCTTTCTTGCGAGAGGTATTTATTTCTTATTTTTCTTTTTGACAACTTTTAACATAAAATGTTGGTGTATATTATTTGTTAGGTAGATACGTTACATTTATCAGTATCTGCATCGCTAGATTCACGCTGCGGAAACTGAAACCGCAACCTCCAAGCTCGAAATGAAATGCGTAAATCATTCCACTATTGTGATATTAATGTCCGTTTCGTTTTCATTATGCACACGATTCTTTCTCGACATTCCTGAGCGCAGAACTGGTCCAGTTATTACGTGTATTATAGTTATTGGCAGTCAATAAACAATACTTAATACGGCTATCCCCTACCCTTGTTCCTTCCCTTCCCTTCTTCCGCCCGCTTTCCCAACCCACCCCAAGGCTGGCCACTGGCCATGTCATGTTCTTTATTAGACACTACGGCGTAGGAGAGATTGTCGGATATTTATCTCCAAATGTCAATAGTAATCGCCGAACACAAAGGAGATTGTAAAAGAACTGAAAAAAATAATAAATTATGTGATTTTGTATGAAGAACAAATTTTTAAAAGGTTTTCTACTTGGCAATATTAGTCTTCTTAGGGCCCTTTAAATTTAAGTTGAGTTGGTTAAGCGTAGGTAGGTACTTCCGTATAATATTTAAATTCTTGATATAATTATTGTATAATATGTTTTAAACTGTATAATATATTTTTTTTGAAAATATTAGAATTTTTCAATATATTATTTTAGGAATAACATCTTGCATCGTGAATTATTGATGATTTTCTTAGCTTATAAATTATTTAAGAGACGTATTACAACATTATTATGATAAAAAAATACTATTTTATTAAAAGCTTCTGTGAAAATATTTTTTTACATTAAAATAATATCGTTAATTTTGTTTTCGTCATGTGACGCAGCATTATTAATAATTGTAAGTATTTCGGATCAATGTTTTCGCGAGGTTCGAATAATATTATTCATAATAAATGTGTGCCGAAAAATACTCGTTACGGTTTTTTTGATGGTTGGTTTGGCAAGTTAAGTGAGGGATGTCATTAGTCACCTGTGTAAATGAGTGACAGGTGGGGAGGCAAGCCGACAGCTTTCCGTATTATTGTAATAATATTGGGACTCGTACGTCATTATCCAGTTTTGCGGCAATCATTTATGTATGAGTAGCGTAGAAATAATTTCTTCAAATTAGAAGTATTCAAATACGTCTCATCAGGTCTTACTTAACCCCATCGACAATTTCTTGTTGTGTTTCTATAGAAAAATATGTGTTTAAGAGTGCGGTCATGAACAGAAACTTGGTCCTAAATTAAAAGAGGCAGCAATGATAATTAAAAATAATCGCATTGCTTTAAGGGGAACGTCTGCGCCGCCCGTTTCATTGAGGCCAAATTACCCAACCAAGCTGAAAAAAAATATTTATAATCAAAAGGTACCTATATTAAAAATCTAGTATGGATACGTGCCGCTTTATATATTTTTGTTTAAAATTATATTTGTATTATAAGTATGGACCGTTGAAGACTTCAATATTTCATGATTTTAGGGGCAACTTGCGCAATTATTTGTGAGTAAAAGATAAATATAATAAAATAAATTTACTCTAGTACAGAAATGTGGTGAAATATGAAATCAAAAATAAAAAGTATTAAAAAAAGCATTTTTATGGGCATTTATAAATGACCTGTTTACGTCGGAACACAAATTTGTCTGTTAAAAATTAAAATTACTATCCAAAAAGTCGCTTGTTTGCAATGTTTCATTTTTCATTTTATATTTCATTAGATTTACATATTAGATAATATCAGACATTGTTTTTTTTAATAATTATAATTAAATCACAAAAAAAAGTCCAAAGGAACTCCAAAATGAAGCAAAATTTAATTATTTAATTACCTGTATATTATCATTTTAAACAAAAAATAAATAAATGAGCACATATCTGTTTTAATTATTTGGTGTAAATTATTAATTAAAAATATATATTATTTGCTTTGGTTGAAATTAAGATTTGCATGAAAAAGGCCGCACAGCTGTTCCGCTTAAGAGGGTTGAAAACATTTTTTTACAACCGATGCCGTTTGTGCTTATAAATGATTTAAATTCATAATAATGTATCAAAAAGTGCCCGGGTTCACGGGATGAGGTTTGTCTAGGGCTTGTCGGCGGATGCGCATTTGCCCCCCTATTGCATATCGGGGCCGGATCTGGAGAGACTGGTTGAGTGAGACCTTTTGACCTCTCTTACTGGACTCTCTCGATCCTTCGCCTTGCACCGCAGTGGTAGGGATTTAAACATTCCTCTCCTGGATACATTGACCCCCAGATTCCTATCCATCCCTCATTCCCTTTTCCTTCCCAGAAATTTCTCTCTTTCCTTTCCCTAAAAAGACCCTTCACACAGCATACCCATAGATGACATAGGCCCTGAAGGAAATTATTTTCCTCAGGGCCTCTCGTATGGAGCTAATGTTAACAAAACATACATCCACGAATTTGATGATGCTGTTTTTGGTTTAGACCATAGGTTCTCAACGTGGGCGATAACGTCCCTTCGTGGTCGTTTGAGTCGTTCAGGGGAGCGGTAGAAGACCCAGAGAAAACTAGGGGGCGTTGAGATGGCAAAGTGAGGGCGTGGGTAGGTAAAAAAAATATATGGTCTTAAAAAGACAAAAAAAAACACGCTTATTACGAACTAATAATCATATTTGTATTATTATTATTAAGAATTGACACTACATCATGAATACAAGAAGGAAGAAGGTAACAACCCGGTACCCCCCCCCCCCCCCGTTGTGTTAAATATAATCGTGACAATAGCTGTTTCAGATTGGCGACAGATGCTAAGTAAAAACAATCGGGGGCGCTAGAAAAAAATATTCTCAATGTGGCGGTGGGCAAAATAAGGTTAAAAACCTGTGGTTTAGATGTAAGTAATTTACGGCTTCTATCTTTTTTCATTGATTTTATTTTTAGCGTCCACATATGCATTGGCTTAACATTGATTGCTGACTTGTGTTGCACTTCCTCTTGTAAATCCGAACTATTTTTGAACATAAAATATATTGACCCTGATTTTGAAATCGCATCTTGAAATTGCATCGCATCGCTAATTGTTTGAAACATGTTTTTGAATCCTCCCAAATTTCGCAATTCGATGATTAGGGCTGTTTGGACTAATAAATTACGCACAAAAGCCGCGGGTGACGCTGAAATCAATTCACCCTTCAGAGTATATTATAGCCGATTCGTCATTTTAATAGCCCTGTGCGTTCAGTATTAGGGAATAATAATTTATTCCGTCAACATTTTTGGCTGATAAGACCGCACCGTTTCCTCCCCTAGACCTTGGAAGGGATGAAAATGTAGGTCAATTGAAACTGGGTACCCAGTAACTACTGGGACACATCAACTCGCAAATCAAGGGATGCTATATTATGTAGGGTTGCAAACATATAAATATTCAAATTTGAAACATTATTTGGGGCCGAATATCGAGTTAGCTCACTAGCAACACCTTTTCAGCAAATCACGCAAATGTGCCGATATATCACTTTTAAACTTTTTATCGAACGCTTTCCCTCGGTTCGCCCACGTTGGCGAAAGGGTACGCCAAAAGGAAAAGGTCACATTATCCATCTTTGATCTAATACTATCGAATACAGATTACCTAGTCTACATACATTATTTTACCACGTTTAGGCAGAATTCGTCGAGATGTTCCGTGAGATTTCCAGTTATTTCATAGAACTTATACAGTTCATCAAATTTCAAAGTTGAAATGGAGTTTGTGTTATTATTCCATGGTGGGCCAGTTACAGAACTTAACTTGAATATTGACGAGGTCTCCCTCAACCATACCACGCAGTTGGTGGGCAGATGCAAGCGGAAAAACCTCACCCATTCCAAAAAAACTCACCGAAAACGCCAATGGCCTTCGAACGCTCTGGTTTTCAGTTAACAATCACCATCTAGGTTAATTAATGTTTTGTGGGGTAAATTTATTAATTGCGGTAGGTAATACATTATAATGCGTGTTCCCGTGAATTTATTTAAACTGCCAGCCAGCTTCTGTTTATTAATATACGAGAGGTCCTCGAGCAACCCTGTTTAAGGGCGGGTGGCGTCGCCTGAGAGTCGGATGATTTATAGCCCGCATTTATTACATCAACATTATTATGTGATATTTCTTTTTGTCTGTACCTCCGACGGTACCGTCGTTGTCGCCCCAGTGACATCTGCCTGAGTAGTTGCTGGCGATACTCAAAAGATGGATGTTAATAATGCGCTGGGACGCTGGGATCATCTGACCGAAGATGAAGATTGATAGAGTCGGGCGTGTTGGCCGGAAGATAAAACAGGCGCACAGGTCAACAAATTCCATTTTTTCGTGGATCCTGATAGAATTTTATTCAGTTATTTATTTCCACGGATGTTTTGAGTTATTGGTTACCTTATTTGTAATATATTTTTCATATATTCTTCCAAAAAATCACACTGTTTCGCAAGTTTACTTTACGAGTTTTCCGGGATTATGAATTGGTGGGCTTTTTTTATGGAAAGGGAACCGTAATTCCGATTTCACCGAAGGGATATTAACAACGAAAAGAAGTATGAGAAAGACTAACAGAATGCGACGCCTACTTTTTGATGTGAAAATGAGGTGATTATAAAAAAAATTGGTTTTCTGTAAAGTCGATTTACGGGCGATAATTTTACGTGATAACGTCATATAATAACGATGGAATGGAAGAGAGCTAGATGCGTCTCAAGCCGAACGCTTAGGCCGAATGCTTGTTTCGCGCTCTCGCGCTCTCAGGCGGAACGTGACAATGAGTCATGCTTGTTCATGAGTGCAGCCGGCATTCATCGATTTATAAGATGTTCAAATCACATCAAAAATAAAACTTTATATGATTTACCTAGAAGGTTTTTCTTCTGACACTGAAATGTTACTGAAAGTCTCTGTAAGAACTAGCACTGACGAAATCTTCGACTATCTTAACATCGTGTTAAACAAAGTTAGTGTTTTAAACAAAGCTTTTCTAAAACTATACTCCTTCACATTCATTAATACAACACACAAGATATAACAACTAACACGCGTATTAGAAACACAAGATCTCGAGTTAAAAACATATCCAACAAGTAACCCCAAATACAACGTTTGGGCAAAAAAGGCTTGCACTATGGTTCTAAACTCTACAATAAAATCCCCATCTCATTAAAAAATCACTATTTAATAATATTTAAGCATAATGAGATCAGAAATAGAAAATATACTGACACCAAATACAGGGTTCCATGCTAACTGAGAATAAAGTCAACTCAACACCTCCTTGAAAAGTCATTAAAAGCTATGAAAAAAATAATTTTAAATTAACCGCTAACCCTAACCTAATAACCATTTTTTTGTATACGTTTTTTATCACCCTAAATGACCTATCTGAGATGATTCTGAGTTGGTTTCATTCCGAGTTGTCCGGTCACCCAAATACAGATAACCGAAACCACGCAACTTCATTCAAAAAGCACTATGTAATACATATATTTTATTTTATAATTATTGAGGATAAACACTGCATAATATGTTTACAATTATTAATACGTAATGTAATCTTCAGCACCGGAGATCCCAGTGAGAATATTATTATCCCTATTTGTTACATAAAAGAAAGATTTAAAATATTTATTAATTTTTATTATGTCATCATCTTTAATGTTGTTAAATGGTATTTCAGTAGGCTTACCATCGAATATACTGAAAACATTTTTGGTTAAAAGTTAAATATGCCCTGAAATGTAATGTTCCTTTAGTAATTTCAACAACTCCTGTTTGGCTCCTAATCAACCGATTAGTCTTTCTATCTCTTAAAGGGACACCTAGCTAGATTCTTTCCGTGGCGCTTTGCGTATTAGTTATTTTTGTCACAACCTTTTTGCCCTCCAAAGTTTAACTTCTTATTTTAGCGTAATTTAAATTGCTAGTCTAACATCGTTACTTTACGACCACCCTTATGTAGATTTAAAGGTGGGCCAACATTTTGGAAGTGCTGCTCGTCTCTTGCTCAGTGACATAAAACCTTGCGACTTTGTTTTTCACAATTACTCTTGCTCGTTAGGTATTTACTTACTCCGTCACGCATGGCCTGGCAAAAAAGGCTCTTATTATTAACGAGCGGGACCTTTAAGCCGCGGAGGCAGATCCTTTTTTGGGAGGAAAAAGGACTACTCAAAAAGTTGCGCACTGCGGTAATTTACCTACTAAAAACCGCCAAGCTTCTAACTTACAAATTGACGTTGTCAACTGCCGCGTCAAGTGACGGATTATACACTGAAAATTTACAGCCAACACAAGGGTGACATCGAATATACCGACAGCTATTGTCTCAAAACATTTTTCCTCCTTTTAATTTGGAAATTTATCGGTGACAGAAAAAATATATTAAGAAATTTGTAACGAACATTTAAAGTGAAAGACTGTAACTTTGTGTACGTCACATTATTTATACGAACATGCCAACCGGTTTCGGCAAAAAATGTGTTTTCGTCAGATCAGAACAGTGTTATATCGAATTCATGTAAATAAGTTTTTTTAATAATACTATGATGTAGAGTTTATCCTGCCAGGTATTATTTCCCCTATAGTTACATCACACGGTTCAACCAAATTGCTTCACTTTCGTTGATTGCCGCAGAAGTGAAATGGTATGCTGTTTACACGTATCCTGAAGAAGTTTCGATTCACATTGCTGAGGGTGTCTTCGAATCCGGTCGTCGCTTGTGAATTACGTTAATTTGTATTTGATTATTTGATAATTTAAATAACGAATTAATTAAATTAAACATTTCGCTTTAATATTCCACAGGCTAGGGATCTTCTTAAAATGTTCCAAAAACAGAAACTCATCACTCATTTAATAAATCTTCCGGGATAGATATTTTACATAGAAATGGAATAGGTCTACGCCTTAATAATCTTGAAGCCCTTGAAATAAAAAAGTCATTAAAAATAACTTATTATTAACTTATTATCCTGACAAAGAAAACATAGTTTTTGAAAAATTTCGATATTGTTGATTAAATAGTGGTGTACACAAAGTTATTTGTTTTCATTTATTAATAATGATGACGCCACAAAGTGAATTTGTGAAGTTTGAAGAAGTCATTAAAAATAAATAAAACTTATTTACTTAATAAACAATTAGATTTATCTAACAGCCCCAATTTTAAAATATTTCCTCTACCCCCGCCCACTTTCACCCCTCCGTCGTAGCCCCCACCTAAGTTGACGTTCTTTCTCCCTCTTCTAATTTTCTTTTAAATACCATATAATATCTGTATTATGTTTAATATATTTTTATTCACCCGTGATGAAGGTTCAGGTCGAACCGAAACCGGTTGGATAAGGAAATAATAAAGTGGAATTAAACAAAGTTATATTATTGTATGTATTATAATTACGTATTCCCACAAAGTGTTTGCTACATGTGAAAATTTTTATTTTGACTACGTTGACAACGCAAATTTTCGCCTGGCTGCGTGCACACGAATAAAGATCGAGTGAATCACTCAATACTTGTATTTAATGTTTTGTTGAACGATGACATTCAATGACACTGAATCATTCTCTTTTATATTTACATGATTTAATTTCGTTCTTCATCCAAATTGAATTGCAGAAGTGAAACGTATAACATCAGCATTAGATGAATTTCATCTCGTGGTAGATGTATTGTTTTTTTTATTATTATAACCATGGAGTTACGTTGAATATTTCGTCTCACAGACCGTTTTTATATTTCAGTTTAATGTTCTAATAGTGTTCTGTGTCGAACGAGTTTCATCAAAACTTTTTTCATTTTGTAAAATAATAAATTTCAATATTACATAAAATCTCCGGGCGCTTATCAACAGTTTTTTACGGTTTGCATGTGAAGCTTCATATTGTATTTTTCTATTTACTTTACGAGAATTGGCGATCACAATATGACTATTATTTTCCAATAAACGTGAACTTTAGTAGGCACTTTCCGAGTTTTACGTGTTACGGACATAAGGTGTAATCAATTTCAAGTACCTATATTAACAAAATAATATGTTTCGGTATCAGTCATCAACAAAGAGATTCCTTTGACCTTTTGCAAAATAATTGAGCTTGTTTTTTTTCCTAGCAACGACTCATTGCAAACGATTTACGTTTATTAACAAATTCATTACGCTTTGCTTGATTAAAAATTCTGATTAAAAAAATGTCTAAATTGGTACCGTTTCTATCTGTGTATTTAAAAATAAAAAAGTTCTTAAAAAGATTTTACGTGCTAGTAAGAAAACTTTTTTTTTCATCAATAAAGCTGAAATTTGTTTTCTGAATTGTTTATTTTTTGTGGTCTCAATTTTGTGAAATAATGATCTATCTGGTTTGCTCAGGTTTATCAAACTGTCATTTATTTATTTATTTTGTTGGTTGTCTCGCCAACAGAATACTTCACGTATAATTATTATATTAAGTTTACGAATTAATTGAACGTAGTTACAGTGACAATTCCAATTAAAGGTGAGCACACCATTCATCTCAACATTCTTAAGATGTTTACAAAATAATACATTATGTTACATGTACGTGCATAGAACAAGAAATTTCAAATATTACGAAATACATACATACACACTTACGTGTACATGTACACACATGTATATGCATACATGTACGTATACACATGTACATAAATATATATTTATACAGTTATACTTATCTGAGGAGATCAGCAGGGAAATGTAAGTACAAGTTCTTTCTAAAGGTAATAATAGAATTTGAAAAAACATGCAAGTCTTCATGTTCGCAATATTTATTACATAATCGAGTCATTCTTGACGTTGGTTTGAAAAAAACTAGTATTACTACGGTAAATATCGATCCAAAAGGTTTCAAGGTTTTTCGTGAATTTCGGTCTTATATTAAGATTATTAAAAATGAATCATACATGTTGTTTATGATTTTAAACAGAGATTATATCTGAAGTGTGTCTTCTTTTGGCGAGTGACACTTCTCTAAAGTGAGTCTTTCAGCATAGTTCTCTAGATTCCGATGTGCTCCAGATTTGTAAGCTAGAATTCTTAAGTCATGAAGTCTACATAGACTTTCTGTCTGGAATGTCTCTAGCTCAATGTTTGGAGCTGGCCACATGATTTCCATCGCAAGCTGTGGAGCTTTTAAATGTTCACTAAACTGTAAAAAAAATCATTGTTTTCCGCACCCCTGTCGTGTTTTTAACGTAACGAAGTTTTGCCCCACGCTATTGATTGTTGCTGGGCGTCCATATGGAAGCGAAGCCTCTTTTCATGGGAGGTAGGGGTCGTCATCCTTTCCGACGTTCTGACTGTTAGGCGATAATAGCCTCTCCTAATCCGTAGCACCGCTTATTCAATGGAGAATCCTTTCTCAGAATTTATAAAGCCACTTCGCGCCTAGACTTGTTATATGTTATGGGGCCTAGAAAACATCCATGTCTTTTAGTTGTCTAATATAATTCTTTTTTAATCATCTACGAAATTGAGTCATACTTTATTTAAATGATAATTGAGTGTGCCAATGAAATCCTTACTACCACCACCACCCTAGGCGTGTTAAAAAGTTTGATCTATTGTTTGTCTTGTCGTTATTAACTATTAATTATTATTAATTGAAGAAGAAGATAACACTTTTAAATCTAAATGAAAATATGAAATTGAAAAAATATGTCCCAGTTGCGACCATTGTCTTTTTCTGTTTTTCTGTGTCTTGTTTTCTTTCATATTTTCATTTAGATTTAAAAGTGTTATCTTCTTCTTCAATGATATATTACGTTGATGGGAATAACCTTCAAAAGTTATAAAAAGAGAGTTTTTCTCGTAAAAAATTGAATATTATTAATTCTTCATCTTGATTCTGGATAAAGCATTTTAACTACTTTCCGACGATCTTACATATTTCGCTATCCTAGAAATTAAAATCGAAATTTTTTTTTTAATAACTCACATAATGATTAGAATACATAACGACCTTCAGTCAAATTTAAATAATACAGTAATTGAGGAAACTTTAAAGGGATAAAAACCATTAATGATTTCATTCATTTTACTCAGAAATTAATAAGGGCGTAAGTAATAAAAATAAAAGAAATAAAAAAATTTCATCGTTAATACCTATCTAGAAATCATATAAATACATCGTCTATAAGTGGTATAACCACAGTTTGAAAATGCCTTCAGATGGCGAAACAGCTGCCACGTAATTATTATTACTTAGCAGAACTTTTTTTTAAATAAACAGTTTTTACAAGTTGAATAATAATATTATTGAATATATAAGAGAAATAAAAACAAAAATGGTGTTCTACAAATTAAAATTGATAACACTAAATAAATTAACGAATAAACTTTCATCATTGAAATATTTTTCAGTGAGGTAAATAATATGAACCACGAACATATTATCGATTTCTCACTTTTAACTTTAGTTTACTGCCGTTTAGCCTATTATTTCTCATCAAAGTTAATGCTTTTTCTACTAAATGATGTAATACGGTTTTTCCTGTCGAATTAAATAAGCCTCCAAGAGCATTTCAGATCTAATCAGGTTTTACTATCAACCTTTGAATAGTAAATAATGAACTGCTGTTATTTTAAAATAATATTTACGTTTCGTGAAAATCGCGCCCATAAAATGCCGGAAAAATTGCACAATTAGCAGAAAGAAAAAGAAGACTGGAGTGATCATTAAAATGATGCTATATTGAACCGCCATACCTCCAGTGCTTGACTTGACCTGTCGCTCCTTGGGCCGGTGGTTTTGTAAAATTCTTTATCAATTACTAATGATGCCCTCCTGGCTTTTGAATTCGTATAGATTCAAGGCTTTATTTATTTCCGAATAATTTTGAATAACAAATTAAACATTAGAATTTTTAGTCGAAAAAAATATACATAAGAATCTCATTTTTTAGATTTTCTCTCATTTCTTAAGGTTTCTTTTTCAGTGAGATTTTTGCTTTAAAGCTTTTGTTTGGCGGTACATTTTTATTACGGTTACGCTTCTTTTCTTCCTTTTTCTTAGGCTCGGTTCCGAGTCGCGTCAACATTGTTCAGAGAGGAAAGCGGAAAGTCTAACACTCGTAAGTCAGACATTTCCAAATTACTGGAATATTATTCCTACAAACTGTCCGCCTTTACGCTCCAGTTCAGGGGTTAAGCTTCGCAAATAGTTGTTAAATAAAATAAAGGCCTTTCAACTTCAAAGTGAATTTATTCCTAACATGAAGAAGAATAACTTTCAAGAATACGGCACGTTTTTACTCGGTTTTGTTTTGTACCAGAAAATATTTTCTCTTTTTCTCCCAAGAATTTTTCGCTTTGTGCACCGTGCGTACTGCCTATATACTTTTACCTCCTTACAACCAATATTCTTTCCACTGAAAAGATTTTACTCGCACATCTCTTTTTTTCATATCTTGAGTACCTAAGGTACTTTCAAGGGGTGTTCTATTTATTCAAATTTCCTTATTACATGACGGCTGTAAAACCATTTTTCTAGCTTTCAAACTTCAAAATCAACACCCTTAACAACAGCAACGTCCGTAGTAGGTACCTAAGTGAATTTTATTAAAATAAAAATCATGTCAGTGTGTTTTCGCACTGCGGAGACAATTTAACCTTCAACGTAAAAGTCAAATGCGACGATTACGTTTCGAAAGCCGTTATGCTCTGAGTTAGAATTTCAGAGACCAAGCTTTTTGTTGGTTTTTTTTCTGCCGAAATGTACGAAAAAACTAAATAAATAATTATAAGAAAAATGTATGTACCTTTTTTCATTCAGTACGTTTTTTTTTAAATTGTTTTTGGCTGCAACTGTAAACCAATTTGGGAGGCGGGAATGGGTATCGCCGCCCCAGGGAACCTTTATTGGATTACCAACACCTCTGCCATAGGTTACCCCAAGTGTTTTGCTACGTTTGGTGATTTAGCAGGGGTGCCCGGGTTCATGGGATGAGATTTGTCTAGGTCTTGGAGGCGGATGACCAGGACACACTGAACCCCAGATTCCTACCTACCCCTTAAACCCCTTTCCTTCCCAGAACTCTCCTCTCCAACTTTTCCTTTAAAAAATCCTCCATACAGCATCCCCAAAGATGACATAGTCTCTGAGGGAAATTATTTTCCTCAGAGCCTCCTGTGTGGAGCTCATTTAAAAAAAAATTGCCTTTCAGTTTTTTTAGAATTTCCGAGACCAAGCTTTTTTTTTGTTCAGCCGAAATGTTTATGAAAAAACTAAATAAATAATTATAAGAAAAATGTATGTACCATTTACAATTTTAAACCAATCGCATGTATACCGCAAGTATATTTGCGGCACGTTCCAGAGTGGAAGATACTATCAGTATCGCCCTGGTGTAAGACCACCATTCAGAATTGAAACGTTGCTTGAAATGCCTTTAGCCGTGTTTAGTGACCAGATCTGAATAGCCAGGTACTTCCCCACCTTCCTCTTCCCTATCTCCTTCCCCTCCCCACTACCTTCAGCCTCACAACATACTCCGATTGGGGGATGCCATAGTCTCATTGGCTCCAGACGGGAGCAGTTGGGACTCTTGTGGGGACTATATGGGGGTTCTCAACTATAAAAAAAAAAATGTAGATCGAAAAAAGTCACGGTATGCTACGGAAAGGTTCTTCTACAATTATTATTGTTAGTTTTTTTCACTGGCCTTGTTTCCAAAGCTCGTTATTAGGAATTTATAATTTAATGAAAATTACATTCTCCGGAAAGTGTTTACTTCATGTAGTCGTCCTCTGCGGCATCTCCGCCAAACAGATAAAACGCTTTGCCGGAGCATGCACGATTAAAACGACCTCTCCGTTGATACTAAATCATCAAGTTGACCTCAGCCTCTTCGTAGTAAATCCTTCTGAAAGCTTTACCTTGTAAAGACTGCATTATTCCTGCCTTTAGGTGACTCGCGGCTCCACAGTGTCTGATTTCCCTTCTCCTGATAATAATGGCTTAAAAATAGAATTACGTGATGGTAGCAAAAGTTTTTAATAAATAACGTAAATATTATGGTATGTTTGTTGTAAACCTAGTAATTTTACTTATTATTTTACTTATTATTCATAACTAGCTTTTTTGCCCGCGGCTTCGCTCTCATGGTATTGGGGATAAATTACGTAGCGCTTGCACTTATGAATTATCCCCCCCTCCCCCCTCCCGCATTCTATACATTCTTTCTCGGTACAGTCAGTTTTCAAAAAGCTCGCGTGCCACCTAAATTTCAAAATGCCAGAGCTTACTGCAGTAAAAAAATAATTATCCAGTCGTTCGGAAGTTACGCGCGTAGGTACCAACATTTCGAAGATTCATTTTTATTTACATAGATAGATATTAACTACTAAATAAAAAAAAATGTATCAACTTCGTTTCCACGGCAACGATTGGTTTTCTGACGTTAGCAATAACTCGCTTTTGTTAGCGACAGAAAACGTCTGAGAAATATAATATATGAATATTTATAATTTCGTAACGTCAGAGCTTACCATCATATACAGCCTATAGTCTTGGCATATAATTTAGCTTTCTATTGGTGAAAGGATTTTAAAAATCGTTTTATTGTTTTATACGTGAAAGCGTAACAAACAAACTCGAGCAGTTTCGCATTTCAAAATCAACACCCTTAATACTTATAAGAGTGCGTTATTAAATTTACCTACACAGGAATAGAAAGAAGGGGTCGTCCCATTATTCATGTGATATTTTTTAGCAACTTTTTTACCCCCCCATACCCAAAATCACGTGTATTTTTTTAGTACAAAGTATATTGAAATTTTCAGAATATTGTCTTTAAATACAGGTATAATCTGATTAAATTTTGGAAAATTAAGCATCGTGATAAAAATGACAGACATTAAGGTTGTAGGTTGTTTTTGACTGGCATAAAAATAATAAAAAAAAAACATATATTTTTTTTCTTCTTTTGTGGTATATTTTTGTTTCGCATCAGCCCACAACTCATTAAATTCTTTCTGAGCTACACTAGGTTTTTTCCCTTTTTTATACTCTGCAAATAGGTCTTTATACAGATCTCCTAGTTTAGACATTGTTCCGTTGTTTTAAAGCAAAACATGCTCGGCAACGATTTACGCATGTATTCGGTGTCAAAATCACAAACTTACTGGCGAGACTGGTGAGCCGAGCGGTTGTCGCAACGCGCGGGGAAATCGTTGCCTGGTAACGGTGAGTCAAGGCCACGCGCCTGTGCTTGGTTTAGAAATCGTGCGTTCAATGAAAAAAATACACATCATATCTCATTATACCCCCCCCCCCCCCCTCCTTGTGATATTTCATGATTTTTTCCCCTTTCGAGCCTCACGTGATTAATGGACGACCCCTAAGGTATTAAAATCACGGCATGTTCTTTCCTATTCAGAAATTCCGCTTCAAGCTGAGAAGGATATATTTCAATAATTAATTATTACTATAAATTATTGTCTTTAAATATGAAGTTGTAGATGGCATTAAGTTAATCAAGCCTTGGGTAATTATCGAACAATCTACCTCGAAGTTACTCCGAGCAATTAGAATTACACAAATTGCGTTCTCTTCTCAGGCCACTTTTCCGACGCTACCAGCGCCTACGCCCCCTCCCCACCCTCTCCACCCCATCCCCTTTCAGCAAGCAACCAGACGCATCCACACTTTACACTTTCCAGTTCACCGGAGGGGGCTCAAGTCACCAACGTCGGCACTCCACTTCCAGTACTCCGCTGTCCGTTGACTTAGTAATTGTAATGAAATTGAATTGTTTTCATCTCCGCCGCTCCGAGTGCAAAATGAGACGACCTTTTACACGCTTTTTTAAAAAATGAATATTATGACAGTCCACTTGAGTCGAAGGCTACACGTGTTTTTTTTATTTTTTTTAATAAAAAACATCGGAGTTCACAATATTACTATCTGTGTGGAGGTCGTAGAGGTTTACTCATTTCTACTGGAATATCATTATAAATTTAAATGGCTCCATGCCATTATTTTTGCTTGCTTGCAATAACAACCTTTGAGACAACAATAGTGACCTCTTTATTTACTGCCATAGTTAGAACAACGCAAAAGAGTTAGACATTTCTGAACCATAAAAATGTTGTCTTTTTTAAATATATTGATGCCATTTAAAATTCAAACCTAAAGACGGAGAGAGAGAATTTTCTTCCATTTTACTATTGAAGCTCGATTTTTCAACGAATGTCGTTTATTCTACATTCTGCTGTACCTGCACTTTTATTCTCTCGGCTTATTACCGCCTGTTGGTATATTCCACTCGCAGTATGTGAACGAGTGAACAGGGAACCAGTGCATATTACTGTGCATATTCCGTTCTCGCTATTGCAATACATGCGCCATTTGCAGTATAAGTTTACAGCATGGGGAAATTTCAGCGAGATAGTCATGCGCAGGATGACGTCCAAATTGGAGATGAAACGTTCATTCGTTTAGAGATGAGAAATTCAGGGGTGGAAAACTTTAGTCGAGAAAGCAAAAAAAAAAAAAAAATTATTTTAATCTTTCCACGTATCACAATAAACCGGGCGTCCATCGTATACCGATAATACCAGGTATGACACACCCTAGTGAATGACAAAATTAAATATTTAGATACGTTGAACTCAATCCGATTTCTTTTAGTCAATAATTCTATCAATATCTGACTGGAATCGATTGCAGTCTTCTTGGGTTAGTATCTCTAAGAATAGTTTTAGGCAAAAAGAAGAAACCTGGAGTGCAGAATTACTTCTGAAATATCATTAATAAATATGGAAAAAATGAGTGGGCCTGAGTTAGAACATTGGGGTACTCCTGATCGTACAAAAAATAGAATCGACTGGAAAAGTCCACGAGACAAACTGTTTCCTGTTTATTGAGTAGGACGTCGTGATTAACAATATCGAATGTCTTTAAAGAGTCGTTTTATGAAAAAGTCGTTATTTACTCCACTACAGCCTTTTTAAGAAACATTACAAATCCAAATTATGGCATTTCATACGCACCATACTGACAATGTCTTCCAGTTAAATGACTTAAATCAAATTCAGTGTCTTTGAAAGAACGGTTTTGTCAAATTGGTCCTTTATCAGACCGATTACTTAAAATTCTGCTTAATATTTGAAATCACTTAAGGGGGTATTCTAGTCTAGAAAAAAATAAAAAAAATTTCTTCATATTTCCAAAGTTTAAATATTCAAAAATATCTACTTAAAAGGATTTTTTGAAATTCGCATTATTTGAAAAGATGTAATCATTTTAATTTCGCGGTTTAGACAGAATCTAACCAAAATCTAAGAAGGGCAAAATTTCAAACAACTTTTTCTCCAAACCACTTTTTTCGTGACGATTGACACGATATATCAAGTTCTACTAAACCAATTTACTTGAAATTTGGTGTGAGTTTTCTCAATACATTACTTTATAGCATGAACCAGAATTATAACAAAATGTTATTTTTTACTATTCTAAAAAAAATTAGAAAGTCAAAAAAACTGGTAAAAAATGCTTTTTTTTCAGACAGCCGCCATTTTGCGAAAAATAATTTTTATGACTTCTCCGAGGTTCATGCTATAGCAGCATTTGTTTGGATTAAAAATAATTTAGTTTTTTTTTTTCGGATAACTAGGAGGGTTGCAATCGTGTCAACCAGGGCGCGCCATATTTTCGAGACCCTCCACTTCAAAACCCTGTAACTTTTAAGTTTTAAAATTTTTTCTTTTGATTTTTTTTATGTGTTCTTTAATGTTTAATAAATACTTGGTAAAATAATGGCTTCAAAAATACTATTAGTTTTTTTTTAATGCACCACACAAAAAACATTTACGATTCATGCTTCTAGACTAGAATACCCCCTTAATAGATAATGATGCGATAAATCTACGCATAAATCTGTCAAAAGTGCATTTTGTATTCTTGAGTACTTGTATTAAACAAATAATTTGTACTAATCACTACAACATTCCATCCATCTATGTCTATTGATTTCATCCAGTTCTATATTATTTATTGAATAAATGGTCATTATATAGCCTGGTTAATGCTGTAACATTTTGCATGAGCAGTAAATCATTTATCTCCCTAATCACAAATATAAATTACCAGGCTTATTCTATTCTAAACCAATTACTGACGTTCAGTGAAGCTGTTGTCGCCATATTAATTTTATGGTTTCACTCACTTTAACAAGCATTGATTAAATAGTGCGTTCAAATGGCTATAAGAGAAGTATCTATTTGTAGCTTTATGAACATTAAAACATGAAACGCTGTACTACAGATCAACAAAGGTATAATATAATTATAAGTTGGCTGCGTCGCTACTGTAGTCGATAATGGATGAAAATAAAAATTGTTATTGGTTATTTCTTTAGATTTTCTTTTGACCGTCTGCTCAAACGTATCATTCTGTAAATCTCTTTATTTACTACGGTACGCTAACCGATTACGCATTACTGTCTTGACATTGACAATTTGGGAGGCTATATGGGGACCGTCGCTCCAGAAGCCTTTTATTGGACAACCAACACCCCTGCCATAGGTCACCCCAAGTGATTTGCTACGTTTGGTGACTTACAAGAGGTTTCGTACTCCCGAGTTCGTGTAGTGAATTTTTTCTTGGTCTTGGCGGCACATGCGTTTTCGGATAGGGAGACTTGTTGAGGGAGACCTTTTTACCTCTCCAGCCGGACTCTACCGACCAATGAGTCGCAGTGGGAGGCATGAATTCATACGTCTGTCACTTCTGGACACATTGACCCCCAGATTCCACCCCTCATATTTTTTCCTTCTCACAACTTCCTCTCCTTCCTTTCCATAAAAAGACCCTCCACACAGCACCCCCAAATATGAAATAGGCCCCAAGGGAAATTGATTTCCTCATGGCCTCCTGTGTGGAGCAATGTAAAAAAAATTATTTCTTCATTTATTTCTTCAATTTGACTTATTATCCTGACGAAGAAAACATAGTTTTCGAAACATGTTGATATTGTTAATAAAATAGTGGTGTAATACAAAGGTATTTGTTTTTCATAAAATTAAAAAAATTTAGTTTACAATGTTTCGTTTAGTTTGTTTTTTTACTTGGATGGAAAAATTCATCTTATCCAGAGGACAATTTTATTCTTAGTGTATGTCCCTCGCAGCTCCTCTCCTTCGCCACCTGCCACCCTGATAAGATTAGGGGATGCGAGCTTTCAATAGGCCTAGGGAATGGGACATGGTAGTATAATCAGGTTGCATGCGATCTCCGACAGCTGCTGCTTTTAAACATTCTCGCTCATTCATAATCGAGACTCAATGCGAAATCCCAGCGACAGCCGCAATGCAATCAATGTGCAGATCAAATCAAAATCACTCGATGATTTTTTTTCAATTTCGCGTATTTTATGTTTATCATATTTCTGGATATTTTTTCATCGATGTATGTATTTCAGCAAAAGGCCTTGTGTGTAATTCTAAAGGTCGTCATCTTGTTTTTAAAATACCTTGGACAATGGATTATTAATCTCAAAAGACAGATCTGTATTTATAGCAGATCTTTTCTTCAACTAAAATCCTACACTATCAAGCATTCGATCATCCCGGCGAGAAGCATAATTAATTTTGATTGGCGTCAATTAGTATGCAAATTCGTTTCTTGTTAATGTCCCACGTTTATTGTTTCTTTTTTCTTGATGGCACCCCTTTCCATCCTTAATTTTCTTTTAGAATGTCATCTGTAGTTCTTTTTATATTTCCGTATTCATATTTTGAAATGGCGTAACTGCATCCTTCTTTCGTACAAATAATATCTACCAGAAGGATGAAACCTTTAAATTCATAATAATTATAATATTTGGCAGATTGATATAGCGCCGTTTTCGTAAAAAATAATCTCAAGGGCTTTACAATATTATATTTATTATAAATTTACAGAACGGTGTGCTCTGTGCACTTTCTCGTGGCTTCAAATATTTCATTTTAGAGAATATTATTGATTTCTTGCATACATAGACAATATCGGCAGCGGAAATTTGAAATGCTGTTAAGAGGAATATAAACGCTAGAGATATTTCGATTCTCATGGCTTCAAAATTTAAAATCGAGCGTTTTATTTGCACGAGGCAAGTAAGCGAAAAAGTGGTTTTTATTTATTTTTTTGCATAATTTTATAAGAATGGAAAAAAGTAAGAACATTCAAAACCTCACAAATAGTCTTAGCCATAAAGGGGTATTTTTTTTATTATTTCATACATATAAAAATTGTTTCTTATATTACTTTATAGTTAAGTCATGCAAAAACTTTTTTTTAGTGGTTTACGCTTATATTTTTTGTTATTTAAATAATAATTTTATTGTAATTCATACATAGAAAAGCTAGTAAAAGCTTCAATGTATCCGTAGCATATTTTTTGAAGTTCATAATGTAAACCGATTCGTCGTAAAGATTAATCTAAATAGGATTTCACGTAAAGCTTCATCTAAGGACAATAAATCCAAAAAGGAGTTAAATAGTAATTTTTCTCTATTTCGTCTTTCGATCTTCGTCGCCGAAATATCCGCTTAGGAAAATAAGTGCGTCTTTTACGACGTGCATTTTAAGAGGATTTTTTCTGAAAAATTTAAAGAAATTCTCAGGCGGGCTAGAGCACAAAGAGAACTGCTCACATAAGTAAAAATCGGGAAAATTTCATATCTTTGTCACATTTTTTTTTTTACATGAGCTCCACACAGGAGGCCCTGAAGAAAATTTCCCTCAGGGCCTATGTCATCTTTGGGGATGCTGTGTGGAGGTTTTTTTAGGAAAGGAAGGAGAGGAGAGTTCTGGGAAGGAAAATGGTTTAAGGGATGGAGGGGTGAAGGAATCCGGGGTTCAGCCTCCAAGACCTAGACAAACCTCACCACATAACCCGGGCACCCCTGCTAAATCACCAAACGTAACGAACCACTTGGGGTGACCTATGGCAGAGGTGTTGGACATACTTCAGGGAAGAAATATTACTTGGTCCAATTAATATTAAAATGCTAGGTAGAGAGTCGCCGAGGCCCTGGTAGGAGACAAAATGTCTTGGCTGCGAAATACACGAGAGTGGACCGGTATTAGAAGTGTGGAGGAGCTATTCCGGGCAGCGCAAGATAGAGATACATTTTCCATTGTGATCGCCAACGTCGGGGGACTTGCTAGGACACACGAAGAAGAAAAAATAAATTAAATATTGTTATTAAAGAAATTTACGAAAAATGTGAAATATGTTGAAAGATCTATTCAATGTTATTTTATAATAAATATTCGTAATTATAGGTCTACCAAAAAAGGAGATAAGAGTGAAATAACTTTATTTTCGCTCTCCTGAATAATTAAATGTTGTCCTTCACAGCGTTTCAAATTTCCTTGATCGATTATATTCATTGTATACTCACACTGGTGAAGGCAATCTATTTCAGTTGATGCAAAAATACACCAGGGGTTAAATGGCATTTTTGAAACTTTCCGTCAAAAGTAATTTAACGAATTTCGGATGGGATTTCAAGAAGGGTTTCGTGTCGGTCCACTTTCACTTTGTATTTCCAAAAAAAGAGGATCCCTTCTGCGGCGGCCGTCTCGTTACGAGTATTTTCGTGACGTGGGAGCTTTAGTCACCCGACTGTCAGCTTTATACGAGCATAATTCTATTTCTCTGAGCTTTATTTTCCCCGTGCAGTTTTCACGCGGTTAAACTGAATTTTAATTTGCGCTTAGTGATGCGTGCGCATCCCGTTTTATTATCCTCTCGCTTGGCTGGTTTTGATGTTGTTCGTCGCCATAAAATACTACATCACGGATTAGCCTGTAAATATATCATTATGTCTCTTCTAATAGACTGCGTCCATTGTGTAGAAATATTCCCCGTATTTGAACTTTATTTGCCTGCTGATTTTGACACGTGCCACCATAAATGTATATTAAGGACGGGTTGTTTCACAGAATTTGAACAATTTATCAAATTTCAAAGTTAAAATTCAAGTTCTGTTAAAGGTGATTCCATGACAGTTGATCCCCCGATAGTTGTCCCTCCGGCGTACAAATCCATACTAATATTATAAATGCGAAACTGCTCGAGTTTGTTTATGACCTTTTCACGCATAACACAATATAAAGACTTTAAAAATTCATTCACCAATAGAAAGCTAAATTATATGCGCAGACTATATTTTGTATATGATGGTAAGCTCTGGCGTAATGAAATTATAAATATTAATATATTATATTTGTTATACGTTTTCTGTCGCTAACTAAAGCAAATTTTTGCTAACGTCAGAAAAAAATCGTTTCCATGGAAACGATCGCTACTGCTTCAGAAAATTCAAATATTAGAATATGTTTTATTTTTTTGGACAAGCTTCTGTTTTGGAATAAATGTCAGTTCCTACATTAAAAATATAATTCGTAACGATTTTAAAGACTGAATAAATGAACTGAATAAATAGTGTAATTTTTTATTATATTCACAAACTTTCAAATATTTAATTGAAAATAAACATCCGAAATGTTTGTAAGCGTATAAATTCCGAACGAATGAACAAAATTGGATAAGTAATTCTTTTTTTCTTTGAGCTATAGCATTATGAAATTTAGGTGGTAGGCGCGATGTTTGAAAACTGAATGTAAGGGAATGAATATATGGAATGCGGGAGGGGATGGGGGTGGGGTGGGGGGGGGGGAGATAATTGATAAGTGCAAGCGCTACAGTAATTTCCCGTAATACCATGCGAGCGAAGCCGGGGGGAAAAGCTAGTATACAATATGCAGTCGGTTTAAGGAATATACGGTATACCTACTTACACAAAATATGACTAAACGTAGCATTACACGATCTCTTTTATCAGCCTGAAGACAATTTTTTTCGCTTTACGCGATCGTTTTTTTTCATCTCTATTTTCATATCTATGATTTCAATTGTCATCACCTCAAACTACACATGAACCATGTTGTTTGCTGTGTAATCGTGTTAAACCTACGTAAGTGTCCCCTAAGGGGTGTGCAGAGAGGACGTGAGGCCCCCCGGCTTACTTTTATACAATATGCAGTCGGTTTAGGGAATATACTGTATACCTACTTACACAAAATATAACTAAGTGTCCCTAAGGGGTGTGCAGAGAGGACGTACCGCCGAATAACATAATTCATTTTAATTCAAATGCGTCAAGAATAAAACTACTTGTCCGTAATATTGTATATGTTGCATATATATATTGCATATATATAAGAACGAAAAATCGACATAGTAAATTAATTCAATTAATTTAAACTTATTATTAACCGTATTTTTTAAGTAGAATTTAGGTTTGAAATTGGTAAATTTCAAACCTAAATTCTACTTGACGGCCGGCTTATGCCAGCGGTAAGGCTCTTGACTCGCATTCCGAAGGTCGCGGGATCGAATCCCGGCGTGACAAATAAATTTTATTCGATTAATTTGTGTTATTTCACAATTTATTAATTTAAAAAATAATATATAGTATATTTGCGGCACGTTCCTGAGTGGAACATACTCTCATTATCGCCCTGGTGTAAGACCACCTTTCAGAATTGAAACTTTGCTTGAAATAGCTTTAGCCGTGTTTGGTGACCAAATCTGAATAGCCAGGTTCTTCCTACCTTCCTCTTCCCAATATCCTTCCCCTCCCTACTGCCTTCAGCCTCACAACATACCCCAATTGGGGTTACCTTAGTCTCACTGGTTCCAGACGGGAGCAGTTTAGACTCTTGTGCGGTATTCATGTAAAAATAAAATTAACGCACAAAAATTATAGTTTTATAATAATTATAATTTCGAGGGGCCTACTGTCCAAATCCTGTTGTTATTTCATAATAGACCGACTGTTTCACAGTGCTTGGATAGCATCAAGTTTGAATAGGACTTTCACAGAACTTTAACATCCTCTTTGAAATTTGATGAATTGTTAAAATTTTGTAAAACAACCCGCCCTAACAGTAATTTCATTTTTATCCCGAAAGGCCTTCGTTATTGTTTATTCTGACGTGTAAGTGTGAACTTTTATCGCATTTGGACAAAATGTAAATTGAATTTTTATTATACCGTGATCACAATTCCGCCTGAATTTCAACCATCAAATGTGAGGTTTTCCATATTTGTCGGTCTATCGCTAGGCCCAATGGAAAAATAAAATCCCACTAAAGCCGGCGACTGTAGAATTCTTTTTTTGTCGCCGCTCTACGTATTGATTCACCAGTAGGTACTAAAAATAAATTTAATTTATTCGTCCCGATTCGCAAGTCCGACAAATTGAGAAGCGACATTGAGTGTGTGTGCGAGTGAAGCCTTTTTGATATTATTTGGCCCCAAGTCCCCGGGGGAGTATCGGGAGTATCGGGAGTACCGGGAGTACCGGGAGTACCGGGAGTACCGGGTATCAGAAGAACTCGGGAGAGTCACTCACTTTGATCAATTCTTCCGCCTCTTTGTCCTCTGTGAATTATTCCAATTTCTAGGTGAGCCGAGCAAAAAGTTCACCTGTTCTAAGATTCTGTCTTCGCAACAATGCTCACCCGCTTTAAATATAAAAAAAAAAATATTGTTGAACTGAATTTCCTCTTCGAAAAATGTATTTTGAAAAATAAGCTGTTAAAAAACTGTTTAAATAAGCAAAAATTCTTTTCAAAGCAATTTTCATTTCACAAAAATAATTATACAGAATTTCATGTGCGGTTCGACTGATTTTCATGTTTTTTTCTTCTGTAAACGGTTCTAATATAAAAATCAAGGAAAATAGAATTATAAAAAATGAAAAAATTCTGTCGCTGAGAATTGAACCCCGTTTACCCTTTTTTATATTAGCTCCACTATGTCATCTTAGGGGATGCTGTGTGTAGGGTATTTTTAATGAAAGGAAGAGGAGGAAGTTCTGGGAAGGAAATAGGTATGAGGGGTGGGTAGGTATCTGGAGGCCAGTGTGTCCAGGACTGACGGACGTATAAATCCATCCCTGTAACTGCGGTGCAACCCGACGGGTGGAGGCGACACCCATATCCGCCTCACCCATAAGGCAACTATAATGACAATTACACCACTAACTTTTGTAAGAACGGCGACATAAAATTATTTTATGTTAAATAATTAGAATAATTATACATATTTTAATTTTAGAATGTTACATAGGTACATCACTTCCGAAATGTTTGTTTTATAAAATAACTAGCTTTTCCCCGCGGCTTCGCTCGCATGGTGTTACGGGAAATTACTGTAGCGCTTGCACTTATCAATTATCTCTCCCCCACCCCACCCCCATCCCCTCCCGCATTCCATATATTCATTCCCTTACATTCAGTTTTCAAACATCTCGCCTACCACCTAAATTTCATAAAGCTATAGCTCAAAGAAAAAAAGAATTACTTATCCAATTTTGTTCATTCGTTCGGAATTTATGCGCTTACAAACATTTCGGGTGTTTATTTTTATTTAAATATTTGGAAGTTCGTTAATATAATAAAAAATACTCTATTTATCATTCAGTTTTTATCATCGTTACGAATTATATTTTTAATATAGGAACTCTCATCTGACATGTATTCCAAGCTTGTCCAAAAAAAAAACAAATTCTAATATTTGAATTTTCTGCAGTAGTAGCTGACCAGTAGACTGAGTACCTACCAGCATAGAACCCAAAAATATATCAACATTGTTTCCATGGAAAAGATTTTTTTTCTGACGTTAGCAAAAACTCGCTTTTGTTAGCGACAGAAAACGTATAACAAATATAATATATTAATATTTATAATTTCATAACGCCAGAGCTTACCATCATATACAACCTGTAGTCTGCGCATATAAATTAGCTTTATATTGGTGAAAGAATTATTAAAGTCTTTATATTGTGTTATGCGTGAAAAGGTCATAAACAAACTCGAGCAGTTTCGCTTTATAATATTAGTATGGATAATGATTAATTGGAATTCTTATAATTTTCTCTTGTTCTCATATTTATAATATTAGTATGGATAACGATTAATTGGAATTCTTATAATTTTCTCTTTTGGGCATGAATGTTTTCTGTCATAAAATTCAACCAACATACTAATATTTGTTTTTTATAACATTTTTGTAGAAATTTTTATATTAGTACATAATTATACGCCATTCATTCGTACGATGACCGTTAATGACTGGTACTGTAGTTTAATAAATTTCCGAATGAATTGTCTTTCTTTGATGTTTTGCTAAAATGACAAGAAAATGATTAGGCATCTCGGCTCTCGACTCTCCTCCCTCGACTCTCAGCGACTGCTGCTTGGCGCAGGGCGCTGAAGCCCTGAATACGCTGGATATTTAAAGTTTGGGGAGTTATCGCAATACCCCCGTGCCTCATTGCTTTCCAGAGTTTCGTGGAGTTACCCACCCAATTCTTACAAACTTTGCTACATCTCAAAGCGTAATAAGTACCATCTCTCTTTCATTCTTCTTGGAGAGATTAATAATTATTTATTCAAGCATCTCAAATTTCCGCACAGACACTTTCTTTTTTCTTTCTTTCTTTCAAAAGGGTTTCTAATTTGCCCTTTATTCTCTCGAGTCAAACGTTGTCAAAGCGAATACTATTATCATTTCTTTCCCAGGGAAGAACATGAAGGCTTTACCGCTTTCCCGGGAACTGTCACAAGGGCCGTATTGATTCCCCTGTCAGTTCCACTCGACAAAAATCAAATATTTTATTTTTAAAGGGAGCTAAATGGTTGCATTAAGGGGGTATTCTAGTCTAGAAGCATGAATTGTAGGTGTTTTTTCAAGTGCAATAAAAACAAACAATAATAATTTTGTAGCCATTATTTTACTAAATATTCATTAAACATTAAAGAATACATAAAAAAAATCAAACGAAAAAATTTAAAAATTACAGGGTGTTGAAGTGGAGGGTCTCAAAAATATGGCGCGCCCTGGTTGACACGATTGCACCCCTCCTAGAAAAAAAAAACCAAATTTATTTTTAATCCAAACAAATGCTGCTATGCCATGAACCTCCGAGAAGACATAAATATTTTTTTTTCGTGAAATGTCGCCTGTCAAAAAAGACATTTTTTTCACCGGTTTTTTGACTTTTCCGAATTTTTTTAGAATTGTAAAAATTAAAAATTTTGTTATAATTCTAGTTCATGCGATAAAGTAATATATAGAGAAGGCTCACACCAAATTTCAAGCAAATTGGTTAAATAGAACGTGAGATATCTCGAAAAAAGTGGATTTGAGAAAAATGTTTAAAAACTTTTGTTCTATTTAGATTTTGGTTAGATTCTGTCTAAACCGCGAAATTAAAATCGTTATAACTTTTAAAATAATGCGAATTTCTAAAAATCCTTGGAGATATTTTTGAATATTTAAACTTTGGAAAAAAATAGACTAGAATACCCCTTTAATCTAAATGCCACGAGTGAAGGGAGTCGACTAAATCATTCGGCAATTTCGGTAGTATTATTCTTAAGTGATCGTTTAGCTTACTCTTCGCCCTCGTGATTCAATAAACACCGCCGCTATGTGCGGCCGTAGTACTTGTAGGGCTGTAAATCCGTTTCATGGCCGCCATATAATAAATACACCTGACTAAGGACTAATATCTACGCCGCTGTGCTGCGCGCTCCACCCCTTTCGAATCAAATGGAAATTATTCTGGTTTATCGTCACGGAATGTTTACTGTTAACAAGCGGAGCATTTTGTCAACGCTTACTGGGGAACAAACAAACTAGATATTTCCACTGTGAATCAACATTATAATCTCTTGCGATCTTGTAAAGCTATGTAGTACCTAATACGGATTAACCGCTACTAACTTCAATTTCGGGAAATACGCGGTGTGGAACGTGCTTACGCTTTCAGTTCAAAATTAACTAGGCAATTTCAGAGTCCGGTTGGCAATCTACGTGACGAACACCGAGCCACGATACCTTGCTAACTATCAGGATATTTGACCGTGTCACTAGAAATGAATAGATTCGGTACGCTCCTCGCACGATTCAGCGCGCTGTGCCTAACATACCAATATATGAATAAACAAATAATATCGGACATATAAATACATAAATAATATCGACATTTTAAATATAACAATTCTATAAAGAAGGAGGTAACGCAGCATGGCATAATACCCCAAAAATATATCACTTTAAAAACAAATTCAATGTTCAAAATATACCTTAATAAATATTTTTTCAAATTATTATTTCTGAAAATTATTATACATTTTTTTTAAATTTATTCAAAATGTCACCGCATAAAAACCATTGTTTATTACTAAACCTTGTAAAAAATGTAGCCATATTATGTACCCAATGTAAGAACCCTATTGGCTTATTAAAGAGTAATAAATAATTAGAGGCTCTGTGGGAAAAATCCCTCAGCGCCTGTGTCATCTTTGGGGATGCTGATGTGTGGGTTTTTTTTAAAGAAATGAAGGAGAAGAGGTTCAGGGAAGTAAAAAGGTATGAGAGGTGGTTAGGATTCTGAGTGTGCCCAGGAGTGACAGACTGAATGCATCTGAATCCATCCCTCCCACGTCGAAATAGTCACTTTGGAAAGGTGAAAGGCTCTGTCTCAATCGGCCTATCCCAATCCGGCCCGCAATGCAGTAGGTGGGCAGACGCAACCGCCGCTAAGACCCTTTGAAACCTCACCGCATGAACCCGGGAACCCTTGCTAAGTTCGCTAAACGTAGCGTAACGTGGGGTGACCTATGGCAAAGGTGTTGGTTATTCATTGAATGGTCCCCTGGGCGGTGGCACAACCGCCTCCCAAAATGAAAAGTAAACACATTGAGAATTTGCTTTGGCGAGCTATTTCCCTGTGGTTTCACAGTCTAGCCGCCAGTTTCACGGGTGTCTTATTACTTCCCCGGGCGCCCGTCACCTATTAGTCGCGTCACCGCTTTGGGCAAACGTTAAATGTATTCATTCTCCGGGCCATTAGGTGTTCTGGCGCCATCTCTTGAAGAGCGCACTAACCTGTGATGTGTTACACGCCGTGTTACCTGTCCTTGTCCCTGTCCCTGTACCTCGCTTGCTACCGAACTGCTCCTTGCTCCCGCTCTTGTGCTGTGTTCTGTGTCGCTCGGGTCAGCTCCGCTCGACTTTCACGAGGGATGATTTACGACCGCGTACAAGGTGTTGCATATTCTACCAACGAAATTGATTAAATTATGAATTTCAACTGGAAAAATCTTAGATTATTTATTTCTTGAGGCGTTTTACTCCCTTGACAGTGAGTTTTGAAAACGTTTTATTATATGGAGCCAATTTTTTTCAGAGAACTGAACAATCGTAAAATTTTAAAAATAACTTTCAATCTCTGTGAAAATTCTATTCAAGTTCTGTTGTTAATTCAAATGGCCGTTTGTTTCATGGTACCACAATATTAACAGAACTAGAATAGAACTTTCGCAGAACTTGAATGTTAACTTTTAAATTTGATGAATTCTTCAAATTCTGTGAAACAACTGGCTCTCCGTGTGTATGTTTTGTGAACGATGTAACTTGTTAATAGGTTAAGATTCTAGTCTAGAAGCATGAATGTATGTATGTATTTTTTCGGTGCAATAATATTTTTACAAGCCATTATTTTACCAAATATTGATTAAACTTCAAAGAATACATGAAATAAAAAACAAATGAAAAAATTCAAAAAGTTACAGGGTGTTAAAGTGGGAGGTCTCAAAAATGGCGCGCCCTAGTTGACATGATTGCAACCCTCCTGGTAATCTAAAAAAAAAACCAAATTAATTCTTAATCCAAACAAATGCGGCTAAGGCCCGAACTAAGGAAAAGACAATCTTTTTTTTTGCAAAATAGCGGCTGTCTGAAATAAAAAAGAAATTTTTTTACCAATTTTTTTGACTTTCCAAATTTTTTAAAAATATTAAAAAATTAAATTTTTTTATAGTTTTAATTAGCGCGATAGAGTAATGGAGAAGGCTCACACCAAATTTCAAGTAAATTTGTTCAGTAGAACTTGAGATATCGTGTCAACCGTATCGAAAAAATTAGTTTTGAGAAACACGCGTTTAAAGTTTTGCTCTATTTAGATTTTAGTTAGGATGGGTTGTTTCAAAAAATTTGAAGGATCCATCAAATATTTGAAGTTAATTTTCACGTTCTGTGTAAGTTTGATTCAAGTTCTGTTTTTACAACATTATCGGCCAGTTGCTTCATAAAACTGAAATAATCACAGAACTTGGGTAGAACTTACACAGAACGCGAAAATTAACTTCAAATATTTGACGAATCCGTCAAATATTTTGAAACAACCCGTCCTTAGAATCCGTCTTAACCGGTCGAACTAAAATGGCTCTAACTTTTAAAATAATTCGAATTTTGAAAAATCCTTTAAAGGAGATATTCTTGAATATTTAAACCATCGAAATATGAAGAAATTTTTTTTTATTATTTTTTTTTCTAGACTAGAATACCCCCTTTTGATTAAATAATTAATCTAATTAGAAAATTCTCTCAGTATTACCCTCGTGCTACGGTAGTTTGAATAGTTTCCCTCTCAAATTACTAAATAGATTTGAATAACCAGTTATCTACTCCTCTCCCTCACCCTCTCATATAATAATGTACTCCTTTCGCAGCCCAACATTCATCGAAATTGGCAAATCCCGATCTTTAAACCGTTCACTTTTCGGCATGACGATTGACCTCCGATATTATGCGAGCCTATAGAAAGCGCTTGAAGACATCCCCACGGGGTTAGTGAAAAGTAAAGTCGTTAGGAAAAGCTTACAGCCGCCCTGGGCACTTTGCTCTGCCACGCGCCGGATCTGGGACCGGCCCTGTTTCGTTTGTGTTCCTGATCCGACCCGAGCGTTAATCCGGCCGCTGCGAAGTGATGTGATTAGAGAACTTGGTTTGCTTCAACTCCTCTACTCCTGCTTTTTCTAGTTTGCTGGTGTATCGACTCGCTTTGGAATCAAATGCGTCAATTGAATGGGATATAGCGATTTATTTGTATATTCTAGAAACTCTCACTAACTCCGGAAGCATCGAAATTTATGCAGTTTTATTTACAATGTAAGCGTATCTGGAATGTCTGAAGAGAGTTACGTTTACCGATAATACCGCGAACGAATTTCGGGTTGCGTAATAGCGTAACACTTGTTATTCGAACACTTGTTGTTCCCAACACTTGGAAAAATTGATTGTAAAATCATTTTGAGCCGCTACACGAAATTGAAATGCTGCAGTTTTATTCGGTTTAAAAACTTTATATTCACATAGTTTAAACATTACTAAACTCGTTCGCTGCCACCGGTACTAGGTACAGATTGAAATATGTCATCTTTTTTCTTGTTATTTTTTTTTTTTTTTTAAAAAGGAAGACAAACATTCCCGGGTTACGAATAATCCAATAATGAAAGCCGAAATTGTTGCTTGTGTTGTGATGGAGGACTTAGCCAGCCGAGGAATCGAACACGCGACGCCCGGATGGGACCCAAACGCGATGCCCACTCAACCACTGACCGGTCAAAATATGAACCTACGTTGATACAATATACATACACGTTCGTCGCTAGCTTTGAACTGTGTAAGATGCCATTTATTTGTACTAGAAAAAAGTTATTTGACTTCGTCCACCCATGTGAGTGAGCGGCACCTGGTTTCACAGCGGTGCAACGCCAATGGTAGTGATTGACAGCGAATGAGTTAAAATATGTCTTAGCACGTTATTCAAATTTATTTAGAAATAACTTGCTAATTTATTTGCGGTAAACGGAATTGACAGCTTTTTGATAGCGTTTTATGTAATTTCTTGTAATTTTATTCGTAATTATTTGTACATTGTAAAACATTGAATACAATCATTTTAATCCTAGGCACATTTACCAGATAACCTTGTTCTATTTGATTCTTCCGTTCTAGCACGCAATTTTACACGCCCGTTGTCAATGTCTTGCTCCTGTTTGTCTTCTCTGTGATCTGTGTCGCAACCTATTCACTCCAATTATCACAAACAGAGTCAATTGGTTTACATGCTTCGTGGCCCTCGGAACAATTATTCGACAAATAATGATACGACTCAAATAGGTTCTTGAACTCCTGGGCCGTCTCGCGACCGCCAGACCCTCACGTTAATGATGTTGTATAGGGTTCTCGTTCAATTTAGTTCACCAGCTTCAAATGATTAAAATAATACTTTCATCAAGTATCAATAAGACCCAGATTTATTTTATTATTATCAATTGGTTACTCGCACCAGAGTCGCAGTTACTTCAGCCAATATCGCAAGCCTAATTTGAGGAATGTTGTGACGTTAATGGACGTGCATGGTTTGGGAAGTATGATCTTGCCACTGAGAGATCCTTTGTAAACTGTATTAATTCTTTTTTTCGTTGTTTGTTTTTGAGGTGTTATGCCATGTTGCGCTACCTCCTTCTTTAGCCAACGTTTCGGACAGCGTTACAGTGTTCATCATCAGGGCAGATGTGTAATTGTGCATAACATCCCAAAAACAAATAACGAAAATACTTTTGGCCGTGAAAATCTAAAAACTTATATGTATTAATTCTGTTGCACGCGTCGTATACGAGAAATAGGGAAAGTTTACAACGCAACTATCAATCAACTTTATGTCTTTAACTGCCAATTGATTACTAGACACATTTAAAGCCATTTTATGCATCTTTTCGATACTGAATGTGGCGATCTCTCACTAGGGCGATTCTCTCTCTCACTGAAAGATTCTTCTATTCTGAAACTTTGTGCAAATATGTAGCAGATTACCGCAATCGCACAGCCCTTACGTCGAGTGTAACCTTTTCAGAATTCATCTTGGGAGCCCCGTGATAAAATAACAACAAACATTTTAAGTAGGCGAATGAGCCTAATTTAGTTGAATTGTTTAGTAGCGAGACCCCATCTAGGGTGTTCTATATCACTGCCGGGACCCAGTAGAGAAACCCTACTATTTTACTACGACATTAATCAACATGTCAGTGTTGGTAGCGATATAATATATATGTGTCGCTTGCTCTAAATATGAATTCAGTCACTTATCCTCTAGGGCCATCGGAAGGAAATTGTGTCATGACTCTTGAGCGAGTTCCTTAAACCTTTTCAGACGGTTTCCTTACTTAAGTGGGGATCCTTGCGAAGGGTTTGCTTTTTGAGAGATTAAAGGGCCTCTGGAAAATCTCCATTGTTAACGAGCTCAATGCTATTCATTAATGTTTTTTTCAGCTGTTCAACTTTGTTTATCTTTTTAACAATGGGTTTTTGGTAATGCGTATTGAATGATGTCGTTACATTTAGTATTCATTGAAAAAATAATTTCTTTAGAGTTTATTACGGTTTTTATTTATCAAATACACAGATTATCCTCTTCTGAATCACTGAAATTTTGCATTCGGAAACATTTAGCGACATTTTTCCTTCGGTAGGAAAAATGTCGAAAAATAACTAACATGCGCAATAATGCTATCATGAACAATTTTAAACACTTTGGACCTGCCAATATTTTTTTTTTTCATTTTTACATAACTGATAAACTACCGTTTACAAATATCAGGTGTGTAAAATTCATTACACGTTTATAAGTAAGGGAGTGTTTACATACAAATGCTTTTATTCTTAGCTTTTTGTTATTTAACTAATTATTAGTCACCTATGAGATGATTTCTCGCAAGAACGTTATTTATTATTGTAAAAAATGTGTTTCTTTACTTATTTCTGTTTTCTATTTGTTTCAGGTATGTGCCTTCTTCGTTATCAATAAATCTTGCAGGGATCATGACATGACACTGCAACACGCCATTATTCTACATCCTACAACATCCTCTATTATGTTGTAGGTCAGGTGAGCTGAATCAGGGCAGACCTTTAGACAATATTACTAGATTAGGTGGGATCGCATTCCGACACCTACCATATGCCACCCTCGTTGCGTTTACATCTGCAAAGACATCTCGTTGAAACATTATAATGTTCAGAGGCCTTAAGAGGAATGACTATACGGCTTTTTTACTCTTAACTTAAATTTGGATTTTAAGCTAAAATACTTGATTAAACTGAACGATTTTTTTTTAACTTTATGAGTAAAACCTCGAATTGTAATATTTAATTAAATGAAGACAATATTAGCGAAACTCAATCGAATATCTGAAACAGAAAAATCATAAAAAGATACGGTCACATCTGGGACTCGAACATAGGACCTTCGGCTTTCCGGGCCGCAGTTCTGATCGCTGAGCTAATGTGTCCCTATCCGATTCTGTAATTTTTAACTATATTATACGTTAGGTATGTTTTTAGGTTTTCACGGCCAAAAAGTATTTTTGTTATTGTTTTTGGGGTGTTATGCCGTGTTTCGCTACCTCCTTCTTTAGCCAACGTTTCGGACAGCGTTACAGTGTCCATCATCAGGTCATCTGCCCTGATGATGGACACTGTAACGCTGTCCGAAACGTTGGCTAAAGAAGGAGGTAGCGAAACACGGCATAACACCCCAAAAACAATAACAAAAATATATTATACGTTGACTAAGAACTACCAACATTATTTTAATTTTCTTAACGCATATTTTATTGGCTGCTATCTTTATGTATGATTGCAAGATTCAACCAGAACTAAATGCAATCTTTATGTTGTCTTGGAAAAATTAACCCATTTTTATTTAATATGCGACATCTATTGACTTTTCTACAAGTCGAGGATAAATATTTATTTTTTAACTTAATGAGTAAAACCTGTCTTCATTTAATTAAATATATTTTTTTAATCAAATGGTGTAGCAAATATCTGGTGTGGGTACGTACTCATTTATTTATTTGTGATTTAAATTACATTACGCAGGCCAATAAAAGATTTCATTTTGCAATTTTCATTTGATTTTAGAGGAAACTTTGGAAAAAAAATTGCGAGGTAATCGTAGTTATTTAAAAAAAAATGCCCCACGTACTACGTAAATATAAAATCAATTATATAAATAATTATTAAGAAAATAATTTTGTTTATCTGAAATTTAAAATTATAAACGTCCGATTTATGTAGATATAAAAATTTATCGCATATAAATTTTAAATTTCCTCCCATAAAACGCTTTTCTTACAATGCTTACCGATTTTTAAGATTGCTTTTACTAACTGTATTAGAAGATGTGTGTACGTTTTGCTTTTTTAAAAAATACATTGTCTGGTTTGTATACTGAACGCCTGTTGATGGCGTTCAAACCAGATAATTGTATCGATTTTTGGAGGATCCTAACTCAGTAACTTATCAAATAAAACCAAAACGCATAGACTCGCTAGTGGTCAATATCTATATTATATTTTTTTTAAATATAAAAAATGCAGTAGTGTCAAAATCCAGAGACGAAATTGGGGAATACGTTTGTATGAGCTGCAAAAATATTGTAAGCATTGAAAAGGCCTGTAATTTAATGTTGAACATCGAACGAAAGTTTTATACCGTTCATATTACAATTAATATTATTGTTTTCCACTTGTGTTTACACATACTGTAAGAACAAATATAAAGACAACTTAAAAAAATTATGAGACCCTATTTTGTAAAAATATTCATCTAAATGTAACAAAGGGTGCCAAGTTCCTCCTTAATGACGATTTTTCCAGTTTGCAATCGTGGTGAAGAGTACTTACAATGTCTGTTGTTTTTTCGTATTATTTTTTTGAGGCTTTAGTTAAGTTTCCAGTTTCCAGCGTTTCCCTCGTTTATTTGAGCGCTTCGTTAAAAATAAAAATGTGCATTCACTGTGGAGTGTGCACTTAAAACATTTCATTTAAATGTCGGTTACAATTTCAAGTGCATTTCCATCGAGTTTCGGTGTCAAACATGTGATTGCAACGGACGTAGGTCAGGTCGTCTCTTCATAGTTCTAGAACGCCCCACACTGAATCAACATTCCACTCAAGTGCATTCGGCATTATAATGTGCCTGTAAGTGGGGACAAAACGTATGGATACGTGTGTTTGTGTGATGTGTATTTTCTACGACACAAACAACTGCGCGTATCTTATTTAAATGATTTTATACAGCGTGCTTGAGAGTCTAGATTTTTTGGTGACTCGTGCGAATGAGTAAATTAAGAAGGTTTTAGTTTAAGTAATAAATCATATCGGTATCAAAATATTTAAGACACCAATCAACGAAATTTCTTCTCTTCTTATGTTTGCGATAGTCGGCTGAGGTAGGATACTAATATTATCAGCCAGTGAATGGCATCGGCCTCCTGATGCCACCAACAAAACTAATAGGTTAATAATAGTAATAATATAAGCTATCGGTGAAAACAATCCCTTTGTGGCTTGACATTGCAATCAGTCAATTAAAAGCCTTTTATTTCCTTTTTATCATCATTTATTAAGTATATCAATTGGTTTCGATTATATCCTAACCTTCTTCAGAACTATCAGGACTTCAGTATTATTATAAACTTAAGTATGGTTGTTAAAAAATATTTGAACAATTCATCAAATATTTTAAGTTAATTTTCACATTTTGTGAAAGTTATGTTCAAGATTGTGATTATTTCAGTTTTATGAAGCAACTGGCTTACAATGATATATAATAACAGAACTTGAAGAGAACTTACACAGAACGTGAAAATTAACTTCAAATATTTGACGAACTGTTAAAATTTTTGAAACAACCCATCCTAAGTTTTTAATAGTAAATATAGTTCAGTAGTATATTCCTGAATAAGGTTATAATGTAACCGAAACTAGTTGAAATAATGAATAAATTATAATTAATTATTAGAAATTAAAGTGGTTAGAAACAAATTTTTATTTAATTGTAATATTATAAGCTTTAGTAATTATGTGTAGTAACTAATCAAAGTTTAAATTATAATTTTATCTGAATAACTTTTAAAGGTTATTTGTGCATTAGCTCCACACAGGAGACCTTGAGGAAAATAATTTCCATCAGGATCTACGTCGTCTCAAGGGATGCTATATGGAGGGTCTTTTTAAGTAAAGGAAGGAGAGAAGTCAAGTCAAGAGGGCGTCAATGTGTTCAGGAGTGACGGAGTAAGTCCGTCCCTCCAGCTGCGGTGCAAGGCAATGTGTCGAGAGTCCGACTGGAAAGGCCTCCCTCAACCAGTCTCTCGATCCGGCCGGCCACGCAGCGGGTGAGCAGACGTATCCGCCGCCTAGACCCGGACAAACCTCATCTCATGAACTCGGGCATCCCCGCTAAGCACTGAACGTAGCGAACCTGTGTCAGAGGTGTTGGTTATCCAATAAATGGTTTCCGGAGCTTCGGTTCCCATACCAATCTCCCAAATTAAAAATTGTACCCATCAATGTAATACATCATTGGAGAAGAAGATAATACTAATAAATCGAAACAAAAATATGAAAAAGCACCAGACACAAAAATAAAAAGGTAACGGTCACAACTGGGTCTCGAATCTAGGATCTCTTATCTTATCGAGGATAATATTGTTAATTCTGAATTTTGAAATATGAGGTCAACAAAAATGACAGAAAATACATCCCAATGGCCGAGTTGGTTAAGTTGCCGTGTCCTGGTAAGAAAAGAGTTGTGTTTGAAGTAATTTATGTATCAGAGCAAAACGACAAAATATAAATAAAATATCCTAGAAACTTCCATGGTGCAGTTTTGTTTTTCTTTTGTGTCTTACTTTGAAATATCTGTGACACAGTCTAACCTTCTATCGGAAAAGTTAACACGCTTTCAAATCCGTAACGGTGCAGTAATGGCTTAATAAAATTCATCCGTCTAAACAATTTTCACTTCTTTTGGACTTATCTCTTGGTCCTCGGAAGTTTTTCGTTACCATATCAAACACCCGAGTACTCATACCTTAAACTACTTGAAATATGTACCTTCATCATAATATATGTAGTTACACATCTCCTGTGTTAATGCCAGAACATAGCAACAACAAAGCATATTTTGTACTGGGGTAACAGGAAGATCCCACTTTAAGACACTTTCCGTGGGTCTCCGTTTACTTACGTTATTTAGCGAGGAAAATACTCATTTAAGCAAATTGTCTTGTTCATGGACAACGTGGGTTAAGTCGTAAATCATAGTTTTAACATTGGAATTATGCCTCTTAATTTTTATGACGCTATCGGTTTTTTAGCAAAGATATTATGTAGATTGGTGTATGTGTAAACTTTTTATAAAATGTCACAATATTTCACACAATTCATCGAAGGCACGAAAGATTTTATGTAACATTTTATCAAAATCTTTCTTTTTCATGGATATAAATCACCTAAATTTTTCACCTAAGACCACCGAAAAAATCCGATATTGGTATAACCTTTTAAAACCACGTTTACAAACGTTTGCAATAGGAACCTGTAGTATTTTGAAAAGGCACTCGGTTTTTGTTGATATCACTAGATGTCGTTAGGCTTAGAGCTTCTCTCAAGTTCCGACAGATGCCACCGGGGGTGCCCGACCGGCCACGAGAGCGCTTAACGCTCGCCAGCCAGCCTCAGATACAATTAGTAGCCAGTTAAGATCGGTTGTGTGACCCAGAAGTATAATATATAATAAACACGTTAAAATAATAGTAAACCTGATTGTGACAAGGACCTATTTATTCTTAAAGAGCCTTAACACAACAATTAGAGTTTGCCCGTGGATAAGGCAAACATTACAGAACCTAAATACATAAAACAAACGTTGTCATCAATTTATTTGATTTTTATATAACACCTTCATCCATTCAGCTCTATCTGTCAGAGAAGCCATCAAATCCAATACCATTATAAAGTTGTGCGTACCTAAATGCACTTCGTCACTTTATTTGGATAGGGTTCTAACTTCACTTCACTTTGTTCTGAGATATGAGGTGTGAAAGTTTGCAAAGACGATTTTTTGTAATCTATTTACCAATTTCCGATTTTGAGGTTGAAAATTGATTGAAGTATTTTAATTGAACATATTTTAAAGGAAAGTATTGAAATAGGACGTATATTCATTCTTTTAGAACATACCTAAACACGCAAATAGAACCCTGTGCAACCAGCTAAGGCGTAATAATTCATTGCACAAGGTTCTAATACATTGCCTTAATGCAATTCCAAGCTAGGGCCACGTCCTATTTAAATATTTTCCATTAAAATACGATAAACTAAAATACTTTAACTAAAATTGTCAAATAGATTAGGGAAAATCATCTTTGGAAAGTTATAAACATTAGAAAATGATAAGGTGTAGTTAGAACCCTATCCAAATGAAGTGACGAACCATAATGCGCCTCGTATTTAACATCAACTGTCAGATACAAACAAAATAGAGAGTGTAAGTGGAGTTAGAACCTTGTCAAATGAATTATTATTGAAAATGCTTGATGTTAGAACTTTGTCATACATATATCAACGAAAATACAACATGGATGGTTATGAAAATTATTTTGGGCATAGATATGAGCAAAAGAAATGCTTTGGCATTCAAAGGTCATTTTTGAAAAAAATGTCAGTTGGAACCCTATAAAATGAGGTGACGACTTATTAATTTGATGTTCTTCTGTGAAAATCTAAATTCTGCCTCGTGAGATTGAAACTTGAAATCGTTGAACTTCAAAACGTTTTCCAAGTAAAACCCTCCAATATCCAAACCAATAAAATAATTCTATAAAGAGTTGGGAATAAAGCGCGACCTTTTTGTATCAATGTATTATGTATGTGTATTTTTTGACCTCTGCGAGTTAACCCCTCCCCGCCGGAGCTGGTATCACCACGCCACTCTGCACTTTACGTAACATCATGTCACCCCGCGGCGCTAACTTTTATTTTCCAATACTTTGCTTTTAAAGCCCCGTTAGGAATTTGACGAAGACTTTTTAAAAATTTAACGCGCTCGTAACGGGATTTTTAAAGATTGCAAGTCCCGCCGCGCTTATAACGCGAGTTATAGCTACTTTAAAAATTACGCATAATTATGTTAATTTTACTTTTCATAGCCAAAACTTAATTTGTTAAGTTTTTTATTTTAATTTTTCTGAAGGAAAAAATTAATTTAAAAAAGAATCCTGTTTTTATGCTTTTCATTTTCAATCTTGTTTTTCAATTTAAATATACCACATAATACTCTGCAATATAATTTAAAACCAGTTTTCTTTGAGTTGTTTTATTTTGAAAGAGCCTGTAATAGAATTTAGTTTTTTGATCAATATTCTCTATCACAGTTGCAAAGCAGTTTTTGTGAGATCCATTCAACACGGTGACCGGGTAGCTCAACAAAGTGCCACTTCATCACTTCTTCGAAAAGTCTATATTAAAGGTGATGAAAAAAAAAATAGGTTAGATAGGTTACGTTGCGGTAGATTACGGGCTATTTTTTTTAATAAATTCTAATGACTTTTCAAAGGGATGTCGAAACTCACTTTCTTGAGTTGTCATAAAACCATTCAACACATAGACTCAATACGTCCACACTACGGTGACCGGCCAACTCAGAATGAAACCAACTCAGAACCACCTCAGAAAAGTCATTAAGAGTAATGAAAAAATATATCAAAATTGGTTAAATAGGGTACGTTAAGTTAGGGATTCGGGCAATTTCGAAATTATTTTTTTCATAGCTTTTAATGACTTTTCAAAGAGGTGTTGAGTTGACTTTGTTCTCAGTTGGCATGGAGCCCCACAATAGTATTAATTTTAAAATCCGTGATAATAATATTATTGTAAGGAGAATCGGAATTGCAACCTCCTAACTCAAATGTATAGACCACTAGGCTATTAAATTTATTTTCATTTCGTCTAGTGTTTACCGAACCTCATTTGTATAAAGATTTCTCTATTTTTTTAGAATTTTATCTACACGGCTTCTAGTTAGACCGAATTTATTTGAAATTTGAAGTCTTATGGTTTTTTTTAAGTTTTGTCGTGTATTTTAAGTTTAAGTACCGTACCCTCGGTTTATCTAAAAAATGTCTTGAATTAGAAAGTAAGATAATGTAGTATCGTAAATTGTCCCCTTTTACGCTATTTTACTTTTAAATATTTCACTATTTTTACTAATTATCTAACGTTGCTTTCCAAAACTCTTGGTTTCTTTCTTCTTCCAGCCCCTAGCCGGTCCATTAGACACAGGATAACCGGTTTAGTCTATGACCGGTGCATTTGGAATGGAATTTAAGATGCAACCAATGGTGTTCTAGGTCAAGAGGTGGGCGTTAAATTTATCTGATGCGCTTAATCTAAGGTATTGCAGCACAGCATTACCCTACGTAAAGCGGCCCTACGAAAGAAAGCGTTGTTATTTCCCCAGTGTAAATGAGGCACGTAAAATAAATTCAGCCGGCTATTGGGTTCTATTGTGTGATGTTACTAAGGACCCGACATCGGTACAAGTGAGGCCAATTGTTGTGTAAATAATCCAATTTCAAGACTATTGGATTATATATTGTGTAAGTTAATAGGTCAAGCTCTGTTCACGTCATAACACTACTTGTATTTCAATCTGCGCAGAAATGTCGATATATCGTCACCTTGGTTGGATAGGGTTCTAACTTCGTCTTACCATGGCATTTCTTACTTGTATTTTTAGTAACCCTTCTATGTCATAATATAGAGGATATTAAGAATCGTTCTTGACTTACTTTTACCGGTGGTTCCCGACGTTATTTGAAGTAAAAAATATATACTTTGGTAGAAAGCAGTCACTTTGTGGTTTGACATAATATTAATTGAAAAGAAACAATAGCTTTGTTTGTAACCACGATTTATTTATTAAATTTTTTAATACCGACCGGTTTCGCTTAACACAAGCATCTTCAGGGTATAATATTAAACTGATAAAAATATACATCATGTGAGCTTATATTGTCTCTTTTTGTATCTATATATAAACTCACATAATGTATATTTTTGATCAGTTTAATTTTACACCCTGAAGATGCTTGTTAAGCAAAACCCGGTCGGTATTAAAAAAAAAATCGTAGTTACAAAGTTATTTCTTCATTTCAATTAAATTACCCATGTGGAAACCTGTAAATGGTACAATTATTGTGACTCAATTACTATTATGGTCTGATATTAATGTAAACTGTTGGTCTCCCAAATAAAATAAAATAAAAAAATAAAATAAAATGTAAATGAAATTTTGGTCTCCAGTGACATCTTTGACGTTTTTTTTCTACTAAAACATAAAAAAATAGTAGGTGTTGGAAAATTGCGAAAGGGGTGAGGCTTTGGTCGGTCACTCGGCTGAGTGACCAATGACATGTGGAAGATTTTTTTTTGTTTGATTTTGAAAAAAAAGATGTCAAAAAGTTTATTGGAGACCAAAATTTCATTTACATTTTTTACTCCAAATAATGTCAGGAATCACTGGTTAAAGTAAGTCAAGTACGTCCCTTAACACCCTGCATATATCCACTTTCGTGTTACTTAGAATTTTTCATGTTATTGAACATTCAGCATAGCTCTTTTACGAGGCTTATATTTTGTGAAGGTGACGTAGCCATCTGAAAATAGCTGCCTTTACACCGGGGATAATCGATCAAGATTTTTTAGTACTGCGCAACATTTTGTCTATGAACACGAGAGTTGTGAGAGTGATTAAGATTATTTTAGCCAAAAACAAATAATGAAGCCATCAGTATACGTTGAACTATGTTGCGATATAATGGAATAAGGCTTAATGCGACACCTACTGACGACTAAGAATGTAAATGTTCCTATTAATGTCTATTTATTCATTATTATACATGGTGTCCGGAAACTAGCGGTATGAGGGGGAAACTGGTAAATCTACGTCAAAGTTCGAGTCGATTTTGTGGTAGACCCCCGCGGCACACGAACAACTTTAGTTGCGATGACAGCTGTCGGCACTATTAAATAAAAAGCCGCTTCAAGCTTATCAATATAATCGCGTAGCATTCGACTCGTTATTCATTCGTTAAGTGTAGTACGTTCTTAGCCCTTCAAACAATCAAACAGTTAACATTAGATGACGGCGCTCGCTTCCCTCTGGCAAGGAATATTATCAATCGCGATGTTTATATGTATCTCCCCCCCCCACCTCGCCGTTAAGTGTTTACAATAAACAAACAAATCTTCATCTCTATTTTGCAATTTCGAAAGCTGGAGTGTATTATATTGATTAGCATTAGTAACTTGAATATCTTTATGTCACAATTTTTTATTTTATATTAAATCTTGCGCGGACCCCCTGGCGTTGTTCAGGGACACCTAACTCAATTTTAATTTTCCACAGACCCCTTGAATGATCCTGGGGACCCCTGGGGGTACGTACAGACCACTTTGGGAACCACTGATGTATACGTATAGGTACCGTAATGGATTTTGATGCACCGAAATATTGCCTTCTTTATTCTTAACTTTATTCGTTTTGGGATTTCATTTTCAAGTAATTGCAATTACGAAGTTGGATCTATTTTTGCTGAATTCAAATTATTTCACGGTCCTTAAAAATGCACCGAAGCGTAGACCCAAATTCAAAAGTTTCTTAACCCTAAAGTTGCAGAAAAAAGTGTTAAAAAAGTAAGTAATCGATAACTTATTGTTTTTATTTTTGGGTTCTCCGTGTCTTCACAAGATTCCTGCTTGTACACTCGTTTCCAGGCAAAAATTATCATTATAATTAGGTATTATAAATAAATAAAGAATTACCGTTTGTCAGATTTCATCTTTAGCTATATTGGTTTTAGCTTAGTTGCCGGATAAAGCCGATATGAATTTTTGATTCAAAACACGAGGCGAGATTAGAATCCTTAATTAATGTTAAAATCAAGACTTAATCTAGAAAGATAATTGAATCTGAAGATTTCGGCAAGCAGGTTGTTATTAAAATGGAATCATATTAAGTTTTAAAGCGAATGATGTGAAATAAACTTTTAACCCCTGCAAAAGAAATGATTTCCATAATTTTTAATGTGAATACCGCACTTAACTGCTCCCGACCATCTCGAGCCAATGAGAATATGGCATCCCCAATTGGAGTAGGTTGTGGGGCTGAAGGTAGTGGGGAGCGGAAGGAGATGAGAAAGTGGAAGATGGGGGAGCACCTGAATATTCAGATCTGGCCACCAAACATGGCTCAATCCAACGCATCAGTGGTGGCCTTACAACAGGGCGATACTAAGAGTATCTTTCCATTCCATAGAGTTCCATTCTGATACGTGCCGCAAATATACTACATATTATTTTTAATTAATAAATTGTGAAATAACGTGAACTAATCAAATAAAATTTACTTGCATACCTCGGGATTTGAATCCATGACCTCCGGATTGCGAACCACGAGGCCGTCAAAAGCTGTCTGAAAGATAAGTTTATAAAAAGCCTTTCGTTTTCAAAATATTCCCCTCTCTGTTCCCATCTTTTATCAGCGAAGACTGAAGGTTCTAATTTTAATATGATTTTGTGTTTTGAAAGGTTTCCAATCAAAATTTCTAGTAAATATTATTTTTCCGCCACCTCCGTTTTAGTCACGTTTTCAATTTGAATATCAAATTATATAATGTTACCTCTTCCGACCTTATAATAATTAAAAATAAGTGTAATAAGACCCGTAATTTATTTCACCCTAAACTCAAAATTATCACGAAACAAAGGCCAAAGTTTTATGATTAAGAACCTCTTGCAAGATTTTAGGAATTACACAACGTTTAAAGTATTTTAATATTGGATTTATGTTAAGGGTATAGTTTTTTTGAATAATGATGACTATTTTGGGTGAAATTTTAAGGAATCTAAAAAAAACTTAATAAAACGTCTCTGCGTCTTCAATTAATTAATATTATTTTATGTTCATTTTAAGGACATTTTTTTAAAAATATTTTCTGTGTATTTGAATTTCGTTTAGAAAACTCTATCCATTTTACGAGAAGGTAAGGACGTCTTCCGTGGTCCAGTCTACAAATCCGGAGGTCGCGGGTTCGAATCCTGGCATGCACAAGTAAGACCAGACAGTCACTTACTTCCTACATTTCTTCTCGCCTTCTATGTTCATTTCCCATACTCTTGCGATTTACCCATTCGGGGATTTCAGTATCGCTGCCTCCGGTTAGCAGGGCAGTTTGGACTCTATTTACTTAAAAAAGTAAAACATATCTTAGCGCGTTTTTTCAGGTAATATTTTAGAATACAATTAAAGAGGAAACACGGGCGCCGAGAAATTTTAATAATAGGTATTTTACAAAACTGTCGTTGTCCGCAGACATGCCAGTGGTCGATGTCTATATCGATAGCGAAAGTTTTGAAATGCTGTAAAAGGCAAGAAATCCAAAATAAGTGAAATATATCATTTAACACCGTTGTTTTTCTCTTTCAGTGAAATAGTGTAGTAAAATAGGCGTGTCCTTGTGCATTTTAAAAGAATTTTTTGCCTCAAAAATTAAAAATGAAATAAATTCAGTTATTAAAGAATTTACAAAAAGTGTTAAATTCTGAAAGATCTATTCATTGTTAAGTTTATAATAAAAAAATCATAATTATAGGTCTACAAAAACAGGAGATGTGATTTTTTTCACTCTCCTGAACAATTAACATTTTGTCCTTTACAGCATTTAAAATTTCTATTTTATCAAAACGTTGATATAATAGATATTATATCAAAAAATATTTTCACTAGTATCAAAATCCAGAGAGGAAATTGGGGAATTCCTTTGTACGGACAAATTTCCGCCCAGTTTTCTCTTATGTGACTAAGGTAATTTAAATTTGAATAGATTTTTTTTTCTTCTTGTGGTACCATGTCCTACAATCATTTTAAAAATATTTTGCAGCACGGAGGACACAAAGGTAGTCCATCCCGGTCTACTTCATCAAGTTCCTAAACCCTGACAATTGCCGTCTTCAAGTAAGAATTGTACTCCTTGTGTTCAAACTTTATCGTCATCCGATACTCAAACAATCTGTTCAGAATGGATATAGACTTTTCGAAACGACGCTATTTTTAATCAAGAAACTTAATTGAAAGCTCCGGTGTCCCTCGTCTCTTTGTGTTTAAACTTTGTTTGCTGGGTGTGTGTATACAGTTTCAGTTGTGTTGTATATTGTGAACACTTTGGTAGACTTTCCTTATCCGCTGTCAAATAACGCTTGTCTCGTTGTTCTCCGCCATTACGTGCAGTGGCGGATCCAGGGCGGAATCCGATTGCAGCGGCGGGAAGTGTTTGCCGTCGCCTCGCGCACTCGCACCTGTTCGCCGCAGTTTGTCGCCAACAATGACGTTTTATTCCCACGCCCGGATGAAAGTTTTATAGCCCGTCTCCCGTTAGACAAATGGCAAACTCGCCCGTTTGACTTATGGCGCCCGGGCGTTTCGGCCACACGTTCTCCACCTATGGAAATGCACGCTTCCCTGCATCAATGGAAAATTTGAATTTTAGATGTTTTTGTCTGATAAGTTTGTCTTCATTGTGTTTGTGCATTGTAACTCGAGTTACTGTCTATTTTTAAAATAATCTAACTAATCCTATTACAAATTCCTTCATTGTATCCAAATCTTTCATCTCCATTCCCTTTGTACAAAAGACCATAATTCTCATCAAGAGTATGAATTCTTTAAGCTTCACTCTTTTGAAAATATAGCAATGCCATCAGGGATCGTTATGCATTGCAGCTGAAGCTTTGATCTCTCCTATATTTATAAAACTGGTTGTATTGTAGCTAGAACTTTGCGATTCGCTCTCTTTTTTAAAATGGCTCATTGTTCTGTGTTCATCACGAAGCGTTAAGCATTGTATCTCCAGCTTCAAATTCCGCTTTATTATTTAAAAAATATCTCATCAGTAATTTATAGGTATCATGAAATTTTTCACGACTATTGTGTAGAATACATTTGTATATAATGGATCACGGTAGTCTCGCAATAAACGAGAAAAGATTATTCAGTAAATCGAGTTTAGCGATGCCGAATGTACTTGCGGGATAGAAGGCATTCATATCTTTATCCGCGTATTACCCCTAACACGAGAGCCACTAGTTTAACCAAAACATACATATTTATGTTTGTAGCGATGGGGTTTAAATACGCAATAAATAAGAGATAATAGCTCGTTGGAGCTATAAAACCATAAAAATATCGCTCTCAATCCACTTGGCTGAAGGACTGAATTTTTATTTGGAATATTCACATTATTTTGGCTGAATCGGGTTTTCTATACTCGGGACGTTGAGGCTGGAGTACCTCCTCGTGTTTTTGGGATCAAAAGAGTAATAAAAATTCTTTTCGGGGACCGTGAAATGAACACGTAATCAAATATCTTTAAAATTTAAAAGGATGATCTAAACAAGCCCTATCAAATTGAACCGTTTCTTTGTGTACGTGTATTGTGAGATACGTAAGAGTGAGATGAATGATTTAGCTGATTACTCTTGTACGATGTCATGTAACTCCTTTCATGTATCTTCTAGCAAAGATAAAAGTTACGTAATAGAAATCTATGCATCAGTAAATAGGAGCTGAAAGTTTAATTTTTCCTTTCTGCTAGATTAGATGCACAATTTATTCAAATGTGGCCCCTTTTTATTCCCTCGGAGGTATTTCATTTTCCTCCCGACTCCTGCAGCGGTGAACACTGAACACTGAACACGGCTACGGGAAATTTACATTCTTTGCTTTCTTGTTCTTACTTGAGCTCCTCCTCTCCGTGTTTGGAAACGCTGAACTGTAAATACCTGCTTCTCTATTCAGAGATGAGAGTTTAACATCTTGCGAAATTATTATCGTATAAATAACTTGGTATAATACGTATCTGTTTGTTTATTTTTCCTCATAACCTTAGGTTTGTGGTTCAATTCGTAATTGATGTAAATTACTGAGTAAACATTATAAAAATCAAAATGATCTGTTTTGTAATATATTTCTCTTGAACACTTTTAAGTTAAAATTTACATGTTATTTTTTAAGATAATATCTGTCATACATTTGCCGGTGACCAAACAATTTACAATGAAACCAACTCAGAACCACCTCAGGAAACTCATTAAAAGTGATGAACAAAATTATATTAAAAATTGGTTAAATAGGTTACGTTAGGATAAGGTTATTGGCTATATTAAAATTATTTTTTTCATAGCTTTTCAAAGAGGTGTTGAATTAACTTTATTCTCAGTTGGCATAGAACCACATTTGCCACGCCGAAACGGTAATTATATGAAATTACCTTGATGGAAAAAAAATCGCGAAATATGCTCCGAAAATTATTATAAACACGTTTTTTTTCTATTATTTTTCAAGTTATATTTATGAAAAAAAATCACAATGCTTCTTGAAATGCTCTTAAAGATATTTACCGTGAGATTTTTGCTCTATTGTAAACAAGTGTATTTTGTTAAACATTTTCACAATTTTCGCTTAAATATTATCGTTTTTAATATTAGCTCGCTCCCTCTAACATTGGTATTTACATACCTCCCCTTCTTCTTTTTGAGCGCTTAATACTTTATTTTCTATCAATAAAATTTACAAAATTTTAAGAAACCCCCGACACAAAAAAACGCTAATAACCTTGAAACGCCTGAACAGATTTTCATGAATTGTAGCTAAGAATCATCTCTATTACGTCAGCTTTCAAACAAAAAAAATGCATCACAATCGGTCCATTCGTTTGGGAGCTACGATGCCACAGACAGACAGACAGACACACAGACACGTCAAACTTATAACACCGCTCCTTGCGTCGAGGGTTAATAAAATATGAAGATACTAAGCAAACCGCTCACCACTACACGGGCACGTGCCTACTTAGCATGGTGGTCGAAATGTAGAATGTCGAATGTCGAAAAGTGGTCAAATTATGTAATTAACAATGCATTGAATAAAGAAAAAAAAACATTTAAAAAAATGGCGTTTCTTCTTTGATTTAATTTTTTTACCTTAGATTTATAGATATTATACATAGGTAATCGGTCTTATATTGCTCTTTCATGAAAGTGGTGGTTTAACCTATCCACAGTTTCACCTTCACAAACCTACCTTACACCCAACATAATAAAATTGCAAAATATATTATGTAAAAATGTTTTCAAAATTGATCTATTATGTAAAAATGTCAATTAATAGGTAAATACTGTAATACATAGAAATTAATAAATAAAATAAATAAATAAAACTCTCAAACATATGGAACGAAACCATTGTGTATTCGAAAATCCTGGTTAATGTTTATTTTTTGTGGAATTTTTGAATGAATATTTTGTAATGTCTGTATCGCTAACTTAATGTTTTTATTAATCTTTTATACTTATAAAAAGTGATTAAGCGGTATTCTAAAAAAGGAAATCTATCTCAGAGAAACTACTTTCTTCGTCACCGAGTGCTGATAAAAGCACATTTATTTTATTATTTTTTTATGTAAATACCGCACAAGATTCCCAACTGCTCCCGTCAGGAGCCAGTGAAACTATGGCATTCCCAATTGGTGTATGTTATCAGGCTGAAGGTAGTGAGGAGGGGAAGGAGATGGGGAAGAGGAAAAGGGGGAAGTACCTAGCTATTCAGATCTGGACCCCAAACGTATATCAATTCTGAATGGTGGTCTTACACCAAGGCGATACTAAGAGTTGTTCCACTCTGGAACGTTCCGCAAAGGTCGATCGTCCATTTGATTAGTCAGACATCTCCGAAAATATGTAAAAGTGTACCCTCTGTAAGATACAAAGCTCAGATTACTCATAATAACCACCAAATCAATTATAATGCAGAAAACTTCTAATGAATTAAACAAAAAGTTGATGATTTCTGGTTCACTAGTAGGATATTTCATACCAATGTACCGGACTATTATGCCTCCCAGTGTAATTTTATAGCATTTTTAATATGTGAAACACAGACACGTGTAAATAATATTTGATTTATGGCGAGCATCCGAATATTGCTTTCCTCATTATCTTAAAACTTTGCATTTGGAGATGTCTGACTAATTAACTGGACGATTGATATACTATAAATCATTTTTAATCAATTAATTTTGGAGTAACACAAATTAATCAAATAAGATTTATTTGCGCGCGCCGGGATTTGAACCCGTCACTTTAGGATTGATAGTCGAGAGCTTTGGAAGCCGTCTGCATTCATGGCAGAAAATAACTCGATTTAAAATATTCTCCTGAATCACATTACGCGTAGTTACCAACTTTCATGTGTCGCTCTACCCGAATTCTACAATGCCAAATAACTGTCGACAAATAACACGTTTTCCGCCAAACGGACAAGCGAGAGACATGCACGTGAACCGACGCATTTGAGGTATCGACTTATTCACAGACACTAGAGTACCCTGTATTGATAATAATCTAACTAAACAACGACTCAATTACACCCACTCGATGATTCGATGACCGCTCGCGTTTATTCCGACCGTTGTGCCTCCCATTCGATGCAGTTGAACCGTATACGTGGCCACGCGGCGCACGTACCATTTGCATCGCCTTTGTTACACAATATTCTGAATGGCGAATGGCGACTGGCGAGTGCGCAATTTGTGTGTATCCGTCTGCGGTCCGGCTCCATTTTCCCACTGCTCCTGTAACGAAGGCGCCTTATGCAGCGATTCCGGAATACTTATCTCCCGGAGCCGGGCAGTGCCTGAACCCCTTACTGTGGAGCGTGGTCTCATTATGGACTCCTAATATATTCTGTTTGATATGGATCGCGGTGCCCTTTACTGGCTCTGTTTTTACTAACTATATTTTGTAGATACATTTATCTGCGGAGTCATTATTGAGACACTTTTATTGCCCCCTATTCAGTTAGAATAGATGCTTTAATTAAATGTACACTGCTACACATGCTACTTTGTACCGAACAGTAAAAAATTATTAATAAAGCGCAGATTAGGAATATTTCTTACTAGGGTAGCTTTACCTACCTTTGGTCTCCACACAGATTGTGTGCTTGGTTTCAATTTTAGTTTTGTATTTAAATTTTCTCCCACAGTTGTGTTTCTATAATTTTTTTAAACGTTTTTCAAGTCCTAAGGAAAAAATTACACTCAGGGCCTACGTCATATTTGGGGAAGCTGTTTAAAGGGTCTTTTTGAAGAAAGGAAGAAGTGGAACCTGGGTCTTGAAGAGGTCGGCCAATTTTTTCACAGCCAGGTTGTTTAACTAAAATTTTAAATGAAAAAAAAAATCAAAATTTCTCGACTTCCATTTTTATGACTAAAATTACTGATAATGCAAACAAGAGAAACACAAATTTTATAAAAAAAAATGTACATATTATAAACGTTATTATCCTTCAATTTTTTTTTATCGTCTCGTATGTAAATAATTAATAATAAATTCAGGAATTTTCTTAATTTTTACTCGGTTGTTACGACAAATTGCGGTCGGAAACTTTGGTTTCATGGAGGTGCACATTTTAATTTTTCTGTAGTTAACTTCTTATAAAGCGCGGTGTTTTCTCTTTCTAGCACCGCTTAGTCTCACTATGGCAGTATGAGAGATACAACCCATGTGAACTGTTCCCAAAAGCGAACAAATTAGCTATCATCAGACGTCAAAATGACAACTACATTTTTTACTCCAAATATACTCAAAATCGCTGGTTAAAATCCTTCGGGTACGTGCTGTTTCACTCTGTATGTAATCTAATAACCTAGTGCTTCATTTAACTTTTATCCTACGAGTGTTGGGATGTGTAAATCATTCTCAAGTTCGAGATTACTCTGGAATAATTGCTTTAAGAATATTTGTAGTTTTTTTTTTATTTTTTTTTTTTATATGAAATACCGCACAAATGTCCCAACTGCTCCCGTCTGGAGCCAGTGAGACTATGGCATCCCCAATTGGGGTATGTTGTGAGGCTGAAGGTAGTGGGGAGAGGAAGGAGATAGGGAAGAGGAAGGTGGGGAAGTACCTGGCTATTCAGATCTGGTCACTAAACACGGCTAAAGCCATTTCAAGCAACGTTTCAATTCTGAATGGTGGTCTTACACCAGGGCGATACTGATAGTATCTTCCACTCTGGAACGTGCCGCAAATATACTATATATTATTTTTAAATGAATAAATTGTGAAATAACACAAATTAATCAAATAAAATTTATTTGCGCACGCCGGGTTCGAACCCGCGACCTTCGGATTGTGAGTCGAGAGTCTTGCCTCGGGACCACGGAGGCCGTCGTGTAGTTGGTCGTCCCCACTAACTTTACGGTGGTCCCTTTCACATCTTCAATTATTACGCCTGAGAAGCTCCCGGGAAGTTGTTGATCAGATAAATTATAAAAAACTCCAGATATTTTTCAATTGAATTTTTCGGATTCGACGAGTAGTACTGGATCCGAGTTCCAGAATTCTTAATCCAAGAATTTCCTTCGATATTGAATTACTGGAGATGCAGCTCGCAAGAACTTTTCCTTAGGAACTTTCCGTCTGTATATTTCCCCCTTATTACAACTTTAATTTTTAAATTCAACCGGAATTCTTCGACCCGATTCAATTCAATGGCTCAAACGGAATAAATGAACTTTCCATTAATTGGCATTTGATTGGCATTTAAACTCATTTGCATAAAGCGTTGAACATTTCAAGAATTCAATTACTGACGCTCGAATAACATTTCTTAATATCTTAAATTGTTATTCAAAACTTTTTCGAACCTTGAAAATGTTTGGAAATGGACATTTTCTTATTAAATTATTTAAATTATTAAAATCGTAGACCTTATTTATAATTTCTTAAAAACAGCATTTTTTCTGTTAACAAAAATCCATCTGGTGTTATGATTGACTTGCTACTGTTCAAACGCTCAAACAATTCAATTTTTATTACGACAACTCTCATTTTATAGATTATTCCCATCAGTGTAATAAATTATTGAAGAAGAAGATAACTAAGAATCTTGACGAAATTATGAAAGAGAACAAGACACAGAAAAATAAAAATATAACGTCGCAACTGGAACCCAGAACCTTTCGTCTTACCGGGACGAACGCCTTATCCAATTAGTCCACTGCCACCTCTTATTAAACCTTTAATAATAATAATAATAATTGGACAATTTGTAGAGCGCCGTTTTTGTGAAAAATCACCTCAAGGGCGCTAACATCCAGATGAAGCTTGGTCGAAGCGAAACCGGTCGATGTATGAAATAATAAATTCGTAAATACAAAGTGTTTGTTTTTTTTTTTTAAATACATATAAAGTAACTTGACTACAAAATCTCAGAATACCCCAGAGGTTAAAAAAAACGTGGAACTGAACTTTGAAAATCGGGAAAATTATTATTAAAATGTCGGAATAATTCGTGCTAAACCACAATCTCATTTGAACTTTGTCATGTTTGCTCAAATTTTCCAACATATGACGTGTAACAATAATTGCTTCTTGCAGGAATAATTTCCCCCGAAGTACCTACTGCCTGAACATATCTTGCGCCCTGTTAACAACAGAACACACTAATAATATTTACCATACTCGTGTAAAGTTGGCAATATGTCTTGCGTTGAGATAGGGTCGTTAATATACACGGTGTAACGCTGCCAAAAGGTTTATATCAAACTATATTATAGGGGGATTTAGTTATTACCTTACAAACCCTAGTGTACATTATTTATAATTTTATTTGTATTATAACTGCATGTGATTTTCCTTTCGTAAAAGGCGTATCATTGTAGATAACCGAATTAATACATTTTAGTTTTTATTAGGGTTTTTACAGATACTCCGCGAAGATGCCTAGTAGATTGGCTGTGGTCTTTATTGGAATTTCTCCGCATTCGCCCAGTAATCAAGTATACCATAAAACCTTATCTGAAAGAAAACTGCGTTCAGTGTGTCTTATATTCGTTTCCGATTTGGGTTCATTAGGGTAAGAACTTTCGATTCTTTCTAATAAAGCTAGCTCACAATTTAGTTGGAAAGTATTTTGTGACCTATTGCCCATGTTCGATAGTTTCATCTGTATCTTTCTAAGCTCAAAAAGGGACACAACATCAACAGGTGTAGCTGGATTTTTCACCACGTGGACATCATTGCCTATATTCATCATTGTAAATATTCTTAATCGCTCTGATAGTAAAACAACAATTTTCCGTGCCCAGAATTTTGTCAATTCCACGCGGAGTTTATTTTTTTTGTAACAATTTTCGGATTTCGGTTTCATAGTGAAAAAACACATTTCGGTAATAGTCCCCGAGGGAGCCTAATATTGATCTTTCCATTTCTTGATGGGGCGTTTTGGGTTTTATGACCAAATTTTGACGGGAATAAGGACGATATAGAAATATATGGGGAAGAAAATGATTTAAGAATTGTAGAAGATCAATTTGACGAACTTTTATTATTTTTTCTAAATGAGATTTTCGAGATTGTCAAGCTTGTATGATAAAAACTTATTTTCCCTTCATTATTGACGGCTTTTCTTTTAAGTGAAACTTTCTTAGTGATTTGAAATTCTGATGAAACGGAACTCCCCTTGTGATTTGAAATTCGGATAAAACGAAAATGACGCATTACAGTACCTACGAAGCGTCAAACTGGCCGCTTTGATTATATCACTTTTCAAGTGTTAAGATTGTTTTCGTGAAGTTTTTTTTTTTTTAATTGTACAACAGATTAATAATCCAATTAATGTACAATTTTCTTATTTTGACAATCTTAACACCTAAGAAGACGATCATTATACAAAAAAATCTTAAGGCAAGCTAAAGAAGAGTTGTATATATCTAGTGTTTTCGATATTTCGTTCAACAGTAGCATTCCTCTTGTCATTTCGCTTTTGTTTCGCATTTCGCATTTGTTTCGCTTCTACCGCGTGCGAACTGCACTCGATTTTTTACTTTCTAGTTTTCTAAAGTTGACACGTGGAACTTAAGGTTTTACAATTATAAAAACTCCTTGTCTAAAATTGGATCTGCAGCACTAGATTTTATTAAACTGGATTAAAAAATGCTTTTTTGAACTTTTGGACGTCCAATTTGCACCTCTCATATCCCCCAAATTTTCCTCGACCGAAACGTATTTAATTCATATAGTGTGTTTCGTAGTTTTACATCCAATGTCGAACGACATTAGCCTCACTGAACTGTTGACCCATGCATATTTCACATCAAATTTATGATATCGACTTGCTCTGTGCATGTTTACATTAACTTAACTATGCTGTTCTGTTCGATAGCCGGAAAGTCACTGGTGACGCAGTACTTCGTTTTCATTCACTGCACTAACTGAAAGTGGGTCAATTCTGTTTACCGTTAACGACAATCTTGTTCTTTGTACTTTAATTACTGTTTAACCAGTAGTACGAGAAGCACTGCTCTGAATTTTCGTCGTCCGGTGGTAGTCTGCTGTCTACTCAATTCGTCTCCGTCGGGTATATTTATGTCCGGGTGTGCTGTGCTCCTGTGACAATATCCCAGTTGAAATATTATAACGAAAATTATCCAGCTTAGATGGAGATTAAGGGCTTATACGACGATGCGAGGTACCGTGGCAAATTTCCAGGGTCGGCCGGATCTGGGTTCGGGCTGATGGCATTTCCCCGGGCGCTCCTGATAATTACTTATTTATGTGGAGATTTCGGAGCCGTAATCTACGGTTAAACAATTCATTTCTTCAATTTTTGGCTGCTTCCTTCTTAATTATTTTTAAAATATGGGAAAAATTTGTTAAAGATAATATTTTTAATTTTAATTTGAATTATGACATCGACAAAAAAGTCTTAAAATAAATAAGTCCCAATGGCCGGGTTGGTTAAGGCGTTTGTCCCGGTAAGACGAAAGATCCTGCGTTCGATTCCCAATTGCAATTATACCTTTGTATTTGTCTTATTCTTTTTAATATTTCATTTAGACATATTATATTGACGGACGTTATGTTGAAATACGTTTCTTTTGAAGTGCACGACATTTAAATCTGAGCGATTTTAAAGTGTTTGGTAAATTGCGATTCTCTAGATAAAATCATTGTCTAATGACAGTCATTATTACAAAATAAACCAGTTTTCAGTGCTGATGCCCTTTCCTTTAAGAGGTTGATCGTCATAGAGCCAATTTATACACAACGAGAGGTTAATGGTCATTAAGCCAATTTGTACCCAATGGGCGATTGACCGTCATCAACCTATTTTTTAACCATTGTTGAGCGTCATCAATTCAATTTGTCCCAACGAGAGGTTGATCGTCATCAAGTCAATTTGTGCCCAACGAAATTTTGATCGTCATCAAGCTAATTTGTACCGAAAGGGAGGTTGATCGTCATCAATTCAATTTGTACCCAACGAGAGAGGTCGATCGTCATCAATCCAATTTGTACCCAACGAAATTTTGATCTTCATCAAGCTAAATTGTACCGAACGGGAGGTTGATCGTTATCAATCCAATTTGTACCCAACGAAATTTTGATCGTCATCAAGCTAAATTGTACCGAACGGGAGGTTGATCGTCATCAATCCAATTTGTACCCAACGAGAGAGGTTGATCGAAGTTTACAGTACAAAATACGAATTACGTCACTCGTCATCCGTACGAATTGCGTCAAGTTTTTATAACATACCGTGCAATGGGTAACTCGCTCTGTCTCATATTCCACAAATCTTTCCCTGAATTATCTATCAGTTGGGTATCGTTACATTCGGTACCCTTTATGATTTGACATTTTTTTTATTTTTCGTCGGCCATTCGATGAAGAATAATTGGCTATTGGAGAAGAATCCGTAATGGAAAGTTTTGATAAATTTATTTTCATTGTTTCTTTTTTATGTCGGTTTACTGTGTTTAGATAAAACGGTTATATATACCAGTTACATTTGGATTTTGGATGTTTTATTAATATTGTCTTTTTATGAATAAATGAAAGTAAACCATTTCTGCTGTAATGATTGTTTAGCGATCTGCTCCGTCTCTGTGTGCTCGCAAGCAAGGGTTGCCTGGTTGTATGGATGTCGCCGCTTTTCCGGCAGTTCCTACCGTCAGGTTATCACCATTTATCTCCCGGTTCCACTCCCCTTGGACTATAGTCTACCCGGTGCAGCACACACCTGCCGTAGACCGTACACTGTTCTACACTGTACTGTACACACACACAGGCCGTAGTCTGTACACCTACGCGGGGGGTAGCTCACTGGGGCGTTTATGAGCAGCTGATTATCGGAGATTAATTTGGCTCGAGATCATCACTTACAGCGGAGATGATTAAAAGTCTGCTGTAATTCTTCAAGTGTACCTAATCTCATTATGGACTCCCCTCACAGCTCGCTAGCGAGGCGTACTTTTGTAGCTCTTTCTATTAGACGCATTGTTATTCATCCTTGGGCCACAGGGCGTTACCGCAGGTACTGTATTATAAACTTTGTGTTATTATTATTTGTACTTAATGTTATGTTAACACGGCTCTGCTTAATTATTTATGATTTCACAAACATCGCCCTTCTAACTTTAATTAGCTCAATCTTACTATTATATACTCAACCGCTGTCCTTGCTAGAACTGATCAACATGGTTCATTATTGTTTTTAGAACATTTCGGTTGGTCCTCTTTGTGTTCTAGCAACTGTCGCATGTGTTTCCTTCGTTCTGCTACTTTTTTGATGAATAAGTTTACAAAATGGGGCCTTCTTGCAAGTGTAAACATGTCAAAGAGTTAAAATATTACTAAAGTTCGATAGCGGTGTTTGTTTATGAAATACCTGTTTTAATTTTTAGTATATTTTGTATGTAAATCTGCCGCTTTCACTAATTGGACACTTGGCTGGTTTTTGGGGTGGCGGATTAGTGAGAAAGTACTATATTATGAAAATAATTGTAATAATTTAATTTGTGGTTGGCATAATTTACAATATTAACACATAAATTTGTTTTAGAACATTTTATTAGATTAAATAAAGTCATCTAAAACAAAGTGAGAAACCCCAGCAGACATGCGTAAGGTCTTTTCGAAAAAATATATACAGAAAATCACTCTTTTAACAATATTTCTTATAATTGTGAGGGTGAGCCAACAATCCCTTTTCTTATAAAAATATTGTTACTTTCTTCACCCGTAATGATTGGAAGTTTAGTGTTATCTCACATGGAATAATTACAAGTTGATCCTGTAGTAGGCACTTTGTGTTATTATAAAATGTTTTCGAAAGTACAGATTCCGGACTGAATCCCACAAGGTGGAAATATCGCATTCCCTTTCGGAAACTTGTTTCAATTTGTAAATTACATTTGTTAAGGATTGTTACATGTTATCTATTAAATCAAACCCTAGTACAAAATGTAATATACCTCCTAATCTGTCTACCCTCTATTTTGAGAGTGTATGAAAAGGAACTCCGAAGCTTTTAGGGGAGTAACAATGGAAAATATTTGCGACGAGAATTCGAAATATTTAAATATCAAGTTTGCACAATATAATGTTACACTAATTATCTCATTGAATATATATTATCCTGGATTTTCTGGGTGGAAATTGTTGAGTGGAAAGTTCCAGAATTATTAATTCCTTGGTTATATTTCAACAAAGAAATTTTCTTGCTGATTTATACGTCCGGGTACGAATTCATTCGAGGACTTTCAAAATTTCTTATCTTTAGCCTCCTGAATGAGTCGCTAATTCAGTGCTCAATTACTCGAGTCGTATTCATAATTCCTGTTATAAATTTCCATTGTAATTTGGTTCATTCGCGCGGTCGATCACCCAAGGTCAAAGTCTCTAAACCCCTGCCAAATAAAAAGTTGACGCGAACGCTGAGATTTGTGACGTTATAATTTCGAGTAAACTCTAGATCGTAGATAAGGAAAGTAGGCAGTGTCATTTCCATACAATTATAAGAAAACGGTGCAAGGGTGTAATAAAGCTCCTCGGGAGGGTAATAAGGGACAGCCGAAAAACGTCCTACCGCCATGATACACATTTTATTATTCAAATATGCTCGCGGGCATCGTTCTTCTCATTTCATTTAGCGACCGTCCCTCAGTGGGTTTTATTTTCCTTTCTGCAAACATCCTTCCTCGTATACTACCCCGCCCTCCTCAAAGCCACCTCCTTGTATTTTTATTTGTCTCTACGAGATTTCCCCTTTTCTTTCTTGCTGTATTTTCCTTCTCCGCTTAAATACACTTTGCGCCGTCAGCCGACCTGTCTCCCCTACAAAGCGGTCGCCTGCAGCCGAGTTCTTGAGCCGCGGGTTTTTTTCCTTGTTTTTTGTATCCACAACTGCCGTTTATGCCCGCCGCCTCGGTCGGCTGGCCTTTGTGTGGCTGTGTGGCTGTGTGGCTGCGTGGCGGATGGCAGGGGCGGGGTGGCTGGAAGCAGGACCAGGAGCTGGTGGGCAGGAATGCTGGCCGCAGAGCGCGGAGGGCAGACCGCTGGCGGGGCACAGGCACGCGGTAAGAACTTCATTGATCCTGCTAAACGGAATGCGAGGAATTCTCAAATCTATTCTCTATCGCAGAAGCACTGTGCCGAGAATGCGTTCATTTATTACGTCGCAGTGTCGTGCAGTTTATTTCTATAATATAGTTTAGTACTATTAATATACGTTTACACATATATGTTTGGTCGTAACTACTGACTTGTTTTTACCTTGGTAGATTTGATTGCTCTGCAAATCAAGAGAATTCAAAACGTATATAAAAATGAACTCTTCAGAATGTGATTTTCCATAAACAGAAAAGAAAGCTCAAAACCTAATTATTTCAGAACCGGCTTTAACTAACTAATTAACTATCACGCCGTTTTCCCGCAGCAGTAGGAAGAGAGGATGGATCTCCAAACAACTCGGTCTTGGCACACTCTTTACCTCATTCACTTTCATACATACTCTCGACATGGCCCGACTCAAGTATCTGATTCACTTGATCGTACCATGTCTTCTTCGGGCGTCCCCGACTTTTCTACCGATCACATGTGCGTCATATATTCTCCTTGGACTCCTTTCTTCGTTCATTCGCTCTACAGCCAAACCATCTGAGGGTCCCTTTCTTAATCTTTACACTTGCACCAGCGTTGCATTCTTTACGGATCTCGAGATTTCTCACACGATCATACATGCGCCTCAGAGTTTTCATTTCTACGGCATTCAGTCTACCGGTTTTATAGATTGATAATTTATCCCACAGGTCCGAACTTTCTCACAGCTCTCCTCTTCTGTAAGTATGACCTATTGTAATTACTACTTCTAAATTACCAAGTATTATATAACAATTAGGTAATAATTCGAAGGGCTAGGTCATTTTTAATATGTCTCCTAATACTATTTTTGTTTGAATGTCCGCTCACTGTTATGGCGCTATTGCTACCATGCGTCACTCCAGGTACACTATGTGTACACGGTACAGGCAGGGGGCTCCGTTAGATCATTGAGGCCTAATGAACCGGAGCGCGGCAATTTTGACCAAATAGGTCACTGCCTATAAAGCCGCATGGCGGATTTTTGTTTTGATTGAAAATTGAGAGTACATTAAATTGTTTTCTTGTAGGAGGAAAACCCATTTGCTCGCTTGCTTGAATGGATTTATCGTTATTGTTTCATTGTTTGCTTTAAATGTGCCATTGATATTGAAGTAATAATTTGATGGTAACTGGGTCTTCTTATTTTATGTCACATTATCTTTTTGGTGGCTTTTGTGTTATTTAATTAACAGCGCAGCATTCTTGAGGCGATTCTTTACAAAACAGCGCTGTAAAAATGACCTCTTTAAGTATTACTACTTTTTCAGTGTCCTTTTTTTTAAATTTTATTATTTATTAATTAGCATTTCCGGAGTGTTAACAATTATTACATTAATAAGTCAGGTACGCCTTGTACGTCATACATATGTCTGGTAATGTTATATTATCGTGAAAACAGGATGGGTCCGAGTGGTTAATGAAATGGTCATTGGGATGTGCGTAGATATCAACACTACAATTAATAATGTTTACAGTATACGAGAATCAAGTTTTAGTTGTTACTAGGTGGATATGCTACTAGTGAAATAACATAAATAATAGTAAGCAAAATTAAATTTATAACATAGTAAGTATACAGCACAGAGAAAGAGAAGAAATGAAAGAAATAAAAGACACACTCATAAATCATAATAAAGCTTTTTTATTTTAACTTTTATGAGTAAAACCTCAAATTGTAATATTTAATTAAATGAAAACACTATGAGCGAAACTCAATCGAAAATCTGGAAACAGAAAAATCAGCAAAAGATATTGGCACCTTTGGGACTCGAATCCAGGACCTCTCTCTTTCCGGGAGAGCGCGCTGTCCACTTATACTTACTTCGAGTCCCAGAGGTGTCAATATCTTTTTCTGATTTTTCTGTTTCCAGATTTTCCGATTGAGCTCATAGTGTCTTCATTTAATTACTAAATAAAGCAATAATATAATTTTTATTTCAAATATCTGTATTTGCCATGACGTCATGTTTGCTTATAGCTAATAAAATCATCGCGTGTGTTTTAAAATAAACGAGGCTGTATATGAAGATGTCTATATCGTCACATTCTATGGCACTATACAATCTAACTACACATTCGAGAAATTGGATTGAAATATGAAAATTGTTATTGTTTTTATGAAAAGCTTGTATTATAAAATTATTCCAATTGTACTAAAAAAATAGTCGAATTGTCATTAAATAACTTAAAATGAAGTGTTCAAAATAAACTATGAATTTGGAATGAATATTCCAACTGGCGTAAAACAAACTCAAAGCGTAGGTCGTTAACCTTTTTTTAATTTCGTTTGTTGTTTTAAAGCCAAAGGCATGTAAAGGGCAACCGCACATAAAATCGCAGGCAAGCGCATAGTTTGCTTAAATGTTAATGTAATAATATTATGAATGAGCGCAACTTAATAAAGTAAAGTGCAGATAAGTGCCCTCCGCACTCCCTCTTTCCCGAGTTCCCCAAGGGCGTTTGTCCACCGAGTCACCGAGAACGAGATGTCCTTGCCGAAGTAGAGGCACATGCATTACTATGGCCGGGTAGCGTATTTCCAAAACCTACATATACCGATTCAGTCGCGGTAGCGGCAATTTACATTTAAATACACCTCTAAATTGGATATTTTTTTTTTACATTTCATAAACAAAAATTGTTCTAAGTTCTAGATAAAATAATCTTTCTAAAGTGTTTTTTAATTCATAATTTTATTTCTAAATATTAAAATTTTGGTATTATTCCCGTATATTGTAAATACACCTCTATATTGGTTATTTTTTATCACTTTGCAAAAACAAAAATTGTTCTAAAATCTAGATAAAATAATCTTTGGAATGTGTATTAGAAATTAATAATTTTATTTCTAAATATTCAAATTTTGATATTATTCCCGTATATTGTAAATACACCTCTATATTGGTTATTTTTTTATCACTTTACAAAAACAAAAATTGTTCTAAAATCTAGATAAAATAATCTTTGGAATGTGTATTAGAAATTAATAATTTTATTTCTAAATATTCAAATTTTGATATTGAAAGTGTTAATTTTCGCTACCGCGACTGAACCGGTATAGGTTTTAGAAATACACGGCCGGGTGTCCATCGTCACCTTAACACCGTCATCTCGGCGAGAGATCGTGACGGGCCATGCCGGCAATAAAAACACGTCTGAACTTTTCCACTACACCCGAGATTGTCGGCGCCGACGCACAGTTTTTTGTCTTTAGTTGGTTATGCGACGAAATTACGCGTATACGTCGAAACCACCGAGATCGGCCGTGGTGGGCACATAATCGCCATCACGTCGTTCCGAACTCGGTCCGAAATCTCGTTTCTCGGGGACGGCGGCGGTGGACGAACTCCCTAACGGCCCCAGCCGGCCCCCGCACAGGGCCGCACCGGGGGCCCGGCCGGCCGGTGGCCCGCGAGGAGCTAATGAACCGGCCAGCAGCCCTGCCAAATGGGCCGTGATTGCCGCCGCTGCCGCCGGTTGCGCTAATTGCGTTACGGCGGCAAAAAAACGCCAAATTACGTTCATTATTTAAAATTTAATCCCGCTATTAGGGAGCTTCGCGGTCGCTCAAAGGACGCCCAGAATTCTCCGCGGACGGACAGAAGCAGAACCCATCATCTGCATTAAACTTTCATTCCCTAAGTGAATAGCGGATTGTCGTGTTTTTATTCTGTCTTCCAACGCTTCGGCGACGTACGAGTGATCATGCACTTTGGCTGTTAAAACCACTCCACCATTTTCCCAAAGTGAATTAAAGACAAACTAACGCTTAAATTATATACAGGATGTAGCAGCACGTACCAGAAGGATTTTAACCAACGATTCATGAGCATATTTGGAGTTAAAAAAATGTTGATGTAATTTTGCTGTCCGATGACATTTTTTTCTATTAAAAACATTCAAATTCTCTTTTCATCACACGTCGCAACTAAGTAGTCAGGAGAGTAGTGCATTTATAGCCTAGCGTGTCTTGGTAAGCGTTGCATCTCGTTATAGCAGCACGATAACAAACAAAACGCATCGCGACCGGGAAATATCCCATAGAAATGGGATCAGCGACGTGTGATTAAAAAATATTTTTTTCTGTCTTTAATAGAAACAAAATATCATCGGAGACCAAAGTGATGTTTACATTTTTTTACTCCAAATATGATCAGTTGGTTAAAATCCTTCGGGTACGTGCTGTTACACCCACGGTGAATTTCCCATTTTACGGTATTAAATTATTTGATATTTGCGTGGGTAAGGTTGTGTAGGTTATTGCCATTTGTTTTAATTATTAACAGTTCTTGATTTTCTTCGTTTTCATCCGTGAATAATAGTTTATTTTGGTCTTCTTTAAAAAAACCTTTTGTGTAATGGAAAAGTTTTGTTCGCCCGTGTAGATAACTCGATCATAACTCTCGCATCCTTTCCCCGGGTAAGATAGTTTTCTCCAGTTATTTATCAGCATCCCCCCGCCCCCGCGCCCGGCGGCCCCGCCCGACTAAGGGAGTTCCGCGCTATACTGGTAAGTAAGTAAGACCACCGAATTCCGTACATTTCACGTCTCAGTGTCTGGGAATACATTAGCAGATAACTAAATTAACCGTTTCCGCCCAAATTCGCCAACAGCTCCTTCACAATACACAACTTCGCAGCTCAGGAAATTAGCATAAACAAGGTATTAACAAACAGCTGAGAATTACATTGTATGAGCGATAAAGTACCGCGCGAATAAGTGCTACTATTAGATTCGAGTCACACAAAACGTAACTTCACTATTACATATGGGGAACTATTGGGATGAACGCCGAAGTATTATTATTTTGTTGTCAAATTGATTACAATTATTTATTTATTGTTTTAAACATTTAAAATTGACATTGGGGAGTACGTAGATTCCAATTAATAATGTTCACAGCATGCGTAAATCAAGGTTTAGTTTGTAGCAAGTTGCTATTTGCATCAATATTTACATAGAGCTAAACTTACATAGTGCTAGATTTAAAACTCACCTTTTCAGACAGTCGTATCTATAAACTCAAAAACCTTTTACACTCGCCTTCAATGCCCGCGACATTGTAAATAACTCATTTGTAAAAATAAAAAAAAATCAAAAATAAAAAAAAAACAATTTTTTAGCTTTAGTAAAGGTCATTTCATGAACATTCTCCAGCCCTAAAGATTCCGAAATTCTCCAGTCTTCTCAAAATAAATATCAACTCTGCCACTAATCGTTTAATAAACGTAATATGATGGGGGTAGCAAATAATGTAAAATCATGCAATGTCCAGTGTTTTAAATATAATGCCCTCCGCGTGCAAAGCCGTATCTTCTGCAAGCATTAACTTTATATTTGTGTTTTTCGGAAGTGACCTACCAGGTAAATATGTTTCTGTATCTGTTTGTAAATATATAGTTAAATTAGATAGAACCTAGGAATTTTTAATAAGTTGTACGGCGCCCTTGACGTGATTTTTCATAAAAACGGTGCTCTACAAATTATCCTATTATTATTATTCGGTGCCTACCCGGATTAACAAAGACGCCACGCGTTTACCTTAAAAATTTTCTAGACACTCGGTGAATTGGTTACTAGGGGGAGATGCTACTCTGAAATCAGCAAAATAAAATATAAAACATAAGAAATATGCAGTACAGAGAAAGTAAAGAAAATAAAGCGATTGCATAATTTTTAGTTCAAGTACTCTTTGCCACGACGCCATATTAGATTACAGCTAATAAAATTAGCACATGTCTTATGTCATTAGTCGCGTTAAGGCCCGGCTTACTGCATTTCTACCGATTTATTACATATTTTCCTGAAACACTTAAAAGCTCTTAAAAAATATATGTTATTCTTAAAGATAATATCTATACATTCCCTTCGCCGAAAGGGCAATTATATGAAATTCCCTCGATAGAAAAAAATCGATAAGTATGCTCCGAAAATTAATGGTAAGAAACAAACATTTACGTTGGCGGAGACACAAAATAATACATTATTTATATTCATGCTTTCGAAAAAAGACGACCAGTCTCCCCCCTTAAATTGTATTTTATTAAGTTGTTAGTATTGTTAGTAAGTATTACTTCTGGTGGCAAAAGGCAAATAATTGGACATCAAATCACCATTTCTTTGGCGGTAAATTCTTTAAATCATCTTTGCATCCGAGTTTGAATCTTGTTCGAGAAAGTAGCAATGGAAGCGTAGCAGCTCGACCATTAAACCCAGTCCTTACTGAGTTTCAATTAATTGCAGCTCCCCTGCCCTGCCCTCAATTGCCCCTGCTTGCTGAATTCTCTTTTTTCTGCTTAGATTCGCAATTACAACCTGGGGGTCAATATATGAAATTTTAATGCTTATACGTTTCTCAATTAATTTTGATAAATCTTTCCCCAGAGCTACGTTTATCGGATGGGTATTTCAATTGTCGGTGGAGCTATTTGTTTAGCAACGAAATTGCTTAATTATCACTCGTCCAGTTATCGGGTTTCGCCCTAAAATATTATTTATTTTACTCTTAAACGGTTTGGTCATTTGAATTTACGCAAGTGAGCGGTAATTGATTCTCGGAATGTGGAATCTCGTTGATTCTATTAATTTAGGTACGCATTACTCTAACCAATCTAACCTAAAGATAACATCGTATCAAACCATCTCTGTTTATACAGTGTCTAAGTCTCTGAAACGATTTATGGAAGTAGTTAATAATTGAGCGAAGCCTCTTGAACTATTCTCATTCCCACGAGACTGGGTTTGAATAAAAATCTTATGTCAGCAAACCTCAATAGCGCCCCAAGGTTATCCCATCCCACTTCCCTCGTCATCAGATCCCGCCGTCAACCAGCATAATCTAGTCACCGACTGACAAATTCAGTCGTTACGTAGAAAGTAACAAATCACCCCTTATCTGTTTTACTGAAAGGGGTAGACATCAAATGACCCGTGACCGTGAAGCTGATTCCCTGTTTAAATAAATAAAGCCAGTTCTTTTAGAAGATAGATATGTATATTGTTATGTACCTACAATGTAAATTATTATTTGTACACAGCCCTGAGATACCGGCAAATTGACGCAATGTAAAAGTGAGGTCGTTTTCATTGCGTGTAATTTTTTACGAAGATACGAGTCCATTTTTTTTTTAAATGACAGTGCGGATTAAATTCGTTGCCTCGAATTCCCTACAAAACGCGCTTTTCATCGCATTTTCATCCGTGATTTTAACCCGATAGCTTGTCAGGTCGTTTTAGCGAACCGCTTTAACTCGAATTGCGCTTCCTCGCCTTTATCATCACGTTTATCATTTAAATTATACCCACTATCTTGAGTTATATTTCAGAGAGCGCGTTTTGATGCTCATTTTGTTCATTTATAATGCAGCCACTCGCGTAATAAGTACGTTTTAGTTTTATGCCCACAAGCAGTCTATTTTCTGTACCGTTATCTATTTTATGAGTATCATTATTTAGCTTATGTGATTCACCATGGCACGTTAGAATTACATTTAATATTAAAAATTTAAAACAACACACAAAAGATCTTTTGTTGGTTAATATTATCTAGCAAAATACTCGTATGTATGAAAAATAGTATTCCAAACACAAAAAACTTTAATCTAAGTAAAACGAAGGTACTTGAAGTATATGTTCGCACTCCCCACTTTTGATAAGTTTCCAGTGTACTTATCATAGTCTAAAACAATTTCGTGATTTTTTTTAACAAAAAAATAAATTCATTGAACACTACAAAATGCGACTTGCCACACGGCACTAGAACACGACATTATTTCCATTACAAATGCCTAAAACAAATACAGCCTTTAGACAAAAACACGACAGGTGATAAAACTAAACATTTCCCTTCCCACACAATGCAAGGCAATACACTTTCACAATATAAAATACACACATGGAAGTGGCTAAATATTCACCAAAATGGAGCGTTTTTTGTCAACAAATCTGTGTATTTTATTTTTTCATTTAAGTTCTATAATGTAACGGTTTCTTTATTTTACAAATTATACCGTGATGTTATACACCGATCGTGTTGAAATCATATCATTATTGCTTTAGTTGTTATCATGAATTTGATTTCATTGCACTATAAAACGTAGAAAAACCTCCGTTGTTTTTTCTTATAAAATTTCGAATCTCTTTTTGATTCATCATATCTATTAGAAAGGATTATACTGAACGCCACCCCAGATCGAGCCATTTATTTAGTTTGTTCACATTGTACATTTAAGGGGATCATCCCGTTTGAGGGCGATTTTTTTAAATTTTATTTTGGCGAACTAAATAAACATTTAGCGAACTTTTCACCACGTATTTAATCATATTTTGAGCACACTTAACATTATTTTGCAGTCCGAAATCTTCGCTCATTGCTGAAGTGCAGTGCAGCTTATCCATCTGTTTTTTAGGAGAATGTACGAAATATTATGCAAAACAATATTACTACATTGTAAGAAATTTATGTAAAATTTAAAAATATATGTATATAAAAATAAATAAATATTAAAAGTATTTGTTACATTCTTCAGTCGCCTTGTAGCTGAGATCTCCGTAACCTATATTTGAGTTACACGTGTTGTTGACAAGATGAGGAAATTATAACCTATCAGCGGTATGCCTTTATCAGGCAACATTTTGTTTAGTATAACCATAATGCAGCAAGTATATGCAGATACTCCCGTCGATTGCGCACTGAGTGGCTGATGCCCGATTGGCATCTAGCCCCCGGCCCCGGCGAGCCCGCCCAATCTACAAGATCCCGCCCAGGCGCTGCAGCTGCCCGCCCCCACTGCATTACATTACACCGGTGCAGTGTAGTGCCGCTGTGGGCGGATGGCGGCGGTAGTCCTCAATCATCGGCCGATTACGGGCGCTGTTCCATTATTGGAAATCTTAACACGTCACGTTTTCACACTTCATATCGTCCGAGTAGGAGACAGAAGGAAATAAACTAAAAACATTATTTTTATGTTAGGCTCCACTGAGGAAAAAAAAATCCCCTCAGGGTCGTCTTTGGGAATGCTGCGCAGTGGGTATTTTTATGGAAAGAAAGTTCTGAAGAGCTATTCTCTATCTTTTGTGAGAACGAGATCATTCTCCCGCGAGATGTCCTGTCAGATTTGTGTGATTTTCTACGGCTGTTATTTGCTTTTTCTATCGGCCGATGTCAAAATTTCAGCTGTGAGCTGCCACGTATTTTATTTTGGATCGTTTTAACCACGAATTCCTGCAAGTATGCATGATTATTTATTCATTTAACAGCTGTAGAAAATCACACAAATCTGACAGGACATCTCGCGGGAGAACGATCTCGTTCTCACAAAAGATAGAGAATAGCTCTTCTGGGAAGGAAAAAGGTATGAGGGGTGGGTAGGAATTTGATGGTCAATGCGTCCAGGAGTGACGGACATATGAATCCATCTCTTCCACTTCGGTTCAAGGCGATGGGTCAAGAGAGTCCGACTGGAGATGTCTAGGTTAGGTTAGGTTCAACCAATCTTTCCCGATGGGCGCACGCATTAGCCGCCAATACTTAGACAAACCTCACCCTCATGAACCCGAGCACCCCTGCTGAGTCACCAAACATAGCGAACCACTTGGGGTTACCTACGTCCGAGGTGTTGGTTATCCGATAAATCCCGGAGCGGCGGTATATAGGAGGTATATAAGACAAAAATAGTATGGATATCCCCTTTCTCACAGGTTGACACCTTTTGGACGTATTTGACAGGCTGCAGATAGTCTCTAGCCGCAAAACGAACCTTGAAAACAGCTTTTAGCGGTTCCTTTTATCCCGGTTATTTTTTCAAAATTTCAGACGTAGGTACACGTTTTATTTGGCCAGCATGTGTATTTTCCTGTATAAGGCCTTTTTGTAATGGGCACAATTACATCTAATGTTTGTGACAGTTCGTTAACTCCTTTTTAAAGGGTCTTTATGAGTCGGGATTCCTGAAATTGTAACATTCGAGTTTATTTATTCAGTTATCCTTCGACCTTACATTTTAATGTGATACCTTATTATAATAAGAAGTGTCCCAACTGTCCGAGGCCACTGAAGCTACGGCATTTTCGTGGAATATTTTGAGGCAGAGGAAGGACAGAGAAAATGTTGAGAAATATTTGGTTTTTTAGATCTGCTCGCTTATTATGGCTAATACCTTTTCAAGTACCTGCCTGGCGTATTCGATTATTATTACCTCATTTATAATTTAAGGGTTTTTTGTGAAGATTGACAGCCCTTTGCCAGAGACCAGACGTACCATTAGAATATTACAGTTCGCCACTTCGGCATCTCCCGCACACCGCATCAGAATTTCAAGACGCTGTGGCCATTCCGTATTATGTACCCACTGGCGCAGTTACAGCTAGGGCAACAAAGTAAATAATGTCCGATAAAATATAAGTATTTCAAAGCTCTTTTATTTTTATTTTATCCTTTTGTGACACCATTTCCTTAGGCGACGGAGTTGATGCGTTGGAATTGTTTGCTTTTTCAACGAACCCTTTGATATTCGCCTGATATACTACTACTCTTGATGTGACGTGATTTGATCCATGAAAGATTGTAAGCCCAGGCCGTTATTTGAATGTCGGTAAGATGAAGCTATACGTGAAATTCTATTTAGGTACTATTATATTCATCTTTACGACAAATCGGTTTACATTATGAACATCAAAAAATATGCTACAGATAAATTGAAGCTTTTACTAGCTTTTCTATGTATTGGAATTATAATAAAATTATTATTTACATACCAAAAAATATAAGCGTAAACCATTAAAAAAAAGTTTTTTCATGACTTAACTATGAAGTTATTACACATATGAGAAACAATTGTTTTAAAATACCCCTTTATGGCTAAGACTATTTTTGATGTTTTGTATGTTCTAACTTTTTTTCGTTCTTATAAAATTATGCACAAAATAAATAAAAACCACTTTTTTGCTTACTTGCCTCGTGCAAATACGACGCGCGATATTTAATTTTGTGGGCATGAGAATCGAAATATTTCTAGCGTTTATATTCCTCTTAAATAGATTTATGAAAAAATTTCGCCTGCGGTGCAATGTTTATCGCTAATTTATTTATTTATTTATTTATTTATTTCTATATATTACAGTATTTACCTATAGATCAAATTCGAAAACATTTTTACATAATATATTTTATAATTTTATTATGTTGGGTGTAAGGTAGGTTTGTGAAGGTGAAACTGTGGATAGGTATTGTTGTATGTTTCGTGAACACCTCACTGGGAGAACCTGTGCTGAGGTGTTTACGTGTTTATTTATGTTTATGTGTGACAAGTATTTATGTGTTGTAATATAAAGTTTTATATGTATTTTTTTTTTCAAATTTTAACAGTTATTGTACATTGGTTATATAGAAGAGAAAAAAAAGTATTTAAATATATTAGAGGAATATAAAAAAAAAAAAAAATATATATATATATATATATAAACATACACATACATACACATCCATATAAATACATGTACCTGCACACATGCATATAAATATATATATATACATACGTATACATCCGCATACACATTCACATACACATATATATATATATATGTACACACATATATAAATTGTAAGTGTATGTATAGTTATTGGATACTTGAAAAACTACTTAATTTTTAGGTTTATTTAATTTTATACTTTTTATAGTTTTGTTATGTTTGGTTGGGAATAATAATGTTTTGTATAAAGTTAATATCTTGATTTTTAATCCAGTCAGTGATATGTTTTTTATGAATGTTTGTAGATGTATTTGCAGATAGTATTTGTTTCAAAGTAATGGGCATGCAATTAAAAAGTTTGGTTGCATAATACTGAAAGTGTCTTTGTCCATGTGTGGTGTGGGTTATCGGTATGTTCAGTGTTTTATTTGTTGAGGACCTGGTTTTTGTTATGGTTTTTGGTTGAATTGGAATGTGTTGTTTGTTTTGGACAAGGTATATTATAGCAGATTTGGCATAAAGTTGTCTTATTGACATGACTTCTAATGCTTTGTAGATTTCGCTAGAATCTGTGTGAAATGGTACTTGCAGGATGAGTTTAATTATTGCTTTTTGTATTTTTTGAATTGGGTCAATTGCTATGTTTGTAGCACTTCCCCAAGCTAGTATTCCATATGTGGCAATGGATTGACAAAGTGCAAAATAGATCGATCTTAGTATTATTAGTGGGAAGATGTTTTTAACGTACTTTATTAGGTGCATTACTCGTTTCAGTTTATTTGTGATGAAATTAATGTGGTCAGTCCAGCGTAAGTGTGAATCAATAATAACCCCCAGGTATTTTGTATGTTTTACCCTTTCTATATGTTCGCACTGGCAGTTGGATAAAGTACAGTCATGTAGAATCAAGCCTATGTTTGATGGAGGTTGACCTCTTTGTGTAATACTATGAGTTATATATTTTGTTTTGATTGTATTAACTGTAAGAGTTTTTTTTTATTTTTTTTTTATAGTTAATACCGCACAAGAGTGCTCCCGTCTGGAGCCAGTGAGACTATGGCATCCCCAATCGGGGTATGTTGTGAGGCTGAAGGTAGTGGGGAGGGGAAGGAGATAGGGAAGAGGAAGGTGGGGAAGTACCTGGCTATTCAGATCTGGTCACTAAACACGGCTAAAGCCATTTTCAAGCAACGTTTCAATTCTGAATGGTGGTCTTACACCAGGGCGATACTGATAGTATCTTCCACTCTGGAACGTGCCGCAAATATACTACATATTATTTTAAATGAATAAATTGTGAAATAACACAAATATCAAATAAAATTTATTTGCGCACGCCGGGTTCGAACCCGCGACCTTCGGATTGTGAGTCCAGAGTCTTACCTCGGGACCACGGAGGCCGTCAAAAAGAGTATTACTGTTTAGCCATTTTTTGACGATTGATAAACTTTTTTCGGCTATTATAAATACATCTTTCCATGTGGGTGCTTGACAGAGAAGAACTGTATCGTCAGCGAAGGTCACGATTTTACCTTCAATTTTAATGTCGCACAGTTCATTTGTATAAATGAGGAATAATAAAGGGCCAAGTACACTCCCCTGTGGGACTCCGTACGTAATTGAAAGTGGTTCACTTGTCTTGTTGTCAATTTTAACTTGTTGCGTTCTGTCAGACATGAAGCTTTTAATTAAATTGAATTCTACTCCATTAATGCCAATGTTTTTTAACTTCTTGAAAAGTTTTTTATGTGAAATTGTGTCGAAAGCTTTACATAGATCTAAATAAATAGAGATAACTTTTTTTTTAGCGTCTAGATTATGTGTAATGAAGTCCGTTACGGTAGCTATTGCATGTTCTGTGCTCCTGTTTTTCCTGAAGCCATGTTGGTTTACCGAGAGTATTTGTTTTGCTTCTAAATAGTGTTGGAGCTGTTTTTTAATAGTTTTTTCCAGGATTTTCGAAATGGTATTTAGTAGCGTAATGGGTCTGTAGTTGTTAACATTATTTTTTTGTCCTGATTTGAAAATTGGAATAATAAGGCCTTTTTTTAGTAAGCTAGGAAAAATTCCTTCTTTTAGACTACGATTAATTAGATATGTGAGTGGTATAAGTAGTTGTTGGCTTAATGTTAAGATAGTTTTAGAGTCTATACCATCAGGACCCGCAGTATTGTTAATCTTTAGTGAATGAATTATTTTATTGGTATCTTCTTCTGTAATATTTTGTAATTTGAAGTGTCTGTTAAAATTTTCATTGCTTATGTTAGATGAATTGTTTTGAGGTTCCTGAATATCTTGGGGAGGCTGGGTAATTTTGATATTTTCAGCTAGGCTAGCTCCAATATTTGTGTAGTGTTTGTTGATGTAATTAAGGATACGTGTAGGGTTGTCATGAAAGTGGAGTTCTTTATCATCAATGAGTAGATTTTTTATGGTATCGTCTTTTTTCTTCTGTGAATGCGAACTTTCCCTCAGAATTGACCATACGCTTTTAGGGTCATAGTTTGATGTTATCAGTTTGTTTCTATAGTATAATTCTTTGGCTTTACGTATTGTTAAAGAACAGATGTTTCTGTACCTTTTGTAGAAGAAATATAGCGAGGTATTATATGGGTTCAGTTTGACTTGTTTGTGTAATTTGTCCCTTTTTTTAATGCTATTTATGATGCTTTGGGTAATCCATTTTTTAAGTCTTACTTTACGGTGTGGAATAGGTATGTATACCGTTTTGGTATTTTGGGTAATGAGAGTTTGTAGGTAAGTTAAAAAGAAATTCCAGGCCTCTTCTGCCGAGTTATAATTTCTAAGATGTTCCCACGTTTTTATTTCTATAATCATTTTTATTGCCATTGAGTGCTTTTATTATTACCGTGACGATCCACGATTACGGTACCGTGACAGCATAAAAAAGGCAATAAACATACGTTCCTTATCACAATAATGCTGCCGCTCTTTCAAAAGATGAGATACAGAATACATTCTGTATCTCATTGATGTCTGTTTCCTCAAAGGAAAAAAGTAATAATTTTATTGCATCTCTCTCACACACCGCACCGTGACGTCTCCGTAGACCTCTACATTACTACTAGCCGTGACGATAATTTTGAAAGTCTGTAATATAGTTACAAGGATAATAAAGTGTGAGTGAATTCCGAAAATTCAAAACGTTAAAACGTCAATGCGCTGATGTTTTTGCTTTTGTTCTTGAGGCGACGCTTGCCGGCCCAAAAAGAAGAAGATGGAGAGATGTGTAATTACGAATGTTGGACAGAGCGCGCCAATATTTTCAATGACAAAATTGATGCGAAAATTGGGAAAATGCTTAATAAAACATGACTCGTTTAAAATAGAGCAAAAATCTCTTGGAAGGTATAAATAATAGAAATAGACCTTTTTTAAATAATTTTCGGAGCGTACTTTGCGATTTTTTTCTATTGAGGGAATTTCATATAATTTGCGTTTCGGCGTGGAATGCATCTAGATATTATCTTAAAAAATAACATGTATTTTTTTAAGAGCTTAAAAACTTCTAATGTTTAAGGGAGATATGTAAGAAATCGGTCGAAATTCGGATAGCGGCGGCTTAAACATACAATGCTGCAGTTCTTTCTTGCACACTAAATAACAACAGACGAGTTATACATCTTTCTTACACGTCTAAAGAAAATAAGAAAGAATTTCGACCGATATATATGTTTCTTCCAAAGGAAAAAAGTAGTACTTTGGAGGAAACCGACCCACGTATATTGTTTGTGTAATCGTAACGGTAATAATAAAAGCGCTCACTAGAATGTAATAAATAATAAAGGGCCATCCATAAATTACGTCACACATTAAGGGGGGAGGGGTATAGAGAAGTGTGACACTGTGAGACAAGGGGTATGGGGGGTCAAAAGCTCTGTGACGTCACATGTAAAAACCTAAATTATTAAAACGCAAAACTTAAATGTAAACGAAAAAATGTATAATTGCAAAATATGTGATGTCACACTAGGGGGGAGGGGGTCTCAAAAATGTGACGATGTGTGACAGGGACGGGGGGGGGGGAGTTTTGACTCCCCCCACCCCGTCCCTGTCACACATGAAATTCGTGAAAATCATGAAATTCGTGTGACGTAATTTATGGATGGCCCCTAATGTACCTTTTTTTTTTTGTCAAACCTTAAAGGTCAAACCACGTAAGTCCGTAGCAATTGCTGTGGACTTACGTGGTTTATCCTTTAAGGTACAGAATATTATATCGATTGTCACTTTGGTGAAATTATTTTAGCAATTGCTATGGACTAACGTGGTTTATCCTTTAAGGTACAGAATTCTTAAGGTATAGAGTATCGATTGTCACTTTGGTGAAGTAGTTTAGTTTAATTTGTTGTTACTATTTCAATAACCGTTGAAATCGAAAGAACATGAGAAATGCGATAGCGTGTTTCGTGATGCAAAAGTCTGGCCATTTTTTACATTACATAATAATATTATAAATATTCTTTTGTATCAATGAAAATAAAGCAGTAGGCGCGATAATTTCACTTCGCTGTTTTCTGAATAAGGGTTCATTTAGTCTATTCCGTGTAATAACTTGACGTTGAAATATATCCTGAAACTTTCACGGCCGCCGATAGATAATCCATTTTAATTACGCCGATGATGTTTCCGGGTTGTTGTCCCACGTGGGATGTGGGCAGCTCCATTTGTGGCTGTAATAGTTCATCAACCATACCCTCATCCTGAATCCACAAAACTCACCAAGTTGATATTGAAAATGTCAACATCACCCAAGTACTTATTTCCCATGGTGTGAAGTCGTTGTATCGAAGAGTGGGAAATGTAGTTACGCTTATGAGTGCTGCTGCAGAATATTGTATTGTGTCGTGTTGTTACTGTGGGTATTCGTAAGTTAATGAGTTGCAAGAGTTCACAACAGTCGAAATTAGAGTTAAGTATTTTGAATAAAAATGTTAAGTCGTTTATTTTACGTCTGTCTTCTAATGTATGTATTTTTAGAATATCTAATAAATACTTACTCGTATTTTAAGTCTTCTACTGGGATATTTAATTTAAAATTGATAAAACGCAACTTTTTTTTTTCTCAAAATAATGTCAGGAATCACATGTATTTGTTAAGCAGGGTCTCCTCCGACCAAAAACATGAACATTTGCTTACACATTACTATAAACATTGGTAATAGGGGTATGGCCTTACTGCATACCAAAATGTGCAAGGCCACGCTCTCATTGGCACTGGAGGTTATCCACCACATACCCGCCCCGGTATAAGTAACTGATGGTTACTCCTTCAGGGCTCTCACAAGGACTCTAATTTTATTTTATGGAACGACTCTACATTTAATAAACGAAACTAGACCTCCAATGTCCCCGCATACGTTGTTAGGCAGCAGTATGCAAGTGCTTGCTATGTACAAGTGTTAGTATGTGGGAAAAGTAAAAAAAAAATAAAAAAATATCTTACCTGAAAAGAAAACCCAAAAGTAGGCGGTATGCCTTTCCTGAATGATTTTTGTACATAAAAAACGAAGGGCATAAATTATATTTAAGAAATAGAAGGTAGTAAATAAATCCAGACGGAGATGGCACGACGCAGATCGCCCGGCAGTCCTGTTGAGAGTTTGTCGGTGATCAGGCAGGCCGAATACAAGGTTCAGTTTCCGCGCTCCTAAGCCGACATCCCGGTGGTGCCTCGATGATTAGTAAGTGGGGGCGTAGACGCCCGAAGACCCTGAGGAAGTGAGCGTCGGGTTGCCCTCATTGGCAAATGTATAGTAATTTTGTAAGCAAATGTTCATGTTTTTGTTCGGAGGAGACGCTGCTTTAGTCGTCTGCATTTTCTTCTATCGCAGCCAAAATAATAAAAAGCCTACTTATTACCCATTTGACTTAAGTAAGCAATAAAATAAGTAATAAACGATCCATATCGAATCACTACATTTCCCAATTTCAGTATTTTTCGTTATGTTTTCGTTTTAGTATCACCCAAAAAAAAATGTAATTGTTCATATGAGATCATGGATACTTTTGATTCACGACGATACTAATGGGCGGTCTTTTCTTTCATCTTATCTTATCTTTCATATCTATTGGATCATATTTTCTCCATTTCCTCTCGCTTTGTCCTACTCGCATGTTTCATATCAGATAAACCGTAGAACATTTCCCTTTATTGCTATTTCTTCTCTTCAGCAATAATAGGTTTGGTAGAATAAACAGTGTGCCGATTTCTCTTTGAACCCGTCACACATTATTTGGTCGTTTATTTATTCAAAAGATATTTCCATAAAACTTCGTACAAAGATTTTAAATTAATAAATATCTTATATATTATTAAAACGGGCTGTTCATCATCCGATTTAAAACACAGGATATGTAGGGTCTCTGCAAATCGGATCGTTTGTACGCAAAACCGCCAGCCGAATTATTATTTATTATTAAATGAAAAAATTGTAATATATTGTAATAATTTGGAGTGGCAGGGCAACAGGGGGAAGGGCTAATTAGGGGATTACGCGAATAACTGAGCGGTTTATTTTAAATATGTCTAGAATAGGGCTATAAATCTGTAAATCAAAGTATTAAAAATAAAGTGGTTTCAAACAAATTTATGTGTTTATATTTTAATTTTTAAACACTTTCACATAGTGTTCCATTTTAAGTGTCAATTTACTTTTTGTGACACGTCAATTATTATTAAATACTTGCGTAAAAAATCACGGGATATTCAAAGACATTAAAAGAATATGTACATGAACCGGCCGCTATAGTATGGCTATTGAACCTGGTTATGTGAAAACACGCGTATTGTTCCAGTAACATATCTACACCTTTTTGATTCATTTAAACATCTGTCGAACATTTTAACAAAATAAACGCATTTCGAATAGAATTCATAAAATAATTTTGGTACCCACTTTATCGCTCGTCTAGTTTATTATGAATAGTTTCAAGTATTTTCAATATGGTAGTTCCAGTTTTGAAAATAAAAAACATCAATGAACCTGAATAATGTTACTTATTACGCAGGATTTTGAATTTCTTACCCATGCACCAACAAGCGAAATTGGTATATTTAATGGTATATTTTTTTTTGTTAGTATATTTTTATTGGAAGCCATTTAAAAACCTTTCATCTTCTGTTTCTCTTTGTAATCTTCTTCTTGTCTTTTGGTCTCCGGCGACTTTAGGTTTTTTTTTTTAATCTTTGTCTTCAAAAGCAAACAAAAAAAATTCTTCCACAAGTCTCACTCATTCGGATAACCGCACAACCCCTCTTCCCCGCCCCGAACTTTCCAATACCTAGTGATTTTTTTAGTTTTTGTTGACAAAGAAATATATCAAAAACATCACCGGAGACCAAAATCTTATTTACATTTTTTGCTCCAAATAATGTCGGGAATCACTGGTTGAAGTAAATCACGTACGTCTCGTAACACCCTGTATAATTTCATCCCTAAAAAGTAGTTCGGCGAGGCCAGGATTATTATTGTCCGGATACTTGGACCCCTTAACATTGGCAGACAATCTGACAGAAAAAAAGCGGTTTGTCGCGTCAACTTCTTTGGAACAAACGCCGTCCATTCAGTCCATTGGCGCAGCCCAATTGCGTTCGTTCTTTTGGCTCTCAACTGTTATAAAATTCTACAGGCATCCATCTTGTACTCATATGAATTAAACAATATTTTTAATTTCGACTGTGATGGAGATGTAACATCAAAAAAAATAATAAAAAAACATAATTCTTGTGGTTTTCATTTCAATTTCATGAATTTATGTCGCCGCTCTTACAATAGTTAGAGATGTAAATGTTGCATAGTTGCTGTCCAAGCAGTTCGTCATTTTGGGGGACGGGTATAGGTACCGCCGCCCCGGGAACCATTCTTTGGATAACCAACACCCCTGCCATAGGTTACCCCAAGTGGTTCACTACGTTTTGGTGGTGCCCGGGTACATGGGGTGTCTAGGACTTGGCGACGGATGCGTCTGCTATCACTGTGTGGCGGGCAGGATTTGGAGAGACCGGTTGAGGGAGATCTTTTTACCTCAATGAACTCCTTCACTCCTGGACACAGATTCCTACCCATCCCTCATACCTCTTTCCTTCCCATATCTTCCTCTCCTTCCATTCCGTAAAAAACACCCTCCCCACAGCATCCTCAAAGATGACATAGGCCTTGAGGGAAGTTATTTTCCTCAAGGCCTCCTCTTACCTCTAATCTCCTACTACCACCGCAGGAAGCCGAAAATATTCCTCGGCTGAAAATATTGCAGCCGAGGAATCGAACACGGGACGCCCGGGTGGGACCCAAACGCGATGCCCACTCAACCACTGACATATTATGTCATATTCACCTGCTTCTTTTGAAAATTCTTTGGAAATTTGTAACACAAACGTTTCATAAATATTCGGAAGAGAATTAATTTCTGCGCTAGCTAGAATAATTTTAGGTCGATAATAAATTTATTTATGAAAGCAGCTATTTTTAGGAACTTTATTTATTTCTCTTACCTTTTACCTTTTACTTCTTACCATTTCACAATATTGACTGCATCCTATTTATTCAATGTGTGTACATATTATATGAATCTCCTTCTCGTACAGTTAAATTTATCTCACACATTAATATCCGATCGTTTCCAAAATTCATTAAATGTATTTCAACTATTCCACTTTGCTGAAGGTATTCACAATGTTCCCGTTAGTTGTAATTTATGTCACCGTGCACTCTCGTATTCCAATAATTTGGCAGGTGTGTTTCCTCAGTGAGTAAGCGGTGAACGCAGCACAGTGGGTCGCCAAGATTAGAACACGGACACTTGAAAGACATCTACCGATAAGGAACTGCCATCCGACTTGGCACATCCCATACCCCATAAGCGAAAAGGCCATTAGAATGACCGGACGTCCTGTTCTCGGAATATCTGACTCATGAATATTGGATAGAATTCCTTGGTTTGATTGAGTATATCGATTCATTGACATGTATGAATAGGACTTCATATCACTATTTCTTCATTAGTTATAATAGGCCTCTACCCCGCATTTATTTATTTTTTATGTGCATTTTCCTCAGATCCTATGTCATCTTTTGTGATGCTGTGTGGTGAGTTTTTTGTGAGTGAGGAAAAATGGAGTGAACGTGTGTTTTAAAAACATAATATTTTGTAACTTTGTGTACTGTATTTTAGTATGCAGGTTCGGCTTTGCGTAAGGGCTAAAAGTGCTTTGGTGGCGATTTTATGAGATTTGGTGGGTGATAGGCGTATATTTTACTACACACACTTTAGGTAATGCAGCGCTTTTTGTCAAGATCTTCGTTTGATGCAAATTAAAGGTTTCCACTTCGTAAAATTCCTACAGATTTCGCGAGAAAGAATCAACAACAGTTTTTGGTTCGTCCTTGGGTCTAGTAAAATTAGGGGGGACGGCGCCGAAGAAAAATATACTTGAAAAGTGGACAATGGGTCTGAAAAGGTTGGGAATCTCTGGTGTAAATAATAAAATAACTTCATTTTCAAGTTAGTTAAAATAATGGTAAATCGGATAAGTTTTTAGATTTCACGGCCAAAAGTATTTTCGTTATTTGTTTTTGGGGTGTTATGCCGTGTTGCGCTACCTTCTACTATAACCAACGTTTCGGACAGCATTACAGTGTCCATCATCAGGGCAGATGTGTAATTGTGTACTTGTTAGTGGTGAAATGTGTGCGTATGTACTTGGAACCGTGTTGCCAGGTCCACTCCAATTCGAGCTGGTATTAGAGTATACTTTAGAATAGTTATAGATTAAGAAGGAGGTAGCGCAACACGGCATAACACCCCAAAAACAAATAACGAAAATAATGGTAAATCGTTCGAAAGAAAAAACTGGCCTTCGAACCCTGCCACAAAACAATATATTCAGTTTCTGTATTTCAGTTATGTCGGAAAAATTTCGTTGCCTATAAATACTTTGAATAATATTCAGAATAATTATAATTTTTTACTGTTTGTATAATTAATTTTCTCGTCTGTCGGGGACATGGGACAAAAAGGAGCAAATCGCATATTTTGTGGAAAACAAAAATTGTTAGGGATAGTTTCAATGCGACAAGGTTTGATATTGGTAGTTTTACGCTGTGCCGTAGCTTTGGTACATCAATTATTTTGAAAACATTATTTTATAATATAATTTTTATTTATTTAAGGAACGTAGACAGTCTTAGTAATACAATATGCATGTCCATAGATAGGTATTATATATTGTATAAGTAACATATTTAGTAACCCGTGAAAATTCTAATAATGGATATCTGTTTTCCTGGAGACCAGTTTTTTTAATTTACTCTGATTAGCATGATTGCAATTTTTTTCTTGTTACCCTGTGTGGTCCCTTGATGTTCTCTGGAGATCTGGAGTTAGTCGTAAATCGAGCTCCGATTTGTGGCTTCTTTCGGTTTTCAAAGATTAAGGAGTTGGTCGCACAGTAAATTTGAAGGTTATACTCCTAATAAAACTTGTGTTGAATTACTGGTATATTGGTTGATTGCCTGTAAATAGTCCAGATAAACTTGCAAAATAACGTGAAATGATGTTAGACGCTGGCTGGAAAGACTTTTAGAAATGGAGTTATTGAATTTTAGAAAAGAATTAATTGATGACAAAAGGTTTCGTGACTCGACCCTTTTGCTTCTCGTAAAGTATAGACAAAATGATACAAAGACAAGTTTGTTGGAGAAATTAAGGTAAAATGAGACACAGACGTTAAAGTGAAAGTAAATGGGTCCAAAGACGGCAATGAATCAAAATGAATTTAAATATAAAATGACGCGTAGAGGATGACGTTAAATATTTCAAACAGGATGAGACAACACTCAACAAACCCCACGGAGGATGGGAATAATACATAACTATTTCATTTTGAGGGATGCTGTGAGAAGGAGTTAACACGACCGTTCTTATATATAAATGTAAATCTTTATGGATGCTGAGTTCGCAACCATCCACAAGATATCTTAGAGATGATCCGGGTTTCCATAAAGTATAGTTTTTAAAGTTTCTGAGGGCTCCAGACTGGAGATGGCTACCAAACATTACAATAGGGCGCGCTTGCGATTTGTCGGAGTCAAAATATTGTACTATTACAGAATTTACGGACTTCGTGCAGTATGCCCAGCTTCTGAGAGGTTAACTTTGGCTTTGATGGGACCCCCGTACCTCAAACTGGTCACTTAGGTTACATGGAGTATGTCAATGAGAGGTTTATTAGGGAGATTGCTTCCGCTGAAGCGGGCAACATTTTCATTTCGATTAATTTTTAGGTTTCGCTTCCATCTAGCCGTAAAAATGTGCTTACATAATAACATACTTATGTAATAACGTGTTGATAATATTGTGTATTCGCGTAGACCTGTGAAAATGCATGGGAAAATTTTTAATAAAATATCAACGTCTTTAAAAAAATGGTTTCTCAAATTAAAAATCATATTTAATCTTCAACGACTTTTGTCACTGAGCAATAAATGTTTGTAGTAATAACCAAATGGAAATAACGAATTATATTTCTGTGATACTGGTATTTTGACGAGTTCTTACTTTTTTTTTTATTCATAAAATACCTGTGCAAACCCGCGAAAAATCACGCTATATGATAATTCCATTTTTGAAAAAGACATTACAAATAATTTTCATTTAAAGTATTATATTATTGTTGATAGGTAGGTAACTATTTTATCGCTTGACTGCATTTTTCACACAATCTTTCCAATTTTGAAATTGGCACTTAAATTTAAATCAAATCCGAGTTCTAGAGTTCATTGAACCGTAGTTACAAACGGTGACCGGACAACTCGGAATGAAACCAACTCAGAACCATCTCACATAAGTCATTTAGAGTGATAAAAAAAAATATATTAAACATTGGTTAAATAGGTTACGTTAGGTTAAGGTTATCGGCTAATTAAAAAGAATCATAGCTTTTAATGACTTTTCAAGGCGGTGTTGAATTGACTTTATTCTCAGTTGGCATGGAACCATTACAACCACAACCGACATTCATATTTTTCTGATTATATGGTTGTATGGAACAAGTAAATTCCAGGCTTACTGAGCTTAGCTGGATTTTAAAGCCTGCATTTTGAATAATATATTCTTGCATAATATCCCCATAACACCAACAAGCTTGAAATCGTAAAGAGAACAGCGAGTTCTCAAAACTTGTAAGTTCTAAATAAGGTTTAGGGGGTGATATCTTCCCGGTCAGAGCGGCTCTGGGTTCCTGGTTCATGTAGAAGGGACGGAATTATTAAAAGCCCGCCGTAAATTCCATTTCAAATTAAAAGCGCCGACGATGCCAAGTTTTCTACAGAAATTTACACTTTTAATTGCCATTTCTGCAGCGGACTTGGGCGGAAATATTTCTTTTTGTTTTTACGACTCACGAAATGTTGAAGTTTCAAAGGAATTCCATCTCCAAGTTTATATTAATGCTAATGTGTGGACGTATTCGCGCTCTTTAACATTGCAGCAGGAATTCGCACAAGTCAATATTATCACACTCTAGCCAAGAGCGACGCGCGACATGCGACGGGGTTATTTGTTGAGTATTGCTTTGCTTTTTATTTTCCATCATACCTGGACATTTTGCAGAAAGTTTGTAAAATTTTATCTAGTTTTCTTTTAAAAAATATGCACAGTAGATGTTATTACAGTTCACTCTCAAATTTGTGGAATTAAACATGGAAATATTTTCTAAAAAAATCAAATCTTATTTCGTCAGATAATTCTTGTAGGAATGTTTTTTGCAAAAAATTATAACTAATTAACCATCACGTCGTTTCCCCGCAGGGGTAGGCAGAGAGGACGGACCGCCAAACAACTCGATCTAGGCACACACTCCTTGCCTCGTTCACGTTCATTTCTATTATTCTGACTCTTGACATCGCCCGTATCTGATTCACTTGGTCGTGACATGTTTTCCTCGGGCGTCCCCGACTTCGTGTACCATTCACATTTGCGTCATATATTCTCCTTACACTCTTTTGTTCATTCATTCGCTCTACATGCTCAAACCATCTGAGCGTCCCTTTCTAAATCTTACTCATTACGCTTACATCAGCTTGATTGCCTGGCATTCTTTGCGGATCTCCACATTTCTCCCACGATCATACATGATTTTACCACACATACGCCTCAAAAAATTATATTAATGACTGGAATTGAACGGAGAAGTAAACCTGCAAAGCTCACTAATTTGTTTGCTACTTCAGTTCGCATTAACAATGCTCTTGTTATAAGGTTCATTAAATATAAGTTAATAAGTAGGTAAACCACTTAGTTCTACATGTATAAGAAAGGGTGAATTTGCTGTCTGACTTGAAAATATATAGTGTTCGTCGTCAGACCGCAGTGAATTTGGTTAACTTTCGTAGGTTCATTATTTCAGAACCATATTTTGAAGATTTTATAGGCGGGGAGTGTATCTAATTAAAAATCTTTCTTGAGTAAAATCTGCTCCGAATTTAATTAGGTAAGGTAAGGTAGGTATATTATATAGGTGAATAAATAACGTCTTAAGACAAGAAATAATTGAAAGATACAACGTTCGAGCCCCGGAATGATGTAAAGTTTCCCGGCTTTGACATCCCGTCGTATTTTGTGTTCGGAATTGCCAAAGTAACTGCTGTTTTAATACTCCTTTAATTGAATTCCAATATTATGCCCGACTTCGTGTTTCTCTTATCAATCTTGCCAACTCTCCAAGCTGACTCGTTAAAATGTCTATTATACGGGTTATTTTATTACAAAAACATTTCTTAAATCGAATTTAACCTCTGAACGTTTACGAACTTATAATATACTAGCTTTTCCCCGCGGCTTCGCTCGCATGGTATTACGGGAAATTACTGTAGCGCTTGCACTTATCAATTATCTCCCCCCCACCCCACCTCCATCCCCTCCCGCATTCCATATATTCATTCCCTTACATTCAGTTTTCAAACATCTCGCCTGCCACCTAAATTTCATAATGCTATAGCTCAAAGAAAAAAGAATTACTTATCCAATTTTGTTCATTCGTTCGGAATTTATGCGCTTACAAACATTACGGATGTTTATTTTTATTTAAATATTTGGAAGTTCGTTAATATAATAAAAAAATACTCTATTTATCATTCAGTCTTTATAATCGTTACGAATTATATTTTTAATATAGGAACTCTCATCTGACATTTATTCCAAGCTTGTCCAAAAAAAAAAACGAATTCTAATATTTGAATTTTCTGCAGTAGTAGCTGACCAGTAGACTGAGTACCTACCTACCAGCATAGAGCCCAAAAATATATCAACATTGTTTCCATGGAAAAGTTTTTTTCTGACGTTAGCAAAAACTCGGTTTTGTTAGCGACAGAAAACGTATAACAAATATAATATATTAATATTTATAATTTCATAACGCCAGAGCTTACCATCATATACAACCTGTAGTCTGCGCATACAATTTAGCTTTATATTGGTAAAAGAATTATTAAAGTCTTTATATTGTGTTATGCGTGAAAATCATAAACAAACTCGAGCATTTTCGCATTTATAATATTAGTATGGATTATTTTAAACACTAAAACAATCATAGCACCAGTACTTTCGATTTTAAGCAAGATGAACACCGCACGGATGTTCTAAATTCATTGTTCATGAATGAGAAAAAACAACACTCAAAAGACAACCAGCATAATACCAAATAAATTGTTCTTTTTTTTTGAAGAAGAAGATAACACTTTTAAATCTAAATGAAAATATGAAAGAAAACAAGACACAGAAAAACAGAAAAAGACAATGGTCGCAACTGGGACTCGAACCCAGACCTCTCGTCTAACCGGGACGGCGCGTTTTCCAATTTCGCTATTGCCACCTTCTGTCAAACCGTCATATTTGTCAATCTCATATTTCAAATATTTAGAATCATTAATATTATCTGTATAATATTAGTTGCGACCATTGTCTTTTTCTGTTTTTCTGTGTCTTGTTTTCTTTCATATTTTCATTTAGATTTAAAAGTGTTATCTTCTTCTTCAATGATATATTACGTTGATGGGAATAACCTTCAAAAGTTATAAAAAGAGATTTTTTCTCGTAAAAAATTGTTCTTTTTTTAATTATAATAACTTCTGAAGGTTATTCCCATCAATGTTTAACATATAGTAATGACAAGAATAAGATAATACTAATAAATGCGACCGGTCAGTGGTTGAGTGGGCATCGCGTTCGGGTCCCACCCGGGCGTCGCCTGTTCGATTCCTCGGCTGACTAAGTCAAGCAACATTTTCGGCTTACTGTGGCGGTAGTAGGAGATCTTCAAACATTGTCGTGTTATTCGTAACCCGGGAATGTTTGTCTTTCTTAAAAAAAAATTGTAGCTGCCAAAATATGGGAAAAAAAATAGTCGAAGAAAATATTTCATGGAAGAAGAAGATAACAATAATAATCTAAACGAAAATGTGAAAGAGAATAAGTCACAGAAAAATAGAAAAAGATAATGGTTAGGTAATATGGAAAAAAAATAGTTGAAGATAATATTGTTAATTCTAAAGTTTAAAATATTAGATTGACAAATATGACGGTTTGACAGAAGGTGGATATGGGGGAATTGGTAAACGCGCACGTCCCGAGAGGTTCTGGGTTCGAGTCCCAGTTGCGACCATTATCTTTTTCTATTTTTCTGTGTCTTGTTCTCTTGGATATTTTTGTTTAGATTATCATTGTTATCTTCTTTTTCAATGATATATTACATTGACGGGAATAACCTTCGGAAATTGTCAAAAGAGAGTTTTTCTTTAAAAAAAATTGATTATAATAGTTATTGTTGATTCTGAATTTGAAATATGAGATGGACAAAAATGACCTAAAAAGAAGTGGTATCAATGGCCCAGTTGGTTGAGGCGCTTGTCACGGTAAGACTAGATTTTTCTGGGTTCGGATCCCAGTTGCGACCGTTCTATTTATTTTTCTGTGTTATTGTTTTTCATATTTTCGTTTAGATTTATTAGTATTATCTTCTTCGAAGTTCTTTTTTTTTTGTTTTCTTTAAGTACCGTTGTTTTTTTTAATGCCTTTGCTTAATTAAAGTGCGCTCATTTTAATATGTCCAGAAGTCATACAAAGCACCTCAACTAAAAGAGATTCTGTGAATTTCCTGAATTTTAATAATAATTGGCAGTCTCACGTTAAATATCATAAAATAAATTAGACTCGGCTTCATCATTGCCAGCGTCGTCACTAGGGGCCATATTGTTCGCGTAATTAGTTTAGAAGTTTTTCTTTGGTTTTCCCAGGCAGATTTTTCCGAGTGATGACGCCTGCAGCGGCCAATTGTTGTAATTAACCGCACGGGATGTGTGGACTTCTTGATAAAGTCCAAATTTTAAAAAGTTTTCTTGGACAAGGGGTAAAAACTTTCAAGGCTTGTTTCCTTCGTTATCCTCTCATACATTATTCTCAAAAAGTTCGTACATTTTTATAGTAGTCGCCAAAAGTTTTGAAAAAAAATGTAACATTTATTTTCAAACAAACTACGTTTTAAGTGACTTACATTTTCTGCGCTTTGCTTCTTGCGAGTGAAAAAATATAAAATCACTGACAACTATATAAGCGACTCTCAATCGAAAAATCAGAAAAAGATAGGTCGCATCTAGAAATTGAACCCAGGACCTTAGCCTTGCCGTGGCGCTGCTCTACCCCTGAGATAGTGGGACCCTATCCGGCATTAATATTCTTATAAATGTAAAATCAACAGTGATGAGGGTAGCAAAGGTAAAGTCATGCAATGTCCAGTGTTTTCAATATAATGTCCTCCACGTGCAAAGTCCTATCTTCCCCGAGCATAAAGTTTCTAAAAAAGTGTGTTTATAGGAAGTCGACCTGCAAGGTAAGTATGTTTCTGTATCTATTTGTGAATAATAAAATTAGATGGATCCTACAAGAATTCAAAATAAATTATAAAGCTCCCTTGAAGTGATTTTTCACAAAAACGGCGCTCTACAAATCGTAAATTGTTATTATTATTATTATTCGGTCATATTTAACTGTATTATACTTCGATTACGAACAACCAACATATCTTCACTTTCTTCTCGCATATTTTTATTGGCTGCTATATTTATGTAAGATTGAAAGATTCTTCTCGAACTAAATGCTGTCTATTGTCTTGGATAAATTTATCCATTTTTATTTAATGTGACATCTATTGATTTTTTTGCCCCGTAATATGTATGCAACCGGCTTTAAAAAAACAAGACATTTTGACGCGGTGGTCATTTTTACCTGTCATTACCATTGATCTCCAATTTGCTAGTGTCTTGTTATTATTTTGCTTCCGTTGGCACCAGATCAAAACCTCTGATATTTACATACAACCAAAGGTCATGGACCGTTTAAATAACAAGTAACTTTTACAAGGTGGTCATTTTAACTGACTGCATTTCCCGCCCTTCCTTTGAAGTTTCCCCGCGGCCACTCTGGGCGCGATGGAGCACTCCACCTCCGCCCTCCACCCCCCGCCCCCGCACCAGTGTGTTCTCGGTCGGCGTACACACTTCACCACCAAGATGTTGCGGGGAAACTACATCCTCTCCTACTCACACTCTACTCTAGACCCACTAAATTAAAGCACCAACACTTCTACGTACAACATTATTATTTTCTGGCATGCTTTTGGTTCAACTGTTATGTTTCTGTTTATATTTTGTAAATACGATTATTTTACAAATGGAATTTTTTTTTTAAGTCAATATTAAAATTTCATAAAGGAATGCATATTAATTAATGTGTGTGGTTTCGATTGGTTCGCAAAGTAATTTTTCATTTTTTTACTATTGCTGGTTTTCCTATCTCGCCGCGAAGTTTATTGATCATATCGAAAATGCGGAAAAAATAGTATGGCGTCTTGTCTTTTTTTCCACAGTGTTAAATGGCCGATGAATGTTAATAGAAATGAAATTATATAATTTAATTAACGTTACCGGCAGAAATTTCCGCACGCAATTATTATGAAGCTTGACTCATGGTCCGATTTTTAATTTTTTTTTTTTTATATGAATACTGCCCAAGAGTCCCAATTGCTCCCGTCTGAAGCCAGTGAGACTATGGCATCTCCAATTGGGGTATGTTGTGAGGCTGAAGGTAGTGGGGAGGGGAAGGAGATCGGGAAGAAGAAGGTAAAAAGCACCTGGCTATTCAGATCTGGTCACCAAACACGGCTAAAGCTATTTCAAGCAACGTTTCAATTCTGAACGGTGGTCTTACACCAGGGCGATACTGAGAGTATCTTCCACTCTGGAACGTGCCGCAAATATACTATATATTATTTTAAATTAATAAATTGTGAAATAACACAAATTAATCAAATAAAATTTATTTGCCACGCCGGGATTCGATCCCGCGACCTTCGGAATGCGAGTCAAGAGCCTTACCGCTGGACTACGCCGGCCGTATGCTTCATACAACGTAATATCTGCATTCTGTTGCATATTTTTATTCCAATCGTTTGTAACTACCATACCAGCAATTTATTTGGGGATCAGTCTGTTTTCTAATACCAAGCCATTTTTATGAGGTTTATCAAAGAAAACAACGACACGCATATATTTTTGCACTGCACGGAAATCAACCACGCTATCTGCTGACTCGACAAGGGCGCTATCTAGACTCTAAAACTTTATCTATAGGTTTATGTAAATATTGTTTAAGTTTATTGTATAAATGATTTATTTCCAGCATAGATAAAGATAAATCATAGGACTTGACAGATGTAAATTTAAGTGTACCTACTGTGAATTCACCTAGGTTTCACTCGGCGTTGTTTGTTTTTATCTTTTGTAATATTCATACACCTGTTTCGTTTCGCGTAGCAGAATCTCCAGTGAGCTTCGCTTCGTGGGGATTGTGTCAAGCGAGCTTATTCCATAGATTTATTTGCCGGCGCTTTGTAAATTCCTTGTTATGTTAGATATATACAAATAAAAAACTTATCTCGGTTTCCCGCAAATGTTAATTTTGTACGACTTGGTCTCGTTTGTTTTTCCCATCAAATGTTGGTAATGTAAGCAATAAATCATCATGTTACTTTGAAACCACACGAAATTTATTCACTCTCCGTATGCATTAATTATGAAATTTGGCCGTCTATCATTTGTGTGAATATTTAAAGGTAAATCATTTTAAAGATGACACTGAATGCGTTTGTGCACTTCGGTAATATCGAAAGTTTCAAAAAAGTTTTTCAAACTGTTTGCAACCCTACCCTCAGTTCTCTCTTACCCCGCAAATGCCCAAAGATGCTGGGTGAGTAGTGACATTTTTTCTGTTCCGCGCGATTCAATTCGACTTCAATTGTTCTTTTTTAAGTTTTTTTGTTTCATTTTTCGGTGTCCTTACAATTTTTTTTATTATTAAATTATATTATATTATGTCTGAGGCGGATGGTGTGGATTTTATTTTTACACAAATTTGCTATTTTATTCCTGGGTCAGTCTGTTTCCTTGGTAATATCAGGGGAACAGTAATCCATATATTATAAGGAAACACAGTTTTCTTATATCTATTTTTAAAAAGAGGGATAAAATGGACGTTACAAATAATACACCAATATGTATTCAATCATAGATACCTAAACATTTTGAAAAAACATAATAATTTTTGAAAAACTATATGGGACGTGTGGACTTGCACTATCCTCCCCACATCCTGGAATAAAGAATTATTATTATATTCCCAAAAGATTTTGCCGACATTTATTACTCTTTTACTTAAAAAGCACCAGAACACCGGCTTATCAAAATTCCCCGATTCCGAGACTTCATACTCTTGGAGATATATTTCATCTTAAAACTAATAAATATAAATGTTGTTTATTCTAGACACAGAATACTGTTATTTTTCTAGACACTTCCACTATTTTTGTCATATTGAACATCTATCTCTGTATCGTCGTGATTTTTTAAGTTATATTTTTTATTCTTAGTTTCTGTTCACATTTTACTTACGTATTTATGTCATGTTTTCGTAGTACACTGTTTTTTCATTATGTTTATATTTTTTTATTGTTTTAATTTTTTTTAATAATAGTGGAACAAAAAACTTGTAAAATAGCCCACTAAGGCGTGTAATTACATTTAAAAAAATTATATATTCAATTATTAAGTTTAGATTTTTCACCTTTTTATTTAATTTTTTTGAATATCATATAACTGCTTGAAGCTAGTCACTTCACCTGTCACTTAATAAGCAAAAGTGTAAACGTACATGGCAGAAATTTATAATTTTTTTTTAAACTTGCCAATTCTGACTAAAAAATTTTAGGTTTTTTTGTGAACGAACCACACAAAGCATGAATAAATTGTACACATTAATATTTCACGAGGACACTGCTTTCTATTTGTAAATGCGCAATGAGCTTAATTGATGTATCCATTTGCTAAATTCGATTTTAATTTGAAATGAATTGTGAACGTCATTTCACCGGGCCGTGCAACACCTCCGAATGAATACATGCAAATTGACCATTCGCATTATTCGCAAAACAGATCGCAAATAATGCGCTCCTGATAAATAAAGATCAATCACATTTGATTCGGAATCGTGCATCTGAACTTTATGGGCAATAAAGTCAATCACTTTATATCCCGCCAGCCCGGGTATCTCTGACAGACTCCTATGCAATGAAATTCAAACAGAGAATTGCATTTCTCAACTTGATTGACATTCAAATGTGTAATGCAACTTTATACGATATGCACTCTATTCTAGCATTTTCATTTATCAACGTGGAAAAGCGGATTTGTGCATTATTGTTTATTTCTTATATAATTTCAATTATATTTAATATGAATGTATAATTCACTACTTTCAACCTTTGTAGTAATCGTGTGTTAAATCATTAATTATTATAAAAAAAATTAAATCTTGTCAAAAAAATCATCATCATCATCAATCATCATCAATCAATCATCAATATATTAATACGTGAAGCCAATACTTTGTACCCCTTTTTACGAAAATTGCGCGGACGGAGGAGTATGAAATTTCGCACACTTAGAGTTTATATAGAGGAGGAGTGCAGAATGCTAATATTTTTTTTAAATTATGCATAAAAATAGATCAAATCAATAACAAAAACATTACACACACTACCATGTATTTGACACACACACTCGCGTCTTTACTCTATTGTTTATTGAGTCTATGGTCAAATTGAGAATAGATTAATATTGTTTGTCTTTAATATTATTTGTCTATGGTCTTACTGAATGTCAAACATAAAAAAACATTACAATTATGGTCGAATTTCGACCATTGGGTGACCACTAGTTTACTGAAATACTCGTAGAAATGTTTTTTCTTATGAGTCAACAGTCATTATTTTGTCGTATCTCTAAAAATAAAATGAATATCCCCATTTCAAGTTTAATTCTTAAATCATAGAAATATTGCCGTAATGCTCCGCTATAATATAATACACCGGCATTACCTTTGTGGGATTTTGTGTTACATATTACATTGTGTTTTTATTTTTACAATAACTCTTTCACGTATTAAAAACTTTCAATAAAAAAAAATCCCAACCCCTCCCCTTTAACTATCAAAACCACTATCCAAACAATATTTAACGTCATGCCTCAAAATATATACTTTGTAAATTCTGTCTCCAATTTAGTATTTAATCTTTTTATCTTTATAATTAAGGACGTGCGTATCAAAGGCTTTTACCTCATTTTTGTAAGTATCGTGGGATATAAACTTGCGGCTCACTATCCTATATCTGGACTTCTTTAATATATAAATTATATTATAAAATAATTGTTAAATAATAATTTTATAATGTAAGCTCTACTTTTGATGAATAATTAATTCTCCCATATTTGTTGTGGAGGTAATATTTAATACTAAGTAGCAATGCTGTTCTCATTTTCTCTGAGATAATTGCCGAAGTTTCCTCTAAAATCACAAAAATCGAATTCTTTAATGGTTTTTTTTTTATAATTGAAAACACAAATAAATAAAATAGCATATATCCGTACTAGATATATTTGCTGTACCTTTTGATTAAAAATTAATTATTCAGTTGATTGGGGATTTTGGCCTCAAATCCAAATTGAAGTATTATTTAAGTCTGTGAACGACTCAGATCTGTTGTTAGCAGATTATATAAATTAAAATTTTATGTTCCAATTTGCACACTTCGAATAATTTATTTATCATTAGCTGAATCTATTATAAGAATGAATAAGGAATTACAGCTTGGTGACTTTCCTGTAAAACAAATGAAAAATAAATGTAAATCGTGTTCAATCAGTTCAAAATTCATTAGTTAAATTATTAGCTCATAAAAGTTTATATGAACAAAGGCATAATGTTCCGTACTTTTACCAAAATCTCAAAATTCTCTCAGTAAGAGCAATTCTGTGGTGTAAAATTATATTTCCGCATATGAATAGCCCCATATACATAAATAAACTGGACCACACTTACAATACTCGTTTTACGTTAAATGAAGGACTAATTGTACCTAAGCATTTAAACAAATATGGACAAAGAACGCTGGACTATATGATACCTAATTGCTTAAATATGTTACCTACCGAAATTAAAAAAAATGTACAAATGGTAAAACAAATATTTTGTTGAAAAATTGGCTTGCCGAAAGAAATAATTTGTATTAGACTAACACAAAAAATCTAACTGCATTTAATTATGTAAAATATGTACAGTAAAATATATACAGTTCAGTTATGTACAATAAAATGTTTTTTCTATGCTATATATGTAAAAGCCCCGAAAAAGGGCGTTTATTTATAAATAAATAAATAAATAAAATAAGTTTATTTATATCTCCAAAGTAAAAGTACCCATCGACAAACTGCTAAAAAGTAGTTTATTGGGACTTTTCTTTTTTTCTGTATAATATTTTATTTTTTTGCTGTCATATTGTATTACTTTGTATTTATAATAAATAAATTAATCCTTGAAAAAAATATATATATTAAAGAGGCCGCGTAGCCTTTCCTCTTAGCTCGTTTTTACTGTTTTTTTGTTTTATTGTTGGCAGAGGCAGCCATAATTGATTTTCTACATGTAAAATTTTGTGGTTTGTTATTAATATTTTACTAGTGGTCGCCCAATGGTCGAAATTCGACCATAATTGTAATGTTATTTTTTTATGTTTGACATTCTGTAAGACCATAGACAAATAATATTAAAGACAAACTATTAATCTATTCTCAATTTGACCATAGACTTTAACAATAAACAATAGAGTAAAGACGCGAGTGTGTGTGTCAAATACATGGTAGTGTGTGTAATGTTTTTGTTATTGATTTAATCTATTTTTATGCATAATTTTTAAAAAATATTAGCATTCTGCACTCCTCCTCCATATAAATATAAGTGTGCGAAATTTCATACTCCTCCGTCCGCGCAATTTTCTTAAAAATGGGTACAAAGTTTTGGCTTCACGTATTAATATATTGATTACATCTCGCACAGGTATATCCTAGTGAGACGGGCACCGAAAAATCGCATGTAAATAGATAAATAAATAAATAAAATAAAAATCAAATACATAAATATTGTAAGCTTGTATACATTTTGAGACTCCCTTTCCTTATCGTGAATCCAATTCAGAACTCTTTATTAGATACATTATATGGAACACCGCAAGAAAAGAACTAAGAAATTTATCGTCAGAGCTTTTTCTGGCTTATCTAATTTCATAGCATTCATAACACCCGCTTAGCCGGCCGGCCTTAACGACACATATCTCAATTAATCAGCACTGGTTTTTCTTAACTGTGACCACATTTTTCCGTTATCCCCACCATTTTCTTCATAAATAATAACCGTTCGCCGGTCGGGCCCTGGTTTATACAATATGACAAATTACAATAGCCAGACACGGATTTGGCCATATTGCTCCTGTTTTCTGGCCTCGGGGAGAATCTTATTTAAGGAAACACGATCCCTTGGATTCATTTCAGTGTCTGCCTTTGTCTGTTTTTATGTTGCTGTCATATCTGTTACACTTCTTATTTGACGGGTCGAATGCTTTCAATCTAATTAATATTTTGTTATTTATTTTTTACTGAGATATCTTTGTAAGTCTGTATTTTAAATTATTAAGGTTTGAATTGGATTTATTACTGGTGTTCGCCCGTAATTTGGATTCTATTTTAATTTTTATATTTTACCATGATCAAAGAATTGATAGTAGATATCAGCATTCTTTTTTTCTCATCTTAATATATAAAAATGAATGTTTGTTTGTTCCTTATGCGATCCTAAACCATTCATCTGATTGCAATAAAACTTTGGTGATACGATGTGCGCTTGCTCACGATGGTTTCTGTATATAACAGTGAGCTCAGGCGTTATGAAATTATTTCCTATACCATTCATCCGATTGCGATGAAAATTTGGTGATTTGTTGTGCGCACGTCCGCGAAGATTTCTATATATACTTCTGTGCTCTGGCGTTATGAAATTTGTGTAAAAAAAATCGCTATAAGTAGCGCGCGAGTGGTTTGAAAATTAGTGTATTTCAAATAGTTTGGCGGCGGGGAGTGAAGAAGAGAGGGGGAGAGGCATCCGGGAGGGGAACGAAGGAAGGGTGGGGGGGTTGCGGGAGGGGGGTAGAGGGAGGAGGGAAGGCGGGGAAAGTGGAAGTGAACGCGTGACGGGTAGAAGCGGAAGAAGGTAGGGGGAAGGTGGAGGTGGAGGGGGAACGCGGGAGGGGTAGGGGGACGCGGGAGGTGGAGGAGAGGCGGAAGAGAAACGGGGACGAATGGGAAAGAACACGCAGGGAGAAACTATTCCTTGGTTTAAGTGGCGTTGTAACGCATGCCGGGAATTCGCTAGTTGAACAATAAAATTGAAAAACATGAAATAAAGAATGTGTCGTCTTCGTCTTGACTTATTTTTTTACTGTTAAAACAATATTTTCGTGGAAATTAAGTAACGAGCTGATTTAGGCTAGACGTTGCAGACAACAACAAGGAACATAAAAAATTCATGATGTCACTCACCGTCTGTGAGTTTTTGCTGCTTCATATATCAAACTAACACATTTCTTCTTTATAGTTCTTATAAAATGCGTGTTTCTCCCTGATAACAATTTTACAGTACAATTGCCAACGGCGTTAAACATTATTTAAAATAATGTGAAATTATTTGTCTCCGCCGTTGGTTGGTTGAATACACCTTTAGTTTCAATGTTTCTGTTCCCACCAATGGCGATGCCGCGATGGTGTGTGGATAATCATAATATTGCATATTACATCTAGGCAACACCTCCCCGCTGAAAGCCTAGTGCCTAGTAGATTGTTGGAGCGGTTGGTACGGTGCACGTGGGGGTAATTTCTCAGTAGAGGACAGACGCTGTTTGTTGCTTCTGTTCATTTCCCTGCATAATGGCTCCATTGTGTCGCAAACAAACAAACAAACACGAACCGTGTGAACATCTCACCCCGAAGCATATATAAATATAGCCTATCAAAATCCTTATTCCTACCCGGTCTGCAAATGATAAAAATGAACATAATTTATGGAAACTCCTGAGATTAAGAAAGCTTTTAATAAAATAACAAAACCATTTATTAAATTACATAAATACTTGTCATACATAAACATAAATAAACACGTAAACACCTCAGCACAGGTTCTCCTAGTGAGGTGTTCACGAAACATACAACAATACCTATCCACAGTTTCACCTTCACACCCTACATAATAAAATTACAAAATATATTATGTAAAAATCTTTTCAAAATTGATCTATAGGTAAATACTGTAATACATAGAAAAATAATTCTATTTAATTTTAGTTAAAGCCCCGTGAATCTTCACCCCCTCCTTTGATCACCCGCCCGTTTCTCTTACACTATTTTTTTAATCTACCCTGACTAAAGCAATGTTACGCCGAAACTGGTTAGCACATTGTTGCAAAATAATTAACTACAGTGTTTCATTAAAAAAAAACAGAATTCTTCAAGACTCGTATTAATAAATCCCCACCTAACGCCGCCCCACCGGGTGGCAATATAGTTCTCCTATTTTAATGTGCACTTGAGGAGCTATTGTGACGTGTAATACAAAATATATAAAATTATTAAATATAAATTTTATCTTCATTTGATTCTGGACAAAGCTTTAAGTTTGAGTAGTATCTATTTGCCCCGAAAAAACTTGAATTATACGAATCTCGTATTTCTGAACAAATGCTCAATAAAATGTGATAAAATTTAAAGGATATTTCTCTTGTTTCCGCCTTTATATCAGGAGGCATTACGATAGGATATCACCGTAGACGATCAATTTTTATTATTTGTATTACGGTTAAGTTTATTTTTCGAAGTGACCTAAAGTCTAGATCTCGGGTATAGAACACTGCGAATATCAGATTCAACTTCGGTTGGACTTACGCAAGTTATATAGTTATAGTATATAAAGTTAATTCGCCATCATGCAGCCGCAATCGGCCCTATCTTGACCTCGGCCCAGCCCCTAGCCCCATATCTGGAAATAATATTTCCGAAATGTGTAATTGTGGTCCAGTGACCCACTATAGGAGTAAGCGACCAGAAGCTGTAGATTCCGTAAAGGTTTCGTAGGGGTTATTACAGTGCCTGCACAATATGGCGAAATGTTTATAGTCTGAAGAAGTATTGATATAAAAATGTACTCTGTACTAATTTTTCTGGTTCGAAAGCCGTGTCCGTGAGCCTAGAGATGACCTTCTACTCGACTATAATAAAAAGCTCTAAGCTATGCTAATGAAAATTTTTATAGTATTCTTATTTCAATTATACATTTCTTCATATCACCATTTGTTTTTTGCGTCTCTTCGGCTTCATTTGGAGCTATAATTAATGGAGAAATTACTTTCCGTCCTTTACCGAGTTTTAAAACTCTGATTATTTTCGTTCCTAGTTATCTCTAATTCCTACGAAGACTAATTTATTCGATGAGGTAATCGTCTTCTCTTTCAGGAATTCATTCGTTCGAGTTAAGTTTAATTGCGCAAAAGACATCGGGTATTCTCTTGGAAAAATATTATTACTCTTACAGCTAACTATCTTTCTCTTTCCCCTGAGAGAAAACCAATAATTCTGAGTGTTATAGTTAAGCAAGCGTAAGATTATTGTTTAGTTTTCCATAGAAAAGCTACTTGTTTAATTAATAAACAAATAAAGAGCCTTACGAGCTTTGAATACATAAGCAGATAGTTATCTTCACAAATTAAAACAGAAACTAAGTTTCTATCCCCCTTTTCGCTTTATACTGTTTAAAAAAAATAAAGAAGTGGAAAATAGTTACAATAATTATAATATTTGGCTGATTTTTAAATACCTTTGAATTTCACTTTTTTTTCTCGATTGAATGAATGATGTACATATGAATGAGGCGGAATCTTGAAAGTGGAAATTAAACCACTTCCCAAAATCGATACTCGGCAGATAGACTTATTGTCGATGAAAATGCTTTATATCAACTTTTGGTGGCAATCACGTATACACGCGGACATATTCGATTTTTTCTGGAATTTTAAGAAATTACCTACTCCCGATCTGGCCCGGTCGATAGCGCGGTTAATTCCGATCACTTGGAAGGAAGGTTCAAAACTCAGTCAAGCCAAGAGGAAATCACCTCCGAGACTGTGAAAAGATCCAAAAAGACAAATAAAAATTCTAATAAAATATTATTTATGCGCTAATGCGCTAAAAAGAGAGATATGGTTTTCAACTCTTGTCACCTATTCATATAGGTTTGTGATATATATTATATTGTTTTCATTCATATTAATTACTCTGTATTTGTCATATTTCTGTCAAAACATGATTATTGTTGTGTTCTTGATTTAATTATGTTTTTATAATGTTCTTGATTTGCTTATTATAACTGTATCGCGTATTTTTTTAATATTTGGCATCAAGTATCAACATGTGGGTTGTTCATCGCCATTTTGTTGCCCCTCGCCTTTATTACCAAGCGTGTCACAAGCTGGGGCCAGGGGATCGTTATTTCTTCAGAGGGATGGCAAAAAAAACATGTACCGGCTATAATTTTACATTTTCGTGTCTGGAATGCTACTTCCCTTAGGATTGTATGATATCTTCACGGGATTTTGGCGACCCTTATGCGTTTTTGGTTTTATCTCGCGCGAGAACTACCTTTGTATGTGCATAGTTCGCAGATTGTGCAGAGCAATTAGTATAGATTTGTTCTTCCTTAATGTCCTCCTTTAAATTACTAATGTCTTATTTTCTTTGGAAAACCGACATTAGTTCCGCCGCGCCGAGGGTAAATTGGGGTTAAATGAAACGTGGAGGAGGATAATAATAAATTTCCATTGAGCATTCTTCTTATTGCATTTTATTTTCTATTGCGATACTACTTTTCCTAGGTTAGTTTCTGTGAATTAATTAAAAATGTTAATTTTTAAAATGATTTTTCAATAATCCATGATGTTCTTTGAGACGATACCTATTGGAAAAATGTAAGTTATCCAAAAGCATTGTGAGGAAATCATTTCCTATATGTTCTATCATTCCTTTTGGGAGGCGGGAATGGGTACCGCCGCCCCGGGGACCTTTATTGGATAACCAACACCTCTGCCACAGGTCACCCCAAGTGGTTCGCTACGTTTGGTGATTTAGCAGGGGTGCCCGGGTTTATGGGGTGAGGTTTGTCTAGGTCTTGGTGGCGGATGACCAGGACACACTGGACCCCAGATACCTACCCACCCTTTAAACCCTTTTACTTCCCAGAACTCTCCCCTCCTTTCTTTCCTTAAAAATAAACCCTCCACACAGCATCCCCAAAGATGACATAGGCCCTGAGGGAAATTATTTTCCTCAGAGCCTCCTGTGTGGAGCTCACGTAAAAAATTAAAAAAATTCTTATCGATTTCATATTTCAATTTAATAATTACCAATATTATCCTCAAGCATTTCCCATATAGAATTAGCTCTCAATAGCTCAATAGGTAAAACTTTGTCCCGGTAAGACAGAGAATCTGGATTCGATTCCCAGTTGCGACCATTATCTTTTTTATATTTTCTGTTAAGTGTTTTATTGGATTTGTTAACAATTATTTAATATTCAAATGAGGTTTATAAGCTTCAATACGTTACTCCCATAAATTGTACACGAGTGCTTTATAATTAGGTATATTCTGGATTTGTACAAAGGTATGTAAATTGTTTTCATTTTATAATATATTCCAAGATGGTTAAGTTAATTCAACAGTCACGTGTTATTGCTTGAAGTTAAGGGTAGGGTTTACTAGCGTTTTCAGTATATTTATGTTTTCGTAATGCTTTTAGAAATACATGGATTCAGATTCTCCTTGTAACCAACCCACCTACAGTCCCTGGAATTGTTCGAAGTTTTCCTACAAGAAATTAGGAGTATTCCACCTCTCGTAAGTTTCTTCAACAACCTTCAAACTTCTCAGTGATTTTTTGTCCCTTGTATATCTTAAATGTTTAATAAAGACCTTCCAAAAACTCATTCTAAAATCTAATTTTTGTCTTTTAGCCAAATAAGAGTATCTTTTTAGGTTAGAAAGATCACTAAAGTCTCGATTACATTGAGCGAATTTACAAGCTACTAGCCGGTAAGTTTAAAAGCAAGTGAATCGGCGAGTGAGATTGTCATGATGACACATAAAACTGTCTACTCGCTCAGTAGCAACAGTAGCAGCTAAAATAACGATTCTCGCGCGAACCAATTCGGTCGACATTTTGGAAAAAGCTTGAGCTCGCAGTTAGCGCCACACGCTAGCCAGTAGCGAGAATTACGACTCCCGCGCGAACTAATTCTGACAGTTACGAAATCATCTGTTGGCAGGCCGCCATCTTGAGCGAGTGGCGAGTAAAGTTGACCACCTTTCAACTTTTTTCGTAGATTGTCCACAACCTGCTAGTTAGCTAGTAATATGATTACACTGAGCGAGTTTACTAACAGATAGTGAATTTCTAAGATAGTATCTTGTAAACTCGCTCAATGTCATCGAGGCTTAACATGACCTTCATTGGTCAATTCGTAAGTATCTGATTTAGCGAAAAATGTTATGATTTTTTAAGTAAAAACTTCTTTAGCACCGTTGTGATTTGAAACTCGATGAAACGAAAATGCGACACTAAAAAGATACAAACACATACATCTATAGGATTTAGCCTGCGAGTGTCTAATCGGTCTCCTCTTTGTGCGGTGCTTTGTAGCCTATCATCTCCTCTTTCGTACCGGTCTCCTCTTTCAAGCTTCCCCACTCTTAGTCTACTTTAGTTTTCTGAACGTTTTGATTCTACTGCGTGCGAACTACATACGATTTTTTTATCGTCTTGGTCATACATCCAATCACGAACGAATTCAAATTCATCGTCGATGTAGACGAACACTAAAGATTTTTTTTTTATTTCACTATGTGACATTACCAGTGTTTGGAAAATAAATTTAATAGCCTTCAACTGGATTGTCAAAAGATTTCGTGTGACTTTTTTAATGAAATAGAACCGTTTTGTTTTATACAACGTGCGTGACCTTTGTTCTCCATAAGTGTCGACGGCGTTTACTGTTGAATGTTTAAAAGACGTTAATTAAATTTAGTTGGCGCGCGGCGTCACCGGGAAAAACCCGCCCCGGGGACAATAACTCAAAACGATGGGAGAAAATTGTAAATCCTATCTTCTTACCTACATCGGGTAGCGTAGTACACCGTAAAGTTATTTAGGGGTAGTAATATTATGTTCATAAAGATTACGTCCCTCGGGACAGCAATAATTGTTTTGCCTTCAAAAGCACTTCGTTCACCTGAGAAACTATTTTGCCTACACGTTGTGGGGCTAGTTAAGGTAGTGGTTATATATACAGGATGCGGCAGCATAACTTCTTTTTTTTAAATGCGCGTTATTCATTAGGTTGATGTCGTAGCGGAGCGCTAGTGATCTCGTTCGAGAGACGGAACTATAAAGTTTTGTCCCGACACAGTTTAGTCGCCATCACGCATTGGAACAGTGAGGAGCGTGCGTTTGCGGTTGACATCAACCGCCGACGACGACATCAACCGACTGAATGGCGCGCATTTTAAAAAAGGAAGTTATGCTGCCGCACCCTGTATGTAGGAAGGAATTCATGAATGTGGATTTTAAAGTAACCGGTATTAAATGAAGGAGGTAAGATGAATGCTGTTGGCTCGCCAAATGATAACAGCTGTTTTACAAAATAATACCTTGATAAAACGTCTCATTCTGTTTCTTGAGGTTTCTAGGTTCTGCGGGTTCACAAAAAATTTAAAGTTCGTTTTCCTATTGTAAGACGCATGATTTTACCGGTTATAGGCTCTGTTCGGCCCGCTTTCCCGCTTATGGAGTGGAGAGAACTCGTGTATCTCTTTTATTAGTTTTTTTATTGTTTTTTATAATGTACACAACAGACAACGTGGGTTAACGTGAAAAATTACAAAGAAATAACAAAGAATCACTCGTCTATTAACAGTCTACGATCATATTATGTAAGATTAAAACAATAAGTTTACATAAAACAACAACATAAAAACAAGAGACAAGGTGAAGTCTAGTGAAAATAATTTATTTCGTGAAATTTAGTCTGGGGACTATAGCTACGTAGATATATTATATAAAATTACAGTTATTTATAATTTTGAAAACAAATTTGATTTCGGTTATACGACAACGTTCATTAAGGACGGATTGTTTCACAGAATTTGAACAATTAATCAAATTTAAACGTTAATTTTCAATGTCTTTGAAAATCCCATTCAAATTCGGGCCAGTCGCTTCCCAGAGCTGAAATAAAAACAGAACTTTATTGGAAATTTCACAGAACTTGAAAATTATTTTTGAAATTTGATGAATTGTTCAAATTCTGTGAAACAACCCGTCCTTCATTTTTCTAAGTTGAAATATTTTAGGGGTTTCTTATAGTAGTGTAGGAAATGTGTACAACTTTGCCATTAAATTCAATGAAAATTACATCAATTTCATTTAGCCAAAAAAAGTTTTTTTTCGTTTGAAATCCACTATTTCACAACCTTGATAGACCTGATAGATCAATTGTATAGTCTCTTTTCCTCATAAATGACACGTAAACAGAGAGTTTTTACGACGGAGCTCTCAGCGGCAGGACTATATGTACGCTAACTGCCTTTCCCAGCATTCCTTCAGGGACCACTTGGAAGGAGTAATGTCCTAGTTCTGCCTGTTATTATTTAGTAGACACGCTCTCTGTAAGACTATTTATAACACCCGAATTATATCCAGGGTTGGCGCGGGAACTCCGATTCCCGGTTATACCCGGTCCGGATTTCATTTCCGTCATTTTAAATTGAAAACTCTCTTCGCGCTGTAGATTGAAGATACCCCAAGACGTTCCCGGGCTGAAGTGGAAAAGCGGTTGACATTAAAAGCAAGTTATTGCGAGTCTCACATATTTGTATTAATATTTTGGTCCTTCGTAGCTCCTTCGCAAGGCTTAACATTACTTATTCGTGTTTTTCTTTTGTTTCAGGTATGTGTCATCCGCTTTCGGCAAATCTTGCAGGGACGATGTCGCTCAAAAACCCGCTTCAATTTCCTACATACATTCTACGTATTCTTAAAATCATGTTGTAGGTCAGGTAAGATAGGGCTGTATGCACCACATTATATAATATGAGGTATGTAGAAGCAAAGGCAGCAATCTCCACTTTCGTTTTCTTTTTTAAAAAGGCAAAAAACACGTTGATATCTTTGCATTTGATACATATTTTCAAACTTTGATTTTGATGGGAGAAAGCTGAGTTTGTCAGAATATTATTTGAATAATTTGTTTACTGTAAGTGTTGTCAAACACACCAGTTTCAGTTGCAAATGATGTACATTAGTTATTTCTGTGTGAAATCTGGTTCGATGAACTCAAATTTGCTTTGAATTTAAATGTTATTTTCAAAATTGTGCACTGATGTAAGAATTCAGACAAGCGATCTATCTAATATAATAAAAAATAACAGAATATTATTTTAATTTTCCATTTTCAAAATTCGAAACTGATTTGTCGAGAATTCAGACTAAACCATTGTTTCACAGGTCTGATCAAATGTGAGTTAGTTAGTCCTGCGTGAAATTTGGTTCTCAAATTTTCTTTACATTTAAGTGTTTAAAAATTGGAATCAGTTGTGTGAAGAATTCAGACGACGATAAAGTATCTACCGATAGTAAAAATTTTATTATTTCAAAAATTGCAACTTATTTAGTTACATTATAATGACATTACACCAATCGATAAGGGATTAGGGCATCGATATTGTGTGGGTAATTTCTTTTTACTGAAATGATCTTTTTTCAGTTGATATTATGTACCTCTTCCTCGCATTCGATAAATGCTGGCGTCCCACAGGGATCGGTTCTGTCTCCGACTTTGTTTCTGTTGCACATCAATGACCTCTTGTCATGTGCACCGATTCATTGTTACGCGGATTACAGTACAGTCCATGATAGCTTTTTTTTGACAAGCCTCCAATGTGCACACAAACCCCAATGGCTCGGAGGGCTTTGAAGCAAAGAATGGACGGTTACCTCGAGAGTGTTTTCTCTTGGGGTAAGAATAATTTCGTCGAATTTAATGTTTCAAATACCCAATCATGTCTGTTAACATCTAAAAGGGATCGAAATGAAAATCTATTCTCCAACGGAAGCAATCTTCCGATCAGGATCTCAATTAATATGCTTGGTGTAACTCTAAGTGACCAGCTGAGGTTCGGGGGCTCCATCGAAGCCAGAGTTAAGTTAGCCTCTCAGAAACTGGGCATACTGGACAGGGCCTGCAGATACTTTAACAGTACACAACTGCTAGGATGGGCGTACGCTGAGACATCGGTCGCGCAGCATGTTCAGCGCAGTCGTGGAATGTATGAGAAACATGCACGTCTCAGCGTATGTCGCTCCATACACTTCCATACAACACAAAAACCAAAACTATCTTGCGCTGAACATTCTGCGCGACCGATGTCTCAGCGTTCGCCCATCTTAACCTTGTACAAATCGCAAGTGCGCCCCGCGGTTGAATTTGGCAGGCACCTCTGGTCTGGAGTCCCAAAGTACCTAAAAAAACCCTCGACTCTGCAGAACTGGGCGATCCGTTTGATAGATTCTCATAACTTAACAAACGGATTGCAATCTTTAGAGCACAGACGTCAGGTGAGAATGCTGTCCTTGTTCTACCGGTATTACAATGGAAGATGCTCCGAGGGACTAGCGTCATTGATCCCCACGGCACCGGTGCATTGTCGGGAAACACGTCAACCGCCCAACATTTTTTGTTCACGGTTGACATTATCACATGAGAACGGGTCGTTTGTACGGCTCGTTCTTGAGTTCAACAGCTCGGCTGTGGAACGATTTGCCGGCCTTTGTATTTCCTCCCTCCTACAACATGGGTCTCTTCAAGACCCATGTTCGCTCCTTCCTCTCCTCAAAATCACCCTCCACACAGCATCTTCAAAGATGACATAGGCCCTGAGGGAAATTATTTTCCTCAGGGCCTACTGTGTAGAGTTAATGTAAAAAAAAAATAAAAAATCGTTTTCACGTTTTATTACTTCTCGATCATCGTACTCTAATGCGAAAAACGGAGAAGAATTCACATAGATTTGTATCCCTTGTGACTCGTCTCACTCATTTTTCTCAATTATCGAATTTCTAATAATGATTCAATATTTCTCTAAATTCTTGAGTCTTTTAACAAAAGTAGAGTTTTTAGAATTTTCTACTATCACGTTCCAAAGCCGATAGACAGCTTTAGTAAATAATATGCCTTATATTTCAAGTTATATCAATTGTTCTGATAATCTTATAATGATATTTTAGTTACTGAAAATTCCATTTGATATAGAATTTCGTATTGCATAGAATTTTCAGAATTCTGGGAAAAGATCTATCCAAGCAAAATGTTGTTTTGATGGTAAAATTCAATTGATATTTCATTTTCTAATTATTTTTAAGTTATTATCTACGTATAGTGATTTACGTTTTCGTCTCTCTGATTTAAAAAAATAAATAAAATTATATTGTCTTTTAAGACACTTACGACACTTTTAAGACACAAGGCGTATCACATATAAAATAATTTTATTGGAAGTTGTTATCTAGTTGAGTTGAAGTGATTGCCCTCAATTTCGTAGTAAAATACATGTTTTGAATTATTGACATTTCGATTCAGGAATATTACATTGATAGTCTATTTCGTGAAAACCTCCTTCGAGCAGGGAGATGCTCTTTTTGTTAATGTTTTAAAACTTCTTTAAATCCTGGAGAATAACCTTTTATCATTACAGATGATAAATATTATAATTTCTAAAAATTCTTAGAAAAAAAAATTGCTGCTTTTGTGCCATGTTGCGCTCCCTCCATCTTTAGTCGACTTTTCGGAGGTAAATAGGATATAGGTAATATAGGATTTAATGATGAAGAAGGGATAACATTTTCATGTAAAAAAGTGAAAAAAAACTAACCCAAATCACCAGTATTATTAAATAAAACTATCGCCGCACGTCCCTGTTAGCGAGTATGCTGTTGATTAATTTCCCAACGCCATCCAATTTCAAGCAATCATAGGCATACCTCTATCCTTTTGTTCATAACTCTGCTATTTATTATAATACAGATTAAAGATTATAACGAGCGTGAACCCACCAATTCACCTTCGCTAGAGGTGACATAATCCTCACGTCGAGACCACAATGCGACACGGTCTCATACGCACTACGTTGTACAGTGTACCGTACAGTTTCCTTTGCAAAAGCCGATTGTCGGGTAAACAAGGGCCCATTATCCTAAGAAGGCCTCGGTGCTCGGTGGCACCTGCCCCTAATGAACACAACATGATCAGCGCGTCCTTAAGCCCCTGTGAGGATTCCCATTCCCTGCCTCCTGCTCCTGTGCTAAGTCGCTCAAATTAAACCTAGAGCCTCATCCCCGCGTTGACTACAAATCTTTTAAGCTCGGGGCACCTAGTCACATCTTCAAACTACACTATAAAGCGTTGAAAATTCATCGTAATAATGGTTTGAGCTTTCGAATAGTTTGGCGGTTTTAATGTCCTCGGACCCAATTTATTGTTGGCATTACATTTGTTTACCTCGAGTCCCTTGGGTTTAATGAAGCCGGGACGTGTGGTCCCGGTCCCACTGGCTGCTTGGCCGCCGGCCGCCTGCTAGCCTGACCGCCTGGCCCGAACCCGTGATATACCAAAGAAGGACTTGTGGGCGAATGGCACGTGATGCGAGTGCTTTGGGCTGTGCGAAAAGTTTCCCCGATATATAAGATGACCATTCGTGCCCATTCCAAAGGTTTTAAGCTTCCAAAGGTTTTAAATAAGTATATTCAGGAACACGGGCGAAGCGAACCCGAACCTCAAAGGAACGCAGTTTGCACGTAAGAACTATTTTATCTTATTCGAAACACCTACAAATATTTGCAAGCATTGCAAGTATTATTCTACGTGGTCTTATTCCTTCAAACTTTCTCAATGTTTTAGAATTAATACGTAATTTATCATTTCTTGAAGATTTTTTAGCGCATCATCTGATGGACATAATCGAAATAATGTATGAAGTATATGTTGATAAACGAATGGATCTCTAAAAATGTTTGCCCTTCCCCCCCACCCTGCAATCTCCACCCGATAAGGTTCAAACATTGTAACGTCTTCCCCTTCCAAATAAATTGTAGCCCCCCCCAGCCCTCTGGCAGTGACCAGGAAAAAATAGGTAGACGGACATTGTTTAAGAAATACGACACTATGGATTCAGAGAGAAAAATAATATTATGACGGATAAAACATTATCGAACATTATAAATTATTATACATAGAAATAGAATCTTCTCTCTCGGCCACATTCAAAATCAATATCAATCACCGTCTACTGAAGAACCCCGGAACTTTTAATGTTCCTTTCCAAAGTACCAGCTTAACCTTCTTCCAACCTCTTGTGCGAATGTGTCGACTTTAATATTATAACATCCACTGCAGTGGCTAGATTCCTGCCATATTTAGCGATACCAGAACTTAAAAAAAATCTCGAATCTCTTGTTTTCACTTTATTTCACTTCACCTAATTATTTTTTTGCGTAGATACTTACTACTTTTTGTTTTATTTTAATATGGTGCACCGTTATTGAACGGTTGTTATTTATTGTTTGCCATTTTATGTTAACCTCTTCCGTCTTCGCTAGATAATGTTTGGTTTTTAAACTAGCAACATTGTTTCTACAGACTGTCAATTTGACAATAATTGACAGTTGATTTGTAGTCAGTACGTTTTGCCATTTCACAATGAACAGACTGACGTCAGACAGCGCTTGCAAATTGTGCAAATTTATTTTGAAAATAAATTTGCAAAAATAAATAAAGCGGGTGCCACCATCAATTTATTGCCGGAAACATTTGGTGAGCACATAATTTCACGTAAGGGACCTGTGAACTGGCCTCCACCATCGTGTGATCTCACACCATTAGATTACTTTCTTTTGGGGGTATGTGAAATCACTAGTCAATGCTGATAAACCAGAGACGTTGGACGATTTGGAAGTCAACATTTGCTGTGTTATTGCCGATACATGGCCCCAGTTGCTTGATAAAGTTGTCGAAAACTGGACTTCACGATTGCGCTTCATTCGAGCTAGCCGTGGCGCTCATATGCTCGAAATAATATTTAAACAATAATGGCATAAAATTATCTATTAAATAAAGCCAATATCATAGACATTAACATTATTTTAATGTGCTTTTTTTTCATTTTGAATTTGTATACCTCTAAAAAACTCCTTTACTTACTTTACCTATTTATTACTTTCAAAATGTTCACTTATTTTATATTTCTATGAAAATAATTTAAGAACTATTTTATAGTGCTTTAAGATTCAACACCTCTGAAAATTTATTTTATTCGCTTGTATAAGTTAAAAGACCAACCCAATCAGAAAGTGTACTATAGCAGAAAGTGTGATTAGTGGGTAACCAAAGATCCGGATCTTTATTGTCATAAAATCAATACAATCGTCTTCCTCAAGCCCCGCCTGTAGTGTCTGCTCCACGCTGGTCTCATCCATTATGTCACGTGACAGCCGCATGTTCCTCGTACCACCCCCTAGGCCCACTCCCCTCTATCCCCCCAGAGACCGGAGGAAACGGAAGTATTATTGTAATTAGCCATTAGGCGGGTTAACCAAGTGAAAAGCCTCCACGGACTGTATCCTTAGCAGATCCGTGGAATATTAACAACGCAGTCATCAAGGTGTTTCATAATTCATCGGTAATACTAACTACCAGCTACTACTATCCGCCTTCGTTATTTAGGATGTTGAATAGATCAAGACAGATCTACTCCTCAGAGCCGTCCTAGAGGAATATAAATTATTAGTAGTTCTGTAAACAGTAGACTTTGCGTAATGTTGATTACTCCGACTTAATTTTTGCAACATGCGATACATTTTTCAACAACACTCATGCGATCTGGCGGAATAAAAAGGTACCAACAAACACGGTTTCGTGACTTTTCTCCCACGACAAAATATCCTACGGACATCCCCCAACATCCCCCAACAAAACACATACTAAAACCTAACCTAACAAAATGGGAAAAAAAATAATACAGACATCCTGAAAAGACAATAAATTATTGTTACCTTTATTATGTTTGTCCCATTTTTTGTTAGGTTAGGTTAGGCTAAATTTTAGTAGATATTTTGTTGGGGGATGTTTTTTCCGTAGGATATTTTATCGGAGGATATTTTGTCAGTGATATTATTATATTTAAAAACACAGCTACCACATTGACGGGTTTGGCCGGAAACGGAACACACAAACAAATTTGCAGACGACGAAATGCAAAGTGATGGAGTCAAAACAGGAATACGCCAGGCTTAGTCAGTTTATACTATGTTTACCCATGATGATTGGTTTCCACGATTAATTAAAAATGTTTAATTTTAAATTAGGTTCGAATCACAATTGTCAATTCTGAGAATAATCAAGGACGAGGTTTTTTTAATGAAAATTCAAATAAATAGAATGGATTAGGTAAATTTTTCAGAGCCTTGAGATACTTCGTAATAAATCATTTTGTTTTGTTATGCCAAGATAGTCACATAAATCTTAGTTTAAATCTTGTTATCAATTCTATTATTTTTACCATTATTCAAAAGATATTTCGCCGCCTCTAAAAATTATATTATGATTGTCGAAAATGTGGAAATTATTTAAAACAAAAATAAGAATTGTTACAAAAAAAGTGTCACACGAACGGTATGTCGAAAATTTATTGATTTACATACTTGAAATTCAAGAAAAAACACGCTGTTAAACATTTTGTGTGTTTAGCTAATGTAATCCATATCAGATAGTCATTATCAGTACCAGTGGCGGCCGCTGCTCTGAAAATAATGTGGTGATTCACTCACAATTCGTACTTATGACAAAAATATTAAGCAACATTAGGTAAAAAAAAATTACCTATCTTATTTGTAGAGAAGGTTTATTCTAAGATGTTTTTGAAGAGAGAAAATTTCCATCACATCAATTTTTTTTTATTTGTTTATAAAAATCGTTATTCATTACTAAGTACACCAAAAAAAGGTTTTTCTTTTACTTTGGAATACAAATTTGTGATTATACATTATAATTTTAAAATTTCAACCCAAATAACTATTTTCACGATGTTTTATTTTTTATTTTATATTTCATTATAATATTTACACAGCAGGGGTGTGGGCAAGATTATTTTTTGACTCGCAAAAAATTGTTAAAGTTGACTCTGAATCATGAAAATTTGTTAAGTTGACTCTGAACCATGAGAAATTGAACTCTCTACTAACCTTTATTTTATGAATTAAAACACAAATAAATGAAATCACACATCTCCGTACTAGAATATTTGCTAGACCTTATGATTACGAAAATAATTATTTAGTTTGGTCATCAATTTGGAATATGGATATATCAATGGATAACCTTAACCTCTGCCATAGGTCATTCCAAGTGGTTCGCTACATTTGGTGTTAGCATGGGGTAAGGTTTCTACGGTATAATGACCCGGGTTCATGGGGTTTGTCCGGGTCTTGGCGATGGATACTTCTGTCCACCCGTTGCGTGGGAGACCGGATCGGGAGAGACTGGTTTGCGGAGATCTTTTGACCTCATCATCTTTTGACCTCACCTTCCACCGTAGTAGGAAGGATGGATTCATACATCCGTCACTCCTGTAGACACTGATCTCCAGATTCCTACCCACCCCTCATACCTTTTCCTTCCCAGAACTTCATCTCCTTCCTTTCCTCAAAATACCCTCCGCAAAGCATCCCAAAAGATGACATACTCCCTGAAGAGAATTATTTTCCTCAGGAGCTCCTGTCTGGAGCTATTGTAAAAAAAAGAGTATTTTGGCCTCAAATTCAAATTAAGTTTAGTTAAGTTTTGTATGAAAAGGTCCTAGGAACCTTCTTAAATTTCGGCGAGAATCGGATTAACGGGTAAATCGGATCGGGTGTTTACCCGTGTGACACACGGGAATAGACCAATATTTGGTACATAAGGCCGGCGTGACGCGCCAGCAATATTTGAGATATTAGATACATAAACAAAATTTGTTCCGTTTGCTATCGGTCCGCCTTCGGATAAGAGTCTTCCAAAGCGGCGGCCAAGCTACCTTGTTGAAAAATCGTCCTCCCTGGATAGTATTCATACGGCAGTATATTGGTAAGTAATATATTTAAAAAAATATAATAAGATATTATTAAGTAATTTTATGCATTACAATCTACCGGTGCTTCAAACGAATACACTGCCCTCAATCAGTACCCGATAACGTACTATCCGCCCATGTTTAACCGAATTAGGCAGAGTTCTCCGTAGTGAGCAATATGATAGGTGATCTTCATATTTCGTTAATTATGTATGATTCCCCTTATCACGTCTGGGTTCAAATTCAATTTAGTTTGGCAATAACACGAGCTCCCAATCCGTTGGTAGTTTGGATTAACATTATTGTACGTTTTTCTACACGGGCCGACAGAAGAAATGTTCAGAAATTATTTATTTTATGGAGTAAATGCTTTCGGTTTACTTAAAATTCACAATGGGAAGAAACATGTTGAGTGATTTCAATACTTCGTAACATATTCCCTGTTGTTTTACAGGAGGTCCTGAGATAAATAATTCCCCTCAAGGCCTTCGTCTTTGAGGATGCTGTGTGGACGCTCTTTTTAGATAACGAAAGGAGAGAAACTTCTGGAAGGAAAAAAATATGAGGGGTGGGTAGGAATCTGGGGGTCAGTGTATCCAGGAGTGACGGACGTATGAATCTATCCCTACTTCTGCGGTGCAAGGCAATGATCCGAGAGGGTCCTGCTGGAGTGGTCAAAAGATCTCCCTCAACCATTCTCTCCTGATTCGACTTGCCATGCAGAAGTATCCGCCGCCAAAATCCTGACAAACCTAGTACCACTGCTAAGTCACCAAACGTAGCGAACCCTCCTCCCAATTGTGTGTAGTGTTGAGTGCCTTTTTGTTCTATAGTGAATCAGAGTTATCGCTACAGGATTTAATTTTCGCTCATCAAACTGCCCTTCTAAGGACAATTTGAACAATTCATCAAATTCAAAGTTAAAATTCAAGTTCTTTTACTATCCAAGGTACTGTGAAAAAACCGGCGCCACGATGATATAATAACAGAATTTTATCCTTACTAGTGGTCGCCCAATGATCGAAATTCGACCGTAATTGTGAAAATCGACGGCCTGCGTGGTCCCGAGGCAAGACTCTCGACTCACAATCCGAAGGTCGCGGGTTCGAACCCGGCGTGCGCAAATAAATTTTATTTGATTAATTTGCGTTATTTCACAATTTATTCATTTAAAATAATATATAGTATATTTGCGGCACGTTCCAGAGTGGAAGATACTATCAGTATCGCCCTGGTGTAAGACCACCATTCAGAATTGAAACGTTGCTTGAAATGGCTTTAGCCGTTTTTAAGTAACCAGATCTGAATAGCCAGGTGCTTCCCCACCTACCTCTTCCCTATCTCCTTCCCCTCCCCACTACCTTCAGCCTCACAACATACCCCAATTGGGGATGCCATAGTCTCACTGGCTCCAGACAGGAGCAGTTGGGACTCTTGTGCGGTATTTCACATTAAAAAAAAAATATAAAAAAAATTTTTAAGGTTTTTTTTTTTATTTAATGTATTTTTCATACATCATTTAAAAAAAATATTATTATTCTGCACTCCATCTCTATATAAACTATAAGTATGCGAAATTTCATTCTCCTCCGTCCAAAGGTACAAAGTTTTTGCTTCACGTATTAATATACTGATGATGATGATGATTTGATGAATTGTCAAATTTTGTGAAACAATCCGCCCCTATTTAGGTGGCGCACTCTTTACCATGTAGCAATTAAATAAACAGACGCGTACAGTTTTCCCTCAGATGTTGCGTTTTTTTTGCTTTCTTTTTTATCGTAATGATTGCCTACGGAGAGAAAATCTCTCATTTTAATCGGCTAAACCTCTCCAACCCCCCTCGAGCAGATAATCTTCAATACCGCCGACCGATGCTGGGATGGTTGAAGAACATTTATTTACTCCGTTCGGTAAACAATGTTCACAGTGAAATATTGGGATTTGAAACCTATTATTTGCTTTATTTTCCAAGAATGTCATGGATATTATTATTTACTGTATCCACTGGAGCTAGTTATCTACCGGTTTTATGATTTATCTTCTTACCCAGTCCAATTATTATCAGATCTGACTTACATATTTAAAACAATATTTTTCAAGACCCAGATACTCTAATCTTACCGGGACTGGCACTCCACCAACAGAGCTATTGCCACTATAGTAATTTTAAAAAATGGAAGTGTGTCCGAGTCCCAGTCGCGACCGTTATCTTTTTGTTTTCTGTGTCTATCTGTTTCATATTTCCAATGAGAGTTCGACCTTTTGGAATAACAACGTTCCATCTGTCGCTGTAGAGTCGTGCGATAATGGGATCTATAGTAAGCTCCTTTAGAGTTCATTATCGCATAACGTTAAGGCAACAGATGGAACCTTGTTATTCCAAAGGGTCGAGTTGTTGATATTACCATAGTCAATTAAATATAGCAATGTTTATAAGCTTTAATAAGTTTAGCAAAATAAAATTGAAAAAAATATGGTGATTCACCACGATAGTTCAGTTTGTCAAATATGAGTAGAAAACATACGAGGGCGCCACTGTTGTTCAAATGGCAATACTAAAAATATAACTCATGGCGGAAATGGGAAGCTGTGTAACCTACATTTTTGTAAAAATCAATGGTATTTAGGTGAAATTTTTTTTTTCATAGCAATATTATACCCATCTGAATATTAGAATTGCATTTAGGTGTTATATTATACCTTTGCAACTTTGTGTTAACACGATGAAGAATAACATATTGTTATAAAATATAAAGCACAGTTCTGAAATTGCTCACATTTATTTAATACTAGCTTACGTACCTAGCGTTGCCCAGGGATCATGTCTCTAATTTTAGATCTGAATATATTTAACTCATTCAGATCTAAAAGTAGTGTCACTAATCCCACCATTAGTGATTCTTCCTTTATACCACCTACTGTTAAATTCAAATTTATGTTAAATTAAATTAGTAGCCAAATAAGAACACAATTAACAACAATCCTCTCGTATTTATTGTTATAAATATAATAACTAACTCACATTTGACTTATATTTCTATTTAAATCTTGGTGCCCTAGCAATAATAATATATTAATGATTAAATTAAAATCGATGGTCTCTTCATGTTCACAATAAAAACAAAATTTAATACTTATGTATACAAAGATTACCTTAGTACTTACCTTTTTATCCTCTCTCTTTTGTATTAATATTATCTTGTACTTTTTGTACCATAATTTGTACTAATTTGTACTATTTTTTACTTTTTTACTATCACACTATACACTTGTTGAACTTATCTGTATAACTTTTCAAGATATTACAACTCATGTATTTTTTATTTTTTTTTTCTATGTGTAGGTACTATTTATCGCTACGTTAATTTTGCTGAATTCTTGAAAAACTTGCTTTCGAACAATTTATTCATGATCAAGTTAATAATAAAATCAACATACCTACACGTTCCTCAATAACTACTTTTAAGTATCTTAAGCACTCTTCTGTTTTACCATTATTACACTACGTAAAATTTTTAACTCCTTTGTACAATTTTAATGATAACGAAACTACATACCTATGTACATATTAAACCTGTTTGTATCCTTAAAGTACAGTTTATAATGTTATATACTTCAAGCTTACAATTAATAATAATAATAATAATAATTGGACAATTTGTAGAGCGCCGTTTTTGTGAAAAATCACCTCAAGGGCGCTTTACAGTTTTATTTTATTTATTTTTTTATTTTTTTAAATTTTTTTTTATTTATTTTTTTTTTTAATATTCTTAGAATCTATCTAATTTTATTATTTACAAAAAGATACAGAGCCATACTTACCTGGCAGGTCACTTCCGATAAACACACTTTTTTAGAAAGTTTATGCTTGGGGATGATACGACTTTGCACGTGGAGGACATTATATTGAAAACACTGGACATTGCATGAATTTACCTTTGCTACCCCCATCGCTGTTGCTTTTACATTTATAAGAAGATTAATGCCAAAATTGAATTAGTATTTATTTTGAAAGACTAGTGAATTTAGAGCTCTCTGGGACTGGAAATTTTCATAAAATGACCTTTACAAAAGATTAAAATAAGAATTTGGTTATATTTATTAATTATACTCCTGAATAACATGTGTAACTTAAATAATGTGATTCTGTAAAAGCCTTCAAGGCGTGTATGAATAAATAAATAATAATAATAAATTAAAGCAAATCAATTTTAATTTAATGAAAACAAATAACTTTGTGTAACCACTATTTAATTAACAATATCAACATGTTTCGAAAACTATGTTTTCTTCGTCAGGATAATAAGTTAAAGTTTTCAGATACAAAGTTATTTGTTTTCATTAAATTAAATATTGATGCCACAAAGTGAATTTGCGAATTTTGAAGAAATAAAGCAAATCTCTTTGTAAAATACCATTTGATCAATTTTATGTTGTAAGTACCTCACCAACAGTGCTTTCCAATTTTTTTTCTTTAAGAACAATATTCTTTTTTAATGTGATTTAGTGTTCCACATATTAAGTGTCATTGAGCTTTAAAATAATATATGACAGTTAAATTGGTTTTGTCAGCCTACAAATTTTGTAGTTCCATTTTTAATATTTTCTACTACTCTTAATTGACAGACTTTACAGTAGGTACCTACGATTTAAAAAAAAGTTCAAACGTAGTTAAGCTATAAGTTAAGTTGTCACCTTTAGACGACATTACTATAAGCATGCTAACCTCTCTCTCCCCCTTCCTTGCTTTTCTCACTTCTTAGCACTTAGTTTTTCATAAATTGGGTAAAATAACTGCTCATGCAAAAACTCATTAAAATTGCAAGGGGGTGACAAATAAACATAACTATTCATGTTAAAACTCATTAAAATGTCCGTGAAGACGATTTTTAGGAATATACGAGTATGTATAAATCATAAGTTTGAAAAAAACATGTTCCTTCTCTTTGAATCTGAGTTATGTTCAGATAAGTTGGTTTTTCTATAATCAGGGTTTTTTCTATCTCAAATTGCTCTTCTACCCTCTAAGTACAACACGTTATTCTAAGACTTCAAAGGTATTAAAATATCATGCTTCCTGCCAATGAAAAATATTTACCTAAATATTTTATTCACGAGATTATTTTTTTCATTTTCTTTAAGATTCTTTCGAGAAATACTTATATTAGAAACATCAGTGACTGTAATTTACCTACATACGTAGCAGCATCATGGAAATATTCGTACGTTCTAGGTATGTTTTCCGTTTCCGTTCCCATATCTTGAAAAATCTGCAATATTCTCCCATACACAATATCCGAGGCACCATCTCGAGAGTCGATGCCAACCAAATGTAATAACGCACCAGCCCATTTCCAATATTGCCATATTCGAAATATCAGAAATGAGGTCAATAGAAATGCAAATGCAATAGGTATACCCGTAGCAGCTGTAGCCCTGGGGAATTTGTAAGGTCTTCCTCCATTACAGACTTGCGATTGTGGCAGTGGCCTCGTGAGTCCGGCGCCCAAATATTTGGATTTTTTTTACTAAAGAGGAATTTCTTCACGACGATATATATATTCGAGTCAAACGGTCACTGTTCCCAACTTTTCGATCGACCAATCTGAGCTAAGCGATTTGTAAGTATTTTAAAGGTAACGCTCGATTCGCATTGTTTCCAAATATTTTATCATCGATTATCTTAAGTGACCCCACCCACTTTCATAGACTACAAAATGGCATCAAAGTAGAAACTTTCAGTGTTAAATTAATATTAAAGAGTTAATAATTGTATTTATTATTAACACACATAATTTCTTTTAAATACTAGCATTTTATATTTTTTAAACAAACGTACAAAATATATTAAAAATAATCAGCTTGACCTTTGCCGTCGTCGCGTCGGTACCTCGTGGCGTCAGCGCCACTCTGTTGACATTTTTTATAACTTTGCTTTGCTCAGTCGAACTTAATCCTTAATCCGCATGTCCGGCTTCCTTAGATTAAGCGATTCTTAAGCGATGCTTGCGTGTTGGAATGAGCGTAGTTGTGCATTTGAGCAGTGTTGAGCCTTAGTTTCGGCTTAGCGGTTGATTAGTTGGGAACAGCGGCCTTTAGTGTCATTACATTAGGCAAATGTAAAAGAGCGATTGAATCAGAATTTAACCTGAAAACAGTATTTTACTTGCAAAAATTAGTGGCACTTAGAACTTAGACTTAACCCAAGATTATGACAGGGATGTAGGACAAAGGGATGCCTCGCGGTAGATCAGGTCGTATTATCAGGATGTGTATACGCAATTGGAGCAGGCAGAGCTCCGAGCCGCACTTTGTGGAGACACCGCATTTGTCCTCAAAGAGCGCCTGTTCAAACGCCCATCGCCCATATGACAAATTAAATAAACCTATGTCAATCCCTCAGGCCTTGGACCTATTTCGTTGGAAGGTCAAAATATTTCCGCCTTTCAATAAGATCCAAATAAATGGAATATTTCTGAACGCATCCGAAAACTAAAAAGTTTTTTGTACAAAAAGCTTTTGTAAAAAATATTGAAATACGCTTTCAAATTTTGTAATTCGAAATAAACACTTAATTTTTGAAATATGAAATTTTTTAATGTAAACATAAAAAAGTTTTAAAAATGGCTCACCTTACGTTTTTTCTAATTAAAACCACTGATAACGATAAAAAAAAACATACACATATTTAATTAGGAAAATATGTGATAAATGTTTTCGTCAACTCACTTTTTTGTCGTTTCATGTAAAATTAATTAATAAAAAATTCCCGAAATTGCATTTTTTTTTTTTCAAATTTCGATCGAAAACTTTGGTGTACATTTTAATTAATTTGTGGTGAACTTTTTGATTTGAATATAAAGCGTGAAGCTTTTTATTCCTAAGACAATACAGATCATATATTTAACCTTGACAGAGGGGAAGATCAACGATTTATTTGAGACCTGTATGAGTTGTTCCGAAAAGCGAACAAATTAGCCTGAGGGGTTGATGAATTTTTTTGTGCGTGAATTAAACCCTGAGTCTCAATTGAGTCTCAACACCACACGCGACGTCTCGAGTCAAAGTCGAGCACTACGCTACCTACGGAAAAGGCGAACACTAGCAAGCGTACTTTTTATATGCCTACTAGCTGAAGTCCTCGGCGTTGCTTGGGCTTTACGTAGAGTTTTTCGAAATCAAATGTAGAGACTTCGACCAAATAGTATTTATTTAGTCGAAGGATGTAGTAGACAGTAATTTTTCTCTCATTGAGAACGCTGAGTGTGCAAACTTTCTTGTAGAAGTATCATTTTTTAATTTAAATTTTATTATTTTTTTATGTGAAAACCTCACAAGAGTTCCAGCTGTTCCCGTCTGAAATGAGACTATGGCGGCAACCCCGATTGGAGTATGTTGTGAGGCCGAAGGTAGTGGGGAGGGGAAGGAGCTGGGGAAGGGGAAGATGGGAAAGAATTCCGCTTTTTTATATGAATACCGCACAACAGTCCTTACTGCTCCCGTCTGGAGCCAGTGAGACAATCGCATCCCCAATTGGGGTATGTTGGGAGGCTGAGGGTAGTGGGGAGAGGAAGGAGATGGGGAAGATGAAGGTGGGAAGTACCTTGCTTTTCAGATCTGGTCACCAAACACGGCTAAAGCCATTCCAAGCAACGTTTCAATTCTGAATGACGGTCTTACACCGGGGCGATACTGAGAGTATCTTCCACTCTGGAACGTGCCTAATATAAAAATATACTAAATATTATTTTAAATGAATAAATTGCGAAATAACACAAAATTAATCAAATAAAATTTATTTGCCACGCCGGGATTCGATCCCGCGACCTTCGGATTGCGAGTCAAGAGCCTTAACGCTGGACTACGCCGGCCGTCGAACTGTCGCTTTAATTGGTGGGAGAAGATGATGAGGGTGGTTTTTCGAAATCTTATGTAGACAATGAACTTTTTCTTGCTTTGAAGGTCAATTATTCAAAATTTCATCAACCGATAATGTACTTAATGAAATCAATTTATAAAATTTAGGTTTATCTCATGGGTCATTACTTTGTATATTTCAAAAGCGTCAAAAGACAAACTGTTCCATACGCGATTTGGCTCAGGTGTTTTCAAAGGCGATAAAAGGTGGTTTACAGGTAAAAGAAACAATTCAAACAAACAACAACTCAGCCTGGCTCCCGTGTTCTCACATGACGAGCATCCCCCTTAGTACGATGTTTTTAACGTTTACAGAAGCTACTTATCAAAAATGATTGCTTACGAAGTCACTTTCTAGTTACACGAGATCGTAGATTCTGACGTGGTTATATTATATTCTTATGTTGAAAGTTATTTTTATCTTTTCTCTTTTAACCATGTAGCGTAGGGGTAGTTTCAAGTATGTACGTACACTGCACTGTACAGGATACGGGGTGGTTACTGCTTTTCGCGAACAAAGTGCAGTATTCCCTTCAGAGATACTCTCCTCCGTTGTATATTATAATATATTATGTGAGGAACATAATATACTCTTGTATTGAACACGCTAGCTTTTATGGGGCTCCGAGTAAATACGTTACATGGAACCTTGTCGCCGTTTCCGTATTTACGACAGTTTTAGCACTCGCTGCCTTTTCGCGATTTGCAAATATCGGAGGATCCGTTCCTTGGAACTGGTTCGATGTCTGCAAACAAATAATGGCGCACACAATAAAGAATACTTGTCCTGCTATTTATACTGTTATTTGTACTGCTTTATATAAGATAATATTTTCAGGCAATAATTTACGTTATTCATTGACCATCACATTTTAAGCCGCCGCTACCCGAATTTCTATCGATTTCTTACATATCTCCCTTAAACATTCATTTTTAAGCTCTTAAAAAAATATATGTTATTTTTGAAGATAATACCTAGACGCGTTCCACGCCGAAACGCAAATTATATGAAATTCCCTCGATAGAAAAAAATCGCAAAGTATGCCCGAAAATTATTAAAAACACGTCTGTTTCTATTATTTCGCAAGTTATAGTTGTGAAAAAATTCATAATGCTTCTTTAAATGATACTTAAGACGCCTTCATGAGATTTTTGCGCTATTTTAAACGAGTCATGTTTTATTAAACATTTTCACAATTTTCGCTTCAATTTTATCATTTAAAATATTAGCGCGCTCTGTCAAACATTCGTAATTACATATCTCTCCATCTTCTTATTTCTTAGCGGGGAAGCGGCAAAAAACGTTCAGCAATACTTAATTGTATTAATCATATATAGATTTCAAATGAAATTGCCGTCCTTTATGCGTTTCTACTCGGCACATACGTTTTTTTAAATGACTACTGCACAAGTGTCCCGGTTGCTCCCAACCGCCTGGAACCAAAGAGACCATGGCATCCCTAATCGGGGTATATTGTGATATTGAAGGTAGTGGGGAGAAGCAGATGGGGTAGATGAATGTGGAGAAGTACCTGGGTATTCAGATCTCGTCACCAAACGGCTAAAGCCATTTTAATCAACGTTTCAATTCTGAATGGTGGTCTTACACCAGGTTCATACTGAGAGTATTTTCCACTGTGGAACGTGCCGCAAATGTACTGTATATCATTTTAAATGAATAAATTGTGAAATATGAATAAAGATTTGAACACGCGATCTTCAGATTGCTAGTCGAGAGCCTTACCCCTCGACAACGGAGACCTAATTTGTACCAATCTCTTATCAATACTGCTCTATTTCAGTCAGTATCTACCCAACTCTCCATTTAATATCCCCCGTGTTTCTAGTTTCTGCTGTCCAAATTCGCTGATTAAAATTTAGCCCCCGTCGCTCCCTGCTGCATCGTTTCATTAACAGTTTCCAGGTTTAAATTTGCCTTTTGTCTGAGAAAAGTCTCCGGGGCCGACCGCAGCCTGGCTGGAACAGGGCCGGACATTGAGCCCTGACCGCAAGGCCCGGACACGTGGCTCGCACGCGTGGGCTTTTGTCTTGCAGGGCCGAAGCGGGCCGCAAAGACCCGGCTAATGGGGCGGCTTACCGTTAAACCGTTTCGGCCCTAATTGAACCGTGTGCTCGTTTCGCCAATGGCGGATCCTACCAACCCCCAGTGTGATTCATTTGTGTTGATTTGGCTCCGTTGCCACTGCACTTTTCGAGGTTTTTTATCAGTTTTGTCAGAATGCAGCGAACACTGTTAATTCTCTTTGCAATCAGGCTTCATGCAATTCCATTCAACGTAAAAAATACCTGGTTTGTGTCTTAAAATTATTTTATCTAGTAAAACATCATACATCCCATTTTTTCTACGTCTGCTCAAAAGTATACCCACAGAGTGTGTCAGGACATGCTCGATACAGTTTATCAGTTCATTATTTAAATACTAATTTCAGTTGTGTCTGTCACTACGTTTAATGCACTCTCGAACCCGGATTTGTTTTGAATTTAAGTGCCAACATTTTCAAAGTTAGATGTGTTTGGTTAAAGAATTCAGACAAGCGATCAATTTTACCTGCGTATTGTATAATATTTTGAACAGAAAATTATTTTAATTTGAATTTTCAAGAATTTCAAAATTGGAAGAGATTTGTCGAGAATTTGGACTAACCGTGATTTTTCACGGGTTTGCGCCATTTATTTGAAATTTTTAAACAGTTTTTTCGTGGTTGCATTCCGTTTTAACATGAATTTTCTTTTGTTTATTTACTGGAACGGATATTTACAACGGGCAACTTCCGACTGGTGATACCTTAGTTTATTTAAGGTAAAAATGTATTTGGTATTTAGGTCTCCGTGTTTTTTTTTCACCCAAATTCATACATACCTATATTAAAAAATCAGTTCGTATTGTAACGTGAAAGGGTCGGAAGATTTTTTTTTTGTTGAATTTGATAATAAAAATTCTAAAATTAAGCAAAACTTCACCGGAGACCAAAATTCCATCATTTTAATAACTCCAAATAAGCTCAATAATTAGTTCGGAACCCCTACAGCAGTCCCCTCGCACCCCGCAAATGCCTAAAGATGCTGCATGAGTAGTAACGTTTATCAATTATGATAAGTTTTTAGATTTTCACGGCCAAAAGTATTTTCCTAATAAGTTTAATTTATTACAAATTTTAAAGTCCCACTGGAAATCAAGATTTATTTTTGAGGATTTCGTATTATTTTATTCAATTTGTATCTAAAATTATTGATGAATAATTTTATTTTGGCGTCCAAAGTGGTGTTTTTCTTTTTCGCTCCCTTTGTTCCATTTTTCTGTTCCACTCCGTCATCCCGCCTGACGCGTAAATTATAAACACATTAACCCAATTTGTGTTCGGTTTTTTAGTATCGGTCTCCCTTCCCTTATTCCGTGTCACTCCTGCGTGACGCGTGACAAGCTAGCACCTACCCTTTCCCTGGTAAAATGATGATGTCCGCTTTGGCGATCCTGAGATGATAAAAGTAGGAACCTCTGTTTACTGTATACGTATTGTTTTATCTCACTCCCTCTGCTTCCCGCCAATGGCATTGCCACAGTAATAGCTCATCTAAGCTTTATGAGGCTGATTTCCGGCGGAAACGAGTATTTTCCCTCATATTCGTGATTTATTATTTTTAGTTGCCTGGCTCCTGGTTTACGCAGAACAATAAAATACCCAACAAGAAGTATGTTTTAAGGATCGCGTGTTACTTACAAGGAGTAATAAACGATGGAATGCTAATTTTTCAAACGTCGCAATCCTTTTTAAATTTATTATTATATTTATTAATCTATTTCCTTACGTACAATTTACATAATAAGTACCAGTTGTGAGGTTGAATATAGTGGGGAGGGGAAGGAGACGGAAAAAAGGAAGGTGCAAAAGTTCCTGGCTGCGTATTTCCTTTTCCGTGTTCAATACGAGGCAAGCATGCCTCGAAACCAACACGGGTTTGTAACGCTATTTACCATCCAAACCCGTGTTCAATACGAGGCACGCTTCCTCCAGTTATGCACGGGTTTGTTACGCTAATTCGCTTGCCAAACCCGTGTTCAGTACGAGGCACGCGTTCTCCAATCATGCAAGGGTTTATAATTACTACTAGTTTGAAGTTCAAACTGCATGCTATTAGTATCACATGGATTATGTGTAAATTATTTTAATACTTAGAACGAAGATAAATAAAAGAACGCGCACGCGTTTTTCTTTTAAACAAGAAAGGGAAATAAAATTTAAAAAATAAAAAGTTGGAGTTCAGTTCATCCAGTAAAAAAATAAACAAAGAAAAAGTTATAGTTAGATACAAATAAAAAATAACAAATTGTTAAACAAGCTGATATAATTACTGAAATTGTAAAGTTGAGTTGCGCCGTGAATTGAGTTGCCAACCCGGTTTTATTTTTTTCCGTGAGCGAAATGCCTAAGAATCACAAAAATAAGATTAATAGTGCAGTTAGTTTTCACGGGAATTTGTGAATTTTTTTCGAGTAAAATGTGTCGTCAGAATGTTTTTGTCCTCGAGCATTGCAGGTTTGTAGGCCACCCTGTGTCGATAGTAAAATGAGGCAACACAATTTCCCTGCTCCCGCCGAGGCTGGCGTGCTTTGAGTAGATATTTTCGTTTTCCTCGAGTTGTTTAAATTGGACGAATGCAGCTGCGTACAAAGACCGACTTTGTATATTCCCCGTACAAAGTAGCTTTGCTTCGGGGGTACGTACCGTTCATAAAATATTCCCAAATGTCTCGACTCATAACGAGCGATCGACTTCAGTTACCCAGTATTTCTATATTTTCAATTGTCGTTAACATTGTTATTTTTAATGATTCTTTGGCTCGACAAAGGGACAATTCAGTTGATTTTGTCCGGAATTATCCGTTATTTGAAAGTATTAATTACTCAGGCTGTGAAACTAAATCTTGAGTTTGTCAATGTTTCAATAGTTTAACCAATGGCGCTTAGTACTGCTTGAACTGGTGACCGGGCAACTCAGAATCATGCAACTTCAACTTTGAAAAGTCATTAAAAGTGAAAAAAAAACACACACATAAAAAATTGGTTAAGTAGGTTGTTGCGTTAGGTTAGGGATTAGTTTTTTCGATATTTTATTCGAATTTTTAATGACTTTTCAAAGGGTGTTGAAATTGTATGATTCTGAGTTATCACGGAACCGTTGGAACTACACTACAAAGCACCTTTAACAATATTATCCCTATAAGATAAAATACAATAAATTTAAAACTAAAGAATTTTCATTTTTCTCGCGTATTCAGTTGCTATCAGAACGATTAACATGACTGTTTCATAACACTTTATTGAATCTCGATAGGTTTGTTCTGTTTTACTTGGCAAAGGCCAGAATTTAAACCTATTGGTTAAATTCGCACACTGGGTGCTTACTTGGTGTCTTCACTGGTTGACAACTGCTCGCTGACAGCCGTCGTCAAGGAGACGTAAAGTGTTGTTCGGGAGTCTTCATATCGTATCGCTACTGTCAACATCGTAACGTTTTTATCGTGACATAAATCGAGACTCACAAGGTGAAAATACCGCCGTATTTCCCTTAATCGCTACAAAACTGACCATCGTAATTACCTGTGGTTCATCTAGACGCAGAATAGCTAAATACCGACCACGAGGGACCTCAATCCGGGCAAGATCGCCAACTTATCGTGAGTACCCTTGTGATCCTACCTTTGCTATTTGATTCAGAAGATATACCATATCGAGATCTACAGGTATAGCTCTTGCTTAGAGTGAACATCAGCTTCACTCTAACCCTAATAAGGTGGTGCCATCAGCGCGCCTGCCTTATTCAAGTTTAAAGCTAAAATATTGATTTCCAATTTTTGCCTGAATTGAATTGGTCGAAAATGAATTAGGTTCTGAAATGTAGGTACCAAAGACAGCTCTTTTTTTACACGTATTGCATCTCCTAATCCTACCATCATCTATTGTAAATCATCTCATATTTTTATGCGCATAGATATTCTATCTCATTTAAAATAATATTTATCTTTATACTAACTTAAGTCCATGCCAAATATTGTGTTTACATCACACCATTTTTATTTTCCATGGTTTGCAAACTGTCAATCTCGCTCAATTGATGGAGATTTAAGAGGTATTTCGCCATCTCTCCTCGCCTCCTCATAGATAATCCATACAATAATGTACATTTTCGATTAATTAAACACGGTTTATTTATTTAAAAAAATCTTGAGTTTACTATTCGGTACTTGAACCTATGAATAGTGGGATGACCGGACAACTCAGAATGAAATCAACTGACAACCTCCTTTGAAAAGTCACTAAAAGTGATGTAAATATATAATAAAATTGGTTAAATAAGTTACGTTAGGTTAGGTTATGTGCTATTTAAAAAAAAATTAGCTTTTAGTGACTTTTCAAAGAGGTGTTGAGTTGACTTGATTCTGAGTTGGCATGGAACCGAATAGTGGCTATGCTTAGGACATGGGTCGGAATTTGCGGCTTGCGAGCCGCATGCGGCTCTTTGCATAGGCGTCTGCGGCTCTTCGGTTCTTCATCAATTGCAATTTCACCTCTACTCAACCAGCCTTGTCAGATGGAGCCGCCGAACATTCATTCGATTTTTGCATTCCGAACACAAAACTGGTTTTAATTTAATTAAGGAATCTATGCGCGAGTCTGTTTATAGAAACATTTAAACGTCAGAACTGTGATATTACAGTAAGAACGTAGATAACACAAAGCAAATCGTAATTATCGTTCCACCACATTTTTACCACATTACGATTACAACCCCCACCCCGTTATAATATGGCTCTCTGATATATTTGTTATCCTGTTTCTTTGACAAATTGGCTCTTCTCACTTGACAAACAGCCGACCCCTGGCATAAGATAAGTTGTCTGAATTTTTTTGCCTGTTGCGAGTATTTATTTATTAATATTCGTTATCGTATGTATACGCTATCTGGGGGATGGTGAAAAACCCCCTCACGATGTGCTGGCTTGTTATATGTTTAAAATTAAATTAATTAAGTCTGTTCTTCTCGTCTCGCTACCAATATTGTATGGTTAGGTACAGGTCTATAAGAATCGCGCTTCTTCTCTCTGCTTCTACTGTACTCGCTGTTGAATATTCCCGAACTTCTTCCTAGGCATTATCTCCGCCTGTTAAATGGAATTAGCTTTCGGATATTGAGGCTTTCTTCCTTTTTCTTTTACTTAATTGTTTCCTTCTTTCCCCCCCCCCCCCCCCTCTCCTCGCCCGACAGCGTTCTCACGCAAGTTATCTGGAATACTTAGCTGTTATTAAACTTTTACTGCTTTAATAAGACCAAGTGTTTCGAAAACTCCTCCCTTTCTCTTGTAGGAACGTCCTCTCTTCATAGCCACACCTATATCATTGGGATTTTCAGATTTTCGAAAAGGCAACTTACCTCCACACCATTGGTTCCCAAATAGTTTTTTCCGAGTACCCATTCGAGAAAAGAGCCCAAACTTAAAGACAAAACTGATTTCCACTTGAATTAATCTTTAAAAAAAACGATATCTCATTTATTTTCCGTATGTGACAATTTCTTCTCCAAATATATTATGTTTTGTATTATTACTAATTACAATATTTCAGATACATTATCACTACTGGCAGTACATTACTTAAATTATGTTACATTTAACCTCTCGGGCCTCGATCATATTTTGTCAGAGGGTCAAAATATTTCCGTCTTGCTGTGAAATCCAAATAAATAGAATATTTCTGAAAGTATCCAAAAACTAAGAACTGTTTATGAAAGGCGATAGTATATGCTTTCAAATTTTATGTTTCGAAATAAATAAATAATTTTTGAAATATAAAATTTTTGCATGCAAACATAAAAAAGTTTTAAAAATTACTCCCCTTACCTTTTTTCTAATTTAAATTCCTGACAACGAAAAAAATAAAAACACGCACATATTTTGTTTGACAAATGTATTGTCACCTCATTTTTGTCGTTCCATATAAAAATAATTATTAAAAAAATTCCCCAAATCTCAAATATTTTTTTCAAATTACGGTCAAAAACTTTTTTTTCATGAAGATGTACATTTTACTTCTTTTTTGGGTAATTTTTAGATTATTAATAACTAGTGGTCGCCCAATGGTCGAAATTGGACCATAATTGTAATGTTTCTTTTTATTATAGCCCATACAAAACAAAGGTGGATCACATGTACAATACTAGGCTCACACAAAATGAAGGGATGATTGTACCTAGATTTTCTAATAAACATGGCCAGCGAACTCTTGAATACATTGTACCGCTTATATTTAATATGCTGCCATACGATTTGAAAAAATATTGCTCGACACCTAAATTTGCCCTATTGTTAAAAAAATGGCTATTGGAATCAGATTTTCTTTATTGACTGACCCTAGTGCACCTTAAAAAAAAAAAATTTTTTTTTTTTTTTTAGACATATTCTTCTTATTATTATTATTATTTTTATACTTATTTTTGTTTTTATTATGTATTTTATTAAATTGAAATATTTTTTCCTGTATTGTATTATACTTAATTGTACTATGTTTCTGTCCACACTGTTCCTGCCGACAAGCTACTTGCAGTAGCTTTGCAGGTATAATGTAAACATGAAAAAAAAATCTTTTTTCTGTAATAAAAAAAAATAAAAAAAATAGATTTAATGTAATTTTTATGCATAATTTTTAAAAAATATTGGCATTCTGCACTCCTATATAAACTATAAGTGTGCGAAATTTCATACTCCTCCGTCCGCGCAATTTTCTAAAAAGGGGTACAAAGTTTTTGCTTCACGTATTAATATACTGATGATGATGATGATTAGTTCATATAAAGCGTGGTGTTTTTTCTCTTTCTAGCACCGTTTAAATTTAAATCATATTACTCACAAAGGAGAGACAACGATTTCTATGAGACTTATATGAGTTGTTCCGAAAAGCGAACAATATTTTCTTTTATACTTTCTCACCTCAACGTACATGCATGTACCTATAATATTATAAATTACCGTTAAATAACCATAATAATTTTTTATATAATCATCATCATCCTCATCATTATTATTTTTATTAGTTAGTATATTAATACGTGAAGCAAAAACTTTGTACCCTTTTTTACGAAAATTGCGCGGACGGAGGAGTATGAAATTTCACACACTTATAGGTTATATAGAGAAGGAGTGCAGAATGCTAATATATATTTTTAATTATGCATAAAAAATAAATAAATAAAACATTACACATTAAATTAATTATGGTCGAATTTCGACCATTGGGCGACCGCTAGTTTTATAAATTACCGTTAAATAACTACAATAATTTTCTGTATAAGCCTCTTCCAACCTCAAGCTAACGCTTCCATGGAAGATAATCTTTTAAAATTTAGAAATAATAAAAAATAAAATCAAATTATCTTTAATATATAGAAACCCAATGTAAATCCTATTTTACATTTACTTACCTAATTTTTTTAATAATAAAAAAATTAAAACTATTCTTGTATACCTTGGATTTTTTTTCAAACAACAATTTATCAAGCTCTTCTAAAACTCTTCGAACTTTACTTCATCTTTAGTGTAGTATAAATTAAGAAGATGTAAATACACGAAATAATGTTGTTATTGACAATTCTACAGATTTCGACTGTTTTTTTGTTTGTTTTTGTTTAATATTCAGATTGTGTATAATACAAACGATTTAGGAAATTCTCAGAAAATTCATTCACTTTTCTTTCAAATGGGTGGGTACATTTTGTAATGAAAAATATATTCTCTCTGGGGATCAATTCTCCAATCGAGTCGACTTTGTTATTCTTGAGCCTCGTTGAAGGTATACCTGCATACTTAGACGCCAAACGTCAAATGTCATTCCACTCGGACGAGTGGGTCGAACCAGTCGACGCCGACAAAACTTTTGTCAGAATCTAGTAGAGTACAGAATCTGGTATCCTAACCTGGAACGTTTCCCACGCGCTCTTTGAAGAACAGTTGTTGGCTGCAATACATAATATAGAGCAAGCTGAAACGTATGATTTGAGATCAACGAATGTTTCGCTGGAGGTAAGATAGTTTCTCATGAAATTTGACTTACTAATCAATCGGTTGCAATGCCAAGGTGGGTTTTAGCAGCTTTTTTTGTTACTTGTTTTTATTTTTTTATTTTGGGTGATATACCCGCTAGCCATTTTGATGAAACGTAAAAATATGATTTGAAAGGATTCAATAAATAATACTGAACCTGCGGTAGATAAAACTAGAAGTAGGGTTTGGTACCTATTTAACAACGAAACTAACCTAATTGATTTTAAGAATAAAATTATTATGATCTTACTTCTAAAAATGTCGTTAAATCTATTGTGACGGTAAGGGACAGAGTTTAACAACTGCCCTGCGGTATATTCCGAAGTTAGTTTTAACTTCCGCAACGCGGATCACCCCATCTGCCCCGGGGTAGACATTGACTATTACCCCAATAGGCCATTGAAGTGGCGCGATGTTGTCACTCTTAATCAATACTACCGTGCCTGTCGTTACCGGATTGACATTTGTATTCCATTTCTGGCGAGCTTGCAAAGTATTCAAATACTCAATTCGCCATCGGTTCCAGAATGTCTGAACAAGACGATCCACGAGATGTTTGCGTTGTACCAAGTTATCCGGCTCGAACGACCAAGATGGGTGAGATATGCGGTTGTGCAGAGTAGATTGTTATGTCTGTGTATTAAAAATGACTGGGGAAGGACCTTGATTTTGTGTTTACTATCACTGCTTGAAAAAATGGTAAAAATAATGGCATGGAAAGGAAAGGACTCACCGAAGAAAGAATTTGTAGGCTGGCCCTCGTCTGCTTTCTCTCCATCCAATATGCACAAACAGCGATAGGCGCGAATTATTTATTTTATAATACACAGCGGAGTTAGTTTAAAGGCGGAGCGGAGCACAAACATGGCTATTTGTTGCGGCGGGCGTTTTATTACAGACTACTGAATAAGGATTGACGGGTAGGCAATGGATAGGTAGGAAAAGGAATTTGCAACAATATTACTACCAAATCCCAAGCAGTGACAGTATGTATGTGTGCTATGTAGGTATGTATAAGTGTAGGTGTGTGTATGGGCGTAACCAGTCGTTATTTCAAATTAACACCGTAGAAGAGTCAAAAATATCCGAAACATAAACAATATTCACAGGACAGCCAATATAATTACCTAGTCAACCCTTCAAAATTCAAGAATACGTGTAAATGAAACATCTGAGAAAATTCGTCCAGACGATGGGTAATTTTTCGTACAGATTAACTCTTTATCGCTATTGGAGAATTGAGCCTCTGAGAGCCCCTGCGAGCATTGTTTACATATTTATTTTAACTTCATATTTACATGAGAGTTGCTGACTGTATAATACAATAATAGGTAATGCTTACCTTTGCAGCGGCGTACCTAATATTATTATTTGGTTCGAAACAAATTTTTATTCAAATTTTTTAATGCTTTTCTAGTAAACAACAAGTTTAGACTGGCGGTATGTAGGGTATAATTTTACCGTTAAAGTAGATATTAAGAAAGACGTGTATAAGTTTTGCAAAATTTTAGAGAGCGGATATTTCACCATCCTCTCAATAGCTATCCATTTTAATAAATAAATTCTCGCAATAGGTAATATCTCGGCTAACTTATCCGAAATATAGCGTATATTCACAGGTTCGTGAAGTAAATCGAAAATTCGAATTGTAAACTCGGACTTTATAAATATGTAATTAAGTCGTTAAATTTTCACATGTAGCAAACACATTGTGGGAATACATTATAATAAACACGATGGTTTAACTTTGTTTAATTCCACTTTTTATTTTCTTATCCAACTAGTTTCGGTTCAACCTGAACCTTCTTCAGGGAAGAATAAAAATATACTGATATATTTTTCAGTATATTTTTCAGTATATTTTTATTCTTCCCTGAAGAAGGTTCAGGTTGAACCGAAACTAGTTGGATAAGAAAATAAAAAGTGGAATTAAACAAAGTTATACCATCGTGTTTATTATTAAGTCGTTAAATTGGAAATCGAAAATATACGTTATCTTATGGATAGTGCTTTTGACAGGATTATTCAGAGGATGCCGAATGGTGAAATACTCCCTGGAATTTCATAATATTTTTTCGATAGTTATATGAATTTCTTTTTAATCTATGTTCAGTTTTTTTTTTTTAATTTTTCTTTATTCATTGGCTTGATGGTTACATAATTTGGGGATTTTTCAACCATTATGATAGGCACGTGCCCGTGTTATAGTAGTCGAGTTTATGTAGCAATTATGTATTTGCTAAATTCGAGAGAGTGGGAGCTCTTAAGGGTCCACTATTCGAATTTCGACCGATTTCTTACATATCTCCCTTAAAAATTTGAAGTTTTTAAACTCTTAAAAAAAATGTTATTTTTGAAGATAATATCTTGATACGTTCCACGCCGAAACGCAAATTATATGAAATTCCCATCGATAGAAAAAAATCGCAAAGTATGCTCCGAAAATTATTTCAAACAAGTCTATTTCTATTATTTTACAAGTATATTTGTGAAAAAATTAACAATGTTTCTTTAAATGATACTTAAGATACGTTCCACGAGATTTTTGCTCTATTTTAAACGAGTCATGTTTTATTAAGCTTTTTCGCCATTTTCGCTGCGATTTCATCACTTAAAATATTAGCGCGCTCTGTCCAATATTCGTAATTACACATCTTTCCATCTTCTTTTTCAGTCGAATAGCGCCGCCTTAATATATATATACATTTCGTGGAAATGTTTATTACCTATTGTTCAATTTTTGGTCAACGTGGCGTTAGGAGAATTTATTGTACATAAATATAAGCTTTATTAAATTTTCTGTTCTTAAGCTTCTGAGAAAAATTACCAAAACATAAAATTGTGTTTTAAATACTAGGTACCTCATTTGGCCCCTAATAAAATATTTTTATCTAATTAACAGTCATAACCACATTTTGTTTGTATCCGATACGATATCCGATACTACTAGAGTCCTCTGGCGTCTGAAAAGCGAAACTTGAGCGACGCCGCCAACCTTTGCGGAGCGCTCGTCGCGCTTCGGGCGTCGCGCGTCGCGTCGGTAACCTTTCCCCAGGCGTCGGTGCTGGGTTTGTAGCGCCGCCGTCAGATGGCAGGCGCCGCCCCCTTGTATTGATCACGTCTTCATCCCCCGGCTCGGCACAATGCAGCATCTTTGTTGATCCTCTCGGGTGACGTCCGAGGAACAACCTGCCCGGGAAAATTCGCGAAAAAGGCCGCGCAAACACTGTCCAGTTGACCGTTCGACTTTAGGAAAGCTGTCGCGTGATCTGCGAACGTTATTCTGCCTATATTGGAAACATTATAACTATTTGATTGGATCTTTTCCTGGGGCGCCTTTCTTTGCCGCAGAAATACCTAGGGGTAAGATTATCTTTCTTCTGTGACGTCTTTTGTTCAATACTGTGTTTTTGACCCATGTTACACCCTCCACTGACTTCGAAATTAACTACCTCTTTCCCTTACTGCAATTTATTACAATCAAACAATCTACGAGTTCATTCAAGTATTTCTATAAAATGACAATCATTATCTACAATTATTTGTGCTTACATTTTCCTACTACCACACCACTTGCCCCAGCAACGAGTGGTTATGAATAATTTATGTTGCCAGATGATACGCGTAGGAATGTGGGCGTTTAACTTTGTTTGAGATAAAACAAAGACAGCCACCCTTTTGAAGGAGACTTTTACCCGAATGGTCCATTTGATATGACCTTTGCTCTACCTGTTAAATAGGTCACACTGAGTTACGTAGTATATTCGTGTACCTACCTGTGGGAGTAGTAATCATTATACATCTCGACTTTATGGGTCAAACTTTTTAACCTTTTTTTGAGAAGTGGCCAATGATTTTGTATTAGAATCCGCGTAGTCCTTCCTTTAATAGTAATGATTTTATTAATATTATTAATTATTGATGATAACAGTAACTGACTTGCCCCAGCAAGTGTTTTAGTATAAAGTATATTTTACGAGATGAATTGCAAAGTAATGGTGGTTTGGGTGTTTGCTTGCGTTTTCCGATATCCACATGTATTAAGATAGGTCAGTCAATTTTATGTCAAGCTACTTAATTCAAATACACATTTTATTAGATTTGCCTTGTCGTGTTTTATGTTTCAAAGGAGTCGCAAGTGAAAAAAGTATGTTGCGGATCTTATTTATTATGTATTTTAATATTTTATTTTTTACGGACAATAATTATTATTACGTAAAACGGTTTTTTAAGCGAGTATCATGTGGGTTTAAGGCGATTCACTACTATGTAATTCAAAATCATGTTTTTCTTTTATGTGAATACCGAGGAAGAATCCTTACTGCGCAAAACCCGCCTGGAGCCTATGAGACTATGGCATCCCTGATTGAGTATGTTGTGAGGCTGAAGGTAGTGGGTAGGGTACCGAGATAGCTGGCTATAAAATTATCGTAAAACATTTAAACATGTTCGTCTGAACCTTGCAAAATAAAATAAAATATGTTTTTTGGCGAATATATTGGCGCTTTTTTCTTGAATATATCAAAACAAGCGGCTGGTGTTAAAAGAGAATTCAATTTTTATCGCCATCTACATAAGAGTGTTATTATTAGCGGCGCGATCCCGAATTTTTCACGACGTGGTGCATCACCATTGTTCCGTATGTCTTAATTATCGGGCGTTATGCTACTGCTCTAGGAGGAATTACAAAACGATAAGCTAACTAACTCTCACCAACGAGCACCTATGAGGAGGCTGAACATGGCTTGGCTGTACTTCAAAACTGTCTAAATTAAACTCCCTTACATTAAATGTGAATAAAACTAAATATCTAACTTTCCCCAAAAACAAAAAAGGACAACCAATGAATGAGCATACCCTTAAATTACATGAATGTCGAAACAATTTTCCTCGATGTTCCTGCCCGCATATAACCCAAACCATAAGTATTAAATATCTTGGGATTGAAATTGATGAAAAACTACAGTGGATTTCACACATTGATCGAACCTCAAAAAAGCTAACAAAACTCATCTACTTCTTCAAAAACTTACGAAACATCTTCAACTAGAGATTTAATGAGAGTATATTATGCTTTGTGCCACTCTCAATTGGAATATGGAGTAATAGGATGGGGCTCAGCAGCATCAAAACACGTAAAACAACTGAAGGTAACTCAGAATTGCATCATACTAAGACCATACTAAAGGTCCCCATAAGGAGGTCAAAAACAGAAAATTTTAAACAGTTTGATGTTCCAAGTATACAGAAAATCTATGCCAAAAACATTCTGGTACATCACCTCAAAAATGATTCAGAAGTAGACACCTCACATACTCATATACCACATACCAGAACCAAACAAACAGACATACTAAATATACCAAAGTTTAACTACGTTTGGACAAAGAAGCTCTGAGGTATGTTTTTAGGTTTTCACGGCCAAAAAGTATTTTTGTTATTATTTTTGGGGTGTTTCGTGTTTCGCTACCGTGTTTCGCTACCCCCTTCTTTAGCCAACGTTTCGGACAGCGTTACAGTGTCCAGCTCATCTGCCCTGATGATGGACACTGTAACGCTGTCCGAAACGTTGGCTAAAGAAGGAGGTAGCGAAACACGGCATAACACCCCAAAAATAATAATAAAAAAAAGCTCTGAATTTTTAGCAGTATAACAAACTCCCACTTAGTATCAAAAAAATTAAAGCAAAAAAATAGTTACATTAAGGAAATTAAATGTTGGCTTAAGGAATTATCGTAAAATTAACTTACTAATACACTGAAAACATCGTCGTAAAAATTTATGGAAAACCTTACCCAAACCATGAAGTTAATCTATAGAAGTATCTGAAAACTTATCCAAAATATAGTCCCCTCAGCACAGGATCTCCTAGTGAGGAGGACATCGAATATAATTTCTTTTGTATATATATTTATATATATATTTATATACCTAACATGTTCAATATAAAAATGTAAAAAAATATACATAAATGGTTACTAAATAAAAAATAAAATTAAAAAAAAACTAGTAGAGATTAACCCGGAATATCATCACTATCTTAAGTAAAAGTTTTTAATGTTTTGTTCAGTCTATAAATTCTGAATCATGTTCAATTCTATGTTTAATCACTTAAACGTATTCTGCAACAGCAATACCGACGTTGGAAAAACAGTAATTATTATTGACTATGTATCACACATTGCACATCTGAATCTTTTCACAGCATGAGGACAGGACTGTGACACCAGTAAATGTGTTCATACAAGTAAATATGGTTCCTCATCTTAGTGAGTAATTCTTATTAAGTATATCCATTAATTTATTTTATCGGGAATTTTTACGACACTTTTTAGCCTGTATTGTGCTTGTTGTGATATTTAAAAAAATCGCTTTAAAATTTCTCTTTGTAATCAAGAATACTTGAATTTCAAACGCTTAAGAACCCACACCGTAGGCTTCGTTTGTAACTGAATCCTGAACACTAGCAAAAGTAAAAAGACGATAAACAACTGCTGAACTGAGGAAGCCGACTGTAGAACCCAACCATGAATACGCAATAAATTCAATAAGGACCGCGTGTGGTCGACATCTACAGTCTAACGTGAAATTTATGATACAATTAATATTTTACTAACGGCGAGGCAGGACGGTACCAAAGGTACCAAGAGTTACCTTTGCCTGCGGTAATTAACAAAGGTGAACCTTGTTCCGTACGTCTTAATTATCGGGCGTTATGCTACTGCTCTAGGAGGAATTCCTTAACGATAAGCTAACTAGTAGAGATTAACCCGGAATATCATTTAGTTAACTGAACTTCAACGAAATCAGTGAATTATTATTATCAAGCGAAAAACGGAACTTCAACGATCTTCAACGTGATCACGATTATTATTAAGCTAAAAACTGAACTTCAACGATGTCATGTGAACACAATTATTATCAAGGGATAAGCTGAACTTCAACGATCAAGCTAAAAATTGAACTTCAACGATGTCACGTGAACACGATATCAAGCGAAAAACTAAACTTCAACGATGTCATTTGAAAACGATTATATTATTTATCAAGCGAAAAACTGAACTGCAATGATGTCATGTGAACACGATTATTATCAAGCAAAAAACTGAACTTCAACGATCAAGCTGAAAACTGAACTTCAACGATGTCATGTGAAAACGATTATTATCAAGCAAAAAACTGAACTTCAACGATCAAGCTGAAAACTGAACTCCAACGATGTCATGTGAAAACGATTACTATCAAGCAAAAAACTGAACTTCAACGATCAAGCTGAAAACTGAACTTCAACGATGTCATGTGAAAACGATTACTATCAAGCAAAAAACTGAACTTCAACGATCAAGCTGAAAACTGAACTTCAACGATGACATGTGAAAACGATTATTATCAAGCGTAAAACTGAACTTCAACGATATCATGTGAAAACAATTATTATCAAGCTGAAAATTGAATTGCAATGATGTCATGTGAATACGATTATTATCAAGCGAAAAACTGAACTTCAACGATCAAGCTGAAAACTGAACTTCAACGATGTCATGTGAACACGATTATTATCATTCGAAAAACGTTTTATGTAGCACCCTCATTAGCGTAAAACTCGCTAATGATAAGCTCTGGCGTCATGAAATTGGCACCGATTTTTCTTTCCGGTATTTATCGGTCGTCACAATAATTTTCAATTTGCAATGTCATTAACATCTAGATCTTATGGTGCTTTGAAAAGTCCACTAACTATAAAACATAGATATTTAACTAAAATTGCGATTATGTGTCAATTTTCCACAGTTACCACTAAATTACAGAGACCTTATAACACTGAGGGGGTATTTCACTATCCTCCTCGTAGATTATCCATACAATATCGTTTTTATTTTTATTTTACGGATTCTTTCGTAATCCTCTAGCTAGGGCTTAAAAAATATCCTTTTATGTTTCTAACTAACTAGTACTGCGGCTCATTTGGCCTTTTTACTATCACCATCTGATAATTGTATTTAATTGACTGAATTTATCTTACTGAATAATTGACTGAATAATGTCATCATACTTTTTCGATTAATTAAACACAAATTATTTTTTCAAAAAGTCTGAGTTTACTATTTGGTGGTACTTGGATCTAAGAATAGTGGCTAATATATACGATAAGTTAGCCGAGTTGTTTACTAAAAATAGTGGTTAATATATACGAAAAGTTTGCCGAGTTGTATTTATTTGTTTATTTAATGATATTCGTTATCGTATTGATAAGCTATCAGGAGTATGGTGAAAAACCACCTGAATTTAATTTTTAAAACATAGATCTATTGGTTAAAGATCACAATTTTATTAGGAGATTCCACGACAGTTGATTGATTCCCCGTCAGTTGGCCCGGGAGCATACTTACAACAATATGCAGTCGGTTTAGGGAGAATAGGTTTTTTTAGTTACAGTTACACAAAACTTAATTAAGAGTCCCAGAAGGGGTGTGCACTGTGCAGTGAGATTGTACCGCCGAACAACAAAAGTATAAAATATGTTTTCATTCAAATTCATGCAGGTTCATAAAAGTATTTGTCTTTACACACTAGCATATAAATACAAACAAAAATCGACATCTCAACATAATATAATTTAAAGTGTCGGCCGCCGCGTCTGTCTGTCTGTTCGCGGTAAACTCAAAAACCACTTAACGGATCTTCATGCAGTTTTCACCAATAGATGAGTGATTCACAAGAAAGGTTTAGGTATATAATTTGTCAAGGTTTTGTGTAAATTGGTTGAAATATATAATATATAAAGGAAGCGGGCGGGCAAGCGGGCGGTGTATTGATTTGTATGCAAATTAACAGATGGCGTTGGTTATAAAGGTTGAGTAATGGCGTTGTGTTTCGTTAGTCACAGCAAAGCGTGGCCGGGTCACCTAGTTGTAAATACCGGTCAGTGGTTGAGTGGGCATCGCGTCGGGGTCCCACCCGAGCGTTCCGTGTTCGATTCCTCGGCTGGCTAAGTCCTCCATCACAACCAACATTTTCGGCTTTCCGTGGTGATGGTAGGAGATTTTCAAACATTGTTGGGTTATTCATAACCCGGAAATGTTTGTCTTTCTTAAAAAAAAATCCCTTGATATGTTTGATACCCAACTTATTTTTAAATGTATTTTTGAAGTCGATTTTAGGTTTGAAATTGGTAAATAATACACAAAAATTATAATTGTACAATAATTATTTGTCGGGAGGTCAACTGTCGGGGGATCAACTGTCAGTTTACCCAATTAGATATAGTAGTTATATTGTAGTGTCGTGATTTCGTGCTGATTGCAGAAAAAAAATTGGTCAAAAGAGTGTTAAAATTTATTTAAATTATTTTAACAATATTCTTTTAAAAGTCCTTCTATTTACGCATCTATTAGTTGGTTGAACGTTTTCCTATTCACGCTGTTAATTATTCGGGTGCTAATATCGTTACGTGTTATTTTAAATACTTATTATTTCAACAATGGAGTCCCAAAGACCTACTTACTTAGGCATTATATTCCCCCATAAACACGATAAGGAATTGGAAGGCAGGGATGCGAAATCGTGAGTTTCCTTCCTCTTTCAGGAACTGGGAGTAGCTTGACCTAGTTCAAGACCTCCGCTTACGAAAACTGGAACGGTTATTTAACTCAAGTGAAATCTACAAGTTTAATTAATTATAAGAATTTTAATGAATTCGATTATAATAAGTAATTTTATTAATGCAATTCAACGAGTTGATACCTCCTATCTTGGATAACACTAAATCTTAGAACTGAGGGATTGCTAAGTTAAAAATGAACTCAAATCCGTCATTTCGATGCCATCGCATTATTTTTACTCTCAGTGGTCTACAGCTGATTCGCGTTCATTTTGAACTGTCAAAACCTATTCCGCATTTCCAGCAAGTATTTTTGTTTTGTTTTATTATCTAACAAAATTCACCTAGATTTTTTTAATGGCTAACGCTATAGGATCTAGATTTGAGTAACCTTATGGGTAATCTTTTACTTATTTTTACCAAACTTTCCACAGTATTAGTAGTTAATATCTATCTTAAAATTCAAAGATTTTTTGATATTTTTTTTTAAAGAGAAGCAAACTTTCCCGGTTACGAATAACCTGACAGTAATTTGAAAATCTCCTACTAGGCGAAAAATATCGCTTGTGTCGTGATGGAGGATTTAGCCAGCCGAGGAACTGAACTCAAACGGACGCCCGGGTGGAACCCGACGCGAAGCCAACTCAGCCACTGACCGGCCAATTGAAGGGTTAAGTTTTTCAAGTCCTTCTAATTTATGGAAAATTCGTGTAAAATTTTGACAATCAACCCAAAAATTAAAACACTCAGCTATGTTTATTATTTTTAGTTTGTTTTGACGGGCTCTCAGGTTCCCAGCATTACCGGTTTACAGCTGCATCTGAAATGGAAAATAGATACCCGATATATAGGTTAAAACCATTTCCCAAGCTAAAAGTGGGTCAACCCAGAAGTTGGTATACCGTGCTAGTAGAATATACGAGTAAGTGAATAGGAATGTATATTTTATGAGTTTACAACGTTTCTACATTGCGGCTTTCAACTCTTCGTTTTTCGTTGTTCTCCTCGAAAATTCGAAGGTAGCGCTCCTCAAACTAAAGCTGCTAGCGGCAACCCCACAGTGAATTGATATTAGTAATCATATTTGGCTAGTTTATATTTTCGCCGTTTCGTGAAATATCGGCGCTGATTACTAACCATGTTTAAGGTTGCAAATTCCTTTATTAATTTTTTATCACTGAATGGATATTAGTTGATATCAATAAAACCCCTTTCACAATAAGCACGCTGTCTAAATTACACGGAAATAATCTTTAACATTCGTGATGAGTTTGAACTACCAGGAGGCACATGTTCTTTATTTATTTATTTACGGACAAATAGTCCATTAATAACATACCAATAATACGAATATAAAAAGAAGGGATGACAATGAAAGGAAAGTACATATAAATGAAGAGCATTGACAAATTATAATATAAAAGAACATATAGAAGACAACTACAAGTCAAAGCTTGAAGATGGATTTAAAAGACTTTAAAATTACACATTTCGTATCGACTGCCGAAAGTCACTTAGGCTAACACCAAAAAATTCAATGCTTTGACTTGCTTTAACAAGTCTCTACATTCTGGATAAAGGAGAATGATATCCATAATCAGTAGAATGTTGGTTGAGGAACAGCAATTAATTATTTCGGAGTCTACAGGAAGGGATGTTAAACTGGACGAGTTGTAACAAAGCAGGTGTGGAAGTAATACTGTTGATAATTTTGAATATGCAAATTAGATCAGTGTCCTATCTTCGTTTTTCTAAAGAAGAAATGCTTAAAGTTTGTTCAATTTCATCATACGAATACTCGCCTCTTTGTATCTCTTATCTCGTAGTCTTTAGTTGGTTGATGCTCGTTGCCATTGGAACCGGCTGCTAAGCTATCTTTAAATTGTAGGACTAGCGATCTTCCTTACCGACAACTGTCGATAACTCTGTCACTGGATGTATCATCTATGCTCTGTGGGCTGCTTCAAAAAGTAAAAGTTTGTCTTTTTTATCGGGGCACCTTTGAAAATGCTTTCAATAGCCAAAAAATATATTTTTTTAATTTAAATAAATTTTAGGGGTCGCTACCATTGACAAGAAAATACGCGACGTTTTGGACAATGACTGCAACGCTTCAGACTAAACATGTCTGTCACTCACTGCATGCAGAATTAAATAAAATATGCAGAATTAAATAAGGTTAAACACACCCCTCTCCCGACCCCGCAGTATTGTAAACAATAGGGAACGTGTTTAAACGCGTTAGTATCGCAATTAGAGGTTTTGAGCATAATAACGTTCATTTTGTTCATAGACTGAGTTTACAATCGTGATATAAAATGACGCTTGCCAGCGTATATGTTAAATATAATAATTTCATCGATTTTAATCTTGTGTTAACCTAAATTTTGTAAAAATTTGATTAAGGGCCCCCCGGGGGTATTTTAGAGGCGAAAAAGGCATATTTTCATGATTTTTTTTTGAGATATTAATAATGTTGGCTTATTTCTTTTATATACACGTTATAGTATGACATCTGAAGTATCTTTGAATTTTTTTTTTAATTAAAAATATTAAATAATTAAGTCCGTGAGAGCGAATCTCCGGAGGCGCCTCGAAAAAAGGTGTTATGCGGTGAACATCATAACTCGTTAACAAATCATTTGAAATAAAAAAATTGAAATGTGTTTAAAAGGTGATATGTTTTCCAAGGTAGTGACGAAGCGTTTTTTTGCAGCAAGTCAAAAATGCGATTTTTGCTAAAATTTTCGGTGAATTTGTTATTATAAAATGGAAAAAAATGGTAAAAAAAAAACTCCTCGTCACTACCTGTTTATTTATGTGTAAAAAGGGTACACAATTTCAAAAAGATCGGTCAAGTAAATTTTGAGTTATGATGTTCACGAACTTTAAAAATTTATTTGCGAGAAAATCGATTTAAAGTTTTTTATACTCGAAATATACTTGAAGAGCGGGAGGGCCGGTCTCTTGAAAAGCTGTATATCTTCGTTAGTTTTGCTCCGATTTACTTGAAATTTTGACAAAATACTCTCGACATTTTTTAGGTTTAGAAAAAAAAAAAAAAAGAGTTTTAAAACATTACCCCCCCCCCCCCAATTAAAATAAATACTTAGTTTAAATATCAACTTCTTATGCTTTTTGGTCAAACCCCTACATTTTCACAGGTGGTAGCGACCCCTAAAAATCCATTAAAAATCTGAAAAAAAAACTATATAATTTTTTTAGACATTTGGAAACAAGTGAAAGGGTACACCGAAGAAAATTCTAAAAAAATATTTTTATACGTTTTTGAAGCACCTTAATCACTGTCTGAAAAGTACGTCTCAACATATCACACTTTTATTCTGTGATTTTTATCGTGGGGTAGCGTTTTAAGCATTTCAATATTTTATTGATGTTAGATAAGGTAATTACTAGTTCCTCCAAGTGGAATTTCGTAAAAGAAGTTTTGCAAAATGTTGTTAAAGATAGTAGCTATCATAAAAGCATCGTCACCATCAGTAGCTTATCATACTCACTACATATATTTCATAAGCGAATAAGTAAAGTTTTCATTATCTGTTGTATTTGGTGGCCACATCTGAATAGCCATGTACTTCCCCACCTTTCTCTTTCCCATCTCCTTCCTTTCGCCAATATCTTCAGCCTCGCTAAATGCCCCCAATTAGGAATGATAGTCCCACTGACTCCAGACGGTTGGGAGCTTTGGGATTCTTGGTCAAATTCAAAAATGCACATTCAAAATTTTAATTAAAAACTGTGAAATAAGCTCTGGCATAATTAAATCTGGTTTTTGTCTGGAATTCTAAATCAACGGGACTATTTCAGTCATTATCTCTTGGTCGGTATTCACATTCAAAAATATAATTAATAACTGTGAAGTGAGCTCTGGTATAATTAAATTTGTTCAGATTTTTGACTGGTATTCGAAATCGAGGGAACTATTTCAGTCATTATCGTGAACTACAAAACTTTTAATTTTCGAAGTTTTAAGTTTAAAAAAATTTTTTAATGTGGAAACCATCGTGAAAACAGATTTGAAACTCGGACGAAGCCGAGTAGCAACTAGTACTAGATAATTATAGTTATATGGGTTCCTAAAATTAAGGAAAAATGGTGTGTCAATATTTTTTGCAACGATTTATTTCTGAGATGAAAAGTTTGAGAAGTCCTGCGTTTTAGCGTTTTTCAGGTTCGCTCGGCAATGGCAGGCTTTAGCACGACTCACATCTTGTCAGTTGAGACTCAGGGGAGACCCTTACTGCCTCCGGAGTGGAACTTTGAGGATATTTTCTACAGAATATCTACCTCCTAGACAGCTATAAACATGTCAGAATGATCGTGCAGGCACTGTAGGCTTTTCCGACACCTCACAAAGGAGCTTGAACTGTTAACAGCGAGCCCTGAATAGGTTCGCCGAGGTGGCGCGAATTAAAGGCCGTGTAATTTATGGCATAAATTCTCTACTTTTCTCCGTTTGCTCGCGTCTCTGGGCTTCTTTTGTTTTGGAAGTTGCCGGATTACGACACTGCGATATCAACATTAATTACGTCATTCAAAGCCATTACCATTTCAACAAAAAATGTCGAGAGTAAAAATATTTTATTGAAGTGAAAACTTCTTTAGGAAAAGTGTTTGTATTGGTGAATTGTATATTTAATCTTGCCTTGGATTGACAGCTAGCAGCTTTCCTATCACTGTAGCTGCGATCGTGTGTAAGGAGATTTTTTTCCAATAATAATTCGGGTTTATTCGGTCAAGTTTATTTACAATAAAACTTCGTACAAAATTAAATTTGTTGCGTTTAGAGTACACTGGAGGAAATGTATAAAACGGCCGAAGCCGAAGGACGTGAGCAATGGAAAAATTTTGCAATCTCATCCACTCGGCCTGTCGGTGACCGCGGTGATACCAGTCGATAAAATTTTGTTTTTAATAATTGTAAGGTTGTTCCGCCATACTTCTTTAGCACCGCTGTGATTAGAAACTCGATGAAACGAAAAATAGACAAACACCTACATCTACGGGATTTAGCCTGCGAGAGAATGAGATAGTATAATCAGTCTTCTCTTTTTGCGGTGCTTCGTAGCCCATCGGTCTCCTCTTTGTGTGGTGCTTCATGGCCTATCGGTCTCCTCTTTGTGCGGTGCTTCGTAGTCTCCCCACTCTTGTCTTCTTTAGTTTTCTGAAGGTTTTACTTGTATCGCGTGCGAATTGTCTGATTTTTTTGTTTGTTTGATTCCTTTTGTCCTTTTCAATAACTCAAATATTAGTTATTTCTTACCGTTTTAACGTAAAATCTCTATTCTCGCCCTGCTGTGTAAACAAAATGATAAAAGAGAGTACGAAATCGAGCGTAACTCGAATAAATAATGAGTCTTATAATTTCAATACCGGCTATAATCGATTTTTTGCCAAATCGATCTGATTGGTTGATTGAGTATGACATCTAGTTCACATTTTTGCGAGGAAGAAGGTAAACCTTATTGATAGATTAAGATGAACCCTAAATTGAGTTTTAAAACCTCCCTTGTCACGACCAAAAACCATGCTAAAACTGCAAGTGAGAAACAAAACCCGCTATATCGGAATTCAACCAATCACGAGCAGTTATTTTGCCAAGATGACGGTCAGTTGAGTTTCAAAAGTCTCTATATCGTGAGTAAATCACGAAGTGAGTACCAAAATCCGCTATATCCATTTTATTTATCGAAGTTACTTAAATATTGCTATACATTGAAAAATGAGCACTTTTCGAATTTATATTACCTATTCCAATTCATCATATAAAAAATTTAAATGCAATTATTTATTTACGCTGGTGATGTGACAGTTTTTTGCGGTTTTCTCCGAATCAGTGAAAGTTTATATACTCGTAGCGGATGGAGCGTAGCGAAGTTCTATTTTACCTCGAGCGCTTTGCGTTATGTCTATCTGTAAATTTGATTGTGTATTCCGTGTCCGGTCAATCCTGCCAATATGGTAGCCGTGCTGGATAGTACCTTTCACTCCGCCGGACAGATATTATTTAATATCTTATACAATAACTGGGATAATTTTGATCGATTGCCAAATTGTTTTTCTAGGATATCACTACTTATAGAGTATGTGATGTAAAAAAAGGTTCCATGCCAACTCAGAATCAAGTCAACTCAACACCTCTTAGAAAAGTCATTAAAAGCTATGAAAAAAAATTAAAGTAGCCCATAATCTAACCTAACGTAACTTATTTAACTATTTTCTTGTACATATTTTTAATCACTTTTATTGTTTTTTCAAATGAGGTTTTGACTTGATTTCATTCTGAGTTTTCCGGTCACCGTAAAAAATTCTGTCGTTTGGGGAAGTGTGTTACCCCCCTCCGAAATGGGAGGGTTAACAGAGGGGATGTGCCGATCGGTACTAAAAATGTTAGCATTTGTTTAAACTGTCAGGGTCTTTTGGGCCGTTAGGGATATTACACCCACTCTCTGAAAGTATTACAATACTAGTCTCTAGTCTCTTTGGTAGTAGACTGGAGTCGAGAGTTGTTTGGCTATTGGGAACCCTCACGAGATTCCAGGAAGGGATTCATTTTAGAGAGGGTCAGAAAAAGTTTTTGATTTATATCTCGTACATGTGGGAGTGCGGCTTATTTCCCACAAGTCTTGGTCTTCTCGACTAGCTTCCTGCTAGACATGCTCTGATTTTCCTTTCTTCAGTTCAGAAGGTCATGCCAAGGGTGTGTTGTGTGCCGCTATCCACACTTTTTCAAACTGCTGCGGGGTTGTTTCTAGAGCTCTGTCCTTTTGAACGACATTGGTCTCTACTTCTTGATGATCCAAGGCAGCATCAGCATAGACTGTTCTATTTTCCGGGACCTTCGGCTGGGACCAACCTGCCGAAAATTCTGCCGGTCGGGAATAGAATCGCTTTTGATATCGGTATATTCGTACAGTGAGATCATAAAGGGCCTATTTTAACTGTTATATTGTGGTGTTTAATCAGAATATGATTATAATTGCAATGTTATTTATTAAACCGCTCGGTTCGACAATCGTGTCCTTCAGGTCCCGTATCCGAGCACGAAAAGAAGAAGATGGAGAGATATGTAATTACGAACATTGGAGAGAGCGCGCATTAGCGCGCTCTCTCCAATGTAAAGTATTAACTTCAGACGATAAAATTGAAGCAAAAATTGTGAAAATATTTGATAAAACACGACTAGTTTAGAATAGAGCAAAAATCTCGTGGGGCTTGTCTAAAACAACGTTCAAAGAAACACTGTTTTTCATACATATAACTAACTAACTAACTAACTAACTAACCATCACGCCGTTTCCCCGCAGGGGTAGGCAGAGAGGACGGACCGCCAAACAACTCGATCTTGGCACACACTCCTTGCTTCGTTCACATTCATACATCGTCTCAAACATGATCTTCTGTTATTCTGACTCTTGACATCGCCCGACTCAAGTATCTGATTCACTTGGTCATGCCATGTCTTCCTCGGGCGTCCCCGACTTCGTCTACCATTCACATTTGCGTCATATATTCTCCTTACACACCATAGAGGCAGGCTTGAAAATAAAAATTTTCGGAGCATACTTTGCGATTTTTTTCTACCGAGGGAATTTCATATAATGTGCGTTTCGGTATAGGGATTGTGTAGATATTATCTTCAAAAATAACATTTTTTTTTAAGAGCTTAAAAACGTCAAATGTTCAAGGGAGATATGCAAGAAATCGGTAGAAATTCGAGAAGCGCCGCCTTAATTGGAAGAGATTATGAAGCAAATCTACAATACAGAGACATAAAATACACAGATATAGATTTAGATATACATAACACAGATATATATCGTACTCACAGGCATACATACGCACACTCAAAGGCATTCAACACACTCAAACATATTTGTAAGCATATTTATTCATAAGATTACGTGCATAAAATCAATTGGTGACTATTTACGACATGCGTCGGTATATTGTTCTACGTCACCGTCGCATTTTGCTTTCAGAACAAAATGCAATTGAATATTACTATCGCGGGCGGTTTGTCTTGGGCAATTGATTATTGCTGTCACAGCTGCTTTCCTGGGTCACTGCATTAAGCGTATTAGCTATCCTTTTGCCTCATGAAAGCATCTCAACAAGTGTTATATTGTTTGTTTGTATTGCATGTTACAGAGCAACAGCGGGCCCGGAAAGGCGGTCAAGCCGGGCAAGGCGGGCGCGGAGGGGAAGGCGGACGGCCTGTCCGAGGGCGGCTGGGACAGCGGCCGCGACCTCTTCATCGACGATGAGGGCATCGAGGGCAGCGGCGCGCGCGGGGAGGTAACCACGGACCTGGAGAGCTCCGGCTCCGGCTGGGGACCGGACGACGAAGACTCCGGCCTGCCCTCCTCAGGTGCGGGCGCGATCCCTCCCATTCAAACCCCCAAAATCCCCGACCTGCCCATTGACGACGATGACGAAGATCACATCATCTCCGCGCCACCTCTTCCCCGTCCGCAAGAAGTGCCCAGCATTAGCACCGAGGCGCGGCCCGACAGCCCGCCCGGCGTTGAAGATGACATTATCATCATAGAGAAAGAGAAGACGTTCGAAGTAGATAGTGAGTAGTGATCGCATGCGCATCCATTTTATTATTTTTATTATGTTTTATTGTGGCCCATTCACTAAATATTTTTATTCAATTTTATTTTTTTGAGTTATCATTTCATATCGATGGTTAACAGCCAGATCTTAACCATATTTTTGACGTGATAACGTCTTATAAATCGATGAACGCCGGCCGCATTCACGAAAAAGCATGACTCATTGTCACGCTGTCACGATGTCACGTTCCGCCTGAGCCGGGCGTACAAGCCCGTATTTTTTGTTATAATGAAATATTAACAAAAATGTACATTTTAAAGAAAGACAAACATTCCCGGGTTACGAATAACCCAACAATGTTTGAAAATCTTCTACTACTACCACAGAAAGCCGAAAATGTTGCTTGTGTTGTGATGGAGGACTTAGCCAGCCGAGGAATCGAACACGGGACGCTTGGGTGGGACCCAAACGCGATGCCCACTCAACCACTGACCGATCGAAATACGACATACTTGCTTATTTGTTCCAGCCGAACATTCATGTCGGTGCAAAGAAGTGTCTGATCAAAAATATTGGTTAAAAATTAAAATATTAGATATTATGGCTGTTAACTGTCGTCGTTGATATCTAAAGTCTATTAAATAACTCGTGATAAAAAATACCTGCTTACGGGGTGAATTAAGTGTCCGTGTTCTTGCTGTGTGTAGGGTCACAGTAAAATGATAGCGTTATTTTAATTTTAAAGAAAAGAGCTCATATTTTACATGCCATAATACTTTATAAGATTCGTTGAATCTAGTCCGCAAACTTTATTGATCGAAGAGTCCGCACTTTTAAGTGCCTCATTTAGACATCAGCCGTACCTGAGTATTCTATTAAATTAAGTGACAAAATTATTTATAAAATCGAATTAATATAATTTTATCTACTATGTATTTGCCAAAGAATAATATAAATAATGTTTTATATAGGGTATAAAGTGGTAAAGTGCATTAACCTCGGGAGGTGATTCTACACGATGGTAGGAGAAAAAAAGATTAACAACTTTTTTCCGAAATTCCAACCTTTTTCCCGTACAAAAAGACGTACCTGCTGAAAATCCTTGGTGTGAGGTACAAATTTTCCCGATAAATTTGCCGTGAGCTTGCCGGGCGCGATTGTGGCAACGTTGCTTGGTTGTGATTGGCCCGTATCGTAATGCCTCGATTACGTTGAGCGAGTTTACAAGCTACTAGCCGGCGAATTCACTATCTGCTAGTAAACTTGTTCAGTGTAAAATCTGCTAGTTAGCTAGTTAATATGCTAGTTAGCTAGTTAATACTGAGCGAGTTTACTAGCATATACTGAATTCGCCGGCTAGTAGCTTGTAAACTCGCTCAATGTAATCGAGGCTTGACAGCGGAAAATAATAATGCTGGCCGCACAGGCCGGACTAATTTTATCTTTTTACCAAAAAAGTATCTACCCCTAAAAGTTGGAATTCCAAAAAAAAGTTATGAATCTTTTTTACTCACACTATGATGTAGAATTACCCCCGGAAGAAAATGCACTTTACTCCCATATAAATAAGGTACTGGTAGTTTATAAATAATTATCAGTAAATACCTGTTATGTTAAATATGAAAATGATGAAGACAATGAATCGTAAAATCAGCTCTTTTTGCTAGGAAATTTCGAAATATGTCCCAAGAATGAAAATTTATAAAGTTCTAATCGTGTTGATTTCGCTTTATGGTTCCAACGAACTATGAGGTTCAGAACCATTATTTCATTGTAATCCAATTCACAACATGTCTATAAAACATTCCTGCCATATTTTGAATATTTTCCAATTTCACACGAAGCCAAGCTTTTTAATGAATCAATATTTGTATTTAAACTGTTTTAGACTATGTTTCCCCCCTGTGTTTAATACCCATTGTTGTTTACTTCATAATTTACCTTGTAAATGCCCTTCGGATGACTGACGCTGTACTGTGAGTTGTTTGAAAATTGATAGTTCATCCCTTATTTATTCCTATCGACTTTGTCTCTTTCATATTTCTAGAATGATCATCATACAACTAGGAAGTACTGCTCGATTGTTTTAGTATTTTCCGTTTTTTAAGTTTCCGTGTTAATGTTTCTTAAGTTTATTTTTCGAATGTGCGAATGTGCCTGCAATTTAATCAAAACTTATTTATGTTAGTTTCATTCCGGTTTCATATTTTAGTGCTCATTTATTCTAGCCCATAGCTTCGAATCATACCTACCGAATTCAATGGCTTGATATCTATTAGCTTTTGTGAACTGTCGCTTGTTTGTATAATATTGTTCCGGGAACCTACCTACATCATTGGTTGGTGTTGTTTTGTTTCAAAAATCTTTGAGAGTTCTTTTTCTGAAACCCACTTTTTACCGAATTCGGTACCTTTCTATCGATCCGAGTTTTTAGCTTTTCGATCTGTAGTTCTCCAATTCGACATGTATTAAATATTGCTTCCTGAATTTTATACCTCTTTGGTTAACGATAGACATTGTTTCAATTTTAATTTCATAATTTTTTAGGATGGGTTGTTTCAAAAAATTTGATGGATTCATCAAATATTTGAAGTTGATTTTCACGTTCTGTGTAGGTTCTATTCAAGTTCTGTTTTTATATCGCTGCTTCACAAAACTGAAATAATCACAGAACTTGAATAAAACTTACACAGAACCTGAAAATTAACATCAAATATTTGATGAATCCATCAAATTTTTTGAAACAACCCGTCCTTAAAGTCTCTTCTTTTAGCCCAAAGTTAACGAATTCAATAGCTTCTTATCCGAACCATGTTATTTATTAGCTGTTCGATCTGTAGCTTTCAAATCCAATTTATTTGTATTGGAAATTACCTTGTTGGTTTACCATGGCTAAAGCTATCGAACCATGCTTTTAAATATTCATTCTACAGTTCTCTAAATCGACGTGGAACATTACTTCAGCTTTCCTGCCCCTATTTAATTCACAAAACCACATTATTAGTTTGTGCTTTTTTTCTCTGTTAAACAGACATTATTTCTTTCTCAAGTTCGTGGCATGTCGTGGGGATTCTCTTCATCTTTTTTTCTTTGCCTGAACGGTGTAAATTGCTTTTTAAATTTTGTTTTCATCATTATTTTAGAACCATTGTAGACCAACTTCATATCAGTGTATGTTTAGTGGATAGAATATATCGATGTAGTGTTGCATCCTCCTATCTATTTCGACGCTTCTCTGTAAGACCGAAAAGATCCCCCTTTAGAGGCTTCTATTAGACCCCAATTGAAGAAAGTTCAAATTGCAGTAAATTTATTTCGTTCATTTTTCCCTTTTCTTCTTCTGTAATAACATTTCACGAGAATTGATTGTACGCGGATTGGGTATAAAATGTTGATCGAGTTATTAAGCACAAGTATCAACAGTTTGCACAAATACAAAAGTATATAAATAATATTGTGCTTGTCTAACGACACGAGCTTTATGCAAAGGATTATTACGACCGTTTTCACCAAATTGAGTGTCCGCTAGAAATACATGTTTTCTAGTAGTTAAATTTTTGCTCATTGTTCACAGAAATTTAAGCCATTTGTTTACATGGATGCAACTCCTAAGGTCTGACATACACCCCCAAGTATACTTGAAGGCGTTTTTTGGGTCGGCTGCACCGACAACTGAGTCAAAATCATAACTTATAATGTCCGCCTGATATCTAATTGTAAATATTTTAAAGTTGAATTTACGAAAACATTTTCATTGTTCATTTGCATTGGGAACAATTTTAAAACAAGTAAAAAATTTATTTAATTGGAGTGAATATTATCATTTGCTAGAATAGAGTATTCCAATAAGTGTTTTTTTTTCTTCTTTCGAGCCTTCGTTCATTTTGAATTGGTGAAAGCGACCGGTAAGAAATTAATTTTTCACAGCCCTATTCAGTTGTTTAAATCTCTAAACGGAAACTATGTGCTATCAACCTAAGAGTTTTATTAAACATTTACAAAACATTGTCGGTAGTTGTATCGCGGTTGTTACACAAATAACATATCACAAAAAAAGATATTGGCAAAAAAGTGTTAATTCCTGCTTCTCTGTAAATATTTTTACAAAACTAATTTATCACCGGAGTTGCGTGGACTGGACGTGGACTATCAGTGTAATGTGAACTGTTCTTATCAAACAGTTTTCCAGATTGTGAATTATTAATTTGCATTAAATAAATTCAGCCATAGGCTGTACTTTTGGACGGTGGTGAAAGTACTCACTTATTTACACAAGCAAATTTAGTTGTCGAAATAATTTCCATTTGTTATTTCACTTCAATACTCCTTTCATTAAAAGCTTGTTGGCAATGAAATCGGAAACCACAGACTGAAGTCAACCTATATTATAAAATTTATAATTTTGTAAATACCTAATGAACGTTGCTTAAAATGGCTTCAGCTTAGTGCAAAATTCGCCAAATGGACACTTAGATCCCATTTTAAAAACATACTTCCAATTCCGACCTCAAGCTCTTGATGATCGGAGTATATCTACGTACCAAATTTCAATAAAGATATATTCATATTATTTGAACCTTTGTTCCGTTCAAATCAGAAATCAATATGTTCGCGTCAATTTCAGAATAATTTTTATGGTCATTATTTTGATGAATAATGATTATTCATTCTCAGTGTACGAACAAGTACATCGTTTATGGTTAATTCCACAGACATCCAAATTTTTCACTTGTTCAGCGCAATAATAAGTTCAGAGGTACATCAAATACCTCAAAATCTACATTTTTTGTATTATAGCACTGACATCATTTTGTAATCTGATAACTCAAGCAATTCTACAAGCGATTTATCTGTAAATTCTAAGCGGGTTGTTAGGAAAATAAGGTTTCCAGGGACAAAAATCCAGTGTGAAGTGACTATGGATGAATATTTCCTCAATTGGCGACTAAAGCCAAATGGGTCGAAAACAGTTGTGACAGCTTTCCATCTCACTAACTCTCAGGCAAACTCAAAACTCTGTGTTCAGTTTGATGGAAAAAATATTTACCATGACCCCCATCCCCGCTATCTTGGAGTAACTTTGGACAGGAGCCTGAACTACCGGCAACACATGGAAACAGTGGGCAAAAAAACCAGGACAAGACTAAACTTAGTCAGTAAGCTAGCTAAAGCTGGGGATGCGACGCCAACACACTCAGAACGGCATCCATTGCTCTGGTTTTCTCTGCAGCTGAATACTGTGCTCCAGTATGGGCTAGAAGCGCCCACACTTCCATGGTCGGCGTTCAGCTTAATGCCACAACGAGAACCATCAGCGGACTCATCACTTGCAAATATAATCCCGCCAAATATCAGGCGAGAGATTGCAACACTAAGGGAGTACAAGAAGGCGCTGCAAAAAAGCGCAATACCTTTCCACGATGAAGTCGTCTCTCACCAGGCATGCGGCTTGAAGTCCCGAAAACCCTTCTGGACAGAAGGAGAAAGACTCCTCCAATCATCTCTCACCCCAGAAGATAGGTGAAAGCTTGAGTGGCAATTGGCCAATGTGAAAAATGCCCATCTCGTATAAGATCCCACTGAGAGACAGCCTGGGTTCTCATTGCCTCGCAAACTCTGGTCCGCCATCAATAGCCGTTGTGCCCATATGATGTATAAATGGGGCCTTAAAGAGTCGGAGATGTGTGAATGCGGTGAGGTGCAGACCACCGAACATGTAGTCAACGAATGCCCGCTCCATTCATTCATTCCCCGGAGGGATTAATGAGGTCCACAGAGCAACGCCTGAGGCCCTAGACTGGCTCGCAGACCTAGATGTCCCCATCTGACCCCCCCACCACACGAAAGAAGAAGAAGAAAGTGTAATTTAATTAAATTTGAAATAAACATACACCGAAGTGATTGTTTGAAAATCAATTAAGACATTTTCAAACGTTTTACCTTTTCCTTACATATTTATTTCACCAAAAATGTTTATATTCGTATGTTTCTTTATTATTTATCTTATAAGTATAATTTAATTATAGTATTTAACAATTTTATTTTAATTCTTCTCAAGCAAAATGATCGGAAAAGCTTCAATTACATATTTGAAAAAGCATTCATAATGGAAACCGATTCTTAACAAAGATAATCTAAATAGTGACTCCACAATAAGCTTCGCCTTAAAATAAAAACATACAGAACAACTTTTCCTAACCTCCCGCATAGAATTTACGGATCAATCATTATTGTTCTTACAGATTACAAAGTGTGTATTTTTGAGGGCTCGATCATAAATATTATCTTTCGAAATTTTATATTCAAATTGAATTTTTCATTATTTATTTATTCTTCATCATAAATAAAAGCCGGTAAACTGCCAAAGCCATTTATTAGCAGTGAAAGAAATGCAAAAATTTTCCTAAAATATTATTTTAAAAATCTGCTAATGAGAAAATGTTTTGATCATGCTGAAATAGTCTGTGTAAAACCTTGTAAAACTTGATTTTCTCGTAAATTGGGGTTAGTTATTGTTACTTTTTGGTGGTCTTTGCCATCTTTGATTTAGAATGTAAGAGAACTGGTATAAACAGAACATTAAAAATGTGGTGTTAAAACGGTATCAGTTGTAAGCTACTACACGTAATAATCCATGGTACATGGTCCAAGGAAAATACTGTTTTCACAGCGTCTTTTTGACATCGTGATTCAATAAACTTTATCTGTCATCTCTAAAGCACTTGTTCAGCTTCCAATGATGGTGGTAGAAACAGCCAATACAAAACATCCATAGTAAATTGAGTAGATGATTAAAGTGTGTGTTGCCACGTGCAGGTGGTAAAGGTCTAGGAGCTCCGCACGAGATCCCACCGGCCGCGAAGCAGCCGGAGGGCGGGGAGGGCGAAGGCGAGGGCGAGGAGGACTCCGAGGACAAGGGCGGAGCGGTGCCGGGCGTGGGCGGCCAGCCCAACAAGGAGGATACCAACGACGTCTTCATCATGAACACCAAGAACGAGGACCGAGCGACGAGCTTCTTCGCCCAACCGGGCATTCTTGCCGGTAATATTATCATCTAAGTTCTATTTACAGTGTGAACATTTCAACCTAACATTTCTTCTTCCGTCATCATCCAGATACCGCACACGAATTCCCTGGCCTCCTACCAAAACAAAAAATACACTTTCCCAAAATCATCAAATTTAAAATGTACACTTTCCCAATATCATCAAATTTAAAATGTACGCTTTCCCAATATCATCAAATTTAAAATATACGCTTTCCCAATATCATCAAAAAAATGAATCACACGAATGAAAATACACAGATGGCGATTTACCTATGCAAAAAAAAAAACATTGCCAAAAATGCATGTTTCATTTTATTTTGTGAAGTTCAGGCACAAATATTAAAATGTTTTCCTATTATAATCTAAAGAACTTAATTTGCCATGTTATATAATAAAACCATACCCTAAAAAGGATACAAAAGTAGAATATATTTTGCACAATAACATTTTAATAGGACTCATACTTTTTCAAGGCTTATAAAATGACATTCCAAAAAATGGTTGAGCCATTTATTGCTTGCAGTATTTAATTAAAGCATCCAATATTTCTAAGCAATCAAATTTTCAAATCAAATACAAGTAATTTTGCATTACTTCACTGCAATATATTTTTTTTAATTTAGCACTTACGCATTTTTTGGTCCTGAAAAAGCTGAAATAAATAAAACTCAACATTCACGAAGCAAAGCAAAAAACTCAAAGCTTCAATCGTTGAGCCATTGGACACCGGTTAAATACAATTCTGCAATATATATAACTCTGAAGTTGTGAGTATTGCAAGAATGGGAGACGCCAAGCATATTTTTTAATTTTATTTTAAATCTTTAACTTCTCTTAAGGTCAATTGTTTTTTCAATAATAAATATTCATTTATTAAGTGGTTTTAAAACTTTATTGAAAATATAATAATTTAGCCCTTTCGTGCTTCTCTAGCATTATGTGCTCCCGGTATATTTTGTACTAATTTACATCTACCAGGTGAAATATAAAAATTTTTAATTTACACTTCAGCATTGTTTTAACTTTTTAAGCTCTTGTGCTTCTGGTAGATAGTTAATTTAGTGGTTAGATACTTCTCCAGCATTATGTGCTCCCAGTATATTTTGTACCAAGTAAAATTTATGTTTTTTTAATTTACACTTCAGCGTTGTTTTAACTTTTTGAGGTCTTATGTTTGTGGTAGATATTTAGTTAACCACCCATAGTGGTTAGTTACATCTCCACTATTATGTGCTCTTGGTATATTTGGAACTAATTTAGTGTTGTGTGTTGCAGCGGTGATATGCGGGGCGGTGGTGGGGCTGCTGTGCGCCATTCTGGTGGTGATGTTCATCGTGTACCGCATGCGCAAGAAGGACGAAGGCTCGTACCCACTGGACGAGCCCAAGCGCTCGCCTACGGCCAACAGCTACGCCAAGGGGGGCCACAACAACCGGGAGTTCTACGCCTGAGACGACTCGGCACTACCCTCGGGACACTTCTAATCTCACAATATTCGCTGAGGCCGTATTATAATATAAAGCAATGACCGAACTCTCGACATTTTCAATCGAGCGAATAATTGATTGCGAGAACCAAAGATACAGAAATGAGAAATGAATATTTATGTGTCCATGTGCCATCATGTTGGAGCCAACTCTGGACTTATCCGGGGCGGTGCTACGCTATAATGAATATAAGACTTGATAAATAAAATATTGTAAAGTTTCAGTGAATTCTCAGTTGTTAGTAAAGTTGACATCTTCCAAGTGGTAATTATTACAAGTTTTACGGAGTAAGTAGCTGTTTTCATTTTCTTTTCTCATTTTCGAAATTCCGAAAGTATCTTTTTATGTTGACACGACCAATTAGTGAAACAAATTGATTTTGTAAGGGTAACGAGTCTCCCGAGACTTCACGTCATATCTATCCGCGTAGAGTTTACGAGCCCCACTTGTTTCATATCTCTTTTATTCCTTTATTTTATCTTCTTTTTTTTCTTTATTTTTACTCCAAAAATATAAATTTATTTATTTCAAAATAAGTAAGTATACCTACTTAACGTTAAGTTCTAATATTAAGGAATAAATAAAATGGGAAGGCGTCGGTGGAGTAATGGTAAGAATATTTCATACTACATTCTTGTATATTATTAGACCATGAAAATATTTCCTTTAAAACTTTTACAATAATATTATAACATTTTGGAATGGAAATAACAAACATTCCAAGCTTATTTAATTCTCTGGTAATAATATTATCAACCTTAATCTTACCACTACATACTCCTCCCTCTGATTCGATATCAGATCCTCCGTCATCTGCACATTCCCGCCCTGCCCATATCTAGATATGCTACCATAACAAGGTAACCCCACCACATGCGACCATACGAACATATAGCAATCCCTCTGCGTCATTCCCCACTTGTCTGGAAACAACAAGTGTTGGGAAGATGTACCCGAGGGATTGCCTATTAATCCTAGCTAACTCTGTATAATTATTTCTCCTAGGTAACTCTTAAATTATGTATGATAAATTGATGTGTGCATGTTTCGTCCATTTCATTATATTGTAAGATCCACCACAAATTTTCTGTTATTTTGCCATTTGAAAAAATGTGACCTATATAATTATAACAAAATCAATAAAGGATTCTTTAGTTTTTGGGAATTTGAAAAAGCAGGTTTTTTTTATGTTTCATTTCTGTTAAAACAAACAACACTAGTTTGCTGTCAAAATATTAAGTAAAATAAAGTGCATTTCACGTTTACTATAAATATTTGGTAGAAGATGTCTGCGCATTATTTTGGCAGCAAGATATTGTGTAATTTAGATGTTTTTAAAGATAAAACAGTTAATGCTGTAGAATAGATGATTAGAGTTTACTGTAATTGCCGATTCTGTAAATAAATACTCCTTTACACCTATTTTGTTTTTCTTCTGTCCTATTTCCCCAGTGTCATATTCCCTCAGTGTCATATTCCCTCAGTGTCATATTCCCTCAGTGTCTGCCCTGAAAATAATTATGTAAGAATTGTTTGATTGTGATACAAATCTTTGGATAGTTCAGAGAGTGGAGTAAGAAATGCCTGAACTTTTATAAAATTTTTTAATATTTCTCATAACCGTAAAAAAATAATATATAAGTAATAATTTCATCTTTACAAACAATTTTCAATTATCTTACTAACAAATAATTTCATTAGCACTACCCCAATATACATACAGGTAGGTTATCGACACATAAACAAACATTAACCTAACGTAGTAGTTGTTCATATAGGCACACTTTCGCTGTCAAAATAGTAATAACAATAATATAATAATATCACTGAGTAAATATGTAAAACATAACATAATAATAAAAATATATTCATAAAATATACAGTGTTACCCAAAGGAAATGCAACAAGCGGGACCGCAGTGACGTTTATTTCAAATTTTATAGATTTTCCATAAAAAAAATTTCAAGTTAAATTATTTTTATTCAAAGTTTTACTTTTTGTATAAAAAAAAAACAACAAAATAGCACTTAAAAATCTCTAAAATCGTTTGTAACTCCAATTTGTTATGACAACTCAATAGCAAAAAGTAAGCAGGGGCCAGGGTAAGAGAAGGGACTGTTGTACTGTTAAGGTAGACAAAGAAATTATTAGACGTCAACGCTGTGAACATCCAATATGTAATATACATAATAGAATTGAAATAATTCATTATTAGGATTTTGTTATTATAGAAAGGCTAACCTAATCGGCCACTTCTATCTTGTCTTTACGCCTGCCTATGCAACGTTTTCTTTATGCTGCACAGCACCAAAATTTGTCTGTACTTGCCTGGGATAGTATTTCTTGTCATCATTTAATGATACGTATAGATATAATATTTTTAGTTTAAAAACACTAGATAAAATAAAGAAAACGACGGTGCATTATCATTTTCACAACATGTATATCTAAATCTATACATATTTATCGGACTTTCTTCCCATCTGCAGTGGATCTTCGAGAAGTGGCCTTAGGCTTGAAAAAATGTCACAGCCAACCCACTGTTAACATAAGTATATTTGTACACTGGCATAAATCAGGTAAAAATGGTTGTGTAGTACAATGTAGCAACAAAGACAGATTGGTTTTCTAGAGCTGTGATTGCATTAAAGGCTTCAGGTATTTGTGGAAGGAGTCATTAACAGGTTCGGCATTCAGGGGACTCTTCAGCGCATCCTCCATCAGCCTCTCGTATACTTGCCCATCGTAAGATCCCAGAGTGGATGACAGAACCTTTAACATAAATAAAAAAGTTTTCAAGATTGTATTTTAAAAGGAAAATAGACATTAGGACTGAATATTTAAACTCAAGAAGATTTATATATATTTGAAGGTGGTCCAGTGAGTGGGTCGTCCGTCTACCATTCAGGCATTTTGAACTCCATACTTATAGAGGGTACCAAATTACAGTTTTTTCACAACAAATTACGCTTAGTGAAAATATCTATAACTTATTATTAAAAACATTGTCAAGCAATGACAACTTATTTTTTAAGATGTTGTCAAAGAATGAAATTTAAGGTTATTTTAAATGGAGGTGATAAAAAGTGCAGACTTGTAACTGTAACAAGTTACGTATAGGGAAAAGTACAAAACACATATTATATTAAATTACCCGGTCACAAATGTCAAAGCCATCGACAACACCAACCGCATTGGGACGAATCTTGGCAAGAAGGTCTTCCAACCACTGCTGCAGGTTATCCAAGTCTTTCTCTGAGATGGAAGTGAACTGAAAATTTAATAAGTTTAAATAAGCGACAATTGAGCCAAGTCAATTTGTAAATACTCTGGGTTGATCTCTTGCACATATTCAGGGTATTGCCTATGAATGACACACATATTTATACATGGAGCCCATTTCGTGTGGCCTGCGAGCCTTTTCGTACTATCCATTTCGTTAAAAAAAACCATCAAAAAATTTAATTTAATTTGCATTAAAGAATATTCAACAGTGTCTGTTCGGTTTGGCAAAAGGGTTTAGCTGAAAGCCAGTCTTCAAATTGTGAATCAGCCGCTCAAAATAATAAGATTTTTCTTACATAATCTTAAAAAGACAAAATTTCATGGTTCGACCTTTTAAGTACAGAAAATTTTTTAAATGCAAGGGTTAATTTAGGGAGATTATTTACCCGCAACAGATCTCCAGAGCACTTGAGAGCCCAGTACACAGCGTAGAGCTCTACAAAAGACATCAGCACTTCCTTCAGAGATGGGGATGCCTTGGCGGCCATTATGTGCATCTGTTCGCTGAACTTCTCGATCACTAAACTTCTGCAATGAGTCTGGAAAATAAAGATAATACATACAAAACATTAGTATTTAATTTGATAGACGTCAGGTTAGACAGAGTTTGTAAGGCAAATTTTTGATGAATGGTTGGTAATATTTACCTCAGCAGCTGCAACAAGCTGGATGGATGTCTGATTCCAAGCATCTTCATGGCTTATTCCACTCTCTACCCGTTTGGCAATGATTCTGGCACTTGATGCAATCTTCCTGTAAAATAATAATTCTTAAATTAAATATAAATATATCTTACATAGAAACTCCGCTGTAATTTTTCTCTATATGCTGATGACCTCAAATTGTATAAAGCAATTAAATCTATGGACGATTGTGAACTCTTACAACAAGACCTTAACACAAAATCTACCTGGTGTGTTGACAATGAAATGGAACTAAATATACCTAAGTGCAAAGTTATAAATTTCACCAAGAACACCAACAAAACTCTATATTCATACAGCATATGTGGTCACAATCTGGATACAGTTGAGTCGATAAAAGACTTAGGAATTATATTTGACAACAAACTAACGTTCAACCAACACATTGAATACATTGTGAGTAAGTCAAATAAATTACTTGGTTTCATTGTAAGATCAACCAAACTGTTTAAAAATTTTAATAGCCTAATAATTCTCTTTAATTCATTAATCCGTAGTGTTCTTGAGTACGGGTCAACAGTCTGGAATCCACACTATATTTCACAGGTATCTAGGACTTGAATCAGTCCAAAGGAAATTTACACAGATTTTGTCTTACCGGTCAGGTGTCTACCATCTTCTAGACGGGTATGAACAAAGACTAAGGCCCTCCGTTCATGGAGATACTTACAAACTACGTGATTGTGACACAACCACAAGTACCCTGCAGATGTACTACTTTTTAAAGCTGGTTTCCGTACACGGCACTACCCGAATTATACTGAACTTGATCATTTTTCACGTGCAGCAGTGGAGTTAACACGATGTCGAACGATGTCAAATGACTTTTTTCCAACATTAATCTATGCCTTCTTCACTAAATCCTTTCTTGCGTATTCTGGTAATGTAAAGTTATGTAAACACGCATTTTTATTCACTTCCAGAACAAATCTAACATTACTTTCATGTTCAGACGCCATTTCTGTCAAACGTCAAACGAAAGTAGCAGACACGAATGCTACAACGCGTAGCGCGCTACCAGCACCGTCGTTAGCGCGCTACCGACTTCAACCTGACATCCGTCGCGCAGCGCCGTGTACGAACACCAGCAAAATTGTATGGCGGGTACCCACGAGCGGTGTGCGTGCTACGCGCATCAGGCTCGAATAGTTTGTAAGTAGCTCCATGTACGGAGGCGCTTACACATTTCAATTTAGAGAGTCTAGTTAAAAGACGTAATATAAATGACCTCTTAATGTTTTATAAAATTGTTAACAACCTAGTAGTTAGTAACTTAATCAATGAAATCAATTTATACGCCAGGCCCAAATCTACCAGAAAATTTGACATATTTTGGACCGAAATTTTTAACAATAATACGGGATACTTTAATCCCATATCTAGAATGTCACGATCTTACAATGATCTCACTAAATCACACTCTATAATAGATATTTTTGTGAATAATTTTACTTGTTTTAAGAAATATCTCCATGATTTGTGCAACTAAAAAAAAAACAAAAATAAATAAAAAAAGAATGTTGTTTTATTATTTTTAATAAACATTTTAAATATTATGTAGCTATCATGTCTTTCAAATTTTCTATTTAAGTTTCTAAATTATGTAAAAAATACTTACATTGTTTTTCATGTGTCTGTGAATATGCTAATGTTATTACTGTAGACACATTAGTCTAGGGATATTCATATTTGTATCTTAATTTGTTATACATTAACCAAAATAATGCTCTGTAAATATCCTGTTTGTGTCTCAAATAAATAAATCCATGCTCGTGTGTTAAACAGAATATTAAAATTGAACCAGGTAATTAAGTATGAGCAACTAACCCCGCCGCCATGACTTGGAAGCCTTCGATGATGCCTTGCAGCGTGGTGCTCCAAGGTGCGTACTTCTTCTTCAGGGCCTTGGTGAAGTAGCTGACAGTGGGGGTCATCACGGAGCCACTCTGGGCCTGGTGCCAGGCTTTTATTAGGTACCTGGCAAAATAAATAAGTGGTATTAAGTAGTATATTAAATAATACAGCATCATTCCATTTGTACAACGGAGCGAAGGACAGCAAAAAGCTGGCATGTTTATACTCAACTGTAACCCAATTAATTCATTCAAACTAGATTTATTATGAAAGAGTCAAAACTGACAGATGATGATGGCACCTTGCTCTAGAGACTTGGAGATAAAGTATTGGTAATCATCTGGGAATGGACTTAATAAGTCAGTCAGACTCATACTTCGTATATTTGTCTGGTAATGTTATTTTATTGTGAAAACAAACTTATGGGTCTATGTGGTTAATAACACCAGATGAGAGATTTAATACTGAGAAAGAATAGGACTTAATATCTCCAGAGAATATATTTAACTTCAGGGAACAACAATCAATCAGATTGAGTGACATCACAACATTACCTCGCAGTCTGCAGCAGCATAACGGTGTTCTCCCCCTCGTAGGTGCAGGCGGCAGTGACCAGCCCGTACATGGCGGGCAGGTTGCTGCTGGCCATGTAGCCGTGCCCCCCGCATGCCAGGCGACATGCCTCCACTCCCTGCGCTATGTCTGCCGTGCTCACGGCCTTCAGGCAGCATGCCAGTGCGTGCAACTGTTAGAATAATTACCTTAGCGTTAGGAAGTTACAAACCAATATATAATAAAATAAGAAAGAAGAAAAAATCCTGAAAATGTAGAGCAGTAACGAGTCATGAAGACAAAACACCAGATTTTAGAATTTAATCTCCAGATGAAATTAAATAGTAAATTGTTTATTTCTGTTTGTGTCTTACATACATTTATAAGAAAATTTTCTTAAATTTCAACTGAGCTTATGGGAATTGCATATTTTCATGTCAAGGTGTAATTACTATACAACTAGGTAACAAAGTGTATCCTCTATTTGGTACAATATACTCAGATTACACATAAGCACCACCATTATAATGAATTAACAAAAAGCTGATATTTTCTGGGTCACTGGTAGGATTTAAATGATATAAAGTCATATTAATGTACCAGGCCGTTATGCCTCCCGGTACTATTTTATAGCAGAATATGTAAAATATGTATAGTCAAGTGTAAATAATATTTGATTTATGGTGAGCATTCCAATATTGCTTTCCTCATTATCTCGATACTTAGTATTTGGAGAAGTCTGACTAATCAACTGGGTGATAGAATTCCGAAATCAGCATTTTAGAGTTACATTGCCAATCGCAAGTTTTATCGCGATATGATTGCGTTTTTTTATCACAGGAAAAGAATGACGGGAAAAAGCCCTACTTCTAATGTGGCGATCTGCTCCTCCATCCATGAAAAAAGTATCACATAAAATCTATATGAATGCGAATTTGCGAGAAGTTCAATAATTGCTGTGATCACTTTTGATCAAGCTTGACAAAATTTTGATTTATAATGTGATTTTTTATTTTTTTATTTTCTAGTCTAGAAAAAAAAACCAAAAATTAATTGCTTCTAAAGAAAAATTACTGAAACCCTGGCAGAGTTTTATTTTCTAAAGCCTGTTTGAAAATCAGTAGGTGATGAAACCAAAATATCGTTAAATGTCAAAAATCTGGTGTTTCAAAGTATAGATAATATTTAAGTATAAATAATATTTTGAATTGGCATCGTAGGTAGGCAGGTTTTTAATCATCACTTCTTTTTTCTAATTCACAAGTAGGGCTTTGTAAGGAAGAAGAGGGACAATGGAGAAGACAATATTTCGAACAGGACCTTGGGAAATGGATTAGTCCTAGTAAACATGGTATATGAAGTGTTGATGGAACAAACCTCGGGCAGTCTGTCGAGATCTCCAGAATCCATTTCAGAGGACACGTTATTGTAATGCTCCCACAGCCAGGTGGCCGTCAGCTTGTAGGCGTAGCAGGCTGCGATATTGGGGAACAGCTTGTACTGCTGGGTTACATAGTCCATTATCTGCGGCTCCGGCTCACTGGGAACATCATCATTAAGCAATTTAATAACAAACAATTAATCGATTTATCAAGCAAAATTCAAAGTTTAATGTTTCCAAGTATGGTGGGTAAGAACTGGTAGCATGCATTGTTCTATGACCAAAGATAGGCTGTGGGTAGTTTTCAAGTTCAGATATGAATTGTGCATTGAATATTTCTGTTACGGCCAACTGAATAAAATGAGCTTAACAAGTTCCTTAAGTATGGCAGAAGACCTTATTTGTCCCAGCTCACATACGTCTTTTATAAATCGCTGGAACTCCCTAACTATCAGAGTAAGAAATATGTTCTAAACGGCGTTAGAAAGGTAAAACACCATGTCAAAGTGTCCATGTCACCATGCTTTATAGTCAAATCTAAAAAAAAACCACCAAAAAAGTAAAATTTACACCTTTATGAAACCAAAGTTTTTAAAGAAACTGAGAATTTTTTATCAATATTTTCATATAAAAAGACAAAAAAAGTGAGGTGACAATAACCTTTATAATATATTTTTCTAATAAAATATGTTTGTGTTTTTATTTTTTTTCGTTATGGTTAATTTTAGTTAGAAAAAACGTGAAGTGAATTGAAAGCATATTTTATAACCTTTCAAAAACCGTTTCTAGTTTTGGGATATGTTCAGAAATATTCCATTTATTTGCATTTTAATGTAAAGCAGAAACACAGCATCCCCAAAGATGACATAGGCCCCGAGGGATTTTTTTTCCTCAGGGCCTTTGTCATCTTTGGGGATGCTATGTAAAAAAATCATTATTTAGAAAAGAATATTTACTCCGGTTTAGGTTGGGACTGCCTCCTGACAGCGGAGAACCTGGTTGCTATGGTGACGGCCTTAGACAAGTAGTCGGCCATGTCCTGTACGAGGACGACACGCACAAACATCATGGTGCCATACGTCAGCTTCGAGCTCGGGGACTTCACAAATGTTCCATCCTGTAAACAAAAACATGTATATAAATACGGTTCCTCAACAAAACACAACAATAAAAGTGAAGCAAAAACAAACTTAACCTAACCTATTCTTTTATCATGTTCTGTTTTATCCAGTTATCTATAAATACAACGAATGCATGTGCCCATTCAACTAACTAAACCCTTTTGCGGTTTTTGAATTTTAACAAGAATTTTATCATTAAGAATTTTTGGTGTTGTTTTTTTTAGTTCTTCAATAATATATTAATAAAATATTAAATCGAATCCAAAGTTGGAATCATTTAGGTAAAAATTTTAAAAAATCTTTAACTATGATGTTTAATGTCTTTTAACCCCCCAGGCCAGCAAAACGGAAATATTTTGTGCTTCTGACAAAATATTTCCATTTAGCAATAAAATTCAAATAAATGGAATATTTCTGAATGTATCCGAAAACTAAAAACTGTTTTGGAAAGGTGACGAAATACGCTATCGAAATTTATAATTCTAAATAAACATATAATTTTTGAAATATAAAAATTGCGCATGCAAATTTAAAAAAGTTTTATAAAAAGGCTCACCTTAGGGGCCATCCATAAATTACGTCACACAAATTTCATGAATTTTTGACCCCCCCCCATCCCTGTCACACATCGTCACATTTGTGAGACCCCCTTCCCCCTAGTGTGACATCACATATTTTGCAATTTTACATCAATTTTTTTTTTGCTTTTTAATAATTTAGATTTTTACATGTGATGTCACAGAACTGATGACCCCCCGTACCCTTGTCACACTTCTCTACTCCCCCCCTTAATGTGTGACGTAATTTATGGATGGCCCCTTACGTTTTTTCTAACTAATGAAAAAATAAAAATGTGTACATAATTTATTAGGCCAATGTATCCTAAACTTTACGCAGGTGGAAGGGGAACTCGGGAGGGAGGAGGGAGGGGAGTAGGGAGAGGGAAGGCCGAGGGAACGCGAAAGGGAATGCGTGAGGGGAAGGGGACGGGAGGGGAGGGGAGTAGGGGGAGGGGAGTAGGGAGAGGGAAGGCGGAGGGAACGCGAGAGCGAATGCGAGAGGGGAAGGGGAGTAGGAGGGAGGGGAGGTGGAAGGGGAACGGGACGAATGGGAAAGGACACGCAGGGAGAAAAAATTTCTTTATTTATTCAATTTATTTTGTAGCAACACATGCCGGGAACTCGCTAGGAATTAATAAAAAATTCTCAAAGTTTTATAATTTGTTTTCAAATCGCGGTTGGAAACTTTGGATTTATAATAACGTACGTTTTAATTATTTGCGGTAAACTTTTTGATTTAAATATAAAGCGTGGTATTTTCTCTTTCTAACACCGTTTATATCAGAGGTTCCCAAACTTTTTTTCTCGTAGACCATTTTCAAAATTTTACCCCCTGCTGCTACATTTCTACCATATACTATATAGTAAAATAAAAAGAAAAATCGTATTTTACATAGTTTTAAAAAAGGAATTTAATTCTAAATAAACAGGTTTCTGGTCCATATGCTGGCCTAAATGAAAAAAAAATTTTCAAGCCCGTCGACCAAAAAAAAGCAAAAAAATTAGAAAAATTATTTTTTCGCGCTATCGGTTAAGATTGCAAGAGAACCGTAGCTCCTAAAAAAATTTTGCCAAAAATCTGAAAATTAGAATCTTAAAATGCTTTTTTTAAAGTCTCAATACGATCATTTTTCACCGAAATACAGCCTGTCAAAAATCACCGCAAAATTTGGAATTTTTTTGAGTAGTGTATTATCTGTCTACATTAAGTGGGGGGTAGGGTTTTAAAATCCATTTTTAACATCATTTTTTTTCTAAATGTACAACATGTCGAGAGTGTTGTGTCAAAATTTCAAGTAAATTTGAGCAAAACTAACGAAGATACAGCGTTTCAAGCGACCGGTCCTCTTGCTCAATTCAAGTATATTTCAAGTATAAAAAAACTTTAAATCGATTTTCTTGCAAATTTTTTTAAAAAGTTCGTGAACATCATAACTCAAAATCTACTTGACCGATCCTTTTGAAATTTCGTGCACTATTTGTTCACATAAATCAACAGGTAGTGACGAAGAGTTTTTTTTTACTATTTTTTTTTCCATTTTATAATAAAGTTTTTATTGAAAATTTTTGCAAAAATCACATTTTTGACTTCAACATGCTGCAAAAAAAAAGAATTAAAAAAAAATAAAAAACGCTTCGTCACTACCTAGAAAAACATATCACCTTTTCAAAACATTTTGCTTTTTTTGTTTAAAATTATTTGTTAACGAGTTACGATGTTCACCGCATTTTCGGGGTTCCTCGGGAGATTCGCTCTCACGGACTTATTTATTGATATTTTTTATAAAAAATTTTTTTTAAAGGTACTTCAGATGTCATACTATAACATGTATATAAAATAAATAAACCAACATTATTCATATCTCCAAAAAAAAAATCATGAAAACATGCTTTTTTTTAGTCTTTAAAACCCAACCCCCCCCTTAACACATTGTGATCGGGCAGTTTTCGGCCGCGTATCGTGCTGGTAACGGGTGATTTTTCGCGTAATTTCGCGCTAACGTAGACCTCTAGAAAAATTGCGATAACTTCAAAAATATTTGTTTGATTTCAATAATTCTTTTTGCAAATTATTTATTTTATTTCATTTTATTTTATTATATTTAGAAATGTATTCTTTATCGTTAAACTAGTGCAGAATTTCACATAAAGCAGGAAAGTTATGAAAAAATTAATATTTACACTACCTCGGTACCTACCGTACACCCCATCTATTGTTCTCAAAAGGTTTTTACCTGCATGGCTACAACGCTACAGAGGCTATATAGCGAAAACTCAAGTATATTGGAACCCGCATTTTAACGTGACCCGCGCTCCACTAACAATCTATCAAAAACGTATAAATACGTGTTCCGCTCTCTAGCATTAATTTGCTAAACACGTATTAATACGTGATCAGATTACAATGTGTTAACAGGTAAGCCAAGCCAACATTTTTGTTCTTTACTATAGAAACCAGATACATTTTCGTGGACCCCCCCCCCCACTTACAACCTTTGAACCCCATTTTTTTATCACGCCAACGACCCCGAGGGGTCCACCTGGACCACTTTAGGAATCACTGGTTTAGATCAAATTTCTAATGATGATAGTAAGGGAGACAACGATTTCTATGAGACTTATATGAGTTGTTCCGAAAACCGAACAAATAGATCTGACGGGTTAAAATACTTTTAAATATGTCGTGGACCCATCTCCTTTAGTTGCCGAAAAAAAGAAAAAAAAAGTTCAAAAATAAAAATAAAAAAGTTTTTTTGAGTTCTCTATGTGATGAAGATTCATTTTCCGTGCCACTTGTTAATGGACATCACATATATACGAGTCACAAAGGTCTGTATTTACATAAAGAATTTATAACCCTGGAATGGCATCACAAATAAAACCTGTTAATAAAACTACTTTATAATTAGTATTTTTAAGGTCAAGTTCAGAATACTTTAGCCATTTATTGAATTAACCGTGTATATAATACTGAACTTTAGCATTTTATTCATTGCCTGTAGCAATTTTTTATACCATTTGGAGTGTAGATGTCAAGTAAATGGAAAAAAAATACTCTGTCTTTGGTGGCAATCTTACGCAGAAATCTGTTTTCTGAAATAGCAAAAATGGTACAATTCAAGGTAATGCAATAAGTACATATTCTTCTGTTCGGAATTTGTAGGTCAACTAATTTCAGCTCGGTAATAAATTTCCACCAAAACCAATAGATAATAAAGCTTTAAAATATTAGTTGAACTGATAAAAAATAAGTTAAGACATTATGTGGTTGGTTTCAAGTTTCAATTTTTTTTTTAGCTTGACATTAAAATTTCCCTCAGGGCCCATATCTTTTTAGAGGATGTTTCATGGAGAGTCTTTTTAAGAAAATGAGAGAGAGTTAGTTCTGGGAAAGAAAAGGTGTGAGGGGTGGGTGGGAATCTGGAGGTCAGTGTGTCCACAGGAATTACGGACATGTGAATCCACCCTTCCGACTATGGTGCAAGGCAAAGGGTTGAGAGAGTCAAGAGGCCTCTCCTAATCCGGCCCGCCACGCAGTTAGTGGACAGACACAACCGCCGCCGAGACCTAGACAAACCTCACCCCATGAACCCGGGCATCCCTGCTAAGTCACCAAACGTAGCGAATCACTTGGGGTGATGTAAAATTTTTAAAAAAGGTTCTTGAAACTCGGGCAAAGGCAGGTAACAACTATCAGTGGTAATGCACATAAGCACTAAGGCTGGGTTGTTTAAAAAAATTTGAACAATTCATCAAATTTTTTAATTTAATTTTGTGAGAATTCTATTATTAGTTCTGTGATTATTTCAGTTTTATAAAGCAACTGGCTTATAGTGATATAACAACAGAACACAAATAGAAATTACACAGAAGGTGAAAATTAACTTAACTTAAAGTACGTAACACAAAGTAATATATCGCCATGGACATCAAGGCATCAAGGTGTAAAGATTTAAGGAAAATAAACTCTGTGTAAACACATCCATGTATTTATTATTATTTATTATTTTAACTTTATGAGTATAACCTCAAACTGTAATATTTAATTAAATGAGCGAAAATCTGGAAACAGAAAAATCAGAAAAAGATATTGGCACCTCTGGGATCGAGTCCCAGAGGTGCCAATATCTTTTTCTGATTTTTCTGTTTCCAGATTTTCGATTGAGTTTCGCTCATAATGTCTTCATTTAATTAAATATTACATGTATTTATTGTTGGCTTGCTGTGAAAAGTCACCCAACAACTTTTTGTGTGGCTACTTTTGATATTTCAAGGCATTCTTTCAATGAGAATCTTCTATTACTATTTTATTATTTAACACCTTTACTCGCAGTGAGAATGGAATTTGCACCTCTGCAAATTCTCCGATTCTGAATACTTATTACACACATACAATCACAACGGAATTGTATATTTAACATAATATTATTATTTGTATAAGAATACAATATACATATATGTAATTACCACCAGTTAAGGTACATATTAAGTCTATGCGCACTTTAACACGTATTATGTATAAATAAAATTGATAAACAATGAGATACAGAAATAATAAGACTAAAGGTTAGATCATGATAAATCTTTAAGATTTATAATCAAGATAAATTCAATTTCACGTTATCTGTGTAAATGAATCAATCAAGAAAAGAGAGCCTATAAACTATAATCTGTCTCACCATGCCACGTAACTCACCCACAAAACACAAGAGCAAAAACGCATTATCAACTTCTTGTCCCAAAAATTAAATCAACCTTTGCCAAAAAGCATGAATCCTACCTCGCACCTTTCATTTTCAACACATTCCTAAAAGAAACCACTTTTTGCATGATTCAAAAAAACCTAAAAGGGTTTTATAAACATTTCAACACATGGTTACTACACAAAAAAAGGGAATGCATCACAAAGTTACTAATAATCCCATCTTAGTCTAATCCTGATTCTCTATTTACATATATGTGATATTTAAATTTATAGAGATTTATGCTTTCTTATTAATATTGCTTATGTTTTACGCATGTCTAGTTTATTAATACTTTATATTATTTTGTTGAAATGTTATTGTTTTTAGATGCTAGCTAAACTCTTGATTTTATGAAACAGTATACTGCATGCATGCGTATACGTTTGTGTATGTATGTTATGTTTGTGTGTATGTGTTTATATGATTAATATGTATTTATATGCTCATGTGTGTAATTATGTGTTCATGCACGCATATTTATGTACCCGTCTCAGAACAGACATCGTCTAGTGCGACGGGTTGCATACTTTTTTTTGTATAATATTGTTACTTTAATAAACGCCCGGGTTGCCGGCAATTAAAAAAAAAATAAAAATTTATGAAAAATTATAATATCTGTGCCGAGAGTATTTAAGAGTTATAATGATTATTTTGATCTGTTGATTTTTTTAATATGAATCGTATCTCATCACTAAAGCACTTATGAAATAACACAAAACTGTGCTATCATTCGAGATTCACGTTCTGATATACAAAAAGTACATAAGAATGTACAATTTCGCAAATTCCTAGCTGCCTTTCTGCTTGTGACAGCATTACACAAATGTTACTAATTTAATATTCTTGGTAAGTTTTTTAATGTTAATGTTTATCTTAGTTTGATAATTAAAGAACGCAATCTTAAAGATATCAAAAATCAAAATGAGTAAAGAATTTGATAAGTGGCGCTAGCCTGTATTTAGTAAAGGGACTCAAATAAAACGGTTCCATGACAAAATGATATAATCCCTCCACCATGAAAATGTTACCAAAACAGAACATCTAAGAAAAGTGATGAAATTTGACAAAATTTAAAAAAAAAGTATGTAACCTAACCTTAATTATTATTTTATCATGTTTCGTTTTATCCGGTTACCGATAAAAAAAATAACAAGGTTGTACTCAGCCTAACCTCGAGGACTTGAGCATTCTTCATCAGCATGCGGTCCCTCGGGATTCGGACATTCTCAAAGCCCAGGAAGCCGTTGTTAGTCCCGTTCATCCCGAGCTTGGAGCCGATCTCGCCGATCTTGATCCCGGGCAGCGGCACATGCGTCTCCTCATCTCGCAGCTGCACGACAAAGGGCTGGATGCCGTGGCACTCCCCGTTGGTGTACAGCTGGGCCACTACCACGGCATAGTTGGCTGTGTGACCCACTGGAAATAGAAAACAAATTGCTCATCAGGTAGTCTCTTAGGCTACGAGCGCATAGGCAAGCGGCTTGCTTAGCGCCTAGAGCCTAGCAAGTCACCTAGCGAGTAGCTTAGTAAAACAAACGTTCTAGAATGTTCGCGACCAGCCACACTGCATGCTCGGCGCCTAGCTAGTCGCTAGGTGACTCGCTAGGCGACAATCGAAGTAAACAAACGTGTTGGTTTTTTGTCACTAGGCGCGAAGAATTTTACAGGGAAAAAATGGATGAAATATTAATTGCATCAGTTTTTAAAAGAGAATCCCTGTGGAATTCAGCTAATGAACAGCAGAGAAACTATGGGAAGAGTTAGCAATCGAAGTAGAAAAAGATGGTGGTACTAAAAAGTGATTTTTTTATGATAAGCTTTGCTTATGCTTTTTCTAAGATGAGTATCCAAAAGAGTTAATTTTCCTTTAACTTTACTGAGAAGTAGATCAAATGTTTCTCTGGACATACGCAAATATTCGTCAAAATTATGCAATTGTTTATACGGAACATTAAACTCGCCATGACTTGACCGTGACTTATTTATGTCATGAACCCAACAGGGATAAGGCCGTGAAATGGTATATTTTAAAGATGAATTTTCTATGTAGCAGTTTTAGAGCTATTTTTGAAAGTGACATCTCATCAACGTGCCGACAAGCAAATGACCAAGGCACCTAGCGACCCACCACGCAAACCACCTTCAGTGCGGCCACCGTGTATCCTAGCAAGTAGCCAGAGTGCAAGCCACCAGGCTCTAGACGCTAAGCAAGCCGCCTGCCTATGCGGACGTAGCCATAAGGTTGTACTCAGCTATAAGTATTCTATAATTCTATAAGAAAACAAAATAGAACATTGAAGAGGAGTGAAGAAAAAAAAACAAACATATCTAATTATTTAATCATGTTCTGTTTTACACGGTTACCGTTTCGGGAATGTAAGAATTCGGTTGGCAGTTTTGCCTAAACGCAATCCGACTTGCAGAAACCCGATGTATTGGATTTACAAGTCGGATCATGTGGAGGGCCTAATAGTTAAATTGTATAGCTAAGTAGGTAACATAGTAATCTGAAAACAAAAAAAATATATAGACTTGAAAGATTTTTGAAAACTACCGTCAGCAAATTTTTATTCTCTGGATCTTTTAAAGTAAAGTCAAATATAAAGTCACTATATTATTTCATCTAAAAAGCAAATATTTGTGAGAAGTGATTATATCTGGATACTGTGCTTTAAAAAACTCGTCTTCACCATGTAATGTTAAATGTGAACAAAATTTTTAATAAAAAAACAACAGAAAATACCGTGTACTAATTGTGCAAAAACAATGTTTGAATTTAACACTCACATCCTCCAGGCCACCATTTGTAAGAAGTGAGAGTTGGGCTGTTCAGAACAAACTCCTTTGTTTTCACATCGTAAGTTGCCGTGGTCTCCAAACCTCGGATAAATGTGCCGTGGCCGAGCTCCGTCTGTAAAAAAAAACAATTTAAAAATAGTTTTATAATAAGAAGATACTAATTTACACATGAAATGTGACCAAAATTAAATAGTACTCATACTAAATTGTTTCCAGGCAGAGATAAAATAATTCTTAATTATCATCAATACTCATTATCAAAAGATTCCGAAGATCAAATCTCATTGTCTCCTACAATGAAATTTCACGTTATTTACAAATGTATCTAGAGCACGCTGAGGAAAGAACTTTTTGAATTTTTGGAAAATACCGAAGATATCGAGGGTTTAGAGTCAAAATGATGTATCAATAAAATTCTAATTTTACAGGACAGGCAAATTTCGGCAGAAATCATGACATAGTTAATATAGTGAAATGCAGTAAAATAACGCTTATGATTGGAATTAAATACATATAACAGTTCTAAAAGTCCCTGGAAAAACAAAGTGGACAAAATTTCTATTGAAATTTGCTTCTCACGTAAAATTTGAATTCTCTTGTTACATCACTCTGGCACCAAGCCCTCAATTAAGTCATTAAAATATTGATATTTTAGGAGAATCTCACCGGCCACCTGATAAGCGTGCGACGTCACGGTACATAAAATGACTGGTGTGGCATTGTGCGGTATGCCACTCGAATTGTGAATTACATGAATTGTGAGTTGTGACGTATTTTGAACAGCCATTTTACCCAAGTTCAATTTATAAGATATCAAAAAATTTAAATAAAATGGATATTAAAAGTAAATTGAAATTAGGGCTTTTAATCAACAAGTTACGATAAAATATTTCAATAAAATGTCATGGAAACATAATGAAATATAGAACAAGTGTCCTGGAATTAAATATAAATAATATTGATTTTAACGTAGAAATGATTTTGCTTACTTGTAGAATAAAAATGTGGATTTGGGTTGGAACTATTGTATTTCCTTTGATTTATTAATCTTTTTTATATTTTATTGTTTACTGACTTTTTGTTTGAATCATTCAAAAAAGACATGAAAAATAAATATTTTTTAGTACAATTTTCATTGCTATCTATAAAAAATAATAATGTATCTATTGTGAATATACATAAAAATACAATGTGCTATTGTTTGGGCGTTGTGAAAATATATGATAAATTACTGAAGTTACTTAGATAAGGATGATAATAAAAGGCAAAGATCAGAAAGAATTAATAATTGCTGATTGTTGCCATGTTTACACATTACATTAACATTTTATCTTGAAATACAGAATTTATGTCGCACAATTTCAAATCTGGTTATTAATTCGACATCTTATAAGGAGGGAGTCTGGTCCAGCCTCTGAATGCTTCAAAAATTTCCTATACATTTGGAGAATACATTCCCAAAGTTATAGCATCAAATTCGACCTTGAAATATAGTTAGGAGCGGTGCGGTAAGCAGGTAGAAGGGAAAACGGAGCGACCCGGTTACAAGCGAAAACTTTAAACGCATTTTGCTCAAAACCACGTTATTCAAGTTAGTTGGAATCGTAGCTCATCGAATTTTCACCCGATTCACTTCATTCAAAGTTTAAATTAAAGAAAATTAAATTTACATGCGGATGAATCTCGACTTATGAAAAATTATTGTTTTAGGACAAAATTATTGCAAAATTAAGGCCGATTTTTTTTGTCAATTTTCATTCATGCCATTTCGTCAATTTTCATTATTTGCCATTTTTGCAATCAACAACTTTTTTTGCAAACTGTAGTTCATGCGCATTCTACATTCATACTTTAATGAAATTTTTTTGAATTTCATGTTTCATGTGATTTCCAAAGATTCCAGGATTCCAACTAATTTGGTCAGACCATCCGCTTGCGACCGCTATATCTATATATATTATTTATACATAGATATAGCGGTATATAGTTTTCTAAATCTTAAAATGGGTATTCCAGCAATTTTGTTAAACTACAACACTATTTTAAACGATATAAATATGCTTAAATTATCAGACAGAACAATTTTCACTTAGTATTTTTATATAAAATTCTTAATGATTTAGTTGATAGTCCGATATTACTTGAATTGATAAGCTTCCGAATTCCACTTCGTAATACTAGAAGTCAGGATTTATTTCAGTGCAAAAATTCTGGGACTAACTACCATATGTATTCCTCTTTGCCCAGAATACTAATGGAGGGAAACAATTATACCAAGTCAGTGGACATCTTCAATTTATCTTTGAATAAATATAAAATATTGTTATTGAGGCAGTTCAGTTATGTACAATAAATATGTATTTTTCTAACTATGTTATATATGTAAAAGCCCCGAAAAAGGGCGTTTATTAATAAATAAATAAATATTATAAACTTTTCAACAGTGCTTTTTTGTTCAAATGTACCTTTACATGAAAAAAAGTTTCGTAAACGAAAATAAATTATATCATTGAAAAAGATACTCGGCTGGACCAGACTCCCTAATAAATTTTATTGTAAAAACAATGTCAAAATCATTATTTTCTAAAATATTATTTTTAAAAAAAATGTATAACTATCAAAAAAGTCACCGGGGTAATTTCAAGGTAGAATAGGACAAATTTGCCAAAAAATATATACATATTGTAAAATTTTCAAGTTTTGCTAGAAATATGCAAGGCGATCAGGGGTAAAGTTCTACAAGATAGTACAAGCGTAAATGATTAGGTAAATTAAATTTAATAATGTTATTATTAAGTTCTGCAAGTATTTTAGTTTTTATTATAGGGTCAGCTGTTTCGATAATAAAACTAAATTGCTTGCAGAAATGAATAATAACATTATTAAAGTTGATAAATGGCTAAATCTATAAAATTCTCATTGTTGGTTATTGTTTGTGACACAAAGACACAAATCAGACATAGATTTACGACTAGTTATTTAAGTTCGATCTTACACGACAGATTTTTAGAAGGGACGACTTTTTGTATAAATAAACAAGATAATTTCGAAAACAGTTATAAATCTTTTTCACTTGTAGCGTGTAGAATTCCCCCTGGAACGTTACCCCTTTTCACTTTGTATAATATTGGACAGATGGGTATGAAACAGAAAATTAGTTTTTAAGCCACCAGAGAGGCTCCATTTCAGAAATCAAAAGTGGAATCTAAAGTTTTATTAGCGCAAGCGATTCTGATTTTGTTCTTCACACAATTTTCAAAGCATAAAGGTTAATATTAGAATGCTTGCATGTTCTCCGGAGACCCATCAGCATTCGACTGGTTAAAGTGTTGAGCATATAAGAAAAAACAAAATTAACCATGGAAGAAATATTTAAAATATGAGCGGTTATGCATAGCCCATTAAATAAAACCTGTTTTTAAGTGACATTGTTTGTATAACCAAGGCCATATGGAGTATTATTTTGCTAGCAGAAGTATTAATCTATTAGATTAAAACCAGCGGTGTGTGGTAGTTTCATACACCTGTCCATCATACAATCATAATAAATGCAGATTGCAATACTAATTAAATCAACGACAATGCAATATGTTGCGGTTAAAATCAATTCTTTTGTAAATTAACCGACCTTTGAGTCAATTATAGCTGACCTAAGAATTTAAATTAGTCCAGAAAATAATAGTAAGTATGCATTATTCATGAAACAAACATTGAGTCAATAAATATCACTTAATATATATCACTATAACTTATCGGTTAATTAATGTGAATGAAGAATTAATGCAATTCTCAGTATATAAACCAATGCTAGGGACATAAACGATTTGTTTGTCAAAACAGCCAAAAAGGGTTTCTTTTACAAAATATTTGCCTGATGCAAAAAAACCTTTTCGACGTACTATTACATAGTTTTTATATATTAATTGACCTTCATGTTTGTTAGCACGTAGATAATCTACCTGTATGCAATATGAATCACACAATAAAGTATCATATTGCATATAATTCAACTACATTACATGAAATAATTTTCTACTGTAGTGATGTGATATTTTGATGGCCTCCGTGATTCAATGATTATGATCTTTTACTACAAATCCAAATATTTTATTTTATTGATGAATTTGGATACTTTCAGATTTTATTCATTTGATAATAAATTTGATGATGATTTTTTATTCATTGCAAAATGTCCTTGAAGTGATTTGTTACAATACAATAACAATAAATTTATTATTATTATGTAAACTAATCTTTCTGTCATTTATCAGTGAGACTTGATTGATTGAAGATTTGACTGATAGAACTTACAGCTTTTACAAATAATTTTAAAATCAAAGCGGGTCTTATTAGCTTCAAATCGGGTGACAGTTGATAACAGCGTGCTCTATTTTAGTTGAATTCTATAACGACACGGCGAACTGTTAGCAGTACCTGCGCTGTTTGGTAATTATGACCGGAAAATACAGATTATTAGTTGCACGGTGAGGAGGCTTAAATCATTATACATATTGGCTAATTTCAAATTGTGATGGAAACTACAATCAGCTGTTGTTTAATGTTGCATTTTAACAGATGGTCAAATTTTGATAGTTGTGAAACTAATGAGAGCCAAGAAAACTGGCTAAGAGAACTTTTTACTATACCTCTACACGAGAGTTTAGTTTTTATTTATGGCTGGATTCAACATTGTTTAATTTGGCAATTCGGGTATCTGCAGCTTTAGTTACAGGAGAGATATCGCACTACTGCTTGTGGCGTGTAAAATTCTGCATGATTTCTTGTCAATATGTACCTATTAATAACTAAATAACTTTTCTGGAAATCTTCACGGGACGCCGCCTACACAGGCTTCTGATTCTTTCCAGTTGCTGAACTAACTTTCTAACTGACTTACTAAGTTAATTAACTATTTCGGAGGAAATGCAGATATCTTCCACATCTACCTGTGGCCTGTGTGCCCTTGAATCCGAGATCTAGACATTTCTTTGATTGGCAGAAAACAGGACTTTCATTCTTAATTGTGATTGGTTCAGAGATATGGCCAGTGAAATAGAGCATCCTTACTGGTCAATAAAGTTCAAATACATGCCACCAGAGTTTTAAAAAAACATATTCGTTTCAAGTGATGTATTCAAGACGTCAGTCAGTTTTGTGAGTGCTGCAAGTGTTTACGAGGTTTTGGGTGTAATATCCAGTTATTTAATTAATAAAACATACTCTTTTTTTTGACGTAAATGTCTTAAGTGTTTTCTTACAACACAAACGAAGAAAAAACTAAAAAACTATTTGATTTATTTACCTTTTATCCCAATATCTGTAAAATATCATCTTTTTTCCCATCCTCTGTTTTCACCTATTTACTCCTTCAGTAAATTGAATGATTTTACACATATAACTTGCTTAATCTATAAACTACAATGTTTAACTATTCATATATGTCCTAATTTTTTATGCATTTAGAGTAAAAATATTGAAAAATCCTAAATTTATCCGAGTAATAAGGCGCTGCGATTAGCTAGCCCACGCAACGGGTATTTTCTGGATGGCGATCGTGCATGCCACGATCAATAAGTTTAATCGCAAAAAGTTTTTACTATTAGTACCTATATTTATGTATATTATTAGACTTAAAATAATATGCAAAAATTTTATAGCTTCCGTTATTTTTTTCGCGTTAACTATTTTAAATAACGTTAAATATTTTTTGTTAATTTGAATTGCTTTTGCAATGTCACGGTTAAATAACTGTTTTTGCAAAATAACTAAATACCTTCAAACCGGCAGAAGAAATAAGACAACTTATTATTTACCTGTGCGTAAGTTCCGATGATGTTACACTTCCAGGCTCGGGAGATCCATTCTGCCTGCTGCGTCACAGTCCCCTGGCCCATGATGGCCGGGATGAACATGACGTAATGGAGGGTGATGGGGGATCCATCCTTCAATATTGCCGACCCCAGCGTTCCACCGAGAAGTTCTCTGAAAATTAATTGTTTAATTACGACACTGTTATCGAAGTAAATTTATTCACACACTTGAAATAAAATAAATTATTTTTGAAATGCATTAAAAGTTGTTTTAAATGAATCTTTCCAAATTCGCAAATTATTTCTGTATCATTCAATATTACTTTTCCCATCAACTCCTTATAACTTTCCCTTTTAATTTAAAGAATATTTACTTATTCCCTTACACCCAATGTTATAACAATGTAAATAAACTTTAAAAACCACAACACATCTTCATTTATTTTATTTATTAATTTTTAACGCCCTGATGGGCTTTTACATGATTAGTGTATGACACAGAGACACAGTTTTTAAATAAAAAAAAGATAAACTTGAAGAAATGTACATTACATAAACGGTAGGTATACGTAAATGTAAGTGAAAATAATGTATTGCAAGAAAAGAGGGTATATGTCCAGTGGGCCGCCCTAGACACAGTTGGGCGAGACAAATCCAAAAAATGGGTGAGGAGAGGATGGGACTGCCATGGACGGAGGCCGAACAATCAGTACAAGACAGGGACGAATGGAGGTGCCTTGTCGATGCAATGGGTCCCCGACCCGAATAGGATAAGTGGAAGAAGATAATGATGAAGAAAAGAGAAAGTTTTTAAATTGCAGATGGCATAGAAAAAATAATATAGTGTGGGTTAATAATACAAAATTCACAGGCGACTGTGATGAATAATGCGTGACAAAGTGCATGTGCAGAGTGCACGTGTAAAGTGCAAAAAAAATATAGTGTAGGTTAATAATACAAAATTCACAGGTGACTAATGAATAATACATGACAAAGTGCGTGATACAGAAAAAGAAAAGAGGAACAAGTTTTTCATGTCAAGAATACATCAATATGTTAATAGTAACAACGATGATACTTCGGATTCTAACCCGCTTAAGCTCAAGCTTCAAACTTAATAAAATTGGAAAACAAATATGCTGATTATAATGTTTGGATAATTTGTATACAGCGCTATTTTTGAGAAAAATAACTTGAAGGGTACTGGATAAAATTATTTTTCCAAGACTCTATCTTATTACTTACTAGCTGGTACCCGGCATGCGTTGCCATGCCATTTAATAAATAAATTGTTTTCTCCTGCGTGTTCTTTCCCATTCGTCCCGTTCCTCTTCCGCCTCCCCTTCCTCTCCCGCGTCCTCTTCCCCTCTCGCGTTCCCACTCCGCCTCTTCCACCTTCCCTCCCCCCACTCCACTACTCCTTTCCCCGTCCCGCGAACCCCCCTTCCAAGCTCCCCTCCCCCCTCCCAGGTTCCCCCTCCCAGATTCTCCTCCCCCTCCCGGGTTTTTCTCCTCCCCCTCCCGCGAACCCCCTACCCGAGTCCCCCTCCCGCATTTCATACATTCTTTCCCGGTACATTCAGTTTTCAAACAGCTCGCATGCCACTTTTTGCATATTTCATAATGCCAGAGCTCACCAGTAGTAAAATCCAATTTGGTGCAGTCGTTCGGAAGTCATGCGCGTAAATACATTTCGGCGATTCATTTTTTAGAGATAAGTATTACATACAATGCCCGAATTAAAAAAATCTATATCAACATGGTTTTCACGGCAACGATTTATTTTGCTTTTCTTCTGACGTTAGCAATAACTCGCCATTTTCGACAGAAAACGTAAAATAAATATAATATATTAATATTTATAATTTCGTAACGCCAGAACTTACCAATATATATAGCCTATATTACTCGCATATAATGTAGCTTTCTATTGGTGAAAAAAATTCTAAGATCGGTTTATTAGTTTATAAGTGAAAGCGTAACAAACAAACACACGCAGTTTCGCATTCATAATATTAGTATAGATTTAGAATTTTAGGGTAGGTACTTTCTATTACATAATTCAATTTACCAAATTCTGACACAGGCATTTAAATACAATAGCGAGTTCCCGGCATATGCTATGCCACTTAATAAAAAAAAAATTCGCTCTACTAACCCTTTCCCGTTCGTCCCAGATGATGCCAGAACTCACTATGCACGTATAGAAACCATCGCGGACTTAAACACATCAAATCCCCAAAGTTTTATCGCAATCGGATGAACGTTAGCAATGTATGATAGCGATGCCAAAACTCACAATCGTACATAGAAACCATCGCGGGCATGCGCACATCAAAACCCCAAAGTTTCATCGCAATCGGATGAACGGTTTAGCAACGCAAAACATCTCACACACATAGACAGAAACAAACACATTTTCTATAGATCAGTAATTTTAATATCAAAAATGTCAGTTGAGCATTTTTAAATTTTTTTAAAGTTAATATTAAAAAATTTTGTATTTAAAAAATGTTTTCGTAATTTCTAATAATACCATTTATTTAAGCGTATTTCATCACCTTTCAAAACCAGTATTTAGTTTTTGGATACGTTTACAAATATTCCATTTGTTTGAATTTTTATTGCAAATTCGATATATATCGAAACATTTATACCTTTTGACAAAATACGCCAAATTTTTGAGGGGTTAAGCTTTGAGCTTTAAGCTTTGAGATTCAAGCTTTGTGCTTTAAAATTTTTGAAGGGTTAAGCTTTGAGCTTTAAGCTTTGAATTTAAGTTTTGAGTTTAAGCTTTGAGATTAAAGCCTTGAGCTTCAAGCTTTGAGCTTAAAACTTTGAGCTTTAAGCTTTGAGCCATAAGCTTTGGGCACTATGCTTGAGCTTTAAGTTTAGAGCTTGAAGCTTTGAGATTAAAGCCCTTGAGCTTAAAGCTTTGAGCTTTAAGTTTTGTGATTAAAGCCTTGAGCTTAAAGCTTTGAGCTTAAAGCCTTGAGCTTAAAGCTAGGAGCTTGAAGCTTTGAAATTTTGGCATTGAGCTGTAAGTTTTGAGCTTTAAGCTTTGAGCTTCAAGCTTTGAGCTTTTAGCTTTGAGCTTTTAGCTTTAAGCTTTGGGCTTTAAGTTTTAAGTTTTGTGATTAAAGCCTTGAGCTTTGAGCTTTAAGTTTGGAGCTTTTAGCTTTAAGCTTTGAGCTTTAAGATTAAAGCGTTGAGTTTCAAGCTTTGAGCTTTAAGCTTTGAGTTTTAAGCTTTAAGCTTTTAGCATTAAGCCTTGTGCTTTGCGCAAAGCTCAAAGCTTAAAGCTCAGAGATTAAAGCCGAAAGCGTAACGCTCAAACATTAAACTTAAAGTTTAAAGCTCTATCTCAAGCTTTAGGCAAGGTTTTAAGTTTAAAGGCCAAAGTTTAAGCTCTAAACTTAAGTTCAAAGCTTAAAACTCATAGCACAAAGCTTAAAAATAAAGCTCAAAGTTCAAAGCTTAAAGCTCAACACGTAAAGCTTAACATTTAATGCATAAAGTTCAAAGCTTTAAGCTCGAAAATCAAGCTCAAAGCTTAAAGTTCAAAGCTTAAAGCCAAAACTCAAAACACAAAGCACGGCTTGCGTTGCAATGCAAAGAAATCAATTGATTCTCCTTGAATGTCCTTTCCCGTGCGTCCCCGTTTACCTCCCGAGTCCCCTTCCCCTTTCGCGTTTCCCTTCTACCTTCCCCGCCTTCACATCCCTCGTTTTCCCACCCACGTACCCCACCTCTCCCGTTCCCCTCCCCCCTGCCTTTCCTCCTTGCCGCTAAAATATATGAAATACGCACATTTTCATTAATTCAAATTTAATAACGCCAGAATTTGCCTTTATCCTTTGCGGGCGTGCGCACAACAAATCACCAAAGTTTCATCGCAATCGGATGAACGGTATGGCAGCGCATAAAATACGAACAAACAAATTTTGATTTTTATATATAAGATAGGAAAGATTTGATTGTTTGTTGGTGTCCTCCCGTACGGTCCGTTCCCCAGTGACGCTTACATCGTATAATACTTACATTTTTAAACTCGTGATATCTTTGAAACGGGATGTCCGAATTGAATAATTCAAAAAGTTATATAAAGGCATTGAAGCAGTCTCGAATATAAAATAATTTATTTTGATAAGAATTAATACCAAGATACAAATAAAGAGTCTTTTCTAGCGGCGGCATTTCAATTAAATTTTTAAAATAAAAGAACACTTATTGTGGCATAACTATAATAGTTAGACATATGCTGTCGCGACACTTTTTGTAGATAATAATGTGTTCTGCAAAGTCGTAGTACATTATTTTATTCTATCATCAATAGTTTTCGCAGCGCACGCGATGTAAAGAATATTTTAGGTATTTTTTTTACACCTTGGGTTACATTTTTGGAGTTTTAGTAAGGATCCCTAATTTTTTTAAAAATATAATATAGCCTATGTTACCCGGGAATAGTGTAGCTTCTCAACAATGAAAGAATTTTTCAAATCGGTTCAGTAGTTTCGGAGCCTATTCGATGCAAACAAACAAACAAACAAACAAACAAACAATCAAATCCTTCCTCTTTATAATATTAGTATAGATTATTACTTACTAGCAATTACCCCGCGAGCGCTGAATGCCGCTCAAAGAAAGAAATTGTTTCCCACTGCATTTTTTCTCATGCATCCTCGTTCCCGCCCCCGTTCCCCTTTTATCTCCCCCCCCCCTCACGTGTTCCCCTTCCCCACTTGCCTTTTCCTTCGTCCCCCCTCCTGCAAACCCCCCCTCTCTCCTTCGTTCCCCTTCCAGACTCCCCTCCCTCTCCCGCGTACCTGCCCTGCCGCTAAACTACATGAAATACACACATTTTGCAAACAACTTCTATTGTAAAATTTTGCGCCACCCATTATAAATTTTTGTACATATTTCATAATGCCAGAACTTACCATTATTTATTGAAAACTTTGCGGGCATGCACTCAACAAATCACCAAAATTTCAATGCAATGTGATGAATGCTTGTATGAATGGAAATAATTTCCTAATGCCAGAGGTCACTATTATATACAATAGAAACCTTCGCAGGCGTTTGCACAACAATTCAACAAAGTTTCATCACAATCGAATGAACGGTAATGAAAATAATAAGGGGCAAACAATGAAACATTCGTTTTTATATACATGTTTACAAATCTCTTTTTAATTTCCAAAAATAACCCTTGTCCTCAGAAAAGGCAAAAAATATTGAACACTTTAGTTTATGAATAACTGAAATTTTTGAAGAATAAAATGGCTGGAATATGCATTCATCACAAAAAGGCACTAACAACCAAAAATATGCACTAACAACCAAAAAAAGCTCAAATATGCACTAACCAAAAAAAGCTCAAAAATGCACTAACCAAAAAAATCTCAAATATGCACTAACCAAAAAAAGCTCAAATATGCACTAACCAAAAAAAGCTCAAATATGCACTAACCAAAAAAAGCTCAAATATACACTAACCAAAAAAAGCTCAAATATGCACTAACCAAAAAAAGCTCAAATATGCACTAACCAAAAAAAGCTCAAATATGCACTAACCAAAAAAAGCTCAAATATACACTAACCAAAAAAAGCTCAAATATGCACTAACCAAAAAAAGCTCAAATATGCACTAACAACCAAAAAAGGCTCAAAAATGCACTAACGACCAAAAAAGGCTCAAATATGACTAACAAACAATAAAAGGCTCAAAAGTGCTCTAACGACCAAAAAGGCGCAAATATGCACTAACGACAAAAACAGCTCAAAGCATGCAGTATGCATGTATGTATGCAAATATGCAAATGCATAATATAATCTGATGACTAGTCATCGTAAATATTTTTTTCTAAGCAATTACTATAAAAATTTTGTATTAGAAAAATAATTTTAAACTCAAAAAATAAATATAGTACCATTTAAGATATTAAGTACATATCTCCAAATGCAGCAAATTTATTTTGTGATACCATTTTAATTCAAAATTAAACCACGTTTGTAAACGTGTTTAAAACTAGTAATCTAAATATAATATCTATAAAGCAAGATGAATGGATTAGTGCTGGTATGAAAGTTTAAAGATTATATTCTACCGTGTAGTAGGAGTTTATTGCACACATTCAAGAGAGAAAGCATATTTCAATACAAGCTTGTACCGAGATTATGAAAGTGGAAACTATATGGTATTGGAAATGAGATTATTTGAAGTTACAAAACAGTTATTTTTGTATGCGCCATTTCATTTCACATTAAAAAATGTGTTTCATATATTCTCTTAATAGATTCCTGAATTTTTTTTTATCGAATAATTGAAAAATATGGCTTAAATGAATATTTCAAAGCTCCTTAGCCTGAGTTATAGCTCATCTGACGAGCTGAAGCACACTTATAAAAAATTGCTAATTTCATGATGTCAGAGCTATTTAACCCTCGATTTACCCGGTGACTTCATACATACACAATTTACCCGGTGGAGTCCCCGGGACTCCCGGAAATAAAATCGTAAATTTAACATGAATTTAACACTTTTTAAAATGAAATGCTAGTTATATTTATTTATTTTATATTTGTTTTTAAAATGGCATGGTTTTTTTTACTTAAAATTATAGAATCACAGCCTTTTATTAAGAAACTTCTAGAATATGGAACTTTTTGTAACAAAATTACGAGACTTAACTTCTAGACTCAACATTTCAAAAACAAAACATTTTTTCAAAGTAATTTTTAAAGAAATATAACAAAAACATAATCAATTCTTATAAAAAGAACAAGGTTCTTTTTTTTGCTTTTTTTGTTCAATACCGTCAATAGGCTAAAACTATAACTTATCAATCGGAGCCGCGTGCATCAATGTCCACTCTCCCCCACGTTTGGCGTGTCATGGCGTGAAGGTACTGGAACGCACAATTTGTAATTCCAAAAACGGTTTTATGAGCGCTGAAAATTTTCAATGGAGTCCCAGGGACCTACCGGGTAAATTTTTTTTTTTTTTTTAAAGGTGCCGGTAACCCGGGCGTTTATTAATAAAGAGTTATTTACATATATGTGCGATACCCGACTCACTAGACAATATCTGTTCTGAGCCGGGTAGATTAAGGGTTCAAACTGAGATATCAACTTTGAGAGTATTTGCTTTTAGAACAAACAGATTTTCTACTTTGAGTTGGCTACCTTTAAAGTATTTAGTTTTTTTTACATATATTATGAAACACCTCAATCTGAGAAAAGGTTCAGATTTGTGGAACAAGCTGTCAAAAATTTTAAAAAAATTAAAGAGTAGCTAAATTTGCGCAATGGTAAAAACAGAAAATATACACTATTAAAATGTTAAAAATGTGATAATATCTAAATAGAAGCAAAGTCGGCTGAAAAACTACCTGAACTGCTGCATACCCCCTCCATCATGAGCCTCTTGGTACTCCTGGATCTTCTTGAAGACGTGACAAGCTTTCCTCACAGCTTCCTCATACTTCTGTTTGTGGCTCAAATATTCGGGTGGGATAGGGTCATTGAAAATGGGATCTGACAAGAAGTACTCCTCTGCAAAAATATAATAATAAAAATATAATTAAAATTGTTAAATTCATTCATTCAGTGTTTCATTTCATTCTCTTATCGGAGGTTGGCTATCATGAGGAAACATGAAATTATGTAGGTACCTATGACAAATGATCACGGTTTGCCATAAATTGCCAGACCTACAAATAGTGGTAGAAATAAGTTAACAAGAGCCATAAATTTAATAAAGTTTTGTTTCAATAAATAATACATATTACGAAGAGTATAAAAAATATGAAAAATGACAATATTCAAAATAACCCATCCATCGTTTGCTACTTTGTAACTTATTGCTTTTAGATGAATAATTCATCAGATTATGGCTTAATAAAAACTTATTTTTTGTGCAGATAGTTCTTTGTATCAAAACAGAAAATTTATAATGTTCAAAATAAACAAAAAGACTAACCCGTTTTTTTCCTTTCAATTGTCTTTTTTTCATCGCCATCTAATAAGTGCGTTAGCTCCTTCGGATCAAAAGAACATTTATCTCGTTCTCTCTGTAAATCCGGATTACACACAATAGCTGGCATTATAATAAAATTACTACTTTCACTTCATATAATAAACAAAGTTTACTTCAATCACACAGCACAAAATTAACGATATTTTCACAAATTGTAGTCAAACTAAAAAATACGATTGAATTTATCTAGCGCGAACGTTTCACTTCTAACTTCTAGCTTTTAGCGCAACAGACTCATGTTTATCGACGCCAATCTACTTCATCAATAATTACGCGCTCCGCAGACATTTCAGGTTTTCTTCTTGATTGTGCAAAACAAATTTTCAGCCCCCACCAAAAATCATACGTCACAAATGTCATCGTCATGGACTGTCAAATTAGTGCTGCCAGTAAGAAATAAAATTTATAAACATTTTTGGTGTGAAAATTCCTACCTGACGTAGAGCAGTCAAAATAGTGAACTTTAAAAATTAAATCCCTTTTAAATCTTAATTTTGTATGAAGGTTTATTTTTAAACTAATTTATTCTATATATTTGATTATAAACTAATTTTTACAATAATTTAGAATAAAAATGCATTTATATAGTTGAATCAAGTTAAAATATTTTGATGTGTTTCCGGCACGGCCATTTTTATTTCTTTTCAGACACGTTGGGAACTTCTGCAGCAGCATGAGGTAAAGCGGAGTGAAAATATTTCGAATATACCGTAAAATAATGCACAAAGTAAAGTTTAATCAGTGTTAGCATCAATTTAAATAACATGTGAATGTTTTTTGCGTTTTAAATAAACCTAAATGTCGAGATTTCTTACTTTCATAGAGGTTATGTTTTATTTGAAGTTTCGTAAATGTTAACATGGCGGTGACCACATGTGCTTGTCAATTTATAATACATTTTATCGTTAGCGCTTTATAATCACACTCCTAGAAACAATCGTTAAATTAAATTGAAGTTTATGCAGCTGTTCATCAGTTCACTAATGGCTCGTTTCACGTTTCAGTTCTCTCAAGGTACAGAAGCGGCTAGCCGCCTCTGTTATGCGATGTGGAAAGAAGAAAGTTTGGTTGGACCCTAATGAAATCAACGAAATTTCCAATACCAATTCCAGTGAGTTTTCCACATTTTCCTCAACTTTTCTTACTTATATGTAACGTTATTGTGATAGCCATAAGGCTGGTAAACAACATGGTGTGATATTGGAAAGTGACAGCAGTGAATTACAGTTATGAAATTTGATATAAGTGCCGCCGAATCTTTTTTAGTTTAAATCTAGTTTTCAATACGTGTAGAAATCCAGCGAAACGTCATTCATTATAAAATCACATTTGTTTAGAATGGTCAATGCCACATCCATTAAATTCTGTGCCTCATTTGTGTTAACAATTTGTACTACTTCGTTGTTAGCAACTGATTTGGTTTATACAAATTGAACATTTAATGCGAGCATAAAGGCGGAACTCCTGCGCCACAATACACATGAATACTAGCTTGAACCACACTATAAACGTTCTTTGTTTTCCGTCTCCTGCGTTTTTCGAAACATGGCTTGAAAGATTGGTGTGAACAGGTGTGAAGTTCGCGCGGTCCGACAATTTCTGCTTCCCGCTTCACCCACTTCAAAAATAATATTAATATTAATGTTGTTAATATTCGTTATTATACTATAATTTTATTATCAAATATATTTATTATATTGTATTTAGGTATCATAATATTTTAAAGTAGTGATTATTAAGCTCAATCATTGCGCATAACCTCAAAAACTTGTTCGGTTTGATTCTCCATACATGACCGCATCGCGCGGCTCTTGTAAAAATATGAACACATTTCCCCCCGCCAGCCTTCCCCCTTCGCCCGGGAGATGAATGTTTTCCGTCGCCTGTGGTAAAGCTTGAACACAGGGTTTTTGAACACAAAGTGTTCAAATTTTCAATGTTTTGGGTACTGTTCAAGCTAATGTTTATGTGTATTGTGGCGCAGGATACGGGCCTTAAGAGCACTATCTACTACCTATACTTTTATTCCGTTTACTGCATTTTTCATAATTACCAGTTGAAGACATTTTATCGGCATCATACTAATATGTTTGTATTAATCTTTCAGGACAGAATATTAGGAAACTGATCAAGGATGGTATCGTCATTAAGAAGCCCGTGGCCATCCACTCCCGAGCCCGCGTGCGCAAGAACAAGGAAGCCCGCAGTAAAGGACGTCACTGCGGCATGGGTAAAAGAAAGGGTACTGCCAACTCCCGTATGCCCGTCAAGGTAAACATCTTCTCAAATCTCTTCTGATATAACAAAGACGCACACTTCAATATACCCTAGAATATACAATATAATAGAAATATTCCCTGAAAACTTTATACTTGTAAATGGGTAATGCATGACCCCACCTAGTTAGGTTAGGTCGAGTGTTAAAAATGTAATTCAGGATGGTGCAATTTGTAAGACTATCTTATGACATGAAGAAATTAAATTGGTAAACTTTTGGGATGACTGGGCAAGCTTAATACAAATATATATTTTTTTATTCACCTTTATTACTATAAAAGATGACTATTTGCATTCAGGATGATGTACTGATGATGATGAATATACTACATTAAAATTACAATTACATAAAATAAAAATTTGCGTTCGTCACAAGAGATAATCGCTGACAGCCGAAATTTTGAATGCTGTGTTTCCGTCGCCTCGAATGCAAATAGTTGTCTTTTATTGTGATTGTTTTGAAAGCAGATTTTTCAAAAATATTCATATTAATCTGTATGGGACGGCAAGAAATTTCAATAAATAAAAATATTTTTTGGTTAATTCCAACAGGTAGACGATACCATAGTCGATAAAGTGATGTTTTTATATTTATCTTTAATTGATCTAGTAGAGGTAATATCTGAAGAAAAAAAAAAAATATAAGGCTGGCACTGCAGTTGCAGGCATGACACCTGCATAGGCACGTCTCTTCAACACTGCTATTGCGGGGCTCCATAGGGGTTAAGCGTATCCAGTCATCCCGAAAGTTAACCATAAAGGATTTAATACTTTGCTACTCACTAAACTGCATTTCTGTGTTGTGGTGACCATTGGCTACAATTTGAGACTCATTGACTAGAAAAATACACTGAAAGCTTTTTGACTTTCAATGTGAAGTTTTTTTTAAATTATTATTTTCAGATAACTTGTATAGAAATGAAGCTTTCATCCATTCTTTACCAGTAATGATTCTAAGAATTTTTTAATTGTCAAAAAAAAATTATGCTTCTTGGCTAACTTTAACTCTACAATACTTGCACAAGAAATTCTGTTTATTAACCTGTTATATGTCCCCACAGCTTCTCTGGGTGCAAAGGATGAAGGTTCTTCGTCGGTTACTGAAGAAGTACCGCGAAGGAAAGAAAATCGACCGTCACTTATACCACAGCCTGTACATGAAGGCGAAGGGTAACGTGTTCAAGAACAAGCGTGTCCTCATGGAATACATTCACAAGAAGAAGGCAGAGAAGGCCCGCACCAAGATGCTGAGGTTAGTTAACAAACAAACCACTCGTATCTCTTTTTGTATTCCTTGAGCATTAACTGTATAACAATTTCTAGACATTTTGTTTTGAAGAGTTTTATTTTCCATGTTAGGTACTAGTATGTGTCGAAACCGGCAGCAGATACATTGAAATTTAAGTGACAAATTGTGGAAAGTGAAACTCTTCAAAACAACAAAACGCTCATATCTCCATTACCATTGTCTTTGGATACTTGATAATTTGTAATATTAGACCATTCGTATATGGAGATACTTGCAAGCGACTCGAGTTTTGTGCGGGTAGCATACACTATATCTGCCATTCTATTTTACTAGTGTTTGTACATGATGCGTCGACCATGGGTTTATAATCAGTTGCACGCTACGCAAGTTGCATTTACCACTTTTTTGGCAGAATTGACTTCCGAACATGATTTGAATGTTAAATTTGTTCTGGATGTGGGAAAATATTTATGTAATTATAATTTACCGGAATACATAAGAATGTAATTAGCGACGAAAGCGTTTTTTATTGAGATTGGAAAAAAGGTCAATTTGACATCATTCTCTTGCGGTTAGTTCCTTGGCAGTGATGAATTATTATTTATTTCGTTGTATGCGAACAATCTAAAATCTTCTCTTAGATTATTTTTTTATGCTTAAATAAAAGAATAACAATATTATCGTCATTGCTCGAGTCACTTGACATTGTATTAATCCACAGCTACACATGAAAAATGATCCAAGTTCAGTAAATTTCGGATAGCGCTGCGTACGGAAACTAGCATTAAAGAGTAGCCTATTGGTAGACTATACTTGTGGTTGCGTCACATTCATAAATAGGGCATTATGTCTCGCATAAAGTCTCAATTTGATAGGTTGTTTCACAGAATTTGAACAATTCATCAAACTCAAGTTCGTTAGTATTTCATCATGGGCCAGCTGTTTCTCAGTACTCTGATAGAACTTGTGCATATTAATTTTGATAAATTGTTTAGATTCCGTACAACCCATTCTTAGTATCAAATAAATGTTATTAATAATTTGTCAGTCTGATTAAGTTTGGTAAAATAGAGATTTGAGGATCTGCAGAGACCTTTTTTTTTTCAGATATAGATATTCTCATAAAGATATCATTCACCAGCACACCGTTTGTGTAATTTTCCTCAATCTTTTGGTATTAATCTGTGATGTCATATTATTTGTGAAGTTAGGCTCTTTGTGGATAGCTCAATGATTTAACATTCTATGTTCCCGTGTTATCAGTAGCTCCACTGTATTAGGGAATAGAATAGTTATTAATGGAATACATTTATTTGCAGCGACCAGGCCGAGGCCCGCAGAAACCGTGTGCGCGAAGCTCGCAAGCGCCGCGATGAGAGGATCGCCACCAAGAAGGATGAGCTGCTGCAGTCCTATGCCCGAGAAGATGAAGCTTCTGTCACCACAGCCAAGAAGTAAAGAGTATAAACAACACTTTATATATAATTTAAGAAAAACAACATACACATTTTATTCATGTGAATTATATTTTGTGTGAATAAATATGCTTAAAAAAATGTAATTTCTCTTTTCTTTTTTAAAACTAGCAAGCATTGTCTTGCCGTCTTTTACGAGAAAACGAATTAATGAAAGAGTTTGCACCCAACAGCTAGAATGCTTAACCTTTGTATGTGCGTGAGACTCAGGTACACACAGCTTACACAAACAATAAGCTCTAATACTTGGCTGCTCATATCTGTTGAAACGCTAGTCGGCGCCACTATTAGCTTGCGCGTAAAACAAATATTTTTGGGACGGCGAGTTCGCGCACCTGAAGGGTGATTCTGTATCTTTTGTGTTTTGCTTAAGTCAGCATTATTTATTTAAGGAACATAAACAGTCTTAAGGCCCGTTTATATAAGGAATAAGCGATAAGAATAGGCCGAGGCCGTAATCCGTAATATTTTAGATGGTCGTTTATAATTGGAATAGGAATAGAATAGAATATGCCCATAGAAGTGACAATGCCGCTATCACTTGTCTATGTCAACTGGGAGATTATATTAGATTATAAGAGATGTTCATTACTATTTATTATATCACTTTCACTTTCTTCAGCGAATATAAATTTAAATTCGGTAAAGTATTTATTAACTCCGCGTAAATATTTGTTCACAAAATTATTATTCAACTAAAGTGAATTGTAGATACCATAGAGTATTGATCGAAAATACGTAAATCTCAGCATATATCTAAGCTTTCTGTAATCCATAACCGTAAAAGATAAAGTTGAACCATCTTTTTGGTTATGGAAAATTATTAAAGATTATTGCCATCTATTATAAACGGTTACACAGGTTTCCTATCTTCCAACTTCTACGGCCTAGGGCTTATCGAATACGGATTACAGACTATTCCTAATATAAACGGGCCTTTAGTAATATAATATACATAAGAGGATGATAAAAAAACAGACCAATTATTAATGTTCACAGATAGGTATTTAGAAACAAGAATAACTGAATGTAAACTAGAATATTTAAGAAAGATGTATAGTACAAATCTAAATTCAACAAATGATAAACCAATACACAACTATAAAATAAGTGTGATTATTACTGTAATAGGTATTTGGTTTGAGAAGGGTAAGGGGAGAAGAGGGATAAGGGAAAGTTGCCACGCAAGTAATATTAAAATATTAGATGAGGACGAACATGTGAATTGTAGAGAATCAGATAAGTCTTAGGACGGGTTGTTTCAAAAAATTTGATGGATTCATCAAATATTTGAAGTTAATTTTCACGTTCTGCGTAAGTTCTATTCAAGTTGTATTATTACATCATTATCATAAATGAACCATACATTAGATTGATAACTCCGTGCTTTTTGTATGGGCAAGGTTTCGACACTGTTTAACTATATATACGTACATATATATATATACCAATATCTGGCGGCGCCGTGTGACGTCATACATACCATAGACAAAAGTTGAGGACACAAAAAAAAACTCGACCATAGACAACATACGAATATCTCTTTCGGTACCTACCCAATTTTTTAGCCTAAATTACTATTTTAAAAATAAATGAAATATGGTTTCAGCAGAAAAATGAAAAACCCTGAATAAGATGTTTTAGTTTTTTATTTATGCATGTATTTAAATATAAAAACAGATAAGACATAAACCGGAAATACAATATAAGCACAAAACACTGAAAAACCAAAATTTATCGCTTTCTTTATCAATAAGTTTAAATAAAAACCAGAATAAAAAATTATAATACACCAAAGTAAATGTAGCAGAACTAATTGCAATCAAGCATGTTCTATAACTTAGTCTAACTTCCAAAAGTAAATATCTTGGTGTGTATATAGGTTAACATTTTAAATGGAAAACCTATATAGTTTATATCACAAAAATCATTTAGAGGTGTATAATATAATAACACAGAAACAGGAAATATGAGAACAAATAATTCAAATATGAATGTGCCTTCCTACGACAATATCAATTTTTTACATTTCTCTGTAACAGAAATTTAACTCATAATTACATGTTCAAGTATTTTATTTATTTATGTATTAATATATATTAATACAGATAACAACAAACAGGAAATTCAAAAAAGCGAAAAACATTTATAGAAGAAATATAGAAAATATTCTTCCTCTCCGTCCCCGACTTCATCTACCACTCACATCTACGTCATATGAATGTAATTCCATGCTTCGTTCATTCGCTCTACGTGCCCAAACCATGTGAGGGTCCCTTTCTTAATCTTACTCATTACGATTAGCCTCGCATTACAAAGTAGACAAACTATTGGCTAAACAACTTAAGGCTTAAAATCGCATCCACCGGTTCATCCATCACCGATATGAAACCATACGTACAACGATTTGACCAATAAACGGTCTGCTGTGTAAAAGTATACCTACATCGTTTTATTTACACTCTGTACAGGCAGAAAATATAAAGGACCATACAAGGTTTTACCCCACACGCCTCAGGGATCTCATTTCTACGGCATTTAGTCTACTTTCATCTTTCCTCTCATCTTCACTGCCATACATCAGGTACAGTACTCCATTGTGGACTGTTAACTTCGCTTCTTTAGAGAGTTTTTTGTTAGCTCCAACGGCATTCAACCCTCCGTTAATGGAGTTACCTGCATTTACCCTTCTTTCAATATCTCTATCAGCCGTAAATATACGTCCCACGACATATAAACTCATTCACCTGCTCTTAGTATTCATCATTCACAACTGTATTGCACACTGTTTTCGTACTCACTCTACTGATAAAAATAGTACAAATAATATAAAGTACAGAATAGAAAAGGCGACCGTGCTGAGTGACTTGTTCCTGTCGTTTCCTGGTCCAGTCCATGGATTCCTTCTTGTGTTCTCTCAAGAACAGCGGCGGCACAAAGTAATGGGACACATCCACCCCACATCTCCTGACATGACAATTATATATCTACAACAAACAATCATAACATCATTAAGATACTAAATTAATGCTTTTAAATGTGCATCAAAATAAATGAAGGTAATTTTTTGATATTGGTGGCCACGGCTATTACGAATAATTTTTAGAAAAAAACTTTAGATTTGCCTTAATCACTATAAAAGGAAACTTATTGCATCACGGCTGGCGGAAAATAATGCATTTTAATTTTCAATATCGTTAAATAAAATTTCACTTCGCGAATCGATCTACGACAGCCCGCCCGCTGCCGCTCGCCATTCTGTCAACTGTTGTGTTGTTGGTATCCTTGACTTCACACAAACGATTGTAGTCGACTTCGCGGGATAAATAATAAGGCGAGTAGGTACTGGAAGCGCGTAGGTACTGGAATGGAGACAAACCATTCAAATCCTGGGATGTTTTTTAAAATAAAGATAATATACACAAGCCCGCTACACAAACCCTGCGTAGCCAAATAAACCATTTAAAAACGTAGGCTGTTTTTTAAAGTAAAGATAACATACACAAGCCCGCTACACAAACTTTGCGTAGCCAAACAAACCATTCAAAAACGTAGGCTGTTTTTTAAAGTAAAGATAACATACACAAGCCCGATACACAAACCCTGCGTAGCCAAACAAACCATTCAAAAACGTAGGCTGTTTTTTAAAGTAAAGATAACATACACAAGCCCGCTACACAAACCCTGCGTAGCCAAACAAACCATTCAAAAACGTAGGCTGTTTTTTAAAGTAAAGATAACACACACAAGCCCGCTACACAATATTTATTACAATTATTATTATACACATTTTTCATAATTACGCGCCCATCATGTATCACGCGAAGTTGCCTACAATCGTATTTAGTTGTGAGGTCAGGGATACCAACAATGACAAAATGGCGGGCGGCAACCGGCAGCGGGCGGGCTGTCGTAGATCGATTGGCGAAGTGAAATTTTATTTAACGATATTGAAAATTAAAATGCATTATTTTCCGCCAGCCGTGATGCAATAAGTTTCCTTTTATAGTGATTAAGGCAAATCTAAAGTTTTTTTCTAAAAATTATTCGTAATAGCCGTGGCCACCAATATCAAAAATTTACCTAAATGAATTTTAATAAAAATATTTAAGATATGTTAAAATCGTCATACTGCATCTGGTGGATAAAGTTCACCATCAAGCGAGCTTATCCTTATAATATACGTATATCTTTACCTATGTAATAATTTATAATAATAAAGTAAAATGCACACGTACCCAGACAGGGCACGGGCCATCGCTCGTGGGTTGTGCACTCCAAGGAAATGAGTGTACTCCAGCACTAGTAGCCACCACCAGACGTGGGTGGTTTGGTATATTTATGCACCAGCCTGACAGCTGACAGGGAAGAAAGTAGACATCCTGACAATAGGCTGTATATCCGTCATTTGTTTGGGCATTGTGTGTTTCGAACTGAAAACATTAATCAAAACAACTCTCATGAGACACATCACGACAGACAGAACAAAACAAAATAAATGCATGAAAACAAGGTTTAACTCTGCAAAATAATGTACCCTTGCACCATGAAATGATTGAAATTAAATGCGTTATAATAAACTCCACATTTAGAAAATAACAGGACGAAAGGAGCTTAGAATTTCATATAAGTAATCAATATATATTTGTACCTGTACTTTGGTTACAATGAATCCTGTTTACACGAGAGTTGCATGATTTCAAGAAGTGAGCTAGGTACGGCGTCATTTTACACTTTTGCAATCGCGAAATTTACCATTTCGCGATAGTTTGAGCTACAAGCACATGCACGAATTCTCAAAATCGAGTTATCAATATATTAAAGTCTGCTCATTTCCCACCGCGCCGACATTTAATTATTTAGGAAGCAATCTTATGGGTAAATAAACCGCCATAATAATGTACTCGTAGCAAACGTCAAAACATACAATTCAATAACAAAGCTTTCCACTGATCCCGCCGTGAATCGAGTGACGTCACACGGTGGCGCCGTGTGACGTCACTCGGTTGAAGATTTATATCGAAGTTATACCCCCCTGATCATTATAGACCAGTTGATTCACAAAACTGAAATCATCACAGAACTTGAATAGAACGTACGCAGAACGTAAAAATTAACTTCAAATATTTGATGAATCCATCAAATTTTTTGAAACAACCCGTCCATAGAGTTTTCTGAAAAATTTACATGTTCTCAGTACAAAACCTAGACTTTTTGTTGCTTTGGTGACAATGTTATCTAAGTGTTTTTCAAAGGTAAGTATAGAGTCCAAAAGAACACCGAGGTCACGTGTATAATCTTTATTTGTTAACTGCGATCCAGAAATGGTGTAATCATGCAGTATTTTCACACGGTTACGTGCGAATGTAACTTTGCAACATTTAGAAATATTAATAAAAAGTTTATTTCTGAGACAGTAATCCGTCAGTCGGTCAAGATCTGCTCGTAAACGTCTTGTTATGAGACAATGAAGACAAAATCCGTCGGATATCGGAAGGTGACTGTCAAATTTCTGCAATTTTCTCTGACTTATCTATATCTATGGATGGATTAATTGCCTGCTTAAAAACACTGTTATTGGCTATTAAAATTACTTGCATATAAGCCTAGTAGGTGTTCGTAAATGACTATCCTTTTGTCATATTATTTTGATGACCTCGATTTGCAAATTTTCTCACGACTGACATCTCAACGTGGAGTACGAGGCAAATACTCTGTCATCTCTGGCTTTAGGGTAATTACTTTTATGATCACAAGGATATATGGGCGATTCAACATGTATTACGCAAAATCACTCTTCTTAGAATATTGGTAGATGGCATTGGTGTGATTTTATTTAAAAATATTAATAAAAGGCGTAAGTTTGTCGAGAAAATTTATTCATTATGATTTATTTACAGACTAGAAAAGGATGGTTCGAAATACATCAACAAACATTACAATATAAATAAATACTAAATTACTATCACAATATTTATTGCAAGTTTTGTTTACAATAGTACCCTTTACACACAGAGTTCGGAGCGGGACGTGCCCCGCGCCACTTCAGGCCGCCACGCAGAATTTTGTGTGTAAAGGGTACTAATTACAAAATGAGATCGTTCACACATGAGATACACAAGGAACAACAGTGACTATAATAAAAAAAAATATCCGTAATAATATAACTAGATTCAGGACAATATAATATATCTCCATAATCTGATCTTATATCACACAAACCTCGAGTTTTTATTGTGAAAGAATGGCGCTTGGAATGGTATTTCCACTGAGGGACAGGGCAGTGAAAGTTACCTGTATAAAAAGCGTAGACAGGTATACTCCATAAGTTAAATAAATTGTGAGATCACAATAGGCAAATCGTCACCAGTTTTCTTAGGTGACTCCGTAGGGAGGGCAAACTGAGTACAGATAATAGCAGGAGGGACCTCGCCCTCCGCGTGTCGTCACTTGTCATGGACCTTCAAGTGCCTGGTGAGGGAGCCCCTCTGGATGAAGGCCTGGTTGCACTTATCACACTTATGAGGCTTTTCTCCCGTATGAGTGCGACGGTGATCAATCAACCTCCGTTTAGAAATAAAATTCATAGCACAATAATCACAACCAAAAGGACGCTCTCCAGAGTGCGTGCGACCGTGCTCTATCAAAAAGGATTTAGTTGAATAAGCCTTGTTGCATATTTCACACACAAAAGGCTTGACGCCGTTATGGATGAGCATGTGGCGAGTGAGGTCGGCCCGCGTGAAGAAAGGGAAGCGACAGACCTGGCACACGAACCTCCGCTCCTTGTGTCGGAACATGTGGGAAGTCAGATAATTGTTGGAAACAAACTTCTTGTTGCATATCTTGCATTCATAGCTTTTCTCTCGGTTTTCTGTGTGGGTATCCACATGATTCTGAAATAACACTAGTTTAATTATCATTCAAACATACTAAGCAGTGGGTTATTTGAGGACGTCAAATATGCTTTTAGAATAAGTTTCAAATTAACTTGGTATTGGTGTAAATGAACCAAGAAGATAAGATGAAAATGATAATGAACATAGTGTGGAAATCTTTTCATGCATACTTGGAAAATAAAGTGGTAAATCCTAACCTGAAGTCCTCCAGCTGATCGATAAGAGCCCCCACAAATGTGGCAGACATAGTCCTTCCTTTCCTGGTGAAGTTTCTGATGGTTTCTTAGCGTCATGGTGGTTTTGTAAAGTTTCCCGCAGGTGGGACACTCCAGGGATTTCTCCGTTGCCATGTGAACAAATTCCCGATGCCGTCGCAAGCCGTCCCATTGTTTGAACTTTTTATTGCAAATGTGACACATGATTTCATTCTGCAACAGAAATTCAAATATTTTTGTTAAATTAGTGTTAAGCTCTCCCCCCTCTTAAAGAGGTGTTTATTAAAATTTACTAGCTGATAATAAAAAACTGAATGGTTGTTTATCAGTTGTGTAATTTAAAATGCGTTTATTGGTAAGGCCCCAAAGATCACTGCACAAGAGTCTGAAGCCAGTGAGACTACGGCATCCCCAATTGGGGTATGCTGTGAGGCTGAAGTTAGTGGGAAGGAGAAGAAGGGAAGAGGAAGGTAGCCAGGTAACCTGGGAAAGTACCTGGCTATTCAGATGAGTTCTCCGCCCCGGCTAAAGCTATTTAAAGCAATATTTCAATTATGAATGGTGGTCTTACTCTAGAATAATACTGAGAGTATCTCACTCCGGAATGTGCCACGAATATATTGTGTTATTTTAAATTAATAAATTAATCAATAAAATTTATCTGCACACGCCGAGAATCCGCGACCAACCCGCGACCTCCGGCTCCTGTTCAGTAGCCTTATCCCTCGACCACAGGGGAGGCCGTCATACACAGTTTTCTGAATTATATTTCCAAAGCAACAGGGTATATGTATATGCAACGGTTGGTAGACAGCGTGGTTGGGTCATGATACGTTCGGGGCCATCCATAAATTACGTCACACATTAAGGGGGGGGGAGGGGTGTAGAGAAGTATGACAAGGCGTACGGGGGGAGGTCATCAGCTTTGTGACGTCACATGCAGTTAGGCTTACGAGATGATAAGAATTTTGCTGACATGTCCGTTCGATTGTACAAATTTTCAAAATGAAAGAAAACATCAATGAAACCCCGTGTCTTCACACAAATATTCCCGTGAGTTTATAAAAACCAGGCCGACACTCCGTAGCATCCCATTTAGCCCCTCCCCGCACATAGTGAATTCACAAAATCTAGGGATCGCATTTGACACAAAAACATCCCATCTCACCCCTCCATTGTGGGGTAAATACATGTAAAATTCCAAAACGTGTGATGTCACGCTAGGGTCTCACAAATGTGACAGGGACGGGAGGGGGTTAAATCATGAAATTCGTGTGACGTAATTTATAGATGGACCCTTATGAGTGTTAGTCACTTATATTGTGATTAATAAAATTAATTAAAACATTAAAAAATAATTCAGTGACTGAGGTAAAGAGTGAATGTCCTGATCATGTAAGAAGGAATGATGGCCAATGGTGTAAAAATCAACTGACGACTAGAACCAAAGATATTGAAATATAAGATGGGCTATTGGCAGTTTTTATTAGGTGGGATTGTGCTTCCTGGTGCCGATATTTTTAACCAATAATACCTTAAAAAAATCAACTAAATGAACGAATTCTTTCCGTATTCAAACTATATTGTTAACAAATACTACTGTACACCCTCGAGAATCTACTAAATTCTGTATTCAAACTAGCACCATTAGATCGTAATCCGCCATCAGTCGGACGGACATCATAGCATATCTCCTTATATTTCAATATCTTTGACTAGAACAGTAGAAGGAGACTTCAACAAGATTACTAGTAGTAGGCGGCTAGCGGAGGCAAAAACATTGGGAATGTATGGCGAGCGATATGCTGAAATAGGCCAAAACCAAATGATCTTTTATAGCTAAGTCTATTGGCCTCATAAAACAAATAAGACTGGTCAAATAACGATAGTTAAATTGTTTTGCCTTTAATAATTAGCGGCTCTGGAATTTTCGTTTTGCCTCCGCATTCCACCTCCCAATTTATTAGCTTCCAGGAGATCGCAGAAACTGAAAAAAGTTTTGACAAACTAAAAGGCTTCTAATATTACAACCAACAATTCGAGTGAATGATTCAGTATATGTTGGGAGGTTTACCTACATAAATTCTGGTACCTTACCTCCACTCCATCGTGGGTGAGCTTATGCGCCTCTAATCTCTCCGGATAGGCAAACTTTTTATTGCATTGTAAACAAGGGTAATCTAAGTTAAAGTTTTTACGATCTTCTAATATTTTGTTCCGCCTCTTCAATTGAAGTCCTCTTATTTCTCTGTGTTTCTGCTTCTTTTTCTTCTTTCTGAATCAAATAATTCAAAATATATTCATTACAAAAATATAATTCAGGACCACAGTTCCCAAAAATATTCTGTCCACACTGTGAAGAAACGGAATTTAATTTTAATACAGTATTAAACATAATGCAATGGCCATACTCACAACTTGATTTTGGAGACTTTCAAAGGTGCTTTGCTGATGCTTTCTTGAATGGGGGAACATCCTCTTTCTTCACTGTTTCCCTCGCTATTTTCATCTGTATGCAGTGCCTGCGATGCTGCTCCATTAATAATGCTGACTGATCCTACAAATAAACAGTATTTGTAAGCTAAAGACATTCATATTTCAAAATTAAAAACATGTAATAACAAATAGCACGTACCACCTATTACTTCTGTGTTCGCCACACTCAAATATTTATTTCTGGTTGATTTTGATGGTGATTCAAATAATTCTAGTAATATTTCCTGCTTGATTGCATTTTGGCTTAAATTATTTGACAGAAATTGCGGTTTAACGTCTTCATTAGGTTCTATTGTTTGGTGGTCATGAGACTCAATGTATTCGATATATTCATGTAATCTTTCTTCAGATTTAATGCATTTCTGTTTGAAATAATAGAACTTATTTAAAAGTTCGTAGCAATTATGGCACAAGGTCTTCGGAAGCACGTCTTCTTGTTGTACCTGATAGTAAATATAAAGTGTAGAATTAATTTTCCTAAATAATATAAACATGATTTTCATACTAACAAATAAAGCTGGATAATGCTCACTTGAACAGAAGTGCAAAAAGTATACATATCGGATGTAGCGGTCATAAAAATGTTATATAAATCATTCTCTGGTGTCAAACAAGCACGGCACATTTTCGGGAATTCCATTTTCATTCATAAGACTTTACTATCGCCTAAAACTAAGCATCCTTCGATGACCTGACATTTCTGTTTCTAACGCTACATTTGACAATTTTGACATAATAAAAATGCATATATCCATAGATGATAGATCTTGAATGCTGAGAGTCATAAACAAACCAATCCCTGTATCATAGATAATGAATAATAAAGAATCCCATTCACGACTACTCACCAACCGATTTAAAGTACTGCCTGCAGGGTCTCTGCAAATCGGATCGTTTGTAGGCAAAACCAACCGGATTATTATGATTCCCTTTGCCGGGCCGTCGGAATTAAAATAATAATTCGGTTGCGAGTTACGCCTGCAGTCCTGCAAGCAGTGTTGTGAATCGGATGGTGAACAGCGCGTCTCCAGCTCCGACAATATTTTCACAAACATTGAACCAAATGTTTATGCAAACATACTTGAAACTTTCGCCGCTCGTGCACGTAAATTTTGTGAAATTTAATTGTGCTATTTCACATTTAATTCATACATAAAAAAATAATTAGTATATACTTGAGCTAAACTCCGTAGCGGTAAACACTCTCAGCATAGCACAGGTGAAAAACTACCTATCAGAATTGAAACGTTGCTTGAAATGGCAATAGTCGTGTTCGCTGATTAGATCCAAAGAGCCAGATACTTCTTGTTCCCCGTCTTCTTCCCCTCCACGAACCCTCAGCTTCAACCTCGATAGTCTCATTGGCTCCGATTAACAGGGATCAATTGAGATTCTTGTGCGGTATTCACGTTAAAAAATCATATGCTAAAATTTACCAACTTGTACCTAACGAAATAGTGCAAATCACCGGGTTCTCGTAACTCTATTTCCACTAGTTTATTCATTACTTATTTTTGAAATGAAACTTCTTTAGAGTCGTTAGCGATTTGAAATTCAGATGAAACGGAAATACGTCACTAAAATGTATTATTTCACGTGTACTTCATTCTAATTTAATGCGTTAAATTCGCACCTCAAGTCGAACCTTCCATGGCGCAGCGGCTAAGGTGCCTGACAAATCAGAGCGACCCAGAGAGACAGAATCTAGCGAACTGAGTTCGAATCCTACGAAATCCAGAAAAAATGAACTTTTTTTTTCTGAAATTAATATCCAATCTTCAAACCACTTTAAAATAAACCAAAAGAAAAGAAAGCGAGATCTAGTGACTTTCTAGTTTCACTTCTACCGCATGTGAATTACACACTCAATTTTTTTTTCTGCATCCCTACCAATTTTTATTTTCTGTATTATTCGCTGTATTATTTTCGCCCATTATTATATTATATCGTCTACGCCCGTGTGATCTATAAATATGCCTGCATGAATCTTTCTAAAAAGGCCTTTCAGGTGGGTGGTTTGGTATATTTATGCCTTTCAGGTTAAAGATGTCTGAGAATGTGTGAGTATGTTATATGCCTTTGAGCAAGTACCTACATGCCTTATGAGTATTTTTTTTGTAAATATGTTAGCCCACGGGTACGTAAACTTAGTACTTTTTATTATAATTTTGAGTTATGTTATCGTAAATCTATTATTAGATTAGATTTGTGTTTTTAAGTTTATTGTAATGGATGTAAATAATCTGATGATTTTCCTAAGTAAATTATTAAGTATGTTGCCTTGTTATGGGCCCATAGATCATTCAATTTGGTTGAGGGCTTGTATCAATCTCTTTTGAGTTGAGCGTAAAATTAAACCGCTAACAAGTCGAACAATTGTACCAGCATCCAGCCACCCAATCTTCCAACCAAGTTGGAGCGTGTATAACATGGTTGAGCAGTTGAACGAACTTTTAGAGACTTAACCAGCGATTCATGTGCTTATTTGGAATAAGAAATGTAGATGGCACTTTGTTGTCCAATGATATTTTTTTCAATTATAATTAATACAAATATTTTTTCCATCACACGTCGCAGTGCAGTCGGGTATAGCCAAGCGGGTCACGTGATAAGCACTCCGTCTCATTAAAACAATACGGTAACACACAAAACAGCGAAACAGGATCGTGTAGGACACATGACGTGTAGGAGTGCGATCAGTGGCGATGAGCGATTGAATTTTTATTTTATTTTAATAGATAAAATATATATATTATTGAACAGCAAAATCTACTTATAGTACTTTTTACGGTTTTAATATTTACATCCTTTTTAACATTTGAATTGCTCCAAAAGTGTCATAAAAGTTTCGATCCTGGCACCTCTGTCATAGTACATATTGCTTTTAGTATCCCACAATAAGTTAAATGTTTATATATTATGTCGAAAATCCGCAAAAATTCACGTTCATCAGTAATGCCTGGCATTTTATTTATTTTCATTCGTTAAATGTACGCTCACAAACAACTACGAACGACTTAAAATCCTCCGGGTACGTGGTTCGCACCCAAGGACTCGGGACCTGCTCCTACAACTCGAGTTCGCACTTTTCGGAGGCCTCCGGTGCCTCCGGCCAAATGCAGAACTCACCCATCTCTAGTACGTGCTCTTACATCCTGTAAACGTGTGTGGTTTGGTTTATTTATGCTGTATACTTATTTTTTATCTTTGTATTGTAATCATTTACAATATTAGTCTTCTTTCTCATTTTCTCGTCATTCCGTAATTCTTCGTTATGGTAATGCTTTTTATAAATTATTGTAAAATTAATCTGCGGACAACTGCTTTGGCAGTTTTGGAGCAATGTTCATTTATATCCACGTAACACCTGTAATGTGAATATGTACATTTCAACCTATTCATCAGTGGCGTAGCGTGCCTTGGAGGGGCCCTGTATTAAAACTAGTTGGGGGGCCCAAATGAAGGGTAAAGATTTCTCACAAAAGAAACAAAAGCCCGGGGGCCCCGTATCATTGATACAGCTGAAACGGTAGCTACGCCCCTGCTATTCATGTTTACGCCACCGCTAACTTATAAGGCTGTGCGCATACATCCGATTTTGCTTTCCGGTTGTCTGATAAGGATTGGATTAACACCGCACACATCCGATTCGAAAACGGATAGGTAATACGACCGGGGCCACGCCCTTTTTCAGACCGCATTGGACAGCCGGCGCGGAAGGGTGTGGCCTATTTTTATTACCGATCAGGTTTTCGAATCGGATGTGTACGGGCTTTCATAAGAAATGTATGGCGCGAAGGCCTTCCGGTCGTCTGATCAGACAATCGGATGTATGCGCCCAGCCTAAATTGGGGCGCACCGATGTACAGATACTTCCATTCAGTAAGGCACTTTATGAAAAAAATATTTTTCGGATTTTCTTCCTCCACAAATTAGTACATAGGTATATGCAAACATAATATAAATAATAATTTCCTTCGTGAAATTTTGACGGTGTTTTATAATATTGGCAGGTTCCCACAATAATAACTGATAAAAGCCAGTCTGCTCCGACAAAAAAACAAACACATTTCGAGAATGGCTATTGTTTTTGCTTTCCGTGTCCGATAGAAAATATAAAACGTTGTGGCCCTGCTCCATGTTTGTTTTGTGGTAATGTTTGAGGTATTATTTGTGGAAACGGTCGCAGGAGACCGGTCTTTAGACTGTTAATATTTTCTCAACGGCTGCTTCCAGTACGGTAGTAAGGAATCGGTTATTTATGGGAATTAAGATGTCAGGAATGTTTTTAAAAAACAATTTAATAAAAAAATCAATGCAAGATATTTTAAAAATCTTTTATTACATAATAAATAATTATAACCTTACTAATGACTAAAATACTTGATCAAAATCTTACAGCCTTGAATTATAACAACCATAGTTAAATTTAGCAATAACACACATTATCCTATGACATAACAAAAATTGTTGTTTTTTTGATTACCTAGATAACAAAACAATCAAACTAATCAGATATAAAAAAATGAACACGTTGTAACAAAATATACTATAATAAGATAGTCGTGTCGACAACTAGTAGGTAGGTACTGAAATGTTTGAAAATTCTATTGCGATTTTATAGTGAGTGTAATAATTATTATAATTCATGTTTCAATTCAAAATTCATAAAAAAGACGTACTTGTTATAACCAAAAAATTATTAGAAGATGCAGTTCACTGAACTATCCTAAAATTTAAAATATCTTCCTCAAGGGAACTTATTGTATATAAAATAGGTTAGACAGACTTGTTAGTGCTTGTCAAGTTCACTAATTCTAAGCTTATGACGTTCTAGGGCTTTCTCGTGTTCCTTAATCTGAAGTTTATGGAAGGCGACCTCTTGAGAAAGTCCTTGCTTCAAAAGAGCCATCTTCCTCCGTTGCTAAAAAAAATTACACTTTATAAATTAAGCTGTTTGCACAAGGTTTTCAACACAACAAAAACTTTAGAATGAAAGCATATAGGTACAAAAGTCAATAAAGTATTTTTTTTTGTTTCAGATATTTTTGATGGGAATTAAATCTGTAAACACATTATTCGCAAACATAAAACCAATATTCCCATTTACGATTTAGTTTGTGCTCACTGGTTTTTTTTTATTTGCATTTAAAGTTTATTATCACAGTCTGCCTGAGAACAATGTTGAGGGCAAATTACGTGCAAAAAAATGTTTTAAGGTAAAAATAAATGCTTTTCACTTAATAAAAAACATATACACCGAGTTTCACGCTCACACCGCGAAACGTTCGTATAAACACACCTTTATAACTAGTAGGCGGTTGGCAGAGGCAAAAACATTAGTACCCTTTACACACAGAGTTCGGAGCGGGACGTGCCCCGCGCCACTTCAGGCCGCCGCGCAGAAAAGTAAAGACCGAAAGTAAGATAACGGTTTACAGCGCAGTTCACTGTGAAACTTTTCTGCGCGGCGGCCTGAAGTGGCGCGGGGCACGTCCCGCGCGGAACTCTGTGTGTAAAGGGTACTATTGAGAATGTATGGCGAGCGATATGCTGAAATAGGCCAAAACCAAATGATATTTTATCTTTTATAGCTAAGCCTGTTGGCCCCATAAAACAAATTAGACCGGTCAAATAACGATGGTTTAATTGTCTTGCCTTTAGTAATTAGCGGCTCTGGAATTTTAGTTTTGCCTCCGCATTCCGCATCCTATTTATAACAAAAATTATTTTTCCGCGCTCGGTCAGCTGTTCTGTAAATGACATTGATTTTGAATTTATACCCTTTCATTAAACGCCCATAAACCCATATCTTTTAAACGATAATTGGACCATGCTTCTAAAAAATATATCCGCTGTTACGTATGTACGCATGTACTCAATGGTGTAGCTAGCATGGGTGATACCCGGGGCGGATACGTGGTGTCACCCCCCCCCCCCCCCCAAAGTGTAGAAAATTGGTCCGTTTTGGGGGAAGGGGGGTGGCTAGAGAATTTCAGGAATAAAAATTTCTCCATAAATATAGACTATTTTCGCCTATAAAAAGACCGTCAGACACAAAATTCTCCCGTTTCGGGGCACTCCACGGGGAGCTACAAAAATATAAACAACAGACCCTGTTCAATATTTTTGGACGGACGCCCCCCCCCCCCCCCCTAGCTACGCCACCGACTGTATGCATGTATCAAGCATCACGATTTGCAAAAGTAGAGCTACGATTACACTGTACATTTTTTACTACAAAAATTTACTGTACTGCTTTGTTAAGAACTAAATTAGAGTGTTTTTCTTAGATTATCATGTTTAAGCAGCCCCAAAAGTTTTGCGGTATGAGCTTGCAACGCGATGTTCATTATGTTTATCTTTCCAAACAAGTCTTGAAGACTTTTTTAATCGAAAATTTTCACAACCTCGCAGAAAACATTGTAGGCTGTGAAAAGATTTAAATATAATAAATTAATTACTTCGTTGTAGAAATATTCCTCTTCGTGTGCAGCCTCCATCTTGCCAAAGGCTCCTCCGGCAGACCTGATGGAGCCCCCTCCCCCGCCCCCATGACCTGCCCCCGATCCAAGTTCTCCTAGTCCATTGGAATACAGCCTGAAATATGAAATTTTAAATTAGAAAAAAAAAACATTTTACTGCTTAACTTACAGCTGGACAGAGTCAACATTTCAGTGGTGACGTCCCTGCTGAGCCATGTGGGCCGGTATGTCAGTTGAATGAGGCTGAAGGAAGTACTTGGTTGTTCAGATCTGAACACTTAACTGAAAATTGAATTACCCCCTGGAGCGACCACGCGAAATAAATAAATTTTCCCCGATTGCTCGAGATTTCCAAAATACCATTTTTCAAATTTTTCGCCAACATTAAAAAAATCATGCCTTCGAATTTTAACATGAAGGCATAAAAACTTATTACTGTGCTATATAGCCATTGAATCAATCTGCATTTTACCGTTTATCTTATATTTGTAGGATTTATAAAAAAATATTATAATACCCGCGCGAATCCTGCGTGTTTGTTACTTTGAAAGGTACTTATTACGTTACCGTGAGAGGTACTTATTCGAGTCAACATAGAATATTTTCGATTTCTGTGGTATACTTGATAATGAAAGGTGCATTTCTATGGAAAAATGACTTGATTTTAACCATAGATTTATATATAACTGGATAGATGACTCCCTTTGCCGAAGCGAATTTTGAACGGTCCACCGGAAATCGACGGCCGCCATCTTTGAATCGGGCAAAAGAAGCGGCCAGCAGGCCATTTCTATGTTAGCAGGCGTCTTGTTTGAAGTTTACTCTGTTCGACGTTACATTAATATTAACAAAATGGTTTTATCGTGCTCTTCGTATAATTATACGAATCGGTACAGCAAAGGAAGTGGGATATCTTTTCATATAATAACATAAATAATATTAAAACATTTTTTTAGAAAAACGTAGAAAATACTCTGGAGTCTAATTTAGGTAGTATTCAAAATTATCAACAGTATTACTGACACACCTGCTCTGTTACAACTCATGCTTGTTCAACATCCCTTCCGTCCGTATATAAGTTATGTAAATGTTTAATCTTTTTTTATTATTTCTACCCTATATTATGTATAACTATTTTTTTTTCTTGCTTTTGAATACATTTACTGCTTGTATGTTCTGATAATAAATATTGTAATTTTGTAAGCAATAAAAATGATACACCAGTCCTATTAAATCCTGTAGTTTTTTTGTCTCAACATATTATGTTACCTACCACATCTACACTATTCTACACAGTGTTACTGATCAAGACAATGTAAGATTATCACAATAGTAGAACTAAAACATTGTAGAACTGCATGACTTGTGATGCCCTGAATGAAGTTTCATTATTGAACTTTACTTAGGATTCTAGATTTTATTAGATAAGATTTTCCATAAATAAAGTTGTTCCAAGGATCCTTTTTTTAAACATACTGCGATTTATTTATGCGAAATATACAAAGTCAAAGTTTGACTTTATTACAATTCATTATGCAACACAACTGAAAACAGAAAGGAAATGTTTAATAACATTTTTTAGTAACAAAAAACTTGGGATTTGCGAGTTCCCCCTTAAAAGTTCCCTGAGTTCTCATATCTTTTGCCCTCTTTAAAGATGGCCGCCGTCGAAACCGGAAGACCCGCCAATTTGCTCGAGTCATCCATCCAGTTATATATAAATCTATGATTTTAACCGTTAACAGCTGATCAGAAATTCTGCGTGAAAAAAATATTATAAAAATTTATTTTTAACATTGTTCTAAAATAGTCTACGAAGTTCGGATTTGCGACATCTATGATCATAATAGATAAAGCATTTCAATAGCTTCGTTTTAAAATAAATGGCTGGCCATGGAAATGTTTTAAATAATTACAATTACCATAAATGTTTTACGAATGGAAGGAAAATATGGTCGAATTTTGGACCGTTTTCAATTGCAGAAAAATAAAAGTGGACCATTTTTCGACCATAATCGCTCCGGTGGAAAAGATTCCATTACATTCAGATCTACATTAAATTGGATGATATGAATTTTTTAAAATTTTTTTATTGTACATGTAGGTAATATTATCATCTGACGTGTTTTATTATTATTAAGAATTGACAATACTATAATCGTGAATATAGAAAGGAAGGTGATAGCAACCCAAATTGAGAATACAAATTGAAACACAAAAGAATTGCTTTTTTAACTTGCTAAACTAAAGGTGTAACAAATAATCTTCTTATTTATAAAAATCAATATTTGTTTGCTCGTATTTTATGCGCTACCATACCGTTCATCCGATTGCGATGAAAATTTGGTGATTTGTTGTGCGCACGCCCGCGAAGGTTATAGGCTATATATAGTGGTAAGCTCTGGCGTATGAAATTTGTATAAAAAAATTACTACAGGTGGTGCGCGAATGGTTTGAAAATGTGTATATTTCATATATTTTAGCGGCAGGGAGGGAAGGCAGAAGGGCGAGGGTAACAAAGAAGGTGGGGTTCGCGGTGAGGTGACGAGGGAGGGGAAGGTGGCAGGGGAACGCGGGAGGGGAAGGAGACGCGGGAAGGGGAACGGGGAAGCACGGGAAAGGACATGCAGGGAGAAATAATTTATTTCATTGAATGGCATTGCAACGCATGCCGGGTACCCGCTAGTATGAAATATATATACAATACGTAAAATATAGTATTATTATGTTCCTCGGGGAAAATGCAATCGGAAGGCGAAACAGCTGTCAAGCGTAATAATAATTACACAGCAGAACTTGTTTGTAAACCGTGTTTTTAATTAAATAACAACAATATTAAATGTAAAAAGACTCACTATTAAAACGAAGTTCTATAAATTAAGTGATAAGTGATAACCGATAGCTGTAAATAAATACGTGCCTGGCTACCTAAAGCATGAATCATTACAATAATATTGATGTTGACAGAAAACGTACTTGTTTTTTACAGAAATAAATGCGCCAGCCATCTGGTAATTACATGATAAGAATAAAATATTAAGTCAATATTATGCAAACCTTGGAAGCTCAACGCTGCGTATACATTTGCGAACCCAAGTGCGAGCCGAACCACGATGGAATATGGAAGCAATCGCAGGCGGCTTTTCGCAATTTTCGGTTGCTTTTTTCCTTTGGTTCGGCTCGCGCTTCGGTTCACAAGAGTATACGTAGCATAATAGTTATAAATAAGACGTGTTTACGGGAGATAAAAGTACCTAGTACCTAATAAACTGCTTAGTAATAATATAGCATTCTGAAGTTTGTAGATTGATAGGATAGATACTGACCCCAAATCGCTGTAAAAAATATAGTTTAAATAATAATGTGAAATATTTTTTAGAAAAAAAAACATAACCAGGTACCTACACTATAAATACCTAGATATTTGAAATAGGCACTTATTCAAACATTCCATCCCATATCGCAGATAAATCAGATATAAAAGGAATGCAGGATTATTGTTTTATTGTATTGTTTCGTTTGTACCTACAATAGGAATTTTGTTTTGTGAAAAATTAGAAAGGTATTAATAATACGTAGGTACCTTTATTTATTTATTTTTATTTAGTACTAGATTTAACGTTTAGGTAATGTACATTATTCATAAATTATTTTGACTGCTCAACTAGGAGGATCGGACTACCGTTTTAGGACAGTCAATAACCTACTCTATTGTTTTAATTTTAGAAAAAAATCTACTTAGATCCCTACCTAGGTAAATATTTATTCTGATTGTAGGTAGTAAATATGAATATATTCAGTAATGAAATTAAAATTAATAAATAAAGTTAAGAATTTTCAGTAACGAATTGCTCAAATACTTAGACCATTTTTATAGATATCATTATTATTAATAAAATGTTATAAAAGTACCTGAGATACCTCAGTAATGAGAATTTAAGAATGCCACGTGTAAAGAAAACTGACGAAAGTACGGCCTAAAGTAGGGTATAGGTATAATGGTGGACTGAAAATGCAAAATGCGATGAAAGTTTAGTGCAAAAGTGAACAAAGAGAATGTATTTATGTTAAATGATATTATAAAAAAAATTACAAATTACTATGTGGGTAGTTCTTTACATATTAATGAAATGTGAACTCATTTGAACAAAAAAAAATATCTCGAAATTTATTTCACTAGGATAACAATGTTGTTGCAGGTATTAGATATATTTGTCGAAAAACTGAATTTGAAAAAATATGCATCGAAAGTTGACATTGGTCTGAATAATATTGACATTAAAAAAGTTTTTGTTTAACAATGGGTAATTAAATAATATAATTAGATTTACCTTGTATTATTGCTGATAATTCGGTAAACTCTGGCAGGTAATTTAATTGCTTTCTCCATGTTTGTAATAAGTTAAGTATTTCGTGCTGACTATCTCACTTGCTGAAAGCGAATGAGATGGAGAATCGAGCATTGTCGAGCAACACAATCTTATCTAGAAACCGGTCGTTTTTTTTCAACGTATTTTTTGGCAGGCAAACAAGACATTGGGCAAGAGCAGGGCTGCCAAGCCAAGGAGGAATAATACATGGTAGGTTCTAGATAGAATTCTATTGTTTTGCTGTATTTTTATATATTCACAGTCTAATTATTTTCATAGTAAACTGTAAAGTTTTGTTGAACCGTAAAAACTAATATTGCTAAAAAGAGTGATTGGACAACTCAACAATGTTCAACTTCATCACTCTTTTGAAAAGTCATTAAAAGTGATAAAAAAACTGGTCAAATAGGTTAACTTAGATTAGATTAGGTATTTAAAAATATGATCACTTTTAATGACTTCAATGGGGTGTCGAAATGCCACTTTGTTGAGTTGTCATGGAACCGATAAAAAGGGGGGGGGAACGATTCCTCAAAAATTAAGTGCTAGTTACGTTTGTGAACCATTTCATTATCGAGAAGCACATACTTTTTAAAGTATCTAACTACTTATTATTGTTACACATATTAATAAGAACTAGGGGAATGGGGGGGCATTTTGACTAAAGTAATGATAATTTCTTTTAATTATAATTTTATTTTTCAACTAGTCGACGGCCTCCGTGCTCACCTAAATTTTATTTTATTGATTTGTGTTATTTCACAATTTAATCATAATCAATATTTTGCGGCACGTTCCAGAGTGCAAGATACTCTCAGTATCGACGTGGTGTAAGACCACCATTCAGAATTAAACTTTGCTTGAAATGGCTTTAGCCGTGTTTGGTGGCTACATCTGGATAAACAGGTACTTCCCTACCTTCCTCTTCCTGTCTCCTTCTCCTCTCCACCTTCCTTCAGTCTCACAACATACCCCTATTGGAGATGGGAGCAGTTGGGACTCTTGTACGGTATTTAAAAAGTCTAATAATAAAGCGTGAAGTAAATACATTGCAAGAGTGAAATCAAAAAATACATGTGTTCAGTTCAAACGCGGTAGACGTGAAACCTTCAGAAAACTAAAGTAGAAAAGAGTGGGGAGGCTAAAAAGCACCGCACAAAGAGATCTCATTCTCTCGCAGGGTAAATCCGTAGGGTTTTGATTTAGGGTGGGGCAAAAAATACAAATCTAAAATAGGGACCGAAAACAATAGGCTTCTACAACATGTTCCTGCATACAAATAATATGAACGGAAGAAGGAAAAACCATCCCACAAAGTGCTGTAAATTTGAAAACGCGACTCGGTCGACAATCTCAGAGATCATGCATCGGCCAGCCAGGGTGAGGCAAACGCCCCACCTTGCCCCACCGTGCTTACACCCATGTGGGTGTGACTCTTTTTAGTGTCGCTTTTTTATTTCATCAAGTTTCAAATCACAACCGTGCTAAAGAACTTTTCACTTCACAAATTACACATGTAACATACACAACTATTTTGCAATTTGTGGCAACCCTGGGCAGGAAACTTTTACTCGTCCTAAATAGATTTGTTTTATCGTAAATAATACTGTTTTGGTGCATGTTATGTAGGTACTTTTGCACTAGGGTCTAGATTTCTAGATTCTAGATTCCTTTCGAAGTTTCTGTGATGCATGTTTACGACAACGAAGTTATTTAAAAATGTTATGAAGGTTATTAATAATCATCACCAAAATATAAATTTTACACTGGAACATAATGATAACAACCTTTTAAACTTTAAAGTCCTCCGGCGCGTCTGTCTGTTCGCGATAAACTCCAAAACTACTGAACGAATTTTTATGCGGTTTTCACCAATAGACATATTGATTCATGAGGAAGGTTTAGGTATATGATTTGTCAAGGTTTTGTGTAAACTGGTTGAAATATATAAGAATGTCTGTGAGCGGGCTGGCAAGTGAACGGTGTGTATTTGATTTGCAAGCAAATTAACAGATGGCGTTTATATGTCAGTGGTTGAGTGATCGCGCTTGGGTCTCACCCGGGCATCCCGTGTTCGATTCCTCGGCTGGCTAAGTCCTCCATCACAACACAAGCAACATTTTCGGCTTTCTGTGGTGGCAGTAGGAGATTTTCAAACATTGTTGGGTTATTCGTAACCCGGGAATGTTTGTCTTTCTTATAAAAAAAAAAAAAATATATATATATATATATATAAAAATGAAAATATGTTTGCTTCTGTCTAAGTATATATGTTATGCGTCGTTAAACCTTTCATCCGATTGCAATGAAACTTTGGGGATTTGATGTGTGCATGCCCAAAATGGTTTCTATATATAATAGCGAGCTCTGGCATCTTGAAAATGCGTTACTAAACCGTTCATCCGATTGCGAGGAAACTTTGGTGAGTTGTTCAGAGCACGCCCGCGAAGGTTTCTGTATAGACTGGTGAGCTCTGGATGATGAAATTTGTATAAAAAAATTGCAATAGGAGGCACGGGGGCTGTTCGAAAACTGAATGTACCAGGTTTGAATGTATGGAATGCGAGAGGAGGGAGGGGAAGCCGGGAGGGGGAAGTGTCAACCAGGGCGCGCCATATTTTTTAAACCCCCCACTTCAACACCCTGTAACTTTTAATATTTTTTTTTTCGTTTGATTTTTTTGTGTATTCTTTAATGTTTAATAAATATTTGGTAAAATAATGGCTACAAAAATATTATTGTTTTTTTTATTGCACCTGAAAAAACACCTACAATTCATGCTTCTAGACTAGAATACCCCCTTAATTCAACCTTGTGAATGTACTGCAAAATGGCTTGCAGTTGCAAAAAATCCGAATTATTTTGTATTTCTCTTTGTAAATGTATCAATAACGAATGTCTAAATAAAAATGAGTAATTGTTTGCCCACTTTACGTATATTTCTGTTTAATTTCCGTTTATATATGTGTATATCTTTTTTTAAAATTAATAAATATGATTTTATTACTTTTATTTTCGTTTTCTTTTTCATTCAAGAATCATTCTCACTTTTACCATTAGAAAAAACTATTAATTATAACTGAAATAATCATTAAAATGATTTAATATCATGTACTCAATACATTCCCTTCACAAATAAGAAAAGAGGGGTAAAAAAAAATGGACCGAAAAATTGACCGGCAAGATCCATATTATTAATCTTTGACCTTTTTTTAACTCTAATCCATTGGTGGAATCCGGTCCTCACATTTTGCATACTCAACTACCTCTAGCGCCTGCACTATTATTAAGATGAAGCTATACGTGAAATTATACTATGTGGAGTTCATGTAAAAAAAAAAGAAGTTATACGTGACATCCTATTTAGATACTGTTTAGATTAATCTTTACGACGAATCAGTTTACATTATGAATATCAAAAAATATCCTACGGATAAATTGAAGCTAGCTTTTCTATGTATTGGAATTACAATAAAATTATTAATTACATAACAAAAAATAAAAGCATAAAGGCCGCGGTTCGCGGCGCGACCGCGACCGGAGACCGAGACCAGAGACGGAGACAGGAGGCCGCGACAAGTGTCTCGGTCTCTTCTGCACGTACTGTGGGTGGAGACCGAGACCGCGACCGCAAGTAAGGTAAGCTGTATCAGTATCGCAGAGTCTGTCGATGGAGTCAGTTGTATTGCATTGTCATTAATTTACACTATAATGGAAACTCAAGTAGAGTTACCATTGGAGGAAGAAAAAGACGATGATTTGTTCTTATATTATTATTACAAATCTAAAAAAAGTTTATCTATTAACGAATTATATGCAATTAGAGGCCAAGAAGGATCATTTTCGCTATTAGTGAAGAATCACCTATTGTTTGATGACAATTTGTTCAGGACTTATTTTAGGCTGAACAAAACACAGTTTGTTTATGTATTAAATTTTCTGAAAAAGACAATGCTTACAAAATGAAGAATATCATTGGAAGAAAAATTAGTACTTACTCTAAGGTGAGTTTGTTTCATTATTTTTATTTTATTTATTTATACACTCCTTGAAGACTTTTACAGTATCCATTATTACAGATACATATGAAATTCAGGAGTATAATTGTAAGCATGTAGTATATAACATTATAAACTGATTAAGGATGTAGTTTGATAAGCAGGTTCAATATGTAGGTATGTAGTTCATTATCATGAAAATTGTACAAAGGAGTTAATAAGTTTACACAGTATATAATAATGGTAAAACAGAAGGGTGCTTAAGGTACTCCAAAAGTAGTTATTGAGGAATGTGTAGGTATTTACTATGTTGATTTTATTATTAACTTAATCATGAATGGTTTGTTCAAAAGCAAGTTTTTAAAGAAATTAGAAAATTAACAGAGCGATACACATAGAAAAAAAAATACAATTGTGCATTGTATATCGGAGGGTGCTGTCTGATCAGTTCAATCAGCTTCTCAGACTTCGCCAGAAAAATCAGTCATTTTTTACAACAAACACCCGTGCTTTTCAAGCGCGACGCGAGACACTACTAGTCCGGGGCGGCGACCGTCTTGCTGTCTTCGGTCTTCGGTCTCTGTTTCCTGTCTCGGTCGCGCGCGCGAACTGGCCTCCATACAAAGCGTAATGGCAAGTACCGGTCGCGGTCTCCTGTCTCGGTCTCTGGTCTCGGTCCCTGGTCGCGGTCGCGGCGCGAACCACCGCCTTAAGCCACCTGAAAAAATGTTTTCGCATGACTTAACTATGAAGTAATAATATAAGCTACAATTTTGAAAAAATACCACTTAAAGGCAAGGACTATTTTTGAGTTCTAGTTTAAATATTTCTAGTAGTCATACCTAGATACTGTGCACCACAATCGTTACATTTCAAAGTGTATATCCCTTTTTTTAATTTATTGGAAGCATCCTTAAGAGGAATATAAACGCTAGAAATATTTCGATTCTCATGCCTACAAAATTTAAAATTGCGCGTCGTATTTGCACGAGGCAAGTAAGCGAAAAGGTGTTTTTTTTATTTATTTTGTGCATAATTTTATAAGAATGAAAAAAGTTAGAACATACGAAACCTAAAAAATAGTCTTAGCCATAAGGGAGTATTTAAAAAAAAATTGTTTCTTATATTATCATAGTTAAGTCATGAAAAATTTTTTTTTGCAGGTTTACGCTTATATTTTTTATATGTAAATAATTGTTTAGGTCCTGGGTGCGAGTCCCAGAGGTGCCAACATATTTTTCTGATTTTTCTGTTTCCAGATTTTCGATTGAGTTTCGCTCATAGTGTCTTCATTTAATTAAAAAAAAATCACCCTTCACATTGATAAAAAAAGTGCTTCGCAGTCTCCCCACTCTTATCTACTTTAGTTTTCTGAAGGTTTCATTTGTACCTCGTACGAATTGCACACCCAATATGGTTGGATAATCAAGAAATGCTTTTTTAATCGGTATTAGTTACGTTACTCCCCGCATTTGGGGCCATACATAAATTACGTCCCACCTTAAGGGAGGGGGAGTAGAGAAGTATGACAAGGGGTATGGAGGGGGGGGGGGGTTTATCAGCTCTGTGACGTCACATGTAAAAATCTAAATGATTAAAACGCAAAATTTTTTTAGAAGTAAAATTGCAAAATATGTGATGTCACACTAGGGGGGAGGGGGTGTCACAAATGTGACGATGTGTGACAGGGACGCGGGGGGGGGGGGTCAAAAATCATGAAATTCGTGTGACGTAATTTATGGATGGCCCCTTTTCCCCCAACATTCCCATACTCCCCGCGAATTAGCAACCCTGCCTGTGATATCAAGAGATCAATAAACCGATGTTTGTGGCAGGGCCAGCCCTGATCCAAACGGCTAGTAAAAACGTCAAGGGCGTTGTTTTAGATATTATCAGTTTTTCAGCGCCTTGGCTCTTTGGCAAATCGGCGTCCGGAACGGACTTTTTTTAACTTTAATTGGAGCTACATTGGAGGCCCTGAGGAAAGTAATTTCCCCCAGAGCCTTTGTTATCTTAGAGAATGCTACATGGAGGGCCTTTTTTGGGAAAGGGAGAAGATAGTTTTCTGGGAAGGAAAAGGGTATGAGGAGTGAACGGAAATCGGAGGGTCAATGCTCCAATTGTACCGGTACAGAGCCGGCCCTGGTTTGCGGCCCATATTTCGACCGCTAATGCTAGCACTATTTATTTATATACCCGATTGAGTGTAAGGCGGTTCATTGAATGGAGTTGACATTTTTGAAGGGGCATCTGTGAAATCGCGTTACCCTACACACTACACAGTGCCAGGTATTCTTCGTTGAACTTTATAAGCGCGTTTGAAACTTTTCAATAAATTACTACAAATTTAGCACTTAAAGCCCGGTAGTAAGAGTTCAAAAAGAAGGAGAGATATGTAAATATGAATGTTAGAGGGAGCGCGCTAATATTAGAAAGATGATAATTAAATGAAAATTGTGAACATTTTTAATAAAAAAGCAACGTCTCGTTTAAAATATAGCAAAAATCTAGTGTCGTAGCATTTAAGGGGGTATTCTAGTCTAGAAACATGAATTGTAGGTGTTTTTTCGAGTGCAATAAAAAAATAATAATATTTTTACCAACCATTACTTTACCAAATATTAATTAAACATTAAAGAATACATAAAAAAAATCAAATGAAATAATTTAAAATTCAAAAAGTTACAGGGTGTTGAAGTGGGGAGTCTCAAAAAAATGGCGCGCCCTGGTTAACAAGATTGCAACCCTTCTAGTAATCAGAAGAAAAAAAACCAAATTAATTATTAATCCAGACAAATGCTGCTATGGCCAGTACCTCGGAAAAGTAAAAAAAAATTATTCGCAAAAAATTTGGCTGTCTGAAATTAAAAGAATTTTTTTTACCCCTTTATATTTATATTTATTAATTTTTTTTGACTTTTCGGAATTTTTAAAAAATAGTAAAAATTTAAATTTTGTAATAATTCTGGTAGGGTTAGGATCAAATTTTTGCTATATTTAGATTCTGGTTAGATTCCGTCTAAACTGCGACATCAAAATGGTTATAACTTTAAGAATTATGCGAATTTCGAAAAATCCTTTTAAGGAGATATTTTTGAATATTTAAACTTTGGAAATATAAAGAAAAAAAGGTTTTTTCTAGAATACTGCATAGAAACACTGTGAATTTTTTCACACATATAACTTGTAAAATAACAGAATAAACGTGTTTAGAATAATTTTCAAAGCATACTTTGCGATTTTTTTCTATCGTGGGAATTTCATATAATTACCGTTTCGGCTCAGCAAATGTATGGATATTATCTTCAAGACTAACATATATTTTTTAAGAGCTTGAAATCTTAAGGGGGTATTCTAGTTTAGATTTTTTTTGTTCATATTTCGATAGTTTCGATACTCAAAAATATCTCCAAAAGGATTTTTCAAAATTCGATATATTTTAAAAGTTGTAGCCATTTTAGTTCGACCGTTTTAGATGGACTCTAACTAGAATCCAAAAAGAGCGAAAACTCATAACGCGTGTTTCTCGAAACTACTTACTGTTAATCTCCTACTACCACCACAGTAAGCCGAAAATGTTGCTTGAATCGTGATGGAGGACTTAGCCAGCCCAGGAATCGAACACGCGACGCCCGGGAGGGACCCAAACACGATGCCCACTTTACCACCGACCGGATTTACTTGAAATTTTGTGTGAACCTTCTTTATATATTACTCTATCGCACTAACTAAAACTTTAACCAAATTTCAATTTTTACTGTTTTTAAAAAATTAGGAAAAGTCAAAAAAACTAGTAAAAAAATGTCTTTTTACTTCAGACATCCGCCATTTTGGGAATTTTTTTTTTTTTTACTTTTCCATTGTTCGGGCCATAGTAGCGTTTGTTTGCATTTTTATTTTATTTTTAGATTACTAGAAGGGTTGCAATCGTGTCAACTAGGGCGCGCCATTTTTTGAGACCCCACTTTAACACCCTGTAACTTTTTGAATTTTGAATTTTTTCGTTTGATTTTTTTTTTAATGTATTTTTAAAAATATTACTTGTTTTTTTTTAATTGCACCTGAAAAAATACCTACAATTTATGCTTCTAGACTAGTATACCTACCCCTCTTAAGTATTAGGGAAAGTAGGTATGTTTTTTTTTTTTTTTTTTTACAGTTAATACCGCACAAAAGTCCCAACTGCTCCCATCTGGAGCCAGTGAGACTATGGCATCCCCAATCGGGGTATGTTGTGAGGCTGAAGGTAGTGTGGAGGGGAAGGAGATAGAGAAGAGGAAGGTGGGGAAGTACCTGGCTATTCAGATCTGGTCACTAAACACGGCCAAAGCCATTTCAAGCAACGTTTCAATTCTGAATGGTGGTCTTACACCAGGGCGATACTGATAGTATCTTCCACTCTGGAACGTGCCTCAAATATACTATATATTATTTTAAATGAATAAATTGTGAAATAACACAAATTAATCAAATAAAATTTATTTGCGCACGCCGGGTTCGAACCCGCGACCTTCGGATTGTGAGTCGAGAGTCTTGCCTCGGGACCACGGAGGCCGTCATGTTATTAATTGGCAGAAATATAAGTTTTTACGTATTTTTTAAAACAAACCTTTTATTTAACTTAATGATTATAAACGACTATTGAGAGCAAAAATAGTGCTATTTAATATTAATTTCGCAAATATTCATTTACGCGTAAAGTCTTCATATTTCACATATCATAGAAGTTGATCTATGTGAGATTTGATAGGAAGGTGCTGCTAACCTAAAAAAAAAAAACCTAAAATCACAAAACGCAGACGCGGAAATTAGGTTTAAAAATCTAAAAATAATTAATAATAATAGATTATAAATTAGCAACCTGTAATCATAATCACTCTCAAATTATGGAAACAACAAAACTGGATGATATAAATAAGTTAGGTGTCTATCTGATTTTAAAGTATTACCTATTGCTAATATTGCTAATGACATGACTGTAGGTACAGTTTCGGATTGTTGTAAACGGAATTTGCCATGGAACTATGAATTTGCGTTCTCAGTTATATCTGAAAGAATCATTGAAGTATTCAAAAATCATCTTTCTCACTTTCAAAAATTTTCACACAATTTCCCGACAAATTTTCAGATTTACCAATTTCCCGACCAATTTATAATAATTTTCCGAGATAAAGAGAAATGTTTTTTTTCTCTCTGGTGAGAACACAACAAACGAAAATATTCTCGAGTTTTATTATTTACCTATAGTTATTATTTATAACTCGAGATATCTTCACGATAATAAATAGCGCAATACCTTTGTACAATGATGTCGTTTCTCACCCTGCAAGCCGCCTCAAGTCCCGAAAACCCTTCTGGATGGAAAGAAAGAGACTCTTCAATGCCCGTTCCATTCATCCTCGGTGGGAATGATGTGGTCCACAAGACGACACCTGAGGCCTTAGACTGGCTCGCAGACCTAGATGTCCCCCTCTGATCCACCATACGAAAGAAGAAGTTATCTTCAAAATAAATTATAAGGCTAGCTTTACACTCGTAATTAAAAATTACGGATTACTTAAGATTTTGACAGGTTACTCCCAGGAGCGTTTACATATGAATCTGACTTGTGGCAATTAATGATCACGGATGTTTTTCGGAAGTTCGACCTGTGTAACTGCTCATGTGACCGTTTACATCTGTAAATGTATTTGCGGTAAGATGGCTTCCTTTCAACAACGACCTGCTACTGTCAAATTTACGCGATTTTGTCAATAAAGACGAAAAGGACCAAATAAAGTGCTGAAATAGATTTTGGCTTTAATTAAACAATTCTCCAAGCACTTTTGTGCCGTCAGAGGCGAAAATTAATGGATTTCTTTCATTTTATTCGAATGACAGCTACCTGACAGCTGCCGACTGCAACCGACTTCGTATTCAAATACGTAATTTTAAAAACAGAAACATTGAGATTAGAAAGGTTTGGACCGATAATTGAATAGAAGGATGCTCATTTTCAGAAAACTCAAATGAGTGGAAATAAATACTAGTTTTATAGGAAAAAAATCCAATAAAAACAAATGTCTTTTGATTGTTGACATTTCGCAACGGCGCATTTTGGTACTATTTCTTACAAAAAGTCCCTCAGCTTATCAAACTGATTTTATAAGCTGTGAGAAGGCTGTAATTTCGCGCGGACGCGATTAGACCTGTCAAAAAACTTCCGGAAGAAGAAGTTCTGTAACATGCGTAATAAGAGCCCAGCAGAGCAATCGATTTTGTCGAAATTTGCTAAAATAGTTCAAAAATTAGTCGCTTGTGTCGCCCTCGTCGCATTTTTAAGTGGATTCCGCAAAATGTTATTGTACTTTGTTACTTGACACGGATTTGACCCCAGTATATCTGCTCGTAAAATCCCGAGTTACAACGATCATTCCCGAACAAAAATTAAAAAACGACAAATACATCTTTGCCGATTTCGTGGATCGCTAGATTTTGATTTTTCCCTATAAAGTGGGGAAATTTCCCCTGAGATTCCCTATTACAATGAAAAATAATTTAAAAATAAAATAAAAAAAAACAGTTTTTTTAATCGGCGGATATTCACGATTCAAATAGTATGATTTTAAAAATAAATTGCAAAATGTTTATGGGGTTTCAACACCACAATCTACGTTTATTTTTAATTTTAAAAATATAAACGACAACTTCTTTAAAAATCTGCATCTTCTCATTATAAAATTAATATTGGAGGTGTATTAATTAATTTTACATGTTTACTAATATTCCCACATTTTACAATATTTACACAATTTTCCATAAATTCTGGGAATTTTTCTGAAGGCTTCCAACCCAGAACACCTGCATGCTCCGAGCGTGTCCATTTACTTCTGGACTGTTAGGGCTGTCACAACATGGAAATATAAACACCGCAGAAAAATAAACTTATTTATTTGAAATTTTAGGTTTTTACAGTAAGTAGCCATAGAAAAAAAAACAGTTTTTAAAACACGAAGAAGAAAAAACATAAAACTCACTTCAATACTAAACAGCGATTATTATATTTTAGTATGGTTATGTATTGTTATTACTACTTACTATGAAATATAGAAATTTAGCTATGCGCTGTATATAATGATTAATTATATCACTTTTATGTAAAACGCCTTTTAGGCTTATAAATAAATAAATATTTCAGATTCCAGTCTAGAGTATCATCGACATAGCGTAGTAACAATCTTGTACTGGTACTGCATGTAACTGTCTAGTAACAATCTGATTACACGAAGACAATCGCTGAAAAAGTCGGGGACGCCCGAGGAAGAGATGAATCAAATAATTATTTGTTTGTGAAACAAATGTAAAAAAAAACTTCTTCAATTATTAGCAATAATATTATTTCCACCTTAAAACTACACCCAGTTTTTAGAATTCTCAACCTCAAAACTTTGTACCAAAACATTTACAACCCCGAGCCACTCCGGGTATTTTTACACGTGTACTGAAAAAGATGATGAACTTATTTAAATTTGTTTAAAAGCAAGGGCGCATTTAATAGCTTAGTTAAATAATTTATGAATAATAATAATATATTACGAATAATTATTAAGAAATAAGAATAATAATAATCAACCATTTATTTGCACAGCCCTTGTGAACAAGTTTGAAGTTTGAAACCTGACACTCACTTTTTAATAAAATAATATATTAGGACCCTTGAAATACTTACATACTTCGAAATATTAGGACGACACGGATATTTATTCATTATAAACACCCTGATGAGCTTTTACAAAGTGTTTATTTTTAAATGATTTACTGTCTGTTATGACGACATCGAAAAATATTATAAAGTTAGGTACAGATCTGACTCTCAACTATTTAATAATAATAATTGTATGATTCGTATAGCGCCGTTTTAGTGAAAAATCACAACGGTGTTTGCTCGATCGTTCCATGTCTTCTCCGGACTTCTTTTACCATTCACAATCGCGTCATATCCTCTCTTTACACTCTTTTCTTCGTTTTTCGGCTCTACGATACATTAATATTGATTAAATTAACTATATAACATATCAAGCAAAAAATAAAGCAATGTTGTTTTGGCCATCGCTTATAACAGCTGTTTTGCCTACCCAAGTCATCGCCAAAACAATAACTGTTGTTTTACGCATATAATTAAAAAGAACTTCTTTAACAGTAATGTATTTTTTTAATTGGCTAAGTTTTTTTGATACATATTAAGTACATACATAATAATATAAAATACAAGAGAGTAACAAAAAATCCCACAAAGGCGAAGCCTGTGCGTGAGTATTATAGTAAGTAGATATTAAACAGTAGTGGTTAAAAAAAATTTAACAAATCGGCATTCAGCAAAAAATTGGGTTTATTTTAGTTTTTATTACATCTGGGCTCTGTTTTTAGAAAATATTTTTTGTAGAAATTGACATTTTTACGTTGAGTTTCACATATTTCACACTTTACAGATAGTTTTTGAAGAAGCAAAATTTCGAATTGTTTGCTGTTTGATGTTTAGGTATCCTTTATGAATATGAAAATTTTAAAGATAATATTAAAAATATTTTTAAAAAGCGCGATAAACAAACACAAATAAATAAATACAATAATTAAAAATCATTTCGTAAAACGTTTTAGACCAAAGGGATACGGATTCAGCAATCACTCCTGGTCTAGTTAAGTCAATTCACAAACGGAACCAACTCCACAAAAAGGCAAATAGGAACCCAGATAATATAATATTACAAACTCGCTATAAAAAGTATAGGAACTTGTGCAAAAATTTAATCGTATCAACTAAAGAAAGCTATTTTAAAAAAATTATTTACGAAAATAACTATACGCCAAAACTGCTATGGGAAGCATTCCGTAATATAACTAAAACTAATAAAACTTCCGATATCAAATCGCTGTACATTGATAACACTATTACGTCAGATCCAAAAAAGATGGCAAATTTTGCAAATAACTACTTCACGTCGGTGGGAAACACACTGGCAAAAAAAATCCTAGATAAAAACAACACAACTGAAAAAGATCTCGCGAAGCAAACTGGCTGTTATTTCCGTCACAAAATAGATAACATTCGAACTACGTCACACGAAGTGATGAAAATAATTGACGAGCTTAAGTCATCCAATGCATGCGGTCCTGATAAGGTCTCATCAAATCTATTAAAAAATATTAAATCCGTCATAGCATCACCGATATCGTTCATATGCAATCTGAGCTTTAACTCTGGAAATTTCCCTAATAACTTAAAACAATCAAATGTTATTCTACTGCACAAAAATGGGGATAAATCTCAGATTAACAACTACCGACCGGTTTCTTTGATCAATTCTGTATCTAAAATTATTGAGAAAATTGTTAAGAATCGGCTCAGTCTATATCTTGAAAACAATAACATCCTTTCCAATAGACAATACGGTTTCCGTCCAGGTTTAGGGACTGAAAATGCCATTGCTAATTTAACAAAAATTATCTCTAATAACATCGATAGAGGTACAAAATGCATTGCTCTCTTCCTGGATCTAGCCAAAGCGTTCGACACTATCTCTCACAAAATTCTGTTGAATAAATTACAGCGTATTGGTATACAAGGTCAGCTCTTCAAATGGTTGTGTAGCTATTTAGATAACAGGAGCCAAAGAGTACTTATCAACGACACTATAAGCGATCCAGCTAATATTAAATTCGGTGTACCCCAAGGAAGTACTCTAGGACCACTCTTATTCAACATATATATTAATGAACTATGCAACAGTTCCTTTGCCGACCACATTATTACCTTCGCCGATGATACAGTTTTACTATTTGAAGACAAAAGCTGGAATATTGTTCTTAATAAAGCAGAAATAGGTTTAAACAAGGTCAAACAATGGCTAGACAATAATCTCCTCACACTCAACTTAGATAAAACTAAATACATCCGTTTCAGTGCAACACAAGCAGGAAAACCAAAAGAAACACACAACATCATTATACACCACTGTAATGACCTAACCGTTTGTAATTGCAATAACTTAGAATGTGTCGATAGCATAAAATATCTAGGAATCATAATAGATAAATCTCTGAGATGGGAGGAACACATAGACTCTACCACCACAAAGATCAGAAAACTTACTCATCTTTTTATGTCGGTTAGAAATATTCTTTGCGTAAAAGATCTGAAACAAATGTACCATGCCATGTGTAATTCTTTGCTAGAATATGCATCCTTAGGATGGGGCGGCTGTTCGAAAACAATTCTTGATCCCTTAGCAAAAGCACAAAAATCGCTTCTAAGGGTCATCCTTAAGAAACCTTTCAGGTATCCCAGTGATCTATTATTTGAAGAGTTACGAGTTCTTGACGTACGGCAACTTTACATAAGAAAAACTATTCTACATACACAAAAACATCGACACCACTATTCATCCATTGATCATCTCCACAACACCCGTCATGCAAGGAGGAATCCAGTAGTTCCACCAAATACCAACACATCACATGCACAAAGACAATACTCTTACTTAGGGCCAAAATTGTTTAACCTCGTACCCGATGCATGGAAATTGAAAAGTGCAAGCACTCTGCGCAAATGGGTTAGCAATTGGCTTCTGGACATGGGGAGACTCGAGAGCGAACACATGCTCACACAAACTCACTTACCTAATAATATGTACTATCAGGTTTACGTTAATCCATAAGAATCTTATAAGTGCATCTAATTAGCTGGTATAATATAGGTTGTATAATATTATCTTATTTTTTATATTGTTAAACTTCAAACTAAAAGTTACTAGGTTACAAAAATAGGTACAAAAAATATTTTAAAAGTTGTAGTATTGATAAAATTAAATTATGAGTAAAATATTATGTACTATCAAAAATTGTAACACAGAGGCTATTTTTGTACATTAGAGGAATCAGAAAGTTACTTTTTATTAATTTCTAAAAATGATATAATTTTTTTTTCTATGCCCCTGATAACTTATATCCCTTTTTGTTAATATTTACAGTCTTTTAACTCAACAACCATTTCATCTAATTATTATAATATTTAAAAACATTTTTTTTAGAAAACATAGGATAGATACGAAATTGTTAAATTAAAAAAGAGAGGTTGTCTTTACTCAAACCTATTATATATTTTCTTAAAAACACATTCGAACTTTCGGATAGGAATACATCGAAGAAAGTTTTAGTTTTTATTTTTCTGTTTCACAAACCAATGAGTTCATATTTTTTTTTTCTTTGTAGCTTTAATATATTATCATTCAAATTTTTTGTACCTGGTAACTCTTCTCAGTAGCTTTTTACTATTAATATTAAATTTAATTGTTTTATTGCTTTTTAATCTTGCACTTGACTGTAGATTTAACAAATACAAATGTAATCAGCACTTATGCCCTCATTCATTTACTAGTATTTAAGTTCTACAAAAAACAACGTAACTACCTAATGTGAACTAAACCAGGCAATTCGACTGTCCTAAAACGGGAAATCTCTTAGTTGGACAGTCAAAGTTTTCTTATAATGTGTTTGTATTTTTGTTCAAATAAATAAATAAATAAATAAATAAATAAATAAATAAATAAAAACCGAGAGATGACTGTACTCCGTGCTTTTACCAAATATTCGAACATTTTTAGAAGGGAGAACGTGGAAAGGACTAATTTGTTCCGGGCGCGGACGTTCATATGATTGTCTCTTTTCACATATTACCTTCAAATCGGCCACATTTGGGTCCCTGTGCGAAGCTACCAAGCCAAGAGGTGAAAAGGTACAAGTTGCTGGATAATGTCACGTATTCGCCACTTTCGTTACCTAATTCCTTTTGACATAACTCCTTCTAAATTATATTCTTCATACAAATACGCTAATAGTAGTGAACACGTAAAAAAATATAAGCATATAATCGTCCGTGTCCTTGCCGCGCACGTTTTCGTCTAATTTTTTGACATGCTTCCTTCAAATTACGCGAACAAATTCTATTGCTTGATTTGATTCCTCTAATGTATATGTATTCTATCTTAGCACAAACACACAAAAATATTTTCAACACTACCTTACAGAACATAGCGCCGCAGACGACCGCTCGTGGCGAAAGATTTTCGCGTAATGAAAGTAAATCGAAGATGTCATCGTTTTTATGTCTTTTGGGTGCATAGAAAAATTATGTATTACCCAATACATCACCGTTTTTTTTTAAATTTAGTTTATTAATTTTATAGTTAATGTACTGTTTTATTAGGAAATATTTTTAATTTGCAAAATTATTTGTTTTTTAGTACAAATAAATGGTTTTAAACACCGTTGATTTACGTAGTTTAAAAAAATTAAAATACGTCATTATTAAGCTACATTTTAAAAATATATAAATGAGGTGGTATAGGCCAAGATGTGTTCTATGACAATTAATTTTTTATAATTTTTTTTCATATTGTATATGATTGTAGATGGAAAAAATCTGAAGGTCGATTGACGATTTATTGAAAACTGACATTTTATAAACTGTTTTAAAAGTAAGACAGTATTTTTTATAAATATTTAATTTAAACTGGTGGTATAAAACACACTTGTATCTAAAAAAAGAAATGTGTAATTTTTTTTTATTTTGTCTCTGTTATGTGCACGGGTGATTTTAAAGACACGCAAACAACATAAAATATTGAAAATCCCTCGTGCTCTCTTAAGTGACTTTTGGTGTCGTTTACATTGGTAATTTGGCCATAATTCGCTTACACGAGCGAATTACGGGAAAAAACTTACGAATGTAAAGCCAGCCTAAGAGGATTTCCCGTAAATAAACACAGTGCTACGGTAAATCAGAAATATTTTCCACTTTCACAAATATAAAAATTTAAAGATAAAATTAATACATTTGCACATGACGAAACGAGTCTAGAATAATATTATGATACTTTATTTCCTTGTCAGTCAAATAAAGAATATTTTAGTATGCCTTTACAATTCAAAATATAATAAACCAGGGCTAGATAAGTGAACTATGTACTAGCGAATGCATTATGGATTTGTCAGCACACTACACAATCCAAGGTGGATTTCTTGGCAAAGATTTAAAGGTTCTTTGCGTAGGCATTTGTGGTTCTTTGCATAGGTGTTTGCGGATCTTTGCATAGGCATTTGCGGTTCTTTGCATAGGCATTTGCAGTTCTTTGCGTAGGTGTTTGCGGTTCTTTGCATAGGCATTTGCGGTTCTTTGCATAGGCATTTGCGGTTCTTTGCATAGGCATTTGCGGTTCTTTGCATAGGTATTTGTGGTTATTTGCATAGGCGTTTGCGGCTCTTTGCAGAGGCATTTGCGGTTCTTTGCATAGGAGTTTGCAGCTCTTTGCATAGGCATTTGCTATGCAAAAAGCTAAACATTCTACCAATTTTAGATATCATTCTCCTTTATCCAGAATGTCGAGACTTGTTAACGCAAGTCAAAGCATTGAATTTTTTGGTGTTAGCCTTAATGACTTTCGGCAGTCGATACACATAGTGTAATTTTTATAGTCTTTTAAATCCATCTTCAAGCTTTGACTTGTAGTTGTCTTCTATATGTTCTTTTATATTATAATTTGTCAATGCTCTTCATTTATATGTACTTTCCTTTCATTGTCATCTCTTTTTTTTTATTTATTCGTTATTGTTACATTATTAATGGACTATTTGCCCATAAATAAATAAATTTGCAGTTTTTTGCATAGGCGTTTGCAGCTCTTTGCGTAGGTGTTTGAGGCTCTTCACATTCAATTTCAAATTTACCTCAACTCAACCGGTCTTATAAGATGGAGTTGCCGAACGAACTTTGACTCCAACAGCATCAGTGTTGCCAAAGCAACTACTTTAGAGGAACCGTTTTCTTTTTTCTCAGAAATTCTCTAGTCTTATTAAGATACATATATAAATATGTTTATAAGTATGTATATTTAGAAATTCTCTATTCATCCCCTATTATGAAAATCTGTCGACCTCCGTCTTAGGCCATCTGTACAAAGAGATACTTACAAGCGACTTAAGGTTTGTGGGCGTAGTCAGTGAGTATCTGCCGTAATATTTTGCTGGTGTTCGTACACAACGCGTCGCATCGACTCCAGGTTTGACATCAGTTGCGCGCTACTGACAGTGCTGGTAGCACGCTATGCGAGTTGCATTTGTGTCTACTATTCGTTCAACAAAAATGGTGTCCGAGCATGATTTGAATGTTAAATTTGGTTAGGTTCAAGGTGGAAAAATATTTATATTTATATACATAACTATAATTTATGTGAATACGTAAGAAAGGAATTAGCGGAGAAGACTTGGATTGAGGCTGGAAAAAAGGCGATTTGACATCATTCTCATTTAGTTCCTTCGTGGTAACAAATGCCCTAAGATTTATATAAATTTTGTTGCGTGAGTGAACCCAAATTTTTCCTGACGTCGTATTAACTGCACGGCTGCACTCGAAAAAATGATTAAGTTCAGTATAATTCGGGTAGCGCCTTGTACAGAATTCAACTTTAAAAAGAAGCATCTCAGTAGGCGACCTGTGATTGCATCAGTCACATAGCTTGTAAATATCTCCTTGTATGAATTCCCTCACCCTTACCGAGTCAGTTGAATAACAGGCTTAACTGTCTTAGAACAAAGCCAACATCCAAAAAAATCTATGTCAACATGCGGTGCTGTTTGAACCCCTTGGTATTCAGTATGGGGGCGATTTTCATTTAGAAATTTTGTGACAGTAACTGTTTGGTTTTTTGATAGCTTAATACCAAACCAATTAGGAACGGTTTTTAATTTGTATTATAGATGGCCAGTACTTATTTTTAAATATTTCAAATGCATTATTTGTTCTCTTCCAACAAAACAAATGAATAGAGCTTTTTTCATACCTTTATAAAAGTAAAATTTTCACAGCGTCTTTTTTATTACCTCGCTTTGAGAACAACCATTTTTTGTGTGATACAATTTTTGCCCATTGGTTTGAGATTCTCATTGTTGTCGGTGGTGATTTGTTAATTTAAAAACAGTACAATAAATCGATGGATTTTCGAAAACTACTTTTTCTTTGCCCTAGTCCTAAATTTTTACAGTAACTTTCACTTTCAGTAAATAAACTCAGAGCAATTTTATAAAAATAATTAACAATTAAAACGCAATTTTCTTAATATCGATGCTTATTTATTAACTAAAAATATTAAACTTAAAATTATCTCACTTTTTTAATATCATTATACATTCTCATAAATCCACCGTCAACAGCTTTTAATTTAGATACTTTTAATTTTACAAATCTCTTTTGGAGTGACGTAGTGTTGAGGAAAACAAAGATGACCACTTTGAAAAATTAAAATATTTTCAGAATGGAAACACTTTCTAGACCAAAGATATTGAAATACAAGAGATATGCTATGATGGCCGCCCGAACGTCGGCAGACTACTACCTAAAGGGCATAGGTTTGAATACCGAAAGAATTTGTTCATTTAGTTGATTTTTTTAAGGTGTGCATGTGTAGTATTGGTTAACAATATTGGCCAGGACGCCAGGAAACACACTCCTACCCAATTAAAACTGTAGATAGCACATCTCTTATATTTCAATATCTTTGTTCTAGACCAGTGGTTCCCAAAGTGGTCCCCAGGATCATTCAGGATCGATCCAGGATCGCTTTTCACTAGTAAGGGAGGACACTTTTGCAGGTTTGTCTAGGTCTTGGTGGCGGCCCAATTGGGAGACTGGTTGAGGGAGACCTTTTGATCTCTCCAGCCGGACTCTCTCGACCCATCGCCTTTCACCGCAGCGGCAGTAATGGATTCATATATCTGTCACTCCTGGACACATTGACCCCCAGATTCCTACCTCATCCCTTCATTTTCCTAAAAAGACCCTCCAAACAGCATCCCTAAAGATGATATAGGCCCGAGGGATTTTTTTCCTCAGGGCCTCCCATGCAGAGCTAATGTAAAAAAAATCCATACTGATACTTCGGCACTAAAGCGATTAGGAAATCTTCAAACGTCTGCATTTGTATATATGTACCTGTACATAATATTATATCTATAAAAATAGAGAAAAACAAAGGAAATCTTTCATTCTCTCTAATATCAATATGTACATAGTATATACACACGCCACTATATAATGTACATTATTGGTATGTCACCAATAACACTTGAGTATATTCTCTGAGATCACAGTTATCATAGCCAAACATGGGGTTAGTTCTGCATGAGGTATTCGGGCGGCAGCTGGGGAGGCGGGTGCAGGTGCGGGTGGGGGTGCATGTACTGGGGTTTGTCGTGAGTCTTCATGTGGCGGTTAAGGGCGCACTTCTGTATGAAGGCCTGGCTGCACAGCGAGCACTTGTGGGGCTTCTCACCCGTGTGGGTCATGCGGTGGTTCTTCAGGTCTTTGGCAGCCATGAACTTCATGGGGCAGAAGTCGCAGGCAAACGGACGCTCGCCTGTCAAAGAAATAAAATAACGGATATTGTTTTATTTTGGTCTGATGAATTTTTAGATTTTACTATGGCCACTTGATGACTTATAAAGTCTTTGAAGTTCTATAATCACTCGTTTTAAAATAAAGCTTTAAAAATGCTAACAATGAAACAATTTATTTTTTGTACATACAAAAAAAATTTCAGTGTAGAATATGTATGTAGTTTCAATGACCCTCAACAGATGTCGTTAGAGTATGTAGTTTCAGGTTCTACGACAACTCAACAAAGTGGCATTTCAACATTCCCTTTGAAAAGTCATTAAAAGCCATGAAATTAAAAAAAAAAATAGCCTATAGCCATAGACATATGAATATTAGTAGACCTGCCATAAGTGATAAAAGCATATTATTTCCCCCTCCCCATACCGGTTCCATTTGGAGCCGGCTGGGCTCGCGAATGGCCTCGGGCGAATCTAGAAAATGTGATGTCATCATTCTTGTGCGAACCAGCATCGAGCTCTCATCGGTTACAAAATAACACGGCAAAAATGGTGGCTTGTGCTATGAAATGTGTAAAAATAGAAGTGAAAAAGAGAATAAACCCAGTTGTCATATTACATTACAGGTAAGCATTATTTTACTTTATTTTAAGCTTATTCAGATCATATAATTTGATCAGTTTTAGTAACATATTCATATGTAGGCGTTTCTCACGTGTGCTCATCGCTGTTTACTGGGGTAAGTAAATTATGAAACATTTTTAAAAGTGTCTTAACTAAAAACGGCAACAAAATATTCAACTCTGAAAACAGGTGAACTTTACTTTGCCGTATTTGGACTTTGCAAATTTGTTCATAACGTGGCGAGCAATTCGCGCTCCCATGTAAAAAGAACTAAATGGTGATATTATAATGCGAGTTGCCTATATACTGTCAGGTTGATTTATTGAGGAATCACATATCATCACAGTCATCTTGCCCCTCTGCGTCCCGCTATAGTTGGTTTGAACCCCTCTCCTATCTGTTCTCGTCTACTAATATTCATGTCTATGCCTATAGCCTAACTAAAGACTGCAGTGGAAAGCAAATCAATTAAAAATATATAAAACCACCAGATAAGAATAGTACGAACCTGTGTGAGTTCTATTATGCACAAGCAAGAAGCTCTGCGTCTTGAAGGCCTTATCACAAATCTTGCACGAGTAAGGCTTCTTGTCGGAGTGAGATCGCATGTGCTTATCGAGGTCTCCCTTCACATAGAAGTGCATGTCGCACACGGTGCAGGGGATGTTCTTGACTCCCGTGTGCCGGATGAGATGTATCTTCAGGTTCCCGGGCTGGATGAACTTCTTGCCGCACTGGTCGCAAGCGTAAAGCTTCTCGCTGTTGTGCTGGATAAGGTGGGCCTGTAATAATTTAATTCATTAATGTCAAACTGATTTTAAGTACTGACTTGTTAAGGAATAGTGTGATCCTTGAATGCAAAAATTAGGATATCACACTTAAGAGGAACGTTTGCGCAGCCCATTTCGGCCAGTTTCATACAAATCTTAAATTTGGATTTAAGATCAAAATACGCAACCAAACTGAATATTAGGATATCACACTTAAGAGGAACGTATGCACGGCCCATTTTGGCCAGTTTCGGGTATTTTGATCTCAAATCCAAATTTAAGATTTGCATGACACGGGCCGAAAAGGGCCGCGCAAACGTTCCACTTAAGATAAAATGATTGGATTCAATGAAAGGAAACTAATACGGAGGTGGTTGATGGAAAGGATACCCGACTGGCAGAAGAATGGATTGAATTTAAAATTAAAGCCTAGCATACGCATTCGTTCTTACTCGATCGAGTAAAACCAATGAGTAAGAATGGAGACTCGAGATGATGCACACACATACAGTTTTACTCAACAAGATTGTCTCGACGTTTAATATGTGCCGAATAGTCTTAGCATGTCGACATTGCGGAAGAAACAGTTTGTTTAGCGAGTCTCTTAGCCACTACTAACTTCCTCGGTGTAACATATACGCTCTAGAGTGCGGCTAGAAGCAAGCTATAGAGCCATGAGTTTTGCCATCCACACGGTGATATTGAGTAAAACTGTTGAGTATGAATGAATGTGTGAAAACTTCCTTTTCAGAACAAGTAATGTGGAATTGGAAAGAACTGTACAGAAAATTTAAGGGGCATTAAAAATAAAATTATATTCAAAATAGAGATTAGAAGATGGTACCTTTAAATTGGCCGGTTGCACGAACTTGGCACCGCACTCGTGGCAGACGTACTTCTTAATGCCCGCGTGCGCCCGCTCGTGGTTCTTGAGCACGTTCAGATAAGCAAAGTCTTTATAGCAAGTGCTGCACTTGTATTTACGGATGCCCGTGTGCACGCGAGCGTGGCTGTTCAGATTGTTAAAGCTCGTGAAGCGCTTTCCGCACTCTGCGCATGCTATGTCCGGCTGGAAAGGAACACGGCACTCGGTGTGAACAGGGGTTGGCAGCCGCAGAGGCAAGCATTCTGGCATGGCATCGCCAGTTTATTTACCATGGAATTGACAGATTCTAGAATGTCTTCTAAGATAAGCAGATTGTCTTAATGTGGTAAGTAGATTGCCTAGTTTCACTTGGAAGCATACATTCAGTGAATACTTGATTGAATACTGAAGCTACATTCTACATTCAGTGAATACTTGATTGAATACTGAAGCTATTGAATATTTTGCAAAGCTCAAAAAAGCGTTGAAAATTGATAGCAACTTTCTGAAAATTTCACTAACTTAAATCAATCAGAATAACAAATGCTCTACGCATACGGGCATCCGGTTGTGATCATACATAATATAAACATATAATACAAATAAAAAAAAATCAATTGACAAAATAAATACATGATAAAACCTAACCCCCATATAGACCACTCAATTTGGTTGGTTCAACCGTTGTGTGTCAACCGTTGAGTTGTGTAAGAATCTTATTGCATCTCCACACAGTTCAACTTTACGTTCAACTCAACCAGATTGATAACATCCCCTCAACCAAATTGAATCGTCTGTAAGGCCCATAATCGCGTGTTCACACACAGCTATAAAAGATGTAGCTTGGCCTATTTCAGCATATTGCTCGCCATACATTCCCAATGGGAATATAAGGCGAGTGATATGCTGAAATAGGCCAAGCTACATATTTTATAGCTGTGTGTGAACACAATCATAATAAGAGTTGGACAAAAGTATTCCTGAAGAGAATTTTTTTTTAAATAAGCTGTTCACCCTAAAAAGAGTGCTTTGTGGAAGTGAAATTTTATATTATGTCGATAAATAACTTTTAAATGCAATAAATATGCAAATTTAAAAATTGTTCACCTTTAATCCAAAGTGGCTTCTCATGTGTGCTTCCAGTTTATCATATTTATGAAAGGCTTTATCGCATTTGGGACATTTCAATGTTTTTGCTTTCTTTGGTTTGTCCTTTTTATCTTTTTTCTTTTTCTTTTTTGATAATTTTTGTGACCTAAAAATAACAAACTGTTACTTGACACAATTTCACTAAACATAATAGAAACGAGACCCCATATCCACAGTGTGGGCTGAATATCTTGGATGCTTCCCACCGCATTGATTTAAACATTAATAGAAACAGCTATCTGGCCTATTCGCAACATTTGTAAAGTAAAGTATTATTTGTGCATAACCAAGAAACAAATAAAGTCTCTTGTGAAATCTTACAGTAAGTGGTATACACAGTTATTTTTGATTGTGTCAATATTTACCTCAAAGAAACATTAAATGAGTAAGCTTAGCTTTATTTTTGTCCCATGTATAAGAGTTTATACAAATATTTCCATAGATATGTACTAGAGGCAGTTAACAAAATTTTAGCATTATAATTCACGATGTATTGACTTAAAATCAATATCTTCTCCCTTTTGTGCAAAAAAGAAATAAGCACCCTTTAATATTTTGCCTATCGTAATATCACAGGTCGTATCGTACAGTGTTTTATTAGATGATAACTCTATGTGCCGTTTAACCCCTAAGCACCTAGCCGCTTTAAGGCAGACTTCACGTGGGCAGTAATTTCAGTCGTATATAAAAATAATCTGTTTATGTACGAGCCTCACTCTACACATTGGCATAGGTGACGCTGCTGTTGAATTTATAATCCGTCAGTAGCTGGCAGTTGAGTTAAGAATTTAGTTGAATGTATCCCAAATATTATTTTGTAGAAATGAATGAACTTTAAAAAATCAAAATAAATACTTCAAAGCTGTTTATCGAGCTGAAAAAATTATTGGTAAGTAGCTCGGACTGTGTTTTACTGGTTACAAGTTTGTTGTTGATTTTTTTTTTGTTTCATGGCAAATGGTAAGAGAATTGTAATAGCAGGCTTTGAAAGCAGTGGATACACATTTTTTATGTGAAGCCAAAAATGTGCTGGCTTAGCTATAACATTGCGGTGAGGCACACCAATTAATGACCACTGTGCCGCAGCACACACTTCGCATTAGAGGCATAAACAGCATTAAAAATATTACATTGCAATAGGTAATATCGTAAGTTGAAAAACGATAGGAGTGATTTTATAAAAAAATAGTGAGAGAAAAGTACTTTTTTGACTTGGTCTGATTGTAGTCTTCATTACTGAAGGCATCCTCGAGGTCGGAGTGCAGGTCGGGCAGTGAGGCCGGGGACTTGATGGCCAGGACGTGCTCCACGGATAAGTCCGCCCTCAAGTTCTCCGTCACGTCATTCGTAGAGAGCGCCTCACTCACAAACTCTGATAAGCTTTCCTTTTTAACCTAAAATTAAGCATTTATTTTATCTATCTAACTAAAAAATATTTTTAATTATTTTTCTTCTTTTGTGTGGTGGGGGTCAGAGGGAGACATCTAGGTTTGAGGGCCCGTCTAGAACATCAGAAGTCGCCCAGTGTACCTTATCAATCCTGCCGGGGAATGAATGGAGCGGTCTTTCGTTGTTCACATGTTTGGTGGTGTGCACCACATCATATTCGTAATTAAAACTGGTATTTGAAATGATGATGTAGGTAGTTATTACAATTATTTTCAATTTAGAATAATATTATATAAAAACGCAGTTATTGTACTGAACATTCCAGCAATTTACTCATTAATGGAATAACATTAAATGAGTTTCAAAGTACTATTAAACCTGCAACAAACAGTTTTTTCAGATTTAAAAAAAATATTTTTAACAAGGTATTTTGTGTCAAATAATGTCTTATGCTAATGTACTTCAAAACCAACATAATAATTTATTATTAGGTACCTGAGTTTGTCCGTATTGTCTTAATGTTGCATCTGATCTTAAAACAAGCTGCTTGAAATAATAAAGTCTGTTTACCAAGTCCAAACAAGCTTGACACAAAAGTCCTGGAAGACCGTCATTTTCTGAGACCTGAGAAAGAAAATATTCAACGTGAGTTACGAACAACAAATTATAAAAAGGGGAGTTTTTCATACGAATCAAGAATGTTTATTATGCGTATTTACTTGAACTGAAGTACAATACAAAAACACTTCGGCGGAGCATGTCCGAAAAATGTTTTGCAACTGATCTGTTACGGATAAACATGCTCGACAAATACTATTGAAATCCATCTCATTCGGGGCGGCTTTTTCAAAGTTATTAAAGACTTGCGAGTGAATACTCGTTTCATTGCGGTAATAATCCATTATGGCTTTTCGGAAAAACTAATTCACGATAATAATATTGTGCCAAACGCCAAACATTTTTTAATTAACCATAGATAAAAAATCACGCTCTTTTGACAGATTCAGATTGAAGGTTGAATTATTTAGGATAGGTACTTTCTACTTCGATCTTTGTAAAAACATCGGAAAATAATAATGGGGGTTGGACGTGGGTGGTTTGGTATATTTATGGGCTGGACGGAGGGGCATTTAGCATTTTTCCTGACATTTTATCGCTGATAAGTTATAAAATTAGTATAATTTTTTTTTAATTTTTCGAAGAAAACTTCTTCAAAGGTTTTCACTTTGTGATGGCATTATTTATTTTATAAGACAAATAAATTTGTTTACATCACTTTATTTTGTACACACTCTACATGTTTCATGAACAATGTTCACATCCTCAGGAGTAAATGTACATTGAAGCATTATTTATGCAGTAAAGTTACAAATTAAATACAGCGCAGATCAAATACACAGGAAGGGGGGAGGGGGAAGTTTAGTAAATGCATAACACTATTTTGTTAAGAAGTTTAGTAAATACATAACATTATTTTGTTATGTATTTACTAAACTTCTAAAATGGTTATGTGAAATGGAATACGAATAATACCTATTTGATTCATTCATAACTACATAAATAAACCAAACCACTCACAACTAACCCTCTCATTAAATTCCATAGTTGTAGGTCAAGGTTTGTAGAAAATATATACTTAATAAGGTTCGTTCATATATGCACTTTTCGTAAAAAAACGCATCGGGCCGCTCGCACGCTCATGACATAGCTTGAAGTCCGAAACTCTTTCACTTTTCACTGGGTGTGTAATATAATTTTTTTGGTAAATCTAAGTTTATTTTTTCGCACTTATGTTCTTACATACCGAGTCAAATTAAAGTCGATATAATATAGTTTTCAGTAACAAAGTGGTTTACAGTATTGAATGGTAGAAAAAGTCAGGGACACCGAGGAAGACCTGACCTCAATCAAGTGAAACAAATACTGATGTACGGTAAAATTAGGTGTATGTGATGAATGAAGAAAGGGGTGTAAGGAGTATGTATAACCTGGAAGTGAACGATTTAAGTGTCCACCTGCCTGCCTGTCGACACAGGCAATCTTCTTTTAGTCTTATTTTTTCTCAATCCGATATATTTTTTCGCCTATATTATGAACATTTTATGTGTCAACCGAATTATCGAATCCGGCACTTCTTCACTTAGATGGTAAATCCAAAAGGAATAAGGACATCAATTTAAAAACCAAATACGTAATGTCATCAAAGAAATTAATCCATTCTTAGAATTCGTGACAATTTCAGTCCGCTCTCTGAAAATAAAATGTTTATGAAATAAAAACAAATTAGTCCTTAACAAATTCTTGTATATTTGCAATCAAAAAATAATTACAATTTTTAGTTCAAATAATTATTCAAATAACAAGTACCTAGCCAAGACCAAAATGAACACTCAGATTTTGTTAACAAGTACCTATTTTTGAGGATATGTGAATACACAATCATTTCCTTCTTTTTAATTAAAATGTTGACAGGTCAATAAATTGAGGGCTCTTGTTTTCAAATTTTTGTAAAGAAATATCCGTGGAAGCAACATTATTGAAACAAATTGAATGGATATTTTTAATTGACGGTTGAACTTAGTTTAACTCATTATAATTTATAGAGCCATTTCAAATAATGATTCATGGTCAAATTAAAATGATTATTTACAAATGAATTGTTAAATTTTTATTATGAGCTTTAAAACACAATATGCTAAAGGAAACATTTAAGCTCATAAGGACGAGGCCTACAGCTGTAAAATATAACTAGAGGATTTAGCTTCGAGGAGTGGTCATTAATCGTTCAGGAAACAAACAGGATTACCATTCGACAATATTTCAAGTATGAAAAATAACTCACAATGAATGTCATATTTCTAAGGTTATTACTCTTATATCTCGACAGAATAAAACATTATAAGCTCTCTTTCAAAGTTGACAAGGCACCAGGTGATGTCAGTAGAATGGGTCAACATTTCACATTGTACAAGTATTTTGTTCTGTTAAGGCTTAACCACCCTGCATCCACTATTAATAAGGAAAAGAAACTTAAACATAGAGCGGGAAGGAAGTTAATAAGTTAGTAATAAAGTGCCAGGGAACAATAAAAATAAACGTAGTCGCTAAAAACAAAACTGTGAAAGTTTTTCTAAACTAAAACCTATGTGATGTATGTATTATAAAGTACTCTAAAACCGCAACAGCAATAAAATTCAACTTGTTAAAATAAACGATAACTCTAAAACATAAAATCACAACATAAATAATTAAAGAAAAGAAGCACTTAAGGATAATACTTATCTAGGGGCACATTTATTGACAGTGCTAACATCAAACATCATCTCTCAACTAATTGTTTTATTTACACAAAATGTTTCACTAAGTGAATACATTCTACGGCAATCTTAATTTAAATATAATAATTATCAATAAACACAGTGTCCTTATGTGTCCATGATACTCTGAATGTTGACAATAAAAATAGATATTTTATAGTAAGGTACTGTCTTTTTGGACAAATTTTTTAAGGCAGTTAGAAGACGAATTTTTCAACAATTTAAAATATAAATTCATTTCATTTGGATCGATGGAAAAACATTTTCACCGTGAAATTCGTAATTATTTTCCAAAATCCACACATCTTTTCAATAATGTAACATGATTTTACGTCACTTGGACATTACGTATATTATGTATGTACTTATTTATACAATAGAAAATAAAATAATTTGCACTTTAAAATATTCTCAGAACAAATCATTGCCAGAAATGATTTAATGCCCTGTTTGTAATATCAAAATGAGTCACTACAAGTCACCGTGAAAACATTACCAGACATATTATGTATGACATATGAGACTGATTAAAATCATATCAGCCTATTTATTTCTAAGATAATTTTGTTTGACAAAAGCTACATTATTATCAATGCTAATCCATCATCGATTGAAATTGCAGCCAGATTTTGTCCCTTCTGGTAAGTGATCAAATATGACTTTTGCAGAAATGGATCTACATTGACAATTAATTTCATCTAAAAAAATCTTTATTTGACAATTGAACCAAAACAATTATTATCCTACTCAGGACGTCATTCATTACAGGCAAGATTAGACTGTGTATACTTGAATGTAATATTTCCAAAACCCAGAGTTATATACTTCGACTAAACTTATGTCACTTTTCACTAAAACAACTAATTGACAGTCAATGGGGACAAACCTGCACAACCTTCAAACATAATAATCAAAGAAAGAATATAATTAAATGTATAAGTTTCTCCTCGCCTCGATTTGTATATTATGATTGTCATCATAAGACTTGTAGAACATAATAATGAATTGTAAACAGTCAAAACTTCTCAGCTGTTATAAAAAAAGATTTATTTTTACACATATTTATTATAACTTTTCAGTTAAACTCTCTTCTGAAGTTAGCCATAGGACCGAAAAAAAAAACTTCTTAAGCAGGATAACCTTATATGCGGTTTAAATCAGGCCAATTTTCAAATTCAGTCTCTGAGGGACCGAAAAACCAAACTTCTTAAATGTGAACTTCGCGAGTTTCACTGTATCTATTATTTGATCGAGAGGAACATTTTGTACAAATCTTAATTTTAGATTTGAAGCCAAAATCCAACCAAACTGAAAAATTATTTTTGTAATCAAACGGTATACTAAAACTCTAGTACAGATTTGAGCTACTTTATTTATTTTTGCTTTAAATTATAAAATATAATTAGAAGCAACTTGGGAAACTTTGTGAGTAAATGAAACACATTACAAAATTAATTTTACTATATTGATTATAAAAATATGATGAAATATAAAATAAAAATTAATAAAAGATATTATTTTGATGTGTATAAATTTAAATTACATATTTACGTCGGAACCAAAATTTGTCATTTCTATATTAAAATTACTGCCCATTTTTATTTTTCATTATATCAACACAAAAGATAAGGCAGGATATTTTTTTAATAACTGTAATTAACTCACAATTTTTTTCCAAAGTGCTTCCAAAATGAAGCAAAACCGAATTCTTTATACCTATATACATCATAATTTAAAGCAAAAATAAATAAAATAGCATACCCATGCTAAATATTTAATATAACTATTGATTAAATAATATTTTGTTCAGTTTGGTTGGGTATTTTGGCCTCAAATCCGAAATTAAATTTTGCATGAAACTGGTCAAAACTGGCCGTTTAAATGTTCCTCTTAATGATTTTGTTTAAATGTATTCATATTATATTGTGTATAAAGAGAAATAACGCTAACTTGTTAGTACATTATGTATGTGTATACATGTCATAAGGAAGATGGTCATTTATAAATTATGATTGTTTTTAACAAAATTATTGAATTAATTATCCTTCACAGCTTGGTCTAAACTTGATTATGTAGTTTTATGCAGAGTATGCAATTGGGCAATAAATTGTGACCTTAGTTGTAGCTTGGAGACCTGACCCAAGCCATCTGGGCTCCCGGTGGCAGGATTATATTAAATTATGTAATATACATTTCTTTTAATTCAAAATTAATACAAATCATCCATTGCAATTAGTTTCAATTAAATAATTGTGTTAACTACAAGATGCATACATCAACTGTGTATGTATACGCAATAACTTCACGAACTATTAAAAAAATATATATTATGCAAAACTTGTCACAATATATTGGAGAAGAAATAATGCATTTGTGATGGAAAATACGAATTAATTTGAGTGGTACGGATTACGCTGTCATTTTTGTGATTTTCACAAATTTCGAGGCGAGGATGGTCTTTATCTTGAGGTTATTATCGGCCCACTGGGTCTTACGTGGCTTCTGGTCCTGAAGGCTGTTGTTGAGGTACAAAAGTAACTGTTTCTCCGTACACCAGTTCTGAAAAGTAAGAAGGAAGAAAATTATATTAGTATTGTAACGGGATAATTGAATAAAATCCACAATTTATACAGTATTTTTTTTTATTAACATTTAAAACCTACTACTACTTATGTAGTTTGTCAGCAGGTAAAAACAATTAGTGCCTCCGTACATGACGCTACTTACAAGCTACTCGAGCCTCGTGCGCGTAGCATGCGCGCCGCTCATGAGTACCCACCGTACAACTTTGCTAGTGTTCGTACACGGCGCTACGCGGCAGCTGTCGGTTCGAAGTCAGTTCCACACTACCAACGGTGCTGACTGCACGCTACGCGTTGCATCATTCGTGTCTGCTACTATTTGTTTGACAGAAATGGCGTCGGAACATGAAAGTAATGTTAGATTTGTTCTGGAAGTGGAAAAAATACATGTTTATATAACTTAACTCTACCAGAATACGAAAGAATTTAGTGGAGAAGGCATGGATTGATGTTGGAAAAAAAGTCATTTGACATCACTTGACATTGTGTTAACTCCACGGCTGCACGTGAAAAATGATCAAGTTCAGTATATTTCAGGTAGCACCGTGTACAGAAACCAGCATTAACCAATCCTGTGCCGCAACTGCGCCGGCCGAATAATATTTAAAAAAAAAATTTGGAATGCGATTTAAATCCTTATGTATAAAGAAAAGGTATGAAGGACAAGGTCAGAATCGCTTGGGGCATTCTTGTTCTTGACGTTAACAGATATCAGAAACACACCTAGCCACTCGGAATAAATTTTATAAAATTTATCCATGACTTCGACCTTCATTTTTCCCACGATTCGAGCTGTCAAAATGTGAGCGTCGTGGGTCATGAAAAGATCGATAAAACCAATTTGTCAAATAAACGCAATTAATGTTGTTTTTAGGCATAGTTTATTGTTCAAGGAATGTGTTTTGGTAAATATTATATACGATAGCATAAAATAAACCCACAAAATATTACGTCAAAGTCAAAACTTCGCGAAATTTATGAGTTTCGTCCCGTGGCATTTGAAGTGTTAAAGAGTAGTATATCTGCAGGATACTTGTGGTTGCGTCACAATCACGTAGTTTGTAAGTATGTCCGTGAACGGAGGGTCTTAGTTTTTATTTTGGGTACAAACAATTAGCAAGTATGACACGGTTCAATAATAGCCTTTAGGGGTTAATAAACTTTACTGGTTAACTCCCAAAGGAACTCAATTGTTCCCTCAACTCCTCGCTTAGCCGTTTTACCAAAAGGGTTACAACGAGTCTATAATCACTCTAGGTTAGCTGAAATCCGAAGATGCGCGGTTAGAACTTAACTCTCTAGAGAACTGTCTAACACATGGCCTTATATCCCTTGTGACATCTCTTCCAGGGACCACATCTGAGCGGCGGGGTGGAAATTAAATTAAGCAATAGCATCTCTCGCCCCTAATTAGTAAGAGATGAAGCGACGCAGGAATGGGAAAGTATTCAAGATTGAATAACTATCAAATAACGCTCGGGATTATGCATAACAATAATTTAGAATGGTTTGCTAGAGTTTATTATAATATGCAAAAAGTAGTATTCCGATATGCTGGTATGTGAAATTGTGAAGATGGAGTGAGCATGTGATATAGTTCTGCTCCCTCATTCGTTTGTAGATTTTTGTTAAGTGGGTCACTAATGTAAGTACAAGATAAGTGACTTGATAAGTTGCTTAGACCCCAGAATAGACAACCGCAGACTTAAATATCAATTTATTTATTCAGCTTATCGAACACATGAGATGAGTCATGTAATTTCCACATCCGCTATATCAACTTTCATTGATTTGGAGAAAACCGCAAAATATTGTCACATCTCTAGTCTCTAGCATAAATAAGTAACATCATTTAAATTTTTTATATAATGAATTGGAGTAAATAATTTCGAAAAGTATTCATTTTTTTGTATGTCTAGCAATGCACACTTTGAATAATGTTCCAATACGCAAACTTCGAATGATTTATTTATCATTAGCTGAATCTAATATACGGTAAGGAATTACAGCTTGGGGGCTTTCCTGTAAAACAAATGTAAATCATATTCAATCAGTTCAAAATTCATTAGTTAAATTATTAGCTCATAAAGGTTATGCTGAACAAAAAAAAATAAAAATAAAAATATATATATATATTTAAGTAATTTTGATAAATAAATTGTATATGGCAAATTTTGATACTCGTAGAGACTTTTGAAACTGAACTGACCTGACGTGGCGGGTTTAGAAACTCACGCGTAGATAATTTTGTGACACGATTGGCAAAATACGAGCACTCGTGATTGATTGAATCCGATATAGCGGATTTTAATAGTAACTTCTATGTAATATAGCGGATTTCGTTTCTCACTTGAAGTTTTAACATGGTTTTCGGTCGTGATAAGGGAGGTTTTGAAACTCAATTTTAGGTTCTTCTTAAAAAGTTCTTCGTTGCTCACAAAAATATTAACAAGATGTCATATTCAGATCATTTTGTCAAAATATCGGATATAGCGGGTATAGAAATTGTACGATTCAGATGAAGAATAAATTGAAATATTTGATAGTAATCAAATTTGTGCATTTATGCACGGTGGCAATGATTAATAATGTCCATGATTTCCGGGAGAGAGGAACCAGGAAATTGGGTTAACAGTGGGATTCACAAGTAAGAATGAATTGTTAGTGAAAAATTTCAATATTTTAGCAAACCTTTCCACTTCTCAACTGGAAGTTCCATATCTTCGAAGCTCTGATCGTAAGGAGCCGATGTGGGCTCGTCACTAGTGTCAGCATACTGCTGGAGATAGGGGTGGCCCAGCGCCTGCTCCGCTGTGATCCTTCGCTCCGCATCCAGCTCCAGCATCTTCTCCAGGAGATCGATGGCTAGGCGATTGGCCCCGCGGAACACATCCTTGAAGTCTCTCTTCCTCAACGGAGGCAATGATTGAATATAATTTCGGGCCTGTATCATGAAATGTGATTAAACATTAGAAAAATTATCTCATATTCTAAAACAATATCTTCCCATGATTGTGTGCAAAAGAGTGTACCCATTATTTCTTACAAATATACAGTGAAATCTCAATCGATTCTACTCGAATGTATCGTTTACTTCTTCATTATTATAATTAATTTCATTTTTCAAAAACTGGAAAAGTAGATTGCATCGACCGTTCCTCTACGCATCGTTTTACCGCATTAAGGGGGTATTCTAGTCTAGAAAAAAATAAAAATAAAATTCTTCAATGGTTTAAAAATTCAAGAATATCTCCTTAAAAGGATTTTTCAAAGTTCGAATTATTTTAAAAGTTAGAGAAATTTTAGTTTGACCGGTTTAGATGGAATCTAACTAAAATCTAAATAGAGCAAAACTTTAACGCGTGTTTCTCAAAACTACTTTTTTCGAGATGGTTGACACGATATCTCAAGTTCTACTGAACCAATTTACTTGAAATTTGGTGTGAGCTTTATCTATACATTACTCTATCGTGCTAACTAAAACTATAACCAAATTTAAACTTTTACTATTTTTAAAAAATTTGGAAAATCAAAAAAGCTATTAAAAAAATGTCTTTTATTTCAGACAGCCGCCATTTTGCGAAAAAAATTTTTTTACTTTTCCTTAGTTCGGGCCATAGCCGCATTTGTTTGAATTAAGAAATAATTTGGTTTTTTTTTAGATTACTAGAAGGGTTGCAACCAGGGCGGGCCATTTTTTGAGACCCCCCACTTAACACCCTGTAACTTTTGGAATTTTTAATTTTTTCGTGTATTCTTCAATGTTTAATCAATATTTGGTAAAATAATGGCTTGTAAAAATATAATTGTTTTTTTATTGCACCTGAAAAATTACCTTCAATTCATGCTTCTAGACTAGAATACCCCCTTAAACGTAAAGCACTCAATCGATTGCTGTCGCATTGTTTTCTGGCATTCATAGTTTATTTCAATAGGACCATTCGGAAACAATAGATAGAAATTTCATTGTACCTCAAACCGTGAAAATTGTAAACAATATTTAAATTAATGCATATATTATCCATAGTCTGTTTCCCATTGCAGCGTCTAAATGCAATTTCCAACAAAAAATAACGTTATTTATTTCAATAATAATTGAATTCCTATGGCATTCTAAACTATGTGGACACAAAAACACAAACCAATTCCAGACAAGTACAACAAAGAAACCCAAACCTTTTCCTGTAATAATATTTCAACATTTTATTGAACTTTCACAACAATCATTCACCATACGTACATAGATGTCAACAATGAATCACTGAAAATAGTATTTGTGAAAATCAATGGCTAAAAAAACTTGGTACGGATTGTTTCACAGAATTTGAACAATTCGTCGAATTTCAACGTTAATATTATTCATTGAAGAAGAAGATAACACTTTTAAATCTAAATGAAAATATGAAAGAAAACAAGACACAGAAAAACAGAAAAAGACGATGGTCGCAACTGGGACTCGAACCCAGACCTCTCGTCTAACCGGGACGGCGCGTTTTCCAATTTCGCTATTGCCACCTTCTGTCAAACCGTCATATTTGTCAATCTCATATTTCAAATATTTAGAATCATTAATATTATCTTCAACTAGTTCTTTTTCCATATTATAGGCAACTACTCTTTTTATTGGAAACAATCATTCAAAGAATTGGTTTGTAACCTGAATAGCGTCTCGGATAAATGTATCCGAATTTATTCATATGGAACTATTGACTTTATGAAAGTCAATAGTTTTTGAATGATTGTTTCCAATAAAAAGAGTAGTTGCCTATAATATGGAAAAAGAACTAGTTGAAGATAATATTAATGATTCTAAATATTTGAAATATGAGATTGACAAATATGACGGTTTGACAGAAGGTGGCAATAGCGAAATTGGAAAACGCGCCGTCCCGGTTAGACGAGAGGTCTGGGTTCGAGTCCCAGTTGCGACCATCGTCTTTTTCTGTTTTTCTGTGTCTTGTTTTCTTTCATATTTTCATTTAGATTTAAAAGTGTTATCTTCTTCTTCAATGATATATTACGTTGATGGGAATAACCTTCAAAAGTTATAAAAAGAGAGTTTTTCTCGTAAAAAATTTAATATTATTCATTTATTTTTATTATGACTTAATGGATAAAATCTAAAATTGTAAAATTTAATCACTGCAGACAATATTAGAGACTCTCAATCGAAAATTTGAAACAGAATGAAACAGTTGCATCTAGGAATTGAACCCAGGACCTGGGCCTGGACCCTCATACACAGAAAGATAACAGCCAATAAAAATATGCATCAAGAAAATGAAGATAATGTTTGTAGTTCTTAGTCGAAGTAGGATACAGTTAAATATGACCGAAGGGGATGGGGCCTCATTAGCTCAGTGGCAGAGCAGCGCCCCGGCAAGGCTAAGGTCTTGGGTTCAATTCGTAGATGCGACCGTATCTTTTTCTGTTTAAAATTTTCAATTGAGTCGCTAATATTGTCTTCAGTGATTAATATTATTCAAGTTCTGTCAGTTGTATTCAAGTTCTGTTATTATCCAAGAACATACTGTGAAACAACGGGCCCATGATGAAATAATAACGGAACTTGAATAGATCTTTCACAAAGCTTGTCAACAAAGGCCCGTCCTTACAGTTTTTTCCAAGAAGAAACAAATAATATAAAAAAGAATGTTTAAGGACATCACAGGCAACAAAATGATGTATTACCTCCTCACTGGTTATTTTATCAATCGTATCCGATTCTGGTGTACCGCAAAGGAATAATATCCTGGTAAGGTGGTCAATGTCTGTACAGATGCCAGTTAAGGTTAAGGCAAGCCTTGGTTTACTTGTCAATTATTGTCATTATGAAGCACAAGCTCAAGCACAGAAACATTCAGAGTGGCGGGGGGAAGCACAGAAAAACATAAGCTTTGAATTTGTGGAGTGACATGAAAATTTCACCTTCAAACACCTAACAAAATTTATGGCATACTAGATGTTTAAATCTAGCTATCAGCATAGCTAGATTTAAACATCTCCCACTTTCTGACAGAGATGTTGGTTAGGCATTGTAATGTTTTTTTTAATTATTTGATCTTTATTTTTTGTTTTTTGCGAACTTCCAAGGCAGGGAGCATGGTTAGGTACTGTAATATGTTTTCTTTTTGTTTTTTTATTCGAAAAAATAATTAAAAAAACATATTACAATGCCTAACCAGATGTAAAATCGGAGCTCTCAGCGGCAGGGCCAAAAACATCAACGATTCTGGTATATTTATAAATGTACATAATTTTTTCAAGTCAATTATTTTAGACCTGGAGAAATAAAATCTTAAAAGAAATGAACTCTAGAAACTTGCGATAGAATAATGCAGTTACGAATTATTAACTTTGCTTTTTTAATAATTGTTATCACAATTTACAGAAAAAAAATAATAAACCAAGAATTTTAATAATTAATTTTAGATTGCAGGTATTTAGTTTATCAATTATTTACTATTAACATTGTTGCTAATAAGTTAATAACAATGAGTGTTTAGTCACTTGTTAAGACACAAAACAATAAGCAATACATTTAAAAATGTAAAAAAAAACAGCAGAATAAGTGAATAAAAGTATTAACCCCTCAGGCAAATTTGTTTGTTATTGGAAATAACTCAGAAATCGTAGAAAGAAGTGTTAGAAAGAGAAAACACCCGCTTTATTTTCAAATCTAAAAGTTAATCACAAAATAATTAAAAGATTCTCCTTTATGAAACCAAATTTTCTGACCGCAATGTTTTTTTTTTTTGAAACTTTGTGATTTTAATTAATTATTTTTACACGAAATTATAAAAAAGTGAGGTGATGATAACGTTTATCAAACATTTTTCTTATAAAATATGTCCTTTTTTCTTTATCAGTAATTTTAGTTGGAAAAAATGTAAAATGGGCCATTTTAAAAACTTTTTATGTTTGTATTTAATTTTTTCATATTTCAAAATCAACATCTTTATTTGTAATAATGTTTCATCACCTTTCAAAAATAGTTTTTAGTTTTCGGATACATTCAGAAATATTTCATTTATTAGGATTTTGTTGCAAAGCGGAAATATTCTGACCTTCTGATAGAATATGCCTGAGGCCTGAGGGGTTAAGTATTAAATTTGGTTTGAAGAAGCATTTTTTCTGCCTGCATAAAAATATTAAAATCTGACAATCAGACGATAAACAAAAAAATATAAGTCAAGTTATTTGAATTATACGCACTCTTCTATCTGCAATATAAAAACAATTTTTTCTATGACAATTGGTGGTATTAGCGTGTTTATTAGCTGGTAAAAATTTACTCACAGATTCGGAGGATATTTTCTGCATGAATTCGGCACCGGGCGTTCCGAGCACCTCCATTATAAGATTCAGTTGATGGATATCTGATGCAACAATTAAGGCGGACCAAAGTGCGCTAGTGGAATTACCTATGCTCTAAAACTTAACTAGTGTGCAGAGAGGATGTATTTAAAACACTACCATTGATATAGAATAGACAAGGTGGGAGAGACCAAGTAATCTAATTGCTTTCCATGTGATAACTTTTCATGGCAACCTGTTAATACAGAGTGTTAAGGAACATACTTGACTTACCATTTAACCAGCGATTTCGATATTATTTGAGATAAAAAATTAATTAGAAATTTTGGGCTCTGGTAACATTTTTTAATGTTTTTTTTTTCTTTTCAATTTTTTTCTTCAAAACCAAACAAATTTTTTTTTCTTCTATGTGTCATTATTGGTCACTCAACCGAGTAACCGCCCAACCCCTCACCCTGACCCTAAGGGCCTCTGCTTATGGAGAAACTGAAAAAACAAGTTCTAGGCGCAATTTCAATCAATCTCCTTAACAAATTTCTGATCTGTCAAAACTTGACAGTTCGTGAGCCACTACCATGGCAACCTGTCAACAATGCAACTGAAAACAATGCAACCGAAAAACCAGCACTGCTGGTCGCCGCGGCAATGGCGTTTCAGTTGCATTGTTGATAGGTTGCCATGGTAGCGGCTCACGAACTGTCAAGTTTTGACATGTCAGATCAGAAAAATATCAATTTTGTCAAGAATGTTGATTGCAATTGCGTTGAAAACTGTTTTTTTTCAGTTTCTCCATGAGCGGAGGCCCTAACTGTCCAATACCTACTGTTTTTTTTTAATATTACAGGTTGAAAAAAAAAACATCAAAAATATCACTGGAGACCAAAACTTCATTTACATTTTTTATTCGAATAATGTCAGGAATCACTGGTTAAAGCAAGTCGAGTATGTCACTAAGGACGGGTTGTTTCAAAAAATTTGATGGATTCATCAAATATTTGAAGTTAATTTTCACGTTCTGCGTAAGTTCTATTATTACATCATTATAGACCAGTTGATTCACAAAACTGAAATCATCACAGAACTTGAATAGAACTTACGCAGAACGTGAAAATTAACTTCAAATATTTGATGAATCCATCAAATTTTTTGAAACAACCCGTCCTTAATATCCTGTATACAGTTGTTCAGAATCAAAATCTGAAACTTCAGTGATCCTACTGATCAATGTTATTTGCAACAGAGAAGCAACTCTTGTGTATTTTATATCGATAATATGTACTGCAAAAATAAACATTGTATTAAAGATAAAATTTGGCAAAAATAAAAGTGTTGATGAATGAAATATCATATAGTATTGTCATACAATAAATAAAAATTTGTAAATTTACCGTGAGAGAATTGAATAATGGAATGTGGAAAAGAGTTAGCAATTGTGTAATACATACAAGCTTTTTTACATGAGAATTGGAGTCGTAAGAATAATAATTTTTTACCTATGAATTTTTATATTGGTTTTCAAAAATAGTTCAGACATTTGAAAAATTGCAGTGTAATTGAAACCTTCCGGAGCGTTGTTTCTTTAATCAATTCTTATTTTAGTTATTGAATCTACCCTAGCAGAGCAGGCTGTTACAACTGCTGTGTACAACTGTTGCAAACGTGACGTTCAGCATGCAAATGCAACATAGCAGTCACCCCAACACGGCGACGGGTGTGTCCATGTTTTAATACAGCATCCTAAACTGATCCTCATTGCTTGAAACGTATAATACACCACATTGATTAGTAAAAGTTTGTTTATAAAAACTGCGTACAACAGTACACCTTTTCACATTCACATAAATAGATAAAATGAACCACAAGACATTTTGTAGTCTTTCTGTATATTACACACTGTGTTTCCACTGGGCAAGCCACTAACCTCAACAAATAACATGCAAAGTATTAACTTGCGATTATTATACTTAGATCAGGCTTCTTACTGATTTAATGACAATATTAGTACAACAAAGGGTATGTGAAAGGAAACATCTTTAGCAAAAAGAGACCATCCCATAATACACTGAAAATAAATCATTAGTAGAATATTTATATACGTAGTTTTTGTTTGAAGTGTAGCATGAAGCAATCAATTGATATTATTGTACTAGGGTAAGTCAAATCTATTTTTTCCAACCTCCTATTTTTTTTCTCCTTGAATTGTCAAGAAATAAAAAATGCAATTACATACATGGGTTGAAAACCACACTATTGATGATTGATTTGTTACTTTTCAATATAATCTCCGTTCATTTCCACAGCTTTGGTCCCTCTTACAAGGGCTTATATTACTGTGTTGTAAAATGCACAATCACATCCAGAACACCATCGCCATAACTTTCCCCGCCGATCACACACAGTTTTTAATTTTTTTGTCCATGGTGAGTTGTGTGGTGCCATTCCATTGACTGCCTCTTTGATTCAGGTTTAAAAAAATGAACCCATATTTCGTCTCTGGTCAGAATTTTTTCCAAGCGCTACAAGTGTTGTGAGGCTATTGTTTTTCTTGTTTCTTTATTCTGGCCGGTTAACTTTCTTGGTACCCACCTTGCACAAACTTTTGTTGAATAATCAGTTGTCGAATAATCATCATCACACTGCCTTTACTGAGGGAGAGGATGCCACATCTGTAGTTATCTGAGGTCACTTCGAATGATGTCATCAACTCGCTCAATGTTGGGTGCAGTCTCTGCAACCAATGTTCTGTCAGCCAGCAGTTTTTGTTCTTTAGCTGCGTTATAGCGACGAACCCATCGTCTAGAAGTGCTGACTTGCACTATTGCATCATGGCACACATTTTTCAGTCTTTCATGAATGAGAATGGGCGTTTCACCTTCTATAGTCAAGAATCAATCACAGAACGCTGTCTAATATGAACATCGATCATATTGTACATATCATACGGACAGACATATCACCTGTTGATGCAAAAATTTACTATTGCAGCAGATTGTAGAAAGTTTGAGGAATAGCACCGAATTCAAAATTTTCACTTAACTAACTTTATTTAAGTAGAAAAAAATAGGAGGCATTACTTTTTGACTGACCCTCGTAAATAAATATACATTGTAATCATAAGATTCACATCGGAATTATTACTTATGTAAGCGAAAAAGATAGGTTATAACCAAGGTTCGTAGAAAATGTGTTTAACAAGGTTAGGTTAGGTTAGGTCATCGAGGGGGTAGAGCGGTGACTGTCTAAAAATTCATGACATAGCTTGAAGTCCATGTTCCTCTGGAGGATTTGAATTAATTGTAATACAAGTGGCAGTGCTTTAATTCAAGCTAAGTCACGCGTTCGAAATTTCGAAAGTGGCCCGATGAGTTTTTTTTTCGAAAATGGCCAGCATGAGCAAACCTTGTTAAACGCATTTTCTACGAACCTTGGGCTATAACAAATATAATCAAATGTAAATATAATAATGTACAAATATGTGTGATAAAATATAATACGAATCTGAGTAAAATAAAATATCTACTTGATAAAATACATTCAAATACGAATTTATCTTTTCAAATTCGGAGGGCAAAATTTATAGATTTCGGGGAGTCGGGAACTAAACAGGGAAAATCAAAAGGAATTTCACACATCTGAAGACTAAAAGCAACAAGAGCAAAGAAATACATGTGTACAATTTAGGAGGCGGTATGGGTACCACCGCCCGGGAAACATTAATTGCATAACCTACACTTCTGCTATAGGTCACCCCAAGTGGTTCGCTACACTTGGTGACTTAGCAGAGGTGCCCGGGTTCATGGGGTGAGGTTTGTGCAGGTCTTGGTGGCGGATGCGTCGAGAGAGACTGGTTGAGGTTGGCCTCGGATGATAATGAGATCCATTATCAGGGCAGACGGACACCGCGAGGCCATCCAAAACTTTGGCTTTAGAAAGTGGAGAAAGAATGATTCAACTGCCTTTAAAAACAACCAAGATTAAACAATTGACAGAGAAAACTTTAAATCTTAATACATATCTAATACTCAGATTGTTCCTGACAAAACATAGCCCTTTCGATATGTACCTACCTATACATTCTTATATAAATAAAAATATTTTCAGTATGAAATAGCAGTGCCCAGTTAGAAGGTGACAATAGAACTCAGAATACTGCATTTTGGAATAGATTCAAAGTGGGGAAATAAACATGTTTTATATATTCATGACTCAAAGATTCAAGAACCTCAAATAGATAAAAAGATATTCTTGTTAAGGTGATGCACCACGTCATGTAAAATTCGGAATCAGGCCGCTAATAATAACAATAGCATGTAGATGGCGATAAGGTTTAAATTCCCTTATAACACTAGTCGCCTATTTTGATTTATTTACGAAAAAAACATAGCCAAAAAGCGTATTATATTTGGCAAGAATATTATTAAAATGTTTCACGATCATTTTCCAAGGAATTTAATTTTCCACATTATACAATAAAACTTAAACCGAAGACGGGTTTGTAAGTAGGAAATTTTGAACTTTTAATTGTAGTCCTGATGCTTTATTTTTCTGGACTTATAAAGACTAATAAAAAAATATTCGATTATTTCAAAGGCAAATGCGTTTTTAATCAAAGCATCTAAAATATTTCTAAGCATCTAATTTTTAAACCAAAATCACATGATTTTGTGTTGCTTTGTAGCGCATCACCTTAAAGTCAACACAATTTATAAATTTATTCAAGTGTCTTCCCCCCCCTCCGGCTCCCCTTCCCCTCAAATCTACATGAACTGAATATTCAGCAAAAGATTTATGTATTTATATTTAGGGAGAACAATAGATGTAATTGGTTCAAGATATTTTAGATACATTATTTAAAAGGATACGGTCTGTGCCAGGGAAGAGTGTCCTCCCGGTGATGAGTTCAGCCATGATGCAACCAACAGACCAGATGTCCACTGTCTGGTTGTAGTGCATCCAGTTGAGCATTATTTCAGGTGCTCGGTACCACCTGTAAGATAATATACATTCAAAATAAAAACAGAAAATTTAAAAACGTATATAGGTAACATGATGATGTCACATTTTCTACAAGGGACAAAACAAAAGATTAAGATTTCTATGACACGATTCCTGTGATAAATCCATAGAAAAGACAATTTTAACAATAAAACAGTCCAGTCACTTGAGCAATACGACGAATACAGACAGCATAAAAAGGAGACCGTATAACACAAGCATATTCAAGACGGGGGCAAACCAAGGAGCAGTAAAGATTTCTTAGGGTATTTATGTTTTTGAAGTCAGAAGTGATTCTAGTGATGAAACCAAGTAGTTTGAGAGATTTATTAACAATCACATTTATATGTTCCCGAAAAGAACCTTTACATATACTCTAAAATTTTTACAATGAATGCATATACGATTTGAGGCAAAAGAAGTGAGATATTTTCGCGACCTTTGACCTTGAATATCTAAGGACGCTCACACATGACCTTATGAGACTTTCGAGACAACATTTAGAATGCCAAAATGAAGGTTTATACAAATTTTCAGCTAATTCCGTTTCATTCTGAGGTGAATCCCTAAATTGACCTGACTTACAGCCTGGTTGAGCACCATAACATGTACTTCCTTTAGTTTTTGTCTTGAAGTAAATATAAATAAATCAAATCATTTTAATTTTTATACCCTGAAGATGCTTACGTAAAGCGAAACCGGTCGGTAGTAGAAAAATTAAATAAATCGTGGTTACAAACAAAATTATTGTATTATTTCAATTTATAAATAAATCATTATTTTATATTTCAGATTTCTTGCCTCTGTATATTCAAAGTTGCACTAAATGTATCGCATCGTAGATGGCATGCTAAAGTCCGTTTGAACAACAATTTAAATATTTTATTTTTGTGACATGAAACAGAGTTTTATCATTGTGAATATATTGCTTTCGTTAGGTCAACTTGGAGTCTTAATTTGTATTTTCAAAAAATATAATATAATAGTGTGAGGTGCCCTCCAATATGTGGATGCCATCTGGAAGTTTTAAGAGCCGTTTTGTCAGAAGACATCGCTTACAGATGCCATTTTTTCATGCATTTGAGCAATTTAGGATTACCATTTTTGAGATATTTAGGCCGTGAAGTAAATTCACATCATTATTTTTGAGGGTAGAATGTCCCCTTAGTCAGGGGGGGTATTTATACGCCCCGAGCTTACACACCACCACCGCCCTTGAGGTAATTTTTCACAAAAATGTCGCTATACAAATCACCGAAATATACAAGTCAAAGATAATATTTTTGAACCTCGGAGCTAAACCATTCCATTCCAAATTATTCATCATTTCCTTTCCAAAGCATACTGCAGCATAGCCTAATGAAGCGCAAGGGAACTCTACAAAAATTCTTATACATAGTATTTTTGATCATAATTTGCATACCTTGTAGCTACGTAGCCTGTCATCTCATTTTCCGTTGGCCGGGCCAGGCCAAAATCTAGGATTTTCAGTTCACAGTCTTCATTGACGGCAATATTTGATGGTTTTAAATCCTAGAAGGCATAAAAAATTAATGTTATATATTTGTGTACTATTAAGAATTGTTTTATTTTTCTATTTGGGAGGCGGGTACGGGTACCGCCATGCCGGGAACCATTTACCAGGAACTAACACCTCTGCCATAGGTCACCCCAAGTGATTAGCTACGTTTGGTGACTTAGCAGGGGTGTCCGGTTTCACGGGGTGAGGTTTGTTTGACTTGCCGGCGGATGCCTGCTTCCTGCGTGGCGGGCCCGAGAGACTGGTTGAGGGAGACCTTTTGACCTCTCCAGCCAGACTCTCTCGATACATCACCCTGAACGACAGTGGGAGGGATGGATTCATATGTCTGTCACTCCTGGATTTATTGAACCACAGATTTCTACCGCCCCTCATACCCTTTTCCTTCCTAGAACTTCCTCTCCTTCTTTTCCCTAAAAAGACCCTTCACACACCGTCCTCAAACATGACGTAGGCCCTGAGGGAATTCTTTTTCCTCAAGGCCTCCTGTGTGGGGAGCTAGCTAATAAATGTGGAAATAAAGTGGAATTCTTATAAACAATTGAAGTCAGAAAGATTATTATGTATACCCTATGAATAATTCCCGCAGAGTGAATGTACTTCAGGCCGCGCAAGATCTGGTAAACGAGGAACTGGACGTGATCATCGGAGAGCCGTTGAGTCCGGACAATGTTGTTCAGGTCCGCCCCCATCAGGTGGGTCACCAGGTACACCTGGTTGAAGTCTGCCAGACCCTCGTCCGGAGTGAACACGTCCAGCAGTCCTGAGAATCACAACATGACCTCAATTTATGATCAATTTGGAAGGTTAGCTTTATTAGAAATACACTAGATTCAAAAGATGGAAATTAAAATTGGGTAAGTAATTGGTACCTCTGCCTCCAGAAAAACCGTAACAAAGTAAACAAATGTAACAAAGCAAGTCATGGTTTTTAATTTATTTGTTTTATTATCAAGCAAATAATTTATTGTAATTGTTTAATTTTGTGCTATGTTTATGTCAGTAGATGTCTCAATAATCTATTTAATTTTTCAAAATTAGTAGATTCCTGTTTTACCATATGTGACCATGGTAACCATTTTTATTTCATACAACATTCATAGATTCCTGTTTTACCATCAGTAACATTTTTCCTTCACAAAACAGAACAACTTTCTGTAGATTCCTGTTTTACCGTCTCCACTATAGTTCCTTTGTTTGTACAAAAAATTTCCTCTTCAAAATTGCAAATCATCAATGATTGTTTGTGACCGAAGCATCCTACTTTTTTTATATAATTTTAAAAGGAAAGGATTCAATAAAGCTTGTGAGTGATACACCAAACAGTGCCCCTTCATTTAACAGTAATGTTTACTGTAAATTACAAGACTGAATTTAAAAATGATCCATATATCACTGTGCATATTCAAGAAAATTAAACAATAAATATGGACTACTTGGCCACAGAACATGGGTAATAGCATACTTCTTTAAGTACAGAACTGTTTTTGACAATATCCAAACTTCTCATGAAACTAGAACCAAAGTGCATAAGAGGCCATACATAAATTACGTCACATGAATTTCATGATTTTTTGATTTGTGAGACCCCATCCCCCCTAGTGTGACGTCAAATGTTTTGCAATTTTACACAAAAATAATCAAAATCCTGATGACCCCCCCCCCATACCCTTTGTTACACAATGTCACACTTCTCTACTCCCACCCCCCCCTTACGTGACGTAATTTATGGATGGTCCCTAATCTCTTAACCCTTTTGCTAAAAAAACTTTTGGGATTTATTTATGATGGATTATTTAAGAAACCGAATAAAATATTGAATATATAAAATATTATTTGGGATGTATTATGCAAGATGAAGAAAAAAAAATCCGAATCGAATGGTGTAATTAACTCGTTTTGGCCAAAAACGTCACGGTGACCGGGCAACTCGGAATGAAACCAACTCAGAACCATCTCAGATAAGTCATTTAGATGATAAAAAAAGATATATAAAAAGTTGGTTGAATAGGTTATGTTAGGTTAGGGTTATTGGCTAATTTAAAATTATTTTTTTCATAGCTTTTAATGACTTTTCAAGGAGGTGTTGAGTTTACTTTATTCTCAGTTGGCATGGAACCAAACGTCACATGGAATATATTGTGCGTGCAACAATGTTATGTTAAACTGTGCCTGCTCTCAACACAGAAGTTCCTTAGTGAGACAGGCACAGCACATCACTGATGTAATTTAATTAATAAAGGTGAATAATAAAAAACATGAAAGTAATAAAATAAGATCCTGTGTCTAAGAAAAAATACCGGGCAATGCAAAATTGTAATGATAATATTCCAGAAAAAACAAGTTGTTTGAATAATATTACTGAAAGTTTAAATAATGAACTGAAAAATAAATCAGAGTATTAAATTGTAATCACATAAATTAACCCATGAGATTAAGATTAAAGTAAAACGGATTACGAGATTATCTCTTAAAATGAATGAATAAAAATTAAATTTTATTGGAATAATTTTAATTTTAATAACTTTTGAAGGTTACACCCATCGATGTAATATATCATTGAAGAAGAAGATAATACTAACAAATCTAAATGAAACATGAAACAGAACGAGGCCCAAGAAAAATAAAAAAGTAACGGTCACAACTGAGAATCGAACCCAGGATCTCTTGTCTTACAGAAATACAGTGTCAACCAACTTGGCTATTGGAACATATTCATTTTATGTCGATTGTCGATCTTATATTTCAATTTCAGAATAATTAACAATATTATCTTCAACTAATTTTTCCCATTTTACATTCCCCAATTTACATTACTTTTGAGGGTTATACTTCAAAAGTTGTAAAAATAAAATTGAATATTCATTTAGACTTAGAAAGTCAATAGGTATCCCATGACAAAAATGATGTAAAATAAATAGGTTTCAATAGGCGAGTTGGTCAAGGTGCCGTGTTCCGTTAATGGGGCAGCCCATGGTGCGTGGGCGGTAAAAGGGTGAATTTTTCGTAATTGTTTTCAAGCAAACGATGAATAAGATTTTTGAAATTATAACTCATAGTCAATATACACAGATAGAAGACTATACAAATTTGCATACAAGAATCTAAAGTATGGTTTGCGGTGTATGCCGCTTTCAATTTTCACTCCAGCGAAATTGCTGCTCGGTGGTTGACAACGATTAAGCCAAACGGTTCAGCAGAAAAATAAAATAAAAATATATTTAGAAACTAGACATATAGGTTTATGGCACCAAGTAGGGGAATTTTGATTTCTAAAAAAAAATGGCGGACCAGCGAATTTTATTTACGTTTTTTAACCGCCCTACACACACGGTGGTATGCGATACGCTATATTATCGCCCTAACCGTAAAAAAATAGCTATGCCCGAAACCCACAAAACGTTTGTGATACATTCGTATACATCAAGTTTGTTCCTGAGCTATCGTGAAGCTAAGGGATGTGTCTGGGTATTTTCGTTTTTCCCATACAAGTCAAGCCGCTGCTTGTCAGTGTCACTCTCCACGCAAGTGGCACGGTTTGTATAGTCGTTTAAAAACCAGATGTTTTTTTACCTACTTTTTGAATAATAACCCAGAGGTAGGGCGGTTAAGAGTCTAGGAGGACAATCGATTTTATCAAAATTTGCCAAAATAGTTAAACTTTGTGTCGCTTGTGTCGCCCTCATCGAATTTTTAAATCAATTCCACCAAAAGCTAATGTACTTTTTACTTCAAATAAGTTAGATCCCAGTATCCGCTCGTAAAAACCCGAAGATTCAGCGATCATTCCCGAACACAGACTAAAAACGGCATATTACATGTTGGCCGTATTCGAGGATTGCCGAATTTCGATTTTTCCCTAGAACGTGGGGAAATCTCCCATGAGATTCCCTATTTAGTTGAAAAAATAATTGTAATATATCTAATAATAATCTAAGACTAACGGATATCCAAGATTCAAATAGTATGATTTTAGAATTAAATAGGGAGTTGTTTACTGGTTAATAAATAACACTACATTATTTAATGTTGTTTTTAAACGTTAAAAATATAAATGTCAAAAAGTTTTATAAAATCTACTTCTTCTCAATATGAAGTTAAAATAAGAGGGGTATTGATATATTTTTTGTGTTAATAATACTTAACATGTAAAGTATTTTTCCATAAATATTGGGAATTTTTCTATCAACTTTTATCCCTGAACACCTGCAGTTACGAGCGTCTGGCACTGTCTACGACTGGTGCCTATGCCAATTTTGAGGGCTGTCAAAACATGGAAATATAAAACACATTTGAAAAATACATTTATTTATTTAAAAGTTTATGTTTTTTGCAGAATAGAATAAAATAGTTTTACTACTTTAAAAAAAACACAAGCTTCAATACATAACCATGATTTTAGTATGTTTTTTGTTATGTATAATTTTTAACATTTCCTACAAAATAAAGGTATCTTCCTATGTTCGCAATATACTAATGATTTATTATATCACTTTTTAGGCATATGAATAAAAACATAATATTAAAAATTCTTCCAAAATTTGATAGGTAAGAATTATTCAACAAAAAAAAGGAGAATAATGTGTATCCCTGGTTGGAAATTATTTATTAATTTAGTTCTATTAATGTCCTAGCGGTATTTAACAAACATTAAAATTTTACAATAAATTATATAGTAAATTATATACTGGTTCACTACTATTATGGATAATTTGGGGGAAAGCCCTTACAAACACCTACTTGTACACAAACATACCACAAGATTTAGAAAAGGAAAGGGCCTAAAAACTCCTCGAATATTAAATAAATATGGAAGCCGTACTCTTGAATATCTAATACCAGTGATTTTCAATAAAATCAATAAAAACATAAAATTTGAAAAAAATGAGAGACTAAGTCCTAAAATGATAAAACTATGGTTAATCTTTGAATATCTTAATATAGCTGCCTACATATCTTTTATTAGATAGGTATATTGAAATATCTTATATATTTATAGTTGTAAGTTAAATTATCTAATAATACTATGTGATCTATTCTAATGTTTCCTTAAAACTATAAATGTATTTACAAATATTTTCTTAGATATTATATTAAGAATGTTTAAATTGTTAGAACCTGCAGACAAGCTGCCATATGACAGCTTTGTGGGTCTACTCAAATTCTTGTACAAAATGTTCTCTGTAATTTTAATAATAGACCGAATGTAAATTGCCGGTATTAGGTAGATAATGCACTTGTTTTGCACAGTGTTACAAAATGGTACATAGTTTAGGTACAGTACGCGCCAAACTTAAATGTCGACCTGAAATTGATACGATCTATTATTGCGCAGATACAGTGACAGCAAAAGAAAAAGAAAAAACATACGAGTACGTGCGACAGAGAAAGACGTGGGCAGGGAGGCTTGCCGGGTTTCGTTACTTAAATCCGCTTATTGCGACGTTTTCTGTATCAACGTCAGGTAGGCATTAAGTTTGGCGCTTACCACACAAGAAATTCACATCTAAACAAAATAAAAATCTATACAATAAAAACGTTTTGGTAGTACAAGCATAAGAAAAATAGAATCAGAAAACCAATAATGTCACAGACGCCGTTCATGCGATTTTATTAAGGGTAATTTTTTTGGAAAGAATTGCTTCCTCTATATAAGGAGGATTTCTTATTTCCATGCCTCTCTCATACCTCTGGTCAATTATTTCTGGCAAGTAGCAATCAAAGTAGAAATTTTGAAGGCGTTTTAACATTTTAAAGTTAAAGAAATAATCGTCTCTTCTTATAGTTTCAACCTTCAATGGAATCTTATTTGAGGTCCAAACACCAAACACATATAGGTATCGAACTTGGTAACATGGAGTTTCCCATATTTAAATTTTTATCCTGAAAAAAAAATACAAAAAACTTATTAAGCAAAGTGAATTGGTGATTATAGAATAAGTTAATATTTTTTTCTTTGAATCGCCACGATAATAGCTAGATTAAATACTTAAATGATTATAATAATTAATCATTTATTTGCATAGCCCTTAAACTTTTGTAGAACGAAATATGATATCTACCCGATATATTTTATGGTTTCAATAATATATGAGGTATATACTGACGTCTCGCTCTCACAAGCCCATAGCGACGCGCTAGGGAAAGAGACCACAATACAATTAAAACTTGCTTTGTTGTTTCGACTGATGACAATATTAAAATCAAGGTACCCTGTGCGAAGCTACACGTTTGAAGACAATATGTGAGAAGGTACAATCATTTCAACGCCCGCGTCTTGGATATCTTGTCCCTTTTTACGTGTTCTGTTTGAGAATTTTTAAGGGACCCTGTTTAAAGAAAGCGCGCATAAATAGCCAACATATCAGAAGGTACAATGTGTAAGGACCGTATCGTGCCCTCGCAACTTGCGTTATCCATTCCCTTTTGAAATATTTTTTTTTAGATGATAAACGGGTTATATGTGAAAAAGTTTAAGCACATGATCGTCCGTCCCCTTTCTACGCACGTTTTCGAAGTCCTTTTTGACATGTTTTCTTCAAATTACACGTAAAGATTATACGTTTTGATTTGATTTAGTTAGTCTATATGTATTATATCTTAATAACTAATACCCTCATGTTTTTCAATACATCTTCACGGAACAGAGCGTCACGGACAACCGTTCGAGCGGACAGACTTCCGCGTAATGACCAGAAGATCTAAGAAACCATAGTTTAAATGTATTTTGGTTGCACAAGAAAATTGAATATAATCAAATAAATCAATAAATTTGTTGATATTAGTGTATACATTTTATAGTTAAAGTACTGTTTTACTGGGAAATATTTTTATTTTACAGAAAAACTTGTTTTTTAGTACAAAAAAATGATTTTAAAGTACGCTGATTTACGTAGTGTAAAAAATTTAAATACGCCATAATTAAGCTTCATTATAAAAATATGCAAAACAGGTGGTATAAGTACAGATATTTTCTATTAAAAAATATTTTTTATATATCTTTTTAATATTGTATACGATTACAAATGGAAAAAAATCAGGGGGTCGATTGACGATTTATCGAAAACTGCTATTTTATAAACAGTTTTAAAGTACAAATTACTTTTTTAGTTAATATTTTAATGAAACAGGTGGAATACATCATACATGCATCTAATAAAAAATGATGACAAATATTTTTTTTAATGTGCTGTTACGTGCACAGGTGACTTTGAAAACACGCAAAATATTGAAAAAAATTTAAAAATCCCTCTCGGGCTCTTAAGGAAAATTTTCATTGTTCATAAAAAAAAATATATATAAGGGGACCCTTTATAAACAATCCCCTACGTGGTGCCACAGAGGCTGGATTTTCGAACAGTTTAAGACTTGGTGCATGCAAATCGGATGTGCAGTTTTTTTAATATGTTGTCAACCAAGTTGAAAAAAGTAGTTTCCAGAAAAACACTGTTCAAAGTTTTGCTGAAGGATAATCCAACATATAAACTGTTTCAAACGGTTTCACATAAAATGCTATGTCTCTGTTAATTTTACGAATTTCTTTAAAAAAATTGGTGAGAGCATTCTTAACAAATACATCTTTCAGAAAATGAAATAAAAAAAATAAAGAAATTTCATAGTCGGCTGGTGCCTTAAGACGAGAGATCTTGGGTTCGATTCCCAGTTGTGACTGTTACCTTTTAATTTTTCTGTGTCTCGTTCTGTTTCATATTTTATTTAGATTTATTAGTATTATCTTCTTTTTCAATTAATAAAAATTACATCAAAGATACACAAATTAAATATGAAAGATCCTGATCCCCATTTTGCCATAAAACAATTCATTTAATTGGTTAAGGGAGCTGACCTTCAAATCTAAGGCAGGGGGTTCAACTTCTATTAAAGTGCAAAAAATACAATGTGAGATGATATTTTAAAAACACACCTCTTACCAGTTATTAATGGCACAATGAAGATAAGATGATATTATTGTGATAAAGCAAAAAAACAACATTAGTATGATTATCCTATCAGCATGTTCTTCTTAGATAGATACCTTATTATAATCCTAAATGATAAACATACTGGTAAAGTTCGGTGAAAAAATTAGTTTCAGGATTTCAAAGGTTTTACGGAAAATCGATTTTCCTACTAATTGGATAACTTATGATATTGTTTATTACTTATCCGTATTGCTTTTCCCTATTTAAAAATAAATAAATTATGAAGCGGAGACGGTGAGCGGATAGTTCCCACGAGCACTTTTTTTACATTAGCTCCACAAGGCCTGAGGGAAATAATTCCCCTCAAGGCCTATGTCATCTAAATGGGGAATGTCCTATGTCATCTTTTGGGTAAAGGGTCTTTTGAGGAAAGGAAGGAGATGAAGTTCTGGGAAGGAAAAAGGTATGAAGAGTGGGTAGGAATCCGGGGGTGAGTCCAGGAGTGACGGACGTGACATGAATCTATCCCTCGCAGTGCGGTGGAAGGTGATGTTCCGAGAGACTCTTAGTAGAGAGGTCAAAAGGTCTCCCAACCAGTCTCTCCCGATCCAGCCTACCATGCAGCTGATGGGCAGATGCATCCACCGCCAAGACCTGGGCAAACCTCACCCCGTGAACCCAGGCACCCCTGGTAAGGCTATCTGCAAATCCGTTTTTTGGCAGAAACAATCTTTAGGATGGGCGTACACTGAGACATCGGTCGCGCAGCATGTTCAGCGCAAGATAGTTTTGGTTTTTGTGTTGTATGGAAGTGTATGGAGCGACATACGCTGAGACGTGCATGTTTCTCATACATTCCACAACTGCGCTGAACATGCTGCGCGACATGTCTCAACGTACGCCCAACCTAAAAGTAGTATTTTCTAAACTTTATATTAAGGGGAGCCGGTGGTCAAGAATTTAAAAAAAAAAAAAAAATTTCAATTTTTCGAAAGTTTAATTTTTTTTTTTTTTAAGTTTTCTTTACTCATTGAATTGTTTGTTACATAAATTTTAGAATTTTTCGACCACCATGCTAGGCACATGCCCGTGTTGTGGTGGTCGAATCCTTTGAATATACTGCAAAATTTTTGTAAAGGTATTGACGATATTTAAAGTTCTACAGCCCATTTAGCAGATCATTCGCCGAAGTAGGTAAAAGGGCCGGGCGAAACTTCAAACTCAGTTATTTCAAAACTACTTTTTTCTGCATGGTGAGGCAAAAAAAAAAACTACTCAGCCGATTCGGCTCAAATTTTACTATGTTATTCCGTCCACCAGTACCTATCGCAGGAACTAAAACAAAGTTTTTTTATGTGAATACTTCTTATTTTTCACATACAAAATATAATAAAAAAACAGTCTGTTTTCTGTATTTTAAATTCAACAACGCACCATTTTGTCCATTTTTTTATTTCTTTTTTATTCTAGTTCCTGCGATAACTACACTCATACTGATCAGAATTTTTTTTTTTGTTTTTGTTTACGGATAAGTGAAAGAGCCAAAACTGGAATCACCATCAAGGTCCGTATTTATGAGGAGGGCAACTTCAGCGCAGTTCCTTAACTACTTAGAATTTTTATATTTTTTTAATAACAATATTTTCGTATACTATTAAAGTCATTTAATATATCTATAAAGTTTGAATAGCATTGTTCATTGTTTTCATTTAAAAAAAAATCCTAAACACTCGTCAAATTTACGGGAGCTAGACCACCGGCTCTCCTTAAAATATCCTTTAATTAAATGAAGAGAATATTCAATCGAACACAATAGAAAATCTGGAAACAGAAAAATCAGTAAAAGATATTTGCACCTCTGGGACTCGAACCTAGGATCCTTTCACTTTCCGGGCAAATGCGCTAACCACTGCACCGAGGTGTCAATATCCAATTCTGTCATTTTTAACCGTATCATACTTTGACTAAGAACCACCCACATTATCTTCATTTTCTTTAACGCATATTTTATTACCTGCTATCTTTATGTATGATTGCAAGATTCAAACCTTTTTCAAACATTTTTCTGATTTTTCTGTTTCCAGATTTTTGATTGAGCTAATAGTCCATTTAATTACTAATAATTTAAAAGTACTCAACAGGAGGCTTGTCGCTGATCAGATGCTCCTGTACAAAATTATTAACTCAAAAGTTGACTGCCCGGATTTGCTAAACAAAATAAATTTCCACACGTCCATTCGATATAGTAGACAAAATACCCTTTTCTATATTGATAGATGCAACACCAATTCCAATCAAAATGAATTTATACAAAGGACGTGTAACTACTATAACAACAAATTTGCAAATATAGACACAAGTGCTGACGTATTTACTGCTAGTTACTGTCGCCACAGAACTTCACTGTATAACATTCTAGGTGCGAATATCACATGAATTAATTGTATCTAATATTTTTATATTACTTGCGTGGCAACTTTCCATTATCCCTCTCCTCCCCTTACCCTTCCCAACCCAAATCCCTATTTTGCAGTCTATTTCAGTTATAATCACACTTATTTTAATGTTGTGTATTAGTTTACCATTTGTTGAATTCACATTTGTACTCTTATTATTTTTTTAAATATTCTAGTTTATATTCAGTTAGTCTTGTTTCTAAATACCTATCTGTGAATATTAATAATAGGTCTGTTTTTTTATCATCCTCTTATGTTTATTGTATTACTAAGACTGTTAATGTTCCTTAAATAAATAAATAAATAAATAATTAAATATTACAATTTGAGGTTTTACTCAAAAGGTTAAAAAAATATTAAAATATCAAGAGCTACAATCGGTACGGTATATGACACCAAATTTAACATTGTGGAGCTGAAGGTACGGTTTTTGACACCACCGACTGCAAATTTAACATTGTGGAGCTAAAGATACGGTTTGTGACACCACTGACTGCAAATTTAACATTGTGGAGCTGAAGGTACGGTTTGTGACACCACCGACTGCAAATTTAACATTGTGGAGCTAAAGATACGGTTTGTGACACCACCGACTGCAAATTTAACATTGTGAAGCTGATGGTACGGATTGTGACAATCCGGACTGCAAATTTAACATTGTGGAGCTGAAGGTACTCTAACGCCTGCGGCCCGCAAGCAAATTAAAAATGGATAAAATGGCGGTCTGGCAAAAATGGTTGATCATCACTGGAATAGACTGCAAGATTTGCTTAACGACCTTCAAAACAATGCAGGGAATGGCACTGCAACATTCATATAAATTATAGTATACATATAAGAAGTATGTGCCCGGTAAGATCTATCATTACGGTAATGATAGATAGCCTACTTTGAGGTCAATGTTATTATTATTCTTACAGTATTATATACTATACTAAGCATAAATCTGATTTTTTCACACAACTATGAAAAGAAACCGTTATGATTGCTTCTTTAATTTGCAATTAAACTACTTTACATAATTTAGATAAATACAAAAAAAAACACAAGTCTATGCATTTGACAATGGGTCAGGAGGTTGCAATTCCCTTGCAGTGCAAACATAATGTATTATTGTGGTAATGTATCATTTAATAGGTAAATTTTGCCAGAAGAGCTATTCTCTACCTTTTGTGAGAATGAGATTGTTCTCCCGCGAGATGTCCTGTCAGATTTGTGTGATTTTCTACGGCTGTTATTTGCTTGTTATGTTTGATCAGTTATATGAACGCTATAAATGTAGCAATAATTTGATAAATAAATAAATCTTGATATTGTACAGATTGTTGTACAATGTAAACAAATTAATGATAAACTCGCAGTACCTTCTTTTACGGTGACACTGTGTGATAGTAAATAAAAAAGATAGTAGGAAAAACAAAAATGTAGCTTTGAAAACATTCATGTGATATTAAGTAATCAAATGTGTACTTTATCACCGAGATAAAAGTATATAATTGGTGTTAAGAATGCAAGATAAAATAAAACTAGAAATGCAGGAAGCTTGATGACCTCTGTACCAATTTACATACCCTTCCATGTATTTGTGAGGTTGCAGGTTTGATTCCGATCAAATCAAATCCAATCAAAATCAATTCATCTCTATTGCGCAGTGCAACAGAGATGAATTGATTTTGATTTAAATATTAGTTCCACGCAAGTTTGTCACAATTATGGTATTTTTGGGTTTTTTATTGTTGAAAAAATTTAAGAAAAAAATTAGGATAATATTATTTGTTTATTAATGATGGCATTTTTATTTCTTATTTATGTAACAAATAAAAATGTACCATTTTTGATTTGCCGCTAAAACCACTATTCATTTTTGTCGGTGAATATGGCATTGTTGACCAGCCTACGGAAGTGACAACTGTCTTACCAGCCAGTAGCGTTTTCTACAACTTAATGATGTTGTAAACAGTTTGAAACGTTAAAATATGTATTAACACTCTTAGAAAGATGATCAGAATGAGAAAAATTAACTATAAATCTTCTGTATATTTTGAACAGTATCCATAATTTGTGAAATTTTTTGGAGGATGTTTAGAGGGGCTTATTAAGGAAAAGAAAGAGTGAACCTGGGTCTTGTTGTACGGTGTAGAAAACACAAAATTCGGTAAATTGTTCCACAGTAACGATTGAAAACAACCTGTTCTTATGCGAAAAAAAAATATAAGTGTGCAGTCCAGTCGGTGGTTGAGTGGGCATCGCGTTTGGGTCCCACCCGGGCGTCCCGTGTTTGATTCCTCGGCTGTTTGAGTCCTCCATCACAACACAAGCAACATTTTCGGCTTTCTGTGGTGGTAGTAGGAGATTTTCAAACATTGTTGGGTTATTCGTAACCCGGGAATGTTTGTCTTTCTTTTAAAAAAAAAAAAAAAAGTCCACAAGCTGTAGAAGTGAAATCTTCAGAAAACTAAGTAGACAAGACTGGGGAGGCTACGAAGCACTACACAAAGAGGAGACTGATTATTCTATCTCATTCCCTTGCAGGCTAAATCCTATAGATATATGTGTTTGTCTCTTTTTAGTGCCACTTTTTCATTTCATCGAGTTTCAAATCACAACAATGCTAAAGAAGTTTTCACTTCAAAAATGTCAACCCTGTGTACAAATATGTGGTGTCAGGGCCGGCCCAGTCTGGAGCAGTCTGACTTGCCAAGGCACCAACGAGCCAGGGATCCAAGGCGCTGACAATATCTAACACCTAATATAGCGTCCTTGAGGTATTTACTAGTGCCAGGCACTGTTTGGCTCAGGGCCCTGTGTGGCGTTAGAGAGCATGAGTGTTTAAGGAATTATTGATACCTGTTCTTTAGAGGATCTTCTATTAGATACTTGTAGAACAAACGCCACATTCCCCCCTGATGTCTATGTTCTAAAGACAGCAATCACTCCATTAAAATAGTGTATAAATAATCTATCAAATGGCTTGCCCAGTTTTGCACAGAGTCAACTATGAAATGACTATGAAATTTCGTAAATCTTAAAGAGGTGGCTTTAGTAGAGCTGTCGTAATGACCATTGAAAGATAAATGAGCCTACCGATAACATTCTCATGGTTCATGTGCTTCAGCATCCTCAGCTCTCGGTAGGTCCTCTTGGCGTGGACTGCAGATTGGAAAGGTCTCGCCAACTTCTTGATGGCTACCTTCACATTGTACATCTTGTCCAGGGACGAGCTAGAACAAGACACAAAAACACAAATTACAGTTCAAAAGGTGGTTAAAAGGTAGGAGCTTTCAAAAACAAAGGTTAATGAAATGGAGATGACTCTGGAGTGGACAAGACATGTAGCAAGAACGGAAGAAGCCGACCACCAAAGAGGGACATTACCTCTTTCAAACACTCCTTAAATAATTTATCTTACAGTAATTCAAAAGGAGATAAAACGACTATGAGTCACACATGTTCGTGACGTAAAGTACACAAGAATTCTCTACCACTGTCGGTGTTCTGTGTACAAAAGGACACAAAAAGGCCCAAGGGGTTAGGTTAGGTAAATTGTTGCTCAAAATGCGGACTAATTAAAATGTGGATAATCATTTTAAATAGTCCTTATTTTTAACATTATTAGTGATTATTTCTCAAAGTTCTTTTAGGGTTCTAAAGCAATTCTCTAAATTGCATTGGCATTTATTTCATAAGCACCATCCAGCATGTGATTGATCATTAAAAATGAGGAAATACTAATTGTCAGTCATTAATTTATTATCCTCTGATTAGAAAATTATTTGTCATAAAAGTTTGCAGAAATGTGAAAGATATTTTATTTTATTTCTGGGAACATAATAATATTATTATGTTCATATTATGGAGATAATCAATCTTTGAGACAATTTATGCATAAGAAAATAATAACTAAATATCTTATGTTATATTTTAATTAACACCTTCCATATTGTATACAATAGTATCCTTTACACACAGAGTTTGAAGCGGAACGTGCCCCGCGCCACTTCAGGCCGCCGCGCAGAAAAGTAAAGACCGAAAGTAAGATAACGGTTTACAGCGCAGTTCACTGTGAGACTTTTCTGCGCGGCGGCCTGAAGTGGCACGGGGCACGTCCCGCTCCGAACTCTGTGTGTAAAGGGTACTAATATTTTACTTCAATAAACGCCTGGGTTGCCGGCAAATAAAATTAAATATTCTTTAACCAAACACTAACCCATAAGCTTGTTTTCACGATAATGTAACATTACCAGACACATGTATGACGTAAGGCGTACCTGACTTATTAACTGCTGACATGGGTTGGTAGGTGCACTATTGCTGATGACCCACCCAAGGGACGGGTTTTATTATGTACTACTTACTGCCTTCAACATTTTGTACAAACATGAAAAAATCTCTTCTTAATGTTTATCTGGATATCGTTATTAATTTGAGGCGGAAATATAAGTTTAAATGTATGCATGCCGTCCGACAGACTCCCACATCAGCAATTAAAGGATATATTGCAATATTCGCATTATTAAAATCTAACTTTTGAAAACAAAACTCTATTCATTGGGCCACCTAATGCATAATGAATAATATTCATAAGCCTGTATGCACTAAGTTCTGTGCATCAAATTTGCTTGTTTTAAATAAAATAATCTCTTAAATCCTTTGCCTGTCAGAAGATTAGTTTTATTGGAAATTCAAAATGTGCATATAAGTGCCCTTGAGTTTATTTTATCAGAAAACAACAATATGTAAAGTTTTATACATTATAAAAGTTAACTTTAGCAAGACAATTTAAACCCGACTTCTTCTACCTACTGCTCGCAGTTCATTTATTCTCCTGGCACTTTTCACTATCCATTATTCATGCATGTCCAAAATCGTGCAAGATAATTTATATGTGTAAAATGTTGTTAATTTAAATATGTATGCGCCTAAACAATAAAATGTTAAGCCGATTTACCGGGGATTTCTTTCCTGGGGGTTGGCCAAAATCATAAATATCAGGGAAAGTTAACACAAATATATAATATCATACCTATGTTTCATACTACATCTTTAAGTTGAGGGACATTGGAGAGGAAATCTACGGCACACTAATTACGTATAATTAAAGCTGTTTAGATTGCATAACTTTGGGCGTTGCTCAGACGATACAACGCTGCCAATAGACTGATAAATGCTCAAGTGATGTTTATTTTGTTCAATTTGGTGCCACAGTCAATTTCTTCACATAATCCATGTCATGTCAACCTATATACACACAAAGGGTGTAAAAGCAGGTAACCAAAGTATTTTAATCATAAATTTCTGAGCATATTTAGAGTAAAAAAACATAGATGCCATTTTGCTGTGATATTTTTTTTTTCATTAAAATCTACCATATGTCGTCACTGATCACACCGCTGCACGTCGTGATGGGGTCACATGATATGTGCTCTCTCTCCTCTGTTACCGTGCTGCTGGAGCTACACAGTTGAGATGTTTTACTCCGAATACGCTCTGAAATCACTGGTTAAAATCCATCGGATACGTGCTATTACACACTGTTATGTATGCCTCAGTCTCTCTCGGAGTGCAGGATGCGCATGTGGTGAGGAAAACCAAACGGCCATGCACATTCTGTGGCACTGTCCGATCATGATGGATGCTCGAGAGGAAATGCTTGAGGGTTTGCAAGGTATTACTACCAGGCCGGTTTGGAACTCCGACCTGGTATCGAACAAGGTGAATTTTGAGTGCCTAAAAAAATTTGTCAATGTATGGGTGGAGAGATGGGATGCGCTTAGAGTCGTTGAACTAGAATAAAATCATTACTTCGTTTCAGGTGCCTGGTGTGCTGCTCCTGCAGGGACTAGTATCCTTGGGAATTAGAAATGTTCTGAATCGTATGCCATGATTTATGCTATGTAACTCTAATTATTATTTTACTTATTTTGCTCTTTTTCTGTTGTCTTAATAACTGCATATATATACTGCGTATGAATATTTTTTTTTTCTTTGTAGCCATGTACTTATTTTATTGCAGCCGTGGTAATATAAAATAGGCTAGAATTTTTTTTTTTTTTTTATGAATTTCCTCACTTTTTTATTTATTTTTTTTTTTCTTCTAGGAATGATACAGGAATCCTTTAAATATTTTAACCGTTTATAAAACCGGCTAGAATTGTACTGCTTCTTCGTCTGTACTGTTACTCCCTCCCCATAAGGGGGTGGAATAGCCCCCTTGTCCCTGCCTGGCACAGGTGGTGCCCTTAATTTATACTATCTGCAAGCGCAGTGCTTCCTGCACTGTCACTGCGCCACCCCTGATGTAGCGGTAGCAGTGAGAGGTGGGTTCCTTTCGACCCTGATCTCCAGTTCTCTTGTGGTCCTGTCGGCTGGAGTGAGTTACTTAGTCCCCTGGGTTCTTCAGAAGTCTCTTCTCCACTATCCCACCATCTTCATAGGGGTCACGTCTGGCCACTGTGCTGCCAGGGACGGTGTGAAGGGTTTGAAGGGCCAACTTTCCTTCCACTGCTCACTGTCTATCCTCAGGACTGCCTGTGGCTTGCCAGAAGCTCTAGATGCTGCTCTTGTGCTGTGGCTGCCGTGGGAACATGTTTCAATTGCTTTTTCTTTCTAATTTATATTTCTCTTTAAATGCTGTCTCTCCGCTAGCTTCAAGAACGAGAACAAACTGCCTCGGATGAGAACACTTAAAAAAAATTTTTTTGGTATGTTTAATTGTATGTTGTGCCGTGTAGGGACAGTCGGGGGCTTTTAGAATCATTTCAAAGTAGCTTCGTTTAAAAAATAAATTTAGAGTCTTGATGTGAGAACCGATAGAGGGACCAATCTGGTCCTTAAAACGGTTCGGGAAAGTGGTGGGTGCCCTCGACTGTTATGTATGAAGAATATGGAAATATAATATATGTATAGAAAGTGTGTGCCTCTGGTGCTATGAAAATTTATTTTTAAGTAGCTCAGTTGAGATTTACGATACAAAGGTACCATTCCGGCCAGGAGTACCCCTATCCCGGTGTAACTGGTAGGCCAGGAGAACTGAATTTTTGTTTTGACTTGAAATACATGTTGGAGGATTGGAAGAACATAGTAGCTAAATCAGCCGATGTACCAGCAGATGGACAGAGGTATCGAAAGATGAATTTTATTAAGCTTGATGAACCATTTTGCTTCTATTAGGCATAGTGAATTAGTTAGTGAATTGCATAGTTAGTTAGTGAATTGCTAGTGAATTGTTAGTGAATTGCTAGTGAATTGTTAGTGAATTGTTAGTGAATTGCACAGTTAGTTAGTGAATTGCAGATAAAATCATCCAAATCTGGGAAAGGTTTGGGTTAAGATGAAGCTATACATGAAATCCTATTTAGGTACTATTTAGATTCATCTTTACCACGAATCGGTTTAGGCCCTCCGTTCATGGAGATACTTACAAACTACGTGATTGTGACACAACCACAAGTACCCTGCAGATGTACTACTTTTTAAAGCTGGTTTCCGTACACGGCACTACCCGAATTATACTGAACTTGATCATTTTTCACGTGCAGCCGTGGAGTTAACACGATGTCGAACGATGTCAAATGACTTTTTTTCCAACATTAATCTATGCCTTCTTCACTAAATCCTTTCTTGCGTATTCTGGTAATGTAAAGTTATGTAAACACGCATTTTTATTCACTTCCAGAACAAATCTAACATTACTTTCATGTTCAGACGCCATTTCTGTCAAACGTCAAACGAAAGTAGCAGACACGAATGCTACAACGCGTAGCGCGCTACCAGCACCGTCGTTAGCGCGCTACCGACTTCAACCTGACATCCGTCGCGCAGCGCCGTGTACGAACACCAGCAAAATTGTATGGCGGGTACCCACGAGCGGTGTGCGTGCTACGCGCATCAGGCTCGAATAGTTTGTAAGTAGCTCCATGTACGGAGGCGCTTACAGTATGAACATCAAAAAGTATGCTACGGATAAATTGAAGCTTTTACTAGCTTTTGTATGTATTGGAATTGCAATAAAATTATTATTTACATAACAAAAAATATAAGCGTAAACCACTAAAAAAAATGTTTTTTCATGACTTAACTATGAAGTAATAAGAAACTATTTTTTTTTAATACCCCTTTATGGCTAAGACTATTTTTGAGGTTTTGTATGTTCTAACTTGTTTTCATTCTTATAAAATTATGCATAAAATAAATAAAAACCACTTTTTCGCTTACTTGCCTCGTGCAAATACGACCTGCGATTTTAAATTTTGTAGGCATGAGAATCGAAATATTTCTAGCGTTTATATTCCTCTTAAGGTACATTTAGATGGGATTAAAAAGATTTTCCACATTTTACATCTGTAAGTTGGCATTTGCCAACAACAAGCGTTTTTAGCCACTGACAGTTTCGACATTGTGATTGTGTACAATGCTTTAATTATACGATTGTGATCATATTGACATGCCTTACATAAAGTACTATCTGCATATCTATATCTTGCCAGGAGTCAAGAACACATTATTACCTTAAAATTTATTTATATAATATACACTGTGTTATAAGAGAAAGCTAGCATAGTTTTAGATTTTCTATAATCATCTATTTTATAAGTTTCCGATAAAAATATTATAATATACAAGTTAATAAATATAATTATTTCGGATTTGTTATTGTCTCTTTACCTAAAATCTAAGCATTTTAATGTAAGAATCAACAACAATCTTCGATTTGTGTATGAATTTACATTGTTTGCACCTAATTACACTTAATTAAAATATCAATTAAGAAGCTTATTTTCACAATAGAAAATTAATTAGGAAATTTACGATAATTTTCACTACTCTATAATACTGATGCAATTTTAACTTGTTTGCCCACTCAATATCAACCAAAAGATATGCTAATCCCACACATTTTAATAAACTTAACAAAGCCATATTGATAAGTTCCTAAAAGTTGTTTTTTCGTTCAGACGCAATAAAAGCACAAAATGTTTAACAAAATAACATCACTACCCACGGAAATTTATATTTAAAGAAACGAAAACATAGGTAATTTTTTCAAGGATGAAGTAATAGGTGATGATGCGAAGAAAGAAAACATGGAAATATTTTTCCATTGAGTAATATTAGATAGGCAATGGCAGGAATTTTATTATGAACACAAATTTTAAGAAAAAAAGACAGAAATAGCTCACCAAACTTGCCCATAAGCCCCAGAGCCAACTGGAGTTAGCAATGAATACCGCTCCGGTACCTCCCATTCTGTTTTGTTTATTTCAATCTTATGGAAATTCGGCATTATAAACTTCGGTATAATCTCAAATTAAACAGAAATACGTTTCCAATAACATTGATAAATAGAAAACTGATAATTTTACACTGCACGAATAACGTTACACCTGAAAATTTGACATATACACGACCATAGAAATTAGATACCATAGAGTAAAAAATATTTTAATAATGAAATTCAACGTGGAAGTAAATTCCTTCCCAAAAATAAATTACTCAAGGTCATGCCCGGCGTTGAACGGGATATGTATTTTTTTTCATTAGCTTTCATGTTATAACGTATAATTGCAGTCAGTAAATTCAATGGGTCATTATGATTTATTTAATTTTATTGGAGAAACTTTTTGATAAAATTTTAAAAAAATTGGCAAAGAAATTAGTAGAAGATATATTGTTCATTCTGAGATTGATGGGGGGGGGGGACACCACGTTATATGCCCCAGGTGCCACCCATGCTAGCTACGCCACTGCCCATAGTATGACAATCAGTATGAGGGCGCTATTATTGTTTAAATTGCTTTAAATCGAAATAAAGTAAAAGTATTGTTTAAATTGCTTTAAATAGAAATAGGTAAAGGTATGTTACTATAATAAAACATTATTATCTAGGTCAAGGGTCGGCAGTTTGTTAAGTGGGAAGAGCGTTGAAATTTCCATTGTCGTGGAAACAGGATAACCAAGGTACCAGAGAGTCGAATATATGTAATATACATGAAGGGGGGTAGACGGCGGAAATTACCGTTAAATTTTACTGGTAATTCGGTGTATACAGTTGCTATTACTGTGAAATCGTGACCTTTAATGCTAGAAAGCATAAACTGTCTATACACCGCCTAGGTGTGCCCTTTGCACTCACCCTTCACTTATTAAAATCAGGTCAGTTGCATTTGATCTTCACTTTTCTAGCATTAAATCAAAACCCCCATCGAGAGTCTAAGGTCTAACAACATTAAGTTCTAATATCTAGATATATTTCTATAGCATTCGCAATATCTCCTCCACATGTTTGTGAAGAAGATAATATTGTCCAAGAAGTTCTTCTTTGGGATCTTGTGCCGACATATATCGCACAAAGGTTACTTGTGCTGTATCACTAATATCACACGACTCATCAGTTACAATTGATATTGTGGAAGCCAGCTTCATATCTGCGACTCGCTGCTCTGTTACATTCGAAGACATTTTAGATATTCTGTCTTCGCAGATAGAGGCAATTCTTTTCGTGGTCGCTTCTTTATTTTTAAAGTCATAAAAAAGCTCTTCAGGTGCTTTCAAATGAGCCGCAAAGATATTTGCAAAGAGCTGCATGCGGCTCACGAGCCGTTACTGGCGATCCCTGGTCTAGCTGCAATTTTACATGTATACTCAGGCGTTCAGAAATTAGTAGTACTTTCCGAAAGAGATGATTCTGCACATTCCAACATCACTTTATTTGAACTTGTTAATAAATAAAAATTATCTTATTACCTACCTACCATTTATTTTATTTATTCATTGCATACAACGGATGTGCCAATTATAACAATAAATTTTAGAATGTTTTTAGAAGATTCATTCTCCTAAAAAAATTTGTTGCCTTTGAAATTTTTCCATGGTTGTGGATAAAATCTTGGAAATAAAAATCTTTTATTCATTTTGATGATCTTGTTTTACTATTATGTTGATAAAACCTTGGGGGAAAAATATGATAAAACACATTATTTTTAATTTTTACAGGTACGAAAAATTGAATATTCAGTAAGGGACAAAATTGTTTATGCCGTGATTAAAGTTCCCGCAATTATTTAAATTTTGTTGAAAATACATGTCCTAGACATAATTAACCATACCGCCGTTTTCTGCAGAGGATGGACCGCTACACAAGTCTTCCTTAGAACACACTCACTGCTTCATTATATTTTTTGATAGTGATGTGTACAAATTACACAATAATAGCATTCGCATTGGGGGTTCCTCCCCGGGGAAAGGGGTTTTGGGACCTCTACTCAGTGGAATTTACTGTTTTTCCAGGAATGTAATCTATGAGTAACATTGTATTTTTTCCAACAGAATATTGAGGCTGATGAGGGGGTTTGAACCCCCCTTATATATTCTCTAATTTGCACATATTCTCTGATTATTCTGACTAAAATATCGATTCACTTGATTGTGTCGTGTCTTCCTGGGGTGTCTCCAACTTCTTTTACAAATTCACTTCCCCGTCATAAATTATCATTAGCCTCCTTTATCTCGGTCTTGATATAATTGTAATAAATAAACCATTGATCTGTGATCACTGATGTCAAAAGAAAATCCTTTACTTTTTTTAATATAAATACCGCACAAGAGTCCAACTGCTCCCGACTATGACATTCCCAATTGGGGTATGTCATGAGGCTGAAGGAGGGGAAGGAGATGGGGAATATGAAGGCGGGGAAATACCTGGCTATTCAGATCTGGTCACCGAACACGGCTAAAGCCATTTCAAGCAACGTTTCAATTCTGAATGGTGGTCTTATACCAGGGCGACACTGAGAGTATCTTCCACTCTGGAACGTGCCGCAAATAGCGAACGTGCCGGTGGTCTAGCTCCCATAAATTCGACGAGTTTTTAGGATTTTTTTTTTAAATGAAAACAGTGAACAATGCTATTCAAACTTTATAGATATATTAAATCACTAATAGTATACAAAAATACTATTATTTAAAAAAAATAAAAATTCTAAGTGGATAAGGAACTGCGCTGAAGTTGCCCTCCTCATAAATACTGACCTTGATGGTGGGTCCAGTTTTGGCTCTTTCACTTATCCGTAAACAAAAACAAAATTCTGATCAGAATGAGTGTAGTTATCGCAGGAACTAGAATAAAAAAAATTAACAAAATGGCCCGTTGTTGAAATTTACATACAGAAAGCAGACTGTTTTTTCATTATATTTTGCATGTAAAAAATAAGAAGTATTCAACATAAAAACTTTTTTTTAGTTCTTGCGATAGGTACTGGTGTACGAAATAACATAGTACAATTTGAGACGAATCGGTCGAACAGTTTTTTTTTTTTTTGCCTCACACCATGCAGAAAAAGTAGTTTTAAAATAAATGAGTGGCCCTTATACCTGCTTCTTTAGAACTTTAAGTATTGTCAATACCATTACAAAAATTTTGGTTATAATTCTTCATAAAATTTATTTAAGTATGTGTGAAAGTTAAGGAAATTCTTAAAGGATTATTCTTTCGAAACATCGAAAAAAAAATTTTTTTTTTAAAAATTATAAATTAATTGTGAAATAACACAAATTAACCAAATAAAATTTGTTAGACACGCCGGGATTCGATCCCGCAACCTTCGAATTGCGGGTCAAGAGCCTTACCATTCGACCACGGCCGGTCATCTATGAAATAGATCAGTGAGAATAAGCTTTAAATGCGATATAAACGAAACCCAAATTTGAATCGAAGTCAACTTTCGAGCTATGAAATAGACCATAGAATAGATAAGGTAATGTAAAAGTAGACTTCACGCTAAAGTGGAACCCCTTATTGTTTCTCAGAAATCCAGGACTGTAAGAGAATGCAACAACTGATCAGTTTGAATATTATTTGATTGAGTGCTCTTAGGAAGTTTGAATATGACCAATTAAACTTATTTAGGAATCTACTTCTCCATCTCATCCTCTTTATTATTTTTTAATGGTACCTACCTATTAGGTAATACGATAATATTCATGATTCACTGAACAATTCAACATAAAGGCCGCCGTGTGTTTCCAAAACATCCTTGCATAATATTAATCACCTGCACAAGAAGTATATTATTTAAACTCACCTATTTTGTTGTCTTCAAAGAGAAACTGTCAGATTTTCAAACAAATTCAATAAGACAAAGAAATAATATAGTACAGATTTTATTGTAAACACTAAATAAATACAATTTTACACAGGATTCTCCTAATCCTTGTTGAAGTGGTTTAGATGGGAGAGTGCTTGAAGCCCCTGTCAGAATAGTCGCTGGGCTTGGATCTGTCAGACAACTTGGGGTAGCCTGGGTCTCCTGGTAGGACTTGGCTCCTGGAGTAGGTGAGCCTCCAACCGCTGGTTCTTGTCCAATCCTGTTTGTAATAAAAATATGTTTTAATTTGTTCAACTATGCATTAGAAACAAGGTTGAAAAACCAACATTGCACAATGTCCCTACAAAAGTTACACCACTTTTCAGACACCATAATTTTATAATAAATTTGATTATTATTCTTCATAAAATTTATTTAGGTATGTAGTTGGATGAGCAAATCAGTTGACTCTCATGCCACACCATCACAAAATTTATTTGTACTTGGATTTTTTTATGGATAAATAAGTATTTGGGAGGCGGGTATGGGTACCGCCGCCCCGGGAACCATTTATTGGATAATTGGACACCCCAAGTGGTTCGCTACATTTGGTGACCTAGCAGGGGTGCCCGGGTTCATGGGGTGAGGTTTGTCCGGATCTTGGTGGCGGACGCGTCTGCCCACCCGCTGCATGGCAGGCCGAATCGGGAGTCCCTTTGACTTCTCCAGCCGTACTTTCTTGTAACATAGCCTTGCGCCTCCGTGGGAGGAATGGATTAATACGTATTCATTGGATTCATACGGATTCATGGATTTATCCTGGACACACCTACACCCAGATTCCTACCCACCTCTCATACCCTTTTCCTTCCCAGAACTTCCTCTCCTTCCTTTCCTAAAAAAACCCTCCACCCAGTATCCCCAAAGATGACATAGGCCCTGAGGAGAATTATTTTCCTCAGGGCCTCCTGTGTGGAGCTAACGTGAAAAAAAAAATCGTTGTAGTTAGTAAAGGTGTAAGTACATTATTTTATTTGGGAGATATCCCCAAATATTTTGTTTCAAAATGTTTCCCCTTGTTCTACTTTCTTGTCTATTCTTCACCAGTTCTGTTTTTCAGTGGAGTAGTTAGGCTAATGTCGCAGAAGTATTAAAACAAAGACATTATTTGTGATATCTTGCGAGAAAATTTCAATAGATCTAAGATAAAATTATCCTTTATTCTAAGTCGGTAAAAGTTGTTGCCAAGTCAACCACTTTTAGTAGATGAAATTGCGCTTAAAAAAAAATCAGTATTCAATGTACAATAAAAAAAACATTCAAAGGGTTTTGAATAACCTAACAATATTTTTGAAAAACTCCTACTATCATCATTAAAAGCGGAAGATATTGTTTGTGTAATGATCGAAGTCTTACCTAAAGAATCAAACCCACGACTCCCGGGTGAGCCTTCGACACAGCTGTCTACTCAATCGCTAACCAGTAGAAAATAAAATTATTCCTAAGCAATTCAATACCCAAAGGGTTAAAGCCATTTTACTCATAACTACTACACTGGCACTTAAACCTTTTCTTAGACTTAAACATATTTTTTTTATGTTTGAATTAATTTTTATGTTAATTAAGAGTTAAAAACCCGCTCCGCAGGTTGACCATTTTATAAATCCAATAGGAACTGGTTTCAAAATTAGCCCATTCCTCGTACCCACTGTCAACCAGTGATGGCTAGTCACCGGGACAAAGTAACCCGGACGGACAATGACGTCATGTGTAATATACGGCTGCTTGATACAGCTGAGTATTACCGTCAATCTTTCCATATCCGAAGAGATACTCCAGATTCACAAATTCGTAGAATTTATACCTAGGGGGGGCACGTCCCTTTGCGTCCTGCCGACGGAAGTGGCGACATCTTGTGACGAATTCTTGAATTCAAAACCGAATTACAACAGCAGTTTTGTTTGAAATTCCATGTACCAGATGTTATTCGTGGTGCGGCGCATATGGGTGGCACTAAGCTGGGTTCTGAAATTCAACCACGCAGACGCAAGCCTAATAATACTATTCTAATGTTTCTACAGTTTTTTCCCTGATATTTATGTTTGATTTTGATTTGATGAAAGACGCAAGTAATTTTCTTCAAAATGGCGAGTGGTTCTGGGCTTGTGGCAGTGGCCCCTCACGCCCCTGATTGCTTTGAGGACTATCATACCAAATTATTTTTTTAGTTATTAGTAATATTTAAGTAAAAAAAAAAATTACGTTTGATTAAATGAATATTATGTTTTTTTTATATAACATGAAAAAAAATTTACGAAAAAAGAAAAATTTATGTACGAATCCTTATTTACACATATTTTCATTTTTATGTTTTTCTTTACCTCAAACCGAAATGTAAACAAAATTAAAGAAATTAATTCATTTGAATGGTTTAAAAGTTACAATTGATTTAGTACACCAAAGCAGGTTTTTAATTTTTGGTACAAAATTAATTCAGTGGTGAGGGCTAATTTCTTAGCTCTTTAATTCTGTGGCCAATGGATTAATAGAACTTCACCTAAATTTTGAGACTTTCTTTTAGGTCAGAAACGACGAATATTTTTCTGAATGCTTACATTATTTGCACAGTATTTCGGTAGTCAGTTGTGGTTTTCAGTTTCAATGCTGAACCCAGGCTTTTATTTTATTTTAAATTATGAGATTTATATGAATACTTACATTTGCATTGTACTTCATGTAGTAGGTTGCGGCGAGCACAAATCCTGCTAACAAACCTGCTTTTCCTAGACCAAAGCGCCAATAAAGGGCTCTTGTTTCACCCTGCAAAATAAAAACATATAATTACAACACTCATTTCTGGAATGAAATTCAAGTTTTCTCTGATGGAAAAATGCAATATTTTTTTGAATAGCCTTAAAAAATATTTATAGAACAAGATTTGATAATGCATGATGCACAATTATGGCCAGATTACTACAGACTACTTAAAACCACTGAGTTATCTGTTTTTGATATTATTTCAATATATAATATATATCAATAATATTATTATGTATTTAATATTATTTCAATACTAAATCGAAGCTAGGATATGTAGGACAATTTTATTCCCGCTTTATATTGGCTTGCATATTTTAATGTTTATGTTTTAGATCAATTTTTGTGCACACTTTTTAACAACTTTCTAGTTTTAGAGAGTGTGTGTTGTATTGTTCTATTTCGGTAATGATTATTTCCAGAGTGAATATTATGTTGTCAACCGTAGGGTAGTTTTTAATAAGAATTGGTTAATAATTTTGACAAACACTGCAGATTGTGATAAGGCCATTTGGTAAATTTGGACTTTTGTGCCCATTCATTCTTTTACGATTATTTTGTTTGCTTCTAATATTATTTTAGATACTCCTATAAATTTGCAGATTTGCAACAATTGACCAAGTATGGTGGTGTCAAACTGTTGAAGAACCGCTTGCTGGTAGATATTCACTGATTATGTTTAAAATCTTTAATATCAGAATTAAAATCAAAAAGATTAAAAAAATACGTTACCCATCGAATATTGGTGACATGTTTTAAACATCTATTTTTTTGAGGAATTAAGGCAGAAAAATAACATTCAGTACTTCAAAATCTGTCAACAATGGGATACCATTTATTATGTAACTTTTTTAACTATATACTAACCAAGAAAGGGGTAACTGCCTTTTGAAATTGGTCCAAAGGCCAGCGATAGAACTGACGGATAGGGTTGTAACGCTTTTTCCAATACTCAGGAACGTGAACAGGTTCATTCGGAGAGAGAATTTGATCTTTTAACCATTTCTTACGCCAAGCTCGTTCTTCATCTGTCATACCAATCAAACGTTCTCGCTCGTTGGTAAGTCTAGTTTGAAGCATCATGGGTTTAACCCCACCCGTGTGGGATTGCTTCGGATAATGTTTATCCGCCATGTTCGAGGCTTTTATAACTATAAGTTAAAATATTTTACAGACTTCAATTTTACGAGAAACGAGAAGACACCGATCAAAATCGAAATAGACAGATAGACCATAGAATATTCGTTTTACCACCATAGAAAATCTACCAAAATAGCTTACTTCACTTTCATAACCACACACACACATAACTTTTTAACCAATGATTGTCTCGAGGGCGCTTAGTTTAGCAATATTTAGGTGCTAAGAAATTAATTTACGAATCTATAATTACAGTAGGTTGTCCGAGTTAAGCCATGTTAAAAAATGGAATAATGGGGTGATACTGAGGAAGAAAAAGTATTGAAAACATTTCACCATATGTGGACTGATTTATATTTTGAAAGGAAATTAATATTGTCTATAGTAAAATTTGAAAAATATGTCTATGGTTTCTTACCTAACCAGAATTGTCAAAAATGGCAGGAGCACTCAAAAGGGTTCGTTTTTCTGTCATTAATAGTTTATAATATAACCTACGTTCCTTTTGATACTTAATTTCATGATTTTTTCAGACGACAGGCCTCACGGGGTTGGCCGTAGCCGTAAACCCGCACCATCAACTCGGTGCTCTTTACAGTAAAATACTTCGTGTGGTGACCAAGATGCCAGAGACAGCGGCATACAGAAAATATACAGAACAAGTTATATTGGAGAGGTCCAATATTTTAAAAGCAGTAAGTATATTTGAATGGAATATTATAGTTGTTCATAAAATTAAGCATTTGTTTTAAAGTTCCAATTATTATTTTTTGTGTTACTTTTTATTTCAAAAGATGCATATTAAGCGTCTCCCTATTTTGTAAATATTTACCTAATTATCATATTATTTAAGATTCAAAAGCTGCAAAATAGAAAGAAAAACACAGATGGCTACAACGCTCATTCTAGCTGTCAATAAAAATAATAATATTTGGATTACTTGTACAGCCCCATTTTTGTAAAAAATCACCTCAAGGGTGCTGGTTCGTCGATCACCGATACGAAACTATAAGTACAATAATTTGACCAATTTGATGAACGCAATGCTGTGTAAAAATGTGCTGTACAGGCAGAAAATATACAGGCATACTTACCTGGGAGGTCACTTGAGATTAACATTGTTTATTTAGAGAAATTTAGGTACAGTTCGCACGCAGGGGACATAATTGGGAACACATGATATTCAATCCTGATATACTTTGTACCCCTTTTAGTTCTCAGTTGCCCAGGAATGTGCAAATTGAGAACATGAATGCTTGACGATCCTGACTGTGTACTTTTATGGATATCACAGGTTCATTAGCACTAGATGAAATAATAGTAAATTTGGGGTGCCTCAAACTATTAGGCTGTTAATAATGCACACAAGTACATTCATTATTAACGTGAAGAATAATTTTTGTTTATATGGTGTATATTTTAGTACATTTTTGTATTATGTGCAAACATCCCTGTCGTTTGTAAGTGATTTCCTGTAATAATAGTGTTTTGAGCAATCCATACTTTATTAAACGTTTATATAACTGTTTTTATTCCCTAGCAGTCTTACGATCCAGCCCCCACTTATTATCCCTACTATTATTCAGTCCTCATATTGTGACAAAAACCAACTGATAATTGGTAATTTTCAGAATGCTAAGATAGCCGACATAGAAAATCAGATTGGCTGTGGTCAGGTGGAGGAGTTGATGGTGCAGGCCACCAATGAGCTGAACCTGGCCAGGAAGATGCTGCTCTGGAAGCCCTGGGAGCCCCTGGAGGTGTTGCCCCCCAAGGGACAGTGGGACTGGCCCCCGACTCATTAACTTACCACTTGCCTTCGAGTCATGGATCAATTGATATAGAACGAGTACTGCTTGAATACATTTGTGCCACTAAACTAACAATTTATGCAATTGAAATTTTATCTATAACCTATTGCATTCATGGCACCAAAATACATATTATTTAGTATTATTATGCCTTTATTCTTTTATTAATTCATTCAAAATATTTGTTCTCCTTATTTTAAATTAGATGTTAATAAAAAATTGTAAATAATACACCGGTATTTTCTCACTTAATTTATTTTAAATTTTCAATAACTATTATAATAATATATAGAAACTATATAACTTAAACACAACTCTAAAATTCTGGTGTTTGCTTATTACATCCACAAATACATAACCAACCTCGGATAAATCTTAAAACACAATAATAGTATCACATACATCTGTCAGTTGCGGAATGGCTTTCGTGACTTATATTGACACAGAATACACTGGGTGGGCCCTCTCTTTCATTAAAATTATTGATCCAATCAAGTGGGGCTCACCGCTCTAAATTTTGAAGTAAGTTCTGCAAAATCCTCGGAAATAAATTTTTATAGAATCCTTGTCTGAAATTCTACATGTAAGTATTGTATTTATTTTGTGACACATTATTCAATAATCTAAGTATGATATAATATCTTGGGGTAATTACTGCAACTAGGTAAGTCATTCAATTTTTGTAAATAAATACATTAAAAAAACGATCAGCAATTTTCTCATATCCAAACTATAAGTATTACACATCAATCTACGATTTAACACTTGTCAGTATAAATATACAAAAACTGATTTATCAGATAATCTTATACATAATTCAATTTCCCAACAAAGATGATTTCAGAGATACCTAGTTGTAGTAATCACCCCGTGTATTGTGGGTGTTCAAGTTTTCATTACTTAAATGGGTAAAGTTGAAACAAACTCCGAACAATGCCAGAAGTAGAAAATTCTACTAGAAACATCCTTCCCACCGTCGGAAATTAAATCTCAAGTTCAAATGCTGCGGAGAGCTCGGCCGTGTAAGAATTATTTTTACTTACAACATTCTTGTACAGTTGAAAGCATTCTTACTTTTATTTACAATATTTTTTTCTCATATTTGCACTCTCCGAAATAAAAACTACAAAATATATTTTAATCATTAAAATATAGTGAACCATTCCAAACCCGAGATTCTTATAAAGGAACACTCACCCTAATAAATCTATTAACTCAAGTGTTTCTATAAAGACCGGTATAAAGTTGGACAATTATATTCATAGGGGTCATTTTATAAGAATCTTTGTATTCTTATTTATTTATTTATAGAACACATGTAACATATTAGTGACACTTACATAAAGAATATTAGATCACCATACTAGGCGGCTGCCTGTCTCATGGTGACCAAAGGATAAAAGTTACAATGTATGAAGTATGGAGTCTAGTGTGAACATGGATTTAAATATAAATGACGCTAAAAATTGGAAAAATTATAGTAAAAAGTAGAAATTATAATAAAAAATAGAAATTATAATAAAAAGTAGAATTTATAATAAAAAGTAGAATTTATAATAAAAAGTAGAAATTATGTATATAAAAAAATAGAAAGTAGAAAGGAGAATAAATTAACATAAGATTATAAAAATGTACTTGTAATGTAATAATGTAATAACTTTTTTACCTTTTTTGTTAGTCTGGGTGCATGCAAGCACACATGCATATATTGGTGCACACATCTATACATGTATATACACACATACGTACATACTCCCATATAACAACATATTCATCACTTACACAAAGCTTGGAAATTTGGGTAAAAACAAGGACACTCTAACACTTACATTTAACATTGAATAAAATGCACGGAACATTCAAATGCATCATAACAATATAGTGCATACACAAAGCAGGTAGCAACGGCTGGAAAATTTAGACTTCTCAACTATACTATGATATAATCATAGAAGTGTTGTATTATAATGTATTGAGTTTTCTCATGGTCATATGATTGGGATGTTAATAATTTCTAGCGCTCCTCTTTAGCCCGGACCATCAACTGTGGCGAGGTGCAGCGAACAACCTGTATGAAGCGCCGCTGAAGCTACGATACAATGAAACAACCCAACAACCAAAAAACCCTGTAGAGATATCGTTATGTCAAAATTTTTGCGATGAACACAATACTGTTTCACATCTACTCGGAAAATAATGATTTTTTTTGCTTCAAACAACCCATTTTTTTATTATTATGATTAGGAAAAAAGTGCCATTGCATTAAATGCAATGATATTGGTTTTTGCCTTTCTAAACTTGTTGTTTATCAAGGCAATGCTTGATAAACAACAAATGTTCATACAAATGTTCTTCAAAACCTTCAACATTGTTTTTGGTTAATAAATATTTCAATTTGAATGCCTAACAGTTTATAGGCTCAGTATACATTTTATGTTGATAGCTCACTCCACTAGTGAAAGTGGTACTTTGTCAATAATATTATAACTCATCCCTCAATACATATAAACTTGGGCCTGAGAAAATAATGGACATTCCTCAAAGTAATAGAATCAATTTTGTTAATACATTATTTTTAAGTAGGTAAACATTATTAGACCTTGTTGTATTTTCAGGCTAGCTAAGTAGGCATGTAAATTTGTACATTTTTCAAAAAACCCGCTCACTTCATCGACGGCATTGTATATTATTTAAAGTTAGGGTGAAAATATTTACAATTTTCAGAGGAAAAGCATGATGACATGTTATTTGTAAATAGGGGGACGATAATAATTCTAGGCCATAACTTATGTTATTCATAACCCTCACTATAAGATTAAATTAATTAAAAGTAGGGTTACGAGACAAACATTTTGGATTTCAGTGTTTGGAGGTAGGAAATGATATCATTATTATCAATAGGACATACTGAAAGGATGGTATCAACACTAAAAATACATAAATATGGCTCTACTGTGATGGCTTTTGTGTTGCATTAATTTCTAGTTTAAAAACACTTAAATGTACGTTTAAAAATTTGGCCTCTTTTAACTTAGCTTATATATACTCTGTGATGTGACAGATTGGAGCAGTATTTATACCGTGTTATCACGAAAAGATACTATGCTTTTTAAATGCTTAAAATATTTTATGATGCGTATAACCTTTGTCAAGAAATTTGGTGTTTAGGTTTTAACAAAAAAAAAAATATATATTTATATTGACCGTAAAAATGAGTTTGACGTGTTATTTCTGCAATACAGATTCCTGCAGCAAATCCATCAGTGCATGTGTCTACAATGATCACTGCTACAGAAATAAAATATAATTAATCACCGCCTATATCAATAGCGCTTGTTCGGTTCATATCTGTAGCAAAATAATGAATCATCACTGGAGTCATTTTTTTTGTAATAAGGGAATGTGGTTAAATTTATTTTGTTTAATTTTAGCTGCCATAATTTAGCTGAATTTTATTTTGTATCCTCCACCTAAACGAGAAGTTGTCGGTAACGAATTACTTGAAAAAATAATAGCCAACAAGATTGTATCCTTTCATCATACAGTAAAAGAGTTCACCTGTCAAAGGTGTGTGTTTTTATTTGACATAAATTCTTGCATCTTGATTTGTGACACAAAATTAATTAATGATAAAAATACAAGCATTTAAAAATAGTAATGCACCTTTCCATGATGACTGATTACTTGGGTAGTGTCTTTTTGTAACTGCCTTTACCCTAACAAATAGAAGAGGTGGGATAGCCTATGTGGAGGTGACTCCCTTTCGGGCCACCAGGAGGTTTAGGACGGGGTGTTTTTTGATGTAGCTAACGGCCTTTTTGTGGGTCACCATTGTGAAATCGTAGCCGTTGCACTGGAGTATCTTATCGTGCATTCTCAAACCAGATTTTGCCGCTGGGCTACCATCGTAAACCGCTGTCACGTATATGCCCTGAAATAAAGCACTAAATATTAATGAAACTAGTGTAAATGCTTTTAGTAGTTTGTTCAAAAAGTGTACAATACAATTTGTATTCAGGGCGACGGAAAACGCTGCATTCAAAATTTCAATATAAAATGTCATAGAATACGGACATAAATTATTACAAATGGTTTGTAAGCTGTCATCCCATACAACGAAAGCAAATTAATAATAATTAAAACAAATATAAAAAAAAAAATCCACTTAATTTATTTGTGACCGTAACCGGTTTCAGCCTGTTAAGGCCATCTTTAGACTGGAACAATTATTTCTTAATCTACAGTTTATGTACACAACATATGGGGGAGGGAGATGGTCTACAAGAATTTTATTTAAATTTTACGGGTTTTCCCATATTTGTTGCTTTGTCGTCTTTGATGATTGAATTTCTAGTTATGTATTTGGTTATTACCAGTAGGCATAATTACCTCAGGTTTATAGATTACTTTAATATAGTTTGGGGAATACCTTACTTATAAGTAATATGAATTATTAAAAATCCATTTTATTGATCATGTCCATTGTTTATTAAGATCGTTATTATATTTATGATAATATGGAATGTTTGATTGATGGTTAGATTTTATTTTCACTTTACGTAATTGAAATTTTAAATGCATTATTTTCCATCATCCCGAATGCAAATAGTTGTCTTTTATGTAAATATTTATAATAATATGCATTTTTATTTAAAAAACACTTAATATCATTTAGATAATAATGAGAAGTAAGTATTTCAGTTTCCAGAAATGGAAAATAATGCATTTTAGTAGCTATTTCATTAAAAAAACAGATAATTTAACATCTTTTCTTCACGCCATGTTTTGACATAATAATATTAAAATAGTTTTTTAGGCTAGTTTTTTTCCCTCTTTTAATTAAACCCAAACTAATATCCTATTTTAGGGTCATGTGTTAATATTTTGGATTAAATAAGAGAAGAAAAAAAAATTAACCTTAAAACTTTGACATCAATGACAATGGCCGCCGAGTGAATAATCGATTTTAATTTTAACAAAATAACTATTAAAATTCATTATTTTTCAATACCGGAAACTCAAATACTTACTTCCCATTATTATCTAACTGATATTAAATGTTTTTGAAATAAAAAGTGCATATTAAGTGTGTCCCTATTAGATAAATATTTACCGTCTCTTATAGTAATTAAGGTGAATCTTTATATTTAGTTATAAGGGTTTTTTTTCTAAAAAAACATTTGTATTTGGAGTGTTTTTTACATTGAACATTTACATTTTATACTGAAACCTTTCGACTCCTAGGCCTCAGGTAATCCAATGAAAATGATTATTTATTACACTTTTCCATTTAAAAAAAAAAACAAAATCAAGAAGTAGACTGAACGATGAGAAAAATAAAGACTTTCCTGTGAATTTTTGATCTGGTTACCAAGATTAAACGTCAACCATTGCATTCATATTTAGTCAGAATTCTAATCTTAAAAACTCACCATTGTTTTCTTTTTAATTTGTCCGAGTCTTTTTTTAAGTAAATAGGTGTAGCATGTGTCTTAACTACTCCCAACCATTTGAAGCCAGTGAGACCATGACATCCCTAGTTGGGGAATGTTCTGAGGCTGAAGGTAATGGAAAGAGGAAGGTAGTGGAGAAGAGGAAAGTGTGGAAGTACCTGGCTATTCAGATCTGGTCACAAAACACGGCTTCAAGCAATGTTTTAATTCTGAATGGAGGTCTTTCACCACGCTGATATTGAGAGTATCTTCCACTCTAAAATGTGCTGCAAATATGCTATATATTCTATTAAATGAACTAATTGCAAAATACGCTTGCATTTGCCGGGATTTGAACTTGCGGCGGTCCGGACTCGTAATTAAGAGCCGTACCCCTCAACCACGGAGACCGCACATAAATGACTATTTTGAACAGGAAAAAGGTTGGTGTGCTGTAAATTAGTAATTAATTACAAGAAATGGAAGAGATCATTACATTGTCTGTATATCCTTGCGGGCTTTTACGGAAGTCTTGGTCTATTCCCCCTCCGATCTTGAAACCACACATCACCACTTCTCTTCCATCTATGTCTAAACTGTTCTCTTTATGTAAAGTAATGGGGATCTGAAACAAACAGAGATAAATAAACATATTTTTCACCACAATCTACACATCTGCCCTGATGATGGACACTGCAACACTGTCTGAAACATTGACTAAAGGAGAAGGAAGCGCAACATGGCATAATATCTGAAAAATCAATGTCGAGAAAGTAGAGACAATGTCAATTCATTAGTCATTATTTATTATGTAACAAATTTGGTTCTAGTCAGTTTGGTTTGGGGAACAGGTTAATAGTGGCGGACTAAGCCCGTCAAGAGGCCCAGAGCGGCAAAGCCGAATGAGGGCCCCGGCCCCGCCCCCCCCCCCTTTGTCCGCCACTGCAGGTTACACCTACTGGGAAGGTAATGTAAAGCAAACAATTAAATTATGTGGAAAATTAACTGTGGACCTCCTTATATTGCCGTAAACGAAACTGTAAAAAATTATATTTCAATGAACACTGATTTATCAGCACCGAAACTGAAAAAATAGCATTGGTGGTATTGAAACTTTTTTTTAAAGTTCTTTATCAAAGTGTATCATCTAAGGCAGTGGTCCCCAACCCCCGGTCCGCGAACCGGTACCGGTCCATGGATCAAATGGTAACAGGCCGCCCAAGGCCCTGTTTTAAAATCAAAATTACGTAAAAAATGGAACATACCCAATAAAAGAATAAATAATTATAGATAAAAAATAATTATTCGGTTGAGAATCCCTTCACGCCAAGATGTCGACGTCACAACACATTCCAAGTAAAAAAACACGACTGGGTTTCCATGTTGCCCGTATAAAGTAAAGTAAAGAGTTCGAGTGAGATGCAGTGACGTGAGTAATCGCTCTTACATTCTGCTTGCCCAAATGCAAGTGGAATAGTTTTCTTGAGTATACCTGACAGGTAGGTACTAACAAGCGTTTGATTGAATTGGTGAATTTATTCCCGCTTTTTTAACAATATACTTCTATTGCGACCAAAGGGAGCTTTTTATTATGTTTATAATAAATTATTTTAATAAATTCGTAAATGTATGATGAAGAATTAACCAAAACCCGAATCCTGTATTTATTATATTTTAGGAGATATTTGCATTTTTGAGGCGATGTGTACTAGTTACACATTTTAGATAACATAATAACGTGTAATATCAAAACAATCTAAAATACAAACAATCAATGCCTCCCCCTCAGTGGGCCGCGGTAAAAATAACATAGTCTAGGAGACAGTTAAATTAGATAGAACCTAGGAATTAATAATAAGCTGTACAGCGCCCTTGAGGTGATTTTTCACAAAAACGGCGCTCTACAAATTATCCAATTATTATTATTATTATTAGTACGAGGTAAACCCTACGTCATCGAGTACACGGATGAAATTACTTTGTATTGATAATGGACATTTAGAAAGCCTTAAAAAAGCTGGTCTGCCGGTGCGCCTCTTGGCAGGAGCCGCGCAGTCATGGAAATAGTGAGCGATTTTTTTCGAAAAAATTACGTCATCGAGTACACGAACGGGAATGGTTGCATATGATAAAGGTCGATTAGTAAATGAAAAAAAAGCAGGTCTGCCAACTGGCTGCCTGGCACGTAGGCAGGCAGCCGGCGTCAAAGTGGGATAAAAAATAGTAAATTTTACGTCATCGAGTACACTAATGAAACCAACGAATAACAGTAGTCTAGATCATCCCATTGAAGAATTTCTTGGTCTGCCGACCAGCAGCCTGGCAGGTTTTTGTGTACAATTTTTAAAATATTTTTACTATTTTAAAATTATTTTCAATATCTTCATTATTATTTTTATTTCATTACGGTTTTAAAAACTAAGTATGCCATATTTTCAAAAAATAAGTGAGAATGATAAAAAAAAATAATTTGGCAGTACTTAGTGTACCCATCGGTCTGGTGAGTCTTTCGACGCCAAACAACTCACAAAACCTGCCGCGGTGCCCCTCACCGCTGTCGTGTGCCCACTTTATTGTACAAATTTATAATAATAATGGTCCTTTCAAAATTGCCTAATAGTCCATAGTGGTTGGAAGTTCGAAAAACCACCGCACCCTCGCCGTAAGAGCTGCGTTCGTCCGGAAAACGACGCAAAGAACCAACAAAGAACTGTAGTCTAGATCATCTCATTTATGATTTCTTTGGTCTGCCGACCAGCAGCCTGGCAGTTTTTCGTGTACGATTTTTTGAAGTTTCTAAATTTAAAAAAATTGAAAAAAATAAATTTTCATTACTTTATTATTATTTTTATTTGAATATACTTTTAAGAACTTATAATGCCATATTTAAAAAAAAAAATAGTGAAAATGGTAAAAATAAAATAAAATTGATAGTTTCGAGTGTACTCAACGGTCGGCGAGCCTTTCAACGCCAAATAACTTACAAAACCTGCCGTGGTGCCCCTCACCGCTGCCGCGTGCCCATTTTATTAAACAAATTTATAATAATAAGAGTTATTTTAAGATTGCCTAATAGTCCATAGTGGTTGGAAGTTCGAAAAACTACCGCACCGTTGCCGTAAGAACTGCGTTCGTCCGGAAAACGACAGAAATCTCCAAAAGTACGTTAAATATTTTAAAATTATTTTCAATATCTTCATTATTATTTTTATTTCATTATGGTTTTAAAAACTGAGGATGCCATATTTTTAAAAAATAAGTGATAATGATAAAAAAAAATAATTTTATAGTTCCGAGTGTACTCAACGGTCGGGCGAGCCTTTCGACGTCAAATAACTTACAAAACCTGCCCCGGTGCGCCTCACCACTGTCGCATGCTCATTTTATTATACAAATTTATAATTATAATACTCCTTTTAAGACAGCCTAATAGTCCAGAGTGGTTGGAAATTCTAAAAACCACCGCACCGTCGTCGTAAGAGCTGCGTTCGTCCGGAAAACGACGCAAATTTCCGAACCTTGTCCGTTTCATATCGGTTTAGCGTGCCCAGCTGCATCGAATACAAGATCGAAACCAACGAAAAACTGTAGTCTAGATCATTTCATTCATGACTTCCTTGGTCTGCCGACCAGCAGCCTGACAGTTTTTTGTGTACGATTTTTTAAAGTTTGTAAATTTTTATTTTTTTACTTTAAATACTTGAATTGCGCTCAAGTATTATTCCTTATATGTAAATCTTTTCAGTCTAGTAATTTCTTTATCAATTCACATGATATCCAAGTTTATTCTTGATTCAGGTACAAGGTAAAAGCTCCAGTGCTTAAACTTGCTAATTCTTATCATCTCGGAAGCTGGTTAAAACGTTCATCAGTGAAGTTTATTGGATTTCTAGCATTAATTTCAATGTAAAGGTTTTTAAGCAGGTAATCAAAACAATTGTTTGCATAAAACACAATTTTTAGACGAAATCATATCCAATTCTCCTCATTGCCAGAGATTTATCTCAACTAATCTCGTCATACGTCCTACGACTGGGCACGCGACAGCGATTCGGAACCAACGGGATTCGGCGTTCCGTCTTTTCGAAACGAACGCAGTTCTTACGGCAGTTCTTACAGCATCTTGGCAGTTGTTCTGACTTTCAACCACTAAAGATAGTTAGACAAACTTACAAGGACTATTATTATTATATTTCTGTATTAAAGTATAGGCACGCGATAGCGCCGAAGGGCTCCGCGGCCAGTTTCGTAAGTTATTTGGCGTTGAAAGGCTCGCCGACCGTTGAGTACACTCGAAACTATCAATATATTTTTATTTTTATCATAACAACATATTTTTATTAAATATGCCATTCTAAGTTCTTAAAAATACATTGAAATAAAAATAATAATAAAATAATGAAAATAATTTTATTTTAAAGTTTTAAAAATTTAAAATTTTAAAAAAATCGTACACAAAAAACAGCCAGGCTGCTAGTCGGCAGACTAAAAAAGTCATGAATGGAATGATGTAGACTACAGTTTTTCGTTGGTTTACATCTTGTATTCGATGCAGCTGGGCACGCGAAACCGATATGAATCGGACGAGGTTCCGAAATTTCCGTCGTTTTCCGGACGAATGCAGCTCTTACGACAACCGTGTGGAGGTTTTTAGAATATCCAATTACTATGGGCTATTAGACAATTCTAAAAGGAGTATTATTAATATACATTACTGTATTAAAATGAGCAAGCGACAGCGGTGAGGCTCACCGGGGCAGGTTTTGTAAGTTATTTGGCGTCGAAGGGCTCGCCCGACCATTGAGTACACTCGGAATATGAAATTTTTTTTTTATCATATCCACTTATTTTTTTTAAATATGGCATTCTGAGTTTTTAAAACCATAATGAAGTAAAAATAATGATAAAGATAATGAAAATATATTTAAAATATTTAGATACTTTTGGAGATTTCCGTCGTTTTCCGGACGAACGCAGCTCTTACGGCGACGGTGCGGTGGTTTTTCGAACCTGCAACCACTATGAACTATTAGGCAATCTTAAAATAACTCTTATTATTATAAATTTGTTTAATAAAATGGGCACGCGACAGCGGTGAGGGGCACCGCGGCAGGTTTTGTAAGTTATTTGGCGTTGAAAGGCTCGCCGACCGTTGAGTACACTCGAAACTATCAATTTTATTTTATTTTTACCATTTTCACTATTTTTTTTTTTAAATATGGCATTATAAGTTCTTAAAAGTATATTCAAATAAAAATAATAATAAAGTAATGAAAATTTATTTTTTTCAATTTTTTTAAATTTAGAAACTTCAAAAAATCGTACACGAAAAACTGCCAGGCTGCTGGTCGGCAGACCAAAGAAATCATAAATGAGATGATCTAGACTACAGTTCTTTGTTGGTTCTTTGCGTCGTTTTCCGGACGAACGCAGCTCTTACGACGAGGGTGCGGTGGTTTTTCAAACTTCCAACCACTATGGACTATTAGGCAATTTTGAAAGGACCATTATTATTATAAATTTGTACAATAAAGTGGGCACACGACAGCGGTGAGGGGCACCGAGGCAGGTTTTGTGAGTTGTTTGGCGTCGAAAGACTCGCCAGACCGATGGGTACACTAAGTACTGTCAAATTATTTTTTTTTATCATTCTCACTTATTTTTTGAAAATATGGCATACTTAGTTTTTAAAACCGTAATGAAATAAAAATAATAATGAAGATATTGAAAATAATTTTAAAATAGTAAAAATACTTTAAAAATTGTACACAAAAACCTGCCAGGCTGCTGGTCGGCAGACCAAGAAATTCTTCAATGGGATGATCTAGACTACAGTTATTCGTTGGTTTCATTAGTGTACTCGATGACGTAAAATTTACTATTTTTTATCCCACTTTGACGCCGGCTGCCTGCGTACGTGCCAGGCTGCCGGTTGGCAGTCCTGCTTTTTTTTCATTTACTAATCGACCTTTATCATATGCAACCATTCCCGTTCGTGTACTCGATGACGTAATTTTTTCGAAAAAAATCGCTCACTATTTCCATGACTACGCGGCTCCTGCCAAGAGGCGCACCGGCAGACCAGCTTTTTTAAGGCTTTCTAAATGTCCATTATCAATACAAAGTAGTTTCATCCGTGTACTCGATGACGTAGGGTTTACCTCGTACGTCTCCTAGGCTAACAAAGGTTGACCGGTCCGCGCCGATAAAAAGATTGGGGACTGTGATGTATGTGTATGAGTGTGACGGCATGAGAGCGAGACAGCGAGTATGGAGATGTATAAAAGGGATGTTTGGGCTGTTGTGCGCTCTCCATAATAACCTCTTCAATAAATAACATGTAACTTTAACGGATGTTATTACTACCCGCACGACAAGATATCACAGGGACTACTGATCTAAGGCCCTCAAAACAGCTCGAGATGTTTTAAAATTTCGCACTTGAATTGAATTTTATCAAAAAAAGGAAAAAAAAAAATTATATTTTATTATAATATAATTTTTTGCTGGGGCTTTATTAAGTAGTGGCAATTTAAACGTTTCGGATATTACTAATTATATAAAATGAGAATGCTGAATGAAGACAAGAGCCCGTGTCTTTAAAACTAGAACACTTTTAAATTTTTAAACTTTCAATTTGATGAATCACCAATGTCAACAGTGAGTCATTAGATGCATCCAAGTTGTACATCAATTTGTGCTTCCTACCGGACTTTTTACCATTTGAGATAAGGAAATAATACGCTGCACCCAAAATTGTTCAAATATTATCGTGCACTGATAATTGAATTATTAACACTCGAGGCAGGCGCATTTTGTATTGTACATAAATACTTTTAAAAAATACAATTATTGTATTCAATTCCGGACAAACAGTAAAGAACTAAATTTTATTTGCATAAAATGGTAATGTCTCCAATAAAATAATATTGAAAATACATACACTGAGGCACTCCATCGCCGTGCCCGCCTGGTGCTGAAATGCCATTTTCGCCATTTTTATGGATTATTTTGATACACCCCTGTCTAATTTAAATATCGTTGATTTCTGGTAGTAATTTCGATAAAACTGAAGGACCAAACAATCAAAACAAATGTTTTTATCCAAATATATATCACACCTTGCTCCGCCCGCAAAAATCACTTTGACAAGTCTCACAACTGCTCACAACATAGCGAATGTTGCCACCATAAATAATAAACCTAAATTAAATGAAGCACTCAGCAAATGTTGCCACTGTTTTTCTATTTTATCTCCAGCTTTTCCTTGATATATTGGTAAAGCCTCGATGACATTGAGCGAGTGTACAAGCTACTATTTGGGAAAATCACTATCTGTCAGTAAACTCGCTCAGTGTCATCGTATTACTTGCTAACTAGCAGATTGTGAACAATCTACAAAAAAAGTTGAAAGGTAGTCAACTTTACTAGCTACTCGCTCAAGATAGCGGCCTACCAACAGCTGATTTTGTAACTGTCAGAATTAGTTCGCGCGGGAGGCGTAATTCTCGCTTCTGGCTAGCGTGTGGCGCTAGCTGCGAGCTCAAGAAAGTGCTTCCTAGTCTCCCCACTCTTGTCTTCTTTAGTTTTCTGAAGGTTTCCCTTCTACCGCGTATGAATTTTCTGAAGGTTTTCCTTCTACCGCATATGAATTTTCACTCTGATTTTTTTTCTCAGGGCCTCCTGTGTGGAGCTAATGTAAAAAAAATAAATAAAAAATGGCACGACTATTGACGAACCAGATTGATTCGGGCCACGTCAAGAGTCAGAATAATAGAAGAACATGTGTGAGACGATGTATGAATGTGAACGAGGCAAGGAGTGTGTGGCGAGACCGAGTTTTGTGTTTGGCGGTCCGCCCCTTTTGCCTACCCTGCGGTAAATGGCGTGAGAGTTAGTAAGTGAAGGATAATTTTTTTCCATATGTTTGTCGTCGAATTCCAGTGCTCCTTTTCCTGTTGAATTTGGCCATCGCATTATTGCAGTATTTGTGTTTTCTTCTCCGGAATCGCTTTTTTTGTTTTCTTTGCCTGTTCGTTTTGGAGTGGTTTGAAAATTGGATATTTATTTACAAAAAATAAAATACATACTAAATACCTTCACACTAAAAATACATACTACAATACTAAAAAAACATACAAAAAATACATGTTCATTTTGGAGTGGTTTGAAGATTGGATATTTATTTACAAAAAATAACGTACGTACTAAACACATTCTAAAAATACTACTAAAAATACATACTAAAAATACATACTAAAAAACAAACTAAAAATACATACTAAAAATTTGCAGAACTTGATTATAAAACTTTGATTATAAAATTTAATTTTAATTAAACTTTAAAAAAGGTTAATTTTTTCTGGATTTCCTAGGGTTACACATTTATTCTATTGACATAAAATTGCAGGGGTTAATTGAACCTAGTGTTAGTTTTAATTAATTAGTAAGCTATTAATTAATTAGTTCGTAAAATTATAATGTCTATTTGCTTAAGCCTACGGAATAGCCCTTAATTTGTAAAAGTCTGATCACTTCGACGATTAATATATTTTTTTTTTATTGTTTTTATTTCTTGCCGGGCAATCCCGATGAGTTACAGAACTCATTTTAGGACAGGAGGAACATACAATTCATAGGTGGGAGGAAATAACAATTTTACATAGGAACTTAGATATAAAAAATATTAATTTCACTTAAAATATAGACGAAAAATAAAGACAGGTTAGGTAGAACAAACAACAATAGAAAACAATTAAAGAAAAAAGGAACAAGTTTATACATCATGGATCATTCCAACAAAATTAAAAAGAAAAGACGAGAAAAGGAAACAAGACATAATTGAATATGACAAGAAAATTACATAGTTTCATCCTTAAACGTACTTAAAAATATTCTTTTAAAGCATTACTCTGAATCTTTTTATTTTGCTGGATTCCTTTGTACATATCTGGAAGCGAATTATATAGTGTATAAGCAATGTAGTTCAGAGATTTTATCCCATATTTTGTAGTATGTGTTTGAGGTACGCGGATTTTATTGCTATTTCGAGTATTGTGAGGGTGGATGTCGTGATTGTAAAGTGGCTTGACATTAGTGTGAGTTGATTGTTGAGTAATTTGTAGGATGGTGCTTGTGATTTCATATTTAGGAAGGACTGTGATTGGAAGAATACCGGAAACTGAATAGATGTCTCTGACATGGGTGTCCCATGGAAGTCCAAAAACATTTCTGAGAGCACGATTTTGAACCACCTGCAGATCAGCTATCAATGTCTTTGAGGCAAATCCCCAGATACAGCAGAGATAGGAAAGGTGTGAATGTACCATGGCATAGTAGACTGATGTTAGTAAAGGAATAGTTAGTAATCCTTGGAGTCTATAAAGTACACCAGTTATGGGAATAATTTTATCCTTTACATGATTTATGTAGAGATCCCACGAGAGTTGGAAATCTACGATCAGGCCCAAATATTTTGTGCTCATTTTCTTTTCGAGGCAATTATCACCAACTTTGATATTAAGGCTGAATTTTTTCTTGTTACCGAAAAGTATATAATGAGTTTTTTTTACGTTAAGAGTTAGTTTGTTTATTCTCAACCAGCTTGTGAGTTTTGAAACATCAACATTCATTTCCGTTTCAAGCTCCGCCAGGTTTAATTTATTGTAAAAAATGACTGTATCGTCCGCATAAAGTTGAAGAGTTCCTTTAATACCCCACTTTGTTATGTCATTCACATAGATTAGAAAAAGTAACGGTCCTAGAATTGATCCCTGTGGCACTCCGCATACTATTTTACCCAACTCACTCGTTTCTCCTCCCAGTTCTACTGCCGAAAAGCGATTTGATAGGTAAGATCTGAAAAGTTCTAGAGGAGTACCAACAATACCCAAATGTTTAAGTTTTTCGATCAATACGTTATGATCCACCGTGTCAAATGCCTTCTTTAGATCAATAAATATCGCCGCCGTAAAGTCCCCATGGTCAATGTGCTTCTGTAGATTTGATATAAAATCGAAAGCTGCACATTTAGCGTTAGATCGTCGTCTGAAACCGTATTGTTTTGACGTGAGAATTTTGTTGTGTTCGAGATATTTCAATAGTCTTTCTTTAATGATACATTCAAAAATTTTAGAGATAGCTGGAAGTATAGAGATTGGACGATAATTTTTGACATTTTTCTTGCATTCATCTTTATGAATAGGAATTATTTTCGCAATTTTTAGTTTGTCTGGAAAGATACCTTTTGTTAGAGAGAGATTTATCAAGAATACGAGGTCATCCGCCAGTTCCTCCTTGCAATTTTTGAGAAGGAGAGAGGTTATACCGTCGGAACCAGCTGCCGCTTTAGACTTAAGGTTAGATATGACACGTAGGATTTCATTTTTATTTGTCCTGATCATGTTAAAAGATTGTTTTGCTTGAGGTTCCGTGTAGATTGTATTTACGTCAGTTTTTGAAGTTTTTATGACTGATGTTAAACTTTCCCCAACTGAAAGAAAAAATGTGTTAAATGCAGTTGCAATCTCCTTTGGTTCCTTTACTTCTTTGTCATTTATGACTAGAGATTGACAAGTTGTTTTTGGGTTTCGCGAGCTATTTGAAAGAATGGAATTGATTGTTTTCCAGGTTCGTTGTGGCTTATTCATGTTTTCATTAAGCAATTTTGTATAATATTTAGATTTTATATATCTTCTGTAATTAGTCACCGTATTACGAGCTTTATTTTTTTCTCTTGTCAAAGGAATACTTCCTTGATTTTGTTTCCAAAGTTTAAATATGCTATTTCGTTCTTTAATAAGTGAATCAAGTCGGGCATCAAACCATGGAGTGTTGTTTAGTCTTTTGTCTCCTTTATTAGTTTTTACTTTTGTTTTGCATGAATTTACAGCATTTTGAAGATACTCAGCGAAATTATTATAATTTTGGTCTATATCATCAGACGAATGGGTAAATTTACAAGTTTTAAGTGCCGTATTTAATTTTTGATAATTTATTTTGTAAGCATTTGAGAGGTTGTCTGGGGATCTGTTATTGGGAAGGTTTTTCAAGGAATTTTCATAATCCAATATAAGTATATTATGGTCACTAAGGGGATCATCAATATTTGAGATTATCCCGGAAACATTTGTTCTATTTGTGATAATGTGATCTATCAACGAGCTGGTGTTGTTTGTTACCCTTGTGGGAAACATTGTGTTACACACGTAAAAGTTGTACGATTTCAAGGTGTCGACGTATCTCCGGGCAATATCAGTGTCTTTTGAGATATCAATATTAAAATCTCCAAAAAGTAATGTGTCTTGTTTGTTTTTATTTAATATTATTTCTAAGGAGTCAAAAAAATCTGTTATATTTGAGTTGGGCTTACGGTAAAAAACATACAAATTGAGAGGTTTAATATTTTTTGCCGTGATCGTAATTCCAAGAAAGGTATTTTCACTGCAACATTTTTCGATTTTCTTATTCCTTAGTGTGTTATGCATGTAGATGGCGACTCCTCCTCCTCGGTCCAACTCTCGGGAAGCAAAGATTCCAGCGTAGTCAGTAATATTGAAAAAAGTTTACACATGTACACCAGTTGCAGTGTTACCGAAGCTCCCGATTTTTCGGGAGATCTCCCGATTTTTCACTTCATCTCCCGATCTACCGGAATGGCTTCAAATCTCCCGATTTTTTGAAGTTCTCAGCGATTTGTCGCTTCTCGTCAATTCTTTGTATATGGTCCGCTCAACAGGCAAATAATTGTCTATAAAAAAAAAAAAACTGAAAAATTCCCTGGATTCGGGTTTTTTTAAATTCTATTTGCAGACTTACCGAAGAGAAACCATTTTCATATTCTGAGTGTAGTTTTGATTCACCGCATTTAGATTTCAACTAAACCGTCTAATCACAGGAGACGCAAATCGTCCCACACAATTTATTTTAAAATAAAATTCTTTGAATGCAATAAAAAGTAGAGACAGTTTTATTACTAATTTTCTTGAGAAAAGGAATCTGTATTTAAAACTTTAAGTTTATTCTATTTTATGTTCATTAATTCGAATATTCGCAAGCACGTTTATTTGAACCAATTAACTTTTCCAATATCAAAATTTTAATATTTAAAACAAAAATGTTCTAAAAAACACGTCGGAAAAATTATTTTATCTAGATTTTAGAACAATTTTGTTTTTCGCAAAAGGGTTAAAAAACATAACCAATAAAAAGGAACATTTAAAATGCAAGGGAAGAACTGGGAATTTCGTGCGCAAACCTTGACAGACTAAAGTTTGTAGATTTATTTAATTTTTAATCGAAGGGTTCAACGAGTTTTCAGAATGTGAAATTCCAATTGTGGTTTCATCTGCTGACACATATAAAGGAAAAAAATTCTTATTCGAAGTACAGTTATAACATTCTAGTAACAGACTCTGTATGTGCTGCCAGAATTAAAGAAAAACCATTTTCATGTTCTGAGTGTACTTTTAATTCATCGCATACAAACATATTTTAAACCAATTTTGTGTTGAAAATGTAAAATTCCAGTTATGGATTCATCTGCTGACACATTTCGAAGGAAAACATTCTCTTATTCGAAGTTCAGTTATGAAATTGTAGTTGAAGACTACGCATGGGTTGCCAGAATCAAAGAGAAACCATTTTCATGTTCTAAATGTAGTTTTAATTCGCCGCATACAGACATAATTTATACCAGTATTCAGAATGTAAAATTTCTGTTGTCGTTTCATCTGCTGAAACATTTCGAAGGCAAACATTCTCTTATTCGAAGTGCAGTTATAAAATTTCTAGTTGGAGACTATTTATATGATGCCAGAATCAAAGAAAAACCTTTTTCATGTTCTGGGTGCAGTTTTATTTCACCGCATACAGATTCAATTTAAAATAGTTTTGTGTTCTGAACATTGTTTTCTGAATACAACGATAAATTAAATTACCAGTTAAAGATTCATCGTGTATAGAGTGACGCTTTACATTTGAATTGCATACATAATGCTGCAAAATTCTGAGAAATTGATTTTCCGCGTGTAATTATTATTTGGGGACCCTTACTCAGAATCAATTGTAAGTTACCTGCCTGCCATGCGTCCTAAAGACAGTGTAAAAGTTCGAGTTGCGAAATTCTATGACTTCTCGCGAAGTGACAGGTGTTTTGAAAAAGTCCATGAGGTGGCTGATTGGTTCTTATATGAAATTAAAATTCAAAAATTGTTTCGTTTCATCGAATTCTTCACATCCCGAAGACAAAGATCGTTACTTATATAAATGTCGCTCACTTTTAAAAGTAAAAATGAATTGAATCAATTAAATGAATTTTGGCGTCTCGCAAAGTGACGGGTAACAGTCCAAGGTCGAAGTTTCACAAAAATTTGAGTTGCCAAACGTAAAATAAGTCCTTGTTGAACGTTAGGGAAAATTGCGTTATTACACGGGCAACATCTAGAATAAACGTATTGACGGCGCTGTTTACGGGTTTTTTCGTTTGTTGTTAAGGTTCTGCTTCGGAATAATAAAAGGGATTTGCATTATTGACGAGGGAAAAATTTAATTAAAATAATTCTAGTCATCTCCCGATTTATACAAAATTCTCCCATTTTCTCCCGATTTCTCCCGATTTTTAGGCAAAAATTCTCCCGATATTGAAGTTTTGGGTTCGGTAACACTGACCAGTTGCCATGTACCACCATACAAGACAGATTCACCGCACAAAATAGTGGAATTATATTTTTACAGTCTGAAGATGGCTTTAATTAGCCTAAAATGCTGAACTGTTTTATTATATTATAATAAAAAAAGATTTTTTGTAACAACTTCACCAAACTTGTTTATTTGGAAGTGAAAATCGCGACATTACTTAACATTATCGAGTTTGACATTATAACAGTTTTGGTGGCGCGTGGAGGCGTGGTGGCGTGGTGGCGCAAACAGAGACGCACATAGTTATGTATCAGAGCGAGAAGAAAATAGATTTGGCTCGGTAATATTATTTTCGTAATATCGTTAAGTTAGGACAATACGTCGACAAGAATAGGAATTACATGAAAATATTGCGCAAACTTATAAAAACCGAGCCAATACACTGGCAACTGGCCGACAAGAATAGGCAACGCGACAATCTTGAGCTGTATTGCCGATAAAAGGGAATTTAAAGGGATGAAAAGTAATACAGTAATACCTTGCCGGCAAGTTATTGCCATAATCCATCATTGCCATCGCTATTGCCATCGTTTACGAACCTCTAGTCACTAATGAGGAACTTATGCAAGTGAAGTAGGTACTAAAACAAAAATTGCAACGAGGTATGATTCTTGGATACACGAATTCCTACTTCAAAAACAATTATTTTTATTTACCGCGCGGCATCTATTATCGTTTTGCACTGTTTTAGATCAAACCACAATATTCGGAAAGTGTTTGTGACTTACAGCTATAACATGAATAAACCAATCATAGGGCCCGTATATCAGTTTCTGCTAAGGAGCACATTCCTCGCTCAACTTAAACCGACCAAATCGGCCGCTTAAGCCGCAGAATAGTTCCATTGCTGGACGCGGTGTGGCGCTATTGGCAATAACACATCTGTCAGATTTGACATTTGACAATGGTTCGATTTCGTTATGCATTTGCTACATACGTAAATTACATTTTAGGAATAAAATAACCAACAGCATGGAGTTTGAGTTTTCTTCGAGCGTTGAGGATTTAGATATCGATAATTTCGTAGAACATTTAAACAGACCACGCAAAGTGCGAATATATAGAAGCAGGGCTGACGACTTCCTGGCGTGGATTAAATTGAATTTCATAACAGGTTTCGTCTCTCCAAAAGGGTCGTAAATTGCTTGCTAGATTTGATAAGGGATGACATCAAATCTAAAATGAACTGGTAAGTGAAAATGCTTTTTAAAAGGTATAAAAAAATAGCTAACAACGCAAGTACCTATCTACATAGTGTGTTTTCATTTCAGGAATAAAGCACTCACTCCAAAACGCCAGATACTTTTAACAATCAGATACCTAGCATCTGGCTCCATGCTGATTGCTGTGGAGGACTTTATCAGAGTTCACAAAACCCCGCAAGCAAGCACATTTGGATAGTTTTACAATCAATTGCACATTGACAGAACTGCTTTCATTACTTTCAAAAATGATCCTGAAAGCTTGGAAGAAAAACAAAGAAGGTTTTTTGCAATTGCACGCTTCCCCAAGTGATTGGTACTCTTGATTGCAGGCACATGCAGTCCTCCGGTAAGTTAAACGTCATTATCCAATTGCTTGTCCCAATATCAACAAACATTACACCAAAAATATATAATGCTTTCTATAAGGCTACAGAAATTGATTGTAAAAATATATCCACCTACAGCAAGTATAAAAATGTATTAAAGTCTTGGATAAATACCATTGACACAAACATTTACTTGCTGTAACATCTGACCTGCTGTAACTTAACAAATTTTTATTTATCTTTATGAACATGTCTTTTGAATATGTATTTCAGTAAACACATCTATTTTTTATGTATTTAATTTTTTTTTTTTTTAATCTTCTACAAAGATAGTGTATGTTTATTAGTAAATTTCTGTCTTAAAAACACTCAAGTATACCCACGAACTGGCAATGCCTATGTGGGATTTTTTTGGTTAATCTGCTAATCTATTTGTATTATTTCTCCACTTTTTTAAAACTGTTTATATAAAAAGTTTGTATTACAAAATTTTACCAATTGTACCAAAAAAATTGTTAATAAATAAAAAAAATGTCGCCCCTTTGCTTGCTTACCTTATTCAACTCATGAATGCGCAGACTAATCATTAGTGTACCATTATTTTAGGTGGACGCAACCCGAGATTTATCGGAACCGAAAAGGTTTGTTTTCTGTCAACGTGCAAGCTATTTGTGATGCTGATCTCAGATTCACCGATATTGTTTCAAGTTGGCAGGGGTTACATGTTTTATATTAGTGTAATTATTTATCTTTTGCATTAACGTAGTTGTAAATTTATCCCAGGCCTCTTCAATATTCTATCATACTGTAAAATGTAAATTAATAATGTATCAAAATAAAAAATTGTCTGAGGAAGTATAACAGGGTGTTTATTTTTTAAATGTCTTTATTAAGGTGTAATATTCAAAGGAATACAAACAAATTACACAAAAGAATTCTTAACAGACTACTCCAAAATGAAGGCATTAAGATAATGATGGATCAAAATCTGGATATATTTCAGGTGAAAGCTTTCACCGACAACAAAGAAATAGTCAACTTTATCCAATGGTTACTAAATAAAGTTGGTTTATATTGTCATGCTTGTTAATTGTGACAATCTGTATAGTTATAGTAAGTATTATGTATGTTTAAATTGTAATTGAAAATTAAGATCCTGTTGGCAAACTGCTAATTGCAGTTTAACGGGAATGTACCTTGAAAAACAATAAAAAAGATAAGTATTTTAATTTGAATTATTAATGTTGTTATTTTTGTGTACTAAAGTACAAATATTACTTCATATGGAAGCAGCATTAGTTCTTAGGTTTTTTCTCCTCATCAGCAGTTCCATCCTGAGGAGGAGCTCCTCGTGTTCTTCTTGCATTTGGTTTTGAGGTTTTCGGCCCTGCAATGCAGTTGTTCTTTCTCGTCTTCCTGGCGTTTAGCCTTGAAGCCCTCCACCTTGAGGAGATTTTGGAGATTTGAAGTTTAATTTTTTATTTTAAATTCTGCCAAAGAGCTCCACTGGTGGTTGCGGTGGTAGATTTTCTTTTTGCTGGAACAGAAGAATATAATATTATAAAAAGTTGTACATAAAAATACCAACAGTTGCTTTAACCCATTTATTTCGCAACATAATTGTTAAAAAATTTTATATTATTACATACGTGTTTGCAAAATAAACATTTCATCCTGTCATTTTGTGTTAAGAACCTAAGAATCTTGTTTGATGTCAACTGATCAATTTGAAAAGTGATGTAGGAATTAACTAACCGAAATTTCAGCGGGCAGAGAGGACAGACCGTCACACAACTCAGGCTTAGCGTAAATTCCTTGCTTTATCCATATTCATACATACTCTTATATTATACTGTATTTAAATCATCCATGTATATAAATTTCTGGGCAACATGCCTGTTTTATGTACTTAAACAAAAATAAATAAATTATTCTGATTCTTGACATGGTCCACTCGCCATGTCTTGCCGACTTCTTCTACCATTCATATTTGCAACATATATTCTCCTAACACTCCTTTCTTCGTTAATTCGCTCTACACACCCATGCGACCCTTTCTGTATTATATTATAAATAACGCAGGTTATTTTGTTATATGAGTACTAAAAATGCATTATTGAAAAATAATAAAATTAAACAACACAATTATAAAAACTTTTCTAAATTAAAAAACCTATCACCTTGGTGATACATCCACTCAGAATCCAAATGCTATTTGAAATCAGTGGCAGTCTGTGACCTTTCAGTGAGCAAGTTTTTTTTTTTTTACAAGGGCTCCACACAGGAGGCCCTGAGGAAAATGATTTCCCTTAGGGCCTATTTCATCTTTGGGGATGCTGTGTGGAGGGTTTTTTTTAAGGAAAAGAAGGGGAGGAGAGTTCTGGGAAGGAATCTGAGGTTCAGTGTGTCCTGGCAAGGTGGTGTGTGAGCAAGTGTGCTAAGATTGAAAAATATTTTCAACAGTAGTACCTAGTTGAAAATGTTTTTTTTTTTTATTATTTCAATTTTTTTGTATGATATTTTGTGGCTGCTTTTCATATAAAAGATTAAAATTTTGAAAAAAAAAACAATTTTGTTACAACATTATCAATTGGTATTTTTCAATCTTACCACTCCAGCTACGAAAAATCTAGAAGTGCCCCTGCTTCAAATGCTTTAGCTTTCTTTGGTTATCATTTCTGATAAGTCAGGTACTTCCGTACCTCCCTCTGCCCTAACTCCTTCACGTATCTATCTCATTTACCCCTCACAACATACCCCACAGAAGATGCCATCTCACTGGTTTCAGTTAGCAGGGAGAGGTTGGGACTCTTGTGCGATATTCACATTAAAAAATTAACAGTATATTACAAACCCCGGTAGCTTGTGCTGGATTGATAAGTGCTCTCATCGTTTTAGTGTAATTTGGCTGCAATTCTGATCAATTTTAGAATTTTAAAACAAAGATAGTAATATTAGTTACCAAATGATTTAAAATAGACAAATCTTTTGAGATGTTTTGAATGCAGAAATATGCCGTGAATAGCAGAAATGGAAACATAAATGTTTATGAGTTCAAATCAGTTAAGTAAGTAACTAACTAACTGTCATATCAGAGAATGAATCGTCAAACGTGCATACATCATACCGTACTGTGATTCTGACTATTGACGTGGTCCAACTTAAGTATTAAGTTAAGTACTAAGTGTTACAGTACTTGATCAAGCCTGATCTCTTCCTCGGCTTCTTCTACCATTCACATTCATGCCATATATTTTCCTTGCACCCTTTCTTCGTTCATCCTCATATACCTAGTCAATTGATATGACAAACATAATAAGTTAGTATTTCATATTACAATTGAATTTGAGGGGCTTTTTTCAGAGAGGCTGCTCAAGGGAGTTTTGGATAGCCAAAATTTAAACTTTACAATCAATGAAATGTCCCTTCGACAGCTGTCAGAGTTGTGAATTCTAAAAAATTTAAAATTAAATTCCTTGGTTACTTGATATGCATACTTAATAATAGTTACCTTTAGGACTGTTGATTCTACTCCGGTCGACTGGGTGGGCAACAGTCCCATTATACTCCCATCGATCTGGGTGTACCTTGCATCGACAGCAGGCCCTCCTGTCTGATACGATACTTTATATTTGTGGCAAATTTTCGCCTCATGTTCATTTTAATGTTGTCCCACTTTTTTTCCAATGCATCTGCCGAAATTGTATTGAAATTGAATTCTCAAGTCAGCTCATTCAATTCCAATTGACCGCATTGGCCGCTTTATTATCCAGCTCTTTGATGAGACCAGCTCCACCAGCAATTTTATCCCCTGTCTTCCGCGAAGTTCGGTGTTCTAGTATTTTTGATTTCTGAAATTATTCACGTAAAGCAAGGTAAACAAATAATTTCATACTCGTTATTCAACCAGTCAATTTTAATAATTAATCTAAATCGAAGTAAATACATGAAAACTATAGTGAAAAACAATGAATAGAGCTTTTAAATACACAATTGTGCATAAAACTTACCACAAAATAAGCCTTGGAAAAAGCATTGACACTTGACGTTGACGCCATTGACGTTTGAAGTTTGAAGCTTACCATAGAGTCAATAGATATTGACAAAAATAGATTGGTTCGACATAGAAATCCTCGATTAATATCATAGACTAAACGTTTAAAATTGGCCAACTCTAGGTTTACGACTGATATACGGATTACGTGCAAAGCCCGGCTTAAGCCTCACTTTGCGTCAAAGCCGAGCTTTTGGACAACTGATATACGGGCCCATAGCTGTAGCTGTAATGAAACCGGCTCTCCTAGCTCCTCGTAAAGAAACTGACAATCAGATTGCCAGAAAGACGAACTGCATTTTGCAAGAGCACGGTTTTTGGATTTGAGTATAGTATGTAGATGTAGTTGTGATATAAAATGGCTGAATCAATTGGAAAATGTCAGGAATGATTCATCGCGTAAAGTGCTAGAAACATCGCCATGTGCCGTGAAATTTTCTCTTTCACTCAATGAATCTAAGCGTTTTCGAAATATTTTGTGTTTGTAGACATTATTTTTTCTCGTTCGCTGTTTCAAGCGAGTTTGTAGGTACGTCAATCCCTACTTGATTCGTGCGCACCAACTAGCAGTAATTCCTGAAATTTCTCCAAAATTCAGTTGGTGTAACAGAGTTTTTCTGCTATGTTAAATTTTCATTGGTAAGTGCTAAAGTAATTATAAAAATAATCACATATTTTCAATAAATATTCACGCGTTTCACAGCCGAACCATTTTGATTTTCTACATCATCTGTCATATTATTATGATTGCATATTTTACTGATTTACTTGCTATGTGTTTTTTTAATCGTAAAATTTCCCAAAACGTGTGGGAATCTGTTTGTTATGTAAGTTGTATAAATTTCTACATAAAACTCGGAAATACCATGACGATGTCCGATGTTTTTACAGCTGTTTTGATGTGGAAATGAGGAAATGGTCCGATGCAAAAATTACAAGAATGCGTTTATGATGTTTGATTACAGTGTCAATTATTACCGTACATCAAAGTTTTCGTCTTGTTAAACTAATAAAATCATTATTGATTCGGAAAAAATTTTAAAAATGTTGTTTGAGTTTTATCGAGTGAAATATAAATTCTAATATGTGTCTCAATATAGCAGACTTTCCAAGCAATTAGAGAGGTTTAAGAATTACCACACACGATCATGCCAATAATTTCTTTGAGAAAAGTTTCCATTAGAGAAAAGTACGCTGATTCTTCGTATTTGTATGGAGGGGTGTGATGTTTCAATTAAAAGTATTGGGAAATGTTGTCTAAGCTGTCAGTAAACTTTGAGACACCTCCGCGCCGAGAGTGGGACGCTTATTTGGAATCCTCTTGAGGGGCAGAGTTGAGTTTGTAACTTTACAGGAGGGGAGTACCTATATGTTAGTGTTGCCTCACAAGTGTCGCAAATGTCTTATTACTGCTTAGCCAGAACACTGACAGAGATGGGGCTGGTAAAGAATGACCATCATTATACACCTGACAGAGATACTTTTAGAGAACAATTTTTTAAATTATGAACAATATCAATATCGGTGCTGATGTATTTCCCATCTCACTAGGTGTGAAACGCCTATGTTGAGATCAAGATTTGCAATTTACAGGAGTGGTTGTTCAGCTAGGTTTATGTTATATAAAAAAGAAAAGCAGGGGTTAGTGTATCTTTTGTATTAGCTGTCGCTGAATTAAATGAGTCACTTGTAATGCACATACATATGAACTCCTGGGGGGTGAGTCTCTATGTATGTTGCATGTGACTCATTTAACTCTGATTTAATCTGCGTTAGTTAATGCAAAAGATATAGACTCATCACCCAGATTAGAATGAACATTTTTTCAAAATTATACCAATTTTTTATTTATTCAATTTATAATATTGTCGCAATAATAAACATAATATAATGACATTACAAAATAGTATAACTTGTATACATATAAATATACGTAGGTGAATTTTATAAATCAAAATGAATTATAAAATTTAAAAAAAATAACTTTAAAACCTAAAAATATGGGACAAGCAATGAAATCTAGGTTGATTTATTGGCTTTAAATTGCAGTAAGCTGTTCATATGTATCCTTATTAATATTTGCGAGTATGAAATTAATTAAATTGAATGGGCGAATCGAAAACCAAACGCCCATTTCACACAATTCTGTCGCTCGAGTGGCTACGATATATGTATATTTTTAAAAGTATTTCGAAGTCAATGAAGAGAAAGGGCTCTTGATTTTGGTGTAGGAATTAAACATAATACAAGTTAAAATTAATTCTTTATTTATTTAATATCAACAATATAAATATACCATAAACAATGATTACGTGTCATATTACAATGTACATACAAAATTCTATAGTATAAATAAAGTGGATTTAGATTAAATTAATATTGATTGAAAAGGTTTGATAGCGTAGCCCTTTTGTACCTACCTTCCGTGCATTAAATAATTGTGGTTAATAAATCTACCACATCTGCGTGTTATGTCTGTGTATCTATAAATAATAATAACTGCAGTGAAAATAGAACAACTGTCGTTTTAGCACGGTCATGATAATAATTCATTTATATTGCACGATTTAGTTATATTTTTACGTAAGTGGGGCTTATTTTAAAACTTTAACCTATATTATACAACAACTAAGTACAGCGGAATCTTCTTACTTGAAGACCGCAGGAGAAAAACAAGGAAAGTTAAAATCTTGTTGAAGTAACTATGACATCTAGCGATATTGCTGTGTATCTTTCAAACTGAAAACTTGTTTTTGGCGACAAGCGACAACTATGGTGGCTTATTTGGTTATTTGTGGTATGATGCTGGAATCATTCATGCAAGTAGACAAAAATAGACATTTATTTCCTATGAAAAAGCATTAACAATGAATGTCAGTAAAAAACACAGACTTTTAAACATTCAATTCTGATTTATGCAAATTCGTCGTGGATTGACATTCCTCGTTTTTCCCACGTTATCTTTATTTATTATCGTTGCAGTAGTGTGCACCTAACATTATCAGTTCAAAGGTAAAACTACTTTTATGACGTAATGAGTTCTACCTCTGAACTGACAATATAAACAACAAATGTAGGATAGTATAAATTATCTGGTGGCCGGACAACTCGGAATGAAACCAACTCAGAACCATCTCAGATAAGTCATTTAGAGTGATTAAAAAATATATACAAAAAATTGGTTAAATAGGTTATGTAAGGTTAGGGTTATCGGCTAATTTAAAATTATTTTTTTCATAGCTTTTAATGACTTTTCAAAGAGGTGTTGAATTGACTTTATTCTCGGTTGGCATGGAACCAAATTATCTAATTATTAATTTTATGGCTGTAGCAACTACTCTTTATCTTTTTAAATTAAAGTTTTTCCTATTAACAACTAAATTAATGTGTTAGCGAAACCTGATTATGAATTTTGGTTTTTCTGAACAGTATTTCTTTTTACTGTTATCATACATTTTAAATGATTGCTCTTTATTTCATCCGAGCTAAATAAACGCAATAATGCCACATTGTTTTGTATAAACAAATTGATATCAGCCTTTTCAGATTATCAGCATTGATGACGTAGTACTTATGTCCATTTGAGTGGGAAATTAGTCACCCTTGTCTGATCTGTGGTCATAACGTTTGTAAGAGCTTGGAGCTTAATAAAAATTCTATAATATTATAATTTCTTTTTGCAATATAGCACGTAACTTTTATGAAACCCTATCTTTGTACTATAGTGCCTGTGCGGAGTTTATTTTAGAATTAATATTTTATATAATATACTGAATTTTGTAGGTAATTAATTTCATTTCTATCGTGAGGTATAGTATAGTAGTCTATCATCATATGATGCATCATCGACATGAAAACCAAATAGATAGAAGATACTAGAACGATGATGTCACACACGACCTCTCATCAGGATAACTGTAATATGTGTAGCTTCAGATTAAAAGAATAAAATAATGTATACGTACAAATTTGTCAAAAAATAAGATGCCATATTATGTTCTTTTTTCGTAATGTTCATCATCTTCTATTGAGACAAAATAAATTAGTTACCCATTTAAATTTACAATTTTTTACACAGGAGACCCTGGGGAAAAAAATTCCCTCAGGGCCTTTGTCATCTTTGTAACTTAGCTATGTGGAGGGTCTTTTTAAGGAAAGGAAGGAGAGGAAGTTCTGAGAAGGAAAAAGTATGAGGGGTGGGTAGAAATCTGGGAGTCAACGTGTTCGGGAGTGATTAGAGTCCGGCTAGAGTAGTGGTTCCCAACCTTTTTCTGACCCGGGACCACTATTGCATTTATTTTTTTAACAGGGACCATAACGTACAACAGTGGTAAACTGAATGTTGTCACGATTACATTTACCGGGAGGGGGCGGAATGGGAGACGGGATAGGGTGGGTACCGGGTTTTTTCTTTCAAGACTTCCTTGACCAGGGACCACCCGCGCGCTGAGCTCTTTTATTAACCGGCGCGCGTTATTGAAAGTTTGAAATCTTTCGCGGACCACTGGTTGGGAAACCCTGGGTTAGAGAGATCCAAAGGTCTCCCTCAACAAGACTCTCCCAATCTGGCGTGCCATGCAGTAGGGTGGGCAAAAGCATCCGCCGCCAAGACCTAGACAAACCTCACCCCATGAACCCAGGCATCCGGGAGTCTTGGTTATCCAAAAAATGGTTCCCGGGACGGCGGTACCCATACCCGCCTCCCAAATTGCATTTTTAATCTTTCCCAAATCCTATGGAAAGTTGGGTAATAAAGCAAGCATCTCGTTTCTTTAATATGAGTGAGGGAGACGTATGATGATGGTTACATTTGTTTTTGTACATCACTTCTCTCACTATTATTTAGTGTGTATGAAAGAGATGCAGCATTATTGTGATAAATAATATGTTTAATTATGAAAGAGATGCAGCATTATTGTAATAAAGTATATATGTTTTAATTATGAAAGATGTGCAGCATTTTTGTGATAAAGAATATATGTTTAATTATGAAAGAGATGTAGCGTTATTGTGATAAAGAATATAGGTTTAATTATGAAAGAGATGCAGCATTATTGTGATAAAGAATATATGTTTAATTATGAAAGAGATGCAGCATTATTGTGATAAAGAATATAGGTTTAATTATGAAAGAGATGCAGCATTATTGTGATAAAGAATATATGTTTAATTATGAAAGAGATGCAGCATTATTGTGATAAAGAATATATTTTTAATTATGAAAGAGATGCAGCATTATTGTGATAAAGAATATGTTTAATTATGAAAGAGATGAAAAAAAAATTAAATATTGGTTTCTATTCTTTGTTAAAACTTGTGACGCAATCCTTTTCTAGATTACATCGTCAGAATGGAAAGTTTACCGGGCGTGTCTGCGAGTGGGGCCGGCTCGGAGGGACCTATGAAGGAGGCGGGTCCCCCTGCGGACTCCCCGCGCTCCACCGCCCCCGCCTCCGCATCCCCCTCGGGGCGCAGCTCCCCCCCACCCGACTGCGCCATCTGCCTCGGGCAGTGCAAGAACAAATCTTTCACTGATTCCTGCCTGCACCAGTTCTGCTTTCACTGTCTGCTGACTTGGAGCAAGGTTTGTAATGTTTTGTGTTGAACCATTTAATTTTTTTTTTATACCTTGCATTACTTTGGGTGCACAGACACGCCCACAACCCACTTTTGTCGGTTTTTCTCTTTAGTAAATACAATAATAAGTTGTTTTCCGTTACCCATTATAATCCCAATATTTCTTCATTTGAAAACAAAATCAAGAAATAGAATATTAAAATGATAATAAAAAAAACTCTCCCGTGAGTATCATGTGTTTTCTTTATTAATTTGTTTTTAGAGTCTTTTTTTAATATGAATAGGTACCGCACAAGAGTCCCAACTGCTCCTAACTGTCTGGAGCCAGTGAGACCATGGCATCCCCAATTGGGGAGGAGACCATTACATCCCCAAAACGTTGTGAGGCTAAGGGTAGTGAGAAAGAAATGGGGAAGACGAAGCCATGAAAGTACCTGGCTATTCAGATCTGGTCACCAAACATGGTTAAAGTCATTTCAAGCAATGTTTCGATTCTGAATGGTGGACTTTCACCAGGGCAATACTCAGAGTATCTTCCACTCAATGTGCCCTATATTGTTGTAAATGAATTAATTATGAAATACGCTTGCCGGGATTTGAGCCCGCGGCGCTCCGGATTCGTAGTCAAGAGCCTTACCCCTTGACCATGGAGACCGCAGAGAACTATTATAAACTGGAAAGAGGTTGGATCCTGTATATTAATAATGAATTACAAGAAATGGAAACAAAATCTCTGAATTTACTATGTGTCAGCTCATATAGAGAATTTATAGTATTTCTACAAATGCGGGGTACCTCAGTGACCCCCCATGTTAGACCCCTAAGTTTTGTTTTATTTAATTATTTTTTCCAATAATCTATAAACCCAATGAAGAGATAGAATTGCTTTAAGGGCATGTCGGTGTGCCTGATGAAAGATTATTTTTTCTTGCTTCTGGTGAAATTGTTCAAATCTTTCTAAATATCGAAATTATTTCTTGAACAGATAGTTAGTTTAAAATAAATAAAAAACATATAAATCATTTTCAAAGGTCCGATAATTTATTTTTTATAGGCTTGTGAAAAGGTCAAAATTTAGGCCAAATTTGCAATAATTTATTTAATTTTGAAGTTTTTGAAAATCAAATGCTATAATGTGGTTTGTTTATTTTTATACAGAAAATGTTATTTTAGTTTATTACATATCGTCCCTCGTTCAACCGAAGGTTTACAATCCCAAAAGCACAGTTTTGATATACTTAATTTTAAATGTTTGAAGATAAAGGAATAATTAAATTAGTTTGTTTTGAAAGTTTATCTACAATTCAGATAAAACTTTTTAATCATCTTGTGGCCAGCTATTTTCTTGTTTGGGTTACTTTATAATTTTTTTGTAGATTCAATGTTTGCTTATTTTAAATTATTATATGTAAAATAATCAAGTGATTATAATCACTTATTTAACCCTTCCAATATTAAGAAAATAATATCTATAAACTGTTACCTGTCAAGGTGTTATTTTAAATGTTCCTTTTTTTGGTTATTTTTAAATTATATGTTAGGTTATTTTTTAATTATAATAATGTTGTGTTTTGCAAAAACAAAAATTGTTTTAAAATCTAGATAAAATAATCTTTCCGGTGAGTTTATTAAAAATCAATATTTTTTATTCTAAATATTAAAATTTTGATATTGGAAATGTAAATTGGCTAAAAATGCATACCTGTGAATTTTCAAATTAAAGTACTTAAAATAGAATAAATTGAAATAACACAATAATTTTGTCACAAAATAATAACACAATTTATTTAATTTTTTTACTACCGACTGGATTCGCTTTATACAAGCATCTTCAGGGTCTAAGTTTAATTTTTATACCCTGAAGATGCTTGTGTAAAGCGAAACCGGTTGGTAGTAGAAAAATTAAATAAATCGTGGTTGCAAACAAAATTATTGTATTATTTCAATGTATGTCAAACCACAAAGTTACTGCTTTCTGCCAAAAAAAAAAACAAATTTAAATAGAATTAACTTAAAATTTTAAATACAGATTAGATTCCCTTTCTTAAGAAAATTTGTAAAAAAACTGTCACATCACATTCATACAATTTTATTTTAAAATTAAATGTGTATTACGTCACAAATTGGCGGGAAATAAAACCATCACTTTTGATGTTTGTAAAATATCTGAACAACATAGCTCGTATATTCCAATGAGAAGCATTATTTCGCTTTCTAACATTAAAGAAATCACAAATGTTCGCATGACAGGAAGAGAGATATCTAACTTTTAATAATAATCGCTCTGGGACAATTTGGGTCTCCTGAGATTAGATGGGTTGAAAGACTAAAAAGGTTTTGAATTCCTGGATGTAATCTAGGGTAGATGACAATTCTTATTTACAATACATATATTCTTAAATTAATTACTAAACTACAATAATTATATCCTTCGCTTTCCAAAGGGAATCTTCCATTTATTTCACTGGACTGCATTTATTGATTATTATTTATAGTGTTCTAATCTTTCCAGATCAAACCAGAGTGTCCACTTTGCAAGCAGGCTTTCAAATCCATTATCCACAATGTCAAGTCCAACCATCAATATGAGGAGTACCGTGTGGAGCCGCAGCACCCTCCGGGAGATGACTTCCTGGAAGTGGACTACTATGAGACCCCCCGCTTCCGGTACAGGTAACATTTAAAAAGATAAAACCAAAATAGTTTTGCTAACATTTTATTATTTTTGCTTTATGTTTCAGCGATATTCAAACTTGACTTTGAATCAGAAAGACTATTCCCTAAAATTTGTGATAAGAGGTTGTTCTCCCGCGAGAAGTGCTGTCAGATTTGTGTGATTTTCTACGGCTGTTTCATAATTTTTTGAGGATTTTTTTTTTTTTTTTTGGCTTAAATTTCGAATGCCACATTTTATTGAATTACATTAATTTATTAAAATCTTCCTGTGTGTATGAAATTCTGTCAAAAATTTAAGTAAAAATTATGTAAATTTTTGCATGTTTTAACTCCTGGACTGCCGATTGCCCATGACGCGCCATAAAAAAATTTTTTTTTTGAGATGCGATTTTAAACCTTATCTATAAAGAAAATGTATGAAGGACAAAGTCAGAATCGCTTGGGGCATTCTCGTTCTTGACGTAACAGATAAAAGGAACACACCTAGCCTCTCAAATAATCGTCTTTGCACATATTTTTTTTACTTTGAGCGTCGCATGTCATGAAAAGATCGATAAAACTATCAATTTGTCAAATAAATGCAAGTAATATTATTTGTAAGCATAGTTTATTGTTCAGGGAACTTGTTTCGGTAAATATTATATACGATAGCATAAAATAAATCCGCGAAATATTACGTCAAAGTCAAAACATCGCGAAATTTTCGAGTTTTCTCCCATGGCATTTGAGAGGTTTAAAAAAAAACAAAGATTTGTCCCTGTATCAAATAAAATATGTCAGGGAAAAATGTAAAAACTGCTCTGGGATTACCTGGAATTATCAGGGAATTTTGAAATCTATTTCTGTAAATCAAAATTTATTGTCAAAATTTATTACAATTATTTATCTCTTATTTTGAATAATGAATATTTTTACCTGCTCTAGTATATTGCGGCGTAATTACTACAACTAGTTACGTAAAAACCACCATATCTTTATTTCCTTATGAAAACCACAACACGTATTTAATGTATGAAAAAAGCTGAATATAGAGTTGAAGAAAACTGAGTTCGTTCATTGCTCTGCTTGCCTCCTCCAAGTCCTCCAACTTTGCAAAAGCAACATTTTCCTTTTATAATGATAGAAGTAGGAGAAATTAAAATATTTCAGTTCATTCGTAACCCAAGAATGTTTATTTTCCTTATTACAATAATAATCCTCATTAATGATAAAATTAGCTAATGATGGCCTTTGACTGGATTGTTTAGGACCACGTTGACACTTCACCGCCACGAGGGTCTGGCCCTAGAGCGCCTGCTGATGCGTTATCCACTGGTGCCGCTGGGCGCGCTGCCCACTGCCCTGCCGACGCAGCCCCCGCCTGCGCGCCACTCGCGCCGTCACCGCCCTGCCATGTTCCGCGAGTCCGTCTACCGCCACAACCTGTGGGCGCGACCGCTGCCCGACATCACCGGCCGCCATCGGGAGTGCTCCCCTGAGTTTTATAGGTACACTTGAATCTATATGCTAAACGAATGCTTACTGGAATCAGGTTTTATGTTATTATGAGAATAGGGTTTTATAAAGGTTTTTTTGCAAAGGCATAAAATATTTTAATAGTCTTCCCAAAAAATTTTTAGAAATAACAGATTTGATATCATTCAAAATGCTGTAACCTCATTTCATGTCATATTATAATTTTTAACGTTACAACATCCTAGTACTTAAGGTTATATTTATTATACACTCTATTTTATAATTTATGAAATAACTCCTACACCAAGCTCAAGGGCTAGTTCTCTTAATTGTTGTAGAAATCCTTGAAAATTTGTATTTTACTATTTTGTTTTTGCCATAGTATTATGTTTATTACTGTAACAATGTTATAATTTAAACAATAAAAAATAAATAAAAAAAATATGGGGTCAAATTACGAGAATTTATGTAAAATAATTTTGGATATCTAACATCCCTGCCATACGTCTAAGTATTAGGGGTGCCAGGGTTCATGGGGTGAGTTTTGTTAGGTCTTGGCGGCGGATGCATTTGCTCACCTACTGCGTGGCGGGAAGGAGGGGGAGAGACTGGTTGAAGGATATCTTTTGACTTCTTCAGCCGGACTCTCTCAACCAATCGCCTTGCACCGCTGTGAGAGGGTGGATTTGTACGTTCATCACTCCTAGACACATTGACCCCAGATTCCTACCCACGCCTTATACCCTTTTCCTTCCCAGAACTTGTAGGATATTTTTTCTCCCCGAGTGGAGCTAACATATATAAAAAAATTAAAAAAACGTGAAATTGTCTATGTAGATTTAGGTAGGTATTTTGTTTTTGTTTAAAATAATTTATATATTTCTTACATTATAATATGCTAAAGTAAGTTAATTTTTATGAGTAACGGCAAAACATTTTCTACTCTTCTCCAAAAATGATCTCTGATTGTTTTTCCACTGGCACCCCGGCACATTAGTGCAGAATCAGAGGGATCCTATTACTATTTCAGATATGCTGAATCAATACCATCTAGTGAATTAGCTCTCCTGAAACCGAACTAAAATTTCTACAAAATTAAAATAAAAACACGTCATATAAAGTATCTTTGATTAAAAACTTCAAAATTATCATAGCCAGTTTTCAACAGTTATAATATCTGTCACATGAAAAAAAGACAACAACAATTTGGAGCATGCAATAGATTGGCTGGATCTGGCTTGTGCGATATTCGGATAAATAAATATTGTCTATATTTCAATTCAAATTGCATTGCACAATTGCATTAAAAGTGTACTTATTTAGTTGTTTCTTCCAGGGAAAATGAAGCGCAAATTCACCGATTGGGTCCCTGGCTGCAGCGGGAATTGGACTTCCTCATCTCGGACTCGGCTCGTGCTTTCCAAACCATCATGCGAACCATCACATCTATTCCCATTCTCTCACCTATGTTCCGCCAGATGATGCTACCATTCCTGAATGTCTACACGGATCACTTCCTGCATGAATTCTATTCTTTCGCAAGTTCTCCCTTCGACATGGTCGGTTACGATTGTGCAGTTCAATACCAAGCCGGCAGCAGTCCTCCCATCACAGATAGTTTTGTCAATGAAGTAATTTCCAGCTCCGATGAGGAGAACAGCACCGACAGTGATATTGTGATGCTCGCCCAGCCGGGACCTTCGCACGCATTCCCCGTTCCTTTCGCCGCCACTCCCACATCCGAAGCTGCCACCTTTTCCAGAAGACTCGGAAGCTTAAGCAATTCTGTTATTGCGATAGAAACCATGTCTCACTCTGACACCGAGGATTCTTCTGATGAAGTGGTTATGGTTGGATACATAAAGCCGCCCCATGAGAGGACTCCGGAAGTTGTAGATTTGCTGGCATCTGATAGTGATACTGTGATAATAGAAGAACCTAGACAAAATAATAGCCCAATAGAGGTGGTAGATGAACAAAGCCTACCGGCTCATGCCGGTTTACCTTATTCATCTCACCGGCCTGTTGATCAGCCCTCTTCCTCGGGCTTGGTGAAGTTAAGCTTGAAACGCAACCGTAATGTGCCAATGGGTCCAGACACTGAAAGTGAAGGAGATTCAAACCAAGATAAAAATATTCATAAATACAAACGTTTCAAAAGCAGACATTTGAGAAAACACACACCACGGGACAGCGCCTCCACCGAGTGTACGGACCGAGATACGGATTGCACGGATGAAGATTACACCCCAAACGCTAATTCCAATCTTTCTGACAATCTAAGTGAGAGTTCTCTATCAGAAAGAGAACCTCCCAAGACTAAGTCTTTGTACAAATCTAAACAGAGTCTTGCTTCTGAGATATTGAAGAAGTTAAAAATGAATTTAAGAGGGAATCATAGCTCTCAACGCTCCGTCAATACGGAAAACAGCCTAGACAGTGGCTCGTTTTACCATGAGTTGGAATATGACGAAAGTGCTTCGGAAAACGAATCAGTGGCGGGTTCTAGTTCAAGTAAAAGAAAATCTCGCAAGAAGTCTAAACACAAAAAACGTCAAAGCTCAGACACGGCCTCCAACTCGTCCAATAATACAGACAACCAAAAATTAAAATTCAAGAGTAGATCAAAGAGCAAAGAAAGATTAATAACAAAAATATTTGAAAACAAACAACCTAAAAATGTCAAAGGAAAAGCAGTTTTGTCCAGTAAATCCAAAGCAAAAAACAAATGTTTTGTAAAATCCTCGAAGAGGAATGTGGTAAATGTAAATGGTCCATCCACAAGTGCGGCGGCTATGGCTACCTTCGACAGTGAAGCCAGCACCACCCCTCCTGAGCAGCCACACGAGCCAGAGAGCCATAGCCACGGCCATGATGAGTCGCAATCGCTGTGGAACTTTGTTCCCAGCGGCGGCAGCAATCTCCTGGATCTCATGACTAAGTCCATCTTGTCCCCCAACAATCCAGTGCTCTCAATAAACAATGAGAATTCCCCCTCTTCTGGCTTTGTCAACCAATACCCAAATGATATTACATCTTTTATAAACCAAATTGACGAAAGCTTTTTCGAGGTCCCCAATCCTCCCTCACCCAAACCGCTCAACCTCAGCGCAAATAAAGAAATAGATGATTCGTTTTTGTGAAATGAAGTGCGTTTATGATAAAGACTGCTAACACAATAAATGAATACTGCCCTTATGTGTACATAATAATATATATAAATTATATTTAATGTTTTTCACCACTGAATAAAGGATTTTAGTACAGCTTGTTATTTTTAAACAATGTAATGCCATTCCATAAATTATTAGTAGTTACTTAATAATATTATACATATTTTACTATGCATCGATTCTTTAAATCATCACGGGAACTGCTTATTGATAATCTAGGTATTACAGTAGTCGTGAACAAAAGAATATACGTACCTAATTACAGAAAATCACAGTAAATCTTCAATTATCAGATCTGATGCTAGCTGCAATGATATGTTTGTATAACTAAACTAAATGAAGAAAAAATATTATTTTGTATATAAATGAAATTATCGCGGTTTGTTTTTTGTGTATGTCTTGTAGATTTTTTTTGTCGAGACGTATTGAACGTTTTATGTTTTTTTGTGAATAATGAAAATAGAACATTGCAGGCAATTGCATATTATTGACTTTAAAATCAGTTTATTCTTTTTATCTTGGATTTAAATGACCAAGGTTTGTGTGCAACTTGCTAAGCAGTAAATTATTCATTTTGTCAATTTTTATTGTATGGTTTTTTCCTACATAACACCCTAATTCTGAATGTATAGAATGTTTTATTGAAATCATGCTGTATCATAATGTGTAAATTAAATAATAATAAATATCAACACAGATGTTGTATTGCAAATTCGATAATGTCTTATTATTTCTGGAGTGTGGAACAGTTTTTTATAAATTTTATTTTAAATACAATTTACATGCAAGTACATGAAGAGCAAAAAATAGAATCAATATCCGTTGTAATATTAAGTCGCTAGCAGAATGCAGTCAATTTCTTCCAGCAGCACTGATTTCTATACCAATATATGCATGCTGGCTTGCAGTGGAAAGACTCATCGCTTTCAAAAGTCAATTGTCACGCACTGACAAAATGGAACTTAATTTGTTAACAATTTGTCATGTTAGTTCTAATTGTCCAAACATTTTAGTTTTTATTCAAACCCCAATTAAAAATAAAGTATAAAAAATTATAGTTAAACACTTAAGCCGACGCTACCCTAATTTCTACTGATTTCTTACATATCTCCCTTGAACATTTGAAGTTTTTAAAAAAATATATACAATCCCCACGCCGAAAAGCAAGTTATATGAAATTCCCTCGATCGAAAAAAATTGCAAAGTATGCTCCGAAAATTTTTATTTTCAAGCCTGTCTCTATTATTTAACAAGTTATATGTATGAAAAAATTTGCAGTGTTTCTTTGAACGTTGTTTTAGACAACCCCACGAGATTTTTGCTCTATTCTAAAAGAGTTGTGTTTTATTAAACATTTTCACAATTTTCGCTTCAATTTTATCGATTGAAATATTGGCGCGCTCTCTCCAACATTTGTAATTACATATCTCTCCATCTTCTTCTTTTCGAGCTCGGGTACGAAGAATTATTTAAACTAATAAGATCTTTACCTTTACGGAAATAGCTTCATCATAACCACCAATCATAATGTTTCATTGAAATAATGAAAGAAAACCTTCTCCTGTAAATTTTTCTAATGGTCGTTTGACAATAAGAACTAAGGCGACGAATTGCTAAATATAAAATCTTATTCAAAATGATAAGGTGGCATAATATTTTTATTGATAAGCTTGTTAAAAATATATGATCACAAATTATAACAGTGGAGATAAAAGAATTGATACTCTGTTAAAAGATGAACAATTAATTCTATCAGCTCGGGGACAATTTTGTGATCTCCTTTGATTATCAATGCACAGTACTGATCGATACTTTTGATATATTAATTTATTTGTATCTTAATTCTCATTGAGGAGGGATTGATGTTCTCATGCATGTAGTTTATTTCATGGTACGGAAATGGATCCTGTGTACAAGGCGTTAACGAATGTACCTGACTCACTTTAACCAGTGATTCCTGACACAATTTGAAGTAAAAAATGTTAATGAAATTTTGGTGATTTTTTTGATCCGGTGATTTTTTTTATCTTTTTTATTTTTTCAAAATCAAATAAATTCTTTTACATGTCATCACTGGTCACACAGCGTAGTAACCGCCCAGCCTCTCATCCCGCCCCTAACTCTCAAAAACCTTATGTTTCTAGTTGAAAAAAAAAGAAAAGAACACCAAAAATGTCGCCGGAGACCGAATTTCATTATAACATTTTTACTCCAAATAATGTCAGGAATCATTGGTTAAAAAGTAAATTTAAAATATAATTGTATGGTGTTTTTTTTCAAAAACATTATTTTTTCCTATTATTCAAAGAAAAATTATAAAATGATTGTTTATCTTAAAGCGTTATGAATTCTTTACCTAGGGACGTTATTTTCTTATTTATAATAAAAATAAAAAGCAAGCTCAATAAAGAGCTTACGAAAAACATGGTTTTGTCCTTTAATACATGATAAAACTTGAGGTATAAATAAACCAAACCGCATACTCAAGGTTAGTGGTGAGTCAGAAAACGACAAACACGTTTGCACAACACGTTTGGAATTTAAAAATGCCCAAACAGTTATTTATAATCCGGACTAACAGTTTGTCCGTTTTGTCTACTCTTCTACCTTATATCACGAAAGCGCGAGAGTGAATGAGACAGAAAACAGAACCGCTTCAAACGAAAAACATTATCTTACCCTCTCGCACTAACATCGTAATAATATGTGAGAGTGAGACAGATTTGTTGCAGGAGAAAAACAGTACCTCATCAATAAAAAATAGTATCTAACCCTCTCGCACTAGCGTCTTAGCATTATGTGTGAGTGAGAAGAGGCAGTAGAGGTACCTGTTATTTTAAGAAATAACATTAGCTTAACGTTTCACACTGAAGGGGCATACTGGCAAAGAGCGAGAAGGCAACCTGTTATTTTTAAACAGGTTGAAAAATTGAAATCAAATAATGCAAAGGTATTCCGCTGTTTTCTGTTATCTCTTCTGTTCTCAGAACAGTAGAGGCAACTGTTATTTTAAGGAAATAACATTAGCCCTCTTACCTATTATTAATGAAATAAAAATTTGTTATGCTTCCAAGAGCTCTTAATTACATATCAGGGTAAACATGGTAAATGAATAATGTTCTGATAAATGAATTCGGCCGCTTTGAAAAATATTTTAAAATACCATTCACATAATGTAATTTTAATGGCAATAGTCAGGGTCAGGGTTTTATTGCTATGAACTTTTATTGCTATGGACAGATACAGATTCTGGATACACCCCCAGAAACGCTACTGCTAAACTGTTAACAGTAGCAGTGCTAACTGCTATTTCATACAACTGCCTTAAAAATAACCTGTTTTTTCCAACAGTTTGGGAAAACTGTTGGTGTTTTACAAATAACAGCTCGTTTTCGTTTTTAAAAAAAAAAACAGAAACGCCCACCTCTACCCAAGATTTGTAAAAAATACATATAACAAGGTCAGCCACAGCCTTCTTGTATACAGAATGCTGTGGGTTAGCACAGCCTTCTGTATACAAGAAGGCTGTGGGTTAGCTCATCGAGGGGGTAGAGCGGTGATTGACTAAAAATTGATGACGCAGCTTGAAGTCCATGTTCCACTTGGAGATTTGAATTAACTGCAATACAAGTGGCAGTGCTTTACTTCAAGCTACGTCACGCGTTCGAAATTTCGAAAGCGGCCTGACGAGTTTTTTTTTCGAAAAAGGCTTGTAAGAGCTAACCTTGAAACTCATTTTCTACGAGCCTTGGGTTAAATTAGTTTTTTTTTTTTAAATTTTTAGCTTATGACAACACTTTGTCTATGGTCATTGGTTTCTATGGTTTGTGGTTTCTGTTTGTCTGTGACATGTCCGCATGTTGTTTTCATTGATTTGTTTTGACGTTCTGTCATCGTTTTAGGTTATTTTAGAAAAAAATAATGTAGTAATTAAATATATTACTTGACATCTGCGATAATAAGTTAATTAATATTTTATGCAAAATGACGACACTGGAGAATCTTTTCAGTTGCTTTGGAGACGATTACTTTGATGAGATTGCCCAATTTTCAAAAAGGTTTTGCAATCGTTCTGTATTTTAGAAATAAGTTTTTAGCCTGTACTCAACGGATAAATATATCTTAGTTAATGATTATTGTCTATAATTTGTGTAAGTGTGTTCGGTTTTATGGTTTGGGTTTTCCGTGTCTTGTTTTATATCGAAAGAGTATTATTATGGATTGTCAAACCCTCCCAACATGTAATGTTTGAATCTAAAATTTAATATTATATTCATCCGCTAATTGCATGCATTCAATTTGGGAGGCGGGAATGGGTACCGCCGCCCAGGGAACCTTTATTGGATAACCAACACCCTTGCCATAGGTCACCCCAAGTGGTTCGCTACGTTTGGTGATTCAGCAGGGGTGCCCGGGTTCATGTGGTGAGGTTTGTCTAGGTCTTGGACCAGGACAAACTAAACCTCAGATTCCTACCCACTCCTTATTCCTTCCCAGAACTCTCCTCCCCTTCCTTTAAAAAAAAAAACCCTCCACACAGCATCCCCAAAATATGACATAGGCCCTGAGGGAAATTATTATCCTCAGGGCCTCCTGGGTGGAGCTCACGTAAAAAAAAAAAAAAACATTTTATAAAATATTTGCCTACTTTATTGTGCACTGTGATTCTCTTGGAGGTTGAATGAGTACTTGTAGGTTATCTCTCACCACATATTTTTTTAAGGCTTGAAAATTCGCCAAATTAACCTTATCCTAAACCCTAAAAAAATATGGGTAAACTTTATGGCCGCGCAACCGCGATCTCACGCGACGAAAGCAAATCTTGAATGCAGTATTTTCTATCGCCCCAAATGCAAAAAGTTGTCTTTTACGAGGTGAACCAAAGAATATTTAAAAAAAAAAAAAAGGTATTTTAAAAAAAAATATAGTGTGTCCAGTGATTTGGAAAGTTTACCAAAATATGTGGTGGGCGATAACCAAGTACTGAATAATATGGTATGCCGACGTGACCCTCGAGTTTTACGAATCTCTATTAATTTGTCTCATCTCTTATTTTAGGAGTGAAAAAGTACCCGATACTGATTCAAATAATGATCGACGTTCTAAAAGAAGGGCTGAAGAAGATTTAGGGCCTGCTGAAAAAAATAAGAAACAAGATCCTATGCTTGATTTTGATGTAGAGTAAGTTTGAAACGTATATGTATGTATTTATATTATTTTGCTCGAGGTATAAGAATACTGCATTAAATTAATAAAATAATATAATGTCTGTTTGCAGCAAATCTAAATTCAGTTAATAATTTTTTGCTACTGAATTAGGAATGTTTTCAAAAATTTTACATTTGAATTTGCAAATGGATTGGTTCAATTGAAAATTAGATATTTGACAAAGAATTTTTTGTCTGATAAAATATCTGTGTTTTGTTTGTATAAGCTGTATTATAATTATAGAATTTAGATGTAATTGACAAACACACATCGCTCCAATATATTATATTATAAGTAGTATATTTTAAAGTTCCCGTATCTTGGCTATGAAGTGTTAACAAAAAGAATTTATAATTTTTTTAGTTGGATTTCCTTGGACCCTGGTATAATTGTTCACACAATCGCTAAGGACGATGGATGTCTTCATGAGGTTGCTGTTCCCCCAAAGCATAAGTTTCCACAACTTATAGAGTCCAAGCTTCCACCAGCAAAGACATATAAATTTGCATTGGACTCATTTCAGAAAAAAGCTATTTTGTGCGTAGAAAATAACCAATCAGTGATGGTGTCAGCTCACACTTCTGCGGGAAAGACTGTTGTAGCTGAGTATGCATTTTATATATTTATTTTTAAAAATAATTTTCCTTTATTTGTACAGAAAAGTGAGAGTAAAAAAATTAGTAGCTGGAAAAGAAAATAGATTCTATTGTGTGAGCACTGTTTTTGATTTCAGAAGTGGTGCGTTAGGTTTCTGTCTGATTGCGTATTTAAATGTTCTTATTGACTTTTCACATGCAAACAGGGCCGACCATGAGCCAAACGGTGCCTGGCACTAGTAAATACCTCGAGGGTGCTGTATTTGGTGTTAGGTATTATCAGCGCCTTAGCTCTTGCCGCCTTGTCAAATCTGACTGGGTAGTGATGGTTTTTATGAAAAATTATCCGCTTGTGACAAAATGGATGGAATTATCTTACAGAGGGAGGGGGAAGTGAACCTCTCAGTAGTCTAGCAATATTTATTGTCACTTACTTGAGAACAAACCAGTTATAAAAATTACATAAGTTATCAGATAAATAGGTACCTATATAAAATCACATTCAAAGGATACATAACACACATCAACAGTCCCGAAGAATAAACTCAGATGTGCGATTTTGTAGTTTTGCAATAGAGCTGTTTAAAGTTTCATTTACGCATTTTTACTGTTTTTCAGATCAAGAAATATAACATATACGAGATATAAATATTTCATTTAATTTCACACAAAATTCTGAAAATACAGAATTAAATCAACAAAAGGAAATTAAAATAAGCCAACAAACAATTGTCAATTTTTAGCAGATCTGACAGTGTTCTTCGGGACTGTCGATATCTAAGTAAATTAAAATATTATAAAAACTCCCTCCAAATAATGCAAAGAAGAGAAAGGGGAGAAAAAAGCCACAAAGAAGAGAAATGACATTATAATTTAGTAGTGATTTTAGTTTTTCACAGCCAAAAGTATTATTTTTAGGGTTTTATGGCGTGTTGCGCTACCTCCTTTAGCCAAAATTTCGGTAACGTTACCGTGTCCGAAACGTTAGCTAAAGAAGGAGGTTGCGCAACGTGGCGAAATATTCCAAAAATAAATCACGATAGGTAATTACAATTTAGTAATTTAACCGTTAGAATGCTACGCGGCGCAAAAGCGCTGCGATCGTTTGTATCGAAAATTGCGGCGCAGCGCAAAAGCGCTGCGAGTTTCAGTGTGTTTTCGGTGCTCCGCGGGAGTGCACGTACGCTAACCTCGCGCGTAATTTGTAATGAGAGTGCATTCTTATACATTTAAAAATAACTTTTATCGTTTTTTTATATTATTTTAAAAAAATAACCATGTCACGTGCTATTATTTCGAACGTTGATTCGATTCCTAGTGATTCTACGGGGAGTGAAACGACAGATACAAATAGTGATGATAGCAGTATTATAACGCATCGAAGAAAAAGATTGAGGATTGAAAGTGAGTCTTCTACCTCCTCTTCATCTACAGAAACAGAAGAAACACCAACTTTTGCCAAAATTCCTCCGACAAAAGTGTTTTCTAAATCAACAAATGATTTTTTCGAGACTCCTGGACCTAGGCGGGCGCCTCCTCCCGATGGCACACCCATAACCTATTTCAACATATTCTTTACCATATCACTGCTCGAAACCATCGTAAGGGAAACAAATCGATATGCTGCACAGTTTTTGGCCTCGCACACTGTATCGGATAATTCTCGAGCAAAAAAGTGGACGCCGACAACAATATACGAAATGAAAGCCTTTATTGCTGTCATACTCGAAATGGGAATAACGAGAAGGCCAACAATTAGTAGTTATTGGATAAAAAATTCCCGACACATACCATGGTTTGGGACAATGTTTTCAAGGGATAGGTTCCAACTGATTTTGAAGTTTTTTCACTTGGTTGATAACAGATTATTATTTGAACCAGGCCATCCGAATTATGACCCATGTGGCAGGTTTGATGTGCTTGTCAAACATGCAAATACCGTATTTCATCAGCATTATGTACCAAATCAACAACTATCCATCGACGAGTCGTTAGTTGGTACTCACTGCCATTCTTCGATAAAACAATATATTCCAAACAAAAAACACCATAAATGGGGAATCAAATTTTGGATGCTGTGCGACTCGGTTTCCAAATATTGCTTGGGTTTTTTCTGCTACAAAGGAGCTAAAAATACAGATGACAGAGATTCGGTAGAAAAATATGGTCTTGGATTTACGGTAGTGCAAAAATTGCTTTCAATTGGAAATTACCTGAACAAAGGTTATCATTTGTTTACAGATAATTTTTACACAAGCTTACGATTGGCCAAAGCCCTTTTGGAACAAAATACATATATAACTGGAACAATAAGACGTAACAGAAAAGAGATTCCTCCAGAAGCTAAGAAAGCAATCGTAGGAGAAGCCAAATACCTAGCACATGAAAATGTTTTGATGTGTTCATTCAGAGACAAAAAGTCCAAACCAAAGCCAGTCATATTGATTTCATCCAATGCAGATACTAATAGTGTGACGATCAAGAAAAAGAAAGGGAATTTTGAATACGAAAAAGTGAAACCAAGCATGATTGATGACTACAACAAATACATGGGAGGTGTGGACGAATCTGACAAAATGTTGTACGTGTATTTGGACGAGCGAAGAACCCTAAAATATTGGAAAAAAGTAGTATTCAACATTTTTGGAAGAATGGTACTCAACTCTTATATTTTGTATGTTTCCAACACTACCGAAAAAAAAATGACCCGGCTCCAATTCACATCGAAAATTATTGAGGATCTCGAAAAGGAGTGGATGAATCATAAAAATAGCGTGTCAACACAACCATCTTCATCAAAGAAAAAATTTGCGCTGGAAAAATTACCGGGACGTAACTTACGCCAGTGCGAGGTGTGTAGCAACAGAGGGAGTGGGATAAAGCGATCCCGCCTTATTTGCGTACGCTGTAGGAAAGGCCTACACGCTATTTGTGCGGCAAAACATAATTGTTGAGCTATTTTTTTTTGATTTTTTATTTTCTAAAAGAAATAAAATACAATAATATTGATATCACTTTATGTTTAATAAACATTAATAAACAATAAACATTTTATCTTTATAATGCAAAAATAATTAATAAAATTGATTGATATTTGTCTAAGTTAGAGTGTTTTATTTGACACCATTATTTTTTCCTCTAAATTAATCAATATGTGTATAGCAATTTTTATTTATTTTTGCCAAAATTGCTTAGCACTAAAACGGTTAAAATAATGAATTTTTTATGAGAAAAACTCTCTTTTTATAACTTTTGAAGGTTATTCCCATTAACGTAATATATCATTGAAGAAGAAGATAACACTTATAATCTAAATGAAAATATGAAAGAAAACAAGACACAGAAAAACAGAAAAAGACAATGATTGACAAATATGACGGTTTGACAGAAGGTGGCAATAGCGAAATTGGAAAACGCGCACGTCCCGGTTAGACGAGAGGTCTGGGTTCGAGTCCCAGTTGCGACCATTGTCTTTTTCTGTTTTTCCGTGTCTTGTTTTCTTTCATATTTTCATTTAGATTATAAGTGTTATCTTCTTCTTCAATTAAAATAATGTATTATATTTCTTTTCTACACTAGGTACGCCATAGCTCTGGCTTTAAAAAATAAGCAGAGGGTAATTTACACAACGCCTATAAAGGCTCTGTCTAACCAAAAGTATCGAGAGATGTTGGAAGAGTTCAAAGACGTTGGACTGATGACTGGTGATGTGACAATTGATCCCATGGCATCCTGTTTAATCATGACAACCGAAGTATGTAGATTTTCACTCTTAACTTACATTATTTATTTACTTGTTAACTACGTATAGTATAAAGCTTTAGTGCGGCTACAATGAGAATGTTATCCAAGGAAATACCTGCTTAATAAATTTATTTATTATAAAAATACATTAACAGTTCAAGGAAGCTTTTGACTATCCAACTAGGAAGGACTCCCGTTCTAGGATAGTCAAATTGACAGGTTTCGTATTTATTATTACGATGATTGATATATGTGTAAAGTTAAGATTCACAAATTCCATTTACATAATTATAATATAATATATGATACAGTAGAGTACTAGGTTCTAGAATCAGTTGAGCATCAAATATACAAAAAAAATTACCTAACAAAAAGTGTTTTCGAAGTAAGTATACAAGAAAAACAGTAAAGGAAAAGAAATTTGGGAAAAAAAGATTTTTTTTTATTATATTTAATTAAAATTAAATTTGATAGTTTTATTATCAAGTTCTGCAAGTATTTTGTTATGTATTTTAGTTACAGCTGTTTCGGTTTTCAAGACCATTATCAAACTGTTTGATTATGGTCTTGAAAACCGAAACAGCTTTAACTAAAATACATAATAAAATACTTGCGGAACTTTATAATAAAACTATGAAATTTAATTTTAATTAAATATAATAAAAAAATCAAATGGAGTTCTACGAATTAAACACAAAAACAATTAATAAAAAAGAAATAAAAGGCGCTTGTAATACATAATTATCAGATAGCATTTTTTAATAATATTTCTAACTCCGTTGTGCCTAAATCTACTAACAATTTTGTTATTTTTGGATACAAAAAAAAAACAGTATACAAGAAAAACAGTAAAAGAAAATAGTAATAATAATTGATAGTTAAATTGTAATATTTATCTAACTGTCTGTTTTCATTAATTTTTGTGCTTTATTTTTTATAGATTCTAAGGAGTATGTTGTTTAGAGGATCTGAAATCACAAAGGAAGTGGGCTGGGTTATCTTTGATGAAATACATTACATGAGAGACAAAATAAGAGGAGTTGTTTGGGAAGGTAAATACATTATTTTCATCTATCGGACTATTTTCATTATCCAATCGCCCCTATTGATTTACTTGAATATTGAAACCGTTAGTTAGTTCAATCCAAGCAGGAACTTGAGTGAAAAATATTATAGCTTTAAAAAATATTCGTAAAGATCAACAGTTTGTTTTATTGTATATATTTTATATGTAGAAAATAATTCGTCATTTGAAAACGATTAAAATTCTTATATTTTATTTGTGATTGGTCAACGGGTCCTGATAGAACTTACACTGATATCTCAGGGGATTGGGCAGCTGCCAATTAAGTGGACAATTTTGTGCTAAGTTGCGCTGCGTAGACTTGCACACAGCTCACCTTTGCAGAATACAAATTATTTCTAAAGAATTCATGTTTTTTTGGAAATCTTGCTAAATAAATATTTGATTTGTGATTTGTTGATTTCATACCGACCAGAATGGGATTGGTTATCCGACAAAACCGAGGTTTGTTATGACGTCAAGCGTATCCTGTCAGATTTCAATCGTTTTGACGGGCTTTGAAAAATGCAAACTTTGAAAATTTATTGAGTATCTGATTCATAATATGTGAGCCTGGGGTGTGAAAATAACTGCAAACTCGCTGGGCATAATACCCTAAAAATTATTTGATTAATGATTTGAACAGAACGGCAATCAGCACTGGTCTAGGTGTACAGCAAGAGACACTAACCTTGTTGAGCAATCATTTGCTGCATAGGCGGCCTTTCGTTTATTTTCCACATGTTAGAAATGGTGCACAATTTGATAATATTTTAGGACACCGATTAGGTTGTGAAGTTGATCGGAGAGAGTAAAATCCACAATGATTCATAAGACAATTAAGTAGTTTTGTCAATAAATTAAATTTTGTATCCAAAAGGACACTTCCAACACGTCTAAGGCCAGTTGTCATCATTCCGTAGTTCACGAGATACGATTTAGTATCCCTGAAGAGACAATACGATTTAGTATCCCTGAAAGCACATAGAGACCGCAAAACACCACTTTGTGATATAAATAGTTTTAATTTATAATCTAGATAAAAAAAATTAAAACATTACGATGCCTAACCACTATGAAATCGGCATTTTGTCCTTTAGCTTACAACACCGCTCAAGTGGAAAATTGGCGGTTTTCACATTTTAATGCCTTTAGATGGAGCTGCTCATTGCGCGTCTAACCATTAGTCCCATGATATAGATTTCAGTCAATCAGAAGCCGTAATTCGAAAAGTAGCGACAGCACGCAAGTCGGTTGGCCTCTCAACACCGCACAGTTTTTTTTGTCTCCTGTAAAAAGACTTACGCGGTGTTGTTAGCTAAGGGACGATTTGTAAAAAAAATTTAAAATATTGGTATGTTAGAAAGTGAACATTGATAATTACTTTTTCTAAATTGACTGGAATTCCTTTTTAGCTCGTAACTTCGCCAACACATTTAGTACTCTATTATTAATATTGATTTCAGAAACTATAATTCTCCTCCCCGATAATGTCCGGTACGTGTTTCTGTCGGCCACTATCCCGAACGCCAGACAGTTTGCCGAGTGGGTGAGTCACCTCCACCAGCAGCCGTGCCACGTCGTCTACACGGAGTACCGGCCCACACCGCTGCAGCACTACCTCTTCCCCTCCTCTGCCGATGGGATGCACCTGGTTATTGATGACAAGGTAAGAAACAGTTCGATGCCAACTCGGAATCAAGTCAACTCAACACCTCTTTGAAAAGTCATTAAAAGCTATGAATAAAAAAATTGAAAAATAGCCCATAACGTAACCTATTTAAGCAATTTTTTTATAAATTTTTTCCATCACTTTTAACCCTTTGAGGAGTATCGCCGCACGTATGCGGTGGCACTCGGACGATCCAGATAGAGTATCGCCGCATACGTGCGGCCGTGCGACTTTATTAAAAAAAATTATTTGTAAAATGTTGAAAACCACTGAATTTGTCCTACTATAATTTATAATGCAAGGTTATAGTAATAAAAAGGTTATAGAAAAGGTTATAGTAATAAAAAAGCCCCGAAATTAACTTGTGTAGTAAAAAAAGTAAGAAGATAATTAGATAATTAATAATTAAATCAATTGCAAAATTAAGAAAAAACTTGAAAAATAACTCACTCCCACGATGTAAATGGCAAAAAAATAACTCACTAAGGGTTAATGACTTTTCAAAGATGTTGAGTTGATTCTATTCTGAGTTCTGTCACCGGATGAAACAGCCTGTATCTATTTGAATTCTGCTCAATTAACTGTGCAAATAACTTAACAAATGGACTGCAATCTTTAGAGCACAGGCGTCAGGTGGGAATGCTGTCCTTGTTCTACCGGTATTACAATGGAAGATGCTCCGAGGAACTAGCGTCACTGATCCCCTCGGCACCGGTGCATAGTCGGGAAACACGCCAAACACGCGCTCAACATTTGTACACGGTTGACATTAGTCACATGAGAACGGGTCGTTTCTACGACTCGTTCTTGAGTTCAACAGCCCGGCTGTGGAACGATTTGCCGGCTTCTGTGTTTCCTCCCTCCTACAATATGGGTCTCTTCAAGACCCATGTTCACTCCTTCCTCTCCTCAACAGCACCCTCCACACAGCATCTTCAAAGATGACATAGGCCCTGAGGGAAATTATTTCCCTCAGGGCCTCCTGTGTGGAGTTAACATAAAAAAAAAAAAAAAAAAAAAAAATAGTGAACCCTGAAATCTTACTCCTATAATTACTACTCTAAATCCTACCTTGTTTGTCTTTTGTCATTTTTGTTAATTTTAATTTTATTCTGACGAAGGAACCATTGGTTTCGAAGCATGTTGATAATTTTGATTAAATAGTATAATTTTATAAATAGTATAATTTTGATTAAATAGTGTATACAAAGTGATTTGTTTTCATTTAATTAAAATGATGCCACAAAGTGAATTTTTGAACAATGAATAAGATACATTTTTAGATTTTCACAGCCAATATTTGCTCTGATGATGGACATTGTAGCGCTGTCCGAAATGTTGGCTAAAGAAGGAGGTAGCGCAACATGGCATAACACCCCAAAAACAAATAACGAAAATGAAGAAGATATTTATTTTATTTGATTTATTTGTACTTTAAGTTTACGTTACGTAATTTACATACTATTGCATTTTATCTTGCTTAATGTGGTGCTTACAATCTCCTTTTAATTTATCAATTAGTTTAGTTTTAATGGTTTCCAGCAGTGCATTATAATTCATCCCCTTGTAGAATAAACTGTTTTGCATATTGGCTTTGTCCTTTTTTGGTAGTCTGATTTCATTGCACATCCTTGTGTTACGTCTGTGAACGTCCTTGTAGTATATAATTTAGTTTGTTAAGTATATTGTGTTGTGAATGTCCTTGTAGTATATAATTTAGTTTGTTAAGTATATTGGTATGTGACCAGTTTATTTTTAATATTTAACGTGAAAAAAACACCGTAAATAATCATTTGCATCGATTTTACGAGGCTTTTCATCAAACAATCAACTCTTCTTTCCCTCTTCTGTTTCCTTCAGCCTTCCAAGATTTCTCAAAATCAGGATGCCAAATTTACAATGTCTTTGGACAGTTTAAATTCTTCTGTGCGATAATGTCATAAAAGATTCAAAGACAATGTAGATGACCTACTTATCTTTTGTCTAGCAGTTTTCTTTGCGCGCCCCTTTGAGTGGTTGAAATTGTGTTAATATATGAGAAGAGATATACATTTTGTTTGTTGATGTTCGTTATTCCAGGGTCAAATAATTCAAAAGAACTTTGATGCTGCCATGGCTTCTGTGGGCGCAAATAACGATGAAGACGAAATGCCCAGTAAGCCCGATGGGTCCAGGCCCACCGGGGCCAAGTCCAGTGGACCCCCCAAAAAGGATTCCGTCTTCAATGTAGTCAACACGCTGATGGAGCGAAAGCTGGCACCACTTATTATTTTCAGTTTCAAAAAAAAGGAGTGTGAAACATACGCCACACACTTATCCAAATTAAATTTTAACACAGGTAAAAAAATTAAATACAAATCAATGCGTCATCTTATATGTTAAAAAGGGTGACCGGACAACTCGGAATGAAACCAACTCAGAACCATCTCAGATAAGTCATTTAGAGTGATAAAAAAATATATATAAGAAATTGGTTAAATACATACATATGTTAAAAAGGGTGACCGGACAACTCGGAATAAAACCAACTCAGAACCATCTCAGATAAGTGATAAAAAAAATATATAAAAAAATTGGTTAAATAGGTTATGTTAGGTTAGGGTTATCAGCTAATTGAAAATTATTTTTTTCATAGCTTTGACTCTTCAAGGAGGTGTTGAGTTGACTTTATTCTCAGTTGGCATGGAACCGTTTCTATAGTACGTGCAATATGACAAATTTTCTGACAAAGATTTTATAAAAAGGTTATTTAGATTTAGTTTTAAAATCAAGTTGACAATTGATTATATTATTTCAGATGTTGAGGCAAAATTAGTGGATGAGGTGTTTAATAATGCCATAGATATATTGAGCGAAGACGAGAAGCTGTTACCACAGATAACTACTATACTTCCACTTCTACGAAAGGGAATAGCTTTTCACCATAGTGGACTTTTGCCTTTGGTAAAGGAAACTGTGGAAATTCTCTTCGGAGAAGGTTTGATCAAGGTAAAATAAACATTTAATTATCAAAATCACTAATTAATATTGTTTTTTTTAATGCCAATTGCATGGTTTTTATTGTGTTGAATGTTTGCAGGCATTATTTGCAACGGAAACATTTGCTATGGGTCTCAATATGCCTGCAAAAACTGTGATCTTCACGAGTTTCACCAAATATGATGGCGTACAAACCAGAAATGTAAGAAAAACTAAATACACACATATACTCTACTTATTTTGAAATAATATGAGATTGTTACCTAATTAAATTCTGATACCTGAAATCTATTATCAGCAATCAGCCAATCTGTTTAAAGTTTTTTTGGAGTATGTTATAAACAATCTATTTTCAATTTTTGTGTTAGGTATCATCCGGGGAATATATTCAAATGTCCGGAAGAGCAGGAAGACGTGGACTGGATGCTAATGGTCTCATTGTTCTCATGATTGACCAGAAGATCTCTTCATCCCTGATAATGCAGGTGATGATGGGCAAAGCCGACCCCCTCAACTCTGCCTTCCACCTCACCTACAATATGATACTGAACCTCATGAGGCAGGAGGAGGTCAACCCCGAATACATGATCGAAAAAAGTTTCTTGATATTTCAAACACGGGCCAAGCTTTTGGACCTCAACAGAAGTGAGTCATTTTATTTAGCCTTCCCTTACGACGCTAGAAAATCCCTTGAGCTCCGGTGTTGTATAATCAATGTACTCTTTAGAATGGTCATTTTTAAGTTGAATGAAAATTAACAGTTTACATTTATTACTTACATAAATCATTTTACTAACAAAATTTTGGAATCGATCATTTATTGGAGACTAGTCACACTTTTGACTCTAATAGTGTAATCAAATTATTACATTGTAATTTTAATGGCATTCAGTTGGATAAATTGGAAATATTAGAAATTAGAAAGTGCGTAAATTCAAATCTAAATATTATAAACAATCAGAAAATATTTCCCACTATTGAACCTGTTCCTTTTGTAAATTGTGCCTTCAATTACCCCCTTCTCCCCTTCCCACTCCTACCTTTCATTGACACCATTAAGTTTATTTATAATATTTACAGACATATTGATATAATAATAGACCCGAAAATTATTTGCCTGCACCGGCACGGAATGCCGTTGTATTTGTTGAAATACTGTAGAAATACTTTTTAACCTCTCCATGAGTATGGGCGAAACCGTTTGGCGAAGCGAAAAAATGCCCAGAAGAGTATGCTATTATTCAAATACCGACATATTTAATGAAACTATTTGACTTGTAGTGGCATCTATTGACATCTGCGCGTAGTTTAAAGTTTTGGAAGGCATGCAAAAATTCTTTTTGCGTCATTTAGCGGTTGTCGGAGGAAGGAAGCAGTTTTTTTGCATGGACATGTTTTTTTTCGATGTTGGTTTATTTTTGTAGATTGATGTCGATGATGTTTTAATTCAAAACATAATATTGTTTTTAGTTAATCTATGATGATTTATAAAAAACAAATATTAAAAAATGAACAAAAAAAAAACTCACTCCTCACATACAGTTTATTTGCCAAAACTTACTCGCGGAGATGTTAAGGACGGAAAGAAAGGAACCGGTGTCTTAAATATGTTCATCATTGTAGGAGGGAGGAAACTTAGAAAGCTGACAGGTCAAAAATCGAGCTGTTGAGCATAAAAATGCTGCTTTTGGTAAATGACATTGTTTCTGGTAAATGTCATTGATTGTTGTATATATATTTGTTATTTTATATTTAATGATATTAAAATAGTAGGTAGGGCAAGAATATTGTTTTTGTTAATTACAATTAACCCTCAAAATAATGCCAAAGTTGCCTCTAAAATCACGAAAAATTGATTTCTTTAACACACGTCATAATTTCAAACATACATACATAAAGTAGCACATCCGTACTACATATTTGCTAAACCTTTTGATTAAAATAATAAATATTCAGTTTGATAGGGTATAACGGCGTCAAATCCAAATTTAAGTTTTGTGTGAAAAGGCCCCCAAAGTCGTTCCCCTTAACCAAAATCTTTTGGAACCCTGTTTTATTTTGCTAAATATGTTTTTGGAGTAGTTGCCCCTTTCTTGATAATTATTTGTAGCAGAATTTTTGTTGTTTATAAACAATGTATTCATTTAAAATAATATATAGTATATTTGCGGCACGTTCCAGAGTAGAAGATACTCTCAGTATCGCCCTGATGTAAGACCACCATTCAGAATTGAAACGTTGCTTGAAATGGCTTTAGCCATGTTTGGTGACCAGATCTGAATAGCCAGGTACTTCCCCACCTTCCTCTTCCCTATCTCCTTCCCCTCCCCACTACCTTCAGCCTCACAACATACCCCAATTGGGGATGCCATAGTCTCACTGGCTCCAGACGGGAGCAGTTGGGACTCTTGTGCGGTATTCATATAAAAAAAAAATGTCATTTGATTTTTCATTTTTATTAATATTATCATATTGAAAGGAATTGATTCAAGTTGTATTTTATTTTACAGATTTAAAAATAAAGCAAAGAAAATACGGCAAAATAAACATTCAAAATGAAGATGCTGTCAGGGCCTACAGCGATCTGGTCGCGCAGCTGGAGGGGCTCCACGAGGATATTACATTTCAAACTATGAATTCCAAACAAATTTTACCATTTCTGCATGAAGGAAGATTGGTGAAGGTATTATTTACTTTTGTTAAGACTACACTATACATAATAGCACAATGAATATTAGGTATGTAGCGGTAAACTCTTTGGAAAAAATATAAACTCTTTGGGTCTGAACTAGCTCCAAGTACATTTAGAATTTAATCTGATCTGGTAATTTGGTCATGGGATGTAACTTGACTTGCCAAGATGAAAACTGGAAAAAAATTGTTGCGCCTGCAATAGTAAGCCAAAAGGATACACATTTCAAATATAGAATAAAAATAATCATCTGATAAAATATATAATTGGTGGCTAGGTACTTTTATGTAGATTTTTTTTTATTATTTGATTTTTTTCTTAACACATCAGCTTCAAAATTAAAATTAAAAATTAAGTTATTTTATTGTTGCTGGAAACACTTGCTGGAAAACAGAGGTTTGTGGCTTGTGATATGACACATTGTCACTTGAAGTCAATGAAAATCAGTAATAAATAACAAGTACAGTGTTCGCGTTGTGATACAAATAAACAGGCTACATACTCTACAATTTGGGAGGCGGGTATGGGTACTGCCTCCCCGGACACCATTTATTAGATAACCAATACCTCTGCCATAGGTCACCCCAAGTGATTTACTAGATTTGGTGACTTAGCAAGGGTGCTCAGAGGTGAGGTTTGTCTAAGTCTTGGCGATGAAAGCGTTTGCCCACCTACTGCGTGGTGGGCCGGATCGGGAGAGACTGGTTGAGGGAGATCTAGCCTAGCCCTCTCCAGTTAGACACTCCACACAGCATCCACATAGATGACATAAGCCCTGAGGGATTTTTTCCTCAGGGTCTCAAGCTAAAATAAAAAAAACATACAAAACTTGGCTTCCCTGTCCGTTGTATCACTTCACTGACTAAAAGACGTATAAACGACGTTGTCACAATGCACATACATAAATATATCACATCGCCTTTAAAACAATCTCAGTGGATGTTTTATCTGTGAATGTGTTAAAAGGAATATAAACGCTAGAAATATTTCTATTCTCATGCCTTCAAAATTTAAAATCGAGCGTCTTATTTGCACAAGGCAAGTATTTATTTATTTTGTGCATAATTTTATAAGAACGAAAAAAAGTTAGAACATACAAAACCTCAAAAATAGTCTTAGCCATAAAGGGGTTTTTTTTAATAAATTGTTTCTTATATAATATATAATTGTTTGATAGTTAAGTCATGCAAAAACATTTTTTTTTGTGGTTTTCGCTTATATTTTTTGTTGTGTAACTAATAATTTTGTTATAATTCCAATACATAAAAAAGCTAGTAAAAGCTTCAATTTATCCGTAGCATATATTTGATGTTCATAATATAAACAATGTCGTCGTAAAGATTAATCTAATTAGTATCTAAATAGGATTTCACATATAACTTCATCTTAATGTACATCTCTGTCCACCATTTACAGATCAAATATCATGGCCATGAATACGATTGGGGTATAATAGTGGATGTTCAAATGAATAAGAAAAAAGGCCAAATAAGTGGAATTCAAATTCAGGTGATGCTTCATGTGCAAGGATTTTCTCAAGATAACAGTTCTCTACCCAAACCTGTTTTTAGAAAAAAGGTAAAAAATTTTCTTATTATTTAACTTTTCAAATGCCAGGGAGAAAACCCGTAAATTTCGCAAAGTTTTGACTTTGACGTAATATTTTGTGGGTTTATTTTATGCTATCGTATATTATATTTACCGAAACGCATTCTTGAACAATAAACTATGTATAAAAACAACATTACTTGCGTTTATTTGACAAATTGATAGGTTTATCGATCTTTTCATGACCCACTACGCTCACAGTTTGACAGCTCGAATTGCGGGAAAAATGAAGCGTCGAAGTCATAAATAAATTTAATAAAATTTATTCTGAGTGGCTAGATGTGTTTAGGATACCTGTTACGTCAAGAACAAGAATGCCCCAAGCGATTCTGTCCCTTGTCCTTCGTACATTTTCTTTATACATAAGTTATTTAGATACATGCTTGTACCTAGATTGCATACAATTGGCAATATTTTCTCAGAAATAGTAGATATGTTCAACGGAATTTAGTTATAAGAAGGCTATAATAACATACCTCATAAATAAATATTAATGTTAGCTTTTATTATCCTTTTGCATGTCCTCTATTCAATTTTTTGTTTGTTTCACTGTACTACTATGTGTATTGTACTTATTCTTTGTAAATTTCACTTATAGAAAGGTCGAGTGGCCACCTACACCGTTGAACATGATTGCATCAGTCTTATAAGCACCCAAACTGCCAGGTTACCCGGAAAGAATCGCAAAGAGCGATCAAAAAGCTTTTTGAAAGTTATTAACAATTTGAAAACAGCATTTCCTCGTGGTTTGCCCGCCCTTCATCCGGTTAATGATGTGGGAATTGATACACCAGCCATGATCCATATTCTGGAAAAAGTCAATTATTTGGAAAGCTTGTAAGTTAATTTTATATGTTGCCCTTGTCAATTAATACCCTTCAGATGGGAAGGGTAGTTCTACTTTTTACGCCTGTCCTACTTGAATGCCCGGAAAAGCATTGCTGTCAAATATTTTCATACGAATTTTGAACACCAATCTCTTTGTAGACGTTCTAACTATATGTATATGCATAAAACATATAAATATGTATGTTTATGTGATACAAGTCTTCTCTATCTTCTAATCTCCTTATCTTCTGTGGGGGAAGAATATTTTTATCAAAAGGAAACTTACACTTTGGCACTGGAGATGCGCAAATTATTATTTTTTTTGTAATGCTTGGTACTAAAGTGAAAAGCTTGTAATGTAATAAAATACATACATTTTTTATACATAAAATGTCACTAAATGGCTCAATACTGACTTCAACTTCTGTGTAAGGAGTCCTATTATAAAGTTGGTATAATTTTGGACAATATCTACTTGTATAGTTGGGGTATGGCGAGTACTGTAGAAAAATAATCATTCAAATGTACATGGGTCGTTCTTCTTTTTAACCTACATAAAGTTGTCTCCACCAGTTAGTGGAGAAAAATTCAATAGAATAACCAATATTATTATTTTATAATTACTTTAAAATCTGCTAAAGACGTAATGACTGTGTGCATTTTTAAAAAATATGTGTTTATATTTTTGTAGTAAAAATTACGTGAGAGAGTTGTAATTCCTCGTGATAGAAGTGTATTTCATACAAATCACAGTTGTCTTCTGCCACCTCGACTTGCGTGTATTCTATAATGTTACAAAAAAATGATATGACGTCATAAAATATAAAACTATTTTTAAACTGCAAAAGATATAACCTATCAAGTAACGGCGATTATTATTTTTAATGATGTTTAATAAAATATTTTTAAAAATCTCAAAAACTTATCTCCTACAATTTTTATGTCTTACAACAATTCCGTCACGTGGGTTGTCATTCGAAATAGGTATACATGCAGCTCGTGTTTGTCACCCGCAATAGGCATATTTTAGGCATCCTTCCCCCCTTGCTACAATTTCCCCTCTGATATCCAGAGAGATTCATTTATAGCAGAAACAAAATGAGGTGTGTAGAAGCAAAGGCAGCAATCTCCACTTTCGTTTTTTTGAAAAAAAGGCATAAAAAACATTGATATCTTTGCCTTTGATACATATTTTCAAACTCTGATTTTGATGGGAGAAAGCTGAGTTTGTAACTAACCAGATTTGCAAATTGAATTTAGGTTCTCAATTCGAATCACTATGAAACTGCATTTACAACTTTTTTCCGATATTTTGGAGATTGCTGCCTTTGCTTCTACACACCTCAAATGTGACAGAGTGGTGGAAATGTGACAGAGTGGTGAAAATGTGACAGAGTGGTAAAAATTATGTAGGTTAAAAAAAAGAACAACCTACATATTAATTTCGAAGATATATCGATTTAAAACATTTTTTCAATGGGTTCTTTGTTTTTGCCTGCCTGACATGTGTTAATATTGCTTAGAAAATCTGTTTGCTGAAGCAGTAAGAAGTCTTGATCGGGCACTGATCGATAAATTCTAGCATCATGAAATTTGCATAGTTATTTCTGTCTAGAATTTGTTGCTAGCATGAGCTACAAAGTGTTGAAATATCCATTTAACCGCCAATAAGCAAGCCCATTCAGTATCTTTTTTATTTTACAAAAAAAATGTTCAAACAGGTATAAATGATGTTAAAACGCAGGTGAGGTCGGATAGTAAATTTCTGCCGCTAAGAATTCCTTTGCAACTTTCTTTCTGTTACATGCGTTCATTATGAGAAAGAGGTTACTGTTTGTATTGTTATTTTAATCTTACAACATTGGATGGGCGATGGACTTATTTAGCTTTGGACGGGCGATGAGTACAAAATATTCATTAGAAACATTAGCTGATTTGGATATGTTTCTCATATTAGGTTGGTGCAAAATCCAGTCCATGGGATCAGAGATAACAACTTGCTGGACCATTTTGAACGAAAACAGAACATTGAAAAAGAAATCTTTGAAATAAAAGAAGACATGGAACAACTTTTGAAAATCTTAAAAATGGACGAACTCCTGTGCCGAAAAAATGTGCTGAGATCTCTGGGCTATTGCAATGAAATGGATGTTATTAATATTAAAGGAAGAGTTGCTTGCGAACTCAGTTGGTGAGTTTTATTTTGATACTAGCTGGTCCCCGGCATGTGTTGCAATGCCATTCAATGACGTTGCATGTCCTTTCCCGTGCGTCCCCGTTGCCTTCCACCTTCCCCGCCATCCCCCTCCCTCATCTCTTCCCTCTCCACGAACCCAATCTCCCCATATATACATTTTAATTTATACAAATTTCATAACGCCAGAGCTTACCATTGCATATAGCCTATATGTTATTCTGATGTATGACCTATATTATTGTAAAGTTTCATTAAAATCCAATCAGTGGTTTTTGCGGGAAAGAGTAAAAAACGTAGATACAAACTTTTACTTTTATAATATTAGTAGGACTACAATAATTAATCTTGCAATTTTCCAGGTGAATTGTTTCATAATTAATACCTGACAATGACAAAAAGATCAGCTTTTTGTCTCCCAATGCTTTTTGGCTCCCGAGGATGCTGGTTTGAAACGGTTGGGTGACAACTCACAATCATGCAATTTGAAAACCCTTTAAAAAAGTCATTAAAATTATCGAAAAATAGCCCCTAACCTAATGTAACCTGATTTTAAGGGTATATTACCGCAAGCGCAGCATTATTGCGGGTTTTTAATGCTGTTTTTAGAAAATTTCTATATTGCTTATTAGAAAATAGTATTATGTTTTGAACAAATAAATTATTCTTCTAAATGGTGCAAAAATTAAACATGTTAAAATGTTTAAAACAATTGCGTAAAAAAATATTTACAGAACCTCTAAAAATAGCTTAAAGTTCGATTATAACATTTAATTTCAAATACAGTAGAATTATAATAATATACATTATCACCAAATCAATGTTATCTAAATGACTATAGAATTTAAAAAAGTTTAAAAGCATTAAAACAATGCATAAATAAATAAAAACCGTTTTTCAACAGTACGATTTTGTTACTCGCATCGGGCTATTATATAAACCGCGACACAAGTTTTTTCCAGTCAGTATGTGAGATAGTTTCGGAGCGGGAGGACGTCAGAATTTTATCAAAAATAAATACGTAAATGTGTTGGCACATCAGAAAAAAGGTCACACTAAAGGCAAGTCGTTATGTTATTGTGTATTGTTTCAGAACTAAGTTGACTTTTTTACTATTGGCGCCCGGCTGTTCGCAGAATTTTGTCTACCAGCGGCATAGAATGTATAGAGTGCCCCTTCACCAGAATCGTATTCCTAGTTTTATTTATTTACCCCCTACTGGGCTTTTACTTAAGTTTCTAATTATACAGTTATGTTAGTTGTAGCAATGGTATATCTTATAAATTATGTTAAAATAAAATGTGTTACAAAATTATAAAAGAAGTAACAAAATTGAAAATTAGGTTGCAAATAAACAAAAAGAAATCGACACACTCCTAAAATTTCAATACAAGATTAACGAAAAATTAAAAAAAAATTGAATTAACCGAATTGTTGAAACCTATTTTGTTTATAAAATATAATTTAAAAAAAAAAATCAAAAGTGTGCGCGCGACAGAAGAGAGACTTCTTGTTTATTAGGTATAGATTAAATGTATTTTTTTTATTGAACAAGAGATAATAATTGAGAATAGTAGGGAAAAAAAGTTTCATATAAACACGAAACCTTGTCTTGTCAAACACTTGTCACCAAAATGGTAGGTAAAAGAATTAATTTTTCAACAAAACAGTTTTATACTGGGAGGTGCGCAGCATCTGTTGTTGCGTTTAATACAAAACGGCCACACTATGTTCTCCATAAAACGGTTTTGCAGCCCGCGAAATGTTTTGAAACGTTTTGAAGCAAATAAACATAGAAAACTTAGTAACCAAAAATATAAATACAAAACAAAAACAACAAATAAAACACAAAATTTATTAAAACCAGATTCCGAATATGGTGATGCATGTCAAAAGCCGGATATGGATAACATATCATTTGATGCTGCAAAAAAGCAGTTCTTAAAAGATTTGCAGTGTTCTTCCCCAGAACGTCGGCGAGTTGAAAGGGAAACCATTTTACAGTCTGAGAGTGGTGAATGATTAGAAAGGCGTCGAAATCTTTTGACAGCGTCGTGGTTTGGTAAGATTTGTAAGAGAAGAATGATTAGTTGTGCGCCATTGGTTAAAACTTTACTTTATGGACGTTCTTTGAAAAATGTTGAATCAATTAAGTATGGGAAAATAAATGAGCCAATCGCAATTCGGCAGTTATGTGAACAAGAGTCCATAACTATTGAACAAAGTGGCTTATTTATAGACCCTGAACATTGTTTTTTTGGAGCTACACCTGATGGTTTGTCCGGTAATAACTGTATCGTCGAAATTAAATGCCCATCTTCCGCAAAGGGTATGTCTGTTGAAGACGCGATTGAAAAAAAAAAAGTTAATTTTTGGAAATTAGACAACAAAAAGTATCGCGTGAACCAAAATCACGATTGGTATTTCCAGGTCCAGGGCCAATTACACATTAGTAATAAAAGCCATTGCATTTTTGCCGTTTGGACTGGCTCACACATCCCTCTAAAAGTTGAGCGTATACTTCGAGATGACAAGTTCTGGGAAGAAAAAATGCTTATTAAATTAATCAATTTTTATATGGATTGCATTCTTCCCGAGCTTATCGATCCTAGAGTAACAAGGTCTATGAATATTCATGATCCTTCATATATCTTAGACGCAATAGTATGTAAAGAACGTCAATTAGGAAAGCGTCGCTTAGATTTCGACGAAATGCTAGTTGATTGAATAATTACTTTCGTTTTCTTTAAATTTAATTTTTTTTAGTATTCTTAACTGATATGATAATACATTATGGTGTTTATGTAAAAAAAATAATCTTATGCTTTTTAAATTACAAACCTCATTATTTTTTTATGTAACTTATGTTACACTTCACCAGGAATAATTAAATAAATAATTGCCTGTTTTTCTCTTTCTTTATATTTATTATCAGTCTATATTCATATCTATTTTATTTAGATTTTTCTAATAACTCTCTTAAGTGCTCAATTTTTAAGTATGTAACCGAATCCTATGTATGTACACCTACTCATACAGATGATCCAAAAGTTTCAATTGTTCCTATTTTATACTTACTATTGCATAATGTCATTCTATTTACGTTACAAGCTATACCTTAATATGAATAAATGCTTAACTATGAGATTTTTTAAAATAAAAAAATCCAATTTATTTCAATTACACAATCAATAACTTCATTTTCGAATCTGTTTCCGAAATTAATGACTTAGGTGTTACTTTCGACACCAAACTTCATACCACACATTGAAAATATTTAAAAAAAAAGGGTTTAAAAATGTTAGGTTTTGTATTAAGAGTGGCTAAAGATTTTACCAACGTAAAAACGTTAAACTTCTGTACACATCACTAGTGAGGAGTCAGGTTTAATACAACTCAACTGTATGGTCTCCTTGCTATGACGTGCATTCTCAAACTATAGAAAGAGTACACAAAAAATTCCTAAGCTTTTTAAATTATTAACTAAAAATACCTAGAGAACAATTAAACTACACTTATCTACTGCAATTATCCAATCTACTGAATTTGAGTGACAGACGGCCGGCGTAGTCCAGCAGCAAGGCTCTTGACTAGCATTCCGAAGGTCGCAGGATCGAATCCTGGTGTGGCAAATGATTTTATTTGATTTTTTTTATTTTTTATAAATCAACAAACAAGTCCCGCTAAGCCAATTGCATTGGCTTGACAGCAGGTGCTTATAATTTACATACATATATATTTAAAGTTATAATTTACATCTTATATCTACAGTTTAAACATTTTTTCATAAATATCAAAATAAATATTTTTTTTCCAATAACCAATTTTTCACCATATATTTAACCTTATTCATAGAATTATGTTGCTTTATAGTGTCAGGTAATAAATTAAATATCCTCGGTATGTTGTATTCAAACGTTCTCTGTCCGTACTTATTATTAAATTTCGGAACTATTAATCCGTCGTTGTGCGTGAATCTAGTGCTATATTTATGTTCTAGTTTCTCTTTATGCTGCGGGGTACCATAGTATTGCCTTAACAGGTAAAATTTTTGCACTCTGAAACAGCAACGGAGTATTGTGTCTCTGTTTGAAAATATTAGGGACAACTAATAGACAATTGCGTTTTGTACAACTTGGACTTGTTTCAGATTAAATGTACTCTTTTATTTTCTTATCGCAATTAATTGTTTTTATTTCTCAATTGACTTTTAAATTTTGTTGCTTTTATTTTTATTTCGTGTATTTTTATTTCTATCAATTTATATTTCTTTCTCATGTTATTCCGTAACTTATTTATATTTCTTCTCATGTTTAAATTGTACTGCCTTTATATATTTATGTAAAAGCCCTCTGGACGTAAAATAAATAAATAATAAGTGTAACTCGCTTATCAAGCACAAGAACTAGCTTCGTCTTTGGTGAGATTGCAAATTTTAAATATATTATGTACCGATATGTAATTTTTATAACACTACTGTACACATAAATATCTATATTAAATAAATAAAAAAAAACTTTTTGTAAACAATAATAGATATTGAAAATGATCGCGATTTTATTTATATTGCCAATTATTCAGACATAATTATGATCACATATTATGAAAATGATGCGTAATTGATTAGCGTATTGTTTTGACGTATGTCAATGCAGAACATATCGGTTACGAGTCATAAGCTACTACCTACCGTCTAGTAGTGTAGTTGATTGCATCGAATAATTTATCAAACAAGTTTGATCGAAATCTGATAAGAAACATAAAATCATAAACTCCTTCTGCATTAGGCAATGTTTCTGTCGAAATTTACCTAAAGCATGCACATTCAACTTATTATACATTATTAAGCGTTTCATGTTCAAACCTTACTCAAGGGGACCATCTAGTCTAGAGGATTTCTTTCGCCGCTCCGACTTCGTATGTGTTCTCAGAGCGCGTAGCGTGTCCCCCCGTTCAAACAAACATACTTCATACCTCCCCACGTCGAAATGTTATTTCGGTTTTCGCAAATTCCACCTTAAGATATTTTTTTCATCACTTTAATGACTTTTCAAAGAAGGTGTTATTTAAATGTCTTTTTTTGTCAATCTCATATTTCAAAATTCAGAATTAACAATATTATCTTGGACTAATTTTTAATTGAGTCCTAGTTGCAACCATTATCTTTTTATTTTTAATTGAGTCCTAGTTGCAACCATTATCTTTTTATTTTTAATTGAGTCCTAGTTGCAACCATTATCTTTTTATTTTTAATTGAGTCCTAGTTGCAACCATTATCTTTTTATTTTTAATTGAGTCCTAGTTGCAACCATTATCTTTTTATTTTTAATTGAGTCCTAGTTGCAACCATTATCTTTTTATTTTTAATTGAGTCCTAGTTGCAACCATTATCTTTTTATTTTTAATTGAGTCCTAGTTGCAACCATTATCTTTTTATTTTTAATTGAGTCCTAGTAGCAACCATTATCTTTTTATTTTTCTGTCTTGTTTTCATATTTTCGTTAAGATTATTAGTGTTATCTTCTTCTTCAATTATATATTAAATTGATGGGAATAACTTTCAAAAGTTATAAAAAGAGAAAAGTTCTAATATAAATTGATAGGAATAACTTTCAAAAGTTATAAAAAGAGAGTTGTTCTAATATAAATTGAGAAGACTTTTATGATGAATTAATCGTATTTCTGTTTAGTTCATAAAGTGTTTTATTTATTTGTTTTTCAGTGTTGATGAATTGCTTCTGACGGAGATGATATTCAATGGTATTTTCACAGAGCTTTCTGTGGATTACTGTGTAGCTCTACTCAGTTGTTTTGTTAGTAAAGAACTCACTCCCCTCTCAGAAAGATCTTTTGACACAACTATCAAAAGGCCATTGGAATTAGTTACAGTAAGTGTTTTGTTTTTGGTGTAATTCAAAATTATTTAATGATTCCTTTTTTTACCATTTATCTCCACATAGACCTACGCTTTGAGGTTGGCCTCGGTGGTCGAGGTATAAGACTTTCGACTCGCAATCCTGAGATTGCAGGTTCAAATCCCGGCGTGCGCAAGTAAATTTTATTTGATTAGTTTGTGTTATTTCACAATTTATTCACTAAAAATAATAAAAGGTAAATTTGTGACACGTTCCAGAGTGGAAGATACCCTCATTATCACCCTGGTGTGAAACCACCATTTACAATTTAAACATTGCTTGAAATGGCTTTATCCATGTTTGGTGACCAGATCTGAATAGCCAGGTACACCCCCGCCCAGCCCCGGATCTAGGGGAGGGCATACCGGGGCGCTTGCCCCGGGCGGCAGTTTTAGGGGGCGCCAAAATCGTAATTTATTTGTTTGATTGGAAAAAAAAACCTGATTCACAAAGCGCCTGGCATCGCACGTTGTTCTATCAATTATTCATTGGATTTTAAAACGCCCAGTTGATTTTTGGTCGGTTGGTTGGTTGATCGTTAAATTAACAACGATCATAACAAATTCAATGAGTAACTAGATGTATCTACTGCGTTGTCAATATAATCCTGGTTCCATGACAACTCAGAATCAATTCAACTCAACATCTATTTGAAAAATCATTAAAAGCTATGAAAAAAAATCGAAAAATTGCCCATAACCTAACCTATTTAACTAATTTTTAATATATTTTTCCATCACTTTTAATGACTTTTCAAAGGAGATGTTGAGTTGAGTGCATTCTGACTTGTCCGGTCACTTTAATCAACCATCAAAATATTTTTCTTAATTTTCTAAAAAGAACTTTACTTCATTATATAAGTTTAAATATGTTTCAAATTCGTGCACATTCATTTTGTACAAAACGAACGTTGTCCATTCGCTGTCCTGGAAGAGTGCGACAGCATTACAAATTTTGCACCTATTCTATCTCCTTTTCTCACTCCATATGAAGTTTTCTTTAGAACAAAGTATATATACCTATAAAACATCAGTAGGGCAGGGAACTCAAATCATAGCACAATAATCTGTGGTGAGATTTTAAGGGTTCGATTGTCGCCCGAGACGATATAATAAAATGGATTTTTCATTTTATTACATAGGAACTGGAATTATTATTATTACGGGGGCCGGAATGGAATGAGTTTTTTCTAATTCATTGGGAGTAATATATAACACACAATGTAACTTTTTTTGTAATTTAATGTTAATTTATCAGCACCTTGGCAATTGGCCGCCTGGAGTGGACTACTCCAATTGCATCTGCACAGGACTTGCCCTGAATGAACTTACAAGGTCCACACTGGAATTGCAGTGCATCATACCTGTGTGTGGATTCAATTATTCAATTTTTCAACACTGCTTATGCAGGTGTTCAGCCCTAGGAATAATAATTAAATTGGAAATATCGTAATGGCCACGAGCGTTGTACAATCTCATCAGCGAAAATATATACGAAAATGCATTTAATATATTTTATCATATTTTTCTAATATGTATAATATTATTTCATAAAGCTACTCATAATAACAATGATAATATTTAAATGTAGGCACCTATAACATACCAATAATTGAGTTATGTTTTCTTTTAGAATATTGCTTCTATGATTGGCGATGTTTCCGTTGACTGCAAGTTAATAAAAAAAAAAGAAGACTACACAGAAAATTGCTACCAGGAGCATCTTGTTCAGCTTGTTTTAGACTGGTGCCGTGGAGCTTCCTTCCTCGATATTTGTAAAAATACAAAAATATATGAAGGTAATAAGTAAAAAATAAGCCAAAAATGCATGTTTGTAATTGTGTAGCACTAAACTAATGACTAAGCTGTTTTTTTCCTATTTCAGGGTCTATCATCCGTTATCTGCGCATGTTGGAAGAAGTTTTAAGACAACTGTGTAAAGCCGCTACTAATGTTGGCAACACTGATTTGGAAAACAGGTTTAGTGAGGGAATTAGAGTTTTGAAGAGAGGTGTGGTATTTGCTGGAAGCTTGTATCTTTAAGAAACTGTATATCTTTGAATCGAATAAATTTAACCATGAAAAAATAAATATTTTCATTAATTATTTTATTTCTTTAAAAAAATGTACACCTACGAATATTACTGAAACTGGAGCATACAGGAAATACTTTGAATAAATTGTTTATATGCAAGCAACAAAAAACATTAAATTTATACTTCAGCCACCAAAACGTTAGAATCAGGAAACTACTCTTTATTTCGTATAAAAATTTATTGACCATTTAAAATTTGTTGGAACAATTGTTATAATTTTTAATTGTATGAACGAGAAAAAAAGGGAAGTGACAGTTTTCTTCCAAATTCATTAAATAAAAGCGTTTTTTAATTTTCTGAAATTTTTCAACATTTTAATAGAACTAGTGGTCGCCCAATGGTCGAAATTCGACCATAACTGTAATGTTTTTTTTATTGATTTAATGTATTTTTTATGCATAATTTTAAAAAAATGTTAGCATTCTGCACTCCTCTATACAAACTATAAGTGTGTGAAATTTCATACTCCTCCGACCGCGCAATTTTCGTAAAAAGGGGTACAAAGTTTTTGCTTCATGTATTAATATACTGATGATATGTTTACGGTAAGCTTTTTTTTCATGTTTGAAGCTTAAAATACTGTAACTTTAAACACAAAAGTATATTTCAGACACAAAAACCTAAAAGGTAATTTTGTCTTGTTTCTATAAAGATATTTCTTTTGACAACATCTTCAAAAATAAGAAACATACAAGATATTTAAAATACGTTGGAAAAATTCCAAAATTTATTCAGAAATTATCAATAAAACAAGCATATACAATAGATAAACAACCCCTCTGGCTGTGTAAGCAATGTATAGTCTGTTAATTAAGAGTAGAAAATATTAAAAATGGAACTACAAAATTTGTAGGCTGGCAACACCAATTTAACTGTCAAATATTATTTTAAGTGCAATGACACTGAATGCATAGAACACTGTAAATCACATTTTAAAAAACATTTTTTGTTAAAGAAAAAAAATTAAAATCATAGAAGCACTGTTAGTAAGGATCCTGTACTTGAGGGAGCCGACGGTAGCGAGCGGCGGGGGACGATGAAATGAAAGGCAAGCAGTTGAGTGTGTTGTGAGTCGAATTCTTTATTTGTTTCTACATAGCGAAGGTCAAAGCAGTAGGTAGATAGAGTGCAGACAAAAGTGATGTTGGCAGTGATGCTGAGATGAGGTGATATGTGATGAGGCCGCGATGCTAAGGCGGAGAAGACCATGGGTCTTCAATGACCCCAGCATGTAGGTCTGCACCGTGGTGGTGGAGAAGACCTGATGTTCCAGTCTGACGTTTGAGAAGATGACGGCGATGACTCAAATGGGTTGGAGTCATGCGGGTGGGTTGGCATGGGTAGACCTTGAGAGGCGAAGATGATCTCTTGAGCTGAAGGGACGACAGACCTTATAAGTTGCGAGATTATTGGGCCCCGAAGGAAAAGTCCCTCGCAAGCGCAGGCCATCGTTATGACGCGATGGCCCCGAATCTTGTGACAAGCAAAAGGGTCGGAGAAAATGCTGTAGTTCTTTTGCTTGCTACCGTACTGGATCGTTATCACTGATAGTCTCTGTGTTGCACTGTGTTGACGAACTGTTACTGAAAGTATTGACTTGACTGGGCTGTGTGCGGCCCGCTGCCGACCTTTATGCTATTGCCGTCTGGGCAAGTAATTTCTAGAACGGTAGACCATCCCGCAAAGATGAGAAGGCTCTCGAACATTCCGCTGCCGTGCTGGTAGGCGTTCGTCAACTTAAGACCTTTCTAGTAAGTGGCGGATTTATTAACCGGCTAGTAGAGGTAAGTACTTAGGAGCGCCTTGTACGGTGTCGACAAGTAACATACCTAGGTAGTTGTTTCTCGTGTGTTCCTTGATAAACCAGTGGCACCGCGTTGAATTTTACAAGAGCAGGCTATAGTTTGAGTGTACATGAAAGTGGTCCCTAAATACTTAATGATAAATTTGATTAAATGGTGTTTTAAAAAGTGATTTTCTTTCAGTAGGTGGAAAGGAAGAATCACTAATGGTAAGTTTAGTTAAACTGCTTTTAGAATTGAATGAGTTAAATATATTCAGATCTCAAATTAGAGACATGATCTCAAAGTCCAGGCAACTCTAGGTACTTAAGCTAGTATTAAATAAATGTGAACAATTTCTAAACTGTGCTTATATATTTTTGTCGTTTTATCAATTGAATAAAATTTTCACTTCCTTTTTTAGTAAGTCTGTTAGTATTTAGTTGACCATTTCCAAATTTTATTAATCTGTAGTTCCTGATTTCGTCACCAGAAAGCTCTCGATGGTGAGTGTTTTTCATGTCCCAACGAAAAGTCTCACTTTGGGAGGTATGGGTGCCACCGTCCTGGGAACCATTTATTGGATAACCAACACCCCTGCCTCAGGTAATCTCAAGCGGTTCACTTTGTTTGGTGCCTTAACAGAGGTGCCCAGGTTCACGGGGCGAGGTTTGTCTTGGCGGCGGGTGCATTTGCCCACCTACTTCGTGGTGGGCCATATCGGAAGAGACTGGACCTCTCCAGCTAGACTCTTGACCCGTCGCTTCGCACCGCAGTGGGAGGGGTGGATTCATTCGTCCATCACTCCTGGATACGCTGACCCCCAGATTCTTACCCACCCCTCTTACATTTTTCTTCCCAGAACTTCTTCTCCTTCCCTTCCCAAAAAGATCCTCTACACAGCATTCCCAAAGATGATAGAGGCTCCGAGGGAAATTGTTCTCCTTAGAGCCTCCTGTGTAGAGCTAATGTAAAAAAACTAAGAAAAATCAAATGCATAATTATTTTATACTAGTGGTCGCCCAATGGTCGAAATTCGACCATATTGTAATGTTTTTTTTATGTTTGACATTAGTACCCTTTACACGTAGAGTTCGGAGCGGGACGTGCCCCGCGCCACTTCAGGCAGCTGCGCAGAAAAGTAAAGACCGAAAGTAAGATAACGGTTTACAGCGCAGTTCACTGTGAGACTTTTCTGCGCGGCGGCCTGAAGTGGCGCGGGAACTCCGCGTGTAAAGGGTACTATTCAGTAAGACCATAGATCAAAGACAAACAATATTAATCTATTCTCAATTTGACCGTAGACTTTAACAATAGAGTAAAGACGCGTGTGTGTGTGTCAAATACATGGTAGTGTGCGTAATGTTTTTATTATTGATTTAATGTATTTTTATGCATAATTTTTAAAAAATATTAGCATTCTGCACTCCTCCTCTATATAAATTATAAGTGTGCGAAATTTCATACTCCTCCGTCTGCGCGATTTTCGTAAAAAGGGGTACAAAGTTTTTGCTTCACGTATTAATATAAACTAGTGGTCGCCCAATGGTCGAAATTCGACCATAACTGTAATGTTTTTTTTATGTTTGACATTCAGTAAGACCATAGACAAATAATATTAAAGACAAATAATCTATTCTCAATTTGACCATAGACTCAATAAACAATAGAGTAAAGACGCGAGTGTGTGTGTCAAATACATGGTAGTGTGTGTAATGTTTTTGTTATTGATTTAATCTATTTTTATGCATAATTTTTAAAAAATATTAGCATTCTGCACTCCTCCTCCATATAAACTATAAGTGTGCGAAATTTTATACTCCTCCGTCCGCGCAATTTTCGCAAAAAGGGGTACAAAGTTTTGGCTTCACGTATTAATATATTGATGATGATGATGATATAAATATATATAATATAAATAAATATATATAATATATATTAAAAAAAAAAAAAATTTTTAAAACATCCAATTTGCAGTCATTTTCAGAAAAACAGGGTCGCATCTCGGAGTATTTAGAACTTACTCCAGCATTCGGGGCTCTGCTGGAGTGGACCTTCTATTTCCCTGGTCAAGGACAAAAAAATTGGACCATTCGAAAACTAGGGGCCTTTTGGGAACCTAGGAGTGCTGAGGCCACCTGTGTGGACTTCCTTCCTAGGGCCTGTAAGAGGAACCAAGAGAAGCCGTGGAGAGGAGAGCTGAGGCTACCTCCATGAACTCTTCCCTTGTGGGGCCTTCAGGGAACCATGTAGGAGGGAAGAGGAGAAATGAGGCCAACTCTGTGAACTCTTCTCTTGTGGGGAACTCTTTAGGGAACCAAGGGGGAGTGAAGAGGAGAGATGAAGTCCTCTTCTCTCCTGGGGCCTCGGGGAGCCGAGGTGGAGTGGACTCTTCCCTTGTGGGGCCTTTAGGGAACCAAAGTGAGGGAACTCTCCGTCGTGGAGCCTTCAGGGAACTAAGGAGTGGAGAGGGTAGATGAAGCCCTCTTCCCTCGTGGTGCCTTCAGGGAACCAAGGAGGAGTGAAGAGGAGAAATGAGACCTGGAAAGACACATTGTCGAACCAGAAGATACAGCTTCATTTCCAATGACAATCCTGGTGAACTTTATAAAAGGGACTGGGTTACGGTCAAAGAAATGAGGTAAAATAGGAGATAGAACGATGGGCCTATGGCCTAAGTGCTCACGGGAACTATATATATGTAAACCGTCTCCGCTCTTAAAAAAAAGGGGTAAAACTATGTACGATCATGCGAGAAATGCAAGGCTGTTGTAAGCGTATTGAGTAAAATAAAGAAAGGGATCATTAGAATGAATAAAGAAAGGAGAATATATTATTATGACGCGAATGTGAATGGTAGAAGAAGTCGGGGAAGCCAGAGAAAGACATGGTACGATAAAAATACTCAAATTCTTGAGTCAGGCTATTTTAAGAGTCAGAACAACAAGAGTATGTATGAATGGGGCAAGGAGTGTGCTAGGACCGAGTTGTTTGGCGGTCATCCCCTCTGCCTATTCGCGCACCCTAACCACAATGTAGCATTTTCTAAAATTCCAGAAGTACTTGTCAATAGAGAACTACTACGTCGAGGAGAATTCTGAAAAAAGAATCTAAGATTCGCTTCCAAATATATTCCTAGACGTGACCGTATCTTTTTCTGTTTCAAATTTTCGATTGAGAGTCATATTGTCTTCAACAGTTTGAGGTTTTACTTCATTAAGTTAAAATGAAAATAAATAAGTAGACATCTATTTATCTAAAAGTTTTTAGAGAAGTAAATATAAATATTTTAAATAATTTGTCTTTAGTGGAAAATATGTGCAAAGTAAAAAAAATTCTGATTAGAATAATATTATTACTTATGACAACTGACAACACTGGACAAACAAAATGTTGAATTCACAAGTCCTGCGGAGTATTTTATTTACATTTATTTTTACCGTTTAAGAGCCAATGAAAAGTCTCAAAACATACGTAAGGCTTCTTGTGATTGGTCCTCGAAAGAAAGATGGCGATCAGAATGAAAATAGTTGAAAGGAAAGTCAGTTGTAGTTAGGCGTACATGAGAATGCATCCTGTATCATGAAATGCATAAATTCGTGAAATATCTCAAATATCATTGAATTTGAAAAGTGGTGAAGTTGAGAGTGAGACGTGGACGATCTTTGTGGTGTACCGTCTGAAGATAGTGAATTAATTTTGAAAGTGGAGAATTCAGACGTTGGGTTATGTAAAATAATTTTGATTTTCTCAATTTTATAAAATCGTTGATGGACAGCTGTCGGTAAGCCTTTTGAACGTCTGTTGGTTGGTGTATTGGAAAGTTCTTTGTCTGCCTATTTCGGCGACCATTTTGTCGAAACGGCCGAGATCCGAAAATTATGCTAGAGGCCGACAGCTGTCGAAAAAAAGCAGAGTATAAAGTATTAAATGAAATTAAAGCTTTAAAAGGACTGAGTCTGTAGTGTTCCGCTCTGTGATACTCTTACGAACAGATTAACAGTACGGTGCGTGTTATTGTCAAAGCGGAGGGTAGAAGTGACAGTGTAGTCTTGAGGAGCAGAGCCCAATCTAAGAAACCAGGATGACTAACTCGCACGGGAGGATGATTGCGAAGAGCACGGAGAGGCTAGGAACGGGGACACGCAAGGTTGGAAGGTTCCAGCGCCCCGGCAAGCGAGAGGAGAGGCCGGAGCAAGCCAGCTCAGCAGTGCTCCGCCTGGGCAGCCCGGGCCCCGGAGCCTACGCGGGCAGCAAGTGGGGCGAGTCCCCAGCTCCTGCGGCTCTGCCCCGTCCGCCCACTCACTGGACCAGGACGGAGCCAGACTTCGCCGGCGGCCTGAAGATGCTGCTCAACGTGCAGGTGCAGGCATAAGGATCCTCAATACATACTGTATATCAGCCGGGACGGGGGGCACGGCGGAACCACGCTACATTACAAATATACACATTTATATTATGTAGGGTTCGGCCCTGCCCGCCGCCGCTCGCTTTAAATAGTTTTTAAATTGTATATAAAATGTTTCAAACTTTTAGATTTACTGTCAGTGTGATTGTTCGTTTTGGTTTGAAGAAATCAAGTTCTGAGATGGGGTCTCCGTTGTGGAAAGACAGAGCTGCCAGCCTTTATTATTTTATCTTATGACTAGTACACCACCGTGGTTGGTCCTCTAACGAGGTCGCTGACGAGCTTTATCTTTTTACATCCTAGGTTTACTTTTTATTTTCTCGACTCTGTACGTGTTGTGCATGTACATACCATTCTGATGGCAATTTCTCCTCTTCCATGTTTTTAGGGGAAAAGAGGAAAACTTGTGTCATTTTCACCTACGTTATAAATTAAATCTTTAACTTTATCCGTATATTAAATTTTAATTTTAATATAGTTATGAGATATTTTTTATTAAATCAGATTACAGTTTGAAGAAATATCTAAAGCAAATTTTTGAATCTGCTAATGTCATTTTTTATAACAATGTTTTGGCTTTAATTAAATCCATATTATATAATATAATTCAAACAGTAGAGCTTAGAATATTAACAAGAAAACATGAAAACATAAAATGAAAGAATCGTAGTTCTTTAAGATTGTTGGGTTAATATTGGCTGTATTGTTTGTTATAAAAGTGACCCTCGGGAGTGTACTGAGGTTAACTGTATAAAAGTGACCCTCGGGAGTGTACTGAGGTTAACTGTATAAAAGTGACCCCTCGGGAGTGTACTGAGGTTAACTGTATAGAAAGGAACCCCTCTCAGAATTGAGAGCAATGAAGATAAAATCGATTGAATGTAATTATTAGAATTAGTTTGCCTATGAAATCTATGAAAAATGAAGTTACAACTGTGATATTTGATAAAATTGTTCGATGGTGCGTCATTCGCAAAATGCCCGAAAGGAAGCTAATTCTGCAAGTTATACTGGAAAATATAGTTTTTTGTTATTTTTTTTATAGATGCCATTTTTATTATTGGGCGGAAATAGGTGAAGTTGTAAATGATTATAATAACGGTAGATCTGCGAGAGAATTGGCTTTCTGTTAGCGATGTGAAGACACCCGGGGAACGTTCCTTCTACGTACAAACATCCGGCCGCCCCCCCCCGACCGCTTCTCCGCCAGCTGTTCTTTACCTCCCTTTCTCCCATGGACGAGACGCGTCCACTATATGTATTCCATTCACTTCATTCTTCTGTATCTAAATAAAATTATAAAAATCTCCCTCGCACCGCCGGTGAGAAGGAGGCAAAAAAATATCTTATCATTTATACTTTGCTGGCGGCGAAGCGGACGGGCCGGTGCTCCGGCCCAATGCATTTCTTTTAGTACTGCGTAAGTTGTTAGTCATAGTCACTGTGTAACACTGCTGGCGGAGCGACATGTTAGTTTTATATAAATCAATACATGCGCCCGCGCGCGGTGGTTTCCCAATGTGAATGTCTGAAGCGTTGGATGGGCGCATCGCTGCCATCGCGCCGTGATGGGGTCGATGCTCCCATCCAACCCTCTCCAAGGAGATTGGTCCGCCTCATTGATAGCTGATGAATGGATAATGTGACAGCGACAATATGTTTATTTGAAGTATGGTTGACAGGAAGTGTGAGTGCGTATAAGCGGGACAACCTGTCCAGTATAAAGTACAAATTGTAACGCTCGGTGCCGGCACGCAGCATATTGTATATGGCTTTGTGTCGCACGGTAGCGAAGGTCCCGCATACTTGTGAAGGCTGAATGGGACGCTCTGTATCATTCCATTGCTGAGGCGTCGTGGAAGTAACTGCAGTGGCGGGGAAATGTCAAGTGACTAGAGCGAACCTCAACGTGTCACCGAGCTATGTCCGTTGAGTACAATTTTGTCAAATGTCTCGTAGAGGCTGATGTGTGCGGCGCGGCCCACGGGCGCGTGCAGAAGTTAGTAGACTGGATTTGGCAATAGGGAGGGCTCCTCCCATAATGGGAGGACTCCCTTCCTAACTTAACATCTTTCCATCTGCTCATAGGTATATCAAATATGAAATAAACTTTTTTTATTATTTTACTAAGAGCTAAATATTTTCATCACAATTGTGTTTTAGGAATCCAGAAATCCGCAGCTCTTGCGGACTTTAAATATATGTACCAACAATTGTAATGACAATATTTTCCCTTATGTTACATTTGGTGGAAGTGATAGTTGCGCATGTGATATTTGATGAAGTAAGAAAAGGCATGTTTGGAATACGAACAGTACAAAAATGTATTACTCATTTAAATTTGACAATTTTAAAACTTGTCCCCGGCCATTTTGGGGATCGGGGACGAGAGAATATAATATAAATGTAACTACGCATGTCCTGGGAAGAGACCAATATATTAAGTTGTGGGCGAGCCGTACAGGTCTGGAGGGCCCCGTCCTCCACGGGGCCCCCTTTCTCAGTGGCCGCCAGCAGCCTGTTGCAATTACAATACTTGTCAGTGTGTTGTGTTAGCATGTATGTAACCTGTGATTGACATCTGTGTTTTTATTTTACACTTTCATTTTTATCAATTCCAATTTAAATCTATGTGAAATAATGAAAATGTAAATCTGCCGCGAGACCCTCCGGTCCCGATCCTGTTGTGGCCCCCTTCCGGCGGCCAACCGGGGCGTGGGAACAAACGAAAATGATCATATTTAAAATATTTATGTTAAAATTGGTTGTAAACAAAGCGTATCATGGACAATCGAGTGAATGTGGAGGAATGTGTGGAATAGTAATTTCTGTAAATGTACGAAAGGGCAGACGGCCGCCCACCCTGATAGATGTAATTTTGGTTATTACGAAGATTTTTTGTTTATTATTGCAAATATTTGGCTTAATTTTGTTTTTGGTTCGATAAAATTATATCGATAAACTTTATACGACTGTTTAAAGATAATCATTATTTTCATATTGTATGTGTAATATTATATGATCTCAGTTCTGATTTTCCGTCAATTAATCATTTAAATTCAAGAGGCCATTGTGGTTCCTTTTCAAAGTATTTCACTTTTTGTAATAATACTACATTGTACTTGTTGCGAAACTTGGGAAGATCTGAATCTATAACTGTGATGTACAAAAATAGGATATTCATTCTTTTTAACTGAACAAGAGACATTGTATGTTAATTTTAAGGCATATACTATTAAGCAAATCGAATTATCATAATTCATACTCACCTCGGAAGAATTCTTCGGCCTGGAATCAAGAAAGAAGTCACCGAAAGGAGCACACGTCACCTGCGCTCCACGCTGAAGCCTTCCCCAGCAGTGTTTCCCACGCTGCTTCATTTCCTTCCTCGTACACTCAGTGTCCTCAAGCTAGATTCTTCCATCTGCGCAAGACTAAAGTACCTGTCCACTTTGGCATATCACCCATTCTCCCACCTCCCATTGGCCGGAATCAACCATTTCTCCGCCTACTCCAAACAAACAAACTGTTTCTTCGCTGACCCAAGTGATGTTAAAAAAGTAAATTGTGATATTGGAAGACAAAACTCCAACAAGTCCGACAAAATTAGATCGTACTGATGTTTTTAGACTACTTATAAATCCAGAAATCCTCGAGAAATGTTCCTATGGCGTGGGGGATACCCTCGCTGATCACTATTCCCACTCCCCCATCCCTGTTCCCCCTCCCTTCCCATCCATTACCCTCCCATCCTGTCCCCTCCGGCCCCTTTAGGGGCCCCAAATATTTCAATTTTGCATATTACAAGACTCGAATGGTTCAAAAGCGCAAACAAAGGTTACAATAGTTTAAAATACAAAACTGCAATACCATGACTGATAACAATCACCTGGTATTGCTCTGATGAAAACCACCCTGGGCTGCTCTGATGACTGATGCCTGCGCTGCACTGATGACTGATGACTGATGAAGACCATCCTGTGGTGCTCTGATGACTGGTGACAGCCACTCCGGTCTTACCTGATGGCAGGAGGGTGACTCTGGTAGTTTGGAGTTCAGCGCTGCCCTGATACAGGGGAGAGTGATGCGTTTGCAGTAAGGTTGTATGCCATTTCATTATTAATTTAATACAAATGAGTAAGTAATTATTTTCCATATTTCTTGTTAAAAGCTCGTTCACACACAGCTATAAATCTGCGAGCAGATATCTGTTGAACCGCAAGCGCTTAATATCTTTTGTACTTTCACATGACGCTGTCAAATATTTCTTCCTGTGGTAGGCGAGGTGGTCTGTTGAATTAGAGAGCGGCAACGGAATGCACATTTTTTGTACTGAAATCTGTCAACTTGACATCTGTCATCCACCGGTCTAGGCATCTCTGTAATTACAATGACCCCCTCTCCTGTTTTCGTCGGAGAGGGGGAGACTTATCTTTTAGCATATCGCCTCTGGAGCGGTTCCGTCGTAAGATGTGTATTGTCTATGATTATCTGCGCTTAAAACCGCTTAGGTATGAACGGTCTGAAGGGATTGTATGGAGAGGGTTATTTGGCGTGCGATGATCTTTTATATTTTATAGCTGTGTGTGAACCAACTTTAAATCTTTTAACTACTTCCTTCAAATAATTAATTATAATATTATGTTAAAAATTAATACATTTCCCATGTCTGCTCCTTACAAAATAAAGCTGGACATCTGAAATTCAGAAGTGAAAGAAACCAGTGCGTATGTTTTTTTTACAGGTATCAGGGAACTCATATTGAATTTTCATGTGCAGCAAACACTTTGCAGGTATAATAATAATAATTGGATGATTTATATAGCGCCGTTTTTGTGAAAAATCACCTCAAGGGCGCTGCACAAACTTACAATTAAAATAAAATAACTTTGTTTAATTCCACTTTATTATATTTTTAACCAACCGGTTTCGGTTCGACCTGAACCTTCATCCGGGTGAATAAAATATACATATTATTTATATATTTTATTCACCGTGATGAAGGTTTAGGTCGAACTGAAATCGGTTGGTCAAAAAATATAATAAAGTGGAATGGACGACCATGTAAAGTGTATGTTTTCTGTCCTCTCAGATTACCCTAATCTGAAAATAAGTGTTGGTAAGTCTACATTAATCACGTTTGAGCAAAGAAAACTGCTTTTGTATCATCACGCCCCATCATTTTTTGTGCAAATTTGTTATAAGTAGTGTAGTATTGTCTATGGTATGTATATGACCAACAGTGTTGCCATGTCCCAAAATTGAAAAACCATGTTTTGAAGGATAAAAGTTTTTAGTAAGCTTTTTATTGAGAATATAAATAAGAAAATAACTGTAAATAATCTACTTATAATGATTTATTACAAACAATTTTTTATGATTTTCCGTTGAATGATAGGAAAAAAATATGGTTTGAAAAAAAAATACCATAAAAATAACAATTTTTTTTTATGAAAAACTTTGGTAAAAGAGTTTTTACATCATATGTATGTATATTAATTTATTTTTATTAATGTTTTACTTATTGACAAACTTAAAATAAATACAGAGACATTTGAACCCGTGCTGAAGTTCAAGAATTACATTCCTGATTTCAAGATTTCCCCACGCGACTCGTGCTAAAACAACGTATCCCACCAAAAGTACACACTTTTGACCGGTATAAAAAACTCTGTCTTGTTCATTGCGGTTTTTTTTTTTTAATTGTAGAGGTAGAAATGAACCAAAAAACCGTGAAAACGTGGTAAAAATGCAAATAGCAACACCGACGACCAAGTCAGTGATGCCATATCCCAAAAATGAAAAACCATTTATTTTATTAAATTTTTTTTTTTAAGGATTTTTTTTTTTCGAAGAAAGCAAACACTTCGTGGCTTGACATTTTACAGAATGAAACAAGTTCTTTGTTTAAAACCACTTTATTTAAATTTATATTCGTCGACCGGTTTCGGTCGAACTCGACCTTCAGGACAATAAACATATAAACTAAATTAAAGTACAGAGTTAAGATAATAAGGTAACCTCATTATTTTAACTTAAGGCAGGAGGGGGGGGGGTTTCCCCCCTGCCTTTACTCCCTGCCGCTAAAATATATACAACATTTTCATTTATACAAATTTCATAACGCCAGAGCTTACCATTATATATAGCATCGCAATCGGATGAACGGTATGGCAGCGCATAAAATAATAACAAACAAATATTGATTTTTATAAATAAGAAGATATTTAAAAGGAAACAACGGTACCTAAGTGAATTATGGTTTTAGACTACTTGAATATAAATCCAGAAAAACTCTAGAAATGTTCCTACGCCGCGGGGGATACCCTCGCTGATCACTATTCCCACTCCCCCATCCCTGTTCCCCCTCCCTTCCCATCCATTCTCTTCCCTTCCGGCCCTTTTAGGGGCCCCAAATATTTCTATTTGCATATTACAAGACTCGAATGGTTCAAATGCGCAAACAATAAAGTTTACAATAGTTTAAAATACAAAGCTGCACTGATGACTGAAAACAATCATCCGGTATTGCTCTGATGAAAACCACCCTACTGCTCTGATGACTGATGTAAACCACCTGCGCTGCACTGATGACCGATGAAGATCATCCTGGGGTGCTCTGATCTCTGATGACTGGTGACGGCCGATCCGGTCTTACCTGATGGCAGGAGTGTGACTCTGGCAGTTTGGAGTTAAGCGCTGCCCTGACAGGGGAGAGTGATGCATTTGTAGTAAGGTTGTATGCCATTTCATTATTAATTTAATACAAATGAGTACGTAATTATTTCCACACACTATGATTCAATGTTATAAAATACAACTATTTGAATTCGGTGGGAGTAGAAAATACTGCAATTAATTACACATTTTCTTTATTTTACACATACAATTTATTAATTGTATGTGTAAAATAAAGAAAAATAAAACCAGTAAAAAGTTTAAAAAAAAATGCTTTTTCAAATCCATTAAATGAGGAAGAAGTTCCACTTTTTATTTTATTTTTTAATTTTACAGTATTTAAGGTACCTAAATAAAGTTACATGGTACATTAATTAAATTTGATACATAATTATTTATATTTTTTAACTTTATGAGTAAAACCTCAAATTTTAATATTTAATTAAATGAAGACAATATTAGAGAAACTCGATCGAAAATCTGGAAACAGAAAAAGATATGGGCACATCTGGGACACGAACCCAGGGTGTGCCCATATCTTTTTTTCTGATTTTTCTGTTTCCAGATTCGCTAATATTGTCTTCATTTAATCAAACGTAATTATTTGTTGACAAAGATAATAATTAGATAAGTGACATACTTTGGTTTGTTTTTTTTTTGTTTTGATCCAAAAAACCATGCATCTGGCAGCACTGCGTTTGTGTATGCCAGCGTTGCCAGGCCAAAAATAGAAATTCCTTAGCTAGGGCATAAAAAATCCCCGGAAATGCGACAAATTCCTCAGATTACTCGCCGGGGTTGAACTATGCTGGTGGGTAACAACTTTTTTGTAGAATTTTTTTGAATAAATGCAATTTCGCAAAAATCTAGCGTACTCTGATACTTCATATTCTTAAAAAAATCATATTTTATTTTACTAATGCTTTGAATGACTCGCTAATGGTCGCAGGTTACCCCATACTTGTTACTTCTCAGTACTTCTGAAGTCCGGTCCCTGCAACCGAAAACATGAACATTTGCTTTCACATTACTACAAACATTGCCAATGGGAGCGTGGTCTTGCACATCTTTGTATGCGTCGTGTATACAGCGGGTTCATGCTATGGAAAACCCAAAATTCTTAGCCTACCTCAATTCAACACCCGGCGGAACCGTCGTTGATAGTAAAAAACAAGAAAACTCGCCGAAGTTTTTCGCTCTGAAAAATTTTTTTTTTTTTTTTACAGTTAATACCGCACAAGAGTCCCAACTGCTCCCGTCTGGAGCCAGTGAGACTATGGCATCCCCAATTGGGGTATGTTGTGAGGCTGAAGGTAGAGGGGAGGGGAAGGAGATAGGGAAGAGGAAGGTGGGGAAGTACCTGGCTATTCAGATCTGGTCACTAAACACGGCTAAAGCCATTTTCAAGCAACGTTTCAATTCTGAATGGTGGTCTTACACCAGGGCGATACTGAGAGTATCTTCCACTCTGGAACGTGCCGCAAATATACTATATATTATTTTAATAAATAAATAAATTCTGAAATAACACAAATATCAAATAAAATTTATTTGCGCACGCCGGGTTCGAACCCGCGACCTTCGGATTGTGAGTCCAGAGTCTTACCTCGGGACCACGGAGGCCGTCACAGTTACAATGTAACATATGCATTTTTGTGTGTCTGTGATATATTAGATAGAATCGATGTTTTTTTTTTTAAATTACTTGCTTGTTGCAATTTTGTAAGCTTTTGATTTCTTTAAGTGAATACTTCTATAGCACGGTCGTGATTTGGATTTCGGATGAAACGAAAATAACAATGAGTGCTGCGATGCACCAACTGCGCTCATCGGCCGCTTTGAAAATGATGTCACTTCTAAAGGCTCCTATTGGTTGGAATATAAAACGGAAATTACGCGAGGTCTGCGCTCATTGGTCGCTTTGATTATGACCTCACTTTACAAGTATTGGTTGAGATTGTTTTGATAAACTTTTCAAACGCGGCAAACTTATTTTGTGGCACCATTTTAATTCAAAATTAATAAAAATAAGACCGGTGGTTTTTTTTTTTTTTATTTTTTTTTTTTTATTTATTAAGTTAAAAGAAATATAATATTTCGCTTTCTTAACTTAAATACAGAGCATATTATGTAGTAGTTTTTAATTTTGTTCCAAAATCTTAAGTTTAAATAGTTTTTTTTTAAAGGTTTTTATATTCTCTTCCGTTTTTAGATTATCTGGAAGGAGGTATGTTTTTAGGTTTTCACGGCCAAAAAGTATTTTTGTTATTGTTTTTGGGGTGTTATGCCGTGTTTCGCTACCTCCTTCTTTAGCCAACGTTTCGGACAGCGTTACAGTGTCCATCCACTCATCTGCCCTGATGATGGACACTGTAACGCTGTCCGAAACGTTGGCTAAAGAAGGAGGTAGCGAAACACGGCATAACACCCCAAAAACAATAACAAAAATATCTGGAAGGAGATTATAAATGTGAACTCCCTCGTGGCCAATACTTCTCTTGCCACTTTCAGTCTTGACTGTATTTGTGTACAATTTATTGTGTTGTCTTGTATAATGTTCGTGTACTTGTGATGTTTTTATAAATGTTGTGTTTGTGTGTATAAGTCCATTTTGTATTTTGTAGATTAAAAGACATATGTTATATTCGTACAATGTTCTTATTTTCAAAAGGTTCATTTCCTGGTATAGTTTTTTTGTGGGAGTGTCTGGGTTATAGTTGAAGAGTTTCTTAATAACTTTGTTCTGTATTATTTGTAAGTCGTTTAAGTACGTAATGTATGTGTTTCCCCATATTTCTATTAAATAATTTAGGTGGGACTGGATTAAGCTAAAGTATAAGCCCCTCTTTACCTCTGTTGGTAGAAGATGAGCAATTCTACCAAATACACCAATTAATGGGATGATTTTTGTTTTTAGTTTTTCTACGTGTTGTTTAAATGTTAGATGTTTATCAATATATAAGCCCAGGTATTTTTCGCTATCTAGAATATGTAGGTCTCTTTCTTCTATTTGTAATGTTTCAAATTGTGATGCTCCTAGCAATAAAATATCATCAATAATTAATAGAATTATTATAGATTCACACATTTTTCATCCTAAATACACAATTTAAAAATCATTTCATTTAATTGAATACTTAAAACTTTTGGAAATCTCTGACAAAGCATTATTAGTATCATTTGATATTGTTAATTTATTTTATATTAGCTCCACACAGGAGGCCATAAGGAAAATAGTTTCCCTCAGGGCCTATGCCATGTTAGGGAATTCTGTATGGAGGGTCTTTTTAAGGAAGAGAAGGATAGGAAGTTCTGGGAAGAAAAAAAGTATTAGAGGTGGGTAGGAATCTGAGAGTAAGTGTATCCAGGAGTCCCGGACATATGAATCCATCCCTCCAACAGCTGTGCAAAGCGATGGGTCGAGAGAGTCTGGCCGGAAAGGTCAAAAGGCCTCCCTCAACCAGTTTCTTTCCGCCACGCAGCAGGTGGGCAGGCACATCCGCCGCCAAGACCTGGACAAAATTCACCCCATGAGCTCGCTGGCCCCTGCTAAGACACCAAACGTAACGAACCACTTAGGGTTACCTATGGCAGAGGTGTTAATTATCCAGTAAATGGTTCCCGGGGCGGCGGTACCCAAAACCGCCTCTCAAATTTAAAAGTCACAAGTCTTCCTCGGGCGTCCCCGACTGCTCCTACTATTCACATTAGCGTCACATATTCTCCCTACACTCATTCGCTTACGCCTCAGGGATCTCAATTCTACAGCATTCAGTCTACTTTTCTTCCTCTTGCTTCCTCTGCCAGTTCCACGCCTCACTGCCATACATCAGGGCAGATACCAGCACTCTATTATGGACGGCTAGCCTCGCTTCTTTGGACAGTTTTTTGTTGGCGCCAATTGAGTTCTATCCTCCGTTAATGGAGTTACCTACATATACTCTTCTTTCAATATCTCTATCAGCCTTCCCATCTCCCGTAAACATACTTCCCAAATGCACAAACTCATCCACCTGCTCCAAGTATTCATCATTCACAACTATGTTGCACATACTCTATCTTTCAAACCCCACGATTTTAGACTTACTCATTAACTCATTCTTCGTACATACTTCGTTCATCCTTATTGGAAATCAGCACCGCATCATCGGCATATAATAGGCAACATACTTTCAGATTACTCAATTCCTCGCCCAATCCCATCTCTTTCAATTCTTGCATATAATCCTCCACATTATATACCTATATAATAATTCTACCCACTCTTGTCCACTTTAGTTTTCCGAAGTTTCACTTCTTTCAGTTCTACCGCGTGTGAATTGTACACTCTGATTTTTTTTATATGTATACCTCACAAGAGAGGTCAAAGCTCTAAATTTGTTTAGTTAGTTGTGAAAGAATAAAAGTTAGTTAGTCGAAAAGATTAAAAAAAGTTTTTATTGGAACTAACATCGGATAAAAACAATACATTTTTGGTTCTCCATCGGTCACGGAAAACAAAAACATTCTGGCCCTGCCCAAATGTTTCATGTTTGCACGAAAATTTCGTACATAATAATTAATAATAATAGTACCCTTTACACGCAGAGTTCGGAGCGGGATGTGCCCCGCGCCACTTCAAGCCGCCGCGCAGAAAAGTAAAGACCGAAAGTAAGATAACGGTTTACAGCGCAGTTCACTGTGAGACTTTTCTGCGCTGCGGCCTGAAGTGGCGCGGGGCACGTCCCGCTCCGAACTCTGCGTGTAAAGGGTACTATGTCACTGGATACTCAGTTTTGTACTCAAGTGAACGGTGGTCAAGAAATTACCGAATAGTGATCAAGAAAACTCAAGTAAAATGTGCTGCGTAATATGCAAACGTTCTTGACTAGGGAGATATAAGTTTTTTATTGAAATTTTAAGACTTTATTCGAAAAGGTATTAATAATAATAATTACGGGATAATTTGTCTATCGCCGTTTTTATAAAAAATCATAAGGCAATGATTTATTAAAATACCCTAAGGAGGGTTGCTTCAAAAAATTTAACTTTCAGCTTATGTGAAAGTTCTATTCGGGTTTGGTTTTTTATAATTATGGTCCAGTAGCTTCACATAACTGAAATAATAACAGAATTTGAAAATTAACTTCGAAATTGGATGATTTGTTCAAATTCTGTGAACAACCCGTCCTAAGGCCGCTTGTATACATCCGTTGTTTTCACCGGACAATGGACCGGTTTTTTAGCCGGACTCGCAGTGTTGTATGGCTTATACTGAATGTTTGTACATGCACCGGATACCGGTCCGTGTAAGGTGCATGTACAAACGTCGATTACAAGCCATACAACACTGCGAGTCCGGCAAAAAAAAACGGTTCGTTGTCCGGTGAAAATAACGGACGTATACAAGCGGCCTAAGAGAGGACTTGGCATATCAATGAAACAAAATGGTGGCCAAGATAGAACCAATATTTATTACTTCTCATATATAAACTGAATAATAACCATGGGAACCACCGCCATTTTTATGTAACTGACAGAATGCTCGGTATGTGTTTGGATCGGTATGCCAAGTCATTTTCTTACAGTGGCACCTCGCATGGCAATTCGTATTGGCGTATTTGGCATAGTTACAAAGAAAACATAATGTCTATGCTATATAACCATACCAAATATGCCAAAGTTGCCACTATTTTGTTTAGTCTTTGCATCAAGAACGCTGTGACCAGATCTGAATCACTAGGTACTTCCTAACCTTGCTTCTTCTTGTTTCACTTTTTCCTCTCCGCACTCCCTTCAGCCTCACAGCATATCCTAATTAGGGGATGCCATAGTCCCACCGACTCACTAGACTGAGAACGGTTTTCACATAAAAATAAAACGTATTTACAAACTTATCCATACGCATACGCCTAAAAGAGAGTAATGAACTAATAAGATCCGACAAAACGTGCCGGATCCATTTTTTAATCGTGTCGGACACTTGCGAACAGCTCCATATAATCTTTGCAGCCGATTTTTAAGACGTCCGTTTTTTAAACGGAAATGTGAATGGGCTCTTATATGTTCGACGCGTTGTTTATACGTTGAGACATGTTCGAATGAGCGTAAAACCATCGAACATGCACAGGCGTGGGTAGGTACATAGCAGAAGGGCGATGATTTTTGGGTTCCATGCCAACTCGGAATGAAACCAACTCAGAACCATCTCAGATAAGTCATTTGGAGTGATAAAAAAATAATTTTAAATTAGCCGATAACCCTAACCTAACTTAACCTATTTAACCAATTTTTTATTTATATTTTTTTATCACTCTAAATGACTTATCTGAGATGGTTCTGAGTTGGTTTCATTCCGAGTTGGCCGGTCACCGATTTTTGAGATGCAAAATTAGCGCCGCTAAGGAATTGATTATTTATTTTGTAGGAATTTTGGTTTGTACTTTGTTATTTCTCTAATAACATAATACTTATTTAACAAATTATGACTCATTTGCAAAATTTTCTTTGTTATTTTGGGCTACTGGCGGCCGTACAAAGAACTTCTTCAAATAATCATTATCAACATTTTTAAAAGGGTAAACAAGAGATTTGCTGGCACCACTACATTTTGGCTCCGCGCCACCTATCGTTTTTTTTGTTTCTCATTCTTATGACATGGCTATGTAAGTAGGTTATATTTTTGGAACAGAAATTCTTAATTTTGTTTACGATTCCACACACACGTCGATGTTGACATTTTAGATTTTTTGGTCTAATGTCTGGTGACGACTAAACGAAAAATAAAAGCAGTAGTTTGCTGATAATTTATGCCTACATTGTTGTGAACGTTACGTGAAATCGTTGTTAGTAAATAAGTTCATTAAGGTGGATATTTTTAGAAACTTCAATCCCGGATCCTAAAAATAACAAGGCTTGCTGCCTACCTACTACTTTATTGATTTTCCCCACTTCAGATTCCCGCTTGTTTGGACGAAGGACAGTCGTAGGGTCGTGCCTACATAAAACAAAATATAGAGGATTTAGATATTTTCCCTTAAAAATTTTCATTTACATTATAACTTCAATCGTAACAGATGAAAATAGTTTGATATAAGTAATATTTTGTGAATGATGAATACTTTGAGCAGGTGGATGAGTTTGTGTGTCTCGGTAGTATGTTTACGAGAGATGGGCTGATAGAGATATCGAAAGAAGGGAACTCCATTAATGGAGGACTGAATGCCGTTGGCGCTAATAAAAAAACTGTCAAAAGAAGCGAAGCTAGCAGTCCACAATGGAGTCCTGGTACCCACCCTGATGTATGGCAGTGAGGCATGGAACTGGCAGAGGAAGGATGAAAGTAAACTGAATGCTGTTGAAATGAGATCCCTGAGGCGTATATGTGGTAAAACCATGTATGATCGTGCGAGAAATGTGGAGATCCGCAAAGAATGCAAGGCTGATGTAAGCGTAATGAATAAGATTAAGAAAGGGACGCTCAGATGGTTTGGGCATGTAGAGCGAACGAATGAGGAAAGGAGTGTAAGGAGAATATATGACGCAAATGTGAATGGTAGAAGAAGTCGGGGACGCCCGAGGAAGACATGGCACGATCAAGTGAATCAGATACTTGAGTCGGGCCATGTCAAAAGTCAGAATAATAGAAGAGTATGTATGAGACGATGTATGAATGTGAGTGAAGCAAAGAGTGTGTGCCAGGACCGAGTTGTTTGGCGGTCCGTCCTCTCTGCCTACCCCTGCGGGAAACGGCGTGATGGTTAGTTAGTTAGTTAAGTAATAGTAACAATAGTCTTGCTGCAAACTGCAATGCAATTCCACAGCTCAGTTAGTATTAATGTTTCGTAATAATAAAATTAATAAATTCGGTAATATTTTACTTTCGCTGTCTTCTTTTCCTTTTAGGGCCGGATAAGGTAACTAGGTAGGTAGGTACTTTTTAAATTTTATTGCGTTTTCGATGACTGCGTATAATTTAATTCTAAATGTTTATCTTCCAATTTTGACAATCACCAATATTTTACTTTATAAATGCTAGTTTTACGTTGTTGTGATTTTTTCTTCTATATTTGTAGCGCTACCATATTTGGCAACGCCGCACATCGAGGCGGCAGCTGAGTCTGGTGTTTGGTATTGCTGAGGGATGCCTAGTGTTGCTGTAGGTGGAGGGGCAGGGGATCGTAGTAAAAAATAACCACAATAATAATAATTTGTTATGGTTGTGAATCTTTCATCTTTCGTGTTTTGGACGGAGCATTGGGATAAAGATTACAGTGGCATTTCTCAATTAGTGGCAACACAACACATGTTCTTCGGATATATTGGGGTAATATCAGTTTTGCCAGATCCATAGAATATTTTTGAGAGGTAGATATTTTAACATACATGATTTATTCAGAGACACATGGAACAACTACTAAAATAGGTACATACTTACCCCAGTGCTAACTTTATCCTATTATATGTAAGCACACTTTTTTCAAGCCTCCATAATCTATTTCTTCCAGAACTGGACTCCAATAAATTTTACTTATAGGTACCTTATTTTGCAACTTACCCAATAAACGCGTAAGTAATGTAAATTCGCATTTCATTTCTTCATCTAACAAAACGATGTCCAAGAAAATCCTTGAGGGTCTAGAACTCTAGAATCACTGAGAAAAAAAAATATCCACTGGTATTATAAATACTAGCAACACCGAGGAAAAAAAATCATACTGGTATTACAAACACGAAACAATTTAAAAAGCCTTCATTTAAGTACATTTTTTCTCACATTGACAATTTTGACCCATTTAGTGAGTACTTACCTAAATCGATACAAAGTAGGTACTTAGTCTTTTTTCCAAGGTTCGTAGAAAATGCACAAGGTTAGCTCATCGAGGATGTTGAGCGGTGATTGGCTAAAAATTCGTGACGTGGCTTACAGTCCATTTTCCACTGGGAGATTTAAATTAACTACAATACAAGTAAAAAAAATATTATTTGTTTCGAGACTTCAAACTACGTCATGCGTTTTTTTTCGAAAAAGGCCCACATGAGTTAACCTTGTTAAAAGCATTTTCTATGACATTGTCTTTTTCATCGTATTTTTTGTTGCAGAACCTTGAAAACCTTCCGAGTATTATAATCTTAATGACTACAGTTTAGGATTATTGTAAACGGATGTGGAGTCCTCTGTTATTTGAAAAAGAACAACTGAAGTTTTCAAACAGCATCCCCAACGAGAAAATGTCAAAAAGAAAATTAAAAAAACTTGGATATTCTCAGTTTCAATATTTTTTTACAATTTCCCGATCCATTTTCCTGCTGTTTTCCCGAAAATTTTTCACACTTCATACCAAAAAGGTAAAATGACTTTAAAAAAATTTCCTAATCTCAAAAAGTTATCAAAACAACCCCTTACAAAACTGTCACAATTTGAGAATAACATTTTGCAAACCATCGATTGTTAAATTAAAATTTAATTATTTCTTCATAAATACATAATAATACATAATACATATAATATTCTCATACATACTCTTAAAAAAAAAAAAAAAAAAAAATATAATTTTCGAAAATGTTTAAATTAATGAATTTATTCTCACTTATGGTAGGTACAAACCAAAATCGAATGCTTTGAAGTTTATCAAAATTTATATTTATTTTAAATAGGTACCTATGTTAGGTACAAAATTTGATGGAAAATTTGTAAAAAAAATGCAATAGGGGCCATCCATAAATTACGTCACACCTTAAATAGGGGGGGGGGAGTAGAGAAGTTTGACAAAGGGTATGGGGGGGGGGGGGGGTCATCAGCTCTGTGACATCACATGTAAAAACCTAAATTTTTAAGACGTAAAATTGCAAAATGTGTGACCTCACACAAAGGGGGAGAGGGTCTTACAAATGCGATGATATGTGACAGGGACGGGGGGGGGGGGGGGTAAAAAAATCATGATATTCGTGTGATGTAATTTATGGATGGCCCCTAGGTGGCACGCGAGCTGTTTGAAAATCTGAATGTACCGGGACTGAATATATTAAAAGCGGAAGAGGGGAGGGGGTTAGCGGGAGAGGGAAGATGGAGAAGATGGAGTGAGAGGGGACGCGAGAGAGGAAGGGGAACGGGACGAATGGGAAAGGACACGCAGGGAGAAACAATTTCGTTCTTAAGTGGCATAGCAACGCATTATATAAATGGTAATCTTGAAATTTTAGAGCTCTCAAACCGATTAGGATGAAAATTTCTACAGGGGAGGTTAGTGGAGTGAAACTAGAATTTTATGTCAAAATACACAATTTCAGCGTCGTTCTTTAATTTCTTGAGTTCTGACCGGCAGAAAATTTCTTAGATAGGAGTTTTGTTACGTAGAAATTAATTTTCATTCGTCCAGTGAATTTCAAATTAATGAATTTAAATGACATAGGTACATACATTGCGTAGACATTTACGAATGGCTCTTATTTGGATAGGAAACACGAATAGGTAGGTGATACGTAAATTTTTGCACACATTCTAGTAATCGCGGTTTTACATACAAATGGGCAAAACTCTACTATCAGGGAACTTTACTAAATTGGGCGAAACCCACTAAAAAGCCGCCTACAGGGCTTAGTAGCAAGAAATCAGTCGCTAAATCTGCTATTTGCCGGCTCTGGGCCAAACGGCACACAGTGGGGCAAGAATGCCTAAAAACGCTCTTTTAGGGACGTTTTATGGTAAAAATTTGAATGTGGAATGGAAGGTTATAAAAAAACAAAACTTTTATGTACATAATATGTTTAAAATATATTACCTATATATTGGATATATGCAATTTACTAAAATAACTTTCAAAAATATTTTAAATTTTCTTTATCTGATATGTTTGAGTAGTCATCACTATCATCATCACTATCATCATCACCATCATCATCTCTACCATCATCAAGATCATCATCATAATCATCACTACTATCATCATCAGCCTGAATACTTGGATAAATTCCTTTGATCGGCTGTAATATAATGTAATTGTTATAATGGTCTAATTGGAATCGTTGTATCTCCATTACTATCATAGTTATAAATTTGAACTTAACGGTATTGGAATGAGAAAACAACACGCTTTATATTAGAACCTATAAATTTACCACAGAAGTATTAAAATGTACCCATACATGAAACCAAAGTTTCCGAATGCAATTTGAAAAAAAAAAATAAGTGTTATGAATTATTTATGATATTTTTTTTACATGAAACGACAGAAAAATTAGTTGACAATAACATTTATCATACATTTTTCCAATAAAAATGTTTTATTTAGTTTTTTCTTAAGTAATTTTCAATAGAAAAAGGTAAGGTGAGCCATAATTAAAAAAAATTATGTTTTAAAAATTATATGTGTCTTTCTAAAAATACAATTAGGAGGCGTATTTTATCACCTTTCATAAACAGTTTTTTTTTATATATTCAGAAATGTTCCATTTATATCGGTTTTACCGTGAAGCGGAAAATTATTTGACCTTCTGACAAGATATGCTCGAGGGCTGAGGGGTTAATTAATTTAAAAGCGCACAAAAGTGGTAGAATTTTAATTAACAAAATTTTTAAATAATAATTTACCAAAATGGATTAAAATGTACGCATCTATAAAAACAAAGTTTCCGAATGCAATTTGAGAAAGCTTTATTAAACTTCGTGAATTTTTTATTTATTATTTTTACATGAAACGACATATAATTAAGGTAATGGTAACGTTAATGATACATTTGTCTAATAAAATATATATGCGTTTTTAGTTTTTATTTTTTTTAATATCAGTAATTTTTGTTAGTAAAAAAAAAGAGTGAGCCATTTTTAAAACTTTTGTTGTTTGCATTAAAAAAAAAAATTATTTAAAAAATTATATGTGTAGTTCTAATAATAAAATTTAAAGAATGATTCATCGCCTTTCTATAACAGGTTTTTGTTTTCAGATACGATCAGAAATATTCCATTTAAAATTAAAATGTACACGTATATGAAACCAAAGTTTCCGAATGCAATTTGAGAAAAATTGATTAAAATTTATGAATTTTTTATAATTTTTTTTACATTAAACGATAAAAAAGTGAGATTACAGTAACGTTTACAATACATTCGTCTAATAAAATATTTATGTATTTTAATTTTTTTTATTAACAGTAATTTTGGTTAGAAAAAAACGTTAGGTAAGCCATTTTTAAAACTTTTTTAAGTTTGCTTTAAAAAAATTATATTTAAAAAATTATATTTAAAAAATTATACGTACAACATCAATAATAAAATTAGATATGATATTATATCACCCTTTAAAAACAGTTTTTTTGTTTTCGAATACATTCAGAAATAGTCCATTTATTTGTATTTTATCGCAAAGCGGAGAATTGTGATAAAATACACTCGAGACTTGTGGAGTTAATTACTTAAAAAGTGCAAAAAAGTGACAAAAGTTAAGAAGTGATTCGTAAATAACAATAGTTACTAATAAAAAAATGTTTTCAAAACAGCCCGGAGGTGCCCAGAGCTAAGTATATCTCTAAATGAATCTGAAATTTTTAGAAATCAAGATTACATTTTTGTATTTAATTGATATACACTTTTACTCATCAATACAAGAAATTATTTAAAAATATAATATGAAAACATAAGTTAAATACGTCAACTTCATGGCTCCATAATCACTTTTGGGGTTTGTATTAGGTATCTCCGAAATAAATATGTAAAGTTGAGTGATAAGCGGGCACGCTGAACGGGGGTTCTTGACTTCACGACCGACAGTTATGTTCTCAGGGAGATTACAGGTAGAAAGGTTAGGTCAATTGTGTTTACCTACTGTGTAATTATGCAGCAACTAAAGGGGTATCTGACAACATTTAACACGACTTTGTAAGATTGAAAATTCTTTTTTTGTTTTTTTTTTTTTTTATGAAAATGAGGGATTTGGCCCCACTGTGCGGCGCCAGTAAAAACCTCAAGGGCGCTGCGTTATGCTGCATACACATTTGCGAACCGAACCTCGAGCCGAACCACGAATTGATGGAAAGGATTGAAGCTTCCGTAAGTGGCGTTCCGCGCCGTTTGTTCGTGGTTCGGCTCGGCAGTTCGATTCGCGCATGTATATGCAGGTCCAAACTGAGCCAAACGGCGCCTGGCGCGAAAAAAAAATTGGCATCCGTTGCCAAAACAAATAGATGCCCAGGTACAGTACGCGCCAAACTTAAATACCACCTTGAACTTGATACGATCCATTCTCGCGCAGGTACAGTCGCTTGAAAAATTAATGGTTGTATTTTTGTGAAGCGCCGTTTTTTAAAATAACCAAAGACCCTCCAAACAGCAGTTCGAAGATGACATAGGCCCTGAGGGGAATTATTTTCCTCAGGGCCTCCTGTAGGTAGGTTTTTTCTGCGTCTGGACTGTTCCATTTGTACCCAGGTATGTCTGGACCTGTGTGTAAGCCTGTGTGTAAGCAGGCTTAGTTGTTACGTTATTTGTGTTATTATCAGCGCCTTGGCTCCTTGGCAAGTCGGCGCCCGGAGCAGACCAGCGGATTGGTCCAAGTCCAATTGCACCTGCACAGGGTCGGCCCTGCATGATTGTACATCTTCTTATATATAAAAATCAATATTTGTTTGTTCGTATTTTATCCACTGCCATACCGTTCATCCGATTGCGATGAAACTTTGGTTTTTTTTTTTAAATATGTTTATTCAGTTTTAATTTTACAATATCTTATTTTACAAATCTTACGAAAATGATCAATCAGTTTGATTGTAAGAAAGGAAAAGGAAAGATTGGTGATTAGTTGTGCGCACTCCCGCGTAGGATTTAGGCTGTATATAATGGTAAGCTGTGGCGTTATAAAAAAATACTATAAAATACATACTTTGTGTAAAAAAAATACTATAGGTAGTGCGCGAGTGGTTAGTTAGAAAATGTGTATATTTCATATATTTAATGGCAGGGAGGGAAGGGTAATGAAGGAGGTGGGGTTCACGGAAGGGGTGACGAGGGAGGGGAAGGTGGAAGGGGAACGCGGGAGGGGATGGAGACGCAGGAGGAGAACGGGGACGCATGGAAAAGGACATGCAGGGAGAAACAATTTATTTCATGGAATGGCATTGCAACGCATGCCGGGTACCCGCTAGTGTTGTATAAATGAAAATGATATCCACAAATAATTTTGTGGATATCATTTTGTACTCAGTAATTGAAAATAGTGCTGAAAAACTTGCTCAATTATTTTTTGCGTATGAAGAATATTATTTGGAGCTTCTGTCATTACCTAAGTATTAATTACGGAAAATTGACGGTTTTCCCACACACCTTTGTATACCTAATTGTGTAAATGCTAAATGTCTCAAATCTCAGTAAAGAATTTATGAGAGAAAAAATAAAATTCCCTAGAATATTTCCGTATCCCGAGGGGGGGGGGGGGGGGGGGGTGACATAACATGATAACATGTCGCACACATTACAAACACTTCACCTTCACTTCACCCAAAACATTTGTGGTAATTGAATTCAGCAAGATAAAAACTAGAAATCCCGTGGGATTTTTAATAATGAGAATTACGTTAAAATAATGCCAACAAATCATGAACAATTTTTTGTTATTTATATCAAAAACAAAGTCCTCCGCCGCGTCTGTCTATCTGTTGGTTCTATTAATTATTAACTACAAAACTAAAAGTCTAAAAACATAATTGTCACTGACAAAACTATCCATAGTTTTCAAAAATAAAAATTCTCAACCAATTTTCCGATTTTCCTTTACTAACTATAAATTATTATTAACTAAAAAATTTTAACTTTATTTATTAAAAATAATAAGGTATATTAATTATGACAAAACTCTTATAGTTATCAAAGTTAATAATTCCCGACCAATTTTCCGATTTCCCGATTTTCCTTTACTAACTATAAAAATTCTATATTTATTAAAAATAACTTTATTAATTATTAACTATAAAAAATAAGTATCTATAAAAATAAAAGTCTGAAACATTATTGTCACTGACAAAACTCTCCATAGTTATCAACAATAAAAATTCCCGACCAATTTTCCGATTTTCCGTCAACTATAATATATTAACTATATTAATTTAAAATAGGTAATATAATTAATTAATTATTAATTTAATTATAGTTAATAATTAACATAGTTATATTAAGTTAAATAACTATGTTAATTATTAACTATAAAAATAAAAGTCTAAAAACATTATTGTCACTGACAAAACTCTCCTTAGTTATCAAAAATAAAAATTCCCAATCAATTTTCCGATTTTCCTTTACTAATTATAAATTATTATTAACTACAAAAAATTAACTATATTAATTAAAAATAACTAGATATAAATTATTAACTATAAAAACATTATTGTCACTGACAAAACCAAAGAAAAAAATTCTCCATAGTTATCAAAAATAAAAATTCCCGACAAATTTTCCGATTTTCCAGAAGAATTTTTTTTAGAAAATAAAACATTCCAGGATCAAAAATTTCCCAATACTTATCAAAAGTTTCCAACTTCAAATGATAAAGTCAAAAAGATGATGTCCAATAAATGTTACGTTTTAAATAACGTTTTCAAAAATCAAATATAAAAAAATTAAAAGAAAAAAATTGAAATTTACTGCCAATCAAAAATCAAGAAATTAAAGAACGCCGCCGAAATGGGGTATTTCCACAATTTTTTTTTATTATTGAAAAAAATTAAGCAAAAAATTACGATGATAACGGAATTTTTATTTTATTTTTATGACGACGACTTAACTTTCTATAACGTTTTAAAATGCCACCAAAACGATGGTTTTGCCACCAGTCACTCTGTGACGTCACAGGCGCCTCTCATCATGCGATCGCCGCCTGTAGTGAGTCCGTAAGTTGTACTTGGTGTTATTTATTGACTTCCAGTTTGCTCGAATTATATCTTTATATTTATCCTATATTTTCCCATTTGCAAAACATGTATAGTTTGGTAGACATGTTTACAAATACTACAAGAAAAACCCAAAATAAAATGTTTACACGACCATTTCTAAGGCGACAAAAAATATCGACTGTGCACAATTGTTGGGAGTGCGTTTAATGTGTTTGACACCACCGCCGAAGGGTTCAATGACGCTAGGTCCTCGGAGCATCTTCTATTGAAATACCGGTAGAACAAGGACACCGTTCCCATCTGAAACCTGCGCGCTAAACATTGCAATCCGTTTGTTAGAGAGGGAAATCTATCGAACGGACCGCCCGTTTATGCTTTCTGAATTTTCAAATATTTTGGGACTCTAGACCAAAGGTGGCTGCCAAATTCAACAGGTGGACTTGCGATTTGTACAGGGTCAGCAGTTGTGTACTATCTGCAGTATATATTGGCCCTATAGTACAGTAAGAAGAAGAAGAAGGAGGCTTCGATGGAGCCCCCGTGCTTTTTTTCAGATTTAAATTTTAAGCTACAAAAAAAAACCTTTCGTTATTGACTATTTAAATTCATAATTTAAACGTGGAAACACCTTTGTATACAGTCGTAAGATGGATATCTACACAATAATGACTGCCTCCGTGGTCGAGGGGTAAGGCTCTCGACTAGCAATCCCGGCGTTAATATGTATATGTATGTATATATAAATTTTATAATAAACGTTTAAAAAAAATATTTTTTATTTATTTTAAATCAAGACAAGAAAAGGGCCGGAATTAATTCTATTTTGTCAAAATATTGTAACCAGTATATAACGTATATAATATGAGAGTTTGTGTAAAAAATATGTTTTCATTACCATATCGTCTTAGAATCCCGAAATTTAGGGCTTAGAAAATTATTGTTTTGCATTGTAGCGTCTATTTTAGGCAAGTTGTCGGATTACGCCGTTAAAAATACTACTGTCAGTCATTACAACTGAACAATATTATATAAAACTGTAGAAACATAACACAATCATAAACAATCATCTTAAATATGAAATAAAACCGTCCATAACCCCGAACAAGTCTAGGATGTTTAGATTTTTGATAGTAACACGGTGATAAACCTCGGAACGGCGACTCTTGCGACGTCATGAATCGTACAAGCAGTTATGGGCCGTTTACGTTTCGTTCCGTTTACGCGTATTTTGAAATCAATAATTATGAATGAAAATATCAAAATTAAACATTTTTAATGCGATAATCAAGTTCAGAAAAATAATCTTTAAATCTTCCACATGTTTTTAGCGGTATACCTGGTTTGTGGAAATACCCCATTGTGTATTTTAAATTTCGAGTTTTTCCACCCTACTCTATAGCAAATTTTAAATCGGATTTCAAACTAAATACTCTCAAATTAAATACATAATAAAATTTTAATAAGTATATCACCTTTTATGCTTTTTGCTGTTCGTAGGCACAGCTCAAATTTTCGATTTATATAAAAGACAATAGGAACTGATTCCCAAAAGTAGCCATTTCTTGGAAAAATAATATCAGAGGTTTCACGAAGACTCAACAAAGTGGCATTACAACACGCCTTTGAAAATTCATTAAAAGTGATAATATTTTTTTTAAATAGCCCGTAACCCAACCTAACGTAACCTATTTGATAAAAAAAAAAATTCATCACTTTTAATGACTTCACTGGTACCTAGTTATGAAGTTGTATATTGTTGAGTTGGCCGGTCACCGTCGGGGCATTTTACGCTTTTGTTTGGGACATTTGTAATGAATTTGAACTGGAGTTCCTTGTCAGGATTAATAATGATTCATAATAGGTGTTAAATAGTAAAAAAGATTGACAATAAGGATCAAAACAATGATAAACTCTGTCTCTCGATGCATGATCTGAAAACGAGAGACGTAGGTAGGTACCTACCTCCTTACCTAACAATATTTCATCAAACGGGAGTTAATGTTTTGTTTTGAACTTAGTGTGCATTGTCACCGTAATTTTGACAAGTACTCGAATGGGCTTGCAATTGAAAAAATCGGTACATAAGCACAATCAACATTGAGAAACGAATTACGCAGTAGTCTGTAGGTCTGCCTAGAAACCAGAGCTTCGCTTCGCGGATGCTCGCGACCGCGTGAGGGAATTCTACAGCCGCAGTTCCGAGGCGTCCGAGGAAAGAATCAAAATGTTCCAGCAGCATTATATATGGCGAGTTATTTTGATCCCATGCATCAGTTCCTTCTGCCTAGCTGCTTTATTTAGGCAGGTTTTTCTCGCGTCGCCCGCCCGTACAAGTAACTGCGCAGTTGCTCACACGACAAAAACAAACCCCCCTCCCGTCACCCACTCCCGCCTCCCGCCCAGCTCCCGCCATGCTATCGTTGGCGCAGGTCACGTAGCGGTAGGTCTGGCAACGCCGCAGTTTCAGAGCTCTGTTGTGAAAACAAACCTGCAGGTAGGTACCTACGTAGATTATTTATACTTTATTTCCATTTACATATACGTGGTATCTCCGTACACAGACGTAGCAGACTGTCGGACTACGTTGTGCGCTTTTATACACGTAACCCGTACTTATTCACGTAATGCACGCCTACCATAAATAAACCAAACCACACACGTAACTACGTTAATTTAATTCACCAAACAAACCAATTTTATTCAATTCATTAGTCTACTACACCGAACAAAATGAAGTTCTGAAGTTTTCTTTTGAATAAAAGCTACCAACTAGGACCACCATTTTGTATGCTTATATATTCAACATGTCTGACGATATATTATCGAATAATTCAACATGTCTGACGTACTAGACCAGGGGTCGGCAGTTTGTCAAGTGAAAAGAGCAATTTTGTCTAATAAACAGGATAAATGTTCAGCACTTCTTCTCACTTAAGTGTTTCTATAAACAGACTCGCACATAGATTTTTTTTAAAAATCAAATATTCCCGGGTTAGGAATAACCCAACAATGTTTGAAAATCTCCTACTACCACCACACTAAGCGGAAAATGTTGCTTGTGTCGTGATGGGGGACTTAGCCAGCCGAGGAATCGAACACGCGATGCCCGAGTGGGACCCAAACGCAATGCCCACTCAGCCACTGACCGGTCATTGATTTCATATAAGTATTTTTTATTAAAGAAGAAAACATTTATAATCTAAATGAAAATATGAAAGAGAACAAGACACAGAAAAATAGAAAAAGACAATGGTCGCAACTGGAACTCGAACCCAGACCTCTCGTCTAACCGGGACGTTATTAGACAAGAGGTCTGGGTTCGAGTCCCAGTTTTTTTTTTTTTTTTTGAGCTCCACACAGGAGGCCCTGAGGAAAATAATTTCCCTCAGGGCCTGTGTCATCTTTGAGGATGCTCTGTGGAGGGTTTTTTTTAGGAAAGGAAGGGAAGGAGTGTTCTGGGAAGGAAAAGGGTTTAAGGGGTGGGTAAGAATCTGGGGTTCAGTGTGTCCTGGTCATCCGCCTCCAAGACCAAGACAAACCTCACCCCATGAACTCGGGCACTCCTGCTAAATCACCAAACGTAGCGAACCACTTGGGGTGACCTATGGCAGAGGTGTTGGTTATCCAATAAAGGTTCCCGGGGCGGCGGTACCCATTCCCGCCTCCCAAATAAAAAAGTTGCTACCATTGTCTTTTTCTATTTTTCTGTGTCTTGTTCTCTTTCATATTTTCATTTAGATTATAAATGTTATCTTCTTCTTTAATGATATATTACATTGATGGGAATAACCTTTAAAAGTTATAAAAAGAGAGTTTTTCTTATAAAAAATTTAAGTACTTTTTAATTATTTAATATTATCTTTTTGTTGAATTTTACCAAATTGTAAAACGGGGGCCTAGCACGTTCAAAGTAGTTGTAATGTTTGAAAATACATATTATTGTATTAATAAAAAATTAAATAAAAATATATATATAATATACCCACATTGTTTCTTGTAATGTAATTTTTCATTATCATCTCTTAAATCACTTCACTTACATAATATACCCATGTGGAAACCTGTAAATGGTACAACTGTATCACCATCACCATCCCATCCACATAAGATAATGTAACTCTTTTATGTAACTCTTCTATATTCACTAAATAGTTAATATACATCAGTGAAAACCTATTATTGGTTAAATAACTTACATATATTTTATCAAACGTTATAAATTATTGTAAATGTTGATTTTCCAAATAAAATAAAAATAAAATAAAATTATGTATAAATGTATTTTGTTGTCTTAGTAGGTAAATATCACACCTACCAATGTTACTGAACATGAGAATAAAATTATTTTCTTTTAAGTATGTAGAGTTGTATACATTAAAATTCTCGTTAAAAATGAATAACATTTGAAATTGTTCCATTATTCATCTCTAATCAATGAAAACTCGATGATAATTTTATCACACGAAAAATAACCCTATCTCTACAACACAATAAAACCAAATTATATTTAAACGTAATTATTAATCGTGTGTGTAATTAAATAATGCATTACAGGTGTGTCCTGATATTGATTTAAAAACGCTTTTTAATAAAAACAGTATGTTAATCAGAAACTTAATAATAAATAGCTGACGAAAATATTTTGTAGCAACATTAAAAGTTACTTAGCATTGCTACAGTTCAAGATTCTTAGAATGTATGTATATTTTTATTTTGTAAGAACCTAGGCCACGGTTAATTTTTTGCTGATTGTAGTGAACATAGTATGATAGATACTTAGTTACATACATGTTTAAATGTAATTCATTTATAAAAGCTTTAAAAAGATTGTGGAGGTATTTCACCAAAATAATAAAGTTCAAATCTTCTTATATATAAAAATCAATTTTTGTTTGTTTGTTCGTGTGTTATGTGTTGCCACACCGTTCATCCGATTGAAACTTTTGTGATTTGTTCTGCACACTCCCGCCAAGGTTATAGGCTATCTATAATGGCAAGTTCTGGCATTATGAAATTTGTATAAATGAAAATGTGTCTATTTCATATATTTTACCGGCAGGGAGGGAAGGCATGAGGGATAGGGTAATGAAGGAGGTGGGGTTAGCGGGAGGGATGACGAGGGAGGGAAGGTGTGGAAGGCGGAAGGGGATCGCGGAGGGTAGGGGACGCAGGAGGGGAACAGGGACGCACGGGAAAGGAAATGCGGGGAGAAACAATTTATTTCTTTGGATTGCAACGCATGCCGGGTACCAGCTAGTCTTATATATAAAATTCAAATTTTGTTTGTTTATTCGTATTTTATGCGCTGCCATACCGTTCATCTAATTGCGATGAAACTTTGGTGATTTGTTGTCCGCACGCCCGCGAAGGTTATAGGCTATGTATAATGAGAAGCTCTGGCGTTACGAAATTTGTATAAATTAAAATGTGTGTATTTCATATATTTTATCAAGGAGGTAAGGCAGGAGGGGGGAGGGGTACAAGGGAGGTGAGGTTCGCGGGAGGGGTAATGAAGGAAGGAGAAGGCGGAGAAGGTGAAAGGAGAACGCGGGAGGGGAAGGGGACTCGGGAGATAAACGGGGACGCATGGGAAAGGACATGCAGGGAGAATCAATTTATTTCTTTGTATGGCATTGCAACGCATGCCGGGTACCCGCTAGTAAGTAATAAATTTGAGCCTGAATACATTTGATAAAAAAATTAATAAATCGTATAGAATTTCATAAAAGATTAAAGTAATAAAATAAAGCTCGAACCTATAAAATATTAATTTATGCTTAGTCTTATGTTACAATTTTTCTCTTCATCTGAATGTCTTATAGAAAATTTTGTGATTTATTTTAATCGATAATTAAATAGTAAGGTAGTAGGTACCTACTTACTGAAATAATTTAGATGACTATAAATAGATATACATATAATAAGCTTCTTTTCTGTATTTATGTGTAACTCCCGAGGGGAAGTCTAAAAAATGAAGCTGTAGAATATAAATCTATTTATGTGTTCAGAATAAAGCGCTGTATATAAATCTATTTATGTATATAGAATATAAAGCGCTGTATATAAATGTATTTTTATAATGGAGAGTATCTGTAGCGGGTAGCCGCTTGGCGTACACCGGGCGGGCGGGGTGGAATTGATTCATACAAATCAAAGTTTTATTCCGAGATTAATAAAACTTTGATTTGTATGAATCAATTCCACCCCGCCCGCCCGGTGTACGCCAAGCGGCTACCCGCTACAGATACTCTCCATTATAAAAATAGATTTATATACGGCGCTTTATATTCTATATACATAAATAGATTTATATACAGCGCTTTATTGTTAAATTGAGATTGTTAAATTGTTAAATTGTTAAATCGAGATTGTTAAATTTTTGCACACTTGACCTTCAAAAAAAAGGAAGGTCACTGTAGGTACGTTAGATTTAGAAAAAATCCGCGTAAAGCCCGGGCAATGCCAGGACTTCAGGTAATTATGTAGTAACTGAACATTCCTGTCATAAAAATATTTCTCTTATTTTATCAACAAAAGTACTTTTGATATATTGGCGTACAAAGCTCCGGGCCAAAAAGGCCCCTCTCTCTTTCATCATAACAAAACAAAAATAGCGCCAAATCCGGGAATCAACTCGGAAACTTTTGATATCGGCGACTGTTTTGTTTTTGACTCTGAGTCATCGGGTACCAAAATATCGATTTCAAATATGTATTGTAAGGGTGAAAAATCTCATTTAAATTTTAATTAATAGTAATTTGAATGTCTGTCTTAATAATTAATAAAAAAGAATGCCAAGAAATATTAATGAAAAAATTGTTTATGGAAACATTATGAATAATTTTGGGGGTATAAAAAAATAACGTTCAGGCTAAATTTAGTCTGTCAGTGAAGGGGAAGGGAGCGTTCTGTAACACATTGCATGGAAATGAATGTAGACAACATGTATGAAGGTTTATATACCCGGATCAATACGCCGAGGGTAGAGAGGGCGTTCACAGGCCGGTGTGAATGGTGAATGGGGAGGGAAGGTGCTGTGGTTGGGGAGTTGTCCTTCACCCGTGAAGGACGCTTCATCCTTGAATCCCAGAATCATTACGTAAAACAGCTGAATGGAATGTTTTTGAATAATAAGGGTGGATTTTTTACCAGCTGCCAAGTGGATTTTTTACCAGCTGCGATCAATAAACACCTAATTGTATCGGAAACAAAATTTATAAATTAATAAATTTATTTCATATTTTGAAAGGTGAAACAGTTGCTACCCGTAAAATAGTGGTTTGAGACACATGTACGAGTATTCATTCATTTGACGGTCTCTGAAGATCGCGGGTTCAATCCCGGTGTACGCAAATAGGTAGATTTTATTTAATTATGTGTGTTGTTTCACAATTTAAAAATAATACATAGTTTATTTGCGGCACATTTCATAGTGCAAAATACTCTCAGTTTCTCCCTGGTGATCTATTTTCCCATCTTTATTAATTAGATTACATTGGTGATGTGCTATGCATCACTAGGAACTCCTTTGTTGAGAGCAGGCTTAGTTAATAACAAAACAAAAAATAACAACGTATTTCATCTCTACATATTATAATTAAAGTCCTCCACTACTTCTGTCAGTCTGTTCGCGATAAACTCAAAAACTAATGAACGGATTTTTATGCGGTTTTCACCAATAGTTAGAGTGATTCACGAGGAAGGTTAAGGTATATAATTTGTCAAGGTTTTGTTGGAATATATAATTAAAGGAATATATAATTTTTGGAATATATAATTAAAGGAGAATGTCTGTTTGTGGTGGACGAGCGGGCTGGCAAGTGGGCGGTGTGGATTTGTGTATGCAAATTAACAGATGGCGGTGTGAGTTAAAAGGTTGGGTAACCATCCAGTAGATGACTTTGTGTTTCGTTGGCCACACCAACACGTGGCCGGGTCAGCTTAAAATTAAAATAAAAGACAATCAGCATCGTACCATTGGAAATACATACAAAACATGTTAAAATCGTTGATGCTTTATTTGTCCTGTTACTCAAATTTTGTCCGTTCCCCAAAAATACTATAACTATTTTGTTCACAATAATAGCGATTGTATTAAAAGAAATATAAATCGCTAACAATAATAGCGATTATATTAAAAGAAATATACAATCGCTAACAATAATAGCGATTGTATTAAAAGAAATATACAATCGCTAACAATAATAGCGATTGTATTAAAAGAAATATACAATCGCTAACAATAATAGCGATTGTATTAAAAGAAATATACAATCGCTAACAATAATAGCGATTGTATTAAAAGAAATATACAATCGCTAACAATAATAGCGATGTGTTAAAAGAAATGTAAGCACTTTCATGTTGACTTTTCATTTTATTAGTTAATTTTTTTGTTCAACTTTTTAGATCTAGAATTTCGTCTGGAAAGATCAGCCATTAAAAAACAATATTCTAGAATGTAGAGTATGTAATTAAATAAATGATATGTTGCAAGAGATTCTAAATGATTTGTTTATAACGTTTATTTTAAAAGCGATACACAATATCACATTATATTAATTTAATACCTAATTGAAGTTTGTACCGCCATAAGTTTCTTGATAAATAGAGTGCGAGTTGGCAGTTGGCACGACAGCAACAAGTAAGTACCTCTGTACTTGATAAATTATTTTATTGACGAGTATTTTTATCAGTGACAAAATAACGTTATTATATTACTCAGCGGGGATTGGGGTTATCGCATTTTGTATGCCGAAGATATTTTTATACTGGATAGGACTGGTAGATTATAGCACTTCAAATATACACGGTGTCCGGAAACCAACAGTAAAAGCGGGAAACTGGTGAAGCACGTCATTGAAAACCCATTTTTTTTTTAAATTAGATTTTTTTAAGAGAAACTTCTTTAGCACCGTTGTGATTTGAAACTCGGTGAAAAGAAAAATAGCTACACTAAAAAGAGACAAACGCATATGTCTACAGGATTTAGCCTGCGAGAGAATGAGATAGTATAATCGGTCTCCACTTTGTGCGGTTCTTCGTTGCCTATCGGTCTTCTCTTTGTGCGGAGCTTCGTCGTCTCCCCACTCTTGTCTACTTTAGTTTTCTGAAGGTTTCACTTCTACCGCGTGTGAACTGCACATTCTGATTTTTATTTTTTTTTCCTTTTTTTTCTAATTAGACGATTAAAAAAAAATATAGTGTGCATTTCACACGCGGTAGAAGTGAAACCTTCAGAAAACTAAAGTAGACAAGAGTGCATGAGGAGACTACAAATCGATCTTTTTTATTAAAATGAAGGATGATTTTTTCCATATTTTTGTCGTCAAATTTCAGTGCACCTTTTCCTATACATTTTGTCATCTTATTAGTAGGTATTTATGATTTTTTCTTTGGAGTCGCTAGATGTCGCTTTCCTTTGTGTTTTTTGCCTATTTATTTTGGAGTGGTTTGAAGATTGGATATTGATTTTACAAAAATATTGATATATTTTTTGGATTTCGTAGGATCGCTGGTCGGCTGAATGTCTGCAAAGGTTCGTCAGGCTCTTTATACCACTACGCTATTATATCGATTTATATAATAATATAATAAATATTTTATTGCTATCTCATTTTTTGCAGGCTAAATACTTTAGACGTATGTGTTTATCTCTTTTTAGTGTCGCTCTTTTCACTTTCAAATCACGACGGAATCAAAGAAGTTTTCTCTTCAATAAAACTGGTAATTATTCCCCTGTTTGCGGTACTTTTATGCACAGATTATGAAAATTACACCTCGTTTCAACAATCACTACTTTTTATGCACAAAATAGATTATTACGTTCTTAGTTTAGGTTAACTAAGCAATTCATGCGTATTTAGATTGAAACGAAACTCAGTCAATAAGCAATGCCAATCCATTAAAAAAAAAGAAAATAGCGGCAAAGGACCGGGAATTTTGCACTTTGACTGAATAAAAATGGAATTTTAATGCATGTTTTACCATCTATCAGAAAGTAATGAGTTTTTTTGTGTTAAAACGTAGTGTAATTTTCAGAATCTGTGCCTAATAAAAGTGCGGCGGTCAGTGGAATATTTACTAAAACTTTTATAGCTGGGTACAAGCTTCAACGCATTTTGATAATGCAGGTGATAGATTTTTTCATAATTTGTCCTAAAAAATTCCAACTACTCGATTTACTCAAAAGCGAAAGCTCAAATCAAATAAAGTTATACAACAAAACCATCTCCAAATTGAATGTTGTTTTTCCAGTTTTCCGCTTGTACTGCGAGTTTCCGGACAACGTGTATAGCAATAACATGGCGAAATGTCAATAATAAAGTCACAAGCCATCTCTCATCATCACCAAGTTGAATTATTCTATTGATAATAAAATAATGTGTTTACCAGTTTGCGGACTATTAATAGCTAATAGATATAAACAAATAAACACCAGCTATTACGATTTTTAATTTTCAGCACAGATACTAAAAAGCACTTACATTTTCTATAGGTATTCAATGTTGACAACAAAGTTTATCTATTTAACCTTTACGGATCATTTGTATTCGAGATGCAATTGAGCAGTTTGACTTGCTGAACTTTATGGTTGAGAAATTCGCTCTAAAAACAGAATAATAATCATATCAAGTAGTTAAGAAAATACAATTTATTATTCAATGTGGTTTTGTCGGTTGGTTCAAAATGCGAGCCCGTTTATAAAACACAGGAAGCATAAATATGCAAAACTAAACTACCTAACCAATGAAAAAAACTTGTCCCGTGTGTTTACCAGATGTTACAAATTTCTTCATTAGAAATAGAACTTGATAATATCACGCCACCATGTTTTCGTGAAATGCTTTTTGGTTGGTTCTGTAATCCGTTATTCACATTCACAAGGGTTCTATAACAGGGCTGGGCAGTATTTGAATTACTTGTAATTGAAATACGTATTTGAAATACAAATACGTATTTTGTATTTGTATTTCAATTACTTCCTAAAACGGTATTTTGTAATTGGTATTTCAATTACCCGATGCTGAGGTATTTTGTAATTTGTATTTCAAATACATATGGATTCAAAATACATTTTCAAATACATTTAGCGATCTTAATAATCATAATGAAAAATAAACTGACATATAATACGGTGACCGGACAGCTCGGAATGAAAGCAACTCAGAACCATCTCAGATAAGTCATTTAGAGTGATAAAAAATATATATAAAAAATGGTTAAAAGGATACGTTAGGTTAGGGTTATCGGCTAATTTAAAATTATTTTTTTCATAGCTTTTAATGACTTTTCAAAAAGGTGTTGAGTTGAATTTATTCTCAGTTGGCATGGAACCAGGTAATACATAGACTAAAAACGCCAGAGCAATATAGTTAATATTTAGAGTTGGCAAAACTGTATGTCAAAGCAAGTATCTTGTCAATTGTCGTTTTGACGTGAGTTAATAGATAATAGATATTATCTATTAACTCACGTCTTGACGTCTTGGCTGTAAATCTCACGTCAAGACGTGAGTTAATAGATAATAGTTGATGATCAAATTCCGTCAAAACCACAAAACTTTACAAGTGGAGCGGAGATGAGATGTGTCTTCTGAGCAATATGATTGGTCAATTTTTGCACGTATCTGTTTCACTTTGCTCAGCTTTGCTTCTATGGAAACGCACCCTTAGATAAAGGCACTTACGACAATTTATTGCAATCAAAGGTTCTATCAAAACCAAATATATTTTGTAATTTGTATTTGAAATAAAAAAAAATGGTTAAAATACTGTATTTTGTATTTCAAATACACGACTTGAAAGTGTTTTGTATTTTAAATACATGTGGAAAAGAATTTTGTTATTTGTATTTTAATTACATCAAAGCATGTATTTTGCCCAGCCCTGACTATAAACTCAATGTAAACATGATTTTTGGTTAATTTGTTATGACTTTAAATCTTTCGTTCTTCAATTAAAAACTTCCCCAGTGGCTGTAAATCTCACGAAAATTCTCTTTGTGACATGTATTACAAATTTTCCGACACGCACAACATTACCCATTTTTGCTTGGTGTGAATGGTATTATTTCACTATACTAACAACAAAAAATTGAGCCTGCGAACTACCAATGTTATAAATACAATACTTTACCGCTGACTTCATTGCATTCCAAAAAAATGTTCCATTTATTTTCAAATGTACGAGTAAAAGACATGTAATAATTTAACAGAACACATAAGATAAATTAGTTTATGTAATTGTACAAAGAATCGGCTCCATTCCACCATTGCATTAAACCTGATCGCGTATTTTTTTATAATAGTTATAATTCGAGGAAACTGGTATAAGTCACATACAGAAGAAACGACAAAAATCATGTGTCGTGGTTGGAAGTTCGATTTCATAATTTCATCATCAAGAATAATTATAATATTATTACGAAATGTCACAAATACAAGCGCAGTGATTATCATCGAATGTTCACGATAAACCTTCTGATAAAAAAATAAATAATAAATAAAATGGTGTATTTTTCTTTATCTACTCTTTGCTAATTTTCCCCCTCATTATTGATTATTATTGATTGTACGCTTTTATTATTACCGTGACGATCCGTGTTTACGGTACAGTGACGGGAAAAAGGCAATACACACACGTTACTTATCGCTATAATGCTGCAGCTCGTTCTCACACATTAAATAATGGTGAGACAAAAGATGAGACACTCAAAATACGTGTGACTGTTTCCCCCAAAGAACGAATTTTTTGCGACAAGAATTGAATTTCATTTTCTTTATACGTGTGAGGGAGATGTATGATAATGATTGTATGTTTCCTTTTGGGGGTGCAGACATACTTTGGCCGTTTCTCTCATTTTCCACTGTTGTTATTTAGTGTGTAAAGCCTCGATTACACTCAGCGAGTTTACAAGCTACTAGCCGGTAAGTTTAAAAGCGAGTAAGATTGTAATGATGACACACAAAACCGTCTACTCGTTCAGTAGCGAAAGTAGTAGAATAGTAAAATAAAGTAAAATAACGACTCCCGCGCGAACCAATTCGGTCAACATTTTGTAAAATATTTGAGCTCGCAGTTGGCGCCACAAGCTAGCCACTAGCGAGAATTACGGCTCCCGCACGAACTAATTCTGACAGTTACGAAATCAGCTGTTGGTAGGCCGCCATTTTGAGCGATTAGCGAGTAAAGTTGACCACCTTTAAACTTTTTTCGTAGATTGTCCACAACCTGCTAGTTAGCACGTAATACGATTACATTGAGCGAGTTTACTAACATGTAGTGAATTTCCCAGATAGTAGCTTGTAAACTCGCTCAAAGACATCGAGACTTAAGAAGGAGCTGCAGCATTATACGTATGTTTAAGAATAAAAGCAAAACCATCAGCGCATTGACATTTGACTTTATTTAAATTTTTGGAATTCACTCACACTTCAATATTATCCTTGTAACTATAATCCCTTCTTTCAAAACTATCGTCACGGCTAGTATAGTATTGTATGAGTCTACGGAGACGTTACGGTGCGGTATGTGAGAGAGATGCAAGAAGAGTATGACTTTTTCATTTGGAGGAAACAGATCTACGTACATCTTTCGATGCAGCTGCAGCATTATTGTGTTAAGCAACGTAGGTTTATTGTTTTTTTTTATCCCGTCACGGTACCGTTACCGTGAATCGTCACGGTAATTATAAAAGCGCTTACTGGCTGACTTTCACCTAATTTTTAATGACAACTTTCCCATTATTTTTTTTATTATTTCACTCCACGTGTTTTAAAAATCATCAATCCGAAAAGCAGTGGGGCTGGAGAATTTAAAAGATTTTTGGTGTAGTAATGTGTAACGTTAATGTGTTATAGATATCTAATTACTATATTTTGATGAAAGATTTATAATTTGTATTACTTTATAAGAACCATAATGTATACTGTCGAAATATCACGTAACAATGTCTGCACATCGTGAACGTTTACGGACCTGACACTTACCTATATCTACTTAATAATTTGTTTTTGCATGGATCTAAAGGATTGTTCGTCTGCATTTGATATGATGTTTACCTGAAAAATAAAACGTGTATGTTATCAGTGTTATCACATAACTACTGGTTTTGTTGAACTCTGGTACGCACGTACGCAACAAAATATACCTATATTATTATCTCAGGTACCTACTGCGCACCTTGTAGGTGTCAGTAATAATTAACAATATATCTATCCATAAATATTTGCTTATTAACTTATCGTATACTAGCTTTTTTACCCGCAGCTTCACTCGCATGGTAGTAGGGGGAAATTAATGTAGCGCTTGCACTTATCCCCCCCCCTCCCTCTAACCCCTCCCTCTCCCCCTCCCTCACCCCCTTTCCGCATTCCATACATTCATTATCGGTACATTCAGTTTTCAAACAGCTCGCGTGCCATCTAAATTTCGTTATAGAGCTCACCAGTAGTAAAAAAAAGGATTATCCAATTTGGTCGTTTGGAAGTTATGCGCGTACCGACATTTCGAAGATTCATTTTTATTTATACAGATAGATAGATATTAACTACAACGCCTGAAATAAAAATATGTCAACATCGTTTCCACGGTAACGATTTGTTTTCTGACGTTAGCAATAACTCGCTTTTGTTAGCGACAGAAAACGTATAATAAATATAATATATTAATATTTATAATTTTATAACGCCAGAGTTTACGATTATATACAGTCTATAGTACTCGCATATAATGTAGCTTTCTATCGGTGAAAGAATTAAAAAAATTGGTGTTTATTGGGTAAGGCGTGAAAGCGTAACAAACAAATTCGAGCAGTTTAGCATTTATAATATTAGTATAGAAAGTATAGATATAATATAAACTGATGTGATATTCACAATAAGTACATTGAAAATATAGGTAATATTTTATATACCCACAAAGCAGGGGCATTCATTATTTTGTCCGAAGATTTTTCATTTGGGGAGACACAGTCTCCCCAAAACAAAAATAAAAATCTTCATAGAAAAATTTGAAATTTTGAAAAAAAAAAAAAATTCATTTTCAGCTACAAAAACATCTAAACTATCGTATTTTTTATCTTAGCACTCTAGATCACTGAAAAGTCACGGACCGCCACCGGTATACGGTGAGTGTTCATTGTTTCCACCCTCCGCCAGCTTCCAAATCGATGAATGCTTTTTATTATAGGGGCCAGGAGGATTTATAAAGGGGTAACGAAAATTTTATATTAAATTTTAAACTTACCCTACAAAGCTGCGCTTGGAAATCTAATAAAATATCGATCGTCCAGTTGATTAGTCATAGAAAATACAATCCCGGGCATGTTTTTAAATCCCGGGATTACGGGATTTTCGATGCGTAATCCCGGGATCCCGGTACTATCCCGGGATTAGGATATGTGGTTAATAATTGGGATAAAATAAAATAACAGCATAGATAGTAAGTTCTTAAAAAATATTTAATAATATTGTTTGTTACACAAGATAACTTATCTATACTAATATTATAAATGCGAATGTGCCTGTGTTTGTTTGTAACGCTTTCACGCCGAAACGATCTAACTATCGATTTCAATAATTCTTTAACCAATAGAAAGCTACATTATATGCGAGTAGGTAATATAAGCTGTATATAATGGTAAGCTCTGGTGTTATGAAATTATAAATATTAATATATTATGCTTTTTAAACGATTATTGTCCCCTTAAAAAAGCGAGTTTTTGATGACGTCAGACGAAAAGCAAAACAAATCGTTGTCTCGGTAACTATGTTGATATATTTGCGGGAAATTTTATTTCAGGCGTCGTAGTTAATATTTATCTATATAAATAAAATTGATCTCCGAAATGTTTGTACGCGCATAGCTTCCGAACAAGTCAAGGCGCAACGGATTACGGAATGCGAACTAGACCTGATTGTGGCAATCCCGAAGATCCCGAGATTAGCCAAAGTGCAGTCCCGGTATTTTCGGGATCGAAAATGGGCCGGGATCCCGGGACCCCGGGATCCGGACATCTTCGAAAAATCAAAATTTGAGTTGGATATGCTATTAGGTTTATGTAAAAGTGCATCCTCCATCTGGTACAAAACATAGATTACTAGTAAACACCACCAAATCAATTATATTGCAGAAAACCTTGAACATAATGAATAAAAAATTTCTGGGTAATTAATAGTCAATATTTCTTCTGTTATGACCACCGATGTGATTTTATAGCAAATTTAATATATAAAACACAGAGACGTGTAAATAATATTTGATATATGGCGAGCATCCGAATATTGCTTTCTCAAAATTTGGTTAATTAGTCAACTGGATAATATATTCAAATAAGTTTTCGTGTAAAAAAAATAATTCCGGCACGCGTGCCACAGGTTCAGCGTGTAAAGGTTACGGCTGGTTTGATAGGGTGGACTGGTTGAGTGAGTTTGAATTTGAAATGAGCTGGGTAAGCTCGATTACGAAATAATGAGTTATTTTAAAGAATTAAAAATACATCAGCAGTTAACGATTTTGAATTGGATTTCTCATAACGAGTCATAACACACTAATAATCGAAAATGATAATATTGGGTAATTCAGTACAAGGTTGCTAATCAGACCTCTGTTTTAGATAGTTACAAACTTAGTAATCCCGTAACTTTGAATAATGAATATAATAAATTGACGATGAGAAGACTGGTGACTGGTGACTGGTGACGACGATAAAATGATAGTGGAAAGTAGCCTAGCGGCTATTTGAGGTGATATTTGAAAAATCTATACATATACAAAGAAGAGCATCTGTGAATTTATTTATTTTTTATACAGATCTATTTTTAAAAATTTAATTTAAATTAAATATAATAGTGTTATTATCAAGCTCTGCAAGTATTTTTGTTTTAATTTTTGTTACAAAAAGTTTCGGCCTACAACATTTTAAAACTGTGGGTAATCCACTTTGAGACGACTTATTTAGACGAATCTAAATTTCAATTTTTGAAAATGAGTTCTACGAATTAAACACAAAAACAATATTTACAGATCTACACGAGATGAAATTTTACACACTTGACCTTCAAAACAATAGAAAGTTTACTGTTTTGATGAGAAAAACCACCCTTCCTCTTTTCCTACCCCATAAGGCAGAATAAAACCCTTCAAAACTATTGTTTATTGATTCGAAGTGAAAAAAATGGGGTGCAAACAGCCATTTGGTGTTTTATATTTCATATTTCCTACTTCATTTTCGAAATGGAGTAGTTTTTGTTGTGCGAAATCATCTGCAAAGTCTATACCGTTTCAGTCACGCTGACGACAGTATTTGGGCATAGATTTATAGAATATTTATATTAGAACGGTTTATTATACAAAGTGATGAAGTTATACAACACTCTACCAGAAACTTTAAAGGCCGCACAAATTGGAAAGTTCAAAATGTATTGTAGGAGATACATAAAACAAGAAAAAAAAAATATAGTTTGAAATATGATACGATATAATTAATTAGGAAATTGTAAACTTAAATGTACAATTTACTAAAATAAAATTAATAAATAAAATAAAATAAATTTTGTTTGCGCATTTTGGTACATTTACTTCGAATCAACAAAACGAATACCATTGCAGAAAGGATAGACCGCTAAACAACTCGGTCATCTTGCTTGCTTCAATCACATTCGTAGTCTTATGCATATAAAGCTATACCTACTTTTCAGTCATGGCAACGAACTCTAAAACCACCAGGCCGCTTTCGTGGAGGTATGCAGAGAGTATGTACCGCCATACAACTCGGTCACACTGTTGGTTTCAATCACTCAGCTGGTCTAAATATATACCTATATTATTAAAAAAAAAAGAATTATATACATATAAAAAATAATAAATATAAATACACATAATATAAAGTGTGTAGACTAGTAGAGTATCGGTGGATTTGCTTTTAATTACGATTATCTTGAAGGTGTGTTGAATCTGCCCTTGAGGTGCACACAGTAAAATCTAAACAATACAATGCGGAAATACAGGTTGCAAATAATGATAACGTACGGCACTTAAGGCCCGGCTTCCCGCATTTCTACCGATTTATTATATACTTTCCTTAAATAAAAATATATATGTTATGCTTAGTTCACACTGAGCTATATATCTGCGAGCAGATATCTGTTGATTCGCGAGCGCTTATCTTTTGTCCTTTCACACGAGGCTATCAAATATTTCTTCCTGTGGTAGGAGAGGGGGTCAGTCGAATTAGGGAGCGGCAACGGAACGCATATTTTTTGTACTGAAATCTGTCAACTTGACATCTGTCATCCACGGGTCTAGGCAGCTCCGTAATTACAATGACCCCTCTCCTGTTTTAGTCGGAGAAAGGGAGAGTTATCTTCTGAGATAACGCGTCTGGAGCGGTTACGTCTGAGATGTGTATTGTCTATGATTGATCTGCGCTTAAAAACGCTTAGGTGTGAACGGTCTGAAGGGATTGTATGGAGAGCGTTATTTGGCGTGCTATGATCTTTTATATTTGATAGCTGAGTGTGAACCAGCTCTTATTCTTGGAGATAATATCTATGCATGCGCCGTATTCGCAATTGTGTGATATTCCCTCGATAGAAAAAAATCGCAAAATATGCTCCGAAAATTATTATAAACACGTATTAATTATTATTATAAACACGTAAATATATGTTTGAAAAAATTCACAGTGTTTCATTAAATGCTATTTTAGACATTCCCCGCGAGATTTTTGCACTTTTTTCAATGAATCGTGTTTTATTAAACATTTTCACAATTTTCGCTGAAAGGTTATCGTTTTTAATCGTAGCGCGCTTCCTCTAACATTCGTATTTACATATCTCTCCTTCTTCTTCTTTTTGAGCGGGCACTACAGGGCATTAAAACAATTTTTAATTTCCATTCAATGGTTGTAGATATAAACGCATTGTGGATTGATGACCTACCTACCTAATTTTTTTTTTTACATTGTTTTAGAAAAGAAAAGAATGTGTCCTTACTGAGGTACCCCGTTCTAAGGTCACATTGTACATGTTTTTGTCTTTGAATTATAAGTTAATACATATTTTAAAATATTACAAAATGAAAATTATAAAGTTATATCTAAAAGCATGTACAATACTACAAGCATTAGTCTTTATTTGGTTGCAAAATTGAATTTATGTTCTTCCTTCCCGTGTCCATAATCCATATATTAATTCTTCTTTTGAAGTCGTTTATTTTTTTAACGGTTTTTATTGCAAGTGTGGATATATTAAATAATTTTATATAGAAGTATAGCATATTTCTTTGTCCAAAAGTCGTTTTGGTTGTTGGTTGGTGGAATACATGTTGTGATTAATTGCAACGAAGAAGTGCTTCACATGGTATCAAAATAGAGAGTTGCACCGATGAAACTGGTTGCACATTAATTCCAACAATATATTTAGGTACCTATCTACTACATAAATATCGATTTTGTTTATTTTTAAACCAGACAAGTGGATGGGAGTAGCCTTTCTACTTTTCTATCTTAGAAGTTTTTCATTATCTTATCTATAGTAATAGTAGGTGGCATCAACAAACGATGATAAATGACGGAGTTGATAAACAAGACATAACGTAATGAGAAAAAACCCAAACTTACCAACTTATGTATATATATTTACAGTGTAGGTAATCGAACGCACTTGAACAAATTGATAAAACAGGTTTAACAAAAGAATAATATATTTTATTTGCTTTGTACGAGAATGCTAACAGTTTTCATAAGCGCGGGAAAACTTAAGCCAGCGCTTCTCAACGTCAGACCAATACAAATTGCCAACATGCACTGACTTTGGCATACCAAAAAAAAAATTGATCAAACGGTTATGGGTTGTTCTTCTTTTTAACCTACATAAAGTTGTCTCCACCAGTTAGTGGAGAAAAATTCAACAGAATTACCAATATTATTATTTTATAATTACTTTAAAATCTGCTAAAGACGTAACGATTGTGTGCGTTTTAAAAAATATGTGTTTATATTTTTGTTGTAAAAATTACGTGACAGAGGTGTAACTCCTCGTGATAGAAGTATATTTCATACAAATCAGAGTTGTCTTCTGCCACCTCGACTTGCGTGTATTTTTTTTTTTACATGAGCTCCACACAGGAGGCCCTGAAGAACATAATTTCCCTCAAGGCCTATGTCATCTTTGTGGATGCTGTGTGGAGGGTTTTTGAAGGAAAGAAAGGAGAGGAGAGTTCTGGGAAGGAAAAGGGTTTAAGGGGTAGGTAGGAATCTGGGTTCAGTGTGTCCTGGTCATCCGTCTCCAAGACCCAGACATGCCTCACCCCATGAACCCGGGCACCCCTGCTAAATCACCAAACGTAGCGAACCACTTGGGGTGACCTATGGCAGAGGTGTTGGTTATCCAATAAACCCGGGCGGTGGTACCCATTCCCGCCTCCCAAATTCTATAATGTTGCAAAAAAATGATATGACAACATAACATATAAAACAATTTTTAAATTCCAAAAGGTGTAACCTATCAAGTAACAGCTATTATTATTTTTAATGATGTTTAATAAAATATTTTTTTAAATCTCAAAAACTTGTCTCCTACAATTTTTACGACGTACGACAATTCTGTCACGTGGGTTGTCATTCGAAATAGATATACACACAGCTCGTGTTTGTCACCCCCAATAGGCATTTTAGGCCTCCTTCCCCCCTTGCTACAATTTCCCCTCTGAGATCCAGAGAGATAAAAACAAAATGTGACAGAGTGGTGAAAATGTGACAGAGTGGTAAAAGTTATATAGGTTAAAAAGAAGAACAACCCTTATATAAAAATGGCGGCCAATATGGAACCAATATTTATTACTATAATTTAATTAATAAGAAAAATATTTTAATATTATTTTTTTTATTTTCAACTAAATGAGTAAAACCTCAAATTGTTACATTTAATTAAAGGAAGACGAAATAAGCGATCGATCAATAGAAAATCTGAAAACAGAAAAATCAGAAGAAGATACGGTCATATCTAGGACTCAAACCCAGGACCTACACCTTGCAGGGGCGGAGCTCTACCAACTGAGCTATTATATCTCTATTAGATTATCCCTAACTTCGACTAAAAACCACCAAAATTATCTTAATTTTCTGTCTTTTCTCATAGCAACCAATAAAAACGTGCGTTAAGAAAATGAAGATAATGTTGGTAGTTCATGATACAGTTAATGCGACCGAATCGGATAAGGACACATTAGCTCAGTTGGTAGAGTTCCGCCCCGGCAAGGCGTAGGTCTTGGATTCGAGTCCTAGATGAGACAGTATCTTTTTCTGATTTTCGATTGAGTTTAGCTAAAATTCTTCATTTAATTAAAATATTTTAAATTTACTACTGTATTATTGTAAATCATACAACCATGGAAGCCGCAGCCATTTTTGTATAACCATTTGGACTGATTGTTCGGTATGCATTTGGAACGGTATGCCAATTCCTTCTCTTAGGTACCTATTTCGTTTAGTCATTGGCAAAATGAATGTTTTGGGACCAATGCCAAATAATGTTTCTAAAATATTGCTAATGCATCAATTAAAAAATGCGCAGAATCGTTAATATTTTTATTAATAACCTGCAACCAACTTTCCGACAGTAAAAAGATTAAAAGGCAAACTAGCTACCTAACGCAAATTAATGTAAACCGGACGCGTGTTGATGTTATAATAATATCGTGACGTGTTTTTTTTGCGGCGCTCTTACTTCTGCAGGGCTTGGAGATTTTTTAACCATTGAAGTGGCTAATTAGGTTGATGAACACTGCTTTCAACTAAAACAGAACAATAATTACCCACTGTTACTCGAATTTCGTTATTTTTCTGTTAAAATTCCCACAATAAAGATTGTGCACCTATTATTAACTACGTACCAGCGAACTAAGTGGAGGATAGAACGACAAAGGAGACGGTTCGAGGGTTCCCACTTCCCACGGTCACGGAGAATGCATTCTGCATTAAACAGAGCGAGGTGCAGTCAGCAGTGTTCGCAGGTAATCGTTATTTTTGTACACCGTACCTACTGCTGAAAATAAAACGACACCTTGTTTAGATAATATTAAGTTATATGAGTAAAACCTCAAGTTGTAATATTTAATCATTGAAGACCATTTTAGCGACTCTCAAACGAAAATATGGAACCGAAAAAGCAAAAAAAGATTCGATCGCATCTTAGAATGGATGATTAATTTAGCCTTTCAATTTGTGAGGTGGGAATGGGTTCCACCGCCTCGGGAACCATTTATTGAATAATCAACACTTCTGCCGTAGTCACGTCACGTGGTTCGCTACGTTTGGTGATTTAGCAAGGGTGCCCGGGTTCATGGGGTGAGGTTTGCCTTTGAGGTGATTTTTCACAAAAAACGGCGCTCCACAAATTATCCATAATATTATTATCAATGTTTGTGAACCCCTGATTCCTACCCATCCCTCAAACCTTTTTCAGATAGGCCCTGAGGGATATTATTTTCCTCAAGGCCTCCTGCGTGGAGCTCATGTAAAAAGAGTCTATTTTATCAATTAACTTTCCTAGATTGATCCTGGAGGGCTGGAGAGGATGATTTCTGAAAAAAGTGTGCAATGAAGATTGTAGGAATTACATGGAAGAGAGGAGTGAAACAGTAGACCAGTATGACAATGGAACGCGGCATAAGTTGGGAGGGGAAGGAGAAAGGGAAGAGGAAGGTTGAGAACGTAGAATAAAGAAGAACAATAGGTAAATACGAGAGAAGTTTGAAAAATAATGCACACATGATACGCACATGTTCTTACAACGCGAACAAAATGACCCTATCAATCGCGCCAGGTGGAATATGGAAGTGAAATTTCCCCTCTATACGCGTGCGGAGGATTGAGGTCGTTGTCGTTAAATTCATCCAGTGTATTTTGAGAAGCGGAAGTATGGAGACGTGTTCTAGTGCTATGTCAATGCGAATTAAACAGCGTGCTGTTATCGAATTTTTAACTGCTGAAAAAGTGACCTCTACCGAGATTCATCGTCGTTTAAAGGATGTTTATGGTAACGATGCTGTTAATACGTCTACTGTAAATCGATGGGTAATAAAATTTCGTAATTGCGAGCCTGGAAAAGCCACAATTATTGAAACACGCAGCGGACGTCCGATCACTGCTACAGACGATAAACATCGCAAACTCGTCGACGATTTGAATCAAAATGACCGGCGAATCACTCAAAAGCGTATTACAAACCATATTGGAATATCCAAAGAACGTGTCGGCTTCATTATTGAACAATTGGGATATCGTAAAATATGTGCACGATGGGTTGCAACATGATATCGCTCGTCCACACAACTCGCAATCGTAGAGGCTCTGCGAAACCTGAAGTTTGAGCCGATTCCACACCCTCCTTACTCCCCCGATTTTGTGCCTTGCAATTTTTATTTTTTCCTCTACTCAAGAGAGACCTCAATCATTACACGTCGGATGATAATAATAATAATAATAACATTACACTTGTATAGCGCAGTTTTGTGCCACTTCACTTCAAGTGCGCTTAACTTAATAAATAACAAAAGTAATTATAATAATAATCCTACAGTGCTCCTTACGAATCCATTACAAAATATTGTTAAAATAATATGAAACAAAGAATATACAGTATTTACAAAACAATGACAAGAGAACAAAATTTAACAAAAACCTTGCTTTCATAGCACACACTGGACAATAATAATAAAAAATAACGGTGCTTGGAGCACAGGACAAACAAGAACTTTAATATATCGGAAGTCCTGGATTCGAGAAAAGTCGGAAGAATTTTTAAGTGACGGAATGGAAAAAATTGTTACACGTTGTGTTTGCTTAAACGCTGACGATGTTGAAAAATAAATATATGATTTTGAAGCTTAAGATTGATTTTGCTATTTTTTCGTATTCTACAAGCATGTGTGCATTACTTTTCAGCTTACCCTCGTATAAATGCCTTCCGTACATTGGTAATATATTAATATATTATTATTATTATCTACGCTTTTATATAGGTTTGGATGGAAACCAATATCGCCACTGACTTAGTTATTTTTGGTTCTAGCATATTACCACGCGCACTGTCTCTCTTGCACTTTTCTGACATAGCATGTCGCCATCCCATTTGAATTTCATAACAGTGCTGAAACAGCTGTGCTTATGAAATATAAGCAAAGAATGGACAAACTTTAGGATTAGAAAAAACCTACACAACATTTCTTGTGTTCTTCTTTATTCTATGGTTGGGAAGTAATCGGGCTGTTCAGATCGGTTACTAAACACTACTACACGCGAATACTGGAATACTTCCACCTCATCCTTGTAAGTTGTAAGTATATTAAGTACCTATGCATGCAGTGAAGAGATTAATAATACCAGCGCGTTGCAAATACACCCCCTGTTATCAGTTTTTAATACTAAATTTCTTCACTGCTCTAAATCGAAATTTTTCGTGCAGAAAGCGGGGTGTTAAGTACTGTATCATAGGGGCTTTATTGAAGCTATAAAAAACCTTTATTACAGAAGGGTAGCCAGTTTTTCATAATATCAATAATCCCTGTGAGTGTCCAACAACGGATCAACGATGCTTTGTCGTCCGACGTTCAGTGTGCGGCTAAACTTCGCCATAGAAACAATAAATTTCTTAATCGATTTAACGACTAACTTTGTTCGAAAACGCACCTGACTGGTATAATAATTTTAGAATATAACCCAAAATCATCGCCGCTTTAAAATTAAGTGCATGACACAACACTCCGTGGCGCCATCGCCATAATAATATCGCCTCCTTTGTAAAATGTTAACTAAATGTAGAAAGTACGAGAATAAACCACGCTACTCGAGATACACGCGTAAAACATCGTGTGACGCATCGAATATATATATTATCTACTTATTCATGTATTTATTTTGAGATTAAATTGCCCGAACGTATTTTTGTGTAATCCAAGATCCAGGGACGTAGTCAGAGAGCGCTCGAAACGCGAAACTGCGTTTGCCTTTCACATCATTTATAATAATTAGCTGAACGTAATTTCATTCCCAGTAAATGCCCCTGAGTGTCATTGTGAATGAATTAACAGGAGGTATAATATTAACAGCTAACAGCCCTGAAGCTGAATTGGACTAATAATACACCAGCACTTTGCGGAACTCGTTGTGAGCTCAGCAAATTTGAATGATATTTCGGCCCTGCTATATTTTAGTTCGGCTCAGTAGGGAGCACATCATGTTTGATGTTTATAGGCTGGCCCTGTGCGGTGGTATTTCTCTCTCTCTCTATATATATATATATATATATATATATACAAGCTTCAGTCACACACGCACACACACACACACACAGACGGCGGTTACACAAAAATACACTGACGTCAGTTGAATCAATAGGATTGGCAAATCTTCAACCCAGTGGATATAAGTATAGTATTTAGAAATTTGTTATTATTATATCTTTTGGTCTACTCTTCTTATATAAATTCAAATTTTCTTGTGCAGTTTAAGGAATTTTCCATTCTACGGCTGGCCTATTAGATCGTACTACTAGATAGGATGATTCAGTAGGTTTATTTATGTTGGTTTTATTTGTATGCTAAGTAAATCGTGACGATGAAGTTTCCTGAATAATGTAACTATGGCTTGGACAAAGATAATTTCAGTTGTAATGTTTCGATGAACTTCACTTTGTAACCAGTAGGATGCATTTACCGGGATATAAACAACACACCTGTATTGACTAAATACATTAAAATTACATACAATTTGTAACCTTCTTACTTTGTACAAAGTAAACAGTTAACATTTTGCTGAAGAACATTTAAATTATTCTTAAATAGGCCAATAATAAAATGACGACATCATCAAAACATCATATGTATATCAAAAGCAGAAAGGGGTTAAGATCGCACTTCTTTACTTACTTTCGTTTTTTTTTAGTTTTATTTGTACGCTAAGTAAATCGTGACGATAAATAATGTTTAGTGTGGACTTCATAGCTTCAGTTGTAAGTACTGTAATATTTGTATTACTACTGTAATACAAATAGCACGAATGCATTTTATTTTTTTTTATTTATTAAGTTAAAAGAAATATAATATTTCGCTTTCTTAACTTAAATACAGAGCATATTATGTAGTAGTTTTTAATTTTGTTCCAAAATCTTAAGTTTAAATAGTTTTTTTTAAAGGTTTTTATATTCTCTTCCGTTTTTAGATTATCTGGAAGGAGATTATAAATGTGAACTCTCTCGTGGCCAATACTTCTCTTGCCACTTTCAGTCTTGACTGTATTTGTAACATTATTATTTGTAATTTGTAATTTTATTATTTTTTGTCATTGACTAGGTAACAAGGAGGTACATTGTGTAGGACTTAACATTACATTCAATTATTTGTATTCTTTGTACGCACGGTACATAGAATCCAGTTCAAATTATAATGGAGAAGGAGTAACTCTAAGTGACCAGCTCAGGTACGGGGGCTCCATTGAAACCTGAGTTAAGTTAGGGGAAAATGGGCGTACTGTACAGGGCCCACAGATAAGTACTATAATAGTACACAACTGCTAACCCTGTACAAATCGCAATTGCGCCCCACGGTTGAATTTCGCAACCACCACTAGTCTGGAGCCCCAAAATACATGAAAAAAACCCTCGATTCTGTTCAGAAACAGGCGCGGCGGTCCGTTTTTTTTTTTTTTTTTTTTTTTTTTATTTATTTATTTATTTATTTATTTATTTAGTATTTATTTAGTATAGTATAATACATTTATAAACATTTTTTATGATATGTTTTGACTGTTCAACTAGGATGATTCCCGTTTTAGAACAGTCAAATTAGGATTAGTGACAACATATGGATCATGATTTGTACAAAAAAGAGGAAAAATCGAGGAAATAAAAAGAAGAGAAATAATAAAAAATGAAGTTAGAAAGTTTAAAACATAGTAACAAAAGTTAAAATATAGTAGTTAATATACATATAGGTTCTTAAAAACAGAGGATTAAAATATGTAGATATATATATATATATATATTTTACATCCTAGATTTTCCTATCTTAATAAACGGATTGCAATTCTTAGAGCACAGACGACGGGTGGGAATGTTGTCCTTGTTCTACTAGTATTTCAATGTTAGATGCTCCAAAGGCAATTTACCCTAAAGAGAGAGCTTTGTGAAAAAAAATCATAAATTGGACAATAATAAAATGAAGGCAGTTTTATTTAAGTAAATCAAAAGCGAAAAGTGGGTTTAGATCTCATTTCATTTCTTACAAAAATGAAATTGAGGTTTTATCACGATGACAAAATCCTTTCCTCTTTTTCTAAATTATTTAGAAAATGTGAGATGCCCCGTCCGTTGATGTCTGCGAAAAGATTGACTTTTCCACTGGGTTCAAATGAACTTGAAGAACGGCGAAAATTACCTTCAAATGTTGGGTTTAATACCCGCCTCAAAACAGCCAACCATGCAGCGAGTGCATTTACCAGGCAATTAGTCAAAAGGAATTCTGTTGACTTAGCTATTTAAATAAACCGTGCGAAAAGTGAGAAACATTTTCAGTTAAGTGCCTTTAAGTTTTATTTGTACAGTGCCAAAGGCTTGTTTGATCTGACCTGTGCTCACACTCAGTAAAGTTTGTTCTCCCGTTTTGTTGACGTTGATAAGACGCAGAAGAATCGCGAAAACGCGCGAGAATCCATACAGAGGTCAGACGGGAAAATCAACTACGTCACTACTTATCAATATTGTATTAATAGGTACTTATTTAATTTTAATAAATTATTGAATCATTCTATCGGTGTAGAAAATAACACAGGAGGTATCGACTTATAAATAAACTTAGTACTAAGTAAGTAATTAATATTTATAAGTAAATTATCTTTGAAAATAATAACTTGTCCCCATGACTAGGTATAATCCAACAGGTAAGTTAGTAATGGAGCAGGTACTTTTACGTGGGTTTTGTGCTTAATGATTTCTTTGGGAAGTATAATTCGTTATGCGTCATCCTTACTCAGCTGGAATACTAAATAGTTTTTGGTATCTATATATAAAAAAATGAAAATATGTTTGCTTCTGTCTGAATATGTATTTATGCGTTGCTAAACCATTCATCCGATTGCGATGAAACTTTGGGGATTTGATGTGTGCATGACCACGATGGTTTCTATATACAATAGTGAGTTCTGCCATCATGAAATTATGCATTGCTAACCGTTCATCCGATTGCGATGAAATTTTGAGGATTTGATGTGTGCATGCCCGCGATGGATTCTACATTTATAGTGAGTTCTGGCATCATGAAATTAGGCGTGGCCTACCGTTCATCCGATTGCGATGAAACTTTGAGGAATTGATGTGTGCATTCCCGCGATGGTTTCAATATATATAGTGAGTTCTGGCATCATGAAATTATGCATTGCTAACCGTTCATCCGATCGCGATGAAACTTTGGGGATTCGTTGTAAGCACGCCCGCGAAGGGGAGGCGGAAGGGAAACGGGACTAATGGGAAAGGACACGCAGGGAGAAATAATTTCTTTATTAAGTGGCATAGCAACGCATGCCGGGAACTCGCTAGGAGGTATAAAAAACGAAAGATGTGAACTCTATAATAATTTAACGTTTGTTAGGAAGATGAAGAATGAAATAAAAAACATAAAAAGATCATTGTCGAATTGATTGGTAAGCCTAAATTGAATGTAAACTACAACTGAATTTATAAACGTCGCTACAACGCCCAGTAGGTATCTTTAGGCATTTGCGGGGTAAGAGGGGATTGCGCGTGGATATTTCAAACAAGTTCAAAAAACTTTTTTGAAACTTTCTACAATATCGGTATGCACAAATACATTCAAACGTACATGATAAATTTCAATGGAAAATCGCATTTTTTGGTGCTTTCTCATTCAAAGTTAACGTTTTTATAATGTTGAAAATAAAGAAATCGGGAATGTAAATTTCATTATTTTAGTTCAAACCGTAATTGGAATAATTGGTGATATCTGCCCTTTAAGGATAAAATTCCCCCTACGTTAACTTTGTTTTAAAAAGAAATCCCTTTCTTGTCTTTTTCCTTTTGCCCTAAAGGCGGGTTTGGGTTATTACTTATTACAAAATAAACCCGAACTTAACCGGTCATTAAACTCTACACGGCATTTCCGGTTGCAAATTAATAAATTATACTTAGACAATATAACATTTCAATACCTACCTAGTTTTATTTGTTACAGAAATAAAATTTAACCCTTTGTTTAGGTACCTACACTGAACAAATTATTATGTAAAATTTTCACATGTAACAAACGCTTTGTCTTTGTGGTAGGTACATAATTTTAATAATGACAATAAAAAAACTTTGGAATAAAAAATTCACCAAAATTTTTTATCGACCCTGAGGAAGGTTCAGGTCGATCTGAAATAAAAAAATATAATAAAGTTATTTTATTGTCATTATTAAAATTATTATGTAGATTTGAAGGAGACGATAATAATAATAATCTAAACCGAAATATGAAAGAGAACAAGACACCGAAAAATAGATAAAGATAATGGTCGTAACTGGGACTCGAACTCAGATCCTCTCGTCTAACCTTCAAAAGTTATAAAAAGAGAGTTTTTTTGTAAAACGTTGAATATTATGTAGCCGAAGGCCCTGATACGAACTATTTCTTTCAGCGAGCCAATTCTTAAAAATAATATTTGTTAATATAATAAAACAAATATGAAATAAGTTTCGACTTTAATTCAAATATGTAGAAAAAAATTGTATGCAGTTCACACGCGATAGATTATGAATTACCGCACCAAAAGGATACCTACCGATTATACTCTCTCATTTTCTCGCAGGCTAAATCCTATAGACGTATCTGTTTGTCTCTTTTTAGTGTCCTCTTTTCATCGAGTTTCAAATCACAACGGTGCTAAAGAAGTTTTCACTTCAATAAGTTTTGGTAATTATTGGATATTGGTGGCCACGGCTATTACGAATAATTTTTAGAAAAAAACTTTAGATTTGCCTTAATCACTATAAAAGGAAACTTATTGCATCACGGCAGGTGGAAAATAATGCATTTTAATTTTCAATATCGTTAAATAAAATTTCACTTCGCCAATCGATCTACGACAGCCCGTCCGCTGCCGTTCGCCATTCTGTCAACTGTTGTGAGTGTTGTGTTGTTGGTATCCTTGACTTCACACAAACGATTGTAGTCGACTTCGCGGGATAAATAACAAGGCGCGTAGGTACTGGAAGCGCGTAGGTACTGGAATGGAGACAAACCATTCAAATCCTGGGATGTTTTTTAAAATAAAGATAATATACACAAGCCCGCTACACAAACCCTGCGTAGCCAAATAAACCATTTAAAAACGTAGGCTGTTTTTTAAAGTAAAGATAACATACACAAGCCTGCTACACAAACCCTGCGTAGCCAAACAAACCATTCAAAAACGTAGGCTGTTTTTTAAAGTAAAGATAACATTTTGTACCACGCGAAGTTGCCTACAATCGTATTTAGTTGTGAGGTCAGGGATACCAACAATGACAAAATGGCGGGCGGCAACCGGCAGTGGACGGGCTGTCGTAGATCGATTGGCGAAGTGAAATTTTATTTAACGATATTGAAAATTAAAATGCATTATTTTCCGCCTGCCGTGATGCAATAAGTTTCCTTTTATAGTGATTAAGGCAAATCTAAAGTTTTTTTCTAAAAATTATTCGTAATAGCCGTGGCCACCAATATCCAAATTTTACCTAAGTTTTATTATATTATTACAATAGAATTCCACCATGTTGTCGTTGTCAGTTTCAAAAATAGAAACAATAGGTAATAATTGTTTTTACATTTGTACATTTTAATTTATTTCGGCAGGTAACATATATTTAAGCAATTGGGTATCACGTGGTCCAGCATTCTTTTTCTTTATTTTGACGTAACGTAAAACGAAATTGTAAGTAAATCAGTTTCGAGAAAAATTCTTATTATTAGCAATAGGAAGTCAACACAATGGTTTAATCTGCCCTTATTAGGATTTGCACATGTATTGAGTCATAATTATTTATAGAGGCACTTCCCGCAGTTCTCCCGTGATACCATATTAACCGTCCAGTTGATTCATCAGACATCCACAAATATTAAGTTTTGAGATAATGAGGAAAACAATATTCGAATGCTCACCATTCAAATATTATTTAAACGTGTCTGTGTTTTGCATCCTACTAAAAATGCTGTAAATTAACACCGGGAGGCATAATTTGTTGGTGTTTTATGAGTAATCCGAGTAGGTATAGTGCGGGTGGGGGATACATTTTACGGTTCCATGCCAACTCAGAATCAAGTCAACTCAACAACTCTTTGAAAAGTCATTAAAAGCTATGAAAAAAAAACAATAAAATAGCCCTAACCTAACGTAACCTATAAAACTATTTTATTATTTTTTTTATTGTCACTCTTTATGACCTTTCTGAGGTGGTTCTGAGTTGGTTTCAATCTTTATTGGCCGGTCACCCATTTTTACATATCTACATATAATTAACCCTATTTTCGATTTTTCGGAGATGTCCGACTAATCAACTGCACTATCGATACGATTAGGAATGGGTTGCCATAAATATGGATAATTGATATATCGGTAGTCAGTGCACGTGTGCGTGATGTCATATTCGTACGTATTATTAAATTTCAATGAACTTTGTATTTATAAAATTGGAATTAAGATTTATTAGGTGGGTACTTAATTCTTAATAAATATTCATTTTGTTTAATTGATTGACAAATCTGAATAATAATTTTTAGAGTTTACTAGTGGTTACTTGGGAGCCTCCGTGGTTAAAGGGTAAGGCTCTCAACTAGCAATCCGGAGGTCACGGGTTCAAATCCTGGCGTGAGCTAATAAATTTTATTTGATTAATTCGTTTTATTTCACAATTTAAACTTTTAAAGTAATTTAAGTATTATAAGCGGCAGGTTCCAGAGAGGAAGATGCTTTCAGTACAACCCTGGTGTAAGAACACCTTTCAGAATTGAAACTTCGCTTTAAATGGCTCCAGCCATGTCTGGTGACTAGATTTTAATATCCAGGTGTTTCTCCACCTTCCCCTCCCCCATATCCTTCTCCTCTCCACTAACTTTAACCTCAAAACATACCTCATCGGGGATGCCATGGTCTTGCTGGCGCCAGACGGTTGGGAGCAGATTATACTCTTCTGCGGCATTCACATAAAAATATATATTTATATATCTTCTAATTGAGATCCTTACCCTTTGACCACGGAGGCCGTCAAGTAACCATTAGTACCTACGTATATATTTAAAACGGTGTTGTTTGGAATGGTAGATTTCTGATCGTCTTTAATTATAAACTAAATGAATTCGTCAATGGGATGCCATCATTCATTTGAATGTTAAAAGAATACATTTTCAACGTTGTTATGTCGACATTCATTATTCTCGAACGACAGTAACAGTTTTAACAATTAAGTAGGCAGGTACTAAAACTAATGAAAATATGCATAAGTTCTTCGAAGAATGACTTGAGACGTTACAGAATTATATCAAGAGGCGGCATTTTTCATACCAACTTATATTTGGATTTGAGCCAAAAATACCCAACCAAACTAAATAATATTTTTTTAATCAAAAGGTGTCGTAAATACCTAGTACGGATATGTGCTGCTTTATTTATTTGTGTTTCAATTTATAAAATACTAGCATTTACCCGTGGCTTCGCTCGCATGGTATTAGGTGGAAAGTAATGTAGTGCTTGAACTTATCAATTATCCCCCTCCCCCCCTCTCCCCTCTTCACCCCCCGCATTCAGTTTTCAAACAGCTCGCGTGCCATCTAAATTTCATAATGGCAGAATTCAAAGAAAAAAAGAATTATCCAATTTGGTGCAGTCGTTCGGAAGTTATGCGCGTGCAAACATTTCGGAGATTTATTTTTATTTAAACTAGTGGTCGCCCAATGGTCGAAATTCGACCATGATTGTACTGTTTTTTATTGATTTAATGTATTTTTTATGCTTAATTTAAAAAAAATATTAGCATTCTGCACTCCTTCTCTATATAAACTATAAGTGTACAAAATTTCAAACTCCTCCGTCCGCGCAATTTTCGCAAAAAGGGGTACAAAGTTTTTGCTTCACGTATTAATATACTGATGATATACTGATGATGATGATGATGATATATCAACATCGTTTCCACGGCAACGATTTGTTTTCTGACGTTAGCAATAACTCGCTTTTGTTAGCGACAGAAAACGTATAATAAATATAATATATTAATATTTATAATTTCATTACACCAGAGCTTGCCATTATGTATAGCCTAGGTATATTACTCGTATATAAAAATGTAGCTTTCTATTAGTGAAAAAAAAAGTTAAAATGGGTTTATTGGTTTATGCGTGAAAGCGTAACAAACAAACACACGCAGTTTCGCATTTATAATATTAGTGCAGATAGACCATTAAAGAAATCAATTTAGTACCTAAATTAGGCAATTATTTGTGAGTTAATGACAATTTTTTATTGAAAAAAAAAATTGCCCTACCTTCCATGTTAAAATTTAACAAAATATTTTAATGAAAAAGCATTTTGATGGACTTAAATTTGATTTACAAACAGCTGATTTGAGTTGGAACACAAATTTGTCGCATGTAAATTTAAAGTTTCGACCCTAAAAACGTTTTGTTTGGAGTTTTAATTTTTTATTACATATTTGGATAAATTGGGTAGGATTATTTTAATAATCACATTAACTCACACAAAATTGTCAAAGTTTCTCAAAAAATCATGAAAATTGAATTCTTTAATGGCCTATATTTTATAATTTCAAACACTAATAAATAAAGTAAAACATAACCAAGCTAGATATTTGTTGTATCTTTTGATTAAAACAATTTTTTTTCCGTTTGGTCAAGTATTTCGACCCATAATCCAAATTTAAATTTTCTATGTTAGTTTTATTTTTGATTAACAGGTTTGAAAACCATGTTCTCTAAACACATCAAATTCTTCACCCTTCATCCAACCTTTTCGTTTTCCTTGTAGTCAGTCACTGGTTACTATGAAACTATTGTGTCGATCATTCGTCATATTAAAAAAAACACGAGGTTCTACGTTCGACCAAGGACATATACTGTTCTCTTCCGTACACAGTATAATATTAAGTTCTGTATGTAGGTAGGTACTAGTAAAAGAATAATTATTTACATTTGAAAGAATTTTAATACCCTTTTCAATTATTGATACCACCTACACGCTATTCAAGTTCGGTTTCTGCCCATGAATCATACATACATCGGTTTGATGCTGCAACCATTGTGATAAGAGGAAGTGATTTTGCGCTTCGACTCATGTAAGAAATAATAAACTGCCTATCCACATCTACTCACAAAATCTAAAATAATAAAAATATATAGAACTAGTAGTTCAGGAAACAGTAAATCTTGTTTCTAATTTTCTCTTCTCCAATAAATTAGAACCAAAATTTTCCCCGAAATCAAAAGATTTGTAAGTAGGTACCCACTTAATTCCAAACCGTTTAAATATTTTATGAGCATTTTTAAAACAATTTTGATAATTTTCTTAAGACTACATTTTATTTTTAAAAAAGCCACAAAGCGAATTTAAAAGAAACGTATTAAAAAAATACAAGTGTGCGGTTAGCACGCGGTAGAAGTGAAACCTTCATAAAACTAAAGTAGGCAATGGTGGGGAGGCTTGCGAAGCACCGCACAAATAGGAGACCGATTATTCTGTCTCATTCTCTCGCAGGCTAAATCCTATAGATGCATGTTTTCATTCCTTTTTAGTGTTGCTTTTTTGTTTCATAGAGTTTCAAATCACAACGGTGCTAAATAAGTTTTCATTTCAATTAAAAATAAGGTATTATACCGTCATAATCTCAATTTCTCACGTTATAAACGTCACTATCTCAATGACAATTCTTTTTTAATCTTTCTTCAGGCAGGTAGGTACATTAATATTGAAAAGTTCAGTAAAAGTTAGCCACGCTTAAATAAAGTGGATGCAGCTTTCGAAACTAGGAACGGCACGCCCAATTAAATTTACAGACCACTGAAATGCTAAACGGTCGAGTTAAAATAATATTTAACAACATATTATACCCGCGTCCCGTAATATCACAACAGTTCATATTATTCCTATGGCCATAAAAAAAGTCTACTGCGTATTGTTGACTAATGCCTTATATGGCTATCAGAAAATAGGTACCTACCTTTTTAACTAGGTACCACCCAATACTTAGAAATCGTCGGGTATATTTGGTTATACCGTTAAAAATATGAGTGTGTTTATTTCATCAACCTACGCATTATTACGAAGCCGATTTCACCAGAGAATAAAAAGTTTGTCTCGTCGGTAGGTAAGTACTGGTAGCGCCTAGAATATTCATCGGTGTAATTAAAAATCAGTTATAGCAGTTGACATGACATGATGCATACTATTTCGGGGGAAAGGGGTAAATGGAGTAAAGACGTAGGTTAAGCCCGTATATAATATTATACTCTGAACTAATTTACCCGCATTGTAGATAGAGTCCTGTTCAAAATGTGGGGCCCAGCATTCAAAGATCGATTACCATCGTATTTAAACAAGTAATTGCGTTTGACAATGTTTGAATGACTTACGATACGATGGTAACACCCCAGCCAGGAGCACTCCTGTCCAAGTAAGACCGGTACACCAGGGGGCACTGATTTCTTGGGACTTGTAAACACGTGCTCTGAGGATGGGAGGAAGGTTGGAGTTCAATCGACCGGTGTATATGGCAACCTAATAAGCCAGGATGGGCAGGAAGAGGGGATTTGACTGAGCGATGTTTTTTTCTTTATATCTTTGCCTCTTCTTGGCTCTTCATGGTTCTTCCTGGTCCGCCTTGTGCGTTTGTCAATGTTTGAGTTTTTATTGAGAATTTTGCAATAAATTAGCTTTTTAGTTTTCTGATAACTTACGGAGAATCCGGCACATCATGCTGATTATAGAATAAATATTTACTAGGAACTGTTATTCTCTGATGCTATAACTGGTGCCAAGACACGTAAACAGGAAACAAATTTCCTGAATGAAAAACCGACCGTCCATCTCAGTAGTAAATAGGTACCTACTGTCAAAATAAAACAGGTTCTTATCCATCAGTGGCGTTTCATGGCCTTTTTACACTCCAGAGGTTCAAAATAAAAAAAGGGTTTGATTGGGAAGTACATTTATGATGTTGATAAGTACCTACTCACAGAAAAATCCTGGTTTCAAAACCAATGTTTTCGCATGACGAAAACTGATAAATGCTATATTTTCCGAAAAACAAAAAAATCAGTGTGCAATTTACACGTTGCAGAAGTGAAACCTTCAGAAAACTAAATTAGACAAGAGTGGGGAGACTACGACGCACTTTTTTTATCAATGTGAAGGATGATTTTTTTCCATATTTTTGTCGTCGAATTCCAGTGCACCATTTGGTCATCTTATTAGAATTGTGTTTTCTTCTTCGGAGTCGCTTTTTTGTGTTTTCTTTGCCTGTTCATTTTGGAGTGGTTTGAAGCATGGATATTGATTTAACATAATTTGGATTTCATAGGATTCGATCCTTGGTCCGCCGAATGTCTGGTCGCTAAGGTTCGTCAGGCTCTTTATGCCACTAGACTAAAGGAGACTTGCGTGGAACCACGGGTTTACAGTAATATATTGGAACCGAATATCCGTGAAATAAATAAATATTTTATTGCTATCTCATTCTCTCGCAGGTTAAATCCTATAGATGTAAGTATTTGTCTCTTTTTAGTGTCGGTGCTAAAGAAGTTTTCACTTCAAAAACTTGTGCTTTAGACCACACGACTGAAGTAAAACTTCTTTATGCTTCGTTCGCCTCGCCCGATCACACTTTTCGTAACGCTCTCGTCACGCATTCAACAGCTTACTCCCCAAGTCAAGCGTGCGTAAAGAAGTTTAACTTTAAAAACTTTGGTGGGTATCTAGTTTTGCCACGGAAACTTTTTGTGACATTGGCGACACTTTTTAGAGGCTGGCATTGGCTAAAAAGACTCCCAGACGGTTTTTGTTTTATCTTGTCTGATAGTGGCGTCACTCTCCAAAAATTGCAAACTGCAAACACGTGACAATATAATTTTCACGTACAGCCAGGGGCGGACCCAGATTGGTGAGTTTAAACGACTTTAGAATACTTAAAAAAAATACCTACAATACAAATGACGTCATTTTAGAGGCACTCTAATTAATTTGTTCAAGGGCCCTATAATTTTTCATCCATTTGGAGCCGAGTGTACGGGGAATATGTATGTGTATGACACGCAAGTCAATGTAATAAGTCGGGGTCTTCCCGTTGACATTGTAAAATCGTGTGATTTAAAAATTGAATTTAAGGTTCCATGACAACTCAGAATCAAGCAACTTCAACACCCCTTTGAAAAATCATTAAGAGTTATGAAATTTTAAAATAGCCCTTAATCTAACTTTTAATGACTTTTCAAAGGAGGTGTTGAAGTTGCTTGATTCTGAGTTGTCCGGTCACCGAATTTATATGTTGATATTTATTATATAAAACCATGGACGGTCGTGTGAAAAATGTGGATATCCGCAAATAATGAAAGGCTGATGGAAGCGTAATGAGTAAGAGACCTTAAGATGGTTTGGGCGTGTAGAGCGAATGAACAAAGAAAGGAGTGTGAGGAGAATATACGACGCAAATGAGAATGGTAGAATAAGTCGGGGACGCCCGAGGAAGAAATAGCACAAACAAGTGAATCAGATAACTTGAGTCGGGTCATGTCAGAATAATAGAAGAGTACCTATGTATGAGTCATGAAATGTCAAGTCAGAATAAAGAAGAGTGTGAATGAGACACGAAATGTCGAGTCAGAATAATAGAAGAATATGTATGAGATTTAGATATGAAAGAGTAATAATAGAATAGTAGGTAGGTATGAGACATGAAATGTCAGAATAATAGAAGAGTATGAATGAGACATGAAATGTCGAGTCAGAATAATAAAAGAGTAGGTACGTAGGTGTGAGACATGAAATGTCAGAACAATAGAAGAGTATGAATGAGACATGAAATGTCGGAATAATAGAATAATGTCAGATTAATATAAGAGTATGTACGAGACGATGTATGAATGTGTATGAGGCAAAGAGACCAACTATAATTATAAAAGTCCAAGTTGTTTGGCGGTCCGTCCTCTCTGCCCTCCCCTGCGTGGAAACGGCATGATTGTTAGTTGGTTATTATATATATTTATTACATGTACTCTGCATTGTGTAATTATATAATAATATTTGGATGATTTATATAGCGCCGTTTTAGTGAAAAATCACCTCAAGGGCGCTGTACAAACTTACAATATATTTCTTAAATCTAGAAAACTACAAACTAGACAAACAATTAAAAACAACTTATTACTAAAAATTGCATCCACCGGTTCATACTCAAATATATGTACAATGTCTCGACCAATGAACGCGATGATTTTTAAAAATGCATACAGGACCATACTTACCTGGGAGGTCGCTTGAAATTAACACTTGTTTATTGTCTATTAAGAAACTTAGATAGAGTTTGCACGCAGAGGACATTATTGTGAACACTTGTTACGTGTATTTAATTCTGAAATATATTTTAATATTAGTATAAAATACATTCTTTAATGAGTGTATTTTGGAAATCAAAAGCAATATTTTATAGTGGGCGGTACAGTAGTACAAGGGTTTCATTTCTAAATGTGATTCGTCAAGAGACAGATTGAGGTGTAAAGATTCAAGTAATTTTAAATTCAATAAGAAAGGTGTGATTAAGACATATCATAGGCAATACAAGTATGATACTCTCAGATATGTATATTTAAATTAAGGATATGAGAGCCCAAAAAGGTATGTTCTCTGCATTGTGTAAAATTTCGACATGTATCGTGTTTGTAAAAGCCCTATTGACGTTAAATACAAAAATACATAAAAACATGCACGAGAAGGTATGAATGTTTCTTGTTCTTTTGGGGTAATTTTGTAACCTTATAATTAAGTTATAAGCAATACCTAGACCTGATGGGCATATTTATATATTTTTTGTAAATTGATAAAAAGACGGGATCGGCAATGGAGCCCACTACTTTTTGACTCATCAAAAGGGAAGACACAAAATTATTTGACCGTAAAATGGGCACAAAAAAATTTATCGGTATTTTTTTTAACACATTGTGATCGGGCAGTTTTCGGCCGCGTATCGTGTTGGTAACGGGTGATTTTTCGCGTAATTTCGCGCTAACGTAGACCTCTAGAAAAATTGCGATAACTTCAAAAATATTTGTTTGATTTTAATAATTCTTTTTGCAAATTATTTATTTTATTTCATTTTATTTTATTATATTTAGAAATGTATTCTTTATCGTTAAACTAATGCAGAATTTCACATAAAGCAGGAAAGTTATGAAAAAATTAATATTTACACTACCTCGGTACCTACCGTAAACCCCAACTATTGTTCTCAAAAGGTTTTTACCTGCATGGCTACAACCCTACAGAGGCTATATAGCGAAAACTCAAGTATATTGGAACCCGCATTTTAACGTGACCCGCGCTCCACTAACAATCTATCAAAAACGTATAAATACGTGTTCCGCTCTCTAGCATTAATTTGCTAAACACGTATTAATACGTGATCAGATTACAATGTGTTAAAACGCGTCCGCCCTTGTAATCAGCTGTCGAAGGAACATACTATAAACGAAAACCAGATGCCATGTGCAAGAGACAAGGGACAAGCTACCTGTCACGTGGCCAGGAATGTGAAGGAACACAATGTAAATGTACAAAGCGGAAAATAAAGGTAGAAGGTAGGAGGCAGTGCCGGTTCCTACCTGAAATGCGTGAAATCTTCAAGGCGCAGGTGACTGGGAAGGTTACCAGGGATTCCAGGTAGATATAATTATTTATCAGAATAATAATATAATGGTAAATGTAACAAAGGACTTCGAGGTAACGAAGGTCGACCCGCCACATGCCGGGGAAACTCTATAAAATACAAAATAACCCATTTATCCGGGCATGCGAACAGGCCGCGTGACTTTATTCATTATTCCTTGTGTTATGTATTGGGGAGATGAATTAATCAGCTGGTCCGTTGGTTGGGAAAACAGGTTATGCAATCGCTGTCCCGTGGCCGATTAGGCTGAGCCACCTTGTCACTTGTTACTGAGAACAGTACTGTGATTTTAATTCTCCCATAGGCCATAGGTACATAAGGTAAGCAGAGTGGTAAACTCCTCAGCTCTGGCGGACCCGAAAGGTCGCAGGCTATATTCCAAAATTTAGTTCATAAGGGTTTATCTTTCAATCCAATTGAATAGGTCTACTCAGTTTCGTAAGACTTTGAACTTGACAACTAAATAAAAATACATTAAAAAAATCACAACTAATTATTTAGTCGGGAGTAGAAGGTGAGATAGTGCAGAAGGGTCCATGATTTTTCATTGAAAAAGATTGGAATAGACGACTGCAGCTGAAAACGATTTTTTAAAATATTATTTTTTTATTAACGATTTACAGTATATCCATAAATTACGTCACACGAATTTCATGATTTTTTACCCCCCCCCCGTTCTTGTCACACATCGTCACATTTTTGAGACCCCCTCCCCCCTAGTGTGACGTCACATATTTTGCAATTTTACATCTAAAAATAATCAAAATTCAGATATTTACACGTGACGTCGCAGAGCTGATGACCCCCCCATACCACTTGTCACACTTCTCTACTCCCCCCCCTTAAGGTGTGACGTAATTTATGGATCTCAGGTTTTGATATCTGATAACTGAAACAATCCCGAAAACCTCTGCACAAAAAAATGAAATAAAAAAGTAATTTTCAACTACAACATCAATAAAGTCGTTTTTTTATCTTAGCTCTCTAGCTCACTTAAAAGTCATGAGCGGCCACCTCTAAAGAGAGACCACCATTCAGAATCTAAGACTTGCTTCAAATTACTTAAACTATACTTAGTGACTAGATTAGAACAGGATAATTCTAAATTTAAATTAGACTAAATACAAAAAGACCACTGGCTCTGGGCAGATGGAACTAATGTACAGAATCGTATTACAAAAAATCATACATAGTTCTTTATCACAACTATAGAATTTTAACGTAAACAATTTTAATCGTGCTAGGTAGGTACCAGGTACCTATGGTAGGTAACTAATAAGTAAGATAAGCTATTTTACAACTTTACACTATTAAATTTGTATTTTATCTCCTTGAGTGGAAATGGAAACCAGAAACATTGAAGTAGGCACTATGCGGAAACAATCAACGAATTTATTATTTAGCTTTGGTTTCTTTGTTTGGCAAATACATAAAATCTGATGCGAACATTATATTTTATTGCACTAAACTTCCTGTATTTTTGGTTAAATAAAAAATAATCTTCTTACCGAGGCAGGTATTTGAAATATATTAGCTAACAATTCGACTAAGGATGGAAAAAATTCCAAAATCCGACTTTTGTCAGTCTCAGGTTGTGGTTCATAATAATATATTTTCTTTAATATAAAAAATCTCGCGTCACGATGTTTGTTCGAGATAAACTCCAAAACTACTTAACTGATTTTGATGAAATTTGGCTTACTGAGCGTAATTTGGTCCAACTTAAAACATAGGATAGTTTTTATTTCGATTCTTTATATACAATATAAAAATCTCGCGTCACGATGTTTGTTCGAGATAAACTGCAAAAGTACTCGACCGATTTTGATGAAATTTGGCTTACTGAGCGTAATTTGGTCCAACTTAAAAGATAGGATAGTTTTTATTTCGATTCTTTATATACAATATAAAAATCTCGCGTCACGATGTTTGTTCGAGATAAACTGCAAAACTACTCAACCGATTTTGATGAAACTTGGCTTATTGGGCGTAATTTAGTCTAAATTAAAAGATAGGATAGTTTTTTATCTCAATGCTTTCCAATTATTTCTAAATTTTATAAGTTTCTGTTGGGGGTTTGAGTTAATTTATCGACAGAAAACATGGTTATCTAGGTTGGGTAACCATCTAGTAGAAGGCGTTGTGTTTCGTTAGCTACAGCAACGCGTGGCCGGGTCAGCTAGTATGTATATATTTTGGTAGAAAGCATTCATTTTGTGGTTTGTCATATTTAATGAAATAAAACAATTAGTGTGTTTATAATCATGATTAACTTTTGTTTTGATATCAACCGGTTTAACTTAACACACGCGTCATCAGGTTATAAAATAAAACTGTTTAATTTTATACACTGATGATAAAAAAATAAATAAATCGTGGTTATACACAAAATAATTTACATATTTGTTTATTTCTAGCGCAGGCTCATGAAAATCACGGGATAGTCTAAGTTCTTGACAAATCAGTTTAAATTTAGAAAATGCCAAATAAAATATTTTCGGTTGAAAACGTCAATTTTTAGGTACGTACCCGGGTAGGTACTTTATAGCTTGTCCTAATTTAAAAATAAATCAGTTTCGATTTTGAAAATTACCATTAGATTCAAAGCAAAATTTATTTCATTGTGAACTTTAAATAAAAAACTTTCTGAATCTGAATATTTTCTTGGGAAAATAAATAAGTTTAAATTTGTTTTTCACATCTCCCGCGTCACCGTGTGTGTTTTTCAGTCTGTCAAATCAAAATGAGACACCACGTCAAATACTTCACCTCCAATCCTGAAACTTCAAAGGAGTGAACTTTGAAGAAGTTTTTCCAATAACAGTTTTGTAATGAATATGCATCTAATACCTTGTACAAAACTTACATTTGAAACTTGTTTTGCATATTTCTAATAAAATACTGTTACCTAAGCCTAAGTATCTATTGTTTGGATTAGAAAAAAAACTTTCCCGTGCCACAAACAAACAAATAATTTACAGTAGGTATACCTCAATGGCTGGACACGCGGTTAGTCACGATAATTCTGTTAGAATATGAATAAATTATCTAATATTTAAATATTACCAACTTATATTTACGACACGCAAAATAATCAATAAATATTTCAATTCAATGCAATGGCATCAAAAAATCTTACAATTCTTTTTTTTTTTAAATTTTATTTCAAATTGATTTTCATTAGTTTCCTAACCAGAACCAAGTTGGTACTAAGTAGGTACCTACCTTACCTTGCCTTAAAATACAGGTAGGGATTAACTTCTCTAACTGAAGTCTTAATAGAAACCTTTTAGAAATAATATTAAAAACAAAATAATATGCTACGACTACCTACCTACCTAAGTAAATACAAAACGACACACGGTTACCTACCTATCCCCACATTTCAACGATTTGTGGGTAGGTAGGTATTTCGATATTTTTACAATCATCAAGTTTCAGTAAATCGAACTAGGTAGTAGGTACGTACTAATTTAATTCGTGATTATTCGTATTCAATTCGATTAAATTCACGATTTGGCATCATTAAAATGTTGCAATATCTGCAGAGTAGTGCAGAGCCAATCGCTATGCAACGAATATCCAAAGTTGTGATAGTTTATATAAGAAGTACCTATGTTAAAATGTATTATTTCGTCGATCGCTGGGTAACATGGACGATGTTCCGATTAGAAATCACGCAGCATGCAGCCAGATCTCTCGGGGATACCTAGACTGGTTTCTGGTTCAACGTGTCAGTACAAACGTGTCGGAACAAAGACTTCTTGTATGTTTCATGGAATATGGAGACTGCAGTCAGTAACCAGATCAGCCAAAGCAAAGCGGACTTCACCCGATTTCTTCACAGCGATATTCCGCTACAATTTCAATGGGTATGCACGATGCTAGATATTTGAGTACCCAACACATGAATTTTGATGCAACCGCATGAATACACATTAATTAAAAACAAAACTACCAAACAAGGCTGGTTAAAATGGTATGGTTTTGTTACTTCTAGTGAGTTTGCTGCCCGTATATTTCTCTGCGTTGCGTACACATTCAACATTCAAGCCCTGAGAAATTTTAAACAATATTATGAAAGGTGCCTCGTCGGTCGATACAGCTGTATCTACACCCAGAAGAATGATGACTTCAGTATCTGACAATAGTAAAAAAAAGGTTCTTCAGAATGATTTTTAGAGCGAGTGTATGAAATGGTTTGATTCTTTTGATAATTTGTATTGTTTGCCTTGCAATTTTAGGTGAGTTCGGCCGGTATTTTGTCAGTCCCTCTGCCTTCACTTACCCCTTGCTCCCCGGGAGCGCTTTATTTTGGTTCGAGCAGCTGGAACACGTTCCCCCGCACACGACTTGTGATGTAAACAACTTTGTATGTGTCTGCCTCTCTGTATAGCGTATCTTTGTATGCGCTGTCTCTCTGTTCCTATGTATGCATCTGTCTCTCTTTTCCTCCGTAGGTACAGGGTATCTTTGTATGCGTATGCGGCGGCCTCCCTGTGAGAGTTTCTCTGGTTGTGTTGAACTGTTTGTTGCCGTAGCACTGTAGGGTGACAGTAAATTACTATGTACTATGTATGCAGTCTCGAACAGGGAACAGGGGAGTATGGGGGAGCAGAAAGGAAGCAGGGCGAGCTGGGGCAGTGATGCAAACATCCCGTGATGTAAGTTGTAAGTAATATTCAACCTACTGCTGTGAAACGAACAAAGAAAGCGAAACACATTACTAAATTGCGGGTTTGGCTTACAAGCCCATAATTACAATTATTTTTTTCTTTTCATTCCGCAGATTTCAACAGAAGCATCGTAAATGTGTTTGCTTTCGTTTGGTTATTTAAAACAACTAGCGGCCGCCCAGCGGTCGAAATTCGACCATAATTAATTTAAATTTTATGTATTTTTTAGGCATAATTTAAAAAAAAATATTAGCATTCAGCCCTCCTCCTCTATATAAACTAACCTCAAAGTGTGCGAAATTTCATACTCCTCCGTCTGCGCAATTTTCGTTAAAAGGGGTACACAGTTTTTGCTTCAAGTATTAATATACTGATGATGATATTAATATACTGTAATAGATAATTAGATCACGTAATATATGTCAATTTGGGAGGCGGGAATGGGTACCGCCGCCCCGGGAACCTTATTGGATAACCAACACCTCTGCCATAGGTCACCCCAAGTGGTTCGCTACGTTTGGTGATTTAGCAAGGGTGCCCGGGTTCATGGGGGGAGGTTTGTCTAGGTGGATGACCAGGACATACTGAACCCCAGATTCCTACCCACCCCTTAAACCCTTTTCCTTCCCAGAACTCTCCCACCCCTTTCGTTCCTCAAAAAAACCCTCCACACAGCATCCTCAAAGATGACATAGGCCCTGAGGGAAATTATTATCCTCAGGGCCTCTGTGGAGCTCATGTAAAAAAAAAAATACTGATAAAATACTTATAATAATAATTATTATTAAAAATAAAAATACTTAAATAAATATAATTTTATAAGTATACCTACATCCACTTTTCGTGTAACACTAAATAGAATCAACAGCATTCTTATAATATATTACCTACGTATTTCCGATAGTTGACATTTACAATTTATATCCAAGATATAAATTATAATAGTACAAGAGCCACCCCTATAAAAACGTACCTACTTACCCCCTGCAAAAAATATATGAAAGGGACTTCACAGGGTTAACGACCTTACAAGGGTATAGAGCTGTAGGGGATTGGTTTATTTATGGGTGTGGGGTATTCTGCATAACAAAAAAGAGCTTAATATAAATAATACATATTATTTCCACATAAAACAGTTAAATTCAGTAGAATCAACCAACTCCGAACTGGATGGTCTGTATTCTGTTCTGTTCTGCTTTCCATCAACTGCACACGCTGAAACAGACAAGTTTTGTAAAAACCTGTTTTGTTTTGTAATTTTTATGAAAAGTAAACGAACACTACACTGTAATCTTAAAATCAAATTTCTTGATTTTAAGATTTCGTGAGATTTTTCGTAACTTTTAATGTAGAATTAGAATGCACAAAAAAGATAGGAATATATTAAAAAAACGTTAATTTTATTTAAGTAATTTTATTTACCACAATGGGCTAAGTCAATAAAATGAAAATTTGGCACACTTCAAGTTTTCAAGCTCTTAAAAAATATATGTTATTTTTGATGAAAATCTCTATTCAGATGCCGAGTTGAAGAGGCAGTGATACAAATACCCTCGAGGAATTTTTTTTTTCTGTCGACAGAAAAAAAAAATCGCAAAAGTATGCTCCGAAAATTGTAAAAAATACATCTGGTCTGTTATTGATATTGAAAATCTGATCTAATTAACTGTGGTTTGGCTATTTGATTAATTAAAAATGTATATCATGAAGATATACATAAGCAATCTAAAGGTTGAGCTTTAAAAGATAACCTTTTATTTTTCTTTTTTTAAAATAACGTTAATTTATGGAAGAACTAAACAAAACAATGTAATTTAATGACAAACAAATACCTTTGTGTAACACCACTATTTTATTAACAATATCAACATGTTTCGAAAACTATGTTTTCTTCGTCAGGATAATAAGTCAATAAAAAATAACAAAAGACAAACAAGTATAGACTAATTAGAACATAGACAAAATATTAGATAGGAGATAAGATATAATTATTAGATATATAAGATATTAGATATAATTATTCAGAATTTGCAAACCATATTTTGGAAACAGGTCATTCTTTTGATATTAATAAAGGTTTAAAAATTTTACACACTAACACAACGGGTATACAATTAGATAATTTAGAAATTTTAGAAATTAGAAAAAGTGTTATAGTAAATTAAATATTATAAATAACCAAACGTTTTTTAAAAATAGTAAATTAAATATTATAAATAACCAAACGTTTTTTAAAAATAGCCATCTTTTAAATTTATTTTCGTATTAATACTTATATTAATAATAATTTATTTTGTTATTTAGACTTCTTGTTTTCTTTTTAAAAGATTTTTTATTATGTTAATGTAATTTTTACCCATTCTAAAATAATTTTTATATTTTATTTTATATAATTGTTTTTTATGATATATTTTAGGTAATTAATCACCTCTCCTATCTAATATTTTGTCTATGTTCTAATTAGTCTATACTTGTTTGTCTTTTGTTATTTTTTATTGACTTATTATCCTGACGAAGAAAACATAGTTTTCGAAACATGTTGATATTGTTAATAAAATAGTGGTGTTACACAAAGGTATTTGTTTGTCATTAAATTAATGATGACGCCACAAAGTAAATATGCCTATTTTGAAGAAATAAAACAAAGTAATTTTAAATGATAAAGCATTGTTTTAATGATAAAATGTAGGCACAATAATGTAAATAATTCAATCGTATAATCGTATTCTTTTAAATTTTACAATGACAAATCATTGTAAAATTTGAAAGATAATAATATACTGCGCATTAAATACGAAGAGGTACTATTATCGTGGTACATATATTTTTATCAAAAACCCACTTCCTTGGTCGTGGTTGTGCAGCTGATAAAACATATAAGGTCTTTTTAATGACAGTGTTTACATAAAATGTATTTAGAACACATAAAATTTAATAGCTAAAACAAGCCTTTACATACAGAAATATAAACTGTGTTAGAGGTTTTGATCAATACCGATTTGAAAGAAAACAGTCTTTATTTTATACAAGACCTCTCGATTCCTAGACCCCAGATGGGCCATTGAAATTGATTTTTTTTCAAGAAAGAATTTCAATATTTGATCAATTTCATCAGAAGTAAGATAAAATTGATCTTACTGCGTTCTCACAGATATGTCCACAATGCAATTCTATCGGTTTATCTTCTCAGTAATTTTATAGTGTTCTCTAATAGCCGCTCCTAAGGCGATGAAAGCAGAACGTTGGATGTTAATTTAATTATTAATAAATAAAATTAAATACCTACAGGAGAGAACGGCTTTCAAAGCTCGGGACCAAGTCTCGAATCATGGAAAATGATGAATTTTTCACAAATGCTGCTTTTTGGAAATTTTGTTATTGATTCGTCTTCAGATCATCATTTTTAACAAGAATAAAATTTCGGTCGGTTTGAAAGCCGTTTGAGATAACGGCTTTCAAAGTCCGCTCCCAAACCTCTTATCAATACATTTTGAATTCTGACGTCTTTTTTTAAAAATTGAGTTGGCAACACTGCCCTTAACCAGTCTCTCCTGATCCGTCCTGCCACGTAGATAAAGGGAAGACGCATCGACCACCAAGACCCGGATAAACCTCTCCCCTATGAACAGTTGTTGCTAATAAATAATTGTAAATACCATCAACCGGGGTTGCTTTGCATCACTTTTTTATCACTTTTCTCAAACAATTAAATATCTTTTAACGGGAACCGTTGTACCATGTATTTTTTATGCTTTCTGCAATTTAAAAAAAACTTGTTGCTGTTTTCTGTGCCATGCATGTACAATATTAAACAATTCAAATACAGTCCAAAATTAATGATCTTTAAAATAAAGCTTGTTTTTTATCTATAAAATCTAAAATCTTATAAAAAAACTACAAACAGCGAATTCTGGAAAAATGAAATTTTTACAGCTTTTCCGTCTGAAAGTCATAGGTCATTGCAAGTATTTTCAGTTCTTAAAGTGGCGTATATATATTGTGAGATAGAAATATCCATTGAACTGGCAAAAATAATAAAAGATGTCATTAATAATTTACAATAGATCAAGAAGAAAAGAAATTTCATAAAAAGAGTTGTCGAAACTGGGAGCAAAGCCAGATAAAATTAAGTTTGTGTAGTATAAATTCAAAAAAGCATTTAATTTCGTATTATTCTTTATTGCTATGATTAGGAATGGATTACATACATGTGTTTTAAATTACAGAACATTTGTTTTGAAGATGACGAAAGTATTTCAGCAAGTTGTTCAAATATACAAAATACTGGAAGCTTTTTCATGGAAAATCATCACTTCTTTCTACTTTCGAAAATCTTTCTTCAAAGTCAACTATCTAATTCACATCAGAAAGGGTTTTCAAAAGAATTCGATGTGCGGTAAAATCTCATAAAGGGACAAAAAAAAAAAATCTAACAAAGAAAACTATCAATTTCATAGGAGTAGATTTTATTATCTAGAATATCAGTGTTTTTGATCACACATCCGTTACTTTAGAGATTATAAAATTAATAATAAAAAATATCAATTGAGCTAGAAGCTCTTCAGATATACATCGATTAATATTATGTTACAAAATATAAACACAGATTAGTTGTTATCTTTGGTAAGTTGTCAATCTTAAGTAGCGCAATTGAAAATAGTATCAAATATAAAAATAAAATATAGAAAATAGCATCACAAGAATGAACCAGAATGTGACGGAATAATCCTGAATCACTAAATACTATAAATTCTAATGTTTATTTGTCTTTGTGTAATAACTAGTTATTTATTAAAAATTTTACATTGTCGACAAGATTTATAATTAAAAAGGAATTTGTAACTTTTGTGGATGGATTCAGAATGAAGAGCAACATTGGTTAAGAAAATGCAATTGGTTAAAAATTGATTCAAGAGATTAAAAAATTAAACATTAAACTGTTCCATTCCTAGTTGTTTTTTTTTTGTTTCAAACTTTTAGTTTATTATAGTGGACCAAATTTTATTTACAAAATCATTGAATCATTTTCAATGCCCTTTTGGGAGATTAGCTAAGTCTATCTAGTGAAGGAAAGAGATGAATAAATTTACCTACTAATTTTCGAAATTTTATTTAATAATATACCTCATTGAACACGATTATCAAAAAGGCAAAATGTTGATAAGCTCTCAAAGGGTTGCAAAATTCAGCCATATTTAAACAAGCACAACTTCTCTCACAATGAAAACAATGGAATATTATTTACACAAGCAGATAATATGATTACGTAAAAATTGCAATAAAGCTGATCATACAAAACTCTGGAATGCTTCTGCCAGTTTTTAGATTTATGTAAAATAAGTGTCGTATTATTTAAATTGTATTTTGTAGACGACATAGATACATTAATCAATAAGTTACGTTTTCTGGAGTTTCATTTTGGTTTTGGACGTAAATGATTTCTGATCGATCAAAAACTTCAACACTAGTGAAGGGTTATTTAAAAAAATTGAATAATTCTTCAAATTTTTTAAGTTAATTTTCAAGTTCTGTGAAAGTTCTATTCAAGAAAGGCCTATAATGATATAATAACAGAACATGAATAGAACTTGAAAACTAACTTAAAAAAATGATGAATTGTTTAAATTTTTTTAAAAAACCCATGCTAATTTTGCTTTGAAAAAATGCATAAATTTACGAGCATCGCATGGAATAAACACACACTAATATGCGGTTAGCATATATATTACTTATACATTTATTTGGTACAAGGGTTAAAACATGTAAGCACTATTCCATATTACTCGAAGTTTGCCTTGTGTTGCATGTTTCAAAACTGTAATCAATTTAATAAATTAATTCAGGCTGTCCTTCCATGTTCAACTACATAAATAAAATTGAAATAATGCCAGATAATAAAAGGAACTGACGTAAACCATTATAAAATTAAAAAAAAACATAAAATGTAATGTATTATAAGGTATTCAATGTTATCCTCAAATTAACATTAATTTGTTGTCAATAAGAGATATTATATAGCTCGACATCCCAGAAAGATGAAATTGAATGTCTTCTCATTAAGAATGAAGAAATAACATGCCCAACACAGATAGCTTCAACTTTTAACAACTTCTTTATATCAGTTGGGGAAAACTTAGCAGCTACAATTGCATCATATCCAGATGATTCTATCACTATATACACGGACCAAAAAGCAATCCAGTCCTTATATATGGCCAAAACAAATAAAACAGAAGTTCTCAGTATCATCTCTCAACTAAAGTCTAATGCATCTCCAGGTTTAGATGGAATTACACCAGTGTACCTGAACTTTTGCAAAGATATATTAGCTGACCACCTTGTTTTTCTTATTAATCAATCCCTGGATAGTGGAATCTTCCCAGATCAACTAAAGATAGCAAAAATAATTCCGATTTACAAAGATGATTGCAAAAAAAATCCTTCTAATTATCGTCCTATATCCATCCTCTCTGTCTTCTCTAAAGTTTTTGAAAAGGTTATTAAGCTTAGGCTCACTAAATATCTCTTATCAAACAATTTATTCGCATCCCAACAGTATGGATTCAGAAACCAATCTAACACAAAATGTGCTGCCTTCGATTTTGTATACGCCCTCCAAAAGCATATAGACCAGGGTAAGCACACTGCAGGCTTATTTATAGATTTAAAAAAGGCTTTCGATACGGTTGACCATGGGATACTACTAAAGAAGCTAGAACACCTAGGCATAGTAGGCACTCCCCTGAAGTTACTGTGTAGCTACCTCTCTAACCGACACTGTCAGACCTTTGTTGGAAAAGGGACAAGCAGCATGGGAACGATAAAATGTGGCGTGCCTCAGGGCTCCGTACTTGGACCATTACTATTTTTAATATATATAAATGATATTGCTAAATGGGGACTTAAGGGTACAATACAACTCTATGCAGATGATACAGTGATTCTTTATCACAATAATGATTTAAACGAACTTGAAAAGGAAATGGAAAGGGATATAGCTTGCCTGGCAAACTGGCTGCGACTAAACAAACTTAGCCTAAACATAAAAAAAACACATTACATACTGTTTGCAAATAAAAAAAATGTAAGTCTTAATATAAGTCTTGATAATAACCGCCTTGAAAGGGCTGATGTTACAAAATATCTTGGCCTTTTCATTGATTCACAACTCACATGGGATCACCAATTTAAACATGTTCTATCCAAAATTACTCCTATAACTGGTGTTTTATATAGACTTCGCGGGTTACTTCCTCCCTCTCTATTAAAATCGATTTACCATGCTATGATTCACTCACATCTAATATATCTCGCCGGAATTTGGGGATTTGCTACAAAAAAAATGATTTCAGAAGTCCAAGTCGTTCAAAATAGAGCCCTGCGAAATATTTTCAGTCTACCTTGGGACACACATGTCAAAGATATCTACAGAAACACCCAAATACTTCCTTTTAATACCATTCCCACTTTTGAAATAACTAAAACTATATTACAAGTAATTCAACACTCGGCACATTCCAACACTACACTCTATTACAATTGCGACGTACACCAACACAACACAAGAAATCACAACAAACTTCTTATATCAAAAATCAAATCAACAAAATATGGACTAAGATCCCTAGAATACATAGCTCACACAAAATATAATCAACTACCCAACGAGATCAAACGTGCAAGTCAATGTAAAAAGACCCAAACTAACATGCTCAAACTTCATCTTATTAATGACTATCTGAAATAATAATGTTGTGTATGTCCCCATCATATGTCCATTTAATACATACAGCTATATGTTTCATGTAATGCGTATCATTCCCGCAATGAGTTTATTAACTCCTGGGAGTACAATGCTTTATATAATTTACTATATTCTGTATTGTATACTTTTCATAAATAAATAAATAAATAAATAAAATAAATAAATATATTTTGCCTTCAGCAAGAGAACATTCTCATTTATGTATTTGTTTTTCTTGTAACAATATTGTATACATTCAATAGAATGTGTGCATTCATCTTATCAAATACATATTTCAAGATCAATAATAATTCACAATGAAAAGTATTAATTCTCTTCAATAATCTATTCAATTAAAACTCTTCACAAATCACAACAATTACACATACAAAAATAGATGCAGAAAACAGCAAGAAATAAAATATACAATATTTGATCTTTGCGGCAGGAATTTGTTTTTCAAAGCTCGGAGCATTTAGTTCAACTCTTCCTAGGCTGTCGTCTCAACATAGTTGACGGCGTACAAATACATGCGCCGTGCGCTAATGTCTGAACATGTGTGACGACGCCGTATAAAAAATGACACCTACAGTACAGATATCACCGCTTACTAGTATCGTCATATCAGCACTTGTCAACATCTTAAAGATGAAAAGTTTCGTATTAACACAGATAAAATGTAAAATAGTTGTATAATAATGGTATAAAATATAATAGTTACATATTTGGTGTTACCATTTTTACGGAAACATCCGAGTTGCCATTACATATTAGCTGAAAATTATTATGTAGTAATATTGTTTATGTGATACCACAAAATACTTATAAACAATGCCAGAAATCAGTGGGACTGTAGCATCCCTGATAAGAAACTATGGAGAGGAAGGGAAAGAGGAATGTTGGGAAATATCTGACTAAAAAGATCAAGTTACTAAACATAAGGAAAGCTCTTTCAAGCAACTTTTTATACAAACAATAAAATCTCCATATTATTTAATTGTTCATTACTTACCTAAAATTAGTGACTTAAGTTTGATTAAAAATTGTGAGATCAGTTAAGGTTACGGTGGAATAATATTAAAATAATACTGAACATACTAAAACAGTAAAGGGATGAAAATGATGATGAAATTAAATGTGCAAGAAAATAGTATAAAGTTAAAATGTTAAATTAAATCACAAGCAATAATATCTTTTTATAACACCGTTGAAGGTTTTCACAAAACACAACCAAGTACACAAGTAAGTAGGTCAAACATATTTAAAGACAAACATGAAATACAGCAGCTGTTTAAAAATTATAATTTGTTTTTAAAAACTGATAAAATTTTCTCATTGTTTAAAATTTTGGTAATTTGGTTAAATGCGCACTAAGCACCTTGCAAATCAAAATAAATGCAAATATAATGGATTGCAATATCACGTTACATACATAAATTTATTCACCAAAACCAAATTGTTTGGTAATAAATCGACTACAGATTAACATTTGTTATTCATGTAATATAGTCGAATAATAACAAATTAACATTTATTATTATGTGTCGTGGGGTAGTTTCTACAACCAGGTAACTCCGAAAAAAACAATACTTTATTTCCTCGTCAATGATAGTCATAAACAGAAAATTCGTAACGCTTTGGAATCATCAAGTTATTTGTTTTCAATGTTTTTTGTGGGTATCTCAAAAAAACGGTATTGTTTAATTCTATTGTTTTGTAGGTAACTCTAGTTACCACAAGTGTTTTTTCATGTTTCAGTTAGGCAACTAAACTTAGCTAGTTGTAGCACTAAAATTTGTGAAATTGCTTTCGTTGTGTGCAACAACTAGGTAAGTCATTCCATTTTTGTGAATAAATATGTACACAAGAAAATGATTAGCCATTTTCTTATTTTCAAAATAAACATTGTATTACGGTACGGTACCCAACATACAAATCTACAATTTAACCGTACTAGTCAGTAAAAAAATACAACAACCAATTTATCTAATTGATTACCATCTTATAATTCAATTTTCCCACAGCTGATTTCAGAGTAAAGCCTCGATGACATTACAAGCTACTAGCTGAGAAATTCTCTATCTGTTAGTAAACTAGCTCACAAAACACAATCTACGAAAAAAGTAGAAAGGTGGTCAACTTTGCTCGCTACTCGCTAGCATTTGCTCAAGACGGCGGCCCACCAACAGCTGATTTCGTAACTGTCAGAATTAGTTCGCATGGGAGTCGTTATTCTCGCTACTGGCTAGCGCGTGGCGCTAGCTTCGCGCTCAAGTTTTCTACAAAATGTCGACAGAATTGGTTGGCGCGGAAGTCGTTTTATTTTAGCTGCTACTGTCGCTACTGAGCGAGTAGACAGTTTTGTGTGTCATCATGACAATCTCACTCGCCGATTCACCCGCTTTTAAACTTACCGGCTAGTAGCTTGTAAACTCGCTCAATGTCGATCGAGGCTTTACCTAGTTGTAGTAATAACCCCACAATATAACCTTTCAACAGAAAATGACCCACACTAAATAGTCTGCTAAATATGTATGTTGTTTAAACTAACGGGTCATTGTTCATTTCTTCTGGCCTTAAATATGGTGGAGCTGTTCACAATTAAAAAAAGATATTTTTATAAGTAGATCACATTACTTTCAATTTTAAAGAAAATTTAAATGGTCAGCAGATCAGTGGGTTCATAAAATGTATTCTAACTCAACACCCTTTCGCCACAGATTGTGTGTTCATTCATACATTGTAAAGACAGATAAATACAATTATTTAATATTAATTTATGCACACATATTTTTAAATAATAAGGAAAATACGTCACGGCTAGACTGTTTTAAAGACAAGAGAAACAGCTGTCTAAAGATCATGAACAGATGATGTTAAAGTTTACATAATAAATCAATAAAGAATTATTGTAAGTCTCTAAACTGTGTCAATGTTATTCAGGATTTAACATTTGTTGAGTAAACAATCAGACGTGAAGGAATAATGTTTGTTATTTAAATTTCGCAACAAAATCCTCCGTGTTAATGTTCTTGTTACACATAAACACACACAAGATAAATGTGTATTGGGAAATAAGTGTCAAAACCAATTAATTCCAGTTAGAAGGTTTTGTTATTTACCCATTCAAGTTAAAAAATGAGAATAACAAGTTTATGTTAGTAATGTTTTGTCAATTTTTTTTTTGTTATTTAAAGAATATTCTCAAATATGTAACAACAAAGAAAATTTATTGATGAAAATCTTCTTCAAAATTAATTGATTAAAAGATAAAATGATTGTTATTAGCAAAAAATAAAACAGTAATTTATTAATGTAGATTACGGTCAGATATAATAATATCTATATTTATATCAATAAAGCTAATTGATCGGATAATGGAAAACCCAAATCTCACAGATAAAATTTAAATTACTCATTTTTTTATCAGAGTGAAAAACAAAAATTGATCTGGAAATTCCAAATATAATGTGGGTACATTTTATATAATGTACAAATTGGAAAAACAAAGGTATTTATTATGCATAATATGATTTGTATCTGTACAACTTTTACAGTTATAATTTTTGTACTTGGCACAAAGAAAGGTTTTCTTCGGGAAATGTTAATGATACAAATCAAACAATGGAATAGGTATAAAATATTGTTAATTAATTATCTAGAACATTCTGTCAAAAACTGATGCATAAAATTTCATTACTGCTATTAATACCTACATAATTCGGGAATACTATCAAATCGATTAATCAACAAAAATTAAAATTAATTAAGTCTGAAATTTCTTTTTTCTTCAAGTTAAAAGATAAATGAAAAACAATAAATAAGGCAGAAATTTGTTGGAAATATAATTACCTATTTATTGCTGAAATAGAATTTAAATGCAAGGAATATTTGTACCGTTGAGGATGGAAATTGTTTCTTCTACGAAATGCCTTCCAAAGGAATGTAAGACAAAGCAATCTCGTTTATTTAGTTTGGGGGATGGGGGGGAGAGAGGTGGGGGGGGGAGCAGACACCCTGGCGTGTTAAATGGTATTATAAAAAATGGCCTTCATGAAACCAAAAGAAAACCAACATTTTATGTTTGCAAGGTTTTAAGATAAGACAGTGACAACCACAAGCCACAAACTGTTATTATGTTTATTAATTTTATTTAACAGCTTCATTATGTAAAAACAAAATAAAGAATGACTCTTGCAAGGATTTAAAATAAAAGAGATCACGAGGTCTAACAATGTTTTATGCATTATCTAGAGCAAAAATAACACCAAAAAGATGATTCGATAATGACTTATTTAAGCAGTAATGCAAAATCTTTAGCCCGATTTAATATTTACAGCGGCACAATTTGCTGAACAAAATATTAAAATTTTGCATTACTCAACAAAATATTCAAGAACGATAAAAATAAAACAGGCTGAAAGACGAGTACAGGGTTATTCATTATTTAACCTTTTAACTGTTGACGTGGGTTGGTAGGTGCACTATTGCTGATGACTCAACTGAGGGACGGGTTTTATTATGTACTACTTACTGCCTTCGAAATTTTGAAGAAACATGAAAAAATCTGTTCAAAATATTTATCTGGATATTTTTATTCATTTGAAGCAGAAGTATATGATTAAATGTATGCATACCGTCTGACAGACTCCCGTGTCAGCAATTAAAGGTAAATACGATTATAGAATAATCAATTTAAAATGCTAAGATATTTGCCACTGAAATGTTTCGGTATTTCTCGCAGTGCAGGCGCTGTTTACTTTCAGTTCTTCGTTTCCTTATAATGGGTATTAGTTGTTAGTTCTTCTCGGAAGATGTCGTAGCACAATGTCTATGAGGAAATATGAAACACTTGTACCCTTTGCGGCCAGTAAACAATTTGACAATGGATAAATTTTCCCTATTGTTAAAAAGGTTAGAGACTCTCTGCCCCTGAAGTGAAGTTCTCGGCAACCGGTATGGTGGGTGGATGCGTGACTTAGGGCAGTGCGAAGCATTGCTTCAGCAGCATGCGGGTGGAGTGGTGGAGATGCAGGGCGGATCAGTTGGCCGCCCAGTGCTCTGCCCGCCAGAGCAGGCAGTGCATCACCCCGGGGCCCTGGGACACGTTAGACGCCGGGGTCGACTGAAATTAAGGCCAATTATTACATGATCAAGCGTAAGGACAATGCATAAATATGAACCCGCCACTGAGAGCTCCTTTGTAAACCTTTCCCCTTTTCAGATAAATGACGCATTTAGTGGAAAGAGGAAGGTTTTACTACATAGCTATTAGTATTATGCCTCTATGGATTTTAGATAATATATTTTTAATAATTTATTAGGTTGGGGCATAATTTATAAACAATCAATAATAGATAGGAAGTGCTCAAGTGAAAAGATTGTCATTTACGCACCAACCTCATAATTTTAAATATTTATAATTAATGAAAATACCTCAAAGTAAAGAAGTGGGTAAAAGTAAACTATGTAAATAAATGAAAATAAAATAAACGCCGGGGTTGCCGGCACTGAAACTGAAACTGTTAACACTTTTTAGAGAAAAGTTTAAAAAAAATTGGTTGTTTAGGTGAGATTTTTTCATCAGTTTTAATGATTTTATATCAATTTTCAACAGTGTTCTGTTTTATCACTGTTCTGATTAGTCATGGAACCATTCTAATTATGCCTATTTAGATATTCAATTAATAATAAACACTAAAATACTATTCAACTTTAGTTATTAAACAAAACAATATTATCCATTTCAAGAAATGTTTACTACCCGATTGGAATTACGTATGTTCAAAGATGGATGTTTGCAGTGGCGGTTCTTCACAGGGGGACAATGGGGACAGTCCCCACCAATTACGCTAGAAACCTACTAAAGGAAGTCGATGCTTTGTCTTCACCAAAATGAATAAATTCTTTAAACATAAAAGTTATTAACATTTGCAGAAATAAAATACAAAAAAAATATTCCGGATGATTTTAATAAGACTCGGCGCGCGTACAGCAAACAATGTACGGCGCATGAGAACATCGGATCTATTTCTCAGTGCGCAGAATCTACTGCGCACTTAGGGGTCAGCCTGAGCTATTCCCATAGGCGATTTGGTTCATTCCATGCGTTGTTTCACAATCGTATGGAACCGCGCATGCACACCCATATGTGAATTCAAATACCGCGGGGACCATTCGTTGGGACCCCACCGAACCATTTGTTTGCGTAGTTACGGGCGGGAATCGCTCGCGTTCAAATTAAGTTCGATAATAATCTTGCAATATAAAGCTTTATTTTTATTAAAATATATTGTAAAAGCTTTATTTTTATTAAAATATATTGTAAATTCGTAATTTTATATTATTTTGTGTATAGATATCCGATTAGCACGATAAGACCATAATTATTTTTTTTGAAAAATTTTATATTATATTCTACGGGTGGTGAGATTACGGGTGGTAAGAAATTTTTTATTATATTCTACGGGTGGTGAGATTACGGTGGAGAGATTACGGGTGGTGAGATTACGGGTGGTGAGAAATTTTATATTATATTCTACGGGTGGTGAGATTACGGTGGAGAGATTACGGGTGGTGAGATTACGGGTGGTGAGAAATTTTATATTATATTCTACGGGTGGTGAGATTACACAGCACGTAAAAAATGTCGATCCCCACCACCAAAAAAGTGCTTGAGCCGCCACTGGATGTTTGAAAGATGAAGAAGAAGTGGTATTCACCGTATTAGAAGTATCGGTGTAACGGGCAAGCAAGCTCCTGTACCCCCTCCCGATGGTGGCGATGAGGGGAGGATTGTCTTCGCAGCCCTCCCCGATGTGTCCCTCCGTGTCGGCCCCCTCAGGACTGGAGTATGCGGGCAGCGGAATGATGGCTCGAACCTCCTCTTCGTAAGGTCTGAATATGGTAACAGGTCTCAAGGTCTCTCTCTCGGCAATGATGATACAACCCCAGGTGGTGCCAATGTACACGTCATCATTTAATACAGCCAATGATGTCACCTGAAACACAAAGGAAAAAAAGATTACATATACATTTGTAAAATTTTTATTTTATTCACATTCTATGTTTCGGAATAACCCTTTCTTAATCAGGAGAATATTAGAACTAATCTATGATACAGAATATTCAAAGTGTTTGAGTGGGAGGTGAACAGAGGGTAAAGAGGTAATAATCTGTAATCATCCCTTCCCCTTTGTTCACCTCACATTCAAACATCTAGAATTTATATGTCTGTATGTAATATATGTCTGTCAATAGTCTGTATCATAGGTTAGTTCCAATATTCTCCTGGTGAAGGAAGGGTTCTTCTGAAATTGGTAGAGTATTAATAAAATAAAATTAAAGTGGTCTATAAAAAATATATGTTTTTATTGAAAAAAAAGATTAATTTCACAAGTTTTTTTTGGAATTTGGAGGCAAAGCTTTTGTATCAATTATTGTGGAGGTACTGTTTCACAATAAAATACCTATAAAGATTTCATAAACTAAAATTTTTCACATCTTCCTTAGAATATGCTGTAGAATCATCTCCTTTCCGAGAGTATCACTAATTTCCGAACACTCTGTACATAATGATAATGCACCTGGAGCCTAGAAAAATTACATCTACTAAAAAGTTACATCCTTTTACAACTGTGCAAGAGTCCCAATTGCTCCCAACTATCTCCAGCCAGTGGGACTATGGCCTTCCCAATCGGAGTATGTTATGAGGCTGAAGGTAGTGGGGAAGGGAAGGAGATGGGTAAGAAGTAACTACTATTCAGATCTGGTTACCAAACACGGCTAAAGCCATTTCAGGAAACGCTTCAATTCTGAATGGTAGACTTTCACCAGGACACTATCTTCCACTTTTGTTTGTCAGATTATACATAAATTTTGCATGCAAATGCAAAAGTAACTAACTTGGCAACGTCCAGGGCTCAGATGCTCTTCAATGGCAATGGAACGAAGACTCTCTGAACACGGAACCAGCTTGGAGCAGTCCAGGCGAGCAATCACAACCTTCTTCATGGCGTCCCACTGGTAAATCACGCAACCTGGGGGAGACAAAAAGTTATTGGAGCGACCCTGTTGAAAATCAATTGGACTTGAAGACTGCTGGTGTTTTAATTTTGTTTGCAGTGAAAATCGACCAAGTAACATTGTTGTTTAATTTTTCCACACTTCTAGTAGAGTTGAAAGTTTCATAACACCATTTTAAAGCTGAATAAATAATAATTTGATGTACTAACTAAAAATAATAAATTCAGTGGTGTCTCTGCATAGCTCGGGTTCATTGACCTCTAAAACTGGGATTTGTTTTAATTTGGAAACGATTCAGAGAAGTGATAAAGTATTTATTAATTAATAATTCTATATTTGAAATGTATATTTCTTTTGTTTAATTTTTTGTCAGTTTATTAACACTTGAAAGGCAGATTTCTAATCATCCTTTGAAAGGTAATGATCCAGAAGAAAATACTATTTTTATAAATACTTTCAGCTTCACAAATACTACTATTATGATATCCTGTGATTTTTCATGGATCTGCGCTATCATTTATTACTTTTCTTTATTTTATACTAAAATCTTGTCTGATGGCTTAAAATTATGTAAGCCCATATATGCCGTTAATTTCATATGATTTAAGGTTTATTTCAAGCAATCTACTTAAAAAATTAATAATGCCTTAATTTTATTCCACAGATCTAATAATATTATACTAAATTGAATTTTATTGAGCTATCATTAATTAGTAGAAAATATACTATTTTATTCCCCAAATTCACCTACCTACCTAGAAACATCTATAACAATCAATGAAGAAAAAATATCTGTTTATTAGTAAAGTGCGAGTTCAGATTTTATATTTTTCATTCTTTCATAAATATTTAACAGTTACGTCCACAAATATTTTCATAGCGTGACGTCTGTGACATCTGTGAATACATATGCAAATATCAGTGTTCATTTACGTGAGCAGCTGAGAATACACGTAAATTAACTTTGAACAATTTAAAACACGATTTCTTTTGAGTTTGATTTTTCAGCAGCAAGACTAAATTAGGTAGTTTTCTACTATCGTATCACGTTTTTTTCCCTACAGTTTATCCTGATGTGATTACTCTATAGCATGAGTCGGCAACCTGCGGACCGCGAGGCGTTTTGGTGCGGCCCACAAGATTCTCCCGCAACGCACAATATCATACACAATGGAGTGAAAGGGGGCGAGAAAGGGAGCGAAGGGATAAAGAAGGGGGAGCGATTTTCAAATCAACGTGATGTGTTTGCAAAGTGATACCACACTTGTCGAATAATATGAAAATAATATCTGTAAAATTTTGCCTGCCAAGGTTTGCATGCAAAAATTCTCTGATATTAACATTGAAAAAAACTATCAGTCGATAGTTTTAGGATTATGTTTATTTACCTGGGTAGATATAAGTGCAGACGGTATTATGCGAGGCCACCGCGTGCAGCACACGTGAGCAGGGTGAGGAGGGCACAGCGGGGCACGCCAGCTCCCGCGCCCCCGCGGCCCCCAGCCCCACCACCAGGCGGTACACCCACAAGGAGCCCCCGGCACTGCCACCACACCAGAGCTCGCAACTACACACAAAATTGTACAATTTATTGAAACATGTTATTTTGTGGACAATAATATATTTGTAACAAAAAGCATATAGGTACCTAATTGTCTCTTATTTAACAAATCTAAATTGAAATTTTCTATGAAATTATAGGATTTGTAAGTAGGTACTTAAATAACCTACCTAAGTAATTATAAACCATTATAATTTATGCAACATTTTTTTATTTCAAATAAGGAATTACATACACAATTTGTTCAAAGAAATGTCACCTTCTCTCAATGACAATTCTTTTTTCAAACTGTCTTCAGCCGGGTAGGCACCAATATTGAAAAAATGGAAATAAGAAAGTCCAAATAATAAAACGAAAATTTCACATTTGAAAGAAGAATCTTTAGGATGGGTTGTTTCAAAAAATTTGATGGATTCATCAAATATTTGAAGTTGATTTTCACGTTCTGTGTAAGTTCTATACAAGTTCTGTTATTACATCGTTATAGGGCAGTTGCTTCACAAAACTGAAATAATCACAGAACTTGAATAAAACTTACACAAAACGTGAAAATTAACTTCAAATATTTGATGAATCCATCAAATTTTTTGAAACAACATCAAGTCCATTCGCTCACAGGGCAACTGAAAAAAAACCAGTTAGCAACTCAAGTCGCTAAATTCGACTAAGTCGACTTGCAAATTCCAATGGCGGTCCGCACACAGGCAACTTCTCAAAGACCAGTTGTCAACTGCGACGCAACCGGTCATTCACAACTCGCCGTGCTAGTCGCCGCGGCCGGCACGCTTCAGTTGCCAGGTTGTTATGGTTGTGCCTCACGACCTGACAGTATTCCAGTAATTTGCGATATGTCCGATCAAGAAAATATAGATTTTATTCAGGAGGTTGATAAATTATTAATTATTATTATAATTATATATTAAGGTTAATAATTGATAAATTATTAGGTTGTTAATTAATCAATTATATTTTTGCTAAACAAGTAATTACTAAAATCATAAAGTTGAGTTGTGCCATGATAGAAGCTTTTTAGGTTGCCAACCTAAAAAGTTTTAGTTCGGTTTTTACATGAGCGAAGGGCCTAAAACGGCCACTGTGAAAACAATACATGAGAAAATTCAAAAAAATTAAACCGTGCACGTGTTGTGCTGCAAGTTGAACTGTACACTGTAGCAGACGTAAAAGCATAATAAGAATTCATACTAGTCATCTGCTGAGACAGCGGCGAGGCAGTGCAGGGCCGTAGCGGCTCCTAGTTCTGTCATCACAAATGTTCCTTCCCCCATGGTGGGACTTAAGGGAGGGGCCACATTATCCAGGAGGAATAATCTGAAACAATTCATTACTTACATTACATAATTATTACTTTGGTTGGTTATATAAAATATTATATACTACATATGTATTTTAATTTAAGCTATTTTGGACTAGAGATGGGTAAGTTCTGCATTTTGCCGGAGGCCTCCCAGACATGCTTCCTTTGAGTTCTAGTAGCAGATCTGTTTATTTATTTTTTACGCCTATTTAGGCTTTTACATATATATAACAATATTTACAAAATTATACTCGTAAATAGTGCAGGAAACGACTGTTTAAAACACTTGCACAAAAATAAATATACAGTAAAAATATTATTGAATTTGATCCGCACAGTATGTAGGTACAAAATATAAAAAATCCAAAATAGTTTTTTGTTTTTCTTTCAGCCAACAAAATACTGTTAATGTGCTAGTCAATTTAAATAGCTTTATGAAAATATTCCCATACTTGATGAAAAAAAAATTCAATAAGGTATGCTTATATATTAAAATTGATGTGCTAAATATATCAACAACATCAGAGTATTCGTTTCCTTGCTGTTGAATCCGTTGCATAGGAGTGTAATATTGGGACGTTGATGAAGAATTGTTGCAATAATATGGTAGGTACTGTCTTGTAACTGACCTGCCTGGAGTATGAAAAGAGATTACATATAATGAATCGGGGGGTATCAGACATTGAATTTACGATTTTAAACAAACAGGTTAAATCGGAAATGATTCTACTGTTCCGAGTTCTTGGGTGCGGACTAGGTACTGGGTGCTGTTGCGGCTACCGGGACACTTGGGTTCGGCCGGAGCCAGAGCCGGACCTGGGAGCCGGAACTCACAAAAGAACTCGTACCCGAAAAAGAACCCTCACGACTCACGTGTGGCTTGGAGTAAGAATAGGATCCCCTTCCCGCGAAGAAACCAAGTTGAAGAGCCCACTCCAGCTGAACCGACACAACCTAATTTGGATCATCAAACACTTACCTTCCATTTGAGAGAGCTGCAGCAACTCTAGCTAGAGAGGGGAGATGCTCCAGGGCGGCAACACGACAGCTAGTGGCAATACTCTCCAGGGCATAGGAAAAGAGATGCTGGCAATCGGAGGCACTGGAATAATAAAATAAAAAAATATTGAAATCATAATTTTATGTTTAATTATTAATTTCATTTGACATTAAGATCTGATCTTACTTGTAGGCATGTATTCTTCCTATGGAGTCTCCGATCCATACTCTATCCCCCACAGAGCAAACTGCCGTTGGTATGATTGGTTCATCAGCTGCAGCCTCTGAAAACAATACCAACAATAATTCAAGTTAGTATTTAATCCAAGCGCTATACGTAATATTTGTAAGGAAACTGGGGTAGGTACTTTCTACCATAGAATAATAATATCCTTTAAATTATGAATGTGTTCCATTTTTAAAGGGTGCTAAACAAAACAAAAGATTTGGTTTTGACAGTGATATAGAATGGAGGGAAAATACAAGTCAAAAGAGTAAATATAAAAAAAAAAATAATAAATAATATATTTGCGGCACGTTCCAGAGTGGAAGATACTATCAGTATCGCCCTGGTGTAAGACCACCATTCAGAATTGAAACGTTGCTTGAAATGGCTTTAGCCGTGTTTAATGACCAGATCTGAATAGCCAGGTACTTCCCCACCTTCCTCTTCCCTATCTCCTTCCCCTCCCCACTACCTTCAGCCTCACAACATGCCCCGATTGGGGATGCCATAGTCTCACTGGTTCCAGACGGGAGCAGTTGGAACTCTTGTGCGGTATTAAATGTAAAAATATAAAAGCAATAGTGTGATGTAGAAATGATATTGCTAAAAGTCAAGTTGGTGGACCATTACACACATATCAGGAGACGAACATAACAATATGTAAAATTTGTTTAAATCCCAAGAAAAATGTGCGTGTATACTGCATGTAAATAAGTAACAATATCTATAAAATACAAATGGGCGTCAAATACCATCGATATATATTAACAATATATTAGCCCTCTTATACCTAATTCTAATCTAAAAATAACACTACCTAGGAGTAATTTCATCATACAACTCTCCATCGAATTCCGATGCCTCGCTTCGAAAGCCAAGAGATAATTGCAAGTTCCCTACAATATACAAAAGAGCACTATCGCTCGAATCCCAAGTTGTAATTTGTTAATTTTAACGGCCAATAGCTTTCTATCACAAGATGTAGAGATGAACTAAAAACCCAACTTGATGTTAATTTGTAGTACTTCTAAAAACTTAAACAAAACCAGTGAAAATCATTCATTTTGTGGCAAAAGTGTTGTCATAATTTCTTGCATGACTTAGTTGTTTTGCTAGAAAGAAATGGAAGGTTTTTATCAATTGTTACTTTAATTGGCACTGCCTCGAAGTTATCTACAAAGTACATATATTTTTAAATATTCATAGAGATGATTAAATTGTTAATGGTAAAGTCCATGAGAACCCCCACCTAAATATTTCTAACTGCCTCAAATTCGTGTTTGAAAAATGATGTTTATAAAGCCAGTCTATTGAGCTTTGGAACAAACTTGCTGGAAAACAAATTTGTTTCGAACAAAACCAACAAAAGGAAAAAAGCAACGTTTCTTTCGATCTTTCGAATACGAGATAATCCTTTTTTTTTTGATAAATGTTTTCTTAAACCAATATTTTAGGTCTTAATTTTAAGGTTCACACGCCCTGTGTAGATAATACTTGGACCATAGACACCACCCACAATAAATTCCAAGATTTTCAGGAGCTTTATAAAATTCTAAGCTGTAATAAATAATACATACATGTATATGTATGTACATTGTTTTAGAGTAAATTATGATTATGACAGTGAAAGTTGATTAAAAAGATTAATGTAATAATCTCTAGATAAAAATTTCATATTAATATGGCAATGCTCTTCATACTCTTCACAGTTGATGTGTAGTGTATAAAGAAGTAATTACCTTGCGAAGAAACAGGAGGTGCTGCCAGCGCATGATAGTTTAAAAATCGTGCATTGGCGGTAGCCAAAACATCACAGCGCGGTCGACAGCGGGTTATCCAGATTTCCCAGCCTGGTGTACCCTCATCTGAAGAATAAAAAATACATGAATTAATAATAGAAAAAAAATATGTCCATATCAAACAAAATGTCCCATATCATTACACCAAAATCGGACTTGCATGCCGTTGGACTAAAATATAACGAAAAAGCAAATAACCAGTAATGTTGGGCATCTGAGTGGCAGTTGCATTAGTTACATCTGCAGCGTGGTACAGCGAAGCAACATCAGCGAGGTGGGTGAACTCCGGAGCTGATGCTATGGAGACTATCTGTGACGCTGAAGGACGCTGCTCCGGCTGACCTGACCAGCATGCCACCATGAGGTCCAGCATGTAGCAGGGGTAAAGGGTTTCCTGGGGATTGAGAATATGATAAGTTTGGTGACCAAGGTGGTTTACTAAACTAAAGCAAAAAAAATATTTTTTAAGAATATCCACATTTAACCAAATTTGGGTAGCTATAGCTCAAGGGCATTAGCAGTGCTACCCAAAATTGGGTAAAGCATTAGCAGAAGAATACCTTGTGTGTGAGAGGAGGTCTTCCTCCTTCCAGAATACATTCCTTCACTGCTTCATGACCTTCAAATGGCTGCCTCAGAGTTAACAGCTCGTACAAGAACATGCCGAATGAGAAGCAGTCCACCTAAAAATATTTAAAATAAATTAATTCGGCAAGTCAATTGAGCCCCGTGCAATGAATATAAATTTTTAGAAAATTTTCAATAGAGAAAACAAATATTAATGAAAAAGGTAACCTTTTCTGTGTACTCCTCTTCACCGTTGTAGCGCATAATCTCTGGTGCCATGAAACCTTCCGTACCTCCAAAACCTTTGGTTCCCGACGGAAGCGAGAGTCGGCTGATACCTGAAAGATGAATCAAATTATTAAAAAAACAATTACGAAAATGAAACAAAAAAAAACGTAAATACAACAATATTTATTGATTCTTGCGTGTCGTACTTATTAAAACAGCTTATATGTATATATATATGTCCCAGCGAGAGATCATACGTGATGTCATCATTATAGAATCTTCTGTCTCTTTTGTTTTGATACAAGGCGAGTGAGAAGGAAGAGGACAGTCGTCAAAGACATGCGTACGAGCTCTCGCTGGTACGTCGCGTTATCTAAAGCTTTTAATTGTGTTTTGAAAAAAGAAATGTCTAATTGAAAGAAGCGAAACATACAAGAATCCAAAGATGTGGGTTGTTTTGTGGCTCTCACCGTAATCTGCCACTTTAATGTGAACTGCCAGTCCGGGGTGATCTTTGAAAGGTCCAACCGGTGGAGGCATCTCCCATACTAATACATTTTCTGCCTAGAATAAAAATAAATCACATCATAAAACAACTTCCAAAACGACTTTAAATTTACCGCTGCGCGAAAAAAAAGCCAAAACAAATGAAATTTTTAATAAAACCATATTAAAAGTAGGGAAAGCACAAAATAATAACAAAATTTTTATAAAACAACAATTAGCACATAGCAAGGTCTAGTATATTTAGTAGTTTCTTTGGGAAAGTTTCTTTGGTAAAATTACTTCTAAATGCGCCAAAGTTGAAATATTTAACATTTTGTTTCAACTTAGTACAAGAAACAACGTCAGGGGAAATGGAAAAACATGTTCAAAATAGATTATAAGGTTCTTAGTTAGGGTTATTTATATAATTTGTGTATATTTAAATTGAAGCGGAACCTTCCGGCAAACATCACATCATACTAAAAAGATAAAGGAGGACATTGAAACCAATATTTATGTACTTATATGGGTGTATACAAATACGTTTATATATATACTTTTAATTTTAAGAAAATTCTCAGTAACTCCTGTAAAATGCAGAATCCTGTAACTCTGTTAAATCAACTTGAATTCTGTTAAATTAAATGTTCTTGATCTTTATATTTACTATGTACAGATATTTTAAAATTATATTTTAACTGCCACTGTCTAATATTAACATAATATAATACCCACGGACAGGCTTCGCCTTTGTGGGATCTTTTTTTGCTACTTTTTAATATTTTTTTGTTATTATGTATGTACCTTTTCCGATGTATCAAAAAAATTTCGCTAATAAAAAAAAAAAAAAAAAATATATTTCTATACTAATATTATAAAAAGGAAAGATTTGATTGTTCGTTTGTTTGCATTGAATAGGCTCCGAAACTAGTAAACCAATTTTAAAAATTCTTTCACCAATAGAAAGCTACATTATCAGCGAGTAACATAGGCTGTATATAATGTTAAGCTCTGACGTTATGAAATTTGTATGAATGAAAATGTGTGTATTTCATATATTTTTGTAGGAGGGTGAAAAGGTAGGGGGAAGGTGGGGTTCGTGGAGAAGGAAGAGACGAGGGAGGGGGAAGGCGGAAGGGAACGAGGACGCACGGGAAAGAATAAGAAGGGAGAGTCAATTTATTTCAGTGAATGGCATAGCAATGCATGTCGTGTATATATATATAAACGCACTGTAGAAATCTCAAAGTGGCAAGCAAAAAGTATGTCAATTGTAGTGCCCTCGATTTCGTAGTTTTAGTACTAAACTAAGGTTGTGTGCTATCTCAAGTAAATTGCATTAAAAAAATGCCAAAATGACCTCGTGTGTGATGAGAAAAAGTTTTCATTACTCGACAAACACTACTAAAAGCCGAGGAATAACATTTCGTTTGTAGGTACACGCAAATAACTTATTATTACTGATTATTATAAATAATACAAGTGTTTCCTGCCCAAAGAGTTCATGCCTCATAGAGAAAATGCAAGGCCGACCAGAGTACAGGTCTGGGAGCGCGCGACAGCCAAATAACAAAGTCAATGCTGTCGCTAAGTGAATTTCACAGTTAAAAATATTGTAACCACTCGGTTTATTTATAGCTTGCGGTAAAACAAAACACAAATCAGCAGTAATGAGTATCAACAACAATTGCCGCCATTTGCAAAGTGTCTATGGAATGCGGTGCTTTATTATAGCCCGGCACTGATATAATCACTTAAAACCTCCTCTTAAAAATCCATCAGCCACCGATGCTTGTTACTCTACTCAGCCTTGAGGTAGTATTCAAAGCAACTTTTGAATATGGAAACACCGCCCTGTTCAATTGTTTATTTCGTTCATACACATATGTTTTTGAATGTCTATCTTTGTCATACATGAACAATGTTTGAATTAAGAATTTACTGGAAATATTTACATTCTTACCTGCCGAGGATTTATACGCTTCTAAGTAAAAACTAATAAAAAACGACAATAAGTCTAGATGTATTATTTTGTCCGATCGAAAGGGGAAATTTTAAACTTTGAAAAAATCTGAACTAATGCATCCATTTTCCATCTCCCACTATGTAAATAGTTGTTTATTGATTAAATTGTGAAAGAATCGTCGCATTTTTAAGCACGGATTATGGAAATCATACTTCATTTCAAAAATTAACGCAAGAAACAACTATTTACGTACACACAATAGGTTATTAGGTTTCTTCTTAGTTTAGGTAATCTAAGTAATTGAGGCGTATTTAGTTTGAAACGAAACTTCGCAAATGTCAAATCCATTTAAAAAAAAATTGCGGCAACTGAAATTTTTTACTTTGATTGAAGGAAAATTGAATTTTAATGCATATTTTTCCGTCTATCCGGACTGAAACCGAAGTTTCTTTTGGTAATTAAGTTTAAAAGTAGTTTACTTTTCAAAATCTATGCCTATTGAAAGTGTAGCGAGATGCGGCGGTTCTTTCACACTTTACCGTTTATTGTAGTAATTAAGTGAGACTAAGTGTTATTTAAATAATTTGTGCTTGTTAAGAACTGGAGTATGGAAATTTTACTGTTTCTTTTTGCATAAAAAGTAGTAAGTGTGTTGGCTGCAGGCTTTCTTTTCCATTCTTTCATTTGGTTTAGTGAAATTTACCTTGAGATCTCTATAGATAACCCTCTGTCTGTGTAGGTACTCCAGGGCTCTTGCGGCCTGCACAGCCACCGCTTGGGCACAATGGGGACCAAGGCGAGCTCCTGATTGCCGGTAACCTCGTAGAACGCAGTCCAGAGCACCCTAAATTACCAAAAAAATATTACTTGGATTATAAAAACGTTTGCTAAAATTTGGTGGTTTGGAAAACTGAATGTGAAATAATTTCTAAAAGTCAAAAGATGTTGAATGCAATTACTTTTTACGAACTGTCAAAACAAAAACGTAAAAAAAAACAAAACTTTCCCTCTACATTTTCCATAGCGTTCCAATAAAAGATTGTATTGTTTGGTATTGCCATTACTAATATATTAATTTAATGTTAGTACCTACCAACCTACATTAAAAGTATGTATATTTACTAACAAAATATACCTAATATCACGGGGTTTATTTATTCCAAGTCAAATTTTTTTATGTACTTAATAATAATTAGGAACCCCAGTAAATTTTTTTTTTTTAGTATTCACTTTCTATCGTAGGTGCAAATAAGTATTTTTTTTTTAAAATGTCCTTTTCTTACATTATGTAATATATACTGCACATCATATTTTTCACCGACATTCTTTATTTAACAGCTGCACCTACACAGCTTTCATAAAAGCAGTTACCTACTCGATGATAATGTTTTTATAAAAATGGATAAAGGTTAGAATACCATGGGGGCCAGGGCAAGCACCAGGGCTAAGGGGGCAGTGCAGGCGGCCAGCAGGGGGGCGATGTTGGGGTGGCGGAGGGGCAGCAAGACCCCCAGCTCAGCCCGGGCGGAAAGATAGGCCCGGCATGCGGCTTGCATAGGATCACGCTCCCAACGGGCTGCAGCTGCCTGCAAATATTGAACAAAAATATATTCCAATAAAATGTTAAAGGCTAACTTTACACTGATAAGTAAAATTTACGACTTAACATAAGTTTTTGACAGGTTACTCACAGGAGCGTTTACATATGCATCTCACTTGTGGTAATTGCTCATTGTTGTAAGTAAATGCTCATGCGACAGTTTACATCTCGAAATTTATTTGCCGTAAGATGGCTTCCTGTAACAACGACCTGCTACTGTCAAATATACGCGATTTTATCAATAAAGACAAAAAGGCCCAAATAGAATTGAAATAGAATTTGGCTTTAATTAAACAATTCTTCTTTTATGCCGTCAAAGGTGGAAATTAATGGAGCTCTTTCATTTTATCCGAATGACAGCTACCTGACAACACCTGATTTTGAATTCAAATACGTAATGTTAAAAACAGAAACATTGAGATTAGAAAGGATTGGACCGATAATTGAATAGAAGGATGCTAATTTTCAGAAAACTTAAAAAGTGTAAATAAATACTAGTTTTATAGGAAAAACTCATACGAAAACAACTGTCTTTTAATTTTCGACATCTCGCAACGGCGCATTTTGATACAATTTCTTGCGGCAAGTCTCTCAGCTTATCAAACTGATTTTATAAGCTGTGAGAAGGCTGGAAGTTCGCGCAGAAGCGATCAGACCCGATTGCGAAATAACAGCTTCTGTAACTTGCTATAAATTACGTTAAGTGACTTTTGGTGCCGTTTACATTGGTAATTTGGCCATAAATCGCTTACTTGAGTGATTAAAACTTACGAGTGTAAAGCTAGCAATAGGCTGATACTATCATTAGAAAAGGTTCTTAAGCCGAATTTACATTACACAACTGCGTGGTGGGGATTTGGCGTCAGGGAACCACGCCAGTGTTACCGGATCGCACATAAAATTGTTACTCACAACCACAGCACCTTGGAGACCTTATTTTACGGACAGCCCTCGTAATAAAGAATTAAGAGTTGAAAGGTGTTGTAAAACCCTACAGAAGAGTTAACGTTATAATTCAAAAGAAAGAGAGTTTATTGTATTAGAACAGTCTTGTTTACCTTGTAAGCCTGAAGAGCGCTACTGGGTGCCCTGGGGCCCGGAGGTACGGGCTGCAGCACCTTGAGTGCCACGGGGCCTCTGCCCTTCCATTCGGCCCTGAACACAAGGCCAAAGGCGCCCCTACCGGCTAGAGCCCCCCGAACCACATCACCGCTGTTGGCCAGGCGGCGGGAACCAAGATCAAGGAACATCTGAAAAATATTTTAACACAATCAAAATTAATACATTATATTTATTAAAATACCCAACGGCTATGATAGTGCAAAAATATTTATCGATATCGCTCTTCTTTGTCTCATTTGAGGGAGACCTACACCTAAAGCAAAGTAGAAGGCTTATGAAGAATGTCACAAAATAGACTTACAACATCGGGAGCAATTTGAACAAGTTTGATCTCATGGTGCATGGGGCAGTCCACCGTGGCGTTGTTGTTAGCTTGCAGGATGCACTCCTCCACTGTCCAGGCGTGGAGGGGCGGGGCAGGGGAGCCCAGCCCGGACACCACCCCCTCCATGGATGGCATACGGGAAGAACCTGGGGAAGGAAAGAATTTACATATTAGTATTTTCGAAATGTAAAGGGTAATACTGATGGTTACAGATCAGATAAAGAATGGCATTCTATATGTATTGGTGTGCTGAGTTAAATATGTTTTGTGTCATTAAGAGATAACAAGATCTCAAATTTTTACATACAAATATTCTTTGATAAAATCCTTATATATCTTGTACTGTATAAAATATCATATATGTATTTATCAATCAATTTAGCATCCTCAAATGTAAAACTGATGCAATTAATGTAAATGAATTTTTGACCTTATCAGACATTTATAAATAATTTCCTTTGTTCAAGTTCATGAGGAGATAAGAATGATCACCAATATTAAAACGATTTCCCTCGTATTGAACACATGTGGGAAATTTAATGTACAATTTTGCCCAATAAATAGAGAAGTGACTGGTACAAGCAGTCATTCCTCTTCCGATAGTAATTGGGAAAACATTGTCGAATACATTGTTTAATTGACTACATTCCTACTACGCCGGTGCCGTATTGAATTTATAGTATTTGTGCGGCCTCCACTAACTTATCCCATACCTTTATGAAATTCATCCGTATGTGTGAACATACAAATTAAATTACAAGGATGTCTTCAGCCAGTGTTCCCATACCTTTATGAAATTCATCCGTATGTGTGAACATACAAATTAAATTACAAGGATGTCTTCAGCCAGTGTATGAATATTTTCTTGTAATAAGTGAATATAGTTTTCATAATGGGTGGTAGTCTAAGAGGGAATATTTGGCTTGTGTTTTGAGAAAGTCTTGTTCCTACAGTGGACAAAAAACAGCTGTCGAAGGAAAATGTACCTGTAGAGTCGGGCCCTACTCCACTGTCGCCATCGGAGGCACAGGAATCCTGAGAAGCCCTGGGACGCATTTCGCCAACAGCCCCTTCAGCAATCTCTACTCCGGGGGCTCGCTTGAATGCCTGTGGAAACCAAATATCATGCACCATACTGAATAATGGTCAGATTAAATAATAATATGAGTATGTATTTAGATATCAACATTATAATAATAAAACAATAAGTGCATTTAGTAACAATAATAATTAGTTGAATATTTATACCTCATTGAAGTGTGCTTGCATGTCCCCCATGTGGTCGTGCCCATTGACCTTGTGCCCCCCCTCCCCCCCGTTGTGTGCCCCATTGTTATCAGCCTCAGTGAGGCAGTGGGGGCATGGGATAAGTCTAGTCACCAAGAATCTACCCTCAGATGTGTGCACAAACCTAGTTCCTGGAATAATACTCAGATGTCAGCACTTTGACAAAAAGTGAAGCATCAAACAGAATTGGTCAATTTTACACAAATATCACTTTATGAATTGAAATGCACAACCAATCAAAGTGATTAAAGATAAACAATTGTATCAATAAAATAAGAAAAAGAAACAAACCTAATGTAGGATACCAGTCCTCCAGAAGTATATCAATGTGGTCAACTGCTAAAACCAGAAGTTTTGCCATGGCCTCCATAGATGGCTCTAGTGTGATGTTCTGCAATGAAACCGGTCTAATCAGTAAACAAAGGAAAATATACGAAAACAGAAAGTACATTTAAATAGATGCAATTCGTACTTGGTAGCCAATGGTGTCTCCCTGTTCGTCAGTGATGGGTTTTTTAATGATCATTTCGTCAGCAGGAAGGATAATTTCTAGTATAGAGGAACTGGCCGTGTCCACTTCACACCAAACCCCTTCTTGCTTGAGCTTAAATCTGAAAAAAAGTAATATTACAGATCAACCCCTAAAGCTTCTGACACTTTACAATGTACTTCTCACTTGAGAACTGTCTGAATGCAGATCGTATGGAAAATATTTTCACTTTACATTCGATTTCAGATAAATTTGCTGTTTTTAAAGGCATGTGAAAATAAAATACTGTTCTTGAAAGCAGTTGAAAAAACAAATGAAAAATTAAAAAATTTAAAGAAACCTTGACATATATTTTTAAATGCTAAATATTGTTTCATAGAATTATTTTTTTATTTTTCAGGAGCGTTTATGATAAATTTTTGAATGCAAACTGAAAGCGCAGTGCTCTCTTTCTAACACTGCTTAAAACATATTTCTGACCTTAATTCAAAATGAGACAGCATAACTTTTATGAGACGGTGTCAGCCTGGTATATATATCTCCCAAAAAGACTCTACATTTGTTTGTTGTCTGTGAAGAATACCTCCCGAAATTGCCCAAAGGGTTAATACATAATATACTTTAATTTATTCATCTTTATAAAGGACTTTAGTTCACGTGTAATGAACTGTGCCTGCCTTGCTAGGAAATTCTGTCTTGTGTTACCGTGTTGAAGGCAGGCGCAGTTTACAACACAAAACATTTTACAATCAAAATAAAAGTCAGTCAACATCATAATACTTGTAAACTTGAGCTAAACTTGTATTAGGACTTATTAAACTTGTATTAAGCTTTAAGTTGAGCTTTTAAAATGGGAATTTATTAATCCTCTCCCTAAAATATTCCTGATTTGGGGCATCATCGTTTAAATGGCCTTGGGCGGTGGAAAAATGAGAAGAGTTTTCAGTAAGACTTGGAAACATACCTGGAGTATCTATAAACATTGTGTTCTTGCGGCAACTCCTTGATGGACAGGAGCAGAACTCCTGAGCGGAGTAGTCTCACACCAGATTGCCAGACGCACCACTCTCCACCGTGACTCAGCACACGTCTCACTGCACTGTCACCATTCAACTAGAAATGACAAAACCAAAATACATATCGTCTGATTTTTGCTCACCAAATCACTCAATCAAATGGATACTATAATGTGTTTGACTTCTCTGATTTTCTAAAATTTGTTTTTGTCGGACGATTATAAAGGAGTATAATAGTTCGACAATAAACAAAAGAATGTTCCCCACAATCATCCCAATAGAAGCGGGAAACGCTAACGAACTACTAATAAATCATGCCCTTTCTCCGCATGATAAGAGATGCGTGACTGCGTACTGCTTGCAGTCTAGCTATAGTTTCTTATTAATAATAACTTAAAGTACCAGATGAATAGCATTTTATAATAATAAATATAACAGCAGGAAGCTCACCTCATCAGGAAGTGGATAGAAGTGGTCCACGATATCAGGGACCGTGTCATCGGCCAGCAGGCGTGTGATGAGACGTGGCCAGAAGCCACAGGGCGAGTAGGAAGCCAGCAGCAGGCGGCGCAGACACTTGAGCGGCATGGAGCGACCGTGGGCCAGACAGCCTGAAGTGGAAGGGCCACACGGTACAGTCGTGGCTACTATTGTGCCTGGGATCAAATAAACTTATCAGTTTACTTGGACACATAACTGGATCGACTTTGATTATAATGCAAGGAAGCCAATGTAGTATTCCCAGTGAGAAGTCCTACGTACCTCATTGATGGAAAATCTTTCTTCTTAAAAGTCTTGTATGAAAACAAAAAGAAGAAACTAAAATGATGACATCACATACAACCTCTCTCTGGGAGTCTAAACCATACCTAAGTCTTGTTAAATTTTGTATCGCCTTTCATCTGACGTGACTGTGATCTCTATCTTTATTATACATATAATTTTAACTAAGACAAACAATGCAGTAAAAATTATTATTCTATTACTGAAAGTTTCAAATTGTTTTTCTAAGGCTGGCTTTACATTCGTAATTTTTTTCCCGTAATTCGCTCGTGTAAGCGAATTATGGCCAAATTACCAATGTAAACGACACCAAAAGTCACTTAACGTAATTTAAAGCATGTTACAGAACTTCTTCTTTCGGAATTTTTTGACAGGTGTAATCGCGTCCGCGCGAAATTCCAACCTTCTTACAGCTTATAAAATCAGTTTGATAAGCTGAGGGACTCTTTGTAAGAAATAGTACCAAAATGCGCCGTTGCGAAATGTCAAAAATCAAAAGACATTTGTTTTTATTGGATTATTTTTCCTATAAAACTAGTATTTATTTCCAATTATTTGAGTTTTCTGAAAATGAGCATCCTTCTATTCAATTATCGGTCCAAACCTTTCTAATCTCAATGTTTATGTTTTTAAAATTACGTATTTGAATGCGAAGTCGGTTGAAGTCGGTTGATGTCGGCAGCTGTCAGGTAGCTGTCATTCGAATAAAATGAAAGAAATCCATTAATTTTCGCCTTTGCCGGCACAAAAGTGCGTGGAGAATTGTTTAATTAAAGCCAAATTCTATTTCAGTAGTTTATTTGGTCCTTTTCGTCTTTATTGACAAAATCGCGTAAATTTGACAGTAGCAGGTCGTTGTTGAAAGGAAGCCATCTTACCGCAAATAAATTTACAGATGTAAACGGTCGCATGAGCAGTTACGCAGGTCGAACTTCCGAAAAACTTCCGTGATCATTAATTACCACAAGTCAGATGCATATGTAAACGCTCCTGGGAGTAACCTGTCAAAATCTTACGTAATCCGTAATTTTTAATTACGAGTGTAAAGCTAGCCTAAGAAATGTAACTTGTAAGTCCAAATATACATAATATATTCATAATCATTTTCACAGCTCAATTTAGCAACAGCGTAAATTAGATCACCAATGGAAACAAGGTTCGAATAAAACTAGTAAAAAAACCATTATTAGATTTTGAAAGCTGTGATTATACCTGATGGTGCCAATCCATCTGCAGTCTGATTAAGTATTGAGAGCGGAGAGACGGCTATTTTCTTATGACCTCTGGCTGTCCATCCCCGGGATTTCAGTGGAATCTAAGAAGTTAAATAGTACATGAACCATATTTCAGACAAGTCAAACGATCAACAGTTAATAAGTACATAACATAATGAAGAGGTATGGAAGATCGTAGATAACAAGTACCGTGATACGGCAGGTATTGGAGATAACAAGTACCTTGACACAGATGCTGGAGAAAACAAGTACCTTGACATAACTATTGGAGATAACAAGTACCTTGACATAACTATTGGGGATAAGAAGGACCCTGATACAGCTATTGGAGATAATAAGTACCTTGACACAGCTATTGGACGCAGCAAGTATGCTATTGGAGATAAGCAAGCACTCAATTTGGGAGGCGGGAATGGGTACCGCCGCCCCGGGAACCTTTATTGGATAACCAACACCTCTGCCATAGGTCACCCCAAGTGGTTCGCTGCGTTTGGTGATTTAGCAGGGGTGCCCGGGTTCATGGGGTGAGGTTTGTCTAGGTCTTGGAGGCGGGTGACCAGGACACACTGAACCCCAGATTCCTACCCACCCCTTAAATCCTTTTCCTTCCCAGAACTCTCCTCCCCTTCCTTTCCTTAAAAAAACCCTCCAAACAGCATCCCCAAAGATGACATAGGCCCTGAGGGATATTACTTTCCTCAGGGTCTCCTGTGTGGAGCTCATGTAAAAAAAAAAAGCAGCTTGGCATAACAATTGAAGCTAACAAGTACCTTGACACAGCTATTGGAGGTGCTGTCCATTGGAGGTTCCAGAGCCGGCAGCAGAGGCGGAAGCAAGAGAGACCTCCCATCCCAGCTCAGAGCCAACTCAAATTTGTTCAGAAGGGACACTACGTAGTCACGGCTGTCTCCGGCTCGCGAGGACTTGAACAGGAGCTGCATGTCTTCTAGACGCATCACCCCTGGAATTAATAAAAAGAAAGAAAATCATTAGTGTTACTCTCTTATATCTTCAACCGAAAAATCTTCAATATGAGTTTCAGATAAGGCCTATAAAGATTATTTGTATCAGTTTCTATTACAAACTCCGATAGAAGAGTCAATTTCAATCAACAACAAATATTTGAGCCAAGCAACAGAAATGATTTTAAAAGCATTATTACCTGATCTGGCGAATGGATTGATTTCCCGGACAGTAACAACATGGGCCAGCATGTCACAGAGCCACTGCGGATCCAAGAAGTATAAATCTTTCAGTGTTGCATCATCATAATGGAGAAGAACACCTAAAACCAGACAAAAATATTATTTTTCACGCACAGAGTGAAAAAATGTACATATATAGTTAAAACTACTCATTCCGGGTAAATTAAGAAAATTGGTTTGTCGTGCACTTTTACTTAACATATAATGGGAGGATACTCTTTATAACTTCTGCTTTCCACTTTGCTATTTACTATGAGTTTCTCCAAATTGGATTTCTGCGTTTGGCAAACAAAGTCCAAAATATCTTGATAGTTGTCAATTTACATAATTTTTATAATGTGACGTTACCATTGTCATGTAAGAACATTGTTGCTTGGTGTAATTCAGCTTGGTCTCGGAAACTGCGATGAAATTTAGTTTGCATAAACTGGGCAACCTGAAATAAAATTTTTAAGCATTAAAATACTGAGACATTTACACAAATGAAAATTACAGGTATTTTACAGAAGTTGTTACGATATATGCTAAATTGCAGAATGATGAATTGAATTCATAACTTTGTACATTGGAGTTGGTACTCACTTGAGATTTGAACTGTTCGTGTGTGAGTACAGGATCCAGTCCTCTGGTTCTTCTGTCAGCAGCCAGGACTCCAACCGCATCCTCCAAGGCCAAGTATGAAGCAGGGACACGCTGCTCCAGTAGTAACTCCTTACTACCTAAAAGATTAGAAAAGCAATCTTTTTAATTTTTACATAACACCTTACAAGAGCACCCCTGTCTGTGCAGTGTAAAGACAGGGGAACTATATCGCCAACCGGTTGTAAGGCGGATTAAGGTAGAGGCCGTAGAGGGATTTATTAAAGCGGGTCTTGAAGGGGCCCGGATTATATGAAGCAAGAAAAACAGATGCCCGACAGCTGGTTGCACGCATGAGCTTTTTTACACAAAAACGAGTCGAAGAAACAATCTGTTCTCATGAAGCCAACATCAACTGTGAACGGGTGTTCCACTCGTGTCTGACGAGTTTCGTATATGTGCACTGTTGCACAGCCATTGAAATACCCATACAATAGACTCAGCTTGCCTACATTACTTCTGTGCATTAAAGATGGCGATCGGTCTGTTAACAACGGATTATCAATCAGACAAACCGACTTCATTTGCACAGAATCAAGTAGATTTATCAAGTATTTTGGGGCTCCAGCCAGAGTTGGCTTCCAAATTCAACTGTTGAATGTACTTGAGATTTATACATGGTACATAATAATATATTAATTATCTACAGGAGTCCCAAAGGTAGCCCCTTGGGGAAAACAGCAAATTATTCAATAGTTTTTTTAATTAATGAATTTTTGCAGGTTAAATTTGAGATTACGTGACTCACCTGGTTGGCGCAGACTGAAGACAGTGTCGTACACCAGGTTGGCCAGGAGTCGGATGTTGTGTCGGGTGGCACAGCTGACCTCCACACTGTCCAGCACCCTCGGCAGGCCCCGCTTCTCCGGGTCGGCCACCGAGATGAAGCGTTCCCTGATGATGCGCTGAAGTTGCTCCGGAGAATGTTCACCCGACATGGACTGAAAATCAATACATACAATTTTTAAAATTTTATATATAGATACATATTATTCAAATTCATTCATTTGAATTTCCTTTAGGTTTGTATTTTAAAATTTTTACCAATGTATATTTCCTTTTATGCTCTTCAATAAACATTAGACATGTCGTAAATTTGACGTGTAGAAATATTGACAGATATTAAACAATAATCATCAGAATAATCATAAAAATAATCTTGAGAAAAATCATAATAAATTGTGAGAATAATAATAATAATAATCATGAGAACCGGTGTTTCTATGAATCGTTCTTGAGTTCAACAGCTCGGTTGTGGAACGATCTGCCGTCCTCTGTGATTCTTCCCTCCTACAACCTGGGTCTCTTCAAGACCCATGTTAACTCCTTCCTCTCATCAAAAAGATCCCCTCCACATAGCGTTCCCAAATATGACACAGGCTTTGAGGAATTTAATTTCATCAAGGCTTCCTGTGTGGAGTTAAAACAAAAATATATAAAGTGGGTGCCCAGCGAAGGCGACCAAGATGCAGACCGAGGAAGAGGAAGGTTGACATCATGGTAAACTGGTAAACAGACTGGATGTCTGATAAACTGGAGTTGAACTAAGGACAGGAACCAGGGGAGAGCATTTGTGGAAGATGTTAAATCCCATGGGATGTAGAACCCTCATGATGATGACGACTAACAAAAAAAAAATGGTTATGCTTACTTCAGCGACGGTGTCGTAGTGCGTGCCCACAATGATGACGGGAGAGTTGGGAGCCCGTGCCTGGATGCTGACCAGCCAGTGTTGGATGCCCGCCAGCCCCCCCACTCCATCTGGTACTCGCCACACTACCACGTACAGGGAGCGCCGTGACAGGAAGTACTGGTGCGTGGAATAGTACCTGGCCGTGGGAATAACTGTTATTAGTCATGTCAAGAAGTGAAGAATATCAAATTTTGATTTTTTTGAAGAACACTCAGATTTTATTAGCTACCTGTGAAAAATCACAAGATAGTCTGCAGGCAGGGAAAGTTCACCATACACAATTCACCTAACCAAAATAACCTTCCAAAAGCACACTTCCAAACAGAGGCGGCCCGTGACAAAATTTGCCAGCAGTGCATTTCACAAAAAAATGGTAGCATTAATACGGGAAAATATAATTGATTGATTCACAGATTCCCGAAAACCTACATCAAGTTGTAATCGTATATCAACTTGACAACCAACTGAATTATGGAATTATGGCAATACCTACGTTATTTATATAAGTGCTTGGGACTATGCAAAAACTAGAAAACAAAAAAATGTGTTCAAACGTCATCACATTCACAAAGCCAAGATGCTTTCGAATATTTGATACTTTGTTTTAAAAACTCTATTCACAGTTTTTTTTACTTAACCTTACAAACTTGTATTATGTTCAGCAATGGTTTTGGAGGACCATTATTTTTCAAAAACAATTTATTTATTCACTCATTTTTAAATAAGTTTTTTACAGAGCAAAACTAGCGAAAAACCATTAAAATGATGTCAATACTGATCACCATCAGTATCAGTGATATGCCAAAAGCTTGATTTCTCCGCCCCAGTGCGCTGGTAGCGCTAATTCATAACATTGTCAATTAGTTGTAAATTCGTTAGTCCTAACTAATTCATTCCAAACGTTCGGTACCATGTCACGCATGTTTAAGGTTTTGTCATAAATCAGAATGCCTCTCCGCTAGTGCACGCGTGCGTCATATATCTTCACTACTCTAACACGTCAATTTCCGATATGGGTCTCTCTACTTGTCTTGCTCATTTCACGGGCCCAGCCTCTGAAGACAGTCCCAGTAGAAATATCCCTTCATGTGACGTCACGTCTCGGCATAACGAAAGATGCACGGTGCACGCATTGCTTTTTCGTACGCACGGGAGTCTGGGTAGTATTTTGGTAAGAATATTATAACGAATTCGCGGGAATTCTTCGTGAGTGGATGTACGAATTTACACTTTTGACGTTTGTCAATGTTCGGCAGTGCATTGCACAAATGCACTAATGCAGGAGCCGCCTCTGCTTCCAAATAATGGCACATAATTTTGATCTAAAAATTGAACCACTGATACCCTTCATAAAAAAATCGGAACTGAGGTGGCTTGGGCACATACTAAGAATGTCTGATGACGGAAAATATTGAGTGCGGTAAAAATAGGAAAATACAGAGTGCGATTCCAGAGGGCAGACGTCCAGTGGGCCGCCCCAAACACAATTGGGCGAGACAACTCCAGAAACTGTGCGAGGAGAGGGTGGGACTGCCATGGACGGAGGCCGCATAATCAGCGCAAGACAGGGATGAATGGAGGCGCCTTGTCAGTGGGTCCTCGACCCAAATAGGACAAGGGGAAGAAGATGGATGATGAATTTTCCTCGCAGTGAATGTTCCGTGGTGAATTGTGGGCAGTGAAATTTCCTTTCACCCACTCTCTGGACGCTTGTGACATCAGAATTTTTAGCTTAGAAATGTAAAAAAAATTACTCAAAATATAAATTAAATTGTACTGACTCCTTTTGCCCCCCAAAGTCCCAGGTCCTGAAGACTACGGGTCCGTGAGAGCGCTGGGCGCTGCGCGAGGGGTGGCGGTCGTACACCCAGTCCCCAATGTCCACACCCACCGTGGACATGTTGGTCCCCCGCGAAGTCTTTGTGTTCACGTTTTTGTTGCCCATGCGCTTTGCCCAGTGCTGAAGAAAAAGACATTGGACATTAATACATCATTAAGTCTTTATTACTAACTTCAAAAATAATATTTTTCTTAACAGCAATGTATGTATAATGAATGCGATGTTTAATATTGGAAAAAAATTATTTGTCTCAATCACTAACTAACTGAGTGTAACCCAATTTGACAGGTATTGTAGTCACCGCTAGTATATAAATAAACCATTTTGAAATGAGAACTGAAAATGTATGTAATAGAAATAAATCAATAAAAAGAGTTGTAACAAACCTCTGGCCCCCTTCTACGATGAGCTGGAGCACTCTCTTGCCTCAATCTCTCCAGTAAACTGGTCTTGCCTATGCCTTGTATTCCTACAACCATCAGCTTCATGCGGGCATAGGGCTTGGCATCTTCAAGAACTGACTTCAGATAACCTAAAAATATTTTTAAAATCATTAATTTTCATACAAAAAAAAATATATTACGCCATTCTCTAATTTTCTCAGTTGTAACTCCATAAAAAGAGTATCCGAGAAAGAGAGAAAAATATACTTATTTACCTATAATATCCATGGTTTTGTACTTCTTGGACTCAATCATGGATCTAAGAGGCTCTTGTAAGGAACATCCATTTGTATTCAAATTCCATAATCGACTCAAAAGTCCCATTTGAGGAGGTAATTCACAGATATCTAGAAAAAAAGAAAACCATTTTGTAATTAGCTTAGAAGATAAGCTATTTTGTAGCCAAAAACACACGCATTTATGTGGTAGAGTAGCTACTCCGAAGAGAGTTGGGTAGGTACCAATAATAATAAAATATATACAATGAATTCCGATAATGGCAATACGTCGATTCTAATTCCAAATTTGAAAGCCACAAAACTTTTCAGCGGGAAAAGAGTTTAGTTGTCTAGACTAGTTTCTTTTTGACAAAATGTAATCATATTATCCAAAGGAAGTCAAAATCATATTGTGAAGGAAATTATTTAAAGTTTATTTAACATAATATATACAGTATAGTAATGAAAGATACCTGTATTTCCACTGACATTCAGCACAGAGAGATTGGATAATTCATGAATCGCAGGAGGTATTGATTTGAGAATGTTGTTAGAGACATCGAGCATGGAGAGGTTTGGGAAAATCAGTCTTGTTCGAACTACAGGGACTAAGTTCTGGAAGAAAAAAGTTATTGGAACATGCAATCTTTATTATGTCACATGAGTTATTTCATATTATGTTAAAGCAGATATATGTTATTGATCTTAGAATTGTTGTAGTTTAAAAATGAAACTAAATTAACAGCATGCTTGAATGACTGATTTTATTTACCCAATCATCGTCATCATCTGCAGAATCCCTCCCATTGGCAGATGAACGATCAATGGCTGAACCCTTTTCTCCTCCGTCTAGCAGCTCTCCACCATCGTCATCAGTAGTCAGCTGGATCCGCGACAAAAGATTATCAGCTAGCACCTATAAAACATTAAATTAAAATAAATAAGAAATAAAAATAATATAAGAAAGTCTCTAATGAACTAACATTATTAGCTGTTTAATAGTGGCATTAAAAATTCCCAAAGTTACCAAGGTTCTCAATCCGTCCAGTCTGAGATGTCTCCTGGCGGGGCACAGAGCTGCCAAGACAGCCTTTCTCACACCTCCGGCTGATCGGGCCCTCGATCTGGGGGCCCCGCCACCGCTTCCCGGGCAGTAGCACCACAGGTGGGCCTGCTCTAATGGCCCCCAGCTGTCAACCTGGAAGGAAGATGGGCTTTTATTAGGGGTCAATAATCATTAATTCAGATGGTTCTAGATCAATTAATTCAGGGATAATTTCATTAGAAGATGACATTGAAAGTACAAAAGAAATTTGTTTGAATTTAGCGTGCCTATGAGGAACACACACGAGTCCGAGAGTACATATGTCCTACGGAGTCCACACAGCAAACCTCTTCGGGCTTTATCTGGAGATACACGGTAAGGAAGGAGGAGTTGAAAGATGAAAAAGTGGAGGAAGATGGAACAATCAGACCAGGCACAATAAGGATGAAAGTACCTGCGGCAGGCTGGGCCAGCAGGTGATCTGGTTGTGGCTCAGGTCCAGCTGCCTGACGCTATTGGGGTAGCTGGTAAGGTGTGACATGGTGCGCAGGGCGTTGTAGGCCAGGCACAGGCGCTGCAGGCGGGGCGCCAGGCAGGGCAGGCCCGCCGGCACCGAGGCCAGCTGATTGTGCGCCAGGTTGAGGGAGGTCAGACGTGAACGCCGGGCAGAGGGCGGAGGGGAGGGGGGCCGCTCAGCTACGCGCAAGCCGCGTGTCCACAAGTGGTGGCGGCGCAGCTCTTGTTGCCTATAAAAACAAACAAACTAATTAATTCAATGTAAAACCAGTATTTAGATTTCCACATTTGCTCATAATGAATGAGAATGAATACTTTCCTTCAATGTCAAGGAGGTTGGGAATATTATTTATTGGATTCAACCAGCATCCTTGCTGTTTGTGTGACAGGAAAGGGGCAGGTGCCATTCTATTCAAGCAAGAAAATACAACGTAACCATAACAAAAACACCAATGTTGAGTTTAATTGTCCAAGAATTATCCAAAAATTGATATAGATAGACATATCCATAGATTGTCCAAGAATTATAGACCTTTCATCATTTTATTATTCTTCAAAATATGGCAGCACTAGAGTGTAACTCAATCTTTCCCCTAAAAACGAGTGGTGATCCGGCTTGGTAGCTGCTTCAGTGTGATCTTTGCATTCGTTTGAGGATTCGTTTCAACTTCGCTGTTGAATCTCGCCGCCTGCGAGGTGCGCTCAATTATTCGCTTTCTCAACTAAGAGGGAGTCCGCCCATCGTACAATGTTTTGTTAAATACTAAATTAGAACGGTCTTTAATTCTTAGACAACCCTCTTAAATTATTAGACTTAAGAGAAATATAAACGTCGGAAATATTTTGATTCTCATGCCTTCAAAATTAAAAATCGAGCGTCTTATTTGCACGAGGCAAGTAAGCGAAAAAGTGGTTTTTATTTATTTTTTGCATAATTTTAAAAGAATGAAAAAAAGTAGAATGTACAAAACCTCAAAAATAGTCTTAGCCAAAAGGGGTATTTAAAAAAAATTGTTTCTTATATTACTTCATAGTTCAGTCATGCAAAAAATTTTTTTAGTGGTCTACACTTATGTTTTTTGTTATATAAATAATAATTTTATTGTAATTCCAATACACAGAAAAGCTAGTAAAAGCTTCAATTTATCCATACACATTTTTCGATGTTCATAATGTAAACCGATTAGTCGTAAAGATTAATCTAAATAGTATCTAAATAGGATTTCACATATAGCTTCATCTTAACGTTTTAATGTTGACATTGTAAGTTCTTTTATTTTACGACATTGGCGCTTTTAGCATTAGGCCAGATTAAAAAAATTTCTATCACCACCCTTTACATAATAATAAATGCATAAATATTGTGTATTTAATTTCACTCACAGTACTCCGTCTGCCTTCTTACACCCAGACATGGACTCCTCATCCAGGGTTCCATCCCCGCTGAAGCTGTCCCTGTTGGATTCGGATCCACTCCGGCTGACGCGGTCCACAGACCAGCTCCTCCTCTGGACTCCTGAACCTCCCGAGGAGTGTACTGCATTCGCAGACAGGTGCCCCGATGATGTGGAAGAAGGAAGTCGAGAATCTGAGGGACTGGTTGGAGAGAGGATATTTGAGGCTTCTTCTGCTAAGGAAACCTGCAAAAAAATATATTAAATTATTTAAGGCAAATTATGTATTGACAAAAACGCGAGGTTCACACAAACAAACACTGGCTCCCCTTAAATATTATTTTCATAATAAAGGGATATAAAAATTTGTGAGAAGACATCCAAAGGATTTAATTTGACGTTAAGATACTAAATTTTTTATTTAAATATGATCAATACTTCAGAATTATGTCATCTGAGATGCTGTGTGGAGGGTCTCTTTGAGGAAAGAGTGAACATTGGTTGGGAAGGAGGAAGTGTGCAACGATTTGCCAGCCTCTGGCAAATCGTTCTGTAGCCGAGCTGTTGAACTCAAGAAGGAGTCTCATGTCTCATGTCAACATGACAAATGTCAACCATGTACATATGTTGGGTGCGCATTTGGCGTGTTTCCAGACTATGCACCGGTGCCGAAGAGATCAATGATGCTAGTTCCTCCGAGCATCTTCTATTGAAATACCGGTAGAACAAGGATAGCATTCCCACCCGACGCCTGTGCTCGAATAGTAGGTAGTACAAGGCTCTCAGGATAAGATATAACTTACGTGTTCAGGCCTGGTGGGCAGGTCTCTGAGCAGGTTGAGCGAGGCATTGAGGTCACGCAGGCGGGGTGCTCTCCACATGGCATACGGCAACTTCCTCAGCTTGTTGTTGGATACGTCCAGGGTGGTGAGCGCTGGCAGCGAGAACAAGGGATCAGGCAGTTGTTCTAGCCGATTTTCCTAGAGGATTCAAAAGCAAGGAGTGATTCTTAAGACGAAGATAAGAAATTGTTTTGTAGAAATACTGTTTCACTCTATTGCAAAAAAAAAACAAATTGAATTTAAAACTAAAATCTTGGGAAAATTTACTTGAAGATATATTTCTTCCAGAAAAGGTGCGGTGTAATACTCCTCAGGGTTGAGCTGGTGGCCGTTGGATCGCCGACTTCTCCTTCCTCGGATTGGAGCCTGTTCCTCAACCACATCTTCTGCATCCAGATTCGTGGGGAGACGTTCGAGCTTGTTCTGAGCCACATTCAGATACCTGAAATTTTAACAGTTAATGAATACAAAAAATAGCATCTGGAAGCAGAAAATCATTTTTTTTTCGATGATCCCATCTTCTTATATAATAAAAAAAGTAAGGGTGGCAAAGACATGACACTGAAGAACTAAATACTAGAACCGTAGTGCAAACACAATATGTGCGTATTTAAAAAAAAAAGGATTACTAATAGTGTTGCACATCGTCAGGTAAATGCCAACGCGAATCTGCAAAGACATCAATCGGAGATATTGAGGTTTGAAGTTTAGATTTGATATCATAAATCTTATTTATATTATTACTAAACCAGCTTAAATAAATCTTTAATTTTACATAATAATGTGTAATAAAAATAAATGGCAGGGTATGTTCTCCGTTTAACCAATCGAATCCATAAGCTTCTTTTTACGATAATATAACATTACCAGACATATGCTTGATGTATGAGGCATATCTGACTTATTAAAACGAAAAATTTTGGTATATTTGACTCAAAACTGGCAAAAATGTAGATTTGTGACTTTGGCATTGGACCGAAGATATGTTTGTTTTTCTACTTTATATTATACATGCACATATCTATATTCATCTGAATATGTTGTTGATCCCTCAGGCTAATTTGTTCGCTTTTCGGAACAACTCATATAGGTCTCATAGAAATCGTTATGTCTCCCTTACTATAGTGAGAAACATGATCTCAACAGTGTTAGAAAGAGAAAACACCATGCTTTATAATCAAATCTAAAAGTTAACCAGAAAATAATTATAATGTACATCTTTATGAAACCAAAGTTTCTGATCGCAATTTGAAAAAAATTAGTGAAACTTCGGGAATTTACTATTAATTATTTTTGCATGAAACAACAAAAAAGTGGGGTGACGATAGTGTTTATAATACATTTGTCTAATAAAATATATTTGTTTTTTTTTGTTCTCTAATTTAAGTTTAAATTAAATATTAAAGGTGAGCCATTTTTAAAACTTTTCATGTTGCATTCAAAATTTTCATATTTAATATAAAAAAAATATAATTTAATGAAAAACATGTAAACATATAAACATGTTGATATTGTTAATTAAATAGTGGTGTACACAAAGTTATTTGTTTTCATTAAATTAATAATGACGCCACAAAGTGAATTTGCGAATTTTGAAGAAATAAATAATATGTTTACTTCGAATTATGTAATTGGAAAGGGTATTTTATCACTTTTCAAAAACAGTTTTCAGTTTTCGCATTCGTTCAGAAGCATTCCATTTATCTACATAAATGGAATGCTTCGGAATATCGCAAAGCGGAAATATTTTGACCTTCTGACAAAATATGCCCGAGGTCTGAAGTTTTAAGATCCACTGCATTCAATAACAATTGCCACTTGTATGTTAAAATGCAGAGATATAGAGCATAACTTTCTTGTATTCTAGCCAACATTTCAGTACAAATCTACCTAAGACTAGTCATCTGAAGTATTTCCAGAGGAATGGAAGTGAGGGCATTGCCAGAGATGTCTATTCTGGTGACGGCATGAAGGGCCACCGCTTTCCCTCGCGGAGAAGTCTTCAGGCGAGGGTTCACATGCAAAGCTGCTTCTTGGATCCATGTCATTCTGGAAAAGACAAAAAACATAAATGATGTTGCTAATATGTTATTAATATAACGTACGGTTAAGTTTTAACTTAAGTAAAATCACTGGAAAATTATAGAGTTAAATGTTATAATTAAGAATGAAACACCACAGTAACTGGAAAATGTTGCTTGTGTGAACATTACAGTCATACAATACAGTCTGTGGTAATAGTGTCCGTTTTCCACTCTTGAATTGCGAGTTCAATTCCTCGACTGACTAGGACTTAATCGTGACACGATTATTGCTGACTAATTCATTTACTGCTAACTGCGTCATATCACAAACCGTGTAAAATTTATGCCTCCAAAGCTAGGTAAGTATAACTTTCAAAGATGATTGAGATATGGGTTGTTTTTCTTTTTAACCTACTTAACCTTTACCTCTCTGTTACATTTCCACCACTTTGCTACATTTTGTTTTTACTATAAATGAATTATCTCTGGATCTCAGAGGGGAAATTGTAGCAAGGGGGGAAGGAGGCCTAAAATGCCTATTGGGGGTGACAAACTCGAGCTGCGTATATACCTATTTCGAATGACAACCCATGTGGCAGAATTAACATACGACATAAAAGTTGTAGAAGACAAGTTTTTGAGATTTTTAAAAATATTTTATTACATCATTAAAAACTATAATTGCTGTTACTTGATAGGTTATACCTTTTGGAGTTTAAAAATAGTCTTATACTTTATGTCGTCATATCATTTTTTGTAACATTAGAGAATATACGCAAGTCGAGATGGCAGAAGACAACTGTGATTTGCATGAAATAAACTTCTATCACGAGGAGTTACAACTCTGTAACGTATTTTTTACTACAAAAATATAAACACATATTTTTTTAAAACGCACACAGTCATTACGTCTTTAATACAGTAGATTTTAAAGTAATTACAAAATAATAATATTGGTAATTCTGTTGAATTTTTCTCCACTAACTGGTAGAGACAACTTTATGTAGGCTAAAAAGAAAAACGACCCAAATGTATACGTAATTCAATTGAAATTAGAAAGATAATTCAGAGAGAAAGCAATTTGTGAGGTGATCAAATATACTGATTTCCCTGTTGTCAGTGATGTGCGTTATTCCTGTGAGATATTATTCACATTCAACGGACTCAAATTTACTTTAAATCTAAGTGTCATTTTCAAAATAGGCATTCGGTTTTTTCAAAAGAAATTATAATATTCCGTGTTTTTTACAGGTCTGTGCAAGTAATGCACAGTGGTGAGCTTTTGTATAATTACGAAGCGTAAAATTTACTCCATCAAAAAGATCACACAAACGGTGACCGGACAACTCGGAATGAAACCAACTCAGAACCATCTCAGGTAGTCATTTAGAGTGATAAAAAAAATATTGGTTAAATAGGTTGTTAGGTTGGGGTTATCAGCTAATTTAAAATATTTTTTTTTATACTTTTTAATGACTTTTCAAGGAGGTGTTGAGTTGACTTTATTCTCAGTTGGTATGGAACCCACACAAACATATCAACAGTTTTGCACTAAGTGGAGGGGGGCGTAATGGGGTGTGAGTGTACTGTACCGGGATGGGGACATACCCCCCCCTCCACCCACCCCTCCGTCTCGTAACCCATTTAAGCCTCGATTACATTGAGCGAGTTTACAAGCTATTAGCCGGCGTATTCACTATCTGCTAGTGAACTCGCTCAGTGTAATCATATTACTAGCTAACTAGCAGATTTTACACTGAAGGAGTTTACTAGCAGATAGTAAATAAGCAGCTTGTAAACTCGCTTAATGTAATCGAGGCTTTATGTGCGCCTTTGTAGTTTTGAAGTAGAGCTGTTTAAAGTTTCGTTTCTGCATTTTTATTATTTTTGAGATCAAGAAATATAGTGTTATGATATTCTGAATGTCATTTCATTTCAGTAAAAATACCAAAAAACAGACTTTTAAATCATCAAATGGAAATTAAAATAAGCCAACACAATGATTTTCAATTTTTAGTAGATCCGACACTGTTCTTCGGGAATGTCGATATGATTTTGAAAGCAGAAATCTAATAAAAAAGGAAAAAAAAATATTTGTGATGGAAGTAAAACTACACTTCTTTTGTGGGTCTATGACAGTACTAACTTGATGGTAGCCAGCTTGGAGCTTTGATTATGCCAGTTGAGCATAGCTGGAGCGCTGGGGAACATGGCGCTGTAGGTGAGCAGCGGGCCATGGGGAGGCGCAACAGCGGGGGGCACCGCCAGGCCGGGGGGCGAATGCGAAGGGGCTGAGGGACTCAGTAGGCCACTCAGGGACATGCTGTCTGTCATGCCACGCTTGTTTATCTTGTATTCCGGATCAGGGTAGGCCTGAAAATTAATAAAATGGCTGAAAAATAGAGAAATTAAAGTACCAAAATCATTAGGAAAAATGCAGCAATATTTAAAAAAAAAAATTGTTTCTTTTAACTTTAATTTCATTTTAATGAATTTAAAAAAAAATAACAATCGCCGAAAAGTCGAGTTCCGAGGCCGGCCCATCAAATACAGGTCTCGTAAAATATTCAAAGTAAATTCGTAAAAATATGACATATTTCATTAATGTGTAAATTGAAATTCGCGGCCGATTAGCATCATGGCTGTCCCCTTCAAATTCTGATATTCAAAGTAAAATTTAAAAAAATGTAACGTATTTCATGCATAAATCGAAAAATTGCAGCCGATTACCAGTGCGGTTGGCCTGTTAGATTTATAATACTACGGAATACACATGATAAAGAAAAAATATCACGGAAATAAAAATCAGAAATCAATTAAATGATTTATTTTTTCAGACATCAAATTTTTTCAAATTACTCGAATTACATTTTCCATGCGCAGACCAAAATAAATTTCAATTTTTTTTCGAATAAAGGGGGCTCTAATGCATTGGCTTTTAAAGAAAATATGATGGGCTAGTTACCTTGATAGCTAAAAGTCGCGCAACCAATGCCTCGTCTCCTAGATTAGCTGCCTCTCGGAGTGCAAGGCAGTTCAAGTCAAGGGCTCCATGTTTCAGCAGGAGATCAACCAATGCTATGTTTCTTGCCCTGGAACAGGAGAAGTCAAAGATATAAAAAACACGTACTTATACATAACAACTATTCACGTTTTGATACTGGGTATCCTAAATATTTGTAATGGTACTACATAATTGTATTGTCTCTAAATAAATGAAACAAGTAAGAACTGACTTGCAAGCTTCAACCAATGCGGGCAGGCTGATGGGATCCGAAGGGCAAGGGGAGGGGGCACTTCCAAGCGGGGTGCTTCCCCCTGTACTGTTGCTGGTGGAGGGGTAGTTGGAACCCTGCGATTGGATCGAACCTGCTGAAGGGTGTACTGAACTGGAATGCTGAAAAATGACGTAATATCATTTCTTATATTTCCTCTTAAAAACTATTATTCATATACATACACTACCTAGTCAAGCCGTTGTCGAAATGTTTACATTTCGTCGCCTTAGTTCGTATTTGTCCAAAAGACCATTAGAAAATTTTACAGGAGGAGAAAGTTTACTTTCATTATTTCAATAAAACATGACATGTTAAAGTTAAAGCTATTTTCGTAAATGTAAAGGTCTCATTAGTTTAAAAATTTCTTTTTAAGTGATAAAGCATAATTTTTTATACTTTATTATTAATTTTAAAGTGGAGATTGAACAAAAACTAAAATGGTCTGTTGGACAAATAAGAACTGAGGCGACGATTTGGTTAAATTTCTAGAGACCGCTAATTAAACTGTTTTTTTTAAGCGTGGTAAAACTCTTATTTCTTATTAAATATTTGTACACCCAATAAAAAATAATAAAATCGGTTCTTAAAAACTCCATAGATCATGATGAAAATGACCTTTCTAGCTGAAAATAATGTTGAGCTGGACATTCAATAAAAAGGAAGCAGATTTCATCATGCCAGAGCTCACCGTTTGCGAGTTTATGCTGCTTCAAACTAGAAGTTGAATCGAACAAACATATTTTAAATCTTAGGAATTACGGCTTCAGTGGTTTTCAATAACATTACAAATAAGCATGCAAATTGCGACAATTTTTTTTTTTTTACATTAGTTTCCACACAGGAGGCCCTAAAGAAAATAATTTCCCTCAGGGTTAATGTCATTTTAGGGAATGGGAATTTTAGGAAAAAGGTATGAGGGGTGGATAGGAACGTGGGGGTCATTGGAGGTTATCCACCACTTACCCGCCCCGGTATAAGTAACAGATGGTTACTCCCTCAAGGCTCTCGCAAAGACTCTAATTTTTTTTGAAAGAACGAAGCTACATTTAATTTAGAACGAATCTAGACCTCCAGTGTCCCTGCATACATTGTTATAAGAAGTATGCAAGTGGAGGTCCCCACCCCATGAACCCGGGCATCCCTGCTAAGCCACCTAATGTAGCAAACCACTTGGGGTGACCTATGGCAGAGGTGTTGGTTATCCGATAAATGGTACCCGGGGCAGCGGTATCCATACACCCTTCCCAAATTGTAAATACTACTTTGTGAATAAAAATATTTATCAGTAAAATATTATTGAATGATGGTAAATTTATAACCAAGAATTTCATGGAATATGATTTGAGATTTTCATGCCCAATGACTATCATGACGAATTTTCGGGTTAATATACTGTATTGCGCTTCCTGCAATTCTTTTGCCAAATCTACCCTGATGATGGACTATGAAAAACTGTCCGAAATGTTGAACAAAGAAGGAGAAAACGGAACACGGCATAAAAACCCAAAAATTAATCACAATAAGAATTGTGTTATTACTTGCGTATTAGCATTTGGAACATTAGGGTCCGCCCCCGCAGCCAAGAGGACCTGAGCAATCTCAGTGTGTCCCCCTCTAACAGCAGCACGGAGACACGTGTCACGTGTGATGCCAATAACCGCGTCGAGGTTCACGGGACGGAAACGGTGCTCCGATGCTGCCTCCTGAAAATTGGAGCCAAAATAGTATTAGGTATTGTATTTATCAAAAACACCAAATACAACATAATATTTTTTCATGGTCTTTACAAAATGAAGATACTCTTGGGGGAAAATAAACATTTATAAAAAGCAAACCAAATATATTTTGAAAAAAGTCTTAGTAGTAGCAAAAATTTTCTTTTGTGACATGCAGCCTACGAGGTGCAAGACATACTTCTTGTTATTTTATTTTATCTCTTCATGCAAGTTTATTACAATTACCTAAACATAGAAAAAATTGAAATGGATTACACAATATGTACATATACACATACAGTCAGATGCTAAAATATTAACATATAAACACTGACCTCAAGTTAGAAGTTAATAATTTGTTACAAAGAGTGTAAAACCGTAATAAATATTCAATGTGAAATGGATGTGTTATTGTTATATTCTTGATGGCGTATAACAATGATAAATTTGAAAATGAAAATTATTTGAAAAATTTCAACTTTTGTAATGATTTTTTGAACAATTCTCACCCTCAAACCGTAGCTGGATTGTCCATATATTAGGTAATCTTGTATTTGTTATTTTTCATAATATCACCAAGATATTGGAGTTTATTTCTTTTTATATGAGGTGACCGGAAACTTGTAGAACAAGCGAAAACTGGTGAATCTACATCACATAGAGAGTCCAAAAAATAAACTTTTTTTTTCAATTTGAGAATTTTGATTTGATTTTAAAAATATTTTTCCTTTTTTTTTCGACACATATGCGAAGGGTTAGTAGAGATGAAACCATGTTCTACCGGTATTTCAATGGAAGATGCTCTGAGGAACTAGCGTAGTTAGTAACGCTAGTTCCTCAGAGCATCTTCCATTGATCCCTTCGGCACCGGTGCATAGTCGGGAGACACGCCAAACGCGGACCCAACATATGTATTCTATTTTCGCAAAAGTCATTAACCTTACAGCAGGTGCGCTGTAGCGAAATTTACGACAAAAGCGCTTTATCGCTTCCCCCACTTTTACTACTTAGTAGCAAGCGTCGAACTCCGAGTTATTCGAGGGTCAGTGTCTTTCTAAACTATGGTACCGGGTGGGCTTAGAAGTTTTTGTTATTCATTGATATTTGGAAATTTCCGTTGAGCATACAGTTTACGTACACGCACCTTAAAGTGTAGGTATATTAAATAAACTAATGGATGGTGACACCAGACAGCCTTAGGTTATACTGGACTACAACGAAACCAAAGATGGAGTGGATACAGTCGACAAAATGTGGTCTCTAGAATAACTGAAGAAATGGCCATGTACAGTTTTCTACACTCCAATTTGCCTGTCCAGAAAAGGCTTCAAAGCATCAAAGAATTTTCCTAAAAAAATTGGCATTGACCATGATGAAAGAGCATCTTATCAGATCAAATGTTTAACATTTACTGCAATACATAAGTGCTTTTCTCAAAGTGAATTACGGTCGGGAAGTTGAACCAATAAGTGCACTGGAGAAGAAAAGATCCTCAGCATCAATGAAGTGTTGCCATATTGATTTTGACTTATAGGTCGATAAAATATTTTGTTTTGAAATATTAACATATTTAGAGTGTTGTTAAAGAAAGCCAAATATATATATTTTTAAAGAACTAGCATTTATCATTTTTCATAACCTTACAACAATTCCCTATCATTTATAAAGAAAACACTATTTACATGAAGAAAACTTGATAACGTAAAATTTATGACAAGCGCCCGCTTAAGGGGAATTACTCAGCGCGCCAGCTGGAAGGTTAAACAGCTGATACTAACCCCCAAGCGACTGATTTTTTAAAAAGTTTACCTAAAAAAGTTGAGCTTCTGACTTGAATTACTCGAAAACGAAAGCTCAAAATAAGTTATACCACAAAATTGACTACAATGTGTTGTAGATGTACACCAGTTTTTCGTACGTACTACGAATTTGCAGACACTGTGTAAAATGATAGACAGCCAAATTTTTTTGAACAAACAACATGCCAAATACAATACAGTTTGGTAAAAAAAAATGCATATAATACTTTATAACACTCAGTGCGCAAATTAATATCAATGTAGCATTGTTTTGCATAAAACCAATACCAGTTCTCTAAAATTTGAGGCAAAAATGCAATACGGAAATTATTTTATATCTGAATGTACAAAATGATGAACAAATGAATGAATGAAAACAAAATGGTGGGCAAACCTTACCTGTGAGTTCACAGGTTGCTTACTACTAATGCTCAGGCGCGACATGATGGACTGTATCCCAACCGAGATCCGTCTCCTCGTGGGACTCATTATCGCTTCCGGTTCAACGGTCTTACTCGGTGTGCTCTGTTCTTCGGTTGCTTCCGATTTCTAGCAGCAAATCGAAATGATACATTACAACGTGCAAACTAATAAAATGACAAAGCTAAATGTACTTATTTACATTACAGTTACTGTTCGCAACTGAACTATTTGTGAAGATTTCTTCACTTAATACAACACCAAACACACATGTGAATCGATTACCTGTATAACCCACTACCAGGCGCGTGGTCAGACTGCACATAGCCCGCTCGCGTGACTCACAAATGTACGCTCGGCAGTTAGTAGGTTAAACATCGATTCATTCTGATGTGCTGTCATAATAAGCACATTGTTGTAACAAATAAAACATCGATGAATTTAAAATTTTGAGAAAGTAGAACAGATATTGTCATGAGTATGTATGTACAAGTAAAACTAACCTGCGAAAAATCACGGTTGAATTTTTATTAACTGAAATTAATTGACATATTTTTAATGTATTGTGCAGATGTCCAATTCCTATCCAAATTATGAAATTGGGAAATAATCACATAAAAGGGTTCGCTGCCACAGTATTTTGAGGACATAAACAGATCCCGAAAGGAAATAGTAGCAGCAAACAGGTTAAGTTAAAAGTCAATAGATGTCGCACATTAAAAAAAACAGATATATTTATTCAAGACACTATCTAGATTGCATTTAGTTCGGGAAGAATCTTGCAATCGCCAAAAAAATATGCTTTAAGAAAATGAAGATAACATTGGTAGTTCTTAGTCGAAGTATGATATAGTTAAATATTACCGAGGGGGATAGGGTCGAATTAGCTCAATGGTTAGAGCACAGTGTCGGCAAGGCTAAGGTCCTAGGTTCAATTCCTAGATGTGACCGAATCTTTTCTGATTTATCAAATTTTTGTTTAAGAATCGCTAATATTGTCAACATTGATTAAAAAGGTTGAGTTTAGTATCCTTACTTTAATAACTTTAACGATATTCACTTTTGCCATGCAAATTTTTTCACTGACTTTAACATGACAAAGAATTTCAGTTGTTTCTACATTCTCAAAATGTTTTTTATAACGTAGGTATGATTATTTCAAATTTGCACCCAACGGGAGAATTTGAATTCATTACGTCAATTTTAAAATCCAAATATTTGGTACGAGATGAGAGCAAATAATAAGAATGAAGGCACATCAATGTAGGCATGACAGACAGAGAAAGCACTTACCTGCGTGGAAACCTTAACGCCTTTGACAGTGTGGCGCAAGAGGATATCAACGATGGGGCGGTTGCCGAGCAGACTGGCCACATACAGAGCTGTCTGCCCGCTCACATCGCGGTGGTTTATATCAAACACCGCCTGGTACTCCCATTCTCCCGTTTGATCTCTGAGTGGAGGAAAAAGAATCGAAAATAAAAAAATCTGATAGCCATAAAGGCCTTGAAGTGCTTTAAATGCCTCTAACGACCCAATACTTTTTGCTCCTAGCAGCTCCAATTTGGCCTGTAGACTTTAGGTGAAGTTTGTCTTGATGTGCCTAAACGACTATGAATATTTTATTGATAAAGAATTGTATTCTTGACTGCATCTGTGTTTTCATTTTCCTACTGCAGTACCTGCTTCAAACATAGAAAATTCTAACCCTATTTTAAACTGATACAATACACTGCTAGCTTTGTGTCACCGATTTGAGAATTCTGCAACTCCTTATCTAATAAAATATACTTTTTCAAACCTCAAAGAAGACATTAATCTCTCAGGATATGGAAAGTCCAAGAGAAGAGACACTAGTTCTGCGTGTCCATTGATGCAGCAAGCGTGCAAAGGAAGCCATCTTTCCACCGTTTGTTGCTGAAAACAGGACATACAATTATGGTTAAGAATGGTTTGTTTCAAAATTTGTCACATGTTACATTGGAAATACAGATTGGTATTTGATATAGGTCACAGAAAATTTAATTAAACAAGGAAAGGTCGTTTTGCAGATGGTTAACTCTGTTTGGTTGGGCTAGGGTTAAGTTAGGTTGTTTGTCAGGTTATCACGGTTTCATTTTCAATCTACATTGGACAGTCTTGATTTTTGTAGTTTGTCAGGTTGCCCACTCACACACAGCACAACATTATGTGCAAGGTTGACATTTGCCACATGAGAACGGGTCGTTTTCACTACTCGTTCTTGAATTCAACTGCTCGGCTGTGGAACGATTTGCCAGCCTCTGAGTTTCCTCTCACCTACAACATGGGTCTCTTCAAGACCAAGATAATCATCAAGTTAAGAATATGTTAACGGCCTGATCAATAGTTGTCAGCTGGTCACAATATATGATCAAAAGCTTAAACCTAGAGAGAATCAGTGTTTAACGAAGTCTGTTCAAATGTCAAAAATTCAAGATGACACTGATTTTCATCCAATAGAATAAAATATGTACATAAAAAATGCAATGAGAGCGTTTTCTGATTGACCATTCTCTGCTTGAATTTCATACGCAGAACTGGATTTCATCATCATTATGAAATTTTAATTTCAATTTAATGGCGACATAAAGTTTCGTGCTAAATGAGTTAGAACCAAAACGTACTAAGTTAGTGGCGACATTGGATTAAGTTTTCTTAGTTCATTTGGATTAGTTTGGCGACATTGAATTAAGTTCACCTCAGATTAAGATAGGTTTTTTTTTTTTTTTTTTTTTTACATTAACTCCACACAGGAGGCCCTGAGGAAAAAATAATTTCCCTCAGGGCCTATGTCATCTTTGAGGATGCTGTGTGGAGGGTGTTTTTGAGGAGAGGAAGGAGTGAACATGGGTCTTGAAGAGACCCATATTGTAGGAGGGAGGAAACACAGAGGCCGGCAAATCGTTCCACAGCCGAGCTGTTGAACTCAAGAACGAGTCGTAGAAACGACCCGTTCTCATGTGACTAATGTCAACCGTGTACAAATGTTGAGCGCGCGTTTGGCGTGTTTCCCGACTATGCACCGGTGCCGAGGGGATCAATGACGCTAGTTCCTCGGAGCATCTTCCATTGTAATACCGGTAGAACAAGGACAGCATTCCCACCTGGCGCCTGTGCTCTAAAGATTGCAATCCGTTAGTTAAATTAGGAGAATCTATCAAACGGACCGCCTGTTTCTGCAAGGTTAATTTAGGTAAACACTAATATTTGATATGTCCTCACCTGCATCATCTCGGGAAAGTGCAGCAGTAGTGTCTCGGCGATGTCCCTGTTGCCGTGGTAGCACGCCACATACAGCGGGGAGTAACGCGTGACAGGATGAGAGCGTCCATCTGCGCCCGCTCCCACCAGCGCCCGTACTGCCTCCGCTAGACCCATCTCCGATGCACTGGAAATGTTAAATGGATGATTTTATTGGAGGTGAAACTTTGACTTAAGTTTAAGGTTTTTTCTTAGTTTGTGTATTTTCTCATTTATTGAAGGTGTTACAAGGTATATTACCCGCATACCTTCTGAAATAAATTAAAATTTTTATTTATTTATAGGGAAAATGGAGTAAAGAATTATAGTATTACCTCCGTGGATACTACTTGGTTCTCGATCCTTCATCTTCCCACTTAATTCAAGAGCACAACATTACCCTCATTAAGGGTGCCATAGCTCTATACATTCTTGCAAGTTTTTTTGCATATTTATGAATGTATTTCTACGTCGGAACTTGCCGAAGAATAAAAAGATTCCGGTATGAAATTTTTTAAATTCGGTAATTTACTTAATTGAACGTCCTTAGGGCTTTTACAAATATAATATACGTCATACAATAATAAGGCAAAAATAGAAGCAGATACATTAGTTAATTAAAAATTACAAAAATTATGGTAGAAATTATTTTATGACCAAATGGGCTTTTACATATATTTTATCATTCATTTAGGTAGGTGTATCTTACAAAATTTCCACTTAACATACTCATTACGCACAACATACTGGTATTTATAATACACTTATCATGATAACTGTAATAGTATACATACATATTATATTACAATCCCTTGACACTGAAACCAATTTGTAAATAAAATTAATATTATTGTAAAGAAAATGTCGAATACGACATGAACATAACATCAAATAGTCTGAAACTTACAGTACTTAATAATAAAAAATGTATTTTTATAGCAAAGTAATACTTTTACACAAGTACATAATAAGATGATGTTTCTTCTTAGAAGCTCTTATTCCACGAAATTCTGCCCTTACAGTCAGTATTATACTTTAATTAATTATTGAGGGCCTAAATTATGTCAACAATGTGAATCAACAACAAAATCTTTTAAATAAAACAAAACCTGAGTTTCATTGGTTTAACATCCATACAAAACCGATTGAAATGTTGACTTGTCCGAGTTCCATGACTGGTGTTGTCGGCATCAACAGATTCAGTCATACCAACCGAACAGTGCATTTTAATATGATGGTGTTTTATTAGTTTTTAAATGACGATTTATAAATTCTATGTATAATAATATATAATAAAATTGCACATTCAGAATCAAAGTTTGGTGGTCTATATGAATATATTTTTTGAGCAATAATATTTTTCAATGGAGTTCCTTATTATGAAATAAAATAAAACATAATTAAAAAAAAAAATTGAGTTCTACTCACGTGAAAAGCAATGTGTTGGCCCCAGCGGGGGCCATGTTCACTATGAGCCCTGCCTCGGGCCCCAGGGCCGCCAGGGGCGCCCGCAGCTGGGCCCCACTGGCGAGGGCCACGCGAAGCTCAGCATGACGGGCTGCCCGCAATCGCTCGCATTCATCTGGAAAAATTATACATTCCAAATAAATAAAGAGGTAGGTATAGTTAGAAAGAAGCAAAAGGTGCGCAGACATGTGTTATATACACGTCTAAATACGTCACACATACGTCTCTCGCCAAGCACAGATTTATTAGTAGTTCGCTGTGTTCATTGATTAGGTTGCGGTCGAATGGCTTTCCAAGCTGCATTTCTCCCCCACAGCCACTTTTTTATAATAAATAATATAATTTATTTAAAAGATAATAAAATTCATAATTTACAATAACAAAATTTTAAATTTATTTTTATTTATAAGGTTATTTCATTACAATATGTATCATTTATTTACATCATCAGTTTTTTTATTATTTCTTTGAGAGTGATTCTAATTAGAGGCTTGTTTGTTAATTTTATGCAAAATTATTTATTTTTAGATTTTCATTTAATATTAAATAGCACTATTTTCCCTAATCGTTTAGGCAAATAGTAGTTTTTTATTGTCATTAAGTTTCTAAATTTTTTTTAAATGCATTTAAATATATGTATTTTTCAAAAAAAAAATTTTGTAAAGAAAGACAAACATTCCCGGGTTACGAATATCCCAACAATGTTTGAAAATCTCCTATTACCACCACAGAAAGCCGAATTTGTTGCTTGTGTTGTGATGGAGGACTTAGCCAGCCGAGGAATCGAACACGGGACGCCTGGGTGGGACCCAAGCGCAATTCCCAAACTCAACCACTGACTGGTCAATCAAAAACGGTAGTTGTAGGTAAAAGTTTACCCTTTATGCTAATGTATGTATAATACCGAAAAAATAAAATATCTGCACCAACTGTTCTTTTTTCAAATATTTAATTTCCTGGTGCTGGCCCCTGGATTGAAAATTGCCAGCACCGTAATCCCAGTTCTGAAGAATCTTTGGGATTAAAAGTTCTACCCTGATATGCTCGCTTTGCAGGTATGAGAATAATTCCACCTTCCTCTGCAAATAGAGTTTTTTTTTGTTAACTCCACACAGGAGGCCCTCAGGAAAATAATTTCCCTCGGGGCCTACGTCATCTTAGGGGATGCCATGTGGAGGGTCTTTTTAAGGAAAGGAAGAAGAGAAAAGGTACGAGGGGTGGGTAAGAATATGGGGATCAGTGTCCAGGAGAGACAGACGTATGAATCCATCCGCGGTGCAAGACAATGGGTTGAAAGAGTCCGGCTGGAGAAGTCAAAAGGCTTCCTTCAACCAGTCACTTTCGATACGGCCCCCCCACGCAGCAGGAGGCAGACGCATCTACCGCCAAGACCCAGACAAACTTCACCCTGTGAACCCAGACACCCCTGCTAAGTCACCAAACGTAGCGAACCACTTGGGGTGATCTATGGCAGAGGTTAATTATCCAATAAATGGTTCCCGGGGCGGCGGTACCCATACCCGCCTCCCAAAATGAGAGTGTTGAGATATTTAAAAAAAAGGTTTATTAAACTTTTTGTTAGATTTAATTGTTGGTTAGAATTAATGTGTGTGCCTTAGAAACCTTAGAAATAAACTAAAAAAAATTAAATAAATAATTAATGTAGTAAACAAAATAATAGCATCCTGTAAGTCACGTTTGTGACCATGTTTCCTTGAATTTTGACTCCTCCTTCCCAAATCACCACTCCCACTACCCTCACCTAATAATATCTCAACATTTCTGTACTTGCATAATTTTTAGTTAGTTTTAAGAGCGCTAGTGAATGACATGAATGTGTGGAAAACGGTAGCAAATAAATAAAATTAAATAACAAATGTACATTGCGAACTCTTCAAAACAAAAAAGACAGGTAATATAAAAAAAAATTGCTCTCCTATATTATAAAAAAAGCGTTGATGGAAATAATTAGTGAACAAATTTATCATTTTGGATAAACAGAGTCGTATATCAAGACTTGTCTCGTAAACATACTGCAGGTTTTCAGGCAACCGGCGCCTATTAGTCCGATCATGTACGATACGCCGTGCTGTGCATATTGCCTGCCTTCCGGTTTCCGGCGCCGACTGCAAATCACGATGTCCAGTGAAATAAATACCATGCAGCTTGAATACACTAATTATTATAAATTAATATTAGCAGGCACTTTTTGTTACACAACACGTTTGTAAGTATGCATGAATATTTAGAGAGCTTTAAATAAGAACATAAATTAGGTAGGTACGATTTTTTTAGAAACCGTCGTTCCGTTACGAGATCTGATCACAATTTGGGTACCGCCGCCCCTGGAACCATTTATTGGATAACCAAAACCCTTGCCATAGATCACCCCAAATGGTTCGCTATGTTTGGTGACTTAGCAGGGGTGCCCGGGTTCATGGGGTTAGGTTTGTCTAGGACTTGGCGATGGAAGCGTTTTCACATCTATTGCGTGGCGGGCCCGATCGGGAGCTACTGGTTGAGGGAGACCTTTTGACCTCTCCAGCCGGACGCTCTATACCCATCGCCTTACACCGCAATGTGAAAAATGAATTCGTACGTCCGTGACTCCTAGACACACACCCCCCAGATTCTCGCCCACGCCTCATCCTTTTTCCTTTCCAGAACTTCCTCTCTTCCCTTTCCCTAAAAAGACCCTCCACACAGCATCCCCAAAGATGACGTAGGCCCCGAGGGAAATGTTTTCCTCAGGGCCTCCAGTTTGGAGCTAACGTAAAAAAAAATCAGAGTGCGCAATTCACACGCGGTAGAAGTGCAACCTCCAGAAAACTAAAGTAGACAAGAGTGGGGAGACTACGAAGCACCGCAAAAAGAGGACACCGATTATACCATCTCATTCTCTCGTAGGTTAAATCCCATAGATGTGTTTGCCTCTTATTAGTGTCGCTATTTTTCGTTTCATCGAGTTTCAAATCACAAAATCTGGCTATATCCGTAATGGTTCCATGACAACTCAAAAATGTGACCTATGTCCATAATGTTCTATGACATCTCAACACCCTTTCGAAAAGTCAAAAGAGTGATGAAAAAATAGCCCATAACCTAACCCAACGTAGCCTATTTAACCTAGTTTTTTTTCATCACTTTTAATGAACTCAAAGGAGTGATGAAGTGTCACTTTATTGAAGTGTCCGGTCACCATCTATAATAAATATCTATTTAATTGTGTAAAATTAGATAAAATACCATATTATTATTTGTTCCACATTCTACAAATTGTTTAGGAAAAAAGTTTAGAAACACCGACACCGGATAGTAGACGATTATATTACGCCTTCCTGGATAATTTTTTGAGAATAGGAATAAAATTTAAAAAAAACCGCTTTTTATTTTATTTGCTATTGAAAAAACAACCCTGAACTAATTCTTAGGAATTTGTACAACACCGGACAATAAGTGCGAACCTAATATTCAATGTTGTAATTTTATTAAGTAGCCTGCGGTCTGTGGTTTGTCACAAATAAAATCTCCGTTCATTACGTGTTAATAATGTGGAAACAAATATCCAATAATGCCAGATTTCTTAATCAAATTAATTGCATATTCACGCGTAACAAATCAAAAAAGTGCATTCATTAAAACATATCTAATCTTAGATAACTGACTGGTGGTTTTAGAAATTCGATATTATCATATTTGAATAAATAAAAAAATACGAGAAGAAATAGAGCTGATGAATCCAATGTAATTTATGCCTCATTCTCGCACAAGGCGCATTTAACAGACAGATAAGTTACGACGGAGCATGTCGCATGAATCAGCAAACTAAATTGAAAAAATTAGTGAAGAGAAATAAAAGTTCTTATATCAATGCCCAAAATTTTGTCTCTTTCCTTCTGTGGAGGCGTTTAATACTTCTTCCGGCACAACTGTATGGAGAGCATTGGAGGTTATCCACCACTTAACCGCCCTAGTATAAGTAACAAATGGTTATTCCTTCAAGGCTCTCGCAAGACACTATTTTTTTTTTGTTAAACGAAGCTACAATTATTTATTTTGAACAAATCTAGGCCTCCGGTGTCCCTGCATACGTTGTTAGTAAGCAGTATGCAAGTGCTTAACAGACAAAACAAAATAGTTTAGTAATGCAAATATGAATTAAACAGGGCAAAATAAAAACTCATTCATGAGGCTCCACGAGGCGGCATTGCATGGTGTAAAAAACCTGCAGGCACCTGTGTAAAATGGAGAACATAAAAATACAATAAATTTCAAATCAATAGGCAAGTACCAACAAAAAATGTGTATGGCATTCGGTCTGACCATAAACCACACTTAGCTTCCGTGTCCCTTAGCCAACCACTCAGTGAAGCCTCAGAGAATATTAACTGAATATATTGGAGGACCCACCACTTACCCGCCCTGGTATAGGTAACAGATGGTTACCCCTTCAAGGCTCTTGCAAGGACTTTAATTTTTTTTTATAAAAACGAATCTACATTTAATAAACGAAACTAGACCTCCATTGTGCCCGCATATAACTGAATATATGGGGTAAATACCCGAAGACTAAAAGAAAATTCAGCGTTGAGTAGTCAGAGGCAGGACAAAGGACAGTCAAGGTCGCCTGATCAAGCCTCAAGCCTATATGGGGAGTCTGTCATTGGGGAAGGGGCAAAGATTTGAGAGGGATCTGCAAAACTGAAAATGTAACTAAATATGAAGCAGGGACGAGGTTCATCAACCCCCATATGGGGATTGGGAAATAAAATAAAAATTAAATAAAAAATTGGAGTTCAGTTCATCCAGTTTATCGAGAGCAGTACTCCTTTCAGTACTCTAAACTCCTCAGGCCTCTAATGGTTGTATGGTGGGGCAGGGTGGGGCAAACGCCTGGCAAATAACTGGCCGATGCTTGACCTCTGGGATTGTCGACCGAGTCGCGTTTTCAAATTTTCAACACTTCATAGGATGGTTTTTCCTTCTTCGATTCATTTTATTTATATTCATAGAGTCTAAAGCATGATCATGTTGTATAAGCCTACTTTTTTCGGTATCTAATCTATATATTTTTATTTTTTTCCCTACCCTAAATCAAAACTTGGCTACGCCCATGGGCCTCAACCATATTCTGTCAATAGGTCAGAATATTTCCGCTGTTTTTTTTTTACATGAGCTCCACACAGGAGGCATGTCATCTTTGAGGATGCTGTGTGGAGGGTGTTTTTAAGGAAAGGAAAGGGAGGAGAGTTCTGGGAAGGAAAAGGTTTTTAGGGGTGGGTAGGAATCTGGGGTTCAGTGTGTCCTGGTCATCCGCCTCCAAGACTTAGACAAACCTCACCCCATGAACCCGGGCACCCCTACTAAATCACCAAACGTAGCGAACCACTTGGGGTGACCGCTGTGCAATAAATTCAAAATAAATGGAACATTTGAGAATGTATGCGAAAACTAAAAACTATTTTTGAAAGGTGATGAAATACGATTTCAAATTTAATGATTAGAAATAATCATATTCACAGTATAATTTTTTTCAATACAAACAGTTTTAAAAATCGTTAAAAAAATTATGAATAAAAAATTCACAAATTTTTCAAATTGCGGTCGGAAAATTTGGCTGCATAAAGGTGTACATTTTCATTATTTTGTGGTTAACTTTTAGATTTGAATATGTAGCGTGGTGTTTTCTCTTTCCAACACCGTTTAGATCATATTTATTACTATGATAGTAAGGGAGACACAGTGATTTCTATGAGACCTACATGAGTTGTTCCGAAAAGCGAAAAAATTAGTCTGAGGAGTTAATCACATTGAAATAATCTTTGTAGGTGTTTGCGGGTGGCAAAAAACTCGATAAAATAAAGTGAACCTAAAATGAAACTAACGGGTTGTCACACACATTTTAATTCAGTTCGTTCGGTCAGGCAGGTTTATTGGAATTGCAGTCGATCGGAACAGATCAGTCAACTGAATCAACTGAAAAAAAATTCATGACATTTATGACCCTCGGAAGACGACCGGAAATACCAAGCAACGGTAAACCAGAGTACGCTCTGAGCAACCAGGAAAGAACAACAAAAAACAACAACAAACAGAATACAGAATAAGACACCCTTACAAAGACAGCAAGAGACACTGAAACAAAATTGAAAATACGCAAGAGGAACGTTTGCGCGGCCGGTTTCGGCCTGTTTCATACAAATCTTAATTTTGGGTTTGAGAAATGAAAAATGATTTTTGTTAGCAAAAGGTATATAAAATACCTATTTTTCATCATATTTTTAAAATAAATCTAGTAAAATTATTTTTTTAAGGCAGTATTCTAGTATTTTTTTCTTAATATTTCCAAAGTTTAAATATTCAAAAATATCTCCTTAAAAGGATTTTTCGAAATTTGCATTATTTTAAAAGTTATAACTTATAACCATAACCATGTAAAAAAAACTGGTAAAAAAATGTCTTTTTTATTCCAGACAACCGCCATTTTGCGATTTTTTTTTACTTTTCCTTGGTTCGGGCCATAGCCGCATTTGTTTGGATTAAGATTTTTTTTTTAGATTACTAGGAGGGTTGCAATCGTGTCAACCAGGGCGCGCCATTTTTTTGAGACTCCACTTCAACACCCTGTAACTTTTCGAGTTTTTATTTTTTTTTGTTTGATTTTTTTTTATGTATTCTTTAATATTTAATAAATATTTGGTAAAGTGACGGCTGGTAAAAATATTATTGTTTTTTTTATTGCACCTGAAAAAACAACTACAATTCATGCTTCTATACTAGAATACCCCCTTAAATGTTTTTCATTTACTCACACATAATTTTCCAAGTTGCCTCTAAAATCATGAAACATTAAAATCTTTAATAGCCTGTATCTTAAAGCAAGAATAAATAAAGTAATTTAATGAAAACAAATAACTTTGTGTACACCACTATTTAATTAACAATATCAACATGTTTCGAAAACTATGTTTTCTTCGTCAGGATAATAAGTTAATAAAAAATAACAAAAGACAACATTTTTTAAAAATAGCCATCTTTTAAATTTATTTTCGTACTAATACTTATATTTATAATAATTTATTTTGTTATTTAGACTTCCTGTTTTGTTTTAAAAGATTTTTTATTATGTTAATGTAATTTTTTACCCATCCTAAAATAATTTTTATATTTTATTTTATATAATTGTTTTTTATGATATTTTAAGTAATTAATCACCTCTCCTTTCTAATATTTTCTGTGTTCTAATTAGTCTATACTTGTTTGTCTTTTGTTATTTTTTATTAACTTACTATCCTGACCAAGAAAACATAGTTTTCGAAACATGTTGATATTGTTAATTAAATAGTGGTGTACACAAAGTTATTTGTTTTAATTAAATTAAATAATGATGCCACAAAGTGAATTTGCGAATTTTGAATAAATAAATAGTAGCTCACATCCATGAATACAAAAATATTTTTTCAGTTTGGTTGGGTATTTTGATCTCAAATCCAAAATTAAGTTTTGTATGAAAAAGGTTGCAGAGCCGTTCCTCTTAAGACAAATGAGCGGAAAATAATGTCAAAGTTGACGACTAAATTCTGAAACGCTTCGTAAAATAGAAGTCATGGTGATAAACTGAATCCTTGCTAATAATACATTTTCAGGCAAAAAAATAAAACGGCATGCAAAAATTGAATAGTTTGGAGGGGAACTATAATACTTCCCGTTAAAGCGACGGTGACTGCCTTCTTACGGAAACTTTACAACTGCGGTGTGTCAAATGTCCGATTTTAATTTACTCGGTCAAATTGCAATCGATTAAATTTTCTCACGAGTTCCTTGAAGTGGTGCGGAGTGGATTCCCCGTAGACAAGGGGCAACTGAATCCCCACCACAAGAAGAATGCGAAATTAAAACAAGTCAGATAGCGGAAATGGAGAATCTTACTTAACCAGACGAAACCGGATATATGTCATTTTTAAATAAACTTTTAGGCGTATTGACTCTTTTCCACAAAAAAAATATAAATTGATTTCGAAAGACTGTTCTTTTATCTAGTGAAGCTATTTTTTAAATTTTGAGAAAATATGTTTATTTTTAGTACAATTAGGTTTTACCGTAGGTCGTTGGCAGATCTGTTACATTTTCAAACAAAATTTTGTATTTTACAACATACATTTCAAATCATAAAATCATGCAGTAAGTAAACCTATTTTTCAGAATTTTAATTTTAGTTCAAATAAAATCGTAAAAAAAAAGATCCGCGCCCTTGTTTTGTGACGAAAATACTTCAGTTTGTCTATTTATTTACGGTCTTACAAACTAATATATTTAAAAAAAAATTACATTCTTATTTTGATTATTGAAAAATTAGAAATACTTATGATCAAACAATAATTATTACATAAAGTACATAATTTTAATTGTTTTATCATCACGAATTTCAGCATTTTTGAATGGGGTATTTATCAAAGCAAATTTGGAATGAAATAAAATCGCTTTTGAATCATTATGTTGAAATGTTGGTATGGAGAATAATTAATCTTTCTCATCGGAACCGCCCTGTACCGTTGCAATGGTACAATCGCAAGATTATCGTTCGACGAAATTTAAATTCTCGGCCGCTGGTTAATGGCTCTTAATATTATAAAGGCGAAAGTTTGTATGTATGTTTGTTACTCTTTCACGCAAAAACTACTGAATGGATTTTAATGAAACTTTACAATAATATAGCTCATACATCAGAATAACATATAGGCTACGTATAATGGTAAGCTCTGGCGTTATGAAATTTGTATAAATGAAAATGTGTGTATTTTATATATTTTAGCGACAGGGAGGAAAGGCAGGGGGAAGGGGAACCGGGGAGGTGGGGTTCGCCGAAAGGGAAGAGACGAGGGAGGGGGAAGGTGGAAAGGAACGGGGACGCACGGGAAAGGACTTGCAGGGAGAATCAATTAATTTCTTTGAATGGCATTGCAACGCATGCCGGGGTAGTACTTACTAAGTAGGAAACACGGCTCAGTGCCTTTCATTGATTGGTGATTATAAAAAGTGATAATAACGAAAACTATTTTATTACAAATAAAATTTAAAAAAAATTGATCCAAGAATTCTGGACCTGAAGCCGAGGATCTTGACCGATCGGCCAGATTTGTTGAAACACGACAAATAATACGACAATTGAGGAATATTTCTGGAAATAGAGATTGATTTAGGCGATGATGTGACTTGGTTATCATTATGATGGTTTTTCTTTGATACGTAAGTATGTATGTACATTACTGCACATAATTATACAAAGTAATTTCAATAATTGTAATAAGAAACAATACGGATTGCGATGACTAGCGGATTCGCGTGAATCCACGTTTCAGTGTTAACATGCACTTTCCATGACTCTGAAAATGAAATTGTTTTCTTGTAATAAATATGTAATTTTACAGACGTACTCATTCATGGTCGGTGGACGTGAAAGTGGTTTTTACCATGAAAAAGAGACTTTTATCACTGTTTTAGACGACTACACATATCATACAAATGTTCTATTGTTATAAATATATCAAAGAGCTAGTTTATAAACATACTGGTAAGGAGTTTGATTAAAATTGTTTAAAACTAAACTAACTATTTTAATTCGGAAGATAATCATAAAGAAATTGAACTTAAAACAGTAAAAATAACTTCGATAGTGTGAGTTTCCATTTGAGTAATTAAAAAGTGTTTTAAAAGTTGAGGGATGCAGTTTCATTTTCAATTTTCAGATCGGTGGGTATCGTGCAACTTTGAAAATTTTCTTCAATTTTTAAATAAGTTTAGAGCAGTGATTCCCAAAGTGGTCCAGGTGAACCCCCAGGGGTCCACGGGAGACTCCACGGGGGTCCACGAAGGCGAGAGAAAAATGGGGGTCCACAAGTTGCAAATGGGGGTCCACGAAAAAAAATCTGGTTTCGATAGTAAAGAACAAAAATGTTGGCTTGGCTTTACATATCAATAAAGGCAGATACACTACTTTAAAAAAATTAAGGGAGCAAAAAAAATTCCAAAGTTTTGATGATTTTTGACAGGCCGTATTTTGGTGAAAAATGGTCATATTGAGACTTTAAAAAAAGTATTTTGAAGCTTTAAAATTCTAATTTTCAGATTTCTGGCAAAAATTTTTTTAGGCCGGCATATGGATCAGATAGCTTGTTTATTTAGCATTAATTTCTATTTTAATTCTTTTTTTTAAACCTTCCCTTAATTTTTTTGGGTAGTATTTTAAGAAGGTCAGCGACTGTTACTTGTAAAAACTTGCACATTCAATATTCAGTACAGGCTTGGCTGTTACCTGTCAATTTTGGTTGTTACCTGTCAATGTTGGCAGGTACTATCTGCCTACATCTGCTTGTATTTCGGTGAAAAATTGTCATATTGAGACCCATCCCGTGCCCATATCCCATCCCGCCCCCTGTCTCATATCAGATTACTACCCCCCCCCCCTCCCCCCGTTGTGACAGACTACAACTCAGACAACAATTTTCAGTACAACGCGTGTCGTTTTTTGGGAATATGGTAGAAATGTTGCAGCAGGGGGTCCACCGAAACCAGTAAAATTTTGAAAGTGGTTCACGAGAAAAAAGTTTGGGAACCTCTGGTTTAGAGGAATATGAGTTAGTGACGACACCTTGCGTGTTCTTTAAAAGATAGGATAACACTCGATTACTTTGTTAAAGGAGTTTATTTATCACAAAAATCACGCTACGTAAGTAATTAATCAACTGAAGAAGATAATATTAATAAATCTAAACGATACATGAAACAGAACAAGAAACAGAAAATAAAAATGGTCTCAATGACCGAGTGGTTAAAAGCGTTGTTCCGGTAAGACAGAGTACCATGGGTTCGATTCCCAGTTGCGACTGTTATCATTTTATTTATTGTTATCAAGTTGAGCTTGTAGAACTCCATTTTTCTTATTTTAAATATTCAATAATATCATTATTCAAATTACTTAAAACAGTTTATTTACAAACAAGTTCTGCTGTGTAATTATTATTATTATTATTGTAATTATTACTGCTGTTTCGCCTTCTGAAGGCATTATCAAACTGCCTTTGTTTGACAAAGCCCTCAGAAGGCGAAACAGCTCTCACGTGTAATAAGAATTAAACAGCAAAACTTGTTTATAAATAAACTGTTGTTACCTTTTTACTTTTGGCGTCTTATTATTCTCTTATTCTCCAATGATTAAACATTACGTTGATGGTTATTCAAGTTGACTTTTGAAGTTATTCAAATAAAATAATTAACCAACTACTATATAAAGTATACGAGGTTTTTCAAAGTCAATCTCAATGACAATACTTTCAATGTATAACGATAGGAACTGAAAGTATAAATATTTCACTTTGTTGTGATTTAAAAAATTTAAACTTTTAATTATTCAGGATTTGCCAACCACATTTTGGAAACAGATCATTCTTTTGATATTAAGCAAGGTTTAAAAATTTTACACACTAGCACAACGGGTATACAATTAGATAATTAAAAATTTTTAGAAATTAGGAAAAGTGTTAATAGTAAATTAAATATTATAAATAACCAAACGTTTTTTTGAAAATAGCCATCTTTTAAATTTATTTTCGTATTCAAACTTATATTTATAATAATTTATTTTGTTATTTAGACTTCCTGTTTTGTTTTAAAAGATTTTTAATTATGTTAATGTAATTTTTACCCAACCTAAAATAATTTTTATATTTTATTTTATATAATTGTTTTTATGATATTTTAAGTAATTAATCACGTCTTTTTTCTAGTATTTTGTCTATGTTCTAATTTGTCTATATTTGTTTGTCTTTTGTTATTTTTATTAACTTATTATCCTGGCGAAGAAAACATAGTTTTCGAAACATGTTGATATTGTTAATTAAATAGTGGCGTACACAAAGTTATTTGTTTTCATTAAAAAAAAAAGTATAAATACTTACTTAGGAACTGAAAGTAAGTTTTAGCGCTACGGCAAGAATCAAACAGGTAACTCACTCGTACAGGTAACTTAGAAATGCTTCCATGCCAACTCAGAAATACATAGACCTACAATACGGTAAGAAGGACGTCAGTATGATGGAGGACTTCGTGAATTTATGATCGGTTTGTGCAGTTCGTACTGCTGTGTAACGTGAAGATAATATCTTAGTGTATATAAATAAAATTTTATACGTACATATATTGATATTTTACATTAAATAGGGGACCAATGGAGACCATGATGGATGAACTCGGGCAATACAATAAAGGAAGCTTTGAACCATTAGATTTTTTGCAGAGACATAAAAAGCGAGCAATAAATAACATGAAAACGTTTCACGAATTACAATGATAGAAATTCAAAAGAAATCGTTGAATTGAAACCAGAAGTCCAAGCCTAACTTTAAAAAAATGTTTACCTTCTAACGAAAAATAACGCATCGATGGTTTTCTGTGCCAAACGGCTGTAAATTGTGCATCATAAATAATATTATTCATGGCGATGTCATAAAAACGCAAGCCGACAACTACATAAATTCCGTATATCCTACGTCCTAATAACAAACAATGATATTTTTTGTAATTTAATACATAATATGGTTTAACCGTTTCATCCAACCGTATACAGTCAAAGGCACATGGTTCTGTAAATATACACGAACGTTGATAATGCTAAAAATAACAAAAATCATAACATTATAAGCAAAAATATCTCATATAAGACTTTTCGAAAAAGAACGTTCGTAACACACTTTTTGAAAAAAACTACCAAGTACCCGGTATGCGTTGTAATACCACTCGAAGAAAGAAAGTGTTCGTGTTTTAATTATGTTTATTGAAGTGCTTTTGTATATACAACATTTTTTGATTTCCGTCTGATGCGTGCGTACACGAATAAATCAGAAGGTTTTCCAACGTATGAGTAGGCTGTGTACACATCTGTCGGTGTGAGAAGGATCTTCTAAATTTACTCCCTGCTATCCCCTATGTCTCCTTTGCAATCCCTTCCTCTGTCCCTCTCTCGTCCCTCACTTCTCTGTCATACCACTCCTGCGTGTCCTTTTCTACGCGTCCCCCTTCCCGGCCCCGTTTCCCACCCGCGTCCTTTTCCCCTCCCATGTTCCCCTTCCATCTTCCCCCATCCCTTTCCGCGTTTCTCTACACTCTCCCGCGTTCCCCTATCGCCTACCCCCTTCCTTGTCACCCCTCCCGCAAATCCCCTTCTCTTTTTCTTCTCCTCCCGTTTCCAGATTCACCTCTCCCTCATGCCTCCCCTCCCTGCCGCTAAACTATATGAAATACACATATTTTTCAAACAACCCGCGCGCCTCCTATTGTAATTTTTTTATACAAATTTCATAACGCCAGAGCTCACCATTATACATAGAAACCTTCGCGGGCGTGCTCACAACAAATCACCAAAGTTTCTTCAAAGAGTGGTTTAGGAACGCAAATTGCATTGTTCGGAGCCGAGTTGTAGTTTACAGATTTTAGCAGCTTACGGTATAAAAAAATAAAGGTTTGTTGCATTGTTTTAACAATAATGACTTTGTTGTTGTAAATCCTCTTATTGTTGAGAAAACATTTATATGTGTTCAGAATATGGCACAAAGGTTATTTAATGTTAGACTTATCACACGATAAACAATTATTAAACACAACTCTGATCAAATAATAACAATTGAATTATAACAATAAAATACCTATGGCTAATAAAAATAATGTAAATCCCGATGACTGTTGGTCTGCCCTTGTTAGAAATGTTTCAAAAATAAAACAAAGTCAAGAATATTTTTAAAGAAACCAACCCACCCGCACTTGCAATTTTTCAATAATTTAATAAATAGTCATTCCTAAGCAATCGTAAATAAGATTTATTATCAGAAAACACAATGAAACTATTATCACTAACTCGTTTTAAGTATAAAACAAATTAATAAAATACACATATTTTAAATAACATACCAATAAAATATTATTTGTGATAGCGACAGCGCGCACCTCGTATCAAAATACCCGCACTTCGTAGAAATAGCGGTATTTCCTAGAGTTTTATAATTAACCTGCTGATTCACGGCATACGTTGCAATGCCATTCAAAGAAGTAAATTAATTCTCCCTGGATGTCCTTTCCATCCCCGTTCATCTCCCGAGTCCCTTTCCCCTCCTTTGTTCGTATGTTATGCGCTGCCATACCATTCATCCGATTGCGATGAAACTTTGGTGATTTGTTGTGCGCACGCCCGCGAAGGTTATAGGCTATATATATTGGTAAGCTCTGGCGTTATGAAATTTGTATAAATGAAAATGAGTGTATTTTATATATTTTAACGGCAGGAAGGGAAGATATGAGGGGAAGGGTAATGAAGGAGATGGGGTTAACGGGAGGGATGACAAGGGAGGCGAAGGTGTGGAAGGCGGAAGGGGAATGCGGGGAGAAGGGGACGCGGGAGGGGATCGAGGACGCATGGGAAAGGAAATGCGGGGAGACAAACAATTTATTTATTTGCATTGCAACGCGTGCCGGGTACCAGCTAGTAATGCACTTTACGGATGTAACAAACATCTGTTTTTTGTAGTTCTTTTAAATCCAAATATTTAAATTTTGTAACTCGAACACAAGAAAACGGCACCTACGTAACTCACAAAATAATTCACTACGAATTCACTATCGTTTGGGGTCAGTTAGTTCACAAAGATAACGATGGTTGACACACTGCGGAGTTTATTGCTCTAATTTCTCAAAATAGCTGGGAAGTAGGAAAGACGGTAAAAACACTATAAAACAAAAGTAAACAATAACAATAAGTAGCAAATTCGATTAAGAGGAATATAAACGCTAGAAATATTTCGATTCTCATGCCTTCAAAATGTAAAATCGAGCGTCTTATTTGCACGAGGCAAGTAAGCGAAAAAGTGATTTTTATGTATTTTTTGCCTAATTTTATATGAATGAAAAAAAAGTAAGAACATACAAAACCTCAAAAATAGTCTTAGCCATAAAGGGGTATTTTAAAAAAAAGTTTATTATATTACTATTAGTTAAGTCATGACATTTTTTTGGTGGTTAACGCATAAATTCCAATACATAGAAAAAAGCCAGTAAAAGCTTCAATTTATCCGCAGCATATTTTTGAAGTTCATAATGTAAACCGATTCGTCGTAAAGATTAATCTGATTAGGATTTCACGTATAGCTTCATCTTAACTTACTTTATCAGATTGAGTTGTGAAAAAAGGTATTTACTAATCTGAAACCAAAAAAGTTTCACTAATCTGAATCCAAAAATGTTTGATATGGCCAAAATGGAATCCCGCGAAAGACAATAACGAGGGCCAGTAGAGAACGTCATTTGTCAAATCATCTCAGCGCCCTTGAGATGATTTTTCATAAAAATGGCGCTTTATAAATAAGCCAAATATTAAATATCAGTTCGGGGGCCAACTGTCGGCGGACCAATTGTCGGGTCACCGTCACATCGCGTCCGTAATCGTGTTCATAATAAATTGAGTTTTGGGAACCAACGAAGTATTCATTATAAATCTCGGAGACCAAAATTTCATTTACATTTTTTACTCCAAATAATGTCAGGAATCACTGGTTAAAGTAAGTCAAGTACGTCTCTTAACACCCTACACATCTGTAGTAACGGGTCGCTTCTGCAATTCGTTCTTGACTTCAACAGCTCGGCTGTGTAATGATTTGCCGGCCGGCTTCCTCCCTCCTACAACATGGGTTTCTTCAAGACTCATGTTCACTCCTTCCTTTCCCCAAAAAGACCCTCCACACAGCATCTTCAAAGATGACATAGGCACTAAGGGAAATTATTTTCCTCAGGGCCTCTTGTGTGAAGTAAAATGTTTAAAAAAAATCCCTATAGGGATAAATTTAAAAAAATTAAATTTAAAGAAAAGCTACGGATATACTCGAAATATAACCCCTCAAAAGAAAAAAAATGACGCTGTAAAGGGGCTGAATGGAAATTTCTACTGACTTATAACATAAGTATTATATTATTAACTTAATTAATTAATTACCCAAACAAAGATTTTCTCGGTTCTGTCAAAACACCGATGAGTCGCACTGTATTCTCTCTGCATCCTCCCTCAGTACGTTATTAGATTTTGTTTGTTTTCCTAAAAAAATATATAATATGCAATGCCAAAAAACTTGCCCAACTCGGCCCACGGCACCGACACATCATCCGTGAAGTAGTCGCAGGCATCGAACGCCATCTCCGGCGATATGGTTGCCGAGGAGGCTGCGCCCCCTCCCCGCTGACGCTCCAGCATGCTACCATGTGTCTCACGGGGCCCCCAACAACAACTATCGAGGCCCGCAGTACTGCGGCGGTCACTAACAATACTCGGTACTCGATGGCAACATCGTGTTCCTGATAGAATCCTTCACTTTTCACTGAATTTAATGATATTCCTTATCAAGTCAATATATATTTTGTGATCGACGATGACATCATGCTATATTATCCCTTCATGGAATACCGTTTCACTTTTCACTGAGTTTAAGGCTTTTTTACTTAGTCAATATTCACACTTGGGGTCGAACTGAAGTTTATAACACGATATTATAAAAAAAACTTAGCCACTTTTTACAATTAGCAAGTAGTTCACCGAAAACGTTGAATCTGTTTTAACGACGAATATTTTTTAAATGAAATATAAACAATTCAATATGATTATTGCTGTAAATTACCTAGAAGATCTGGTATTTCAACGGGTTAAATGCGTGATAGTCATATCACAGACAATACAAAGTATTCGCCGGTGGATTGTGATTGCAATACAATTTACTGTAGTCATTCTAATCTAACCAAAGTGATATTTGAACTGGTCAACGGAGATATTTGATTCATCGAGTGCCACGATCATTGCGAAACTGCTATCGCAGCGGTTGCGATCTTGCGCTGTGGATGATAAATACATTGATTGATAAGGTATTGCCGTTAAACGAAATGCAGCGATAATATTATTGTTTAGTAATTGAAAATTAAACAAAGTAGTAGAGAGATATAATTTTCAAACAGTCTGGTTAGAAAATGTGTCCGAAAAGAGCATCTCCTAAATATTATTAAAAAAACTTTAAAATTATTAAAAAATTGAGTAAAAGTATAAAATAAATCCGAGAATAATGATTACAGCTAACAGAGATTTGCTTAGTTATGCAAATGCTTGCTAAGAACAAATGGTGATAATTAATCTCAAAATGCTTGATGAATTACAATTTTTGAAGGAAAACTTCTTTACGCACGTTTGACTTAGAGAGTGAGCTGGTGACGAGAGCGTTACGAAAAGTGTGATCGAGCGAGGCGAACGGAAGTTGAGAGGGAGATATAAGTTAGTGAAGATAGAAAGAGAGAGAGTTACGTTTCGTTTATTACTGTAGGGGCAAGAGAGAAAGGTGCGAGCTAACATTTTATTTCTCTCTTAGCTAGTTACGTTTCGTATATCTAAAACACAGTGCAGGCCTATTGTCTGTATCTCACTGTAGGAGCAAGAGAGAGCAGTGCGCGCGCACATTTTCTTTCTCTCTTCCTCTCATAAAAGTTTTACTTCAGTCGTGTGGTCTAAAGCACACTCGTTTTTTTATGAATTGTATGAAGTAGACATGAATTGTATGAGGTAAACATTTATCTAATTTACAAATTGGAGTGACAGAAAATGGTCGAGCAAAAATATAAAAATACGTTATACGTGGGAATGTAGGAGTTACTCCTAGTATCGCCCTGGTGTAAGATCATAATTCAGAATTGAAACGTTGCTTGAATTGGCTTTAGCCATGTTAGGTGACCAGCTTTGAATAGCCAGATACTTCCCCGCCTTCCTTTTTCCCATCTTCTTGCCTTCCCCACTACCATCAGCTTCACAACATACTTCAATTGCGGATGCCATAGTCTCAGTGGCTCCAGACGGGAGAATTTGCGACTCTTGTGCAGTATTCACATAAAAAAATATTAACACGAAAAGTGAAAGAAATTAAACTATATTTTAAAAAAAACGTCAAACGCCACTCCTGAGTGAGCGCTGGCCCCGAGCTCACCCCAGACCACGCCCTACATACAATTGACCATTTATTTTAAATTTTGTTTTTTTCCTATTCTATGTACTTAGTTCTTAATTTAAAAAAAAATCTGTTGTGTAAATTTGTATAATTATATGGGACGTGTGGGATTGCACTATCCTCACCACATCTTGGAATAAAACATTATTATTAATATTAACACAATATTAATAAAAACACATACGTTATTCTTGTGTGAAAAAATTAAAACTTTGATACAGTGTTTACGAAAATGCGAAGGTACCATTCTCTTTAGTTTAGAATAATTAAGATGAAATCGACCTTCGTTACGGCCGATTTCTAGTTAATTAAGAAGTTTCTTGTTTTGTTGTACGGTTATTTTGGACAGTAAGCTTTCCAAAGCAGTTGTTAATGAAATAAAGCGGAACGCCGAAATGAGATTTAGGAATAATACGAAGGTTTATTTGGACGGCGCATAATCCGGTGTGATGACAAGGTATCGCTTGTGGCGCGCGTAAGGTTTCTCTGAATGTGGAACGCGTAAAAGAAATTGATGGAAAATGACTACGCACAATAATAGATTCGAAATGATTTGAAACAATATAACGAACTTACGGGTCCCCGGCATGCGTTGCTATGCCACTTAAGCCGCCGCTACCCGAATTTCTACCGATTTCTTACATATCTCCCTTAAACATTTGAAGTTTTTAAGCTCTTAAAAAAATACATGTTATTTTTGAAGATAATATCTAGATACGTGCCACGCCGAAACGAAAATTATATGAAATTCCCTCGATAGAAAAAAATCGCAAAGTATGCTCCGAAAAATATTAAAAACAAGTCTATTTCTATTATTTTATAAGTTATATTTGTGAAAAAATTCACAATGTTTCTTTAATGTTTAAATGGTACTTATGATGCCGTCCACGAGATTTTTCCCCTATTTTGAACGAGTCATGTTTTATTAAGCATTTTCACAATTTTCGCTTCAATTTTATCATTTAAAATATTAGCGCGCTCTGTCCAACATTCGTAATTACATATCTTTCCCTCTTCTTCTTTTTGAGCGGGGAAGCGCCGTATTAAGAACGAAATTGTTTCTCCCTGCGTGTCCTTTCCCATTCGCCTCGTTCCCCTTCCACCTCCCCTTCCTCTCCCGCGTCCCCTCCCCCTCACGCGTTCTCATACCGCCTTCCCTCTCTCCCGCCAACCCCCTTCCGGCGATCCCCTCCCCTCTCCCGATTTCAATATATTCAGTCCCGGTACATTCAGATTTTCAAACAGCTCGCGTGCCACCTATTGCAATTCTTTTACAAATTTTCTATCAAATTTGGTACCTAACATAGGTACCTATTTAAAATAAATATTAATTTTGATAGGCTTCAAAGTATTCGATTTTGGTTAGTAGGTACCGTAGATGAGAATAAATTCATAAATTTAAACATTTTGGAAAATTGAGGTTTCCAAAATGATATTCTCAAATTGTAACAGTTTTGTAAGAGTTTTTGTAATGATTAAAAAAACTTTTCAGATGTATTGTCATGTGGTTGTAATAATCCAGAAACCTTCGCGGGGACGGAAAGGAGGTATTTTGATACTACAAATCATCCACATCAAATCCCCAAAAGTTTCATCGCAATCGGATGAACCGTTAGGAACGCATAATTTCATGATACGAAAACTCACTATTGTATATAGTAAGAATTGCGGGCATGCGCACATCAAATCCCCAAAGTTTCATCGTAATCGGATGAATGGTTTAGCAACGCATAGCTTACATACATACATAGACAGAAACAAACATATTTTCATTTGTATATATATATATATATATATATATAAGAAGAAAGAAGATGAATGGATTCGAACACAATATCTTCAGTAATATCTGAAATAGCAATTTTGATTGAAATATTCGATAACAGGAACAGTAGCTCAGACGCTTTTCCTCGTAGGTTTCAAATACTCTCAGCCTCCCAAATTGAGTTTTTCGTCAAGTTGTCTAAAGAAAAATTCTTAACACCGCGTCGTAGGATTGATAGAGATTTGAACCAATGCGGATACGGAGCATTATAATAACATTAATTACCTAAAATAAAATAAACACGATAACACAAAATAAAATTAAGTACCTAAACAAAAAAACGAAAAAAAAAAAAATTAAACTGAAGAAGCCGGAATTTAAGCCAGTAGTGATATGATTAGTATCTTACCGGGCTGTCACTTTGATAATCATTGAAGTAGATACCTAATAAAAAAAAATAAAAAACAAAAAATTATCCACCACCGAATTACTGAATAAAAAAATACTGAAAAAACTAATTCGAGCCCTTGACTTGATTATGTGCTTCCAGCTTTGACACTGCCGCTGGCATTGTAAATGAATAATTCTAAGTGAATAAAACTATAAGAAAAACATAACTTAACAAGTCGGGATTTGAGCTTACAAATTGATCATGAATTTACCACTGCGTCACGAAGGCATTGCCAAAATATTTGAAATTAAAAACTATGAACAACAACAAAAAACTCACAGTCGGGTTTTGAGCACAAAATCATAAAAGTCATGTTGAATCATCCGAAATAATACATAGAAGTATTCTTGATTCTGTAAAAAAATAATGCGAGCAGTCCACATGTCTCGGCATAAAATCTGATATTTAGAATGTTTTTTTTTTCATTATTAACTGGAGTTTAAAAATGCCCTGAAGTGTCGGATTTTCTACGCGCAAAATTCCACTTTATTGCATGGAATGTAACCTTTGTAATTTTTTTTAAAGGAATTAAACCTTAGTTGCGGGTTACCTAACCATCGGAAGATAAACCGACCAGGGTACCTAGAACGGTCGATCGATAAATGATTTATCAATAGTGTGGGTAACTTGTCATCTTTTCGAGCACGACTGCAAATCATCACCGAACAAACAACAGTCAACGTAAAAAAAAATTAGGAACACTTAGTCGTCGTGAACGATGGCAAGTTAGCGACATTATCGATAAAACCTTTAACGATCGACTGTTCTAGATAACAAGGCCCTAGCACGGTCGATCTATAAGGATAGTATCGATAACTTCTATCGTTCCGTAGGATAACCGGAGATCGCTAAAGTACAAACAACAGTTGACGTCGAATATATTAAGAACACTTAGTCACTGTGAGCTGTTATTTATTCATTGGCGATCTGCAGTCTTGCTAGGGAACGATGAGAAGTTACCGAAAGTTATCGATACAATCTTTATCGGTCGACCATGTTAGGGGTCCAGAAGTTTGTAAACCGGTTCATTTGCTTTCAGTGCCTCGGTGACTTTTCACTTTTTTTTTGTGGCTAGACGAACTAATTTGCATTCTATTTCTAAAGAAATCGAGACAACTTCCATAGAGACAGATATCGTCTTTGCAAAAAAATATTGAGAATAATAAAGCAGAAAGAATACACAGGAACAAAGAGAGATCGAATTTATTTCCACGAATTTGTTCGCATTCTCAAAACTCTATTGTTGTTCTATTTTGGTCATTAACTTTGGTAAGAAAATCATCAGTTTGTTTAGATTTGTCCAAGTGAGGTTAAAAATGAATTGTAAGCAATAATGCCTACCACGTAAAGAAACAATAAATAAATAAAAATAAAATTCATATACTGATTTTATGATTGATTGTCAACTGAATCAATTGATTTTTCCAATCTTTTGTCTACAGATTTATCAACTGATTTGTTGATTGATTTAAATAATGATTGATTTACTACCGACTAATTTAACTACGATTGATTTAACGACTGATTGATTTAGCGACTGATTGATTTATTCACTGATTGATTTATTTACTGACTGATTTACCTACTGATTGATTTAACTACTGATTCATCGACTGATTTGTTGATTGCCCGCCAAATTACGCTTTACACTTATGTTAATTTGACGATATTTTGCGATTAGGAATTGTCCAAATGGACAAATTTAAAGATATTTTGCAAACATAGTCCAATGGACAAATTTACGTATACGGAACTGCCGATTCTGAAGAAATTGGACGAAGAATTAACCCTTTTATTAGATGTTGGAATTATCGGAATGGAGAAAAAAATACCGAAATGGACAAATTTGATGATATTTTGCATAGGTTGAGTAAATTTTTGCATACATTCTCATTGCTGTTGTACGCACAAAGTGGAAAAACTTTAGGACCTTTACTAAATTCGATTAGAAAAAAAACCGCCTGCAGGGCCTAGTAGGTAAAAACCCAGTGCTTCGGGTACTAGTAAATATTATTATTCTTCAACTATTTATTAAATATGAGAAATAGGGTAAAATAAATCACAAAAAAAACAGACAAACCAGAATTAACGATAAATAAACTAAAACTTTTATATCCCTAGGTTTAACAGTTGGTAGTGAACTATCATTTGATATTATACACAAACAATTTGTACCTACTTTATATACCTGATAACACAGTTAAACAAACGATAGTGTCATTTGCTTTAAAGCTAGTTCACACATAGCTGTCAAATATAAAAGATCATAGCATGCCAAATAACGCTCTCCATACAATCCCTTCAGACCGTTCACACCTAAGCGTTTTTAAGCGCAGATCAATCGTAGACAATACACATCTTAGACGTAACCGCTCCAGAGGCGATATGTCAGAAGATAACTCTCCCCTTCTCCGACTAAAACAGGAGAGGGGGTCACTGTAATTACGGAGTTGCCTAGACCCGTGGATGACAGATGTCAAGTTGACAGATTTCAGTACAAAAAATATGCATTCCGTTGCCGCTCCCTAATTCGACTGACCCCCTCTCCTACCACAGGAAGAAATATTTGATAGCCTGGTGTGAAAGCACAAAAGATAAGCGCTCGCGCTTCAGCAGATATCTGCTCGCAGATTTATAGCTCTGTGTGAACCAGCTTTTAAGTTGCATCAAGAGCACTAAGCCAACTTACCATAGATATAAGACGTGTAATAAAATAAAGATAGAAGTAAACTATATTATCATACAAATTTACTCTTAACCAAGGCATTTGACTAAATAATCTAATCATACTGAGAATAAACACGAGGTGGTTTCTCCATGGCACAAATTCTTATATAACTGGTTAAAGATGGATACTACTATTTAAATAAAATGCATACTCTTAGGTGCATAGCCCATAAAAAAACAAACGGGATTATAATATATACACAAGACATTCTCTCGAGACTAAATGGAATAAATTAACTCTTATCTCGACGAAACCATATACCTGGGTAGATACCTACTTTTTATTATCATTACCGAAAGATTAATTAATATATTGGGTTTTTACTGAACAGAAATATAAATACCAGAATCCGTACACAATCAAATTAAATTTTCACCAATATTTATTAATCCATTTCTACTTTTTTTTTTTTTTTTTAAAGAAAGACAAACATTCCCAGGTTATGAATAATTCGACAATATTTGAAAAATCTCCTTCTACCACCACAGTAAGCGGAAAATGTTGCTTGTCGTTATGCCAATGCGATGCCAACTCAGCCACTGACCGGTTGGTAATTTATAGCGCAGTTTTGTACTATTTCACATCAAGTGACACTAGGATATTATTGGTTCCATGCCAACTGAGAATAAAATCAACTCAGCACCTTTTTGAAAAGTCATTAAAAGCTATGAAAAAAAAAAAAAAAAAAAATAGCCCATAACCCTAACCCAACGTAACCTATTTAACCAATTTTAGTCTTAATGACTTTTCTGAGGTGGTTCTGAGTTGGTTTCATTCTGAGTTGTCTTGTCACCGATATTATTATACATAGACTCAAAGCAAAATCAAGCCGCATTCACACTCCAGCAAGGGGGTATACAAAAGGAGGGGAGGGTTCAGGGGCTCCAACCCCCCTCCCCACGGGCCTCAGTATTGCGTAGGAAAAAAGAGGATAGTACTCGTAGAAAATTTTTCCTGGAAAATTCAACAATATTATTAGCACCATCTCTTTTATCAACGTGATGTAAATAATAAGTTGTGATAAGTAGAGTTACCAAAAAACTTTTCCAACTCCCCATTAATCTCCCTCTTTGCCGAAACCAGACACGCTTGGGTTTTGAAACATTGAAACTGACCAGGGTGCCTAGCACAGTCGATCGATAAAGGATTTAACGATTATGTCGGTAACTTTTCTACGTTCCCGAGTACGACAGCAGACCATCAAAGGACACACAACAGTTCGCGTCAAATTAACTAGGAACATTTTAGTCGTTGTGAACTGTTGTTTGTTGGTTAGTGGCCTGCAGTCATGCCCGGGAGCGCTGACAAGCTACTGATATTATCGATAAAACCTACATCGATTCACCGTGCTAGATACTCATTCGATCGATAAGGATTATATCGATGACTACCGGTATCTTCTCGTCGTCCCTTGGACAACTGCAAATCACTAACGTACAAACAACAGTGGACGTTAAATATATTAAGAACATCTAGTCATTGTGAACTGATATTTATTACAAATATGACGGTTTGACAGAAGATGGCAATAGCGAAATTGGATAACGCGCACGTCCCGGTTAGACGAGAGGTCTAGGTTCGAGTCCCAGTTGCGACCATTGTCTTTTTCTATTTTTCTGTGTCTTGTTCTCTTTCATATTTTCATTTAGATTAAAGTGTTTTCTTCTTCTTCTTCAATGATATTTATTCGTTAGCAATCTGCAGTCTTGCTAAGGGACGATGAGAAGTTACCGAAAGTTATCGATACAATCCTTACCGATCGGCCGTGCTAAGGTTGGCGTTGTCCTAGGCACGAACGTTCTCGAAGTGGTGGCCAACTTTTTGTCTCAAAACTTTGACATCACAATTGGAAGTGGGCTTGTCAAAATATAAGCCTAATGGTGCTGTCGTCAGCATAGCAATCAATGGTGCACATTCAACGAGTTCGTTGAAGTGCAACAAAAACAGCGTTGGTGACAGCACAGATCCTTGTGGCACCCCCGCATTGATTCGGTGCGGAGAGCAAGAAGATCCATCAACTACGGGAATTGTTCTTCCCTTGAGAAAGTCCGCAATCCAACTATGCCGGGATAGTTGGATCCCATACGATAGCAACTTCCCGACAAGCGCTCGGTGCCAAACCCTATCAGAGGCTTTGGAGATATCCAACCGGACGGTTTGAGTTTTTCCAAAATGCTCCTGGCATCGCTCCCAAAAAACCATCAAATCGTCACCCGATCGGTTTCTTTGAAATCCACATTGACGATCGCTTAGAATTTATTTTTTAGATGTACTTTTGTGCAGTTTTTCAATGGTTTTTTTTCAGTTTATATTCCTTCATCTACTGATTTGAGCACATCACGATATTACGTAAAATACTAACAGCGTAGTTTCATTTAGTTTTATATACCCATTTAAGTTCAGTTATTATACATTGCAGCTACAATCATTTATATTCTTTAGCAGATTCATAAACAGTGCAGTTCGCTCGCATACAAACGTTGTACAAAAGCAACCGGGGGTCTTTATTAGCTAATGATGGTCATTAAAAAGGTCGCGTTGACCGCGGTGGCAATGGCGACCTCCAATAATGACTGTCATGCCCAGAAAAGACGCCGAGCTACATTATTTATCTCCCGTGAGAACGGGGATACAGGTGTTTAACTTCAGTCAAAAAATATTAAGATTAGAGGCACACTTTGACTCGGACTTTGTGTGTAGGTTCGACTAGGCTGCAAAATAATAAGATATTTTAAAAAATAAAAACTGACACCTAGATTCCTGCACAAACTTTTTACCCTTTCAGGACTTCCTTTCCTTAAAAATACCCTCCGCACGGCTTCCCCGAACGTGACATAGGCTTTGAGGAAAATAATTTCCTTCGGGGATTTTTTAATATTTTTTTTATAAATCCTACAAATATGAAATAAACAGTAAAATTCGGGTTAATTTATTGGCTATATAGCACTATAATAAGTTTTTATGTCTCCATGTTAAAATTCGAAGGTATGATTTTTTGTTGGCGAAAAATTTAAAAAATGATCTTCTGGAAATCTCGAGCAAAAGAGGCAAATTTATTTATTTCGCGTGGTCGCTCCAGTGGATATGAAATATTATTATGAAGGATTTTGCCAGTTTCTTGTTTCCTCATTTCTAATAATAAAACAAAATGTAACTAATTTTAAGTTTTTTTATATGGCCAAGATCAGCCAAATAAATAAATTAAAAAATATTTTACGTTACAAACTTATTTTCGTCATAGGTGCCTACTGAATATCCAGCCGATATGAACAAACCTACATGTTAAATTACCTCAGCTTTCCACCGAAGTGTGCGGGTCACGGGGTACATTCTAATAATGTGTGGGCTCACAAATAGGATTAGTTTTCGTAAAATACAATTCCGAATTTTAATTAGCTGTGCCGTAATGTCGTTAATCGGTACTTACGGTAGGTACCATTATGAATTTAGAACGTAGACAAATCCATACTAATATTATAAATGCGAAACTGCTCGAGTTTGTTTATGACCTTTTCACGCATAACATAATATAAAGACTTTAAAAATTCATTCACCAATAGAAAGCTAAATTATATGCGCAGACTATATTTTGTATATGATGGTAAGCTCTGGCGTAATGAAATTATAAATATTAATATATTATATTTGTTATACGTTTTCTGTCGCTAACTAAAGCAAATTTTTGCTAACGTCAGAAAAAAATCGTTTCCATGGAAACGATTGCTACTGCTTCAGAAAATTCAAATATTAGAATATGTTTTATTTTTTTGGACAAGCTTCTGTTTTGGAATAAATGTCATTTCCTACATTAAAAATATAATTCGTAACGATTATAAAGACTGAATAAATGAACTGAATAAATACTGTAATTTTTTATTATATTCACAAACTTTCAAATATTTAATTAAAAATAAACATCCGAAATGTTTGTAAGCGCATAAATTCCGAACGAATGAACAAAATTGGATAATTCTTTTTTTCTTTGAGCTATAGCTTTATGAAATTTAGGTGGCAGGCGAGATGTTTGAAAACTGAATGTAAGGGAATGAATGTATGGAATTCGGGAGGGGGTATAATTGATAAGTTCAACCGCTACAGTAATTTCCCGTAATACCATGCGAGCGAAGCCGCGGGGAAAAGCTAGTATATGAATAATATTATACTAGATATATAGATTTCTGTAAAATGCAGCCAGAAAACGCAGTGCAAAAATCATGACCACCGAAGCTCGCTATTCTCAGATTCGTAGTTCAGATTATCTGTAAATTCAAATTAATTATAGAAAAACGTTTTATAGATTTCTGATAACACTTTTCTCGAAAATGCTCCATTAACTTGTTATGCTCTTTTGCTTCTGAACAATCGAATAAGTAACATAATATTCAACTTACTAAGTTTACTCGTAAAGAAAATATAAATAAAAAGCCATATTCCATTTTAGACGATAATCTACAGTTTTACACTTATGACCGCGAGGTTCCAGACACCGTGTAAATTAATAGTTTTACGAGCACGTGATCAATATTACGATTTCAAAAGTTGAAATTGAAAACGGTATGATTAGATGTTCTGTAATTCCACACACAGACACTTTTGCACAATCACTTTACTTCGAAGATCACTTATAAAAATTATGTATTCAAATAAAGCAACACAGACCGAAGTCAAGAAGACCGGCGCCTTCGACCGGTAAACATGAAGTAAAGCCGGCTCATATGGAAATCAGACAGCTGTTCACGAAAGCAAATTTCCCGATTATTAACAGATATTTATCACAGTATTCATCCATTACAACACTAATTAATATCCCACACGATGAGTCTGATAGCATTATTGTTAAAGATTAATACGCGATTTCCTACTGTTGCTTTTGATTGAATAACAACGCGTTACGGGGATGTGTTTATTATCCCGCTCATTTGACTGGAGCTTTGACATCTCGTAAAAGCGCGCGCACGCCCACCTATTTTCTGTGTGGCCAACCTAAAAATCGATAATGAAATGGGAAACGGGTAGGTAGGTGACCGTGTCAACATGGTGTTAACGCAGTCGCATTGGAATGAGAAATTTTGGTGTCTATTTCGGATTTCGGAGAAGGAACAAATTAATTTTTAAGATGGTAGGTAGGTACCATTAATACAAAATAAGTTTAAATCTACGCAAGTACTTTGATTAGAATGAAATAAAAATAGAGTGTGATTTTTACGAAAATAACGATTTTTTCCCGCGAAACTGTAATTAATTCGATTTTCTTAACTATGTTTTAAAAAAAAAGTTCATAATAAATTTAACATATAATGATGAACATAAAACAGCAAAACTTCTGTTATACAGTAGTTTTTACGCATAACAGCTGTTTTGCATCTCCAAGGCATTGTCATAAAATAATAAGAAATTGACAATGCCATCGGAAGGGAAAATGCTGTCTCTTATAAAAAATACTATAATTATAGCAGAACTTTTAATTATAAAAAACCCTTTTTTTTAATTTACACAATATTATTATTTAAAAATACGCTAAAATTTCCTTACTTATGCTTACTTCTTAATATGTTCACAAATTATTTAAATGATAACAACTTCAACTTAATTACTAGATTAAAGTAAAAAATTGTTTTGCAGCCATTTTGGAGTTTGTTAGTACGAAGTGACGATTGCTGAAATATTCTGCTTCAATCAAAATACACACAAATTATTTTAACTAGCAGCCCTACTGGACTGGGATGAAGTAACCGGGACAGGCAATGACGTCATGTGTAATATATGTATATAGCCGCTTGATACAACTATGTATTACCGTCAATCTTTCCGTATTCGGAAAGATTATAAGATATTCACAAATTTGTAGCAGTTATACCTAGACGGAACACGTCCCCATCTGACTTGCTGACGGAAGTAGCGATATGTTGTGACGAATTCTTGAATTCGAAACCGAAATACAAAAGTAGCTTTGTTTGAAATTCCACATACACATATGTTATTTGTGGTGCGGCGCAAATAGTATGGCATCCGACATGACGAAGAAGCCAGATTCTGAAATTCAACCATGCAGACGGTAACCTATCAATACTGTTCAAAAACCCAAACTAAGAACCTAATAACCCATTTCATATATGTTTTTCCATGTCCCAAATAAACCTCTTGGATGATTTTTCTTTGTTTTACAATAATAATTGTGACCACTGCAAAAAAAATACACAAAAATAGAATTCTAGCCACCCATTGAAGTATCTGTGTTTTATTACAAGGCATTTAGAAAAGAAAATCAACAAACCTTGAGTATCCTTGAGTATCTTTGCAGTAGGTGTGTGACCAGCTAGTTCAGCTAGCAGAAGAGAAGTGTGGCCAGCGGAGTCCCTCAGGAACCAGGAAGCCCCGGCCGCCAGGAGTTCTCTCACATTGTCGGTGTCTCCCCTTTCCGCAGCTATGTGCAGTGGAGTCTGTCACAAAAAAATAATCAAGTTACTGTCTAAATATCAATGCATTGGAACATTATTAGTTATAACTTCAGTGGTATTTATTTGTGATTGATTAGTCATACATTCTGACAGTCTCAATGTGGATTTATATTTATCTGACGTGTTGTGTCGTGATGTGCTCTGACATGATGGCTAGCATTCAAATCCATGTGTTGTGCTTTGACGCTTTCAGGATATTTTATTTATTTATTTATTACACGCCCTAATGGGATTTTACATTCATTGTTTATAAGTTAAGTACTTTTAAATACTTTAAAACTAAAACAGTACTTAATACTTTACAGTACTTTTAAATACTTTAAAACTAAAACAATAAAGAAAATATAATATAATGAAAAAAATGTAACAACAATACCATACAACACAAAATAAAATACATTGGTAAAAATGATAAGAAGTCACACATAAAAAAGATATTCAATATAAACAAAAATTGCAGAAATTATCCACAACTATTTTGAATCAATACAGTCGTCACAACACAGCACTGGCACGTGCACACTTGTCTGATCTGTCTTCCTTGCCCCCCATCTCCACCGCTCTGATGTGACACAACACAAGGTATCACGGCACATTGCGGCACACCAATATAAATCTCACCATATGAAACTCTCATCTCATGTATGAAACCGATACAGTTCTGACGCGACACGACACGACACTTGAGACAAATAAAAATCCACCTTTATGGTGGTCATCATCAGAGAAATGAACACTACAATGGTTCCTGTTCGACATATATAGACTCAAGAAGAATTCATTTGCATTTTTAGGTGATGACCACAATTAATTAAGTAGAGTTCAACTGCAAAGCAACATAAAGCTTTAAGCATAAAGCATAAAGCGAGATTTTGGGTGGTGGAAGAAAGGGGAGAGGGGAATAATCGTGGGATTATAAAGGGAAGGATAAATAATATTATATTGTAAAATAAGGTTACCTTGCAATTCCCCCGAGGTCCACAGGCCTTGTTGGGATCAGCTCCTGCCCCGAGGAGAATAGGGAGGCATCTGGACCGTTCACAGGCTGCGGCAGCATGCAGTGCCGTCCTGCCCCAACTGTCTTCAGCATCCACCAGCCCTCCCTCGCTGCTCACCAAGTCCTCGACCAGCTCCGCATTGTCCCATAATGCGGCCTAAAGAGATAAGGAATAAAGAAAATTGTAATACAATAAACGCTCAAGTCACAAATAAACAAACTACATAGTAAAACATATTTTTGCGTTGATAAAGTGGTATGTACATATTTTAATCATCTGATTAAAAAATTGGAATTATTATTTATCACTAGAAAGTGGTCTACTTTAAAACCTGCCAACTCTTATTTTAGTAACAATAATTTGATCTTCATCTGAACATACTAATATTTCTTTATGTAAATTATTTGTGACACGTTCCAGAGTGGAAGATACTATCAGTATCGCCCTGGTGTAAGACCACCATTCAGAATTGAAACGTTGCTTGAAATGGCTTTAGCCGTGTTTAGTGACCAGATCTGAATAGCCAGGTACTTCCCCACCTTCCCCTTCCCTATCTCCTTCCCCTCCCCGCTATCTTCAGCCTCACAACATACCCCGATTGGGGAGGCCATAGTCTCACTGGCTCCAGACGGGAGCAGTTGGGACTCTTGTGCGGTATTAACTGTAAAAAAAAAAAAATTCAAATAAATCTCAAAATGAAAAGCAAAGTTGACAAGTACTTTTGAGATCAGCAGGGTAGAGTGCCTGTGTCAAAATTAGTTGGGGGGCCCAAATGAAGGGTAAAGATTTCTCACAAAAGAAATAAAAGCCCGGGGGCCCCGTATCATTAATACGGCTGATACGGCAGTAGCTATGCCCCTGTTTGAGATATTAGTTTAATTATTTATTTATACACGCCTTGAAGGCTTTTACTTCGTTTAGTTTAATACAAAGGTAGGAAATGTTAAATGTAGGTCAGCAAATATAAACAGACTATTGATAAACAAAACAATGGATGAACCCCAGTTTAGTCAGAATACAATTATATGCACATCTATTTTAGGTAAACAAAAATAATGTGTAATGTCATCCCTTTTTGAATATGAGTTGCTGCAGGGAAACATTTATTTCACAACAATCTTCACAATGGCAGCATTTGAAAACCTTAGCAAAATAATATGGTATTATAGAAAATAAATTAAATTAGGTTTGACTAGACAACCCTTGTATTTCCGAAGAAGGGTGGTAATTTTTTTAGGATGAAAATGTATATTTATATTCTAAAATTTAATTTAATTTAAAATGTATATTTATATTCTAAAATATAAGTGATACTTACACAAAGTAAACAAAAAAGTACATATTTTGTGAATAGAAAAATAATCATGTGACATATTAATAACAATAGCAAACATAACACAGCATAATAATGAATTGTTTAAGTACCTGGTGTAAGAGTCTCCCTTGAAAATTGTCTTCTTCCGGAGATAAGTCCATGACATCAGGGATGAAATTTAATTAATGAAAATAATTAAATTCCAAGTAATTAACACGCATGATAAAATATTCATGCTGTTACACTTTCATTTGAGCCATGATTTTACCGAAAAAGGTAAAATATTAACTAACAACATATTATTTAGTTAAATAACTGCATAAAACAGTGTGCTAAATTCACCGAATTAACAATTTAGCGCAACCAACACTAGCGGTGAAATTTTCTCTTCCATTCGAGTTTGACAGATGGTTGCATTTTGACAGATGCGCAACGAATGTTCAGTGCTGCCAGTTTCCAGTGTTTCCACTGTTACAAGTTTCCTACTTTCAGCTATCAAATAATGGTCACACTAATATTTTGTAAATCCAACAATGGCGATTTTTGTTTTTGTTTATTCCTACAAATTGATTTCAAATGAAAAAAAGTTAGGGCCATAAACAAACCAAACTGCACATGTTAGAGCTATTGAAAAAAATACAGTAAACAATGATTATTTTTGTTTGTTTCCATGTGTGCCAGTGCCAACAAATAATAAAAAATCAGAGTATGCAATTCACACGCGGTAGAAGTGAAGCCTCCAAAAATGAAAATAGACTAGAGTGAGCAGACTACGAAGCACTTTTTTATTGCAATGTTTATCAATGATTTTTTCCATATTTTTGTCGTCGAATTCCAGTGAACCTTTTCCTATACATTTGACCATCTTATTAGTATTTGTGTTTTCTTCTTCGGAGTCGCTTTCTTTTGCTTGTAAAATCAATATCCAATTTACATTTTGGAATGAAGATTGGATATTGATTTTACAAAAATAAAAATACTTTTTTTTTTGATTTGGTAGGATCCATTGAATGTCTGGTCGCTGAGATTCGCCAGGCGCTTTATACCACTACACTAAAGGAGGTTTGCGTGCGACTGTGGATTTATCGTAATATATTGGAACCGAGTACCCGTGAATGAAATAAATATTTTATTGCTATCTCATTCTCTCGCAGGCTATTCCTGTAGATGTATGTGTTTATCTCTTTTTAGGGTCGCTCATTTCCGTTTCAGTTTCAAATCACAACGGTGCTAAAGAACTTTTCACTTCAATAATAAATCAATCATATTATTAGCTTAATTTATAATTGTCGTAGTTTTCTTCCGATTCTATGACTTACAAAAAATTCAAAAGGCTGATGTGGCAAAATGACGTGAATATTATTTTAGACGCCCAGTGGTCCCCTACGGGACCGCAGATTTGCATTTTTCAATGCCCGATGGTCCCGTACGAGACTGGTGATTTTAGTGCTATTTTTATAATACATTATTTTTTGTACATTAAATATTTTATTTTCATAGTTTATTTTAATATAAATATGTTGTATACATATCATGGAATTGAAATCATCATTATTATTTGTAGAATTTAAGTAATAAATTAAGGTATAGAGAACTTATGGACCGTGGAAATCCATGATAAAGCTGCACCAATCCCATACTTCTCAATGTCGCTAATTCCGTCTCTGCTTATTTTGCTTCCATCTTTTCCTAGAACTACGAGCCTGGGAATGCTGCAAATTTCGTATATAAAACCAAACTCGGACACCACGGGTTCTCCATACGCTATAGCAATCCAATCTCCATGATTTTTAAATGTTTGAAGCATTTGCTCTTCTGATTCATCCTTTGAAATAAATATAATCTCAACAGGCAATTTACGACTCTTCAGCTTTGTGTACATCTGCTTCAGTGTGTTCAATATGTCTTCCCTTTCATCAAATAATGCAGAAAAGAAAAGCGCAAACACTGTTGTGTCCTTAAAATGGTCATCTTGTATATAGTTGGATTGTCTGTTGATGAATTTAGTTGTAGACAGCCACTCCATTTAGTAAGATCCAAAAGACACAGAGTTCTGTGCTTTTGACGATGGATCGTGTGCTGTCAACTGCTGTGATATTCTTTTTTTTTAGAATCCTTCACTTTACCTCAAAATAATAAATACACTGGTAGGAACCGTTTTTGTTGAAATAATATACAAAAGAGAAATAAAAAGAAATAATTATATTAAAAGGTTTTATTATCATTCCTTAATTTAATTTTACGCACTTAAGATCAAATTTTTAAACAGGCGTACAATTCTTGTTTTAAAATACAATAACTAAAGGAATGAGATTTGTGAACGGTTTCAGCAGTCAAATCGAAATAATAAAGCAAGTTATTCGGAGAGTTAAAAATCAAACTCTTCATTGATGATAATTAACATAAAGTTTATAAACAATCTATAAACAATACATACTTAAATGACGTAAGGATAAATTTTTGTGTAATATTATGTTTACAATTATTAACAGTTTCAATTGTAATTTTGAAATATAAAAATTAAACACGCTAACTAATGCTTTTACAATTTCAATTCAAATAATATGAGTGTTGTTAAAAGTACAAAATCACGAGAAATTGCGTAAACATAAGACCCACTAACAAAAAACAAACTAATTTAGAGATATAAAAGTCAATCAAATGAAAATAAAACAAGTTTTAGCATGCAACATAAAAAGGCAAGTTGGTTTCCCTCAAACACGATTAATCTTTGAAATACCTAGCTCTCGTGACCTAATAATTCTGCAGTGTACCGAGGGAAAAAGTCCCAAAATCAAAAAGAATTGTTTTCAGATTACCAATTGGACACGCCGGCGCTCAATGGATACAAATTTTTCGTATCCAATTGGTACTTTTGGTGTAATGATAAGTTGATCAAGCATTCATTTTGCAGTGTGGATTTCAACCTTAAATTGAATAATTAATTTGCCGATCGCATAATTCCAAAGGTTAATAAAATTGCTAGTCAAAAACCTCGAAGAAGCAAAGGGGTAAATCAGATGATTATCCAATATTAAACAGAAGCACGTTTGAAAATCCTTATTTGAGAATTTAATAAGGTTTAGACCATATGTATAATTTAAGAAGGTAATTGACGATTCGTCAAAATGAACAGAAACAATGTGTTAAAGAGTAACAAAAGCCTGTTTAAAAACTTTCAAACAAAAAAAAAAAAACTAGATTCATACAGATACATTTAGAATTTTTTATTTTCAAAATCGACGAGTTGCTTCTGTTTAATAATGGGCAATCTCGATTCAGCCTCTCGTGGGGTAGTGAGGTACACGGATTTATCTATACTATATTATGAGGATTAAAACCATTTTATTGGTTTTTAAGATTGGAAAGTTTCCGTGTTGCTCAGTTATCATGTAAGGAAAAGTAAGTTTTTTGAATTATCGTAATAAAGCTGCGAAAAATGTTTTGATTTATATAAATTATTGCAATTATTAGGGAAATTTGTAAGTGATTTTATGGTGTTGTTAAATTCTATTCTAAAAATGCAGCTGGTTCGTTGGGTAGGACAACTCAAATAAAAAAAAGTTTTAATTTAGATAATAATTAGGAATTGCATTACATTTTAGAGGTGATGCCTAACCTGCCAAACACGTTAGATTTGCTTCTTTTAGTGATAAGGCTCGATTTCCCTAGTCTCGTCTTAACGCTACTCTTTTTGGACAATGTGACTGGGGTTCGTTTGATGACTTTTTTGATCATCGGAACGACTGTGGTTACTTTGGACATAGCGACAGTTCTGACAGGGGGCACTGTGGGGGTATGTGGGGGAACATTTGTGGTTGCACGGTTTTCTATTTCTTTATAGTCAATGTGGGAAGAGAATTTGACAGACTTTCTCTGATGGGAGAGGGGTAATTTGTCCCTAACACTGATTGGTTCTTCATCAGCTCTCATGGTTCCTATTTTCTTGGCAGATTTGAATGTATCGGCACTAGTTGTTCTGTTGAGGATGACCTTTTTAACAGGCGAAGAACCTTTGAGAATTCCTTCATATTTGAGTGGTTCATTACTGTCGGAGGAGTCTCTTCGGAAACTGTCTCCTTTGCCCCCCAGTCGAGAGAACACTGTGTTGCTGCTGCTGCTTGTTGACTTGGTGATTGTCTTCTTCAGGCCTGTGATGGTCACTTTTGGTGGAGACTTGTTGGGGGACAGGGATGTTCTAGATTCTTCATTCAATCCCAATCGATTGAATACACTGGAAGAGATTTGCTTCTTCACAGATGGCACTGCAAAAATATGGGAAACAAATGAGTTAGAAAATTAAACATCGCTGTCTACATCTTTTACAAATTGTTATTACAGCTGGTCGAAAGCAAACAACAATGTTTGTTTAATACTTCAAGCATCGTAATATTTCAAACAATGTTGTATTGGATTAGTATTTCAAATCATGCAATAATAATAAAATAAAATTACATTTGGAATCGGATGTTGAATTGGCCACGTATTCTTCAAAGACATTTTGCTGCTTGAGATTATCCCTCTTGTGTTTGGTTGGTATGGTAACCTCCATTCTTCCGTCATTTGACTCTGGAGAGGAGCTTGGAAACAATCAAAATACAGATTTATATTAATTGATAAAACAGACACTTTTGCGAAAATTAAAAAAAATTGCTTGATATAAATACGAAAAAGGTTATGAATTTTGCTCTGCCATCAATAAAATGATTGTCATGGTTATTACATCGGTATTATGCCAATAAAATAACAATAAAAAATCAACAAAACATGAAAGTCATTAAATGTGCAAGCAACAATATTCACGATAAGAATGGTAAAGATATTGACTGGCTGAATTGGCATCGCGTTTAGGTCCTACCCAGGCGTCGCATGTTCGATTCCTCGGCTGGCTAAGTCCTCCATAACAACACAAGCAACATTTTCTGCTTACAGTGGTGATAGTAGGAGATTTTTAAATATTGTCAGGATATTCATAACCCGGGAACCCCTTTCTTAAAAAAAAAAAAGTGGTGTAAGTAGTTGGTAGGAATTAAAGGTGGAATACCTATGACTGCCTGGAGTGACAACTTTCCTTTTGGTTCCTGTGATATGTATGGCCCCAAGTCTCTCCTTCACACTGGCCATGGAGTTGGAAGGCGAGGAGCTGACGGGAGGATTGCGTGTGTAATGTTCTAGCATTCTCGTTGTGGCTGTAAATCACAAAAAGAAAATACAATAACCTCGGCATTACATTAATTTAAATTGTTAACGTAAGCACAATGAGTTCATCTACATTAACTAAACAATACACCATCTACATGCATAAGTAATAGGTAGATAGAGCACGGGAAGCAAACTAAAGAGGAAATAAGGTTAGGCATTAGGAATCATCCTCAACACAGCTTTAAGTTATATAAGAATGTGGAACTTGGAAACATTTAAAGTACAAAAAATAAATATATAAAACGTCTTTAACCTTTCAGTTAACACTCACTGATATCCCATGTAATCTGCTACCAATCAATACACATAACCACTTTCCAGTGGTTTCCAGTAAGATCAAAAACAGCATCGGAGATCATGCAGATGTTCCAAAAATAGTGATCTTGAAAAAGCGCCAAATTCTACAGAGGCATTCATCATGATGTTTCAGGCTAAATGAGATGTGAAGTACATCATTACGAAGAGTGGTTCGTTATCCAGAGTTCTCACAAAGGTCAGAGTCGTCTCAGGAAATTGTAGGATCAAAGGGAAAGATAGCAGAATACCAACGTGTAGTGGGTTTGGCCAGGCCAGGTCTACCAGCTACTGCAGCCACGGGGACCTTGGGACCAGATATGCTCAGCACCCTGTCTCGCGCCGTGTCATCATGAAACTTCTTGGCATGCCTAAAACAAAAGCAAAAAATATTGAATTAGATTCATCCACATTCAAACCTTATGGCCGCTACACAGTGGAGTAGTAAAAATACGATACAATCGGAAAAATAAGTATCTCTTTTCTAAAATAGCACTAGGAACAATGATTAGGACGTGGGAGGACAATTATTAAATCAATAGTCAATATTATTCTTCTTCAATAGTTGTTTATTTTCATTTCATTAAATATAATATTATTTCACTTACTTCAAAATGGCAATGACATCTCCCAAACACGTAATTCCCATATCCCTCAAGTATTCCTTGTTCAGATCCAGGAGCATGTTCATCTGTATCCTGTTATCTGTAAAGGTCAGAGCGTACGTGGCCCCGATACCCGGCGGAAGCCCAGCCTCCGAGAAGAACTTGATCCACATACCTGAAAGAAATGAAATATTTGATAGGGAAAAATAATAACTGAATAACTTACGAAGTAAAAATAGAATATTGTGAAACAAAATAGGTGGGAGCTAGTGGAACTTTGACAAGATTTAGGGCAATGGTTGAATAAATTTAAGTAAGACAGTATCATTAAGCAACAAAGCAAAGTTGTATAACAGTTATTACTTGCATAAACCCATAATATCTACTATTTCTGTATGAAGTGAGGTGTCAAATGACAGATACAAGGTAGGTGGTGAAAAACACGGGTGAAATTACTGCGTATTATTACTTACTTTCTGGTGAAGAATACGTTGCCATTGTGTGTCTATTGATTTTATGACTTCGATAATACAATTTTAACGATATTTCATGGTCAAACAGGACGAAGTTACGCAGATAGAATGTGTACCGTTTACTGCAAGAAACAAAACAGACCAGACAAATTAATTCCAGGACGCCATGATTCTGGTGTTGCCATAAACAAACCAGTCGTGGTGTTGCCCGTATTGCCCATAGATAAACCACTCATTGGTGTTGCCAGTTGTCAGATAAAAAAAATTATATTCGCACGTCGGGCTAACAGGTTCTCCACACCATCCACTTTAAGGGGGTGGGGGGGGAAGGGTTTTAAAAGCCATTTTTAACATTATTTTTTTTTCTAAATGTAAAACATGTCGAGAGTATTGTGTCGAAATTTCAAGTAAATCGGAGCAAAACTAACGAAGATACAGCGTTTCAAGCGACCGGTCGTCTTGCTCAATTCAAGTATATTTCAAGTGTAAAAAAACTTTAAAACGATTTTCTCGCAAATTTTTTTAAAAAGTTCGTGAACATCATAACTCAAAATCTACTTGACCGATCCTTTTGAAATTTTGTACACTATTTGTTCACATAAATCAACAGGTATTGACGAAGAGTTTTTTTTTACTATTTTTTTCTTCCATTTTATAATAACGTATTTACCGAAAATTTTAGCAAAAATCACATTTTTAATTTAAACTATTACCACATTGACACCTTTAACTCGACGTTACGTGATATAAAACGAAAACTCACTAAAACTCAACCTAGGAAGTTCAATCTACCCCATCCACTCTATATATTCCCGTCATCAGCCTCTTAATCATAATCCTAATATTTCTCCTCATCCTCCCTCCCCTCCTCACATATTGTAACTAAAAAATAAAATGATTAAAAAATACCTTTATAATGTCACACTTTATCATTAACTGTGGAAAGTTCATAATTGGCATAATTTACTATATTATCATTGTATTATTGTATAATTTATGATTTGCTGTCAACTTTTCCTAAAATAAATAAAATCAAATACCAAGCTACAGATCGATGAAGATAGACAGATACTCAAGAATATGGAATCATTGTGTTTTGACAAATCTTTTGACAAGATAACGTCTTATAAATCGTTGAACGCCGGCTGCACTCACGAAAAAGCATGACTCATTGTCACGTCACGTTCCGCCTGAGCCGAGCGTGCAAGCGAGAGCGCGGAACAAGCGTTCGACCTAAGCGTTCAGCTTGTGACGCATCTATCTCTGTTCCACTACATCGTTATTATGAGGTTATCACGTAAAATTATCGTCCGTAAACCGACTTTATTTACAAACAAACTTACTCTCTAAGGAAATCGAGTGAAGAGTTTTGCGCCACCTCGTGGAATAAAAATATCCGCGTTGTAAAATATATCGAAGGTATAATCTGTCAAATAAGAGTAGAAAACATAGGAGGGCGCCATTGTTGATCAAATGGCAATACTAAACATGTAACTCATGATGTTTAAAGATGTAACATAAAAGTGTTTGTAAAGGTGTACGTAAAGGTGTACGTAGGTGTACTGTGGTGTGTAATGCTGTGTAACCTACATTTTTATAAAAAAATTAAAGTCATAAAAGTGAAAAAAAAGGTTTTCATTGCATTATAGTGTTAGCAGTATATTTAAATATTGCCGCCTCACACATTTGGTTCGCTCATCCGCCGCCAGAGGTACTGCTAGCGCCTCTGGCGGCCAACAGGGAAACTATCTCCAGCTACTGCGGTCGGTAAAGGAGGGAACTACTAACTTCTCTTGGTTGGCAAGACTGGCGCAGAGCTACCAAGAGAACGGAGAGCGAACGGCTGGGAAAATGGCGCGACATACTGTTGACGATTAAATGGATGTTATTATTATTGTCATGTACCGTGGAGACGATATATTTCATTCTAAATATTTAATTTGCTAACAATAGATACTCACTGATATCAAAATTAGAATTACATATAGGTATATTATTATACCTTTGCAATTTTGTGTTAACATGATGAAGAATAACGATATTGTAATAAAACATAAAGTACAGTTTAGAAATTGCTCACATTTATTTAATGTACTTAGCGTTGCTCGGGCTTTAGATCGTGTCTCTAATTTTAGATCTGAATATATTTAACTCATTCAGATCTAAAAGTAGTGTAACCAAACTCACCATTAATAATTATATTCCTTTTTATTTACTGTTAAATTTAAATTTATGTTAAATTAAATTAAGCCGCCGCTATTCGAATTTCGACCGATTTCTTACATATCTCCCTTAAACATTTGAAGTTTTTAAGCTCTTGAAAAAATACATGTTATTTTTGAAGATAATATCTAGATACGTTCCACGCCGAAACGCAAATTATATGAAATTCCCCCGATAGAAAATTATTTAAAACAAATCTATTTCTATTATTTTACAAGTTATATTTGTGAAAAAATTCACAATGTTTCTTTAAATGATACTTAAGATACGTTCCACGAGATTTTTGCTCTATTTTAAATGAGTCATGTTTTATTAAGTTTTTTCGTAATTTTCGCTTCAATTTTATCGATTTAAATATTAGCACGCTCTCTCCAACATTCGTAATTACATATCTCTCCATCTTCTTCTTTTGGAGAGCGGTTACGGGGCCTGAAAGCAAATCACTTTGTCAAACACCGTTTAATCAAATTTATGTCATTAATTAGGTTCCTTAACAACAGTGCTTCTTCGATTTATTTTTTTTTTCTTAAAAAAAATGTCAGTAAAAATGTGGTTTACTGTGCTCCGTATATTCAGTGTCATTGTATTTTAAAGAATATTTGTCAGTTAACTTGGTTTTGCAAGCCTACAAATTTTGTAGTTCCTCTTTTAATATTTTTTACCCTTATTTGACAGACAAAAGATACTTTATAACTTGTCTGAATTAATTTGATAGCTTGAAATTTTGAAATTTTCACAAAGTACTCATAAGGAAAATATATTTTTAATAACCAAACAATATTCTAAAAAGGGGTGAACAAGGGGTTCATTTATTGTTTGAAGGGAAAAAACTTGTTTGAAGGAAAAAACACTTCAGTTTGAATTCAATGGGATTTTATTACGTAAATATTGACTTAAGAATTTTAGATACATAGGGCTGCTATATCGATTGCTTTTAATCGGTTTGCTCGCTATGAGAGAGATTTACGTCTCTCAAGTTGCTCTCTGATAGGAGTCCTGCTCAGGTTCGTAAAAAAAATTATGCATAAGCCCTGGCAAGATTAATATCTTACCAGGGATTTGGTAGGCGGGTATGGATACCGCCACCTCGGGAACCATTTATTGGATAACCAACGCCTTAGGTCATCCCAAGTGGTTCGCTACGTTTGGTGACTTGGCAGGGGTGCCCGGGTTCATGGGGTGAGGTTTGTCCGGATCTTTGCGGCGGATGCGTCTGCCCACCAGCTGCATGGCAGGGCGGTTCGAGAGAGAATGGTTGGGGGAGTCCCTTTGACTTTTCCAGCCGTACTCTCTCGGAATGTCGACTTGCATCGCAGTGGGGGGGATGGATTCATTCGTCCGTCACTCCTAGACACATTGACTCCCAGATTCCTACCCACCTCTCATACCTTTTCCTTCCCAGAACTTCGTCTCCTTCCTTTCCTAAAAACACACTCCAAACTGAGTCTAACGGCCGGCGTAGTCTAGCGGCAAGGATCTTGACCTGCAATCCGAAGGTCGCGGGATCGAATCCCGGCGTGGCAAATAAATTTTATTTGATTAATTTGTGTTATTTCACAATTTATTCGTTTAAAATAATATATAGCATATTTGCGGCACGTTCCAGAGTGGAATATACTCTCAGTATCGCCCTGGTGTAAGACCACCATTCAGAATTGAAACGATGCTTGAAATGGCTTTGTTTGGTGACCAGATCTGAATAGCCAGGTACTTCCCCACCTTCTTCTTCCCTATCTCCTTCCCCTCCCCACTACCTTCAGCCTCATAACATACCCCAATTGGGGATGCCATAGTCTAACTGGCTCCAGATGGGAGTAGTTGCGACTCTTGTGCGGTATTCATATAAAAAAAACAGCATCCTCAAAGATGACATAGGGCCTGAGGGGAATTATTTTTCTCAGGGTCGCCTGTGTGGAGCTTATGTAAAAAAAGGGCTCCTGTCAGAGAGCAACTTAATGGACGTCAATGCGATTAGCGAGCTTGAAGGGCAACTGAAATTTCGGACGACCGGTAAGCAGGTATATCGGTTGCTGTTCATGCTCGCTGAGAGAGATGTTTACGTCCCTGGCTAGGCTAGATAAGCCCATTACTAAAAATTACTGACGTACCGGGCCAGAATTTATGACGCTAAACGCTTTCAAACATGAACCTAAAATGCCCATTCAAAATAATATTGTTAACTAAAATGTTAACATCACGATTATTTCAAACCCACCACACGATTGATGTCTATGAAAGTGGAATTATCAAAAGAACAAACTGAACGATCTGAACATTTATAATGTTAATGTCGAAGGTGTTTGTGAAACTACACAACATAATAAATAATGCACGAGTAAACTTTAAGTAAACTTGTGAAGTCTATTAGTAAACTCGTAATTTATTATTTGATACAAATAGAATACACACCGCCACTTAATCATAAAAATAATGCTCGTTCGTTGAAGGTTGGCACTGCACTGGTTGGGTAGAAGGAAGGTAGGTATGGACGTATGTAGCACAAAGGACAGAATATTCCCAAACAAAGGAGTAAAAAATTTCGAAACAAAAGTCATAATACATAACATGAATAAACCGTGAAACGATTGTGCGACTGGACTCGATAAACTTGATACTAAACTAATAAAAGAAAGAAAAGATCAAATACCTTATCCGTTCACTTACATCTGTATCCTCAGTATTATTAGCGGCGTGTTCCCCAGCCATTTTAGAAGTGCAAAAATAGTGCCTATTTACAAATTCGGATCCATCAAATCAAAGGCCTTTCTCACTTTTAAATAATGTTCCCACAAAAGTACTCTAGAGAAAATCCAATCAAAATCCATACGAAATCTATACGTAAATCCAACTTGTAGTCTTTTTAATTTAGACAAATATAAAATCTTATCAGAAAATCAGTACCTATGGTTTTCAAAATAATATGGGATTACAATATGCAATTTTAAAATAACAGAAATCATTCAAAAAAATGTTGACAAAAGCTGTAGTAAGTCTAAATACATTACGGAGTTCCCCAAGGAAGTTCATTAGGACCTATCCTGTTTTTATTATATATCAATTCATTGAGACACTGATCTTGTCCTCACTTCTGATTTTTGTACAAGTGTATTATTTAAGAAAGCTAGCTGATGTAGATTCACGTAAGCTTGCCACGTTAGAAACGTAAATATATTTTTATTGATAGGCAGACGGGGTGAGGTTTGTCTAGGTCTAGGAGGCCCACCTATTGCGTACGAGCCAGATCGGGTGAGGCTGGATGAGGGAGACCTTTGACCTCTCCAGCCGGACTCTCTCGACCCATCGCCTTGCACCATGAGGGAAGGATGGATTCATTCTTTCGTCATTCCTGAACACATTGACTCCAGATTCCTACCCATCCCTCACACCTTTTTCCCTTTGCAAAGCAACCCCAAATATGAAATGAGGGATTTTTTCCTTAAGTCCTTTTGTGTGGAGAAAATATAAAAAAATAACTGTGATAATTTGTAAATAAAGCTTTGAATTTAAGTTTCATAATTTTCCAAATTAGATATGTTTGGTTCTACAAAATAATATCTTTAAAAGAAAATTATTTTAATTGCCACTTTCAAAATTGGAACTGATTTATGAAGGTCTCCTGCGAAGAAATTAAACGTTTTTTACAAAAGCATCACATTAATTAGAGCATGATGGGGATAGAACTTTTAGAATTTTGGGAAAATAGCCAATAAGTACTTGTTAGTATACAATTATTTTGTATTAAAATTATTAAATACAAAGGACGTCAAAACCTTAATATTTGCGGTCGGCCGAAAAGCATGTGACATCACGGTACATACGCGGCGGTACTGCAGCAGTGCCATTCAAGTTATGAATTGTACCGAATCGTGTCTCATATGATGTTGCATACGTTTTACCCAAGTTAAGGCAAGTAAAGCCGTATTCTAGTCTACAAAAAAATTCATATTTCCAAAGTTTAAACATTAAAAAATATCTCTTTAAAAGGATTTTTCGAAATTCGCATTATTTTAAAAGTTATAACCATTTTAATGTCGCGGTTTAGACGGAATCTAACTAGAATCTAAATAGAACAATTTTTTAAAATTTAAATTTTTACTTTAGTTTATTGGGGAAACAAACAGTTATATAGATAATTACATATTACATAGAAAGAAAATTTAAAAGAGAAATAAAAAACACCGATTTAAGTATGTGAACTTATATAAAAGTAATACATTTTCACATGTAATACATTATCATAGGATAAACATGATTAGCCATTTACCAGCGCCCTTGAGGTGATTTATCACAAAACGGCGATGTATTAATTATCCAAATATTATTATTATTAATATAAAAAGAGAAAAAACAACATAATGAGAATGAGAAAATAACACACAGCAGGGGTAGAGGGTACGTAATTAACAATTTGTTTGAATTTTTTCTATTATGCATTTGATAAATTGGCCTGAGGACAAATGGAAAATACTGGCGCCTGAAAAGATGTTATTATATTTGGTGCACGTCCTTCTGAGAAATGAATGTTGTGTGTAATTTGTTTTTGAGTGCGGGATGTGGAGTAGTGGTGTGACCTTGTATTTTGTGTTGGACAGTGGAAATTAATTTTAAACGCATTTTTCTCAAAACTACTTTTTTAGAGACGGTTGACACGATATCTCAAGTTCTACTAAACCAAATTACTTGAAATTTGGTGGAAGCCTTCTCTATACATTACTCTATCGAGCTAACTAAAATTATAATAAAATTTCTATTTTCACTATTTTAAAAAAAATTTGGAAAGTCAAAAAAACTGGCAAAAAATTGTTTTTTTTTTATTTTTTTTTTCAGACAGCCGCCATTTTGCGATTTTTTTTTGACTTTTCATTAGTTCATGCCATAGCCGCATTTGTTTGAACTAAGAATTAATTTGTTTTTTTTTTTTTAGATTACTGGGACGGTTGCAATCGTGTCAACCAGGGCGCGCGTTTTTTTGAGACCCCCCAATTCAACATCCTGTAACTTTTTGAATTTTTTCGTTTGATTTTTTTTTTCATGTATTCTTTAATAAATATTATTCTTAAATAAATATTTGGTAAAGTAATGGCTGCTAAAAATATGATTGATTTTTTATTGCACCTGAAAAAACACCTACAATTCATGCTTCTAGATTATAATACCCCTTTTTAAGCTCTCTTATCTTCGTCATTTTTAGAAATATCGAAAAACTGATATGACCGTCGCCCAACTCTTTAAATATAATACATTTTCATAAAAAAAATATAAGAAGACATTGTTCAGACTATCCCATGATTTTTCACGGGTCTGCGTTGTAGAAAGGGAAGGGGAAGGAGATGGGAAGAGGAAGGTGAGGAAGAACCTAGCTATTCAGATCTGGTCACCAGTCACAGCTAAATACATTTCAAGCAACGTTTCAATTCTGAATGGCGATCTTACACCAGGGCGATACCGAAAGTATCTTCCACTCTGGAACGTGCCACAAATATATTATATATTATTTTATATTAATTAATTGTGAAATAACACAAATCAATCAAGTATAAATTATTTGCGCACGCCAGGATTTGAACCTGCGGCCTTCAGATTGCTAGTCGAGAGCCTTACCTCTCGAGCATGAAGGCCGACCTGGTTTTCCAAGGGAAGAGATGTAAGCATTTATACTGACTATACTAAACAAAATACATACTAAAATATGTATGTCGTAAGATCAGTGGTTACCCGTTCATTTCACAAGTTTTATTATTTTCGTGCATCCATTGATATATCGCGCGGAAAGCAATAACATTTTATAGATAATAGTATCATTGATTATAAAAGAGAATGGATAACTTCAAGGAATACAACAGTGGAGAGGACAGAGAGCGTTACAAGTAGACTCATGAATTTGAGATCACAGGACGACGAACTGTAGGTATATAAATTGAAAAATAAATTATAAACTTTATTAGCAGAGGATTGGAAATGTTATGGGTTGCATTGTCAAAATTTCCCTGATAGCAACTCAATAATACATTGAAATCGATAACTTTACAATATCGAATCGATAGACGTAACTACCGATGAGTTAATATTACCCTTTACACGCAGAGTTCGGAGCGGGACGTGCCCCGCGCCACTTCAGGCCGCCGCGCAGAAAAGTAAAGACCGAAAGTAAGATAACGGCTTACAGCGCAGTTCACTGTGAGACTTTTCTGCGCGGCGGCCTGAAGTGGCGCGGGGCACGTCCCGCTCCGAACTCTACGTGTGGGGGAAACTAATACCATTTTCCCTAGCGATGACTGCACTGTTGATAGCCAGAACGATATTAACAGAGAATAAATAAGAAATCGATAAACGGTCAACACTGACGGACCTGTCTACGGAATTAAATAAGTTTATATGAAACGGCTTGGAAAAAAAGAAATAAATCGACAATTTCGAATAGAAATACAAAACTTTAATATACATTGGCGCTTAGCATGTAGGTACTTTTGAGACTAAATGGTAGTTAATTGTCTGTGGCTCGGCGCCTGGAAAAATATACCTTGTTTTTTTTTTAAATGCGATTTTAAGCCTTATGTATAAAGAAACTGTATGAAAGACAAGCTTAGAATCGCTTGCGCCAATATCAATCTGGGAGCTTCTATTTATTTGGTCATTGTAGCTTCTCTGAATGCTTTCAAATGAATGTTCTATGACTTTTATGGATCACTTTTTGCAGCTGAGATATTTTCTTTTTTAGTTAATTAACTATTTTAGAAAAATTCTTACCATATTATCATGAATAATAAAATATGTTACCTATCTGGTAAACAGATAACAATCGCAAAAAAAACATTGCTTTGTTTTTATACCGATCTTCGACCAGAACTCATAAAGGTAATTTTCGCGTCGTTTCCGAAATGTCATCCCACGTTCAATAGGTTAATGAGGTCTTGTGTCATATTTCAAGTGCTCTCGTTTCTCGAAGATCGAACAGAATTTCAGAAGATCAGAATAATGAATTAAATCGCACATACGATTTCATTCAAATCTAAGAGTTTCATTAGGTTACCTCCATTCATTTTAGCCAGTTATCTTGCACAGACATTATTCAAAACGTTTTGATGTTGGCAGCTTATCTGACACCAGGAAGGCCGCGCTAAAATTTGTCAATGGTTGGTGGGAATACTTCTTTTCAATACTTTGTTGACGGTGCTCGCATATATTGATAACTGATCATAGATGACGGATTTAATCAATACCGTACACATGGTTTTATCGATCGTCCGTGCTAGACTTCCAGAAGGAGAATATTTTTAAGACCACAAGCATTATCATTATAAATCCTATCATATATATCCAAAACCTAACAATCATATCAAATCGATCGCCCGATTCAGTGCAACTCATGAAAGGAGTAACAACTACAGGTTCTGTCGACAGTTATTAGACTTCACATCCAAAAAAGTATGTTCTAGTTTTCTCTTTTTAAATCAAAACCCAAATTTTGTCTTAAATCATACGATTTGTAAGCAGGTACTTAAACACTTGTGGCGTTCATACATTATTATTCCGCCACTCAAAGAAATCGCGAGAAAGATCTACAAATCGCAGTGCATTTGTTTACGTTTCACGCCAGCCAGCTAAGTACTTGTAACAGTCAGTCGCTGCCGGTACCTACCTACCTGATAAATAATAATTTCGCCACCTTCGCAAAAGGTCGAGACTCAAGCGTGCATCCACGACCACAGTGACGAGTTAATTCTAGCACCTTCCAGCGCACATATTGCCAGCGAACGGAAAGTTATTTGGCCGGTCGCTCCTATATAAGGCGGCGCACTTAACTTCAAACTAGTCAGTCTCGCGACGCGCTAATCAACACAGTAGTCAGTCTCAATCCAACGGTCGCCTTTACATCTCGCCTCTCTACAGCGAAGCAGTGTGTAACTCCGAGTGCCCGGTGCATCCGCTCTCTTCCAGGGCAGCTTCCTTCGTGGACATCACAAGGACTACCTGCCGGTGTCTCCGCTCATCGAGACACCGCCGTTTATCTCCGCAACGAGCGTCGAGCAGCGGTCTGGAAGACGAGGTCATCCTCCACCGCCACGGTGTCGAGCATCACGCTGGTGGCTCCACTCACCGAGTCACCGCCGTTCATCACTCCAGGGCAGTTTCCTACGTGGACATCACCAGGACTACCTGCCGGTGGCTCCACTCACCGAGTCACCGCCGTTCATCTCCGCAACGAGCGTCGAGCAACGGCCTGGACGATCAGGTCCTCTCCGCAACGAGCGTCGAGCAACACCCTGGTGACCTGCAGGCCCGTGGCCTGCTCCACCACAGTATCACCGACCTGCATCACTCATCATGACCGTGCACCCGCAACGCCTCACTCTACGGCACTTCGACATCTTCATGTTACATCGCACCGATCTCAGCTACGTAGCTCTTCTTCAATAAACGACTGGACTCGCAACCAACTCGGATGCCTTTTATTTCTCTCTCCGTCTCCGTCGACACCGGAGTCCGTTCCCTCACACTATCCACTTAATTATAAGCCGTAAAATTGTACGAAAACATTTAAAAGCATTTCAAATAAGGAATTTATTCAATTTGTACAGCACTATCTTAATGATAATTCGTTTTTCAAACTTTCTTCAGGTAATTTATTGTAACTTTAGGTACAAAATATAATGTACCATAATATTATTATTTTTTAAATATTGTGGTTCCTAAACAAGAAGTTTTCAGACATGATTTTAGATTTCCACTACATTAATGCTAGACACCAGCCTAGGTGACGAAAACTTTTTTAAGCGCTTTTTATCTTTCTTTACGTAAATTGACGAGATCGTTCAAATTAGAATAGTTTGTACTTCTGGAAATTTTTCTTCAGTGTTGACATATTTTGAGTTTCAATCTTTATAATAGTTTTGGTCGTGAAAATCTAAAATCATAATAGAAGTTTAAACGAGTCACATTTTATTAAAGAGAGTCAAACATCACCGGGTTACGAATAACCTGACAATAATAAAAATTATCATACTACCACCACAGTAAGCGGAAAATGTAGCTTGTATGATGGAGGACTTTGCCAACCCAGGAGTTCAACCCACGAAACCTAGATGGGACACAGACGCGATGCCAAATAAGCTACTGATCAGTGTATTTAAGCCGCCGCCACGCGATTTCTTACATATCTCCCTTAAACATTTGAAGTTTTTAAGATCTTAAAAAAATATATGTTATTTTTGAAGATAATATCCAGACGTTCCTCATGGCGAAACGCAAATTATATGAAATTCCCTCGATAGACAAAAATCGCAAAGTATGCTCCGAAAATTATTATAAATACGTTCATTTAACTTATTTTAGAAGTTAATATGCATGAAAAAATTAACAGTGTTTCTTTAATTGCTATTTTAGATGTTCCCCACGAGATTTTTGCGCTATTTTAAACGAGTCGTGTTTTATTAAACATTTTCAAAATTTTCGCTTCAATTTTATACTTTTAAATATAAGAGCACTCTCTCCAACATTCGTAATTACATATCTCTCCATCTTCTTCTTTTTGAGCGGAGATACGGCGCTTTGAGAGTATAACAGCACAAACGAGTTAAAAAAATTAAATTTGAGGATTCAGGAAAAATTCAGAATGAAATTTACCTCTATCCCTAGAATTCTATTCTTATTACCTTGGCCTTACCTTCATTACAACAAGTACTTTTATCTTTACCGTTCCTTTAATTTTGTTTTTCTTTGGTTCACCGCATACCTGATATCTTCTTGGATAGTCTCTATAGTACCTACGTGTTTATTCCAGTTTTGTACTAAAAATGTCGTTCGATTTAAAAAGAAATCATAAAACCAACCATAAAAATCACCAAGCAAACTCTTTTAGAGTTATTTGAATCAGTAATAAAAGAAAACCAAAAAATAATGCACGTGAGTCGGTTTTTTACAGCGTAATATCATTTCATCCAGATACGATTTTTTATGTGTTATCGGTAAATACCGCTATTCAACCGACGAGAGTGAATGAAAAACCCACAACTTTTATTTCCTTTATGCTAAACGTAATACTATGTGATCATACTTTTTATGCAGCCGTAAAGGGGTGACTTTATGGCGGGAAAAATAAATAAAAAACAAATCGTTTTTCGATTCTATTCGATTTTTGAATCTCCGATTGTTACCGTCGATTTCAAAGCGAGGCTTTTGGTGGTTTTCCCTCCGCGCGTGCGCCCCGTGAGCCACACGGCCCCGCCCCCTCCGTTCTGGCTTTAGGCCAAGCAGTTTCCACACAGCGACCGAGCCCGGAGGTCGTACATAATAAACAATATGCAAATTCAAAAACAAATAACCTCCTGAGATCCACACGCATTGATTGACAGATCAAAACCGATTCTTGGATAAATGCCTCCAGGCCTTTTGGCGATTTGAAGCAATCTTTCGCAAGATGTAGTTCGCAGTTTTTTACTGGACCAAAACATGTGACGAGTTTTAAGACACTGTGGTGATGTTAAAAATTTAAGTGGAATAGTGATAAAAGAAAATTAAGTTATATTTTAATACGAACATTTAAGGATCAGAGTGATAGTACTTTATAAAATATCTGAAATTTTTTAAAATAATTTTAATGTTCAATAAATCAACTAAGCCATTTCCTCGTGACAGTAGCTTTATTAAATAATAATAATACAATAATGTTTCAATTTCCTAGTTTTTACGTATTAAGGAGGAGAATTTTAATCCGCAAACATAATTTTTAATCATAAGCTTAAATATCGTGAAAATATGAGGGAGAAAAGAACATTAACGCAAAATATGTGCGGAGGAGCATTTTTTCAAGCCATAGTCCTGTTCCAGATGATATCAATTCTAGGTAAGTAATTTTATAAAAATGGAAATATAAATATATGTATTATAATTCCTGATTTATTATCTTAAATGTTTTATGTTCATTTTTAAAGTTTTTTAATTGAATTTGTTGTTATATAAACTTTAAATTCTCTTGTTTTCTCTGTACCAAGCAGTAAATTATGTAAAAGTCAGTAAGTCATATAAAAGCCCACCAGGGCGTTTATAATTAATAAATATTATGTTATAGCAGTTACAAAATTTCTGTGGGGTTATTATGAATATTTGATTGATTTATGTAATTGATTTTTTGACATCTTTTATGAAGGTTTCTAATATCTGAATAGTTTTCCGGTGTGCATGTTATTCGCTCTTCACCAAACGACCACATACTTGAAAACAATTTGAAATGACTTTAAATGTTTTGGGAAGCAATTAATTTTACAGCACGTTGCATTAGGTAAGATTCTTAAATTTTGACCCCATTTTAAAAGGATTCTCTTAACGGAAATTTGAAATGGAAAACAAAAATAAACAAATAATTTTCACTAAACTGGAAGCTTTGTTGGTGGCTTATTGAAATGAAATAGTGAACCTGGACCACGAAGAGACTGACTTAGGGAATGTAAAGCCGGCATATCATCTTTCAACTGAACTTTTGGAGAGTTAAAACAAGTTCAATTTGGGATATTGGATAACCAACACCTCTGCCATAGGTCACCCCAAGTGATTCGCTACGTTTGGTGACTTAGCAGGGGTGCTCGGGACTTGGCGGCGGATGCATCTGCCCACCTGGTGTATGACAGGCCGGATCGGGAGAGAATGAGGTTGAAGGAATCCGTTTGTCTTCTCCAGCCGTACTCTCTCGAAACGTAGTCTTTAGTGTACATACGTCTGTCACTCTTGGACACACTGACACCCCTAATACCATTTTCCTTCCCAGAACTTCCTCTCTTTCTTTTCCTTAAAACACCCTCCACACAGCATCTCCAAAGACATAGGCTCTAAGGGGAATCATTTTTCTCAGGGCCTGAGCGGGGCTAGTAAAAAAAAGTGTCGTAAAAACGACTCGCTGTCAAACGGAAAATGTCATTCGTAAACGAATGTTATCATTCGATTAACCGGTACCGAAGGGATCAATGATGCTACTACTTCAAAGCATCTTTCGTTGAAATATTGGCAGAACACCGCGTAATTGGGCATTTAACCGATCTGCGGTCCACAGAAAACCATAATGACTGGGTAATCTATCAGACAGATTTGCCGTTTTTACACAGATTCTAGTACGAACATACATGTTTAAATAATGTATGTATGCTACTAATAAAACGGTATAAGTGTAGAGTAGTTTCACCATTATCAGATCCTCGGATATAGGTTGGTTCATATTAACCTCGTATAATATAATAATACATTAATTTATTAAAGGATACCAATTTCGAACAATGAGCATTCCAGATGCAGAACTGTGTGGTAATGCAAAATGCATTACACACAAGCTCGTGGTTAATTGGTCAAAATATTTTTCAATATCACAAAGTTAAAAAAGACAAATTATTTTTCAGTACTGAAATATAATTTGTCTTTTTTAACTAAGTGCCTAGGCCCCTTTTTGCGAGATAAGGCTCTGTTGGTTTTCCAAATAAAATACTGAATGCTGTGAGCCGAGCGACCGAAGTGACGCAGAAGCAGTTGTATTGAATCGAACAGAAAGCTTTCCGGGAGTGTCGGCGACCAAAACGGCTCAGTGGTAGGGATCATCGTTGGAACAGGAAAGTCGGCGATATGGGTGTCAAACTACGCGTATCAACCTACATAACCCAAATGGCACAATGAAAAATTGAGCAGTAAGTTCCTTGGCCCCTTGATCCGGGCCACCGAACCGGCTCTGGCCTGGACCCTTTGTAGAGGCGCACACTCCTTGCTTCATCCACATTCAAGCATCGTTTTATGTTGTTAATATTTGTAAGCACACACTCCTTGCTTTATCAAATTCAAACATCAAATCGCTTAGTACTTTTACAATTAGTCGCCAGCAACGGGCAAAAGCTAGTTAAATAATATTTTCTCATCACGTTCGTGCTAACAGAAATTTTAATTAAAAATTTAATTTTAATCAGGTAGAAGCTTTAGAAATGTTCCATCACATAAGTAATAACTTATTTGGTTTGTCGTTGCGAATGAATACCACGTCCAAGTTTCGCCATGATAAAAATTAACGAAAAATATAACTTCGTCAAATTCATATTATTTTTTGTAAAAATGCGGCCGTTCGGACAAGATTTGAACACCGGCACTGCTGCCCGCCATCGCTCAGGCAATGATTGTGGGTTTAAGAGACGGCCTCCGTAAAAGCATCATTAAAGGTTTTGTAATGGTAAAACTACTCCAATGTATAAAACATTGTATGATTTTAGATAATAGTATGGATTTTTTTAAGGAATTTCGTCTGTCTGCGATATGCATTATTCCAGGGTTAAATTATTCACATCCGACAAACACAATTTTGCTTTGAATTTAAGTGTAATCATTTTGAAAATTGACACTCATTGTGTGAAAAATAATTACAGAAGGTACCAAAACAGTTTTATTTTAATTTATCTATTTATTTATTTAAACGCCCATAGGGCTTTTACAAAAAGTGCGGTACATGTTTTTGGTAAAGTATAGGAAATAACAAAATATAATATAAACATAATATAACTATAAGAAAAAAAAAATAAAGATAACATAAGATATAAGAAACAAAATAAAGGTAACACCAGATATGACACAAAGCAGGTAAAATAGAATATATGGTCACGTAAATTAATGTGAGATAGTTATTTTAATTATAAAGAGAAATACGATAAGATTGTCATTATTTATGTTTATAATTAGCAATCTTTATTATACATATTTGGTACGTGTTTATCGAAACATAGCTACAATAATATATCGATTAATTAACTAATTAACTGATTAATAATTTTATATTTTAAATACGTATTCGATTGTTAAAATTTTTTACAGATTTCGTGATTTTTCAAGCTTATTAACGGTGTTTGTTACAAAGGTAAATTTTTGAGGGTCTCCATAATTTGTCAAAAAAAAAATGTATATTGTAAAGAAAATTGACAGTATTTATTTTTGAAAATATTTTATAAATACTTTCAGCTTAACACTAGAGTAATTACAATATCATGTGAATATTGTATAAATACTTTCAGCTTAACACTACAGTAATTACAATATCATGTGAATATTGTATAAATACTTTCAGCTTAACACTGTAGTAATTATAATATCATGTGAATATTGTATAAATACTTTCAGCTTAACACTGTAGTAATTATAATATAATGTGAATATTTTATAAATACTTTTTTTTTTTTTAATTTTTTTTTTTTTTTAATTTTTTTTTTAATTTTTTTATTATTTCCAACAAAAACATACTTAACAAATACAGATAAAATTGGCAATTTAAATAGGTAATCCCGCGAAGCTGCCACATGGCTGCTTGTCTGCAGGTTCTACCTCAATATACATCCATTACCATTTGAAATAAATAAAAAACATATTTATAAAATTTAAAATTGTAAAGAAGAAAGCAAATAGAGACAATCAAATTCTAATGAACTGGTTGGTGCAACCTACTTTACAGTTAATGAAAATAAATACAGTAAAAAAAAAAAAAAAACAACATTTTATGTTTACAAAGGCATACAATATTTAACAGATTTGTATCTATCATTCAAGAAAAAGGTAATATATTCTTAATAATTAGAAACCATTACATCATCAATCTTTCTTTTTCATCTTTGAACATTTTTTTTACAGATATACTGATTTTTCACTCATAATCCACATCTTCACAATTTTTATATTTATACTCTCATTTTCCTCAATAACAAATCTATTTTTGATTTTATTAAAAATCACCGGTACACAGTACTGCAGCGTTCGGCTTCCATACTTATTTGATATTTTAGGTATATTTAGGCCTTTTTTTTCTGTGAGTCGTGTGCTGTGACTATGTACCAGTGGTTTTTTATAAGTACTATCTCCCCAGTTATCCTTAATGGTAAGTAACCAGAATAAACCTTTTATTGGGAGTAGGTTCTCAGCACAATATAAAAGCTGCACATTGTGTCTTTGTCTATATAAATTAGGTGATACAATATGTTTTATGATAGAGGTTTGCAAATTTTGTACATGCTTAATATAAGTCATGCTTGTATTTCCCCAGCTTCGAATTCCATATCTAAGAATAGATTCTACCAATGAAAAATATATCAATTTAAGTGTGCAATGAGGCAAGACAAATTTTAATTTATAGAAATTGTTTGCTAGAGCTCTTAATTGGTTACATATTTTAGTAACTTGCTTATCCCATTTAAAAGTGTTATCTACTTTTAATCCTAAATAGGTATACTCATTGACAAAGTCAATATTTTCACATTGGCAATTTATTGATATTTTTTTATGGATGCATTCAAAGTTGTGTGCGATTAGTTTCGGAATATTCCATATTTTCAAACTTGGTGATCTGATATACATGCATTTTGTTTTTTTTACATTAATGACTAAACCTACATCATGTGCCCATTTTAGCAGTTCATTAAAGTCGGTTTGTAATTCTTGAATCGCTATTTGAGGATTTTCATTTGATACTATAAGTGCAGTGTCATCTGCGAAAATAAATCTACGCGCTTTACTAAATAGTTTTGACATAGCTATAACATAAATTATATATAATTTTGGACCCAAAATTGACCCCTGTGGGACACCAGATCTTATAAATTTCGATTCGCTCATCGCATTCAATATTTTAACATTCATTTTTCTATTTGATAAGTAGTTATTAAAGAGAGTAAGCAATTTACCTCGGATGCCAATGGATTGTAGAACGTTAATTATTTGTTTATGACTTAGTGTGTCAAAGGCTTTAGAGAAATCAATAAAGAGTACAAGTACATGTTTTTGAGAGTTGAGCTGGGTGTTTATGAAATTAGAAAAATCTTTTAATAAAGTGTCGCAGCTTTTTTTTTTCTGGAATCCATACTGACATTCGTCAATGATACCAAATTTATTTAAATATGCGTCTAAGTATGTCGCTATATATTTTTCAAGAATTTTTTCCAAAGCAGGTAATAAAGAAATAGGTCTGTAATTATTTATAATTGAATGATCACCGCCTTTAAAAATGGGTCTAACAATACTAGTTTTTAATCCTTCGGGTATTTGGCAAGTATCAATTATAGTGTTTATGAAATGAGTTATTACTGGGCTCAGTATTTTACCATGTTTTTTAATATCATACGTATTTGGTCCAATCCTGGTGATTTTGAGTTTTTCAGTCTTCCGATAATAGATTCAATTTGTTTAACGCTAGCTCTGGGTAGGTACATAGAGTGCGGTGTATCGTCAAGCAAGTACGAAGACGCACGAATATCACATTCGTGTAGTAACTTGTTTACTCCCTCATCGAAGAAATTCGCAAAATTTTCTGTTACAACATCTGTCGAGTTGGTCTTCAAGAAGTATTTAGATATAACTGCGTCACAGCTGGATTTGTTTTTTCTCCCCAATACTTTGTTTATTTCGTTCCACGTTTTTTTAATGTCCTTAAAACAATTTTTGAATTTGTTATTGTAGTATCTTTTTTTAGTATCCAATATTTGCTTATTTAAATTATTCCTGTATTTCTTGTAGTCCTTTTCATATTTCTTGTTTGTTGGCATGTTTTTCCATTTTTTCCATAATTTATCCTTTGTTTGTATATTTTCCATGAGAATATTATTCATCCAAATTTTTTGGTTATTGCGATACGTCTTTTTTATTAATTTTGTGAAACTACTTTTTTCGTATATTGTTTTGAAGTGTGATTTAATATCTTGATATACGATATTAGGATCAGTATGAATTTGAATTGAGTTCCAATCAGTTTGTATAATCATTTCTTCAACTTTTTTTTCAGATAGTGCAGTATTATATTCATGGTGCGATATTTCGCCATTGTCCTTAAGGTATAAAGACACTGCAGTTAAATAGTGATCTGCTATCCTTGTTTCACATACGCAAGAGTAAATTTCAGACTTCTCTTTTTCTCTAATGTATATGTGATCTAGACACGTCGCCGTTGTGTAGGTATTTATCACTGCCTCCCTCGTTATGTCATGTATACATTTCACTAGTCCGTAGTTTGCCATAAGATGTTCGTATTGTAGAATTATTGAGTCGTTTTCACTTAATAAGTTCAAATTAACATCTCCGAGTATTAAAATGGTTTCCTTGATATCAATGTTTCCTATTATGTTTTCTAACTGTTGTAGGAAGGTTTTTTTATTCGTGTTTGGAGGTCGATATAATGCTATTAAATGTATGCGTTTGTGTTTGTTCAGGGAAAAGGTTCCGTAGACGCACTCTAATGTAGTAGCCATTATATCCTTTTTTTCGAATATGAAGTTTTCTTTAATATAGACTATAATCCCGCCACCCGATCTTTTTGTACGGCAATAATGAAATGAGTTAAACCCGGATATTTTGTACAGATTTACACTGTTTTCGTCAATAGAAGTTTCACAAAGTATGATTATATCAATGTTATTTAGTTGAGTACAAATACTTAGTGAGAATGTATCCCAGTACTTGGAGATAGATCTAATATTCAAACTTACCACAGTTATCGTTTTATATCCTGTTACATGTTTGAATTGGGACCAGTTTTCGAACTTTTGAATCCGTTCATATTCTATATCTGAGGACTCAAAATCAATATCAGATGCCATATTCAATTTTAGCTAAGTCCTTTTGAAGGGCTACCTTGTAAGCCGGACATTCTTTATCTCCGGATGGGTGGTTTGCGGGCTTGTGAAACTTCGTACATGTCGCGCAGACGGGCTCTGCTGCAGCAGAAGGGCATGTCTCACGTGTATGTCCTTCCCGAGCACAGTGTCCACATCTCGTCGTCTCCTTGCAGAACTTATAAGAATGTCCTATCATCTGACACTTTGAACACACAGTTAAACCAATAAAGTCTCGAACACCGCAGACTGTCCAATCAACAAATACGCGTCCTTGCTTTACTAGCGCATGTCTAACGTATGTGGGGACCACGTAGATTCTATGGCATGCAGGTCCAGTGCGAGGGCCAGCTAGATGACTAAACTTGCATTGTTTGATGGCTTCGTTAGTCTCCTCGATGTTTGGAAGTCCATTTAGTGCGCACTCGAGAAAAGTTTCATCAGACAACTCCCTTGGAACGTTGAAGAAGATGACCCTTGGTAGCCTTTTTGTTGGGAGTCGGGCGGTCAGGGTCCCAGATCCGGTTACGATTTCCGACTTCAGTAGCCTCTCTTGTTCCGCAGCACTAGCCGTATGTATGATTACTCCTTTGTTTCTAATGCTTTTCACTCCGGTTATTCTCACTTTAAGCTGAGACGGCTTCAGTGCTTCCCTGATCATTTTTTTCGTTTCTTCACTGTCTTCTGTAATTTAGGAAAGAAACAAACGGATGGCCTCGGTTTTCCTATGGGGACGTCCAAACGCGATAATGGTGGAGGTACATTCACCTTTTTACTTGCAACCTCTGCAAAAGAGAGACTCGCCTCTGTAGCATCTGCCACTCTTTTCATCACTGGTCCAAGGTCTAATTCTAGCTGAACTATTTTGGATTTAAGCTGCTTATTTTCCTGCTTTATTGTCATTTTTTCTGCAAGAATCACTTTGTTTTTTGCTTGTGCTAATGCAAGTTCCCCGCGGAGAGTTTCTCTCTCCAAAACAAGTTGCCCAACAGATCCCAAGACGCAGGCTATATTATTGGCAATCTTTAGTTGTTGCTCTTTGGAAACCTTTGTATTTCCTAAGGTATCTTGTAATGTTTTGAGGGCATTTTGTGTTTCTTTTAGAATTCCAGATGAGTTCAAGGAAATGGGTTCGCTATCATCATCAGAACCCTCAGATTGCGACATTTTTGACAATTTGCGCGAGATTCACAACACAATTTCAGCCAATGGGAGCCTAGAGAAATGAGCTCATTTTTAATCGGCCAATGAGCGCACTTAACCGTTTGTACACAACGTCTCGGTTAGATTAATAGTTTTTAACATTAAAAAAAAACAATACCGAATGCCAAAGAAATCACAGGAGAACAGTTTCACAAGTAAAACTTTCGGTGCTTTTCACGATGATTATCTTTTTTGTACCGGTGGATTTGTTAACTCGTATTTTTTACCGTTTAAAGGACAGCTTGACAGAGCGCGACACTTTGTAGCTGGGTAGGTAGGTTATTGTGATGTTAACTTACAGCTTAACACTGTAGTAATTATAATATAATGTGAATATTTTATAAATACTTTCAGCTTAACACTGTAGTAATTACAATATAATGAGAATATTTTAAAAATACTTTCAGCTTAACATACAGTAATTATAATATTATATGAATATTTTATAAAAACTTTCAGCTTACAGTAATTATAATATCATGTGAATATTTTATAAATACTTTCAGCTTAACATACAGTAATTATAATATTATGTGAATATTTTATAAAAACTTTCAGCTTAACACTACAATAATTATAATATCATGTGAATTTTCACGGGTCTTCTAGTCTGCTTTTAATATAAAGCATCTATTTTAAAATACTTTTAACTTTAAATTTTTTTTTTGGTTTGACTGAGGTTTGAACGTTCCATCTAGTGATTGGAATCAACCGCATTACCAACCTTGAAAATTCCAATTTTTAAAACCGACATTTATTTATATGTGAAGAGCTTTAATTTCTTCGATTTTAAGAAAAATGCGCTTAACATCTGTGTGTTTGTGCGTGATTGGTAACTAACTACCAAGTTGATCAAATGCACTGTCATCGACAACGAGACTATCCGCCAAATTTCAGCTCAAACGGATGCTTGGAAGTGGGTTTATTTCCACTTCTAAGACTCTGAGTCGAACAAATAAAAGTGAAATTCAAAACGATAAATGAAAAGTTGTCAAAGTTATTCGAATTTGAAAATGTTTGCATTCTTGGAAATACCTTACCTATTCAAATAATTTACAGACAATCGATTGTAGAGAAATTTCAGAAATTAATGAAAATGGACTTCCACCAATTTGCAATCGTTGAATAGAATCAGGTTTAGTGAGTTAATTTTATCAATCAAAGTAACACTAATTGCTTTTTGTGTAGAACTAATAGTTCTTACCTTTAGTACCTATTTAATAAATTCAAGGAAAAACGTCTAACCCTGTCAACACCGCGCGCGCATCCACCATTTCAGTTATTAACATAATTGCAAAAAGGCAGCGTTGCAATTACAAAGTCACACCAAAGATAAAATAATTGTAAAGAAAAAATAATCTAATAAATCTGTGTAAATGAATTAGTCCAACTCTTAACTTAAAAAATATATTTTCATCAAAATAGTAGCTCACGTGAAAGCGTGGAGGGCGAAATTATTAAATATGACTTTTATGACATAGCTGCTAAACACGCTGGATGATGAAATATGAAAATAAACAGGGGTTTTCCCACCACCCTTTGTCTGTCAGGGCTGTGTAGATGGAACATTGCATTCTATTTATTTCTGCCCCATTAAAAAAAAAACAAGAGCGAAGTCATCGCTTGACACGCAAGAGGGATAAAAAACCAAACTTTAGCTTCCTACTTGCAGGGTTACAATGGGGACTAAGTGACATGACGTGACATTATGGGTTTATGGCATTGACACACTAAAAACAAGATTGACCTTTTCAGCAAAAAATATTATATATTACTTATTATATTACATTTTTACGAGTCAGATTTCGAGCATCGCGTTATGTAGAGAGTCTCAATAAGAGCGAGAGATTTAAAGGTTAAATAAAAGATAGTTTTCTTTGGCAAATTATTGAAATATTTTTTGATTTATAATGATACATTTGGGAATTATGTATGAAACAACACATCTAGTAAATGACCGCCACGACATCGCTGGCACATGCGTACTCTTTTGGCAAAATTTGAAATAACGTTGTGCATACATGTGGTGGCTCTTGGCATAAACCTGTGACTTTATATAACCCAGTTTTTTGTGCCTCAATTGGAAGATGTTGCTCTTGATGAAACATGGTTTCAGCAGGACGGTGCCACATGTCAAACTGCCCGTGAAATGTTGAGTGTGTTGCAGAACTTTCCTCCTGGTCTTGTCATCTCCCTAATTGGTAACCAGAATTGGCCTCCACGCTCTTGCGATTTAATACCTATGGATTTTTGGCTATGTGGTTTTCTGAAGTCACAGGTTTATGCCAATGAGCCCGCGACCACCGAAGCTCTGTTAACGATATACCGCCACATGTATGCAACAACGTTATTGCAAATTTTGACAAAAGAGTACGCGTGTGCCAGCGAAGCCGTGGCGGCCATTTACTAGATGTGTTGTTTCATGCATAAACCGCAAATGAACACATTATAAATCGATGTATATATTTTAATAATTTGCCACTATGTTTCATTGAATCTTACGCTCTTTTTGAGGCACCTATATTTATGAAGACATTAAATATATAAACATTGAAACAACTTTAATGATATTAATTTTCTACTTATTTTTATGTTATGTTTTGATTAGGTATTGTGAATACGGTTTCAATAATTATGAATAATATTTTTGTTGTGTCTACTGAGAGTCGTCTCGTCACAAATCGGTCGTAATCTTAGTTTATTATTTATATTCTCTGGTCTTAGGTCAAAATACGATAAAAACAGTTAGAAACTTTAGTGTATGGATAAATCGAAATCACTCATTCTTAACCCAACAAGATTCGTTCAACAATTTGTAAGATATTCTTTCCACAGTTAAGGTCGTATAAAAACCCCTCTTATGGTACTTGACCTAAGACCACATAATATATACAGGATATAACCCCTACATATCTACGTAGAATACTGGGCAGTGCTGCCTCGTATCTTATTTAGAGGAACTGGATCATTTCCTTCGGAAGTTCGCTAGCCACATAATATCTTAACATTAAATGAATTGCAAACAAGTTTATTATGAATAATCACCGTCTAGCTTAAAACAATGTTTCTTTATTATAAACGGTTTCCGGAAACTCGAAGTACAAGCGGGAAATTGGTGAATCTATACATGTCAAATTTGGAGTCGATTTTTGTAATTAACTTTATATGATTTGGCTGTCGTTTTCGAGTAAATCGGGTGCAAAGTTAGGATTTTTTTGGTGAAATTTGTAAAACACCGCTGTCTAGGAGATATGAGATTAATATCAGCTGTTTAATGTGTTTCCTAAATTTTTTTAACATTTCAGAAGACGAAAAAAGTTTAAAAAATAAAATATACGCATACCGAAATGTTCAGATCGAAAAAAGTTGTTTTTTGGGTTCTCTACGTGATTCACTAGTTTCTTGTACTGCAAGTTTCCAGACACCGTGTAAAAATGCCGTTTTGTTTTCACGGTTTAAATAATTATTTTTCAAAGCCCGCCAAATGAACGTCGGTTTTGTTGGTTAACAGTAAGGTCTTCCCATATGGGTCGGTATGAAACCAACAAATCCTAAAATAAATAATTAACAAGAATTACAAAATATAACATAAACTTTTGCAATAATTGTACACCGTAGTTGTGACCCGTGTGCGAGTCAACGCAGCGCAACAAAATTACCTGTATTTTTAATGTACGCGGCCGACATGGATGAGCGATCTAAGTTCTGTCAGAACACGCTGACAGGGCATTTAAGTCTCTTACGGTTTTTTAAAGCCATTTTCACTCAAGTACCCAATTGGGGTAACCATAGCCCTACTCGCTCCCGGCTGGTAACTCTTGATTGATCGTTACATAAAACATGAATCAACTAGTGAATTCTATATCAGAGGTATGGTTGTGTGTTGAATCACCACCAGGGTGGCCACAAAGGGTGGAAGGGGGACGGTTCTGAAGAGCGGTGGGTGGAGAATTTTCATTAGTGTACACTTAATTGAATAAGTGTGTAAATTCTCACATAAACGATTTTTACGTCACCACGAAAATCTACAGGAAATTTTAATGAAAAAAGTTTATTTAACACAGGGTTAAAGCACCCGTCTTCGAAAAACACGAAGGAATATATTATATTCCCAAATGTCGAGTAAGGGTAGATTTTCCTTAGGTAGTGCTGGCCTTAGCTAAGCCTAGATACAATACCCTTAGCATTTTAGGGGTTAATTGGAATCCGACGTGTTGCTTCTCTTGTTGACACGTTTTTGATCAAATACTGCGAAGGTAGACATCAATCTTAACGACTATCCCATTTTATATGGTAACACATTAAAACATCGACTAAATAAGAACGTAAAAATTCAACAAAAAAGGTTTTTTATCATTATTTTTTAATGAAACAGCAAACCATAATAGTAAAATCTAACGATAGCATAAAACCTCCACTAAATTGGCCAATTAGGTACGAGAGTAATTATAAAAGTTTGAATAAACCACATTCGTGTTTTAGCAAACTCGTAATATCTTAATTACTCGTATAAAGCAGAATTTTGTTTATACGACTCACTAAAAATTCGCAAACGGTAATTTCTGGCGTCATCAAATAAGCACTGCTTTTTTGTTTCGAAAATGAGAATGAAATAAACTATATTCGGATTGCGAAGTCTTTTCCACGAGATGTCGAAATTTGCAATATATATATTTCTTTGTTAAAAAATTAGAAAATTCATAATATTGCTTTGACTTTTAAAATACATTCAGATTCAATCGAGAAAATTCAACATAAATTTCTAAGACACATTAATTTTAAACTCGGTATTCCCATTGAAAACATAAACTGTATAATTACTTGATGAAAGAATTAAATTTATTAAGACCGCTCAAGAGTCCCAATTGCTCCCGTCTGGAGTCAGTGAGACTATGAAATCCCCGAATATGGTATGTTGTGAGGCTGAAGATAGTGGGGAGGGGAAGGTGTTAGGGAAGAAGAAGGTGGGGAAGTACCTGGCTATTCAGATCTGGTCACCAAACACGGTTAAAGCCATTTCAAGCAACGTTTCTATTCTGAATGGTGGTCTCACACCAGGGCGATACTGAGAGTATCTTGCACTCTGGAACGTGCCGCAAATATACTGTTTATTATTTCAAATGATTTAATTGTGAAATAAATAATTTATTTGCCACGCCGGGATTCGATCCCGCGACCTTCGGATTCCGAATCAAGACCCTTACCGCTAGACCACGCCGGCCGTTGAAACTAAAAAATTTGAGCTAAATTTAAAATAATTAATTAAGCTGAAAATTAGCTTTCCTAGAAAACTTAAAGATATATTTTACTGTACGATTATAATGCGTGCGGTAGTATGACTTGAATTGTATAACACAAAATTTTGTTTGAAAATTTAACAAATCTGCCAACGACCAACGGTATATAACCTTATTATTATAAAAATAAACATATTTTTTCAAAACTTAAAACATAACTTTACTAGATAAAATAACAATCCTTCGAAATCACTTTGTATTTTTTGGTAGAAAAGTTGTGTCTGGTTATTTTCTCTGAAGACGAAAAACTTACATTATTTTAGATGAAATAGTGGATATTTATGATATTAAATAATTTAATATTTGTTTAAAAAAACAAATTTCAAATAAACACACATAAATATATTCCCATTGGGTATATTTGAAATACACGTGCAAGTTCGGGTGTGTCGCCATTTCCATAGCAAACAGATTCATATTCATTTTTCGTAGGTTCTACCTTACTTTTTTACTGTTTGATCAACTAGCACCAGGGCGGCCATTCCTAATCAATCATGCAGGACGTAGCACTGCAGAAGCCATATATTACATTCTAGGAGTCCATGGAGATCATTATTAGTTTAAAAAAACGAACGGCTGCCTATTGGGCAATGTTCCCTCAAAAGAATGTGAAATTGAGTTTATTTTAGAAACAAACAATACATAAATAAAATAACAGGCAAACAATTTATAAGGTTTTAGAAATAATAAGGAATTTAGAAATAATCAAGATTGGTACCAATATATACAGTACCTACATATCTCTATTAAATATTTTTAATGATTACAATAATTTTTATTTATCTATGATTGCTATCAAGTTTAATTTGCATAACTCCACTGTAATTCTATGTTTTTTCTTTTGCATATTCAATAATATTATTATTCAATTAATATTTTTTTTACATTTAAAAACAAGTTCTGTTGTGTAAATATAATCTCTGGATGCTCAAAGCTTAAAACCCAAAGCTGAAAGCCCAAAGTTCAAAGCTCTAAACTTAAAGCTCAGAGCTCAAAGCTTGAAGCTCAAAGCTTGAAACTCAAAGCTCAAAGCGCGAAGCTGCAAGCTCAAAGCTCAAAGTTGGAAGCAAGAGGCTCTCGAAGTTCATAGCTCAAACCGCAATTTGAGAAAAATTTATGAAACATTCTTGTTTTTTTAATTAATTATTTTTTTATGAAATGATAAAAAGTAAGACGACAGTAACGTTTGTCTGATAAAAAAGTTATGCGTTTTTTTTCGTTTTCTATTGATAGAAATAACGCAAGACGGGTCAATTATTAAACTTTTTTATGCATGCATTAAAAATTGGTTTATTTAAAAAAATTATATGATAATTACTTATTTTAATTTTTAATACTGACATTTCGTAGTGGGATTCCACTCTAATAATACAATAAAACAAAATTAAAATTTATTTTACATATGTATAAGTTTTACATGCTCTTAGAAATTTGTTATCTCCAAATACACATTTTTGATATTCCCATGAAATTAAAACATCTAAAATAACATCACCTCTAACAAACATGTGGGTGTTTGTGTGAACCTAAATGCAATAATGTATTAAAATTCCGAATTCCGAAGCTTTACGCTGACGACATGAAAATATTCAAAGTTGCGCATTCTCTCTCTGACTGTGAAGCATTACAGAGTGACCTAGATAGGCTTTGCAAGTATTGCAAAGTTATCAATGTTTTTAAGAGGAATTTCACTATCCTCCCGATAGCTTATCCATACGATAACGAATATTAATAAATTAACAAATAAATACTCGCAACACGTATAAAACTAGGCTAACTTAACCTATATACAGCCACTATTTGTAGGTTTAAATACCGTAGGTGAAATACCCCCTAAATGTCACATTGTAACATTCACCAGAAATAAATAAGAATTAAGTACCTACTCTTATTCACGCTCAACGAACCTTTTATCTCGAAACAGGAATGTAAAGAACTTGGCGTTTACCCTGATAGCAAACTTATATTTAATGAGCACATCGACTCAATCGTCCATGAGTCATATAAAATGCTTGGTTTTGTTCTTCGTATAAGTAAAGTATTCGGTAACTCACGTACAATAAATGCTATATTTTGCATTAGTCAGAAGTATACTGGAATGTGCTTCACCAATTTGGAACCCGCAGTACGTGTACATCGATACACATTCAAAACAAATTTATAAACTATCTTACCTTCAAATTCAACAATCACTTCGAATGTATATTCAAACTTTGCAACAAAAGCAGGCAGTAGCTGATTTAACATTTATACACGGAACTTTAAATAATAAAATCGACTGTTTCGAACTTCTATCCTTAATTAATATCAATATTCCTTCAAGACGTACACGCCATACAGCACTATTCCATACGCTTAGTTACAAAACAAATGCAGTAACTAATTTGCCAATTAACCGTGCTCTTCATACTTTTAATAATATTTGTCTAAACTCTAACATTGTCCAAATTTAAAAAGAGCATTATGTCAATGATAAAAACTGTTTAATGCACATACATATCCCTTCAAGATCACAATTTCTCACACCTACAAACATATAAACCTACGCACATCACCGAGTAATTACTAACACTTAGGACGGATTGTTTCAAAAAATTTGATGGATTCATCAAATATTTGATGTTAATTTTCACGTTCTGTGTAAGTTCTATTCAAGTTCTGTGATTATTTCAGTTTTGTGAAGCAGCTGTCCTATAACGATATAATAACAGAACTTGAATAGAACTTACACAGAACGTGAAAATCAACTTCAAACATTTGATGAATCCATCAAATTTTTTGAAACAACCCGTCCTAAGACATTACAAAGTAACAAAACATAGATACCCACCACGAAATATTACTTAATATCCGTAAATTTGTTTTATCACTGTAACCAAATGTTTGTTTGCAAAACCGTTTGTTTCTGTACTATAAAATAAAAAAAAATTATTTCTTCAAAATTCGCAAATTCACTTTGTGGCGTCATTATTATTTAATGAAAACAAATAACTTTGTGTACACCACTATTTAATTAACAATATCAACATGTTTCGAAAACTATGTTTTCTTCGTCAGGAAACATAGTTTTCGAAACATGTTGATATTGTTAATTAAATAGTGGTGTACACAAAGTTATTTGTTATCATTAAAAAAAAATTTACTTGACTATTGATTAAAAAAATATACATTATGATGAAAATTTAATATGAAAGTTGCTGCAAATTTTAAGGTCTGTAGAAAAAATTGACTACTTAATAAAATTGTGAGAAAATGGTAATTTGTGTAATTGCGTGTGTGAAAATACTTTTCTGTTGACCACATTAAAATACGACAATTCGGGAGGCGAGTATGGGTACTGCCACCCCGGGAACCATTTATTGGATAAACAACACCTCTGCTCTATGTGGTTCACTACGTTTGGTGACTTAGCAGGAGTGCCCGGCTTCAAGGGATGAGGTTTGTCCGGATCCTGGCGGCGGACACGTCTGCCCACCCTGTGTGGAGCTAACGTAAAAAACAAATTAGCATGCGGGATTCACACATAGAAACATAGGTTCTTGAGCATTTTCACCAAAACATTTTTCTTCTATTTTTTATATACTTAATTAATGTGTAAGGTATTACACATCTGAAAAATAATTTTATTTAGAAAATATCTTATTTATTTAGAAAATACCTACATAGGTCTTAATATAAATATTCACGTAAAAATTTTTTTTACTTTGTTCCACTAATATATATTATAACGCCGTAAATCTGAATTTTCCCGCAGCTTGTTGAAACCAGTTTGAAATAAATAAGTGGAATTCTGTCGTGAAAATTTTAATCATAATATTATAATGAAATTCCACACCAGGAATTTAGAATACCATTAACAGTTTCAAAAATAGAACTATTAATTTCACCTTAAACTTCACCTAAGGGTTGCTTTACCAACATTTTATCTTTTCCTTTATGTTTACTGAAAATATACAGGGATTCCACTGTTTGTTGAGAAAACATTTTCTTCCGATTTCAATCTAAAAATAATGAATAGAAAACTAGCTGACCCAGCCACGCGTTGCTGTGACGTGAAATCGAAACACATCACCATCTACTGGCTGGTTAGCCAACTTAGATAACCAAGTGTTGTGTCGATAAATTAACTCACACCGCCATCTATTAGAAACTTATGGAACTTACAAATAATTTACATTTAATGAACATTTAATTTGGAATAATAAATATTGAGGTCAATAATCGAGATAAAACTATCATATCTTTTAAGTTGGACCAAATTACACATAGTAAGCCAAATTTCATCAAAATCGGTTAAGTAGTTTCGGAGATTATCTCGAACAAACATCGTGACGCAAACGTCGATTTTTACATATAAAGATATTGCGTAAACAAATATCACCCTTTTCAAGAATTCTCTTTTGATTTGTGACTAACTAACCAACTAACTAACACGTCGTTTCCCCGCAAGGGGAACACTCGGTCTTGGCACACACTCCTTGCTTCATTCTCATTCATACAGTCTTCTATTATTCTGACTTTTCACATGACTCGATTCAAGTATCTGATTCACTTGATCGTGCCATGTCTTCCTCAGGCCTCCCCAACTTCTTCTATCATTCAAATTTGCTTCATATATTCTTCGTTCATTCGCTCTACATGCCCAGACCATCTTAGCGTCCCTTTCTTAGGACGGGTTGTTTAAAAATATTTGAACAATTCATCAAATTTTTAAAGCTAATTTTCAAGTTCTGTGGTTATTTCAGTTTTATGAAACAACCGGCCTTGTTAACTGGCCAATATTATGATTTAACAACAGAACTTGAATAGAACATTCAGAGCTTGAAAATGAACTTAAAAGATTAGATGAACTGTTCAATTTTTTTTAAACAACCCGTCTTTAATCTTACTAATTACGCTTACGTCAGCCTTGCTTTATTTGTAGATCTCCACATTTCTCACACAATCATACACACCACACAAACGCCTTAGGGATCTCATTTCTACAGCATTCAGTATTGAATGGTAGCCGCACTCAGGGCGAAATTAAAATAACATCTTTAAATGTGCGATAAACACGTAAATAATATTAGTACCTCTTTGTTTTAAACATATTACTGAGTTTTACAAGTATTTAAAATAAGTTGACGTTTATTTTCATTGAGCAAAAGCTTATTTACGATAAAAAAATGTTGTTCACATGGAATTGAGACATCGCCATAGCGGTCGATAAGTTTTTGAAAGCGGTTGTTTGTAAATTGTATAACAAAGTCAACAAAACGAATTTATTACTATTTTTATGAAAATATACACACAAACATCAAATCTTTTTGCTCTTTAAAAAAACTGTTTTTGAATAATTATACATCATTTACTTTGCTGGTTCAGTACTTTATCTTTAAGTCAATAATTAACCCGCGAGCACTCGCGCCTTTTAAACTCACACGAGCACTCGCGTATTGAGCATTTTGCTCACGTTTTATAAATAGCTAAAAAGTACATAAATTATGGCATATTTATTTATATTGTTACTAATATATAATAAAACAATCATGTAAAATCAAGCAATTATTTATTTTTTATGTAAAACATTTGTTTTTTAAATAACAAATATAGGAACTAAATTGGCGTTTCTTAACTGCACTTTTGGAATAAACTAAAAAAAAAAAATTATTTAAAAAAATTAAGGAATGAATAACACAATATTAATTTTCATCGTAAGCACAAGCTTTACTTAAGTCACACAAAATGCAAGCATGCAATAAATGTACATAACTCGCCATGCCGAAATACGCCAATAGTATATTATAGCTGTGTGTATACACAGCTTCAAACTCAGCTGTTGGGCAAACGCACATTGTTGCATAAATGGCGCGAATTTTAAATTCACCGTGAGGGAAATGCTCATAGCGCGAGCGCCCGCGGGTTAATAATATCTAATGTGGGAAGATTTCTTAATAAAAGACTCCGCATTCAAGATACAACACAGCAGAACAGATGTTCTAGCACAGCTTAGCATCACAAGAGGAATAGTGCTATTGAATGAAATTTCTAAAACAAATAAAAATATATTTACTTTAAAACTGTTTTGTGAAATACGTATCTTTCCAAATTTTAAGAAAGTTAGATAAATTTAGATAGTTAAAAGTTAGATAGATTACTATAAATGATTGATTATTCTGTTGTAAAATAATTTAAATAAAGAAAATAATTATTTAGCTGTCGATTAGCATTATATTATGCAGTCACTTGATATCCATAATGATGGTGGTTTATCCAAAGAGGGAGAATGCACTCCCCCAGTCACCACTCACCACCGTTGAATGTATCGCTTCCCGTGCTATATCCATATACCCAATAACACAATCCAAACACACCACGTCGAAAGCTGTTAAAACTTTTCCGATAAATATTATAAACTGGAGCAGCTTTTATTCCATATACGAAAAAATATTTTTAAGGGAATACAAAATGCGAAAATTTCACATTAAATATTGCTGAGATATCGATTTCAAATTTGTCATCAATATGAGTTTTTGCGCTGAGTAACGTGAAACTTTGCGATAATGTAGACAGTTTTTTGGTGAATCGAGCGGAGAAGAATTGCCAAAAGGCAGTTTTAAATTTACACAATACTTTCTCACTTACCAGCCTAATGTATAAGCGCTCGAAGTGGTTGGAGCTTATGGGAGACTTCGTACCAACTCTAACCGTAATGGGGTTTAAAAACTGTTTGTTTAGGCAGTTGGCTAAAATATGCAAAGCAATATTTTAGCTTTGCGTTAAATTACGAGTGTGTGTGATAAGATTTTTGACATTTTGTGTAAAACGGAGAGTAATTTCAACGTTTGAATAATTTATATTATGTGTTCTGACAGCAATGGAGGGCTTTGATTAATACCCGCTGCTGGATTTAGTACTTCGGGGTCAGTCAGGCTCCAAACGGTGGACATTTCAACGTTCCGTGTCAGGTTCAGGTATCAGTAACCTATTTCCTTTCAAGTGGGCGAAAAACTCGGCGAAGAGATGAATGTTATTTCTGCGTCTGACATCTTCGGCAAATATTTCATGACCTACGTTTTGTGACTTTCTTCAGAGCCGTATGAAAGTTATGTAAATATTTATTTATTCTGATGGTTATTGAAAAAATATACTTGTAAGAAATTGAAGAAAATAAACAGAATATAAACCGAGTGTACTTTCACAAATTGGAGTTCTGTTTTGATAAATAAAACCTAGATATTTAGATGTTCTGGCAAACGTTTTGAAGATTTCATTGCTTTCAGGCATATTATATAACCCAGTTGAATTTCCGGTTCGTTTGTAAGTCTCCGTATTTTATTTAAAACATTACGAAAAGGCCCTGAAGTTTTTGTGCTTTAAGCCACCAGAGGGTCGTTACCCGCCCTGTTAAGACCCTCAGACAGGCTTTTTCAGATCGAAGAGCTGAATGTTAGCAGACAACGTGGAAATATGTTAATTCGTACACAGCTCTGTAAGGAACTGTGTTGCGGATTTCCTACAGTGTGAACGTCATGCAAAAATAAATGGCTCAAACACTCACGAATTTTTAACATGATAACACTTTGATCGAACCAATGTTGCTTTTTCTGCCATCAAGCTTTGTTCTCAGAAGGAAAACAGTAAATATCTTCGAAGTGGAAGGCACTTACGATTTATAAAAGAAAATTAAATCTATCTGTATACTCTGTAATGAAAAGGTTAAATAATATAATTGCGGTATTGTTTTGAATTATCTCTCGTGATTTGAAATCATTGAAGCTCTCAGAATTTTATGTAACGATCACACCCACCCAAAAGCTCAGCCACATTAAATTTGTAAATTTTTGATATCAATAAGAAAAATATGGGTCTTTCAATGTATAAATGGAGAAATACATATATATGTATATAAACATGTATTATTTTAATGAGTACATATTTAGGAAGGTAATATTTAATCCTACCCACTGCCGGCCCTTAACACTTACTCAATATTAATATTTATCCAAAATGTTATTTTCCTATTAAGTTTCACCGCTTTCTTTCTTGGAGTAATCGACTTCTTTATTCAAGTGTTATTTTGATTGTATCATTTCAACCCGCAAATGACATAAACTCGTGTGTGGGCAGTTTTCCCGAAGCCTGCAATAATATTTAATGTGTGGGAAGCCACCGAACGAATCTGGCGTATCAAGAATTTAGACGGGCCAAGTCCTGCGGGAATTCGTTGTATTCCATTCTTGATGAGAACAAAGCATTGATTTTTGGAAATAAAAACACAGACCTCTCTTGGAAAACAATAGCGTGTGTAACCAGAGATGTTGAAGGACAAAAGTGTTCATTTTCTTGACACAACATAAAGTTTTATTTACTGACCATAAAACTAGAAGTCGAAAGGTCAAGTCACGCGGCACGTAGAAAGTAATAGACAACTACATACCATAGTTGGATAGGAAGTCTTTGAAACCTGGTTGGTTATTTAGTTTTTGGGGCTTACAAATCAAATAAACCAGATTAATAATTAATTCTCAAAACGAAAAACATAACTGACATTATTATTGTATACTTTCACGACTAAAAAGGTTCGTTTGCAATGGTTTAAATGGAAAAATCCGTAGACAGAAAAATAATTCGGTAAACAATCGTGTTTGGGAGGAAACCAATTATTTCCCAATTCCCCGAAGCCAATAAATAGGCTGTAAACCAGTTAAAAACGCTTGAAAGGGCTATACGCTAATGCAATTAGGACGAAGTATATGGCTCAAACTGTGATAGATCTCAATTTATTTATTCCTTTATTCGACTGCTATTAAAAACACATGTGAATTAGTAGAATAACGAATTTGCAGATTTGATAATCTTAACAGCTTTAGAACTGTCTCCCATTAAAAATCCTCGGACGGTAAGCCTCTGCCTTATGAAACTAGGAAGTCTTTTCTTTATAGAATTTACAATTCAACGCAACTGTTTTAAGTTAACAATGACATTTCCATTAGCTTCGAATTGTCATTTTTAAAATAAAAATCAGAATGGATGTTATGTTTTTAGTTCTCTATTTTTCAAATGTGTAGTTAGAAAAAAAGTGGCGGAGAGTAAAACCATATGTTTAAACATTTCAACATCTCTTCGATGATTAAATATAATAGTAAGGTATATAAGTTTCAATAAGTTAATCATAATATATCGAGTATTCATTCTAGATCTATAGAAAAGTCAGAAGATGTCACATAAAATTAAAATTGGTTAGGTTTATACAAGACACAAGGCTTTGCTATGACATCAGAAAGATAAGGGAAATATACATTGAAAATTTGTTTTACAACATAAACTTCATAACATTAGTTTTATAAAGACCTACGTGTTCAAGGGGTAAGGCTCTCGACTCGCAATTTAAAGGTTGCGCGATGAATCCCGGCGTGCGCAAATTTTATTTGATTAATTTGTATTATTTCACAATTAATTAATTAAAAATAATATATAGTATATTTGCAGCACGTTCTAGAGTGGGATATTCTCTCAGTATTGCCGTGGTTTAAGACCACCATTCAGGATTGAAACGTTGCTTGAAATGGCTTTAGCCATATTTGGTAACCGGATCTGAATAGCCAGGTACCTCCCTGCCTTCCTCTTCCCCATTTTCTTTCCCTCCCCATTACCTTCAGTCTCACAACATACTCCATTTTGAGGATGCCATAGTCTCACTGGCTCCAGACGGGAGCAGCTGAGACTCTTGTGAGGTACTCATATAAAAAAACGCTTCACACAGGATGCCTTGTGGAGGGTCTTTTTAAAGAAAAGTCTTTATAAAAAATGAAGAAGAATACGTTCTGGGAAGGAAAACGGTATCTGGGTGGGTAGGAATCAGGGGCAGTGTGTTCAGTGTGTGGATGTATAAATCCACCCACCACATTGTGGCGCAAGGCGATGAGTCAAAAGTGTCCAGCTGGAGAGGTCAAAAGGTCTCCCTCAAACACTCTCTCCCGATTCGGCCCGCCACGGTGCAGTTGAAACCTGGTACCCTTGCTAAGTCACCAAACGTAGCAATTAAATAATGGAAGTATGAGATTCACAAAAACGTCGGAATTTAATTAGGTGGCAATAGCTCAATTGCAACAGACGCCAGTCCCGGTAAGACTAGAGAACTAGGTTCTTCTTGGTTCGAGTCCCAGTTGTGACTGTTGCGATTTTTAAATTTTCACTATTTATCAACTCTTTCACATTTTCATAAAAATTGTTGATAGTTCTCGTATCTTCTTCAATGATTAAATTTGCTATAAATATGTTTGTATTGTTTATAGATGATTTTTCGTAGTGAAGTCCCTTGGGTTCCTTTCCTCCTTGTCGTTAGTTGGTCCCCAGACCACGGAGCCGAAGAGATTCGCGACTCCGCTCATTTCCTTATCATATTCGGATAAATTATATTGTGAGGGAATTACATTCCCATAAGTGCTATCAAGAATGCTGCTTCGGGGAATTCTGGCAGATATGCTCACATAGCGCCACTGTACGTATTTGTATAATCTTGTATCGGGATGGTTGACGCGTGAACAATTCATATTTTGGATATCTTATTATAGGCTATCAGGAGGCGGTGCTTGATTCGTAGGTGATCCGATATTGCCTTATTTAGCTACCACAGACAGGTGAGATGGGCGTTTGGCTTATTATTATTATATTTTTTGTTATTGAATAAAAAAAGTTTTATAGGCACCCCCCCATCCTATTATACCAAATTGGATTATGGATTGACAGCAAGCGAAGTCACTCAGTAGTTCTTTATTTAGAATATGCCTCAAACAGCTAAAAGTATAGGTCAATTTTCGTACTCTGTTTTTGATAATGGTTATATGCGGTATCCATTTTAGGCATTGATCAATAGTGATCCCTAGATATTTGGTTGAAGTTTTGATTTCAATAGTAGTACAAAGTAAGTTACAGTGGTGTTGTTGAGTGTATTATACTTAGGGCATTTACGATAATTTGTTTTATCTATTTTTGATAATGAATTTAAACAGAATATTTTATTACAAGATGTTTCCCTTTTCATTTACTCCCTAAAGACGTCCCGTAGTAAAATGATACCGTTATTATTCATGTAAATAAATGTCAAGCTTTCTGTATTACGCTTGCTTGGAAGATATTTTGTCTGTTAATCCTAATGATTAATACTACTTAAAATGTATTGGAAACTTCCAAATAAGTTTGAGGTTCGTTGTGATTACAAGTTGATTTATTTCGTAAAGATTACAATGAATATTAAAATGGACTAGACGTCCTTACTATAGTAGGCCCTAAGTATTTCTGAGATTCCTAGTCGCCAGACTGATGGAATCTGCTTGATTACTAGATGCCTTCGGCTATCATCGGACCCGTTCGTTCAATAGACACGAACGATGGTAGATGATACTGTTCTGATGTAATACTTAACTGACATCTGTTGGGATATCGCAAAACTTCGCATAACTCACTATACTAATATCTATTGAAGGATCCTGAAACTACATGACACCTATACAGAAGATAATCTTTGGGCCTCCGCTCAGGGAGAAACTGAAAAAAAACAGTTTTCGACGCAATTGCAATCAACCTCCTTAACAAAATCGACGTTTTTCTGATCTGACATATCAAAACTTAACAGTTTTTTAGCCCCTATCATGGCAACCTGTTAACAATGCAACTGAAACGCCACTGCTTCGGCGACCAGCAGTGCTGGTTTTTCAATTGCATTGTTTTCAGTTGCATTGTTGACAGGTTGCCATGGTAGCGGCTCACGAATTATCAAGTTTTGACATGTCAGATCAGAAAAATATCGATTTTGTTAAAGAGGTTGATTGCAATTGCCTAGAGAACTGTTTTTTTCAGTTTCTCGATGAGCGGAGGCCCCTTTAAAAACCATAAAAAATGACGCAATGTTTTGAATTCAGGTGAGAAGTTCCTTAGAAATACGAGTGATAATGATATTATTTAACTAATTAATTTTTGGAAATCATTTAAATTCCGTTCTTGTGGCAAATAAGTAAGGGGAGATCGACAAAATGTTGGGTAGGTACTTTGAAACTCTAATTAAAATAATAATATGCCACTGTTTGGTTCTGACAATGTCTTAAAACAGGTTAACTTAAGTTAATTACAGTTACGCAGTTAAACACAGTTATGCTAGAGCTACGTAACAAATTCATGGAATATTCGATTACGTCCTAAGAATATTACATTTGATCTTAAACGAGGGTTGGAAACGGGTTTCATGGTGACCAATTAAAATTATGATTACATGTTCAACAATAGTTCAATTAATTGGCGATAATATTCGAGAAATATTTCTCAAATATCTCAGTAAGTTCTCGATAAGGATTGGTTGTACTACGCAGGGTTTAAAGGAATGACTTTCAAAGACTTTGAAGGGAGGAACAAGGAACAAGGAGGAACAAGGCAACATAGGTACCGAGGGTACTTTGCCTTTATAGCCCGTTTAGTTGTGAGAGACGGTATCATTTATATTTCAGGAGCTATTATGGAGGAAGAATGGAACAGTTACGTTTATTTTTTAATAGATAAACGAAAGTTACCTGGTATGAATTTTAATGGATGCTTTAACGTTTTGAAGGCCGTTTTATGGATATTTTGCGACGTTATGAGAATAAAAATATTGAAGGAATGATAATGAAAACCAGGCAACTTCTAATAGCCTGGTTTAGGAATAAGTTATAACTAGACTTAACTTAGTTGAAAAAGTTAACTGCGCAAGCAAAGAACATTAAGTAGGAATATCAGTGAAAAAGTATTCAATCACTTTACAAGTAGAAAAAACATAAAAACGTAATGAATGTCGAAAAAGTTTGGTTTGATTATCAATGGGACCATAGCCAAGAAATTCAAATGAGGGCATAAAATATTTGTATGACCTCTAAAACTGACCTTGCGAGTGACTACGTGCTGTTTTTTCTCAATACGCTTAGAAGCGTTAAATCTGACAAAATCAACAGAACATACTGTTTGACTTTTATCCGTGGAAATATCGACGCAGCAGACCGAAAAACAAATATTATAAAAGTTCACGATGACAATGTTAAAGGCAGTTAGGCTTAAATTATTATGAAAAGTTTCAGTATTTAGATCACAAATAATGAGAAATTCTTAAATCGGGAAGCGGGTATGGGTGGTGCCGCCTCTTCCCAACCTATGGATATGGATAACCAACACCCCTAAGTGATTCGCTACGTTTGGTGACTTAGCAGGTGTGCTTGGGGTGAGGTTTGTCTAGGTCTTGGCGACGGATGCGTTTGCCCACCTACTGCGTTGCGGGCTGGATCGGGAGAGATTGGTTGAAGGAGTCCTTCTGAACTCTCCAGCCGGACTCTCTTGACCCATCGCCTTGCACCGCGGAGAGATCGTATGTCCATCACCGATTCGAACCCACCCTTCATACCTTTTCCTTCCCGGAACTTCCTTGCCTTTTTTTCCCTTAAAAGAACCTTCATACAGCATACCCAAAGATGACGTAGGCCCCGAGTAAAATTATACAGCCAAAGAAATGATGTTAATCCCTGAAAAGGTTAGCCAGTAACACTACATGTCTATTCCGAGCTGCTGAATCAAAGTTCCATTCGAGGTTGTCCTATTGGAATATAAAGCAATAATACAGGTTTTTCACGGGTACTCTTTAGGTATGCTAAGAATGGCTCCGGGCTTAGTCCAGATTGTTCGGACTTTTTCCATTGCCTTAGGCGTAAACACGAAACTGGAGAAAGAACAGGTAGCCAATAAATTCGTTGCCTGTATTTAATTTAAGTAATTTTTCGTACATGCCTCTGAAAAGTTATGGCAACCCCATCGGTAAGTTACAGGTACCAATTTCCCCATTTACAAAGTTGAGAACAGAATTAAATTTGAAAAGATACAAGTAGGTACAAGAAAAGTTGATGATGCGAGAACCTACCTGTTTTTTCCTTTCAAACTCAATAAATTTATAAAATGTTCGATATTTAGTATTTGAAAATTGTTGTTACTTTGTGATGTTATATAAAGTACCTACGTAATATAATAATATTTATATAGTCCATTTGCGATTCGAATATAGAATAAAATCACACTAAGACGTTCTCCTTGTTCAGCTATCAGAAGACTCCATCCATCATCATCATTTTACTAATAGGACCGTTAAGCGTAAGTAGCTTAGTAAGCTCGCATTTCACCACTGTGTATTATTATCCCTTTATCCAAAATACAGCCTTGAAAGCAGTGCTCGTATTCAGAAATTTTACCAATGAGAACTCAAAAATTTTTCAAGTCGCAAAAAAAACAGATAAAAAACAGTATTTCGTTTTATTTACCGAGAGTTTTACAGTGCCGTAAAAATATCGTTCACATAGGTGTCATGCCAGCTTTACACCCATAAGTAAAAATTACGACTTATGTAAGTTTTTGATAAGTTACTCACAGGAGCGTTTTGTCCTTGTTCTACCGGTATTACAATGGAAGATGCTCCGAGGAACTAGCGTCACTGATCCCCTCGGCACCGGTGCATAGTCGGGAAACACGCCAAACACGCGCTCAACATTTGTACACGCTTGACATTAGTCACATGAGAACGGGTCATTTCTACGACTCGTTCTTGAGTTCAACAGCCCGGCTGTGGAACGATTTGCCGGCTTCTGTGTTTCCTCCCTCCTACAACATGGGCCTCTTCAAGACCCATGTTCACTCCTTCCTCTCCTCAACAGCACCCTCCACACAGCATCTTCAAAGATGACATAGGCCCTAAGGGAAATTATTTTCCCCAGGGCCTCCTATGTAGAGTTAATATAAAAAAAAAAAAAAATGGTAATTAATGCTCACGGAAGCTGTTCGGAAGTTCAACTTCTGTAAGTGCTCATAGCGACTGTTTACATCTGTATATTTATTTGCGGTAAGATGATTACCTGTCATTAACGATTTTCTGCTGTCAAATTTACGCGATTTTGTCAATAAAGACGAAAAGGCCCAAATAAAGTGATGAATTAGAAGCTGGCTTGAAACAATTCTCCACGCGCTTTTGTGCGTTTGTGGAATTCTTTAATTTTATCGGAAAGACAGCTACATGACAGCAACCGTCCTCGAATTCAAATAAATACGTGAAACATTGGTGACATCTGGTATGTTTTTAGGTTTTCACGGCCAAAAAGTATTTTTGTTATTGTTTTTGGGGTGTTATGCCGTGTTTCGCTACCTCCTTCTTTAGCCAACGTTTCGGACAGCGTTACAGTGTCCATCATCATTATTCGGTCATCTGCCCTGATGATGGACACTGTAACGCTGTCCGAAACGTTGGCTAAAGAAGGAGGTAGCGAAACACGGCATAACACCCCAAAAACAATAACAAAAATTGGTGATATCTTTTCGGTTTTTGGAATCAGAATTCTTTCCATTTACTTTTGTTTTTGTTGTGGGGCTTATTTGAGTTTTATAAAGTATTATTCTTTATTTTCGGGAGATAATAAGGTGGGTCATCTAATCCCCCTAACCTAACCGGATTTTAGTTAAAATAATAAAAATTCTTGTATTTATAGGAAAAAAAATTCTACCAAAACAACTGTCTTTTAAATTTTGACATCTCGCATCGACACATTTTGGTACCATTTCTTACCGTAAGCGTCTCAACTTATCGAACTGATGTGATAAGCTGTGAGAAGGCTGGAAATTCGCGCGGACGCGATTAGACCTGTGAAAAACTTACGTGAGAACAACTTCTGAAACTTGCTATAAATTACGGTTAGTGACTTTTGGTGTCATTTACATTGGTAATTTGGCTATAAGTCACTTACGAGAGCGACTTACGAGAAAAAACTTACGAATGTAAACGTAGCCTTAGGTATTTCATTCGGAATAATTTGTGGTAAATTTGGTTGGCTATTTCCACAAATTGCTTCCGACTAATCCACAAATCGACCATAGGTAATTCGTGTGTTATTATTTATCCAAAAAAGTCCACATCCTGCTTGTGAAAGGGAGACTGGAATGGATAAAATTTCGTTAACATAATGGGTCGGTACTAGGTACCCCCAGACTTCTGTCTTTTGTTTAAAAAACAAAATTATTTTTTCGCACTTTCAAACACTTAATTATCCCTTCTTGATTACTTAACCTGGGAGAGTTTTGTGAACCTAACTCACAATTATTATTTTATCACCGTCTTCCTTTCGCACACATATTAAATCAATAATAGGAACGCATATTTTTACAGTACGTATCTCTAAAAGTAGTACCAAGGAATCGAAACCCACTATATCTCAGACCAAATCACATTTGGTATGGTTTGGTTTCGCAGTATTTATCGCCAATCTGAATAAAATTTGGCATACGACAAAACATGAAGTTAATACATTGAACTAGTTTTTTAAAAGTAGGAAACAACTAATGGAGAGAACCGGAACGTGGTTCTGGCTTAAATCAAACACTGTTCCTACAAACTTACTTGAAACCTGTTAAAATTCCACAAAAGCTGCTTATAATGTTCCCACCGACACCATCCCGAGCACCTTTAGTAATTATCGTTAATGTTCAATAGTTCGTAGTATTTCTGAACGACCAGCAAACTTATCAATCTCCTATTATAACAGGGAATATAATAATTAATTCGTTGAATAACCCCAAAATAACATCGTTTATAGCTGATAACAGTATCTTTCTGTTTACTTTTTAGGGTTTGTATATATTCCGACTCGAGCAGCGGCTGTATTATGTCCCTAACTCAAATAATCTCGCTAACAAAGGATTGGTCACAAGGGATACGTCTACTCGCGTCTCGAGTCTTGCAACTTTGCCTACACTAAGATAGAAAAAAGGACAAATTGAGTTATTAAACCCAAAGCGCCGTTATTTCGTCTAAGAGACAAATACCATTCTGCCCCTTACCAAACCTATCACATTTTTTCTGACTCGTGCCAACTTATACACCCCCTTTGTCGCTTCATTTCTTGTGTAACATTGTTTTATTCCTAATGTTCAGTTCAACCTACACTTTATAGTGTATGCTAAGGCACTTTGTAGAAAGGCATTGTTGTGTTAAAGGCATCAGATAGTAAACAAATTGTTAAAAGAGAAAAGTAATTTACACGTACCTTTTAATTTTAACAATTTGTTTATTACAGAATTTTGTCGACATTTTCTAGACCATTGCGTCTTTTACAAGTTTCTTCTGGAATGGCAGGCATTTTCTGGAAAGCATACAGGATTAAACAGTCAGCTAAATATAGGACCGCAGACCAAGGCTGCTTGCTGTCAACATCTCAAAAGTGTTCCTTTGAACAGGGTGCGCTGGGAATTGTCCAGCTTTGGAGGGTATTATTTAGGCTTTCAGCAGATATGTCCTTTAGCATCACCTAGTTTAGGATTAAATCAGCTTTAAACGTCAGTGCATTCCATTTAACGTTATAATTTAAAAGAAAAAAATCATCTTCTTTACTAGGTTCATGTCTCCTTCTTATCTTTTCACTTTTTCCGTGTCGCTAAGACCAGCTCCTTTAAATCTCGGCTGCTGTCTTCCTGCTGGATCTTTCAGTTTAACACGAACTATTTTTGCTCCTTGCAATATAGCCAGCCAAGTCCCTTTTCAGTTTTGGCAATCATTTTGCAACATCGGAATTCTGGGAAAAGTTTCTGAACCAAATAATCTTAAAAAAAAGGGATTTTAGCAATAGGAGTGAGTGATCAGTTTCGTCAGAGGCCATCGTTTTTTTTGGGAAACAGGTTTAAGTAACTCCGCCCCGGGAACCATTTATTGGATAACCAGCACCTCTGCCATAGGTCACACCAAGTGGTTCGCTACTTTTGGTGACTAAGCAGTAGTGCCCGGGTTCATGGTGTGAGGTTTGTCCGGGTCTTGGCAGCGGATGAATCTACCCACCAACTGCGTGGCAGGCCGGATCGGGAGAGGCTGGATGAGTGAGTTCTCTTATCCTCTCCAGCCGGAATCTCTCGAACTATCGCCTTGCATCGCGGTTGGAGGGATGGATTCATACGTCCGTCACTCCTGGATACACTGACCCTTAAATTCTAACCAACCACTAATTCCTTTTCCCTTCCCTGAACTTCCTATCCATCCTCTCCTAAAAAGACCCTCCACTCAGCATCCTCAAAGATGACAAAGGCCCCGAGAGAAATTATTTTCCTCATGGCCTCCTGTGTGGGGTTGATGTAAAAAATAGATTTGTTTTTCTGTGTAAGAAATGATCTCTATATTGCTATTGCCATTGTCTAACAAACACCAACCTGCCCAAACTTCACGCTGATGGTGATGATGGGACGAATTGTTTTTCGACAACTTTTACGATCACCTAGCTGGTACAAGCGTAGTGATGGTCTACGCATTTGATTTGAATCAGAAATGTTTAATTTTCATTTAATGTTGGCTACCGGATGAACCATAAAAATGGTTCTAAAACTGTGTCAAGGAACATTGATAAATAAATCACCTTGTTTACGTTAAACCATCATTTCATTATCACGTAAATAATACAGTAACACTAAAGCAAGAAAGTTCCGTCTAATAGATGGAATTAAACATTTAATGGACGCCATTTCCGAAGCGTCAAGATATTTTCTGAAAATTCATGAAAACACTAACAGCTTTATCTACGGAAGAGTTTCAGTTTCACAATGCTGAAATTTCAGAGCCATCAATTCAAATGTCTCCCGACTGCTGCGCTGTATAAATTTAAAACTTATTACGCGATGATTGCGCTGATACGCGATATTGGTCCTTCTGGAGTGAGAAAATACGTCGTTGTATGTACAGCTGTCTCATAAGGGTTGATTTACGTCAGGAGACGGCTGGAGTTTGGAAGAAAAATGCCTCCAGAACCCGGCAAAGCTAAATAACGAAATAAGCGCCAGCGTAACTAGAAACCCTTCGCAAATGAATGCAAAATAGGCTAGAACGAGATCAAATGTAATTTAGGTTACAAGTTATAAGCCTTAATCAGAATTCTGAATAAAATTAGTCATGAAAATGTTTGCTTCCACGGCGCTGACATTCAAATGCGCAATATTATGCCCACGATTATAAGCTATCAGATAAAACTGTGTATATTTCCTCCAAGCGATAAAATGCCTACCTGGTTTGAAAATCCCGCTGTGCCCGATATTTGAAATGAAAAAGATATGGCTTTTAATGGGTTAAAAAACTTTGTTTTGAAAAGTTTTAATTTTCAATGTTCATTTGTTATTTTTAAATTTAAAATTTAACAATGGCCAAGAAATACAAAAAACAGGGATAAAACGGTGACCGGACAACTCGGAATTAAACCAACTCAGAACCATCTCAGATAAGTCACTTAGAAAAAAAAAAAAACACAAAAAATGGTTAAATAGGTGACGTTAGGTTAGGGTTATCGGCTAATTTAAAATTATTTTTTTCATGGCTCTTGACTTTTCAAGGAGGTGTTGAGTTGAACTTATTCTCAGTTGGCATGGAACCGGATGAAACACCTTAACAACTTTCTTCCATTGTTTTATTAATGACCGGGCCGCTTTCACCTTATTACGGACATCTAACATATTTTTAACAATAGAAAAAGTACAACAAAAAATTTATAAGCTTTTTAAATTATAAACTAAAAATACAGGAAAAACAATTAAAGTACACTTATCTACAGCGATTATCTAGTCTATAAAATTTGAATGACAAAAGAACAGTTTTCGATCTAGTATTTTTATTAAAAATCTTGCATAATACAATTAATAACCCTGAACTCTTGACGCTCGTAAACTTTAAAGTGGTTTTGGGAGGCGGATATGGGTACCGCCGGAACCATTTATTGGATAACCAACACCTCTGCCGTAGGTCATCCTAAGTGGTTCGTTATGTTTGGTAACTTAGCAAGGGTGCCCGGGTTCATGGAGTGAGGTTTGTCCGGGTCTTGACGGTGAATACGTCTGCTCACCAGCTGCATGGGAAGCCGGATCGGGAGAGAGTGATTGAGGGAGTTCCTTTAACTTCTCCAGCCATACTCTCTCGAAACAAAGCCTTGCGAGGGATGGATGCATTCGTCCGTTACTCCTGGACACCTGACCCCAGATTCCTATCCATCCTTAATACCCCTTTCCTTCCCGGAACTTCCTCTCCTTTCATTCCTAAAAAGACCCTTCACACAGCATCCCCAAAGATGACATAGGCCGTGAGGGGAATTATTTTCCTCAGGGCCTCCAACGTGGAGTTAGTGTATAAAAAAAAAAGTGCCGGCCAGAAGCACATGGTCAGTACTACCGATTTATTGTGGCAGTACTACGACCATCGCCCATTTCAATATACCACTACACAGAATTCAAAACTTGGACAACATGATTCGCATATAGATATATGGAATATGTCGCTGATGCAATATAAACATGAAATAATGAAATCATTTATCCATAATTCAAGTACACGCTAAGGAAGTTCTTTGGCAAATTTAATAAACTACATCGACAAATTTACTAAACAATCTTAGTAATTAAATGTATGATTCATAGTAATTTTATAAACCGTCATGACCTGAACTATTATTAAGTTATTTTAAAAAACTTTTTTTTTCCTTTCATCATTGGTATGAACTGACAAATAATGGCACCAACTTACAAAAGTGGCTATTCTTACTATGTTGTTCACTGATTTTCTTAATTTATTGTTTAGATATCTTTTCAACTTGAAATATATTTTACTTATTATTTACCTACCATTAAACGTTTTCAACGTGCCTCTTTAAGTTATTTACTTATATATTATTTAAACATATATTTTTTCATTGTTGCAATACTGTAATATTTAAATATTATAATATTCAATGTTTGATTTGTTTTCTGCACACTACACTTGTCTTTCTCAACTTCTGTTTTCTATTTCTTGCTGTTTTATATGCTCACTAGACCTGTCTTTTTAATGTTGTAGTTATACTTGATACTACGTTATATTACGTAAAAGCCGAGAGGCGTTAATATTATAAATAAATAAATAATAAATAAATCTCCAAACTGACATCTTTAGACCAGTCTAAAGATGCCGGTCTGAAGGTAAAACCGGTACGGTCATTACCTACTGGAGCGCTTTTTGCCACAACATGGCACTATTTAAAATACGTCGGATTGCTTTGCTGCCAATTTTGGCAATTTTTCCCTTATTTGTAGTAATTAAGTAGAAGTTTACGATTTTATAATTTTTTTTTTATAAATTCTACAAACACGTGATAATCGACAAAAGATAGGTGAATTCATTGGCTATATAAAACTATGTAATCAATTTGTATGTCTCCATATTAAAACTCGGAGGTATGATTTTTTAATGTTGGCGGAAAATTTTCAAAATGATTACCTAAAAATCTCGGGCAATCAGAGATAAAAGTTTTAAATTGCGCTGTCGCTCCAGTGGTTAATAAAAATGGAAGAAAGTTATAAAGGTGTTTTCATCCATAAAAAAGTCGTATTTAAATTTACATTAAAAAAAAGTTTTTCTTTCCAACTATTTATTTTAATTTATTTTTTTATTTTTTATTATTTATTAAAATTACAGAGAACATTTTGTACAATAAATAGAATAGACCCACAAAGCTGTCATATGGCAGCTTGTCTGCAGGTTCTAACAATTTAAACATTCTTAATATAATATCTAAGAAAATATTTGTAAATACATTTATAGTTTTAAGGAAACATTAGAATTGATCACATAGTAGTATTAGATAATTTAACTTACAACTATAAATATATAAGATATTTCAATATACCTATCTAATAAAAGATATGTAGGCAGCTATATTAAGATATTCAAAGATACATGGAGTTTTCGTTCATTAAGCATAGTTTTATCATTTTAGGACTTAGTCTCTCATTTTTTTCAAATTTTATGTTTTTATTGATTTTATTGAAAATCACTGGTATTAGATATTCAAGAGTACGGCTTCCATATTTATTTAATATTCGAGGAGTTTTTAGGCCCTTTCCTTCTCTAAATCTTGTGGTATGTTTGTGTACAAGTAGGTGTTTGTAAGGGCTTTCCCCCAAATTATCCATAATAGTAGTGAACCAGTGGAGACCTTTTATTGTAAGTAGGCTCTCTGAGCCATACAGTAATTTTAAGTTATGTCTCTGTTTGTAAATCTTAGTTGTGACAATTTTTTTTATTATGGCGGTTTGTAAATTTTCAATATACTTAATGTAAGTAGTGCTTGCATGTCCCCAAGTTCGAATACCATATCTAAGGATGGATTCGACCATAGAAAAATATATGAGTTTAAGAGTACAATGAGGCAAAATAAATTTTAATTTGTAAAAGTTACTAGCTAAGGATCTGAGCTGGTTACAAATTTTAGCCACTTGTTTATCCCACTTAAATTTGTTATCAACAATTATTCCCAGATAAGTATATTCATGTGTGAAATCTATTTTTTCACAGTCACAAACATTAATAATTCCTCTATGTATACAGTAAAAGCTATGAGCGGTTATTTTAGGAACATTCCACATTTTCAAACTTGGTGATTTTATGTACATGCATTTGGTTTTTTTTACATTAATAATTAATCCTACATCATGAGCCCATTTGAGAAGCTCGTTAAAATCTCTTTGTAATTCTTGTATAGCAATTTCAGGATTTTCATTTGATACAACAAGAGCAGTATCATCAGCAAAAATGAATCGATGAGCTTTTTTGAAAATCTTACACATAGCAATTACATATATAATATATAATTTTGGACCTAGAATTGACCCTTGCGGTACTCCCGATTTGATGTATCTTGATTTACTAATTAAATTTAAAATCTTCACACTCATTTTTCTATTTGACAAATAGTTTTTAAAGAATAAGAGGAGTTTACCCCGGATACCTATAAATTCAAGTACTTTAATTATTTGTATATGGCTAAGTGTATCGAAGGCTTTTGAGAAATCAATAAATAGAACCAATACATGTTGTTTACAGTTTAGTTGTGAATTTATATGATTAGAAAATTTTTCGAGCAATTTATCGCAACTTTTATTTTTTTGAAAGCCATACTGGCATTCATCAATAATACTCAGATTATTTAAGTATTTATCTAAATTTATTGGTATAAATTTTTCTAAGATTTTTTCTAATGCAGGAAGTAAGGAAATCGGTCTGTAATTGTTTATTAAAGAGTGATTTCCATTTTTAAAGATAGGCCTTACAATACTATATTTTAGTTCATCGGGAATATGGCCCGTATCAATTATTCTGTTAATTAAGTGGGCGATTATAGGACTAAGTAATTTAACATGTTTTTTCAAATCATACATACGAATTAAATCTATGCCTGGAGTCTTGGAATTTTTCATACCACCGATAATTAATTCGATTTGCTTTGTATTTGCTCGTGGTAGATACATTGTATGGTTTAAATATTCCGGCGTGTATTCTGACGCTCGGACATCACATATATGTAATAACTTATTTACCCCCTCTTCAAAAAAGTCTGCAAAATTTTCTGCCACTGCATCTTTCGATTTGGATTTTAAGAAATATTTTGATATGACTTCATCACAACCGGATTTATCTTTCCTTCCTAAAGTTTTATTAATTTTATTCCATGTTTTTTTAATGTCTTTGAAACAGTGATTAAATTTATAGTTATAGTATATTTTTTTTGTGTTTATTATTTGTTTATTTAATTTATTTCTGTATTTTTTTGAAATCGATTTCATATTTTTTGTTGTTAGGTAAGTTTTTCCATTTCCTCCAAAGAATATCTCGTGTTTGTATATTTTCAATGAGGCATTAATTGCAAAATGGATTTCTAAACGCTCCGTAGCTGAAGATGGAAATGATATTACGGATTGAAAATAGCTTCGTCGACTTAGAATATAGAATTTATAGGCAGAAAAAGATGTTAAAAATTTATGACGCCAGAGAATATGGTTCATGATTTTTCGCTACTTCAAATATCAACAATTTCAGTTACCTACTGACTAATGGATTTAAAAAAGCTAAAGCTTTCCTACCTCGCGACGCGTCGCTTTGAAAAGCGTATCAAATTTCAATTTATTTATAAGCCTAGCGTATTATCTTTCGTTGTGACACTCTGTCCTTCTAGTTTCTAGAAAGTTCGTTTTTTCGCTTAGATCTAGCTTTCCCCCCCATCCACTAGCCTCGCGCGTGTCCTATTTCTCCAGCCCCCCCGAGCAGCGTGTATTCTAACACCGTGCAAACTAATATCATCTCAAGTGACACTCCCTTCTAGTTTTGGATGCATATTTATTTAATATTATACCAGCCTAGCTGGGATGGAATAGTAGGAACAGTACAAGAAAGCTTTGTGTAAAGTTATTTAAGTATCCACCCAAATGTCTGCTGGTTTCATAGTCACGATTTATGACTGTTAGTTTTGTTCTGGTGAAGGAATTGAGGTGAATAACCGTGCTTGGTGGAAGTTATTGTGTTTTCAAGATATTCGTTCGTCTATGTTAGAATAATATCTGGAGAGAACAAAGATTTCCGAAAACAAACTTTTTTCTTCTTCGTCTTTGTATCCCTTTTGGCCGATAGGAAAGTTCTACGTGATTACCTCAAGATTCAAAGGCCAATTTCGTTTGATTCCTGTGAAAGCAATACATCATATTATATTTAAAGAATTCTCTATTATATTTTAAGCTCAAGTCAAGCGTGAGTTGGACTAGCTTTTCAGATTTTTTTTATCTACCGTACAAGAGTCTTAAACGCTCCTAAACGTCTTTTTTTTACATTAACTCCACACAGGAGACCCGGAGGAAAATAATTTCCCTCAGGACCTATGTCATCTTTGAAGATGCTGTTTGGAGGGTGTTTTTGAGGAGAGGAAGGAATGAACATGGGTCTTGAAGAGGCCGGCAAATCATTCCAGAGCCGAGCTGTTGAACTCAAGAACGAGTCGTAGAAACGACCCAACGACGACAACAAATGTTGGGCGCGTGTTTGGCGTGCTTCCCGACTATGCACCGGTGCCGAGGGGATCAATGACGCTAGTTCCTCGGAGCATCTTACATTGTAATACCGGTAGAACAAGGACAGCATTCCCACCTGACGCCTGTGCTCTAAAGATTGCAATCCGTTTGTTAAGTTAGGAGAATCTATCAAACGGACCGCCCGTTTCTGCACAGAGTCGAGGATTTTTTTAAAGTATTTTGAGGCTCCAGACTAGAGGTGGCTGCCAAATTCAACCGTCTGGTGACAGTGAAACTATGGCATCCCCAATTGGGGTATGTTGTGAGGCTGAGAGTAGTGGGTAGGAAAAGAAGATGAGGTAAAGAAATGTGGGAAAGTACTTGACTATTCATATCTGATCACCAAACACGGCTAAAGCCATTTCAAGCAATATTTCGATTCTGAATGATGGCTTTTTACTACGGCGAACTGATAATATCTATCAATATTACTGTAACAAGTCTATTTAATTTTTCTTTAAGATTTAGATTCACCTGTCTTTCTCCTGTGTGCGTTGGTACGGATAAAAATTTCCAAAAATTTTCTGACCTACATAAAAAAGGTCTGCCTAAAGCGAAATTGTAAAACAGATAAAAATATAATCTATTACCTGATGATGTTGAAAAAAGTTTTAGCAGTACCCTTATTAAAATTTATACCATTTTCCGCCGGTGTAACAACATTACAAAAATAATTAAAAATTCAATACAGTAAACTGTGTTATCGATGGTAAAGTAAAAAGTGGCAAACATAAAACATTAATGAAGAGCGTTTTTACAATCATAAATATCTACAATCATTCGGGGTTAAGGTTTTTTTGATTATTTTTAAATGCACATTCAATTAACTGGGACACGATAAATAATAAGAAAAGTCAATTCACTTGTGAAAAGCCATCTTTATTTTAAGAGAGGTCGATTGCGAATTTTTACAAAAGATAAATATCTACAAAATTGAAAAAAAAAATGTTTCACGATGAGAAATATCCTGCGTTTTAGTTCTACAATAAATTATTGTTATCGAGAATATTTAGAAAAAGGTTTTTTAATATTTTTTTATCTTTCAAACTACCTTTCTACATACATCTGATAAATAATGTATAAAAATACAAAATGAAAAAAGAAAAAAATAATAATACCTAAATTTTTGATAAGAATCTGAAAATGTTTAATTTTTTTATGTTTTTTAAGAAAAGTTCTTTTTTTATAACTTTTGAAGGTTATTCCCACCAACGTAATAAATCATTGAAGAAGATAACAGTAATAATCTAAACGAAAACATGAAACAAAACAAGACACATACATTGTTTAACGCGCACGTCCCGGTTAGACGGGAGATCTGGGTTCGAGTCCCAGTTGCTACCATTGTCTTTTCTATTTTTCTATGTCTTGTTCGCTTTCATATTTTCGTTTAGATTGTTACTGCTATCTTCTTCTTCAATGAAATGTTTATTTAGTTTACAAGTGGGGGCTTCTCCAGATACAATGAAATAAGAACATAATGGCTCTTTTACATTACACAGGATGTTAAAAGACGCGATTGACTTATTTTAACCAGTGATTTCTCACTTTATTTCGAGTAAAAAATGCTAATGAAATTTTGGTCTCCGGTGACATTTTCCAAATGTCATTCCTGGTCACTTAGCTGAATATACGCTCAACCCCACACCCTGACCTTATCTCTCCAATACTGATTTTTACGTTGAAAAAAAAACATAAAAAATGTCACCGGAGACCAAAATAAATTTGCTTTTTTCGCCAAATAATACCGGGAATCACTAGTTTAAAGTAAGTCAAGTAACCATGCATAACTACCTAGTAATTTCACTTTTAGATAGATGTAGTAGGTCTCCCCCTACCCCCCCCCCCCCCCCTCCCGCATTCCATAAATTCATTCTTGGTACATTAAGTTTTCAAACAGCTCGCGTGCCACCTAAATTTCATAATGCCAGAGCTCACCAGTAGTAAAAAAAGAATTATCCAATTTGGTGCAGTCGTTCGGATGTTAAACGCGTACAAACATTTCGGAAATTCATTTTTATTTATACAGATTAGGGTGGTCCAGGCCCCTATAGTAAAAAAAAATTTTTTAAATATAGGTGTCGCCACCACCTTGATTTGTTACACCTACTATTCCTATTATGTGTAAAAAATTTCAGCTCCCTATCTTATATACAAGGGGGTGCTCTTCGAATTTGAAGTTTCTGACAAAAAGTTCAGGATTTTAAGTAAACACGTAATTTAAGATTTATTAATATTACAAGTATTTTAATCAAATAAGTACACAAAGTGTTTAAATGTGAACGAAATTTGGTAACAAAGCAATAATTAACATAATATTGGTCACATTCTTTCAAAATCATGTTTGTTTTTGGATGTTTCTGTAGAAACGATTTTTCTGTTTTGTTCAACGATGTGAAGTAAAAATTGCTTTTGTTCCTCATTCTTAGTGAGTATCGTGTTGTAATCTTCAAATAGTTTAACAGCTCTCTCCGCTGTATCATTAACTGTATCATAAGCTGTAAATTTTTGACGCAGCTTTGCCTTGAAGGTAATCAACATTGTCATTCCAAGTATCAGGGGGTAATTGCAAGAAAGAGTGCTTAATATCAAGAACTAAGAGCGTTTTCAACGTTGTGTTACAAAAGCTTCTAATGTAACCTCTGAGGCAAGCTTAGCAGAATCACCTCGTACTGAACGATTACCGCCACCAGAATTTATTTTTTGAACAATGGCCTGTTTCAGTATCAGACAGCTTGTCAGAAAACGAGGCAAATGCAACTAGCTATTCTGTCAAATACCACAAGTGACGCTCTAAGACACCCCTAGCTGCTATACTGATTTAGAAAACAATGGCTTTGTACAATTTTAAGTTCTTCCAAAGTAATAAGCCATTTACTGGTGCATCTGCTGCCAAAGACTCTTCGATCCAAACTTTGGTGTAGACGAGCACACCAAAATTAACGAATCGAACAATTTGTTTTTTTTTTCTATCTTGTTTAGTTTGAATGCTTGTAAATTATTTCGAAAGAGAAAAATCTTCAAAGCATACAGCAATTTTGCCATCCAACGAGCATGATGAATCGGACCTGGAGCGCTCCAAAATATCTTCGCAGGTGGTTTGTTCAAAACAATCATGGTGAGCTTTATTAGCTCTTCGTAATCATCACGAACTTGATTATCTCCAGATAGAGCCATTTCTCTCGCATCTTCAGATCTTTGTTTCCGTTTTAGAGAACGTTCTTTGACCTTTTCTAGTTTCTTGACCATTGAGTACGTCTTACGTTCTACTCTTTGATCGATGAGAAACGCTCTGCCCTCCGCAATTTTTATCAAATTCAAAGCGCTTACATGGGCAATATCAAAAAGTTAGTCTACTTCTTTTGTAAACAAATACTCTCTTTTTCTTTGTGCTTCAGAATTAATTCCTTTATTTTTCATTAATAGCCGCCAGTGTTCATGAAACTTAATCAATTTTTCAATGCAGTGATTTTGTTGTCTGGTCGGAATACTAGATTCACTCCATACTTCCATGAGTTCTTGAATAATTACATGCACGGAATCTTTCACATTTTTGGATTCACTTAATATGTGGTGATAATGGAGTAAAACTTGCCGAAGAGTAGGAAGTTGTTCAAGCCTCACAATGGCTTAATATCTCGAACCCCAATTTATTTTCAATATCTCGAACCTCAGAAAAATTTCGTCTTAGATGAACACATTTTATTGCACTGATTCACTCCACAGCCTACTAAATAAGTATCAAAACTGTTAAAATTTCTCTATAGAACTCTTCAGTAGTTTATTTCAATATTTATTTAATTGTTTAACACACGAGATTGTCCTATAACAAAAAGTAAAAATTAAGCATTTTACACAAAAAATTCAAAAACAACACTCGATTGAGCACCCCTTTTTACTTGATCTATCTCGCTAAAATTTTACTATGTTTTTACTATGAATACATGTAACAAATTCACGGGGTGGCCAAATGAAAAATAAAAAAAATAATTTTTGGACCACCTTAATATAGATAGATAAATATTAACTATGTTTTCCCGCAAATATACCAACATCGTTTCCATGGCAACGATTTGTTTTCTGACGTTAACAATAACTCGCTTTTATTAGCGACAGAAAACGTATAAAACATATAATATATTGATATTTATAATTTCATTACGCCAAAGCTTACCATTATATACAGCGTATATTACTCGCATATAATGTAGCTATCTATTGGTGAAAATTAAAAAAAAAACGGTTTATTTGTTTATGTGCGAAAGCGTAACAAACAAACACGCGCAGTTTCGCATTTATAATATTACTCGTAGTATAGATTTAGGAATTACAAATAATAATTTGAGTTCCAACATTTCACAGTTTCTGTAGTAGAAAACGGTTGGTTAATATAAGACCATTCTGGAGTAGAAATTTCTCTTCGCGAAAATGCTCCTCATTTTAATTTGATAGAACGGCCCCCACACTAGGTACAATAAAGTTTGAAGACTTCCCATTTTCGGTTATTAAACAGATCCCGGGCTGGCTAGAAGGCTAGGGAGAACTCAGGTGTTCTTGCCGCAACAAATAAGTTGCAAACGCTCATCTCCCCTGCGGCCATCTGCCCAGCATCACTCCGAACAGTCAACCAACTTCTGAAGATGTTGCTTTGCTTTGTTGCGAAAGGTGTTCAGTATTTGTTGGTAATATTGTCACTGTTTGAGTTGATGACTACATAGACCTTTTCCTGTTTCAATTCCTTTGCCAGCTAAGCTTTCCATCATTTCATAGCAATATCTTCCCGCTTGTAATGAGGTCAGCAGGAGCTTTTCAAATACTGTCAATTATTAAAAAAACCGATAATGTTTGTCTTAAAAAAAAAAAAAAATCGAGTGCAGTTCACATACGGTAGAAGTGAAACCTGCGCCCTCACAATCTCAACCAATAGGAAACTGGAAAAGTTTTTTTTTTTTTTTTTTACTTTTGCTCCACACATTTATTTCTCACAGGGCCTATGTCATCGTAAACCCGTTACATGGGTTTCAAAAATTTGGAAAAACTTTTTTTTCCTTTATCTAATAGTACAATATGTCTAGAATATTCTCCTAAAGTTTCAAGTCAATCGGAGTAAAAGTCTAGGAAAGAGAACCTTTGCGAATCCCCCGCCCCGTTGGGAAAGACCTTGAAACTTGAAACTTCGCGTTTATCTTAAAACACCATTTTTGAAGTCAGTAGGCAAGATTTCTCAGAGTTTATCTTAAAACACCATTTTTGAAATCAGTAAGCAAGATTTCTCAGAAAATAATGTACCAATCTCATTGAAATTTGGCACAATTCTTCAAAATAACATTGACCAGTTCCTGAACGAAGGACTTTATTTTTCTACCACTACAAATAATTTTACAAGGCTAGTGTAAATTGTACCAAAAATTGAATTATTTTTCATATTTAAATTTTGTAAATTGTATCAAAAATTCATATTTCAATTTTTTGAGATATTCTTCATTCAGGGACAGCTTATATCTATTTACTAACAGAAAAAAATTGTTTTTTAATTTCGGATGAAGCATCATGAGTTATCCTGCCTAACACGAGGACACTTTTTTAGGGGTCTCCGGAAACACGGCCCCACCGGCTGAATTTTACGTTTTTTTTAATGATTTTTTTTTCAATATTGCTGAGAAGTTGTTTTGTTATGTGATCAACACTTCGAATAAAATAATTCATAAATTAAATTTTAAAAAATCTAGAAAATATGCCTTTATTGTGGCTTCAAATCCATGTAACCCCTTAAAGTCACGTAGCCCCTGATCGCAGATATAGGTGTAAAGATTTGATATAGCAAAGCTCTAAATATCTGCAATTTTCAGCCAAGTACATTTGACCTTTACCCTTGAAGGGCGCTGTTAACCATTGTTTCTAGGTGAAAGAATTGAAGAAAAGCCAGTTAAAAAAAACACCAAATTTGAAACAAATAAAAATAAATATCGGAAATAAATTGAAATTCTTATCACACTATTTCTTATCAATACTTTTATTTCACTTTTGCGTGTTTTTAGGCGCCGATTTCCAAACGTGCTGTACTCATTGTTGTCGCCTATAACTTCCGCCCAATCCGCACCGAACATTTTCCAGATTCGTACAAAAGAAGAGGTGGTAGGAGACGAAGTGGGTTGGGCAGAGGGAGGGGGGAAGGGAGGGATAGGTCTTACTTTGATTGGATTGTTTTATTGGCACTCCGGCGCACTGCATTACGTGACGAACACATCAATAGACACCATTGAAAGTGCTCTGTTTAAAATGGGAACAGCATGTGTTAGACAGTTCTACCAGACTGCTTCAGTGAATTAATTTCAGATAAACTAGTCTCTACTGTTAGCAGCAGCTGTCCTAAGGGTTTCAAATGTTAATCCAACTAAGTTTTTTAAGCAGAGAACCCCATTTTACAGAGCGTAATAAATGTTTTTTGGAAAGATTCATTCTTGAAACAGCTCACTAACAATCAAGCCATTACTCTACATGCAAATGATTTGATGGATTGCCACACTACTCTGTCCCAAACATAATAGTTTGTATTTCAATATGTTTGCTCTGTCCCGACATGTTCCAAGGTAGGTACCAATTGTTCTGTTACACCGATTCTTGACATTACCTGTCTCAAGAATTTGATCAACTCTTCCTGAGGTGTCCCCGAATTCTTCCGTGATCTTGAAATTATTTTCTCTATAAATTCGCTATACACATACACACACGTTCAATTCATTAACCATGTTTGACTTGTTTCTATGCTCACATAGACCTTGTGTTTGGTTTTGAAATGAGAATATGCTTAGTTTCTACCGAGATATCATTTATCAAGTTTCTACCTCTTCCTAACCACCATCTTTCGGGAAAAGTATTTGAAATTTAGAACAATGGCAAGAAAAATTCGAGTGCATTTGTTTTGAAAACAGAAGAAAGATTGGGACTACTTTGGAAGCAAGTTATTGGTGTTTTTCGTGTACACAATCTCGTTTTTAAATAAAATGAGGGAATTTGACCACCACGGTAGTACACAACATCGTTTTGTAGTCATTCGTTTTGTTGTGGCGATAATTACCTCGAGGTATCGCGGTGGAACTATATAACTATATAGCGGTTATGTCGTGTGCTCTTTCGCAGTGTAAGTGATTGGTTATCCTTATTCCCTGCATACCTTGTTTTTCGCAGTGTAAATGATTGGTAATCCTTATTCCTTGTACACCTTGTTTTTTCTACACAAATTATCACCCAATTCCAGCAGATATCATTTCGCCTCGTTTCGTTTTTAGTATTTATAGTCTATTACAAGTCCATCGGAAGCTGTAATTCGTAAACAGTTTTGTATCCAACACCTTGCATTCTTTCTGAAGCCCTTACCTTTAATTCTGTTATACATGGCAATAATGAACTCCAGTGAAAAATATTATGGCTTTAAAAAAATATGTTCATATAGACCAATATACGCTGATTCTGAATATATAAGTTTTATTACATAATATTTAACGTGGAGTTTTAAAAAAAATATTAAAAAATCCATTTTAAAACGTGTCATTAAAACACCCTGTCAAGTTGGTATTGCTGGATTTTGGCGGCGTGACGTCACCGCGCCGCGTCACCTAGGTCAAAGTTGTATAGAAATCAATAGAAATGTAAGACGCACGCCGTTCGACATTCCGTGTTATTGGTTTATACAGATTTGGACGTATAATAGTTTTTCTTTTTATTGAAACATTATTTAGGCCTAAATAATTCAGTGTCAAAAATAAAGTATTTCTATTAGTTTATCTATATTATTTAAAATATTCTAAAACTCTAACTGTACAAAAAACGACCATAATGCCCAGTAAAATGCTCCAATGCTGAAATTCAAAATGGCGGGAGTCGAACAGCTGATTCCAGTTCCCTACAGAATTCATACTTCGGTTGGTCATGATGACGTCACACTAGATTCGGTGGTTTTCGGGGGATCTTGAAAAATTAAAACTTTGACATTTATTTTAACTATTAAAACTAACTAAAAAAATAAAAATAAAAATGCAGTTATTTAAGTTAGAAGGTCATTATTCATAAAAAGAAATAAAAAAATTGGACTGGAGTTTTCTATTCCAACAGTGATATCATAAAAAATGATGGTACATACTATGCAAAAGTTTTCACTGTCTTTGACAAAGGCAACATTCAAGTCCAAGACTTGAACATTTACTTCGTAAACCTCTGACATTTATTGTGCTAGTATAAAATCGACTCAATAGTAGTCCATCAACTACACAAATAAAAAGAGTGATGAATGTATTGTGTAGAGTTTTGACGTTTATGCCGTCAAGGAGATTAGCCTTTTTCCTTGCAAATCGTTTTCTAATCGGGCGGACATCATTTGGCGTATGTTAGCAGTTTTGTAATTTCCCTTCGGCGACATTTTTTTGACACCTGATTGCGTATCTAACTTTTGATCTACATGTTTAATGTATAATATAATATTCTGAATTTCGTATTTATTTCAAGAGGCACGAGATTTTTGATGGTTATATATTTAGATTTAAGGGAGACTCATTCAAGCTTAGGTTTAAGGACTGAATGTGTTGCGTAAAAACAACTACTTTCACTGAGTAATAATACAAAAAAGAAGCGCTTTCCTTGTAGATATGAATGAAGTCTCGAATGACAAACCCTTTGACAATTAGATCAATCAATATTACGCAACAATGCGCTGTCTCTTTTCAACTATCTGACATCGTTTATCGCCATTCCATTAAATTTGTTCTAAATGACAGATGCAAGTAATGATGACCAGGCTACAGAACGATATGTCATTATGTTTGGATGAGTAGGTTCCTAATGTAGATTAAAGATAGTATATTCTTTATTCTACCTATTTTTTAGCCAGTTAGGCTATGGCATCCCCAATTGGGGTTTGTTGTGAGGCTGAAGGTAGTAGAGAGGGAAGGAGATGGGGAAGAGGAAGGTTGAAGGTGGAAAAGAACTTGGCTCTTCAAGTAACGTTTCAATTTTGAATGCTGGTCTTACGCCAGGGCGATACTGAGAGTATTTTCCACTCTCAAACGTGCCGCAAATACACTTATAAAACTATAAATTATTGTGAAAGAACACAAATTAATCAAATAAAATTCGATTCCGCGACCTTTGGATTGCGAGTCGAGAGTATTATCCCTCGACCACGGAGGCCGTCTAACTACTCCAAGAGTAAAAAAAATAAATACTGCATACGAAGTTTTCAATTTTCTGTGACTAAGTAATTATACAAAAATCAATACTTAATGAATTACGAAATTTTTTCGTTCAGAAGTATGGTAAAATTAAGATTATTTCGAGTATATTGAGTTCTATCGGTTTGTCGCCTAAATGGGTTTACGTAAGAAATGATCGTAATGATTTGAATTAAACTCCAACGAAAAAAAATTGTTCAAACTACAAAACACTAACGGGAACACTCAAAAAGACTGCATTAGACTAAAAACGTAAGCCATATATCCCTTACGTTGTTTTATCAGTTGCGCAAAATTTAAAACACACGTTTTAATTATAAGTAAGGCCTGTCATGTTTATTTATTAGTGCAGAGGCTTCATCAAGACTTTATAATTAATTATTCAAAATTAATTCTCGCGTTGATTGGAGCCCTAAGATAAAATGTTAATTACTAAGACGGCTACCTAGTATGTACCTGTATTTAGTATGATGTGGGGTGAAACACTGAAGGATATTATTTTTTTTTGAAGTAAAAAGGTGTTTCAAGTTTTAAAATAAAAAAATTAAATATTCAACCATTTACCTTTTTTATTATTAGTAGTAGGTACCTACGTAGGATTAGAGATGTAGTTTCAAAATCCTTCAACAGATGTCGTTAGTATAGATAAGTAAAATGTAGTTTTCAGATGTCTCAACAGATGTAAGTTAAGAAAAGTTTCATATATCGTCGTTCGTAATTAAAGCAAGAACTGTTTCGAAAATAGCCGATGATATACGAAAGACCTTTGGACTCTTACAGTGTTTAGACGCCCAAATAGAATTCAGAATAACTTAGAGCCTTCTATAGTATGGACGTCTGGTTCAGTTAAATATTAATTGTAAACCTTACGATAAATTAAATAAAGCACCTAGTAGGTAATATCGACGAACCCCGATCTTTATTAGAATTTCCCCGAACATATTTCAAGTAATCTCACTCACAGGGATTAAAAAAACTACATTATTGATCAGCGTTCATTTAATAGATCATCGTTTCTCAACCTGTTGGTCGCGATTTGTCAAAAAAATATGTCATGAATACGATTTTTTTTTTATTTTTATAAAATGATTTTAAAATTATTTTATTTTTTATTTTAACTTTTATGAGTAAAAACTCATATTGTAATATTTAATTAAATGAAGACACTATGAGCGAAACTCAATCGAAAATCTGGAAAAGCCAATAAAATATACGTTGAGAAAATGAAGATGATGTGGGTGGTTCTTAGTCGAAGTATGATACAGTTAAAAGTGACCGAATTGGATATCGACACCTTGTGATATGCAGTGATCAACGCGCTCGCCCGGATAGAGAGAGGTCTTGGGTTCGAGTCCCAGAGGTGCCAATATCTTTTTCTGATTTTTCTGTTTCCAGATTTTCGATTGAGTTTCGCTCATAGTGTCTTCATTTAATTAAATTTAAAATTATAATCTAGTGTTATATATCTGCTTCCCATTAAACTAATAAATAAAGTTTTGTTAATTCGCTCTCCATTCTTAGGAGCCCATTCCTGAAAATTTAATGGCGCCGCCACTAGTAAGAACTGGATCAGGTAATCTCCACCAGCCACGGTGCAGAGCAACTCGCTGGCGACATTGAAGATCTGTGGTTTTCACTCCCACAGCAGCACGACCTCCATCAATCATCACTGTCAACATAATTGTCTACACCTCTGATTATTCGCTGCTTCGACCACGTTCGTCCACGGACAAACTTCTCAAACCCATAAAATTCATTTGGCTTGTTGTTCTTGGTGTCTTGTCTTGGCGGCAGTTGCGTCTGCCCACCTACTGTGTGGCGGGCTGGATCGGGAGAGGCCCCGGACAATGTCTTGCAAAGCAGTGTAAGGAATGGATTCACACGTCATGGACACACTCACCCAAATATTCCGAACCAACCCTCATTTATTTGTCCTTCCCAGAACTTCTTCTCCTTATAAAAAAACCCCCCACATTGCATCCAAAGATGACATAGGCCCTGAGGGAAAATATTTTCTTTAAAGACAGCAAACTTATTTTTTAGTACCATTTTAATTAAAAAATTATAAACCCTTAGCTTTAACCACCTTTTAGTGGTTAGAACCAAGGACGGTTAGTTTTAAATAATTCGAGCAGTTCATAACATATCTAAGTTAATTTTAAAGATCTGTGAAAATTCTATTCAAGTTCTGTTATTATTTCAGTTTTATGAAGCAACTGGCCTGTAGTGTTTTTCACTAAATGCAGTAGTTGTACCATTACAACAATTGAATTTAAATATGTAACTATTAATTATTATATCCATCCATCCATCATATTGTAGAATCTATTATATTTTTCGCAGCGTTGTTCCATCCATGAACGCTGTAACGTAAAAAAAAAATTATCCGCAAAAAAACGAATTTTGGCCTTATGAAAAAAGATAATGTCGTTATGAAACTTTATCCCAAATATTAATTTGAATACTTAACGAATATCGGAGGGGATGGGAGGCTGCGAAGGAAGATATCATATAATACTGTATTTTATAGGTGCCCAACGGGACCGCATCGTAATACCTTTAAGTCTCCAAAATATGTTAATTCTCATTATTGAAACATGTTAATTTAGCCGATATCAAGTACGCAGTACGTGTATGGAATGTGTGAGGAGGTTCAGCAGTGACCAGGGAGATCGCAGACCATTGAAATTGAATTTCTAATAAAATTTCGAAATTTCTGATATTATTAAACTTTTATTTTTATTTTGTAAAAATTGATATTTTTTTGCAGAAATCAAAAATGTAGCTATAAGAGATTTATTTAGGAGTATTGGTCTTCCATATTTTTGTATAAAATACATATATACATATTTGTATATAATGTATATGTATATACTCATACAACCGTCATTCCCTCACTCCTAAATGCATTCAGGGAATGACGAATTTTAACTAAAGCTACAAAAACACCGCCACCTCAATATGCTTTTAACATTTCGAATATGCACTTTACTCCCGAAAACGCATAAAAGCAACAAAAAATATACTTGTATACTAAAGTATCTTATACATACACGTAACGTGAGGTAATGACTGCCATAAATATAACTCTTAATTATTTTCAAAGTAAATTTTTTACACAAACCCACCTACAGTTAAAAAGAAATCGCCACGTTGAAACAGTTGAGAGTTGTCAGGTTCTAATAACTTAAGGTTGCGTTCTTAAATATCGTTCGATACGTTCAGAAATCGAATATCTTTTTAATACGGTGAGGGAATGATTTTATTTGGCGGGACAAATTTGATCGAATTTTTTTTTTTATAAATTCGTCGTTGTGCAAAGAAAGTTTTGATTTACAATAACACTATCTTATTTATATATACGCAATATTAAGTTAATAAGGATATTGTTAATTTGAGATGAACAGGCTTTTAGTAAATATTACTGGACTAAGGGACAAGGTGAAGGAATGACTTTTACGGTAACAAACTGATCATATATATTATTTCAACATGTGACTCAGCACCAATGACTCGGGACTCAAATTTCGAATTTTGGTGAGAAATACCCAGGTATAAAAGGATGATCATAATCGAGACAGCCGTTTGGGATGATGAACACAGGGACAAAAATAACTCAGGCAACCTGTATTATTCAATAAATAATTGTTCAAAATAGTTATAAAAATGAATTCCGATATAATGTTAGATTTTCGCGGACAAAAGTATTATTTTTGGGGTATTATGCTTTATTGCGCTACCTCCTTTTTTAGCCATCGTTATGGACACTGTAACGCTGTCCGAAACGTATAATACCGCTGGCATAAGAAGAAGGTAGTGCAACATGGTATTTTACCCTAAAATAAATAACGATTATATATTTTATAGCTTCAAAAAAAAACAGATATCTCAAACGCCGATTAATTTAAATCAACAAATTACAACAAACGTCATCATATGCGAAACGTTAATGTTGAACAAAGGATTATAAAGTATGTATTATTTAATGGCGAAATATGCACCAACAATGCAAAGATCAAAAAAAATAATAACCGAATATGCAGGAATAGAAAATCAACCATTCCTCACTTGAACACCTCATATTATATTCGATAACTTACATGACTAAAATTGGCACAAGCAAATGACGGAAAATGCTCAAATATGGAATATGATATTTGCATTTTATGCAAATCGATCAACGAAACTTGAAATGTTTTAAAGGAAAAATTGTTAATTGTTCAGAAGAGCGAAAAGAAAGATTTTATATTTTCAAAACATTATACATCTTGTTTATGTTGACCTATAGTTATGATTTTTTATTAAAAAATAATTTTGAATAGATCTTTCGGAAGACTTATGATTTTTTGTAAATTTCTTTAACTCTCCCACAGCCAACTGGGGCCGTAGGTAGACCCCAAAATTACTATCATTCTTATATCTACTAAAATAATTTTTTTGTATTTTATGTATTCCTGCGAAAAGGATGAATATATAATGTGCCTTTTTTATAAGAAAAACTCTCTTTTTATAACTTTTGAAGGTTATTCCCATCAACGTAATATATCATTAAAGAAGAAGATAACACTTATAAGCTAAATGAAAATATGAATTGGTTAACGCGCACGTCCCGGTTAGACGAGAGGTCTGGGTTCGAGTACCAGTTGCTACCATTGTCTTTTTCTATTTTTCTGTGTCTTGTTCTCTTTCATATTTTCATTTAGATTATAAGTGTTATCTTCTTTTTTAATGATACTTAATGTGCCTTTTAAAAAAATGTGGTAAAAATCGTTGATCGCAGGAAAAAATATTTTGTCAAATATAAGTAATTTTCCCTGCCTTTTCCCTGCCCAATGGACAAATAACAAAAAAAAGATAAAGGGATTTCTATGGTTTAAATACCCATAAAACAGAAAAAAGCATGGGTTCGTCGGCCGACCCACATGGTTACAGACGTTATGTTTGGCATCTTGGCCTATCGAGAATTAATAAAAGCAATTATTTTATTTTTAATTTTCCAGAAAAAAATCCTCTTAAAATCACGTTGTGTGGTTTTTCAAGAAATATTTCGACAACGCAGTTCTAAAGAGAAAAAAACGTGAAAAATGACATATTTAACTAATTTTTGTATTTGTATTCCTTTACAGCATTTCAAATTTCCGATATTGATATAATGTTATTAAGTTATTAAACGTTATTTATTAATATTGTTTGTTACACAAAACAACTTATCTATACTAATATTATAAATGCGAAAGTGCGTGTGTTTGTTTGTTACGCTTTCATGATCGAAACCACTAAATCGATTTCAATAATTCTTTCACCAATAAAAAGCTACATTATATGCGAGTAATATAGGCTATATGTAATGGTTAGCTCTGGCATTATGAAATAATAAATATTAATATATTATATTTATCATAAATATTTATGTATTATATTTTTAATTGTTCTCTAGACTTTATGTCCGGGTTAAATCTTCCCCATAGGAAAAATTTAATCCTTCCACACACTTTTCCACAAATGATCATCTAGTCAATCCACGCGATGTAATTGCATTGTATAAGTATAATAAATTCAAAACTATACAAGAACAACACGTCAACCTACCAGAGACCATATGGGAAAATACTTCACCGACTCCAGATATTTTCATATCAGAGGGTTCGGCTCAATAGAACTCCTAACTGAACCGATAAATCCTACTGATCCCTCAATATAAATATTTAAAAAATCTTTCGTAATCCTACATGTGTTTAATATGACTGATTTTTGCATCTTTATATAAAGATTCTTTGATAAATCTAATAAGCCTAAATTTTTAATTAGAGAGCTAGGTATAATGCCAGTAGCCGAAATAACAAATGGTAAAATTTTTATAGTCCGAGAATGCCAAATTCTTTTAATCTCATTTCCTAAATCTGTATATTTTCTAATTTTTTCAGAAACAGATTTTTGAATATTACAGGAATTTGGAATAGCGACATCAATGATATAAGCTATTTTTATTTTATTATTATTTTTTTTTTAATTATTATTATTTTAACAATAATAATTACATTTATAATATTCTTACATAGGTTTACATAATAATTAATTTTATGGTTCTACTACTCCATAAGTTGAGTTGAGTTGAGCTCTAGGAGCTCGTGTTTATGGGAGGAGTATTTACATGCATAAAAAAACATAATGTTCTGAGAAGTATGTATACAATGATCAAAGACTTAAATGTCTTGAATGAAATAAATATACAAATACTTTTGACGTAGATAAAAAAACAAAAACAATAATACATTTTTTTATTAGATGTTAATTAATTAAGGGTACAATATATCATTATCCAATTTCAGGGACTTAATTTGCTTTTTAAATTGTTCATATCTCAATGCGATATCTAATAATAATATTTTATTTTTATTCACATTGAAAAACAAAGATTTAGTTTACACGTCTACATAATAAAGATTTTAACATAATACAGCCCGCTAGCTACGTAGGGCGCTAGGGTATTTTAAAAGTTGTAAATTTATCGCTTTGACATGACTGTATCGATATATTTTAGTAGCAGTCGAACAACTCAGTTGAGAGACATTCATAGGACGATGCATAAAAAAGGGTCACTCGTTTCGATGGCAGTATTTCGTTTGACGTCGTTTTTCAGGTATCCAAATGACGTCACCCGTATTCGAGCGATTAATTCGAAACTTCATTTAATTGAAAATGTTTCGAACGCGGATTTTTATAATATCAATAAACTTGTTAGAACACCGGTAGTGGATGGACGGGGTATCTGGTTCTTTTAAAAGATGAATTTTTTTCACAACCGCTGTGGATCTTATGAAACAAATACTAAATACATGTAATCGGGTCGATCGATTAATTCTTCTTTAAAACTTTCTCAAGGCAATCACGTGCAAATATGATGGTGATACCTATTATAATAGATAATAATCTATACTAATATTAAAAATGCGAAACAGCGTGTGTTTGTTTGTTGCGCTTTCACGCTTAAGATTTTAAAAATTGTTTCACAAATACAAAGATACATTATATGTAAAGAATATAGAATGTATATAATGGTAAGCTCTGGCATTATGAAATAATAAATGTTAATATTTTATATTTATTATTCGTTTTCTGTCCCCAACAAAAGCGAGTTATTGCTATCGTCAGAAAACAAATCGTTTGGAAACGACGTTGATATATTTGCGGGAAATTTTATTTCAGGTGTCATAGTTAATATCTATCTTTATAAATAAAAATGAATCTCCGAAATGTTTGTACGCGCATAACTTCCGAAACCAAATTGGATAATTATTTTTTTTACCACTGGTGAGCTCTGGCATTACGAAATTTAGGTGGCACGAGAGCTGTTGTAAACTGAATATACCGGGAATGAATGTAAGGAATGTGGAATGGGGGAGGAGAACTCGGGGAGGGGGTTTGCGGGAGGAGGGGGTGGGGGGGGGGGGGTGAGAGAGGAACGAGGGAGAAGGGAGGGTAACCTGGGAGGGGGAGGGGAGCTCGGGAGGGGGGTTCACGGGACGGGGGGATGGGGGGAGTGGAGTGAAGAGAGGGAAGGTGGAGGAGGCGGAGTGAAGGGAAACGGTACGAATGGGAAAGGACACGCAGGGAGAAACAATTCATTTATTAAATGGCATAGCAACGCATGCCGGGTACTAGCTAGAATTAATATAATGTACATAAAAATATCCTATGATCTATCGAAACCGTGATGATAAAAAAGTTCGAACGATATTTTTTTTCAATTTCGAAACTTTTTTCAATGCACTTCACATCAAATCGGAGCCTCTTGATTGTAAATTGATTCAAGCGAGGGACGCAATCTCTTGGAAGCTCTGATCTAGTGCATTTTACATCCAGCACAGCTCAAAGAAAGGTTAGACTTAAACAAGAGCAAATCGTTTGCCAACCCGATACCAATAAATGAGATAGTATCAAGTAGGTCAGAAGGTCACAAAGTATTACATCAATTCTTGGCTCCAACGCATCGGAGTCTTTTGACGGATTAGATAAGCAATAAATTATTGTACTATGGACTACAATAATCAAAAGAAAGAGTTTGAAAAGTTAAAAGCCCTCAGACGAAGCATTATTTGGAAGGCCAAAATAATTCCGCTCTGCAATATAATCCAAAAAAATGAAATGTTTCTGAAAGCTTTCAAAATTTGTAATTTGGATTAAACATATAATTTTTGAAATATAATTTATTTTTATGCAAACATAAAAAAGTTTTAAAAATGGCTCACTTACGTTTTTTCTTACTAAAATTAATGGTAACGAAAAAAAGCACATAAACAAATTTTCTTCGTTAAATTTCGTCAAAAGTCGTTTTATGTATAAATAATTTATAAAAAATTCCCAAAGTTTCATTTTTTTTTTTCAAATAGCGGTTGCAAACTTTGGAATCATAAAAGTAAGCATTTTAATTATTTTGTGGTTACCAGTATAAAGCGTGGTGTTTTTCTTGCTAACACGCTTTATACCACATCTCTAACCATGACAGTAAGTGAGGCACAACGATTTCTATAAGACTTCTATATGAGTTGTTTCGAAAAGAGAACAAATTTGTCTTATTGGTTAAATAGCGGTCAGCTGACAAGCATTACGGTCATGGTTTTATGCTTGTCAACCGATTACAATTTACCTGAGGGGTTAAGGAAATTATATGTTAAATAAATTAAGTTGTAAAAGTTATGAATTAAGCATGAAAACGGCCCTATAGAAATAAACCAATCATTAGAATTATAGCATCTTACGCAAATCATTAAATAATTATTATGAAAGCGCCCTGGCTGGAAGGTAGGTACTTCAATATAATATTATTGTAGGCTTCAATATAGTATTATTGTGTGCTTACATTCCTACAAAGATATTTTTATTTTTATCATTAATTAATATTAAGTATAAAAATAAACCGAATAAAATCAATTTAAAAAATCTTTTTTTAATTTTTTCTTAAATTGATCAGATACTTATTTGATTTATAAAATATTACTTATTTATAGAATTAATTGATTTAAATTCAATTTAAAAATGTCTTCTTAACTTGGAGGATTTAAAAACGAAGAATAAATGCGTCGGCAGTGTACATGTATTACTTTAACTTTAGGATGTCGGATAATAACGATTGGATTATTTAAATAGCGACGTTTTCTCGGGAAAATCACCCCAAAAGCACGAGGCAAGGAAATATAAGATTGATGAATAATCACTTTAAAGATAAAATAAAACAAAAAATATACCGAAAACTTAACAAAAAGTTTTTCTAATAATAATTATATTATTAGTACTTAACTAAATAAATAACACCCGTTAAATACAGTTCCAGGATTTTACACAGTACAGATATAAAAGTATAATAGATGAAACAGATAGATGTTATATCGGATACCGGAGATATTCGGCGGCCGGATATCCGGCTTCAAGGTTGGCCGGATATCCGGCCGCCGAATATCCGGCCGAACACAGTTATTGGACACGGATTGGAGACTCGTTACACGAGTGAACCACACGAACGATCGGGTGGATTCGGGTGAGTTCGGGCGCTTTCGTTTATAAGTGAAGCTAGTGTTTCATTGTCTTATTGAATTGATTGACCACCACAACACGGGCATGTGCCTAGCATGGTGGTCGAAAAATCATAAAATTCATGCAACAAACATTTCATAGCGAATTTCCGTTTCAAATCTAATAATATGTGTTTATCATAAAATTTTATAATACTAACATTATCTACTCTGTATCTTTTATATTTTGCCGACAACAAAATAAAAATCATTTCCAAATCATTGTCTGGTATCGCACCCCCAATCTTTTAAAAGCTACTATATTCCCCTCTCCACAATTCCAACTTATTTTCTAAACTGGGTTTCAACCCTGTGGTTCGATGAATACAAGGTTAGAGAATAATATTTAATACCAATAATTTTACTGTAAAAAAACATCATCTAACATTTACATTATGTGAAAAGAAAGGCGTTTCGCAGAAGTGTTTTTGCGCAGAACACAATATAAAAGCCGACTGTAAACAGTTATCCATTTAATCGCTATGAAGGATGAACACTGAACATGTGGGATGTGGGAAGTGGGAAGATTGATGGAAAAGTGATGAATAGATTTATGAATTGAATGAGGCAAGGCCGAATCCAAGCACGTCCGACGAAAGTCAGACGCAAATTGAATCTGAAAATGTTTTTCTGTCGATAAATACTTTATTTCGTAATTCGCTGCTGAGCGACATCTTTGTCCTCTGTTGGAATTCTGGGAAAGGTCAAACAGTCACAGATAAAAAAAAAAACAGGTTTAAAAAATGGATTCGAAAATAATGTCGTAATGGGTCACTTGCTTGGGCAACAATCGTGTTTTTTCCGGCTCACGAATAATACCTAAAGCCTCGAATACATTGGGCGAGTTTACAAGCTACTAGCCGGCGAATTCAATATTTGCTAGAAAATTCGCTCAGTGTAATCATATTTACTAGCCAGCTAGCAGATTTACACTGAACAAGACAACAAGGCACAACTTTTAGATCATATTTTAAAGTTTTTCATTTTGAATACTTAGAAATTGAGAAACTAGATGCAATAATTATAATTATTTAACAAGTTATAATTATTTATTTGTTTAGTGTATTATATTAGCGGCACTGCTGAAAACCAGCTAGATTGCAGGAGAAATCCTGAAAGTATAGCTGAGCAGTGACCTTTTTGTCAAAGGAATAAATGAAAATGAACAAAATGTACAAAACTGTTAAATTATATTGATGAACAAATGTTTTTATTATTACTATAATAATGAAAATTGTCGGTTTGAGTAAAACGCGTTGAAATTTTTTTGATGCATAATATTCATTCACATGTGACTATCTCTCTGTGTGAAACCTATAGAAATAATATTTATATAATAATATAATGTAATATTTACAGTAGATAAAGATGGGATTGGAGATATCAAAAAGGTGATGGTAGCAAAAAAAGTTTGTGCAAATTTAAGATGTTATTGCATCCAGCTTCTCAAATGAAGCATTCACTTTAAACGAGAAAAGTATTCAACATTTCCACTTGAACAGCCACATATATTTAAACCAGTAAAATGTTCCACATTGACGCTTGAACAGCCGAATAAATTTAAACTAGAAAAGTGTTCCATTTTCTCAATTGAACTGCCACATACATTTAAACTAGAAAATAGTTCCATGTTGGACATTTGAACAGCCAAATAACATAGATTTAATCAACTACCGTGGGGTCGGGTGAACACACAACGCAGAAACACGTCAAATAATACAATATTTACTCACCTATATGTAAGAGGATAGTAGCTAAAATGGCGACAGTAAAAATCAAAGAAAAAATTCTCTTTGAAGAAGAAGATAACACTATTAAATCTAAATGAACATATGAAAGAAAACAAGACACAGAAAAACAGAAAAAGACAATGGTCGCAACTGGGACTCGAACCCAGACCTCTCGTCTAACCGGGACGGCGCGTTTTCCAATTTCGCTATTGCCACCTTCTGTCAAACCGTCATATTTGTCAATCTCATATTTCAAATATTTAGAATCATTAATATTATCTTCAACTAAGTAGTTGCCTATAATATGGAAAAAGAACTAGTTGAAGATAATATTAATGATTCTAAATATTTGAAATATGAGATTGACAAATATGACGGTTTGACAGAAGGTGGCAATAGCGAAATTGGAAAACGCGCCGTCCCGGTTAGACGAGAGGTCTGGGTTCGAGTCCCAGTTGCGACCATTGTCTTTTTCTGTTTTTCTGTGTCTTGTTTTCTTTCATATGTTCATTTAGATTTAAAAGTGTTATCTTCTTCTTCAATGATATATTACGTTGATGGGAATAACCTTCAAAAGTTATAAAAAGAGAGTTTTTCTCGTAAAAAATTAAAAAATTCTCTATTTATTTATTTGTTACGTATTATTCAAAGTACAATTTTCATGTAATGACTTCACTAGCTTAAAACCTAGTAATAAGAGAATCGTTTTTTTCTTCATTTTATTACAAAAAAATTATTAGCTAATTACTTTTGATTTTAGCCATATTTCTGATTATCCATTATAAATAAATGAAACAATATTACTTTATTTCAACCAATATTTTTTTTATATATAAAACCCCACACTTCACTAATCCGTAGTCACGCCTCCACCCATATTTCAATGCTTAGTAATAAAACATAATGTCAATCCATAATCCAATACGGTATAATAGGATGGGGGGGCGCTTATATAACCCGCACACAATCTCTCTACATTGCGCAAAAAACTTAACATCAAAATAATATTAAAGAAATCATATTTATATCCATCTCATTTTGAATTTAAAGTCAGAAAAGTAAATACTCTTAATACTCAACTTTATAATGAAGATATTTTAAACAAAGCTCTACCATTAAGAAATAGACACAAAATTATAAAAATGAAATGTTTCATATATTATACATGTAATTATTACTCTGATATGAATTATGTTTACATTTGGTACAAATAAATTTTTAATTTAAAAAAAATATATGTATTGAATTTATATTACATTAGGTTCCATGTCAAATCAGAGTCAAGTCAACTCAACACTTCTTTGAAGTCATTAAGAGCTATAAAAATTAATTTATAAAAAGCCCGTAACCCTAACTTAAAGTAACCTATTTAACCAATTAATTTTTTTTCATCAATTTTAATGACTTTTCAAAGGAGTTTCTGAGTTGTCCGGTCACCATTATATTAACCCATTGTTTTGTAATGTCAAATAAGTATATTTTGCCCTGAGGAATTAACGTTGTTCTGAAACCGGTCAGCGTATATAACAAAAATAGTGGTTCCAACAAAGTAATATTGTTTCATTTAATGGCTGAAAAAACAATAACTTAGCTTTTATTAAACATAATACGGATGTATATCATAAACAAAACTTTTCTTTTTATATTCTTAATGCCGAACTGATTTCGCTACGATCGTAGCTTCTTCAGGGCAGTACAATAAATACTCTAAAATCTGAAAACCACTAGATTTTCAAAAGGTAGATTGCCCGAAGAAGCTTTAGTTGTAGTGAAGCCCAGCAGCATATGAAAAGTAATTACGTATATAAAAGTAGTGTTTACTAAGTCATTGTTTTATTTTAAATTATAATGTCACATCGCAAAGTATTTACTTCATATGAATAAACATTTATTGAATTTTCACTTGTAGCAAACACTTTGTGGGTATGCATAATTATAGTATTTACTTTAATTAAAGTGCAATTAAACAAAGTTATTTTATTATCATTATCATAAACATTTATTGGTTAGTTATTATGATTTACTTGAAGTTTAAACCAGATTGCAGCATTTAATCATTGAACATAATCATATTATTATCAACTCTCAATGTAAATAGAATAAGACGCCGATAATAAAAAGGTCTCAACTGGAACTCGAACCCAGATCTTCCAGTCTTGCAGGGACCAACATTAAACCAATTGAGTTACTTTAAGAGAGTTACATTTAGTTCAAAATTTCAGTAGAAATATCTAACAAATGTGAACGGAAAAATTAAGCAAAAAGACTGACTGTTCGATTGTTCTTATGATAAACGGCGATTTACAGACTTGATTCAGTATCCAGACTATTTTAAAACCTATAACAAAACACCAGGAAACGTTTGTTTAGAGAAGTGATACGGCGGACGTATATTTCAATTTGGATTTTAGTCATCCATGATACGGCGGATGCATATTTTAATTTGGATTTTAGTGATTTATGATACGGCGGATGTACATTTCAATTTGGATTTTAGTGATTTATGATACGGCGAATGTACAATTCAATTTGGATTTTAGTGATTTATGATACGGTGAATGTACATTTCAATTTGGATTTTAGTGATCCATGATACGGCGGGTGTATATTTCAATTTGGATTTTAGTGATCCATGATACGGCGGGTGTATATTTCAATTTGGATTTTAGTCATCCATGATACGGCGGATGCATATTGTAATTTGGATTTTAGTGATTTATGATACGGCGGATGTACATTTTTGTTTGGATTTTAGTGATCGATCATACGGCGGATGCATATTTAATTTGGATTTTAATGATCCATGATACGGCGGATGTATATGGGTCGTTCTTCTCTTTAACCTACAGAAAGTTATCTCCTCCAGTTAGTGGAGAAAAATTCAACAGAATTACCAATATTATTATTTCACAATTACTTTAAAATCTACTGTACTAAAGACGTTACGAAAAAAATATGTTTATATTATAAAATATGTTTGTAAACATATATAAAAAATATGTAAATATTATATGTAAATATTTTTAATATGTAAATATTTTTAATATGTAAATATTTTTATATGTGTTTATATTTTTGTAGTAAAAATTACGTGACAGAGGTGTAACTCCTCGTGATAAAAATGTATTTCATAAAAATCACAGCTGTCTTCTGCGACCTCGACTTGCGTGTATTTTATAATGTTACAAATAATGATATGACGTTATAAAATATAAAACTATTTTTAAACTCCAAAAGGTATGACCTATCAAGTAACAGCGATTATTATTTTTAGCGATGTTTAATAAAATATTTTGAAAAATCTCAAAAACTTGTCTTCTACGATTTTTATGTCGTACGACACCTCCGTCACGTGGTTTTCATTCGAAATAGGTATACACGCAGCTCGTGTTTGTCAACCCCAATAGGCAGTTTAGGCCTCCTTCCCCCCTTGCTACAATTTCCCCTCTGAGATCCAGAGAGATTAATTTATAGTAAAAACAAAATGTGACGGAGTGGTGGAAATGTGACAGAGTTGTAAAAGTTATGTGGGTTAAAAAGAAGAACAACCCATATTTCAATTTGGATTTTCGGACTAATTAATCCATGTATCCTGATTTTACTTTATACTTTATTCCCAGCGATGAACGTAATAGGTCTTCTCCCATAGAACATAATATAACCCAAGAGGACTAATAATCTTGACGATAAACATCGTTTGTTTGAGAGAAAGAAGCACAGCAAAGTAGAACTTTTATTCTGTAGAATTCTGAAAATATATTCTCTAAGAAAAGTAACAGCGGTATTCTCAGGAGGGAAAAGGCTTTGATGTAAAATGTGAGAATATAAGGGAATAAATAAGGAAGTAAAATTAATATTCTTTTTTAGAGTTGCCTTCTTATTTTATTATATTTTTTATGTGAAATACCGCGTGAGAGTCCCAACTGCTCCCAACCGTCTGGAGCCAGTGAGACTATGGCATTACCAATATTGCGGAATGTTGTTAGGCTGAAGGTAGTGGGAAGGATACAAGTAAGAGGATGGCGAGGAAGCACCAGATTCAGATCTTGTCACCAAACATGGGTAAAGCCATTAAAAACAACGATTCAATTCTGTGATATTTTAACAGGGCAATACTGATATTGCCGAAAATACAAGTTATAATCAAATATAATCAGTTGATTGTGATACAATACAAATGAATTCAATAAAATTTACTTGCAAACATATGGATTTAAACCCGCAGCCTCCGGTTTCGTAGTCGAGAGCCTCGATCGGTCGATAAAGCTATAAAAATGTAAAAATTTAATAGGCTTAATCCAAAATACAGCTGAATAGTAGGTAATTATCGGTTTTGAGTTTTGATGACACGAGTTTTGCAAAAAAGCTAATAAATTTTGACTTTAATAATAACCGGTTTCGCCCGATTTTCCAAACATTTTTATGGAAATCTTCTTTATATTGAACAATTACCCAAAATATGATAAACAACATGGAATCATGATATAGTTTTTGGGAGAAAAACGAACATGTCGAAACTCTAGAGCTCATGATGGAAATCAACCCCTGAGCTGAGAGTAGATACGTGCGTTGAAATAGAAATTTCAGTTACTACACCTATCGTGAATTTTTCAACTCCATACGACAAGGTTCCAGCTTAATAATAATAATAAAACCGCCCTTGAGGCGATTTTTCACAAAAACGGCGCTATATAAATAATCCAAATATTATTATTATTATTAAAAATTTACATCAAATGCAGAATACAAATTTTTATGTATTAAATTTTTTAATATTCGGGCTTTTTTCTAGGAACAACTTGTAAAAACCTGCTCAGATCCTTATTCCGTTAAGTTAAAAATATTTATGACTCGCATTTGGTATTTTAATTTTAAAAAAAAAAAGAAGGCTTTTTCCTTATTCCTTTATTACGCAGCCTTATAAATAATATAGAGAATGTGTTGGCGCTGTAACGAAATCACCACTACGAAATAACAACCCTGAGGCTTTAAATTTTGCACCCTTAAGTAGACGTAAGACAAAGACTTTCAAAATTTGCGCAAAAATTGGGTATTATTATAAAAAATAACATTTCTGCAGGGATTTGGCTAATGCAGTAAATTAGCAGTCACTTTAAATTTATGAGCACACAATCAGTAGCACAGCAAAAACATTGGTTTTTTGTTCAAATACTCTGGCGAAGGTAAACACCATTAATTAAAGTGGGCTGTGTTGCTAATTATTAACAGTCCGCGCTGGCAATTATACGAAGTAATCAAGCAGGATACGGGGCGATATTTTGGTATATTTATTTACGGAGATTGGATTAGCGTGATCAGAAGTACGCTCAAGCGGCGAGCCGTGACTTTTATTTTGAAAAAAAACAGTTACTTTTATCTAAAAATAAACTTGCCCCGCTTGCCCAAAAAATAAAGCGTATTTATTTTTTATTATCGTCGCAACTGCTCCCAACAGTTCTGGGTCAATGGGACTATGGCATCCCCGATTGAGGTGTGTTGCGAGGCTGAAGGCAGTGGGGAAAGAAAGCACCTGACTATTCAGATCACATAACACGGTTAAGGCCACACATCCCGGCGCAAAAAGAAGAAGATGGAGAGATATTAAATTACGAATGTTGGACAGAGCGTGCTTATATTGTCAATGATAAAATTGAAGCGAAAATTATGAAAATGCTTAATAAAACATGACTCGTTTAAAATAGAGCAAAAATCTCGTGGAACGTATCTTAAATATCATTCAAAGAAACATTGTGAATTTTTTCACAAATATAACTTGTAAAATAATAGAAATAGACTTGTTTTAAATAATTTTCGGAGCATACTTTGCGATTTTTTTCTATCGAGGGAATTTCATATAATTTGCGTTTCGGCGTAGAACGTATCTAGATAATATCTTCAAAAATAATATATATTTTTTTAAGAGCTAAAAACTTCAAATGGTTAAGGGAGATATGTAAGAAATCGGTCGAAATTCGAATTGCGGCGGCTGAAGGCAGTGGGAAGGGAAGCACCTGACTATTAGGATCACATAACACGTTTAAAGCTATTTCAAGCAATGTTTTGATTCCGGATGGCGGTCATTCACCAGGGTGATGTTGAAAGTATTTACATCTCTGGATATATTTCTTTAATGCTGCATTTCATCTATAAAGTATACCTATACCAACCTAATATTAAGTATTATATTTAGTATATACTATGTAAAACTGAAAAGTATACTGTATTAAATAATTAGAAATATATCCAGTATTTTAATATTAAGTATTATATTTAGTATATACTATGTAAAACTGAAAAGTATACTGTATTAAATAATTAGAAACAAATGGGAGATTTCTTACAATCAAACTGATTGATCAGTTTCGTAAGATTTGTAAAATAAAATATTGTAAAATTAAAACTGAATAAACATATTGAAAAAAAAAAAAACCTGTTCCTTAAAGATGGACAAAATCTCCACGGGTGAGTTCCAGCGTCTATAAAATTGAACCGTTTTTCTTGTCTAAGAAGTCTAGGTCAATTTTATTTTTATTTTTTACTTTAGTTTATTAGGGAAACAAACAGTTATACGTATTTTAATAAAGTAATTAAATATTAAATGTAGGTTGCATGAACCAGCGGAGTTGTGAAAGTGATTTAAGAAAACATAAAGTGGTAGAAAAATAAAAATATTAAAATGCACGGATTAAAGGATGTGGGATAAATAATATGAAACTATACTGTAAACCTATAAAAAAATTTCACAACATAATATATTGTTCAAGGATAAATGGACAAAAAGTATTTCAAATATTTAGAACGGATGTGTACTACTTTATTTAATTGTGTTTCAAACTATAAAATATACGCCATTACAGAAATCGATTTTTCACGGCTGTAGAGGCAACTTTGACAATTATTTGTGAGTTAACGATAATTACTTAGAAAAAATGGCCTACCTAATATGTGAACATAATGAAATATAAAATAAATAAATTTAATTAATTTAAAAAAAAAAGGTTTTGATGGACTTGACCACTCGGACCCTAATGCTTGTTTTCAAGCTACCTATAACATTACCAGACATATATAGACATGAGTAATGACGTGCGAGGTATACCTGACTTATTGATTTTATATTACAAACGACCGATATACGTTGGAACTAAAAATTTTCGTACATAAATTTTAAATTTCTACCCAACAAATGCATTTTTACGATGTTTCATTATTTTTATTTTATGTTTACCCGTTTGGTTCAGATTTTTTTTTTTTTACAATTATCATTGACTCACCAAAAAGTCAATGCTTCTAAAGATGCTTTTAAAATATGAAAAATCATATTTTAGTGACCTATACTGAATAATTAATATATACAAATTAATATATATTAAATATTATATATCTATATAGATATTTTAAATACCTTTTGATTTAAAAAAACTAATTATTTGGTTTTATTGGATATTTTGGCCTAGAAAAAGGCCTCGCTCCCTTAATGAGAAAAAGATTTCGTTAAATAGTGTCAATCTCAGAAAAATCCGGTTGAAGCCGGGCAATAAGCCAGTAATTAATTGATAAAACTTAAAAAATATAATTTGAACGATTTTTGATTGAGAACGAGCCATGAAGGACCGCAATACCGATCAGAAAATGTGGATAAGATTTCGATAATAACAAATTCTAGTGAAAGCTTAAAATTCACAGCAAAGAAATACGTTTTTTTGGTATATTTTTTCCCGATAATACTGCTTCGCTGGTGTCGCGAAACTGCGACTCCACTGTTACTTGGCGGTAAATGCTGCAAAGAAAAGCCTATGCAGCCCTCGAAGGACCAGTCCCGATACTACGTGAAATCGCTAAGTTATACGGGACGATTAGATAGCATACACTCGCAAAACCCGATGGATAGTCAGTCGATAGTTCAGATCTGGGCTTTTGGAAAATTAGATAAGCCCAGATTGGAATAAGGAAAATAGGACTCACCGTTGCAGATGGGGCCTCGCTGATCTCCAGTTTTGGTGTACACTTCTCACTGTTTAAAATTCGCAATATTCTTATAACAATACATGCGCCCTGTCTGAGATGTTATTTTGTACTGAGCAGCAAATCACACTGTCACCTCTCCAAAGTTTAGTACTTTTTGCAACAATTTTTATGGTGACATTTAGGAGGGAAAGATTAGGTAGGTGGGATAAATTCAGGATTTTGACATATCTACCCATCAAGTCCGCGAATGCAATACCCAACCAATCCCATATAAAATTGCGCGAACATTCTCCCGGCCTTGGAAGTACCTACCGAAACTGAAGGTACTTTCAAAATAAAGTAAAGAATTATAGTGAAAAATAAAAATGTTAAATTTAAATATATATATAAGCGATTGATATTACATAGTTAAGAAAAAATAAAAATAAATAGAGATAAAGAAAAATAATTATTATTGTGTAGGCAGGGGACACAATTTCACGACTGGTCGTTTAAAGTTCCCAGAAGGGGTTCTTACGAGTGCCACCCGAACCACTCCGTCTTTACCCGGAAATATTTCCTCAACAACCCCCACCGGCCAATAAAGTGGAGACGCATCTTCTTGATGCACCAATACACCTACAAGAATGTTATTGACGGGACTATTCCATTTTTGTCTCATCTGCAGAGAGTGAAGATACTCTATATGCCACTTCTTCCAATAAGATTGAACGAGGTGGTCCAAAAGCTCTTTCCTTTTCAGCAGACTAATGCGTTCCTTAGTCATATCATAAGCGGGCAAATGCTGAATCGGAGAAGACATTAGAAAATGAGCCGGAGTAAGAGCTTCTGGATAATGACAACTGCTTAATAAACATAACGGCCGTGAATTAAGTAAAGCCTCTATTTGCGTCAGAACTGTGAGAAGCTCTTCATAACATAAAAGTTGAGTACCCACAACCCTATACAGATGCGATTTAATGGATTTAATATTTGATTCCCATAATCCTCCAAAGTGAGGAGCGCGAGGTGGAATCGTCTTCCACTCAATTCTCCAAATGTTAAATTCATTGCGAAGGACTTCATTAGTTGAATTTGCCTCCAAAAATTTATATAAGTCATCAAGACAATTCTTCGCGCCTATGAAGTTTGTCGCATTGTCACTGTACATACACGAAACGGGTCCGCGTCTGGATAGAAAACGTTTAAATGCATTTAAAAAATTGTCCGTACTTAGATCTGATACCAATTCTATATGTATAGCCTTCGTCGTTAAACAAATAAATAGACATATATATGCCTTTTGACTTTTTACTCCACGACGCCTAGAAAGGGTTATCTTTATCGGTCCGGCAAAATCTACACCAGTATGTGTAAATGCTTTTGCTTCTTGAACTCTAGCTGTAGGTAAATCAGCCATTGGCGGTATAATATTAGAAGGTGCGGTTTTAAAACAGAAATTACATGCATGTACTCGTTTGCGTATTAAGTTTCTTCCCGATAAGATCCAATAACGCTGTCTAATTATAGACATAAGGAGATGAGCACCAGTGTGACAATTCACACGATGGTAAAAATCTATAATTATATCGACAATATGATCCTGTCTTGGCAGAAGTACTGGATGTTTGTTTTCATAAGGTATATTCGCGTTTGTTAATCTACCACCTATGCGTAACAATCCATTATGATCGACGAACGGGTTTAATTTTCGAATCGAAGATGAACATAATTTTTTCCTCTGTATTAATTGTATATCGGCATAAAAATACTTTTTCTGTAGAGCTTTTAATACATTTATTTCAGCAATATTTAATTCCGTGGAATTTATAACTGTTGAACACGATAACTTCCGCGTAAATCGTAAAATATATACGACAATTCTTAGCAGTTTTGGCCATGAAGAAATTTTTAAAGCAAGATTATATATTGGAGAATTATTCTCTATTGACGTTATCGTGAACGTATGCGACTTTTTCAATTCCAAAGTATTCTCCTCCTGCGCTGAGGGGGAAAAGCTTTTGACAGGCCACTCGGACACTGGGTTCGCAGCCCAGGGTGGACCGTGCCACCAAAGAGGATGATCAATTAGCTGAGCGGGCAATAGTCCACGTGATAAACAATCACTAGGATTGGTAACTCCATCTATATGATAAAAATGTTTCGCAGGTAAATTTTCCTGAATTTCACTAACTCGATTAGCTACAAAAGTTTGCCATCTGTGCGGGGATGAGTGAATCCAAGAAAGTGCTATTTTTGAATCTGAAAAAGCAAATATATCGTTTATAAAAACGCGATTTTTATAAGTATCTATAATAGATTTAACAAGTCTAGATAAAATAAGCGCAGCACATAATTCCAATCGAGCGAGCGAAACTATTTTTAAAGGGGCTACCTTGGATTTCGAACATATCAAATTCATAGTAGCGTTGCCACTCTTATCTGTGACATGAAGATATACTACGCACCCGTATGCTTTCGTACTCGCGTCTGCAAAAGCGATAATATTTATCGTGCAGTCCTCTTTTACTCCCAAATATCGAGGTAAATTTAAATTAGAAAGCATCGGTAATTCTTCCTTGAATTTGACATATCGTTTGACAATACTTTGGGGTAGTTCTTCATCCCATCCTACTTTCTCTAACCACAGCTCTTGTAAAAGTAATTTGGCATATAAAATTACCGGAGCAACCAAACCTAATACATCAAATAAACGTGCTATTGTGGAAAGAATCGATCTTTTACATATAGTTTTCTCCTCCGTGGGACATATCATAAAATGAAAACAATCAGATATCGGATCCCATTTTAGTCCTAAAATGCTACAATTATCCGAGAAATCCATCGTTGCACGGTGCGACTCTGGTAATTGAGCGAGCAAATGAGCAGAATTACTCGACCATTTAACTAATTCAAATCCTCCAGACTTGAACATCGCCATTAATTCTGTAGACAAAGTGACGGCTTCACTTATAGTATTTACAGAATATACAAAATCGTCCATATATAAATCATTAATTGCAACTTCTGCGGCTTTCGGGTGACGATTTCTTTCATCGCTCGCTAGCTTTCTTAAAGTTCGCATCGCAAGGAACGGTGAACAATTTAACCCAAAAGCTAGCGAATTAAATTGATAAACTCCAATTTCTTCATCTTCGTGAAATCTATAAAGAATTTTTTGATATTTACGATGGCTTTCCGTTACCATTATACGTAAATACATTTGTTTAACATCTGCGGTCAATGCTATAGCGAATAAGCGAAATTTAATTAAAAGTGTAAATAAATTAGATTGCAAGTTTGGACCAGTATACAAAATATCATTAAGTGACAACCCTGAACTGGTCTTTGTACTGGCGTCCAATACAACACGAGTTTTAGTTGTTGCTTTATCTTTACGAATAACTGCATGGTGAGGAATGAAATATCCCTCATCAATATTAGATGAAGACGGAACTTCATACCTTATATATCCCTTTTCCAGATATTCAGAAATTACTTCATTATAACTCCGATGCAATTCTGGTGACGTATTAAATTTCCGTTCTAAATATTTATATCTGCGTTGCGCGACACTGAGCGAATTTCCTAAATTATTAGGATCTATCTTAAAAGGTAAAGACACAATATACCTTCCCGAGTCATCCCGTTGGACGGACTCGACGTACATTTTCTCACATTCCGCGTCTTCAGCACTCATCAATGACTTAATAGGCATGTCTTCCATTGTCCAAAATTTGGTTAACGCATTGTATAAATCCACGTTGGTTATGGGGCCGAAAGTCCACGAAACGTCCGGCGTACACTTAGGTATTTCACCCATTACAATATATCCGAATACCGTTTGTATAGCGGGTGGTGCATTCGTATTATGTTTAGATAAAACCTTATTTCCTAGCATAATATATGGAAATAACTGAGCACCTAATAAAATATCGACATCGGATGGAACGTTCCAATTTTCATCGGCTAGATTTAAACCAAGTAAATGCTCACATGACTTTGTGTCAACATATTGTGTAGGGAGCTTGTCCGTGATTTTCTCGACCACTAATAGGCTTATTTTATATTTATCTTCTGAAACACGGGATTTAATTGTTAATGCAACATGCCCCAAAATTGGTGTCTCCACTGAACCAACACTTTTAATAACTGAATTATTTAAAGGAATTATTTTAAGATTCAATTCATTACAAGTATTTAAACTAATCAAATTTTGTTGCGAGGCGCAATCAATCAAACACCTGACGGTTACTTGATTATTTTTAATGTCGTAAGCGAATAACTGCGCGGTTGACAATAGTACATTCGTAGCTAAATTACCCGCCGTAAAATCATTATGATGTTTATTCCTTGTTATTAATGTGACAGCTTCGTTTTTCGAATGACTTTCGTTGTTCACCGTACCCTCAAAATGCAAAGCAGTATGGTGACGTTTTTTACAAATTCTACAATCCGATTTAGATGAACATTTTACCGTCTTGTGTTTATCGCTTAAACAGTTTACACATAAGTTATTTAATTTTACAAACTGAAAGCGAGCCTTTGGCCTCAACTCATTAAATTGTTCACATTTAAACAATTCAACATGATCGCTTCGATTGCATTTCCGGCATTTATTATTATTACTACGATTATTATCAAACGACTTCGGTTCAACCACAGCGAAAGAATGCGAAACCTTATTTTTATTATTATTAACTTTACTTTCTGGTCCGGTTCGTTCAAGAATTTTAACATGCGAACGAATATATTCTATTAAATCAGTATATGTAGGTATATCTTTCTTCCGTATGGACATTTCGAAATTTTGCACCAATTGCATATCTAATTTTTTCAGTGCAATATGTAAAATTATAAAGTCGGTTAGGTCATCAATACCTAATTCTTTGAGCGCAGACATGGAAGACGCAAACCGTTCAATAAAATTATTTAACTCATTTGAGTTAGAAGGTGCCAATAACTTTAAATTCAAAATATTGTTCAGATAAAAGGTGCCTAGCACGCGCTTGTCTTGATATTTCTTTTCGAGAGCATTCCAGATTAAAAAATAATTTTTTTCATTCGGCAGTACTCCGGCAAACACCGATAATGCCTTTCCTTGAAGTTTTCCTATCAAATATTGCATCTTTTGTGACGTATTCAAATTTTCATTAGAGTGGATGTTTAATTTAAATGCTTCATAAAATACCGACCAATTCTCTTGATTTCCATCGAACGATGGCATATCAATCGCTGGAAGCTTAATAAATTGGGACTTATTTAATTTCTGCGTACCACCTAAATCTTGCTTCGCCACAATACTTTCGCGTATACTAACTACAAAGCAGTACTTATTTTCGAATTTATTCCATAAATCTAAATTTATATTATAGTTTGGATCCTTTTTCAATTGAAGTAAAAGAAATTCATCACAATACGTGTTAAATTGTGAATAATATGTAGCCAAATTAACCGTTTGTCTAACGAACTCCTCCGAACTCCTTGTCTCCCTATCTGCAATAATTTTCGCTTTCTCATATAAATCATTGAGACGATTATGCATCAAATTAATCTTAGATTCTAGTAATTTGATTTTAACTAGATCCTGAGCCTGAGTACCATCACTCGTCGACATGATTAATTCTATGTAGGAATTTTAATGCAACAATAATTACAAAAGTATGTCAGTACAAATGACTTAACAAAGTATGAAAAGCAAATAATAATTATTTGCAGGTTAAATATATTAATTTTAAATACCCCGTTGGTAATCCGGCTCGAAAGAACCAAAAATGGTGTCGCGAAACTGCGACTCCACTGTTACTTGGCGGTAAATGCTGCAAAGAAAAGCCTATGCAGCCCTCGAAGGACCAGTCCCGATACTACGTGAAATCGCTAAGTTATACGGGACGATTAGATAGCATACACTCGCAAAACCCGATGGATAGTCAGTCGATAGTTCAGATCTGGGCTTTTGGAAAATTAGATAAGCCAAGATTGGAATAAGGAAAATAGGACTCACCGTTGCAGATGGGGCCTCGCTGATCTCCAGTTTTGGTGTACACTTCTCACTGTTTAAAATTCGCAATATTCTTATAACAATACATGCGCCCTGTCTGAGATGTTATTTTGTACTGAGCAGCAAATCACACTGTCACCTCTCCAAAGTTTAGTACTTTTTGCAACAATTTATATGGTGACATTTAGGAGGGAAAGATTAGGTAGGTGGGATAAATTCAGGATTTTGACATATCTACCCATCAAGTCCGCGAATGCAATACCCAACCAATCCCATATAAAATTGCGCGAATTAAATTTGATCTCAAAAGTCTAAAAATAACCAAAGCAGGGGTGAATCAAGGAGAAAAACAAGACAATTAAAAATAGAACGAATAAATCAACTCCTGTAAAGTCTGTAATGGTGTGTTTGTACTTTGATGCGCAACAAACTGCCGTGAAAATTACATTACTTCATTTTATGAACTTCCAAGCTTAAAGAATAGATACTTAGCAATGGAGGTAGATGAAGTTTGTAAACAATTTTTATTTGTATACACTATTTTATACTCAGCATTTTAAGAAATCGTATCCGTTGGTATCTGTCGATCTATTTAAATATGTATTTTTTTACTTTAACTCCTCACAAGAGGAAGAGAAAATAATTTCTCTCGGGGTCTGTGTCATATTTGGGGATGCTGTGCGGAGGGTCTTTTTTGAAAAAGAAGGAGACGAAGCTCTGGGTAGGAACAAGGTGTGAGGGGTGAATAGGAATTTGGAGGTCAGTGTATCCAGGAGTACCGGATGTGTGAATCCAACCCCTCCACTGCGGCGCTAGGCGATGTTCCAAGAGAGTCCTGCTGGAGAGATCAAAAGGTTTCCCTCAACCAGTCTCTTTCTTCCGTTTCGGCCTACCAGGAAGACGGTGTTGGTGGGCAGACGATTACGTCACCAAGACCCGGACAAACCTAACCCCATGAACTCGGGCACCTCTGCTAAGTCAAACATAGCGAACCACTTGGGTGACCTGTGGCAGAGGTGTTGGTTATCCAATAAATGGTTCCTGGGGCGGCGCTACCCACACCCGCCTCCCAAATAGACTTCAGATTTAATTTAACTTTAAGAGGAACGACTATGCGGCCCATTAAATGTACATAACTGAAATGAAATATAACAATTACTTTGTTTATAACCATGAGATTTATTTAATTTATTAAGACCGACCGGTTTCGCTTAACACAAGCATCATTAGGGTGCAAAATTAAACTGTTACATTTAAACAGTTTAATTTTAACAGTTAAACTTACAGATGTTCGTGGTAAGCGACACCGGTCGGTCTTAATAAATTAAATAAATTTCATGGTTATAAACAAGTGATCATCTTATTTTATTAATATGCCAAACAACAAAGTGACTGCTTTCTACCAAAATATTCCAGGATATAAAACTGTTTGTTCTCCGAATAAACTAAAACAAAAAATAAAATACATATACATACATATCGGCTAATGGCTTCCGACAATACAGTGGTGACCGCAGCGTTCCAGCACCAAACCCCACTCCTGAGTGAGCGCTGGGCCCGAGCTCACCCCAGACCACGCCCTACATAGAATTGATTTTATATTGATATTTATTTTTTAATTTATTTATTATTTTATTTTTTCCTATTCTATGTACCTCTTTAGTTCATTATTTAAAAAAAATCTGTTGTATTGAAATATGTATAATTGTATAAAAATGTACAATTATATGGGACGTGTGGGATTGCACTATCCTCCTTACATCCTGGAATAAAAAATAAAAAAAATGTACATTAAATATGTACATTTTAATTATATTGTATTTTATTTTAGTTTTTTATGAATACAAATGGTTTCATACATATTTTATAAGTGAAGTGAAGTTTTCGCATAAGATTAACATTATGTAAAAAAAAACATATATGAAAACAAAAACAACGTTGAATTGATAGAAAAAGAAGATCTCCAAAAAATACAGGTTAAACCATATAGATAGATAATGTTAAATTAAACTTCATAAAAATAAAAATAACAAAATAATCAAAGATATATATCGATTTGAATAAAAAGGCAGGACTAAATTAAATTAAAACGATTTCTAATAAAAAGGCTGGACCTTATAGCAAAGAATGTTTATCGTAGCAAGCATATTAGTTTGAGAACTGGCATTTTTGTTTGGCGTTCTTTTAAAACCATACGAGGTAATTAGTCCCTATTTAATTACGGCAATAGGCATGTTCTAACTGTGACTTTATTTCCAGATTCACTGCAGCTCAGCCAAGACGAAGGTTCGGGTCAGGGCGCAAACCTGCTGCAGCCGCCCACAGTCAGCAGCTTCCCGCTCTTCGGGCCGGACCGCGTGGACCCCTTCTTCGTGTCGCTGGCACCGCCCAACGTCACCGCCCTGGTGGGCCGCTCCGCCTACCTCAGCTGCAGGGTGCGCAACCTGGGAAACAAAACGGTAATTACCACATATTCTATGTAATCTGTAAACGTTCCGGAGATATGTTTTTGGTAAATATTTACAAAATTGGGACATGCTTAAAACGCAACGCAATTTTTATTTTAAAAATACTTACTATCAGTTAGACAATAATGAGAAGTAAGTATTTTAGTTTCCGGAAATGGAAAATAATGCAATTTCACTAAAAAAATAGACAATTTGACATCTTTATTTCACTCCATGTTTTTTTACCATTTACCAGCCTATGTTACTCGCATATAATGTAGTTTTCTATTTGTGAAAGAATTTTTAAAATCGGTTTATTGGTTTATGCGTGAAAGCGTAACAGACAAACACACGCAGTTTCGCATTTATAATATTAGTAGAGGTATAGATAGATGGATAAATAGTTCACTCAGAATTCTATAAAAAAAGAATTCTTGTTCCAAATTCTTGTTGACAGAAATTTTTCACGTTGCCCTGACAGGAACGTCGCAAAAAAATTTACCAGTCCGGTCTGGGGAGCACATATACAATGTAGAGAATGTCCGTGAGTCGTTCCACCTCTCTCTTCACACTTTGCCAAAAATGTGTGCAATCATCATATCGTTCCAACCCCAAGGAATATTTTTTAGAAAACCTCAAAGGTGTTGGAATAATTCAGCGGTAAAGCAGAGCGAATTTTTCTTGAAAAGACTAAAAAATATATATGAATGCTGAAATATGCACGTAGAAATGCTACGAATTGCTATTAATTATACATACTACAGTATACTTACTTATTATCTTAATTTATTTCATTACACTAGACATTATTTTGAACTATAAATGTTTGCTTGGGGTAGACTTCTAAATTTTTTTAAAAAATTCGTTGATTTCAATTTATCCCCCGCCACGCAATAGACGGGCATACGCATCCGCCGCCAAAACCCGAATAAACTGCACCCCTTGAAAACGGGCAAACGAAAGCGAACACTTGGAGTGACCTATGGCAGAGGTGTTGGTTATCCAATAAATGGTTCCCGGGGCGCGGTACTCTTACCCACGTCCCAAATCCATCAAGAAAAAAGCTGCTTGTCTGTATATTGTAAATACCAGCGTATAAGTACAAAAATCGACACTGTAAATAAATTCGTTTGATATCCATTCCAGCTTAGTATTTTTAAAGACGATTTTAGTATTGAAAATGGTATTGCACCTAAAATTATAATTTTATAATAATTTTCGGGAGGCCAACTGACGAGGGATCAACTGTCAGATCACCACCAATATTACGTTGCCAGAATTACACAGGGACGGAATTACATAAAGTTGAAATAGCACATTGAGATAATTACACCTACTTAAAAACCGCCTGATCGAATTGAACATAACACAAAAAAAAAAGTTTTTTTTGTAGCGTTGAATTTTAAAATGTTTCAATTGAGTCCTAAATAAATTAGGTTAGGATATTTTTTATTGACTTGCGTTATTCTCTCCGAATATGTGTAATTTCGGGCATATATAATTCCTACCGTGTGCAATTTTGGAAGTGTAATATTGGTATTCAAGTCTGCGTAATTTCGTCACGTAATCTGTACAATTTGTAACAAAAGATCAAATTTAAAAAATAATAAAAATTGTTTATTTAACTTACCTTGCATATAGTAAAGTTTATACCAGTAAAATAAAAATATTAATTGAGCCTCAATGTAGCAAAAAAAGTTTTCTTAGGATTTTTAATCATTATCATTTTCTGAATTATATTGTTTGTGAGCGAAACACGCCGTACTACAAAATGTAAGACATACGAGTATATATTGATATATGAACATATTACCCTTTGAACGATGAAAAACACCACATAAACCGATATGTGAAGAGTGTCTTTTAAAATACTACACTCTGTTATACGAGCCTTTCCGAACAATTTGTTTTATCACTCGCTTTCTTATAAACAACGAAAATCGATTATTAAACATCGTTTCTTTGGTTAATAAAGAAAAAAACATAAACAAAAGGCTCGAGATCGTGTCGAAGTGAGATAGGTAGGTTAAGTGGGTTAAGTTAAGAATGTGCCGATACGAGCTCCGCATTCCTGATTGAATTTGATAGAATTTCCCATCCACGAAGCTCCATGAAAAAACTGTCTCTTTTATTATTTTCCGACAAAAATTCTTATCCTGAATTTGTGTCCTTCGAAACATGACGACGTTCAATTTGATCCTTTTTTGGTAAAAAACATCCTAGTATTTTGTATTATTTGAGATAAATACATGTTTATCCTACAAGTCGGAGATTTTCACCCACAGCATCGTCGATGGCCAGGGGCGAACGGGCTCCCAATACAGGCCCTGGAAATTGCTTGAATCGTACTCTGTATTTTTTTAAATTGAATAAAACACATTATATATCTTGCCAAAGGCACTCCAGTAATTCGGAAGCAAACCAAATATCACATTGTCGGAAAATAATGGTTTGTCGGAGAAAATAACGATGGCACTTACATTTTATTCCGCTAGTTAACTAATAACAGCAAGAGAAAATTCAGAAACAGAAAGACTTAGTTAGAAATCAATTAAAATTCACTTTTTTATTCTTAACTTTAAAGCACACAATCTGTTTGACTGAAGCAACTAAAATATTCGAATGATGTAATATAATTAACGATGTCATGCAATTTACATTCGTTCTGTTAGAAATTTCAGTTGGTCGATCACATTCATCTATGGGGTGTTCTGTGGTTTTCTCTGATGGGTAATACTTCTTAGATTTATTTTTATTTATTTATTGGAACAAAAATACATAAACATTATAAAAAAAAACTATGACTGTCCAACTAGGAGATTTCCCGTTGATTGGGAGTTTCAAATATACTCGGTGCGTCAGGTTACGGGTCGTGTTTATGTATCGTCTTGTTTACAATGAATATTTAACTGGACCAAACGTCCGTTCTAACGAATTTATTTACGAAGGAAGGTACTGGGCACTGAAGATGCTCAACTGGCGATCGGAGATCATCGGCTACATTCGTAACCGTTCGGATGTTAGACACGAACGGGCGGCAGTTGATTCGCTTGTATAGTATAACTATACTGACATCTGTTGAGACACCTCAAAACTATACATAAAAACCTATACTAAGGACATCTGTTGAAGGACATTGAAACTACGTAATCTATTATATTATCTCTTACCTACCTGCCAATAAATCTGAATCTCACCACTGAATTATCACGAGGAGCTTTAAAATATTTCTTAACTGTAACTTAAATGAGAGCAGACGCTATATTGTTTGAATCAATTTTTTTTCATTCGTCGTTCAAATGGAAAAATATTTTCAAGAAATTGTGTTGAAAGCGCATAAGCGACGAGGTTAAAAACAAGTAATTAAAATAATTTTATTTTGGAAACAAAAAAGTGGAATTTTGTTACTTTTTTTTACTTCGCCCACCCTTTTAGTTCCTCCCTGTCACTGGCTTTGTCTCCCTAAGAATTTATTAGGGCATATCATATTGGTTCTGGTGGCGAAGAAAAGTTGGAAACATAATCTAAAATAGTATTTCCCCCGTACATTCTATCAAGCATATAAAATTATGATATATTTCGTCATGTCTTTCTCAAATTTATTGAATGAATTCACATTATGTTTCAGATAAACCTACGAAATTTGCTTTGGCTGATAAGTCTCAATTTTCAAAATTAATATTAATTAATTTGGGTATGCTTTTATTTGAACTCGCAAGCTCTTGATCCAAATCCAAGGAATTTAGCCGCTCGCTTATGGACGTCTTCGACTGAATCTGTTAATGCCACCAACTTCTAAATTCAATCAAAAACCGTAAATTTGAATAAACTGGTTTATGGAATCCCAGTGCTAAAAGTTCTGGTTTTGCTTGAGCATGTTTTTCATTTTTAATGAAATACCGCAGAGTCCCAACTGCCTGGGGCCTTTGGGACTATGGTGTCCCCAATTCGAGGAATGTTCTAAGAAGAAGGCCGTGGGGAGGAAAGGAGAACAATAGGAAGGTTCGTAGCATTTCTGATTTATTTACTATGCAAAGCAAAAGACATTTCATTTTGGTTGGGCGGCAGAAATATTTAAATCTGTTTAATAATATAACCCAATAATACTTTTTAAAAATTGAAATATTTCATTTTTTAAATTTATTTTTATTTAAGCGACTATATAAAATAAATCTATAAACAAAATATAAACGTGATATTAGGTAAAGATATTGTATTTCTTAGTCCTCCTCACTAAGGGTTCCTGTGCCGAGGCGGACTAAAGCCATTTAATTGTAGTTTATTTGTCTTCTACGTCGTTTTTAGTGTCTTCTTTAGGGTTTTTTCGTTGACCTCTTTCAGCCATATTTATATTCTTGATTTGTATTAATTAATTTTTTTATTAATTTTATGTCTTGGGAGAGAATGTTATGGAGTTTTGTTGCAAAATAAATGTAGTTTCTTTGTCCGAATGTGGTTTTATAACATGTGGAATGTTTTTGACGTGATAACGTCTTTTAAATCGATGAACGCCGGCTGCATGCACGAAAAAGCATGACTCATTGTCACGTTCCGCCTGGGCCGGGCGTGCAAGCGAGACCGTGGAACAAGCGTTCGGCCTAAACGTTCGGCTTGTGACGCATCCATCTTTCCTCCACTCCATCGTTATTATATGACGTTATCACGGAAATTATCGTCCGTAAACCGACTTTACAGACAACCAAATTTTTTTATGTAATTTTTATTCGATCTAGTGTGACGGATATGCGGTATGGTAGAGGATTCAGTATTTTTGAATAGCTTCAATAATATATTTTTGGCATATGTTCAGTGTACATTTTGTACGTCAAAGCTAATGAAAATTTCAATCAAAGGCGTTCTAGTAGGTACTTTCAGTATGGTCTTTATGATTCATTTTTGATTTGTATTCAGGTTGTGTATGTTTTTATGTGTAGTAGATCCCCAACATATAATTCCATTTTCAATTCGAGAATGGAATTACGCTTAGTAAACCGTTTTCATATGCTTTTTATTTAGCAAATTTCTTTCTATTACATGTACTGACTCGATTTCTTTACATTTCAACGGTCCTATTTAAACATCCATTCCCTGCCATTTTAATATTTTGATCAAATTGTAATTAACTGCAAGGATAACGGTAATGCTATAATATATATTTAATCTGAAGTCTGAGCGGGTTGAGAATCATTTTTTTATATAATCATTCGTTCAAATCTCGACAATTTATGAATGGCGCCGATCGTTGATTTATCAAATGAGATGGAGCTTGAAACACCACAGCTTAATCATACAGAAAATAAGGAAGCGAGGTCTTTGCGTCTCTGTTTAATAACATAAAACAATGTGAAAAGGGTTTATAATAATCAATGAAGAAGATAATACTAATAAATTGAAACGAAAATATGAAAAAAAAATAAGTAACAGAAAAATAAAAAAGGTTACAGTCGCAAATGGGACTAGAAACAAGGATCTCTCGGTACCGGGATAAGGCCTTAACCAACCGGCCATTGATACCTCTTACTTTCAAGTAATTTTGTCTATCTCGTACTTCAAATTCAGATTAAACAAAATTATCTTGGACAATTTTTTTTCCATATTTTTGGCCGTTACTTTTTTAAATGATCACAAAGTTGTAAAGAATTGGTTTGTAACCTAGATAGTGTTTTGGATAAACGTATGCAATTTTTATTTACCTATTGACTTTTTCTAAAAGTCTAAAAGTATACAATTTTTATTAGAATAACTCTTATTGATTAGATTTAAAATTAATTAGGTAGGTATTTAAGTGCCTACTTACGCTTTAAATTAAATTTTTAATTAGAGATAATTAGAAAAATGCTTTCTTGGCTACTAGATCTAGTGTTCACAGAATAACTAGTTACTTACCAATAATACTTGTATGTAGGTACTACGGTCCAATAATATAATTTGTCTGAAAATTTAGAGTGCCTCTTCAAGAAAGGATAAAAAAAGTTACAAGGGTCGGTAAGTAACGTCATGTTATGAAATTGTTTAAGTCCTGTAAGAGGGTGGGATTTCAGATGTTTTCCGGCATGAATAACTTAATACAACCTTAGTAATTTATGTTAAACGATAAAAAATATCACAAAAAGTTGTCAATTTTTTACCAAATTTAATATCTTATTAGAACTGTGGTAAAGATCTTCAAATAATTTCTGACAAACTTATATGCGCCTAAAATAGGTGTTCACAGAATTATTTTATCTCAATTTAACAACCTAACTAAATATGTCTAATCAATAAAATCCAATTGGTTATCTCACAAAATAATACTAAAATGCTCGTGTTTTATCCCCTTTAAATATTAAAATTTTTCATTCTTTTAAAAAATATATCGAATATTTTTTTAAAGCAGTTTTTGTGAACAAAAAACACCTGAAAGATGTTTTAAATGAAAAAAAATTATTTACCCAACGTATTCTCAATTATCGATTAACGATTTGAAAAAAAAATTATTTGTCCTTAGACGACAGGGAGAATAATTTGAAAAATCTCAATCACCTCCATCACAATTTTGTTTCATTAAAGTCATATTTACATATTACAGGAAAATATTAACCATTAAAAAATATACAATAATAATTTAATTTTTTTAAGATGAGTTGGAAAATAAATGATCATTTGGTATTGTTTTTAATGAAAAGATTAGCATTCATTGGCACACAATTTTTTTTTAACTTAAGAAAATTGTGTAACTTGTGACGTTCGGCAAATCACGGAAAAAAGTTACCTCTCGGGTATTTTTGTGTCTTTTGGTACACAGTACATCGATAGCAGAAGTCTTTTGTGACAAACTCATAATAGTCGTTCTTCTTCGATATGTGATTTAAGCAGTGTTAGAAAGGGGTAACACCACGCCCTGTGTTTGCATTTAAAGGTTTACGGAAGGTACTTCTAAATAATTATTATGTATCCCAAAAACTCATCGACCGCCATTGCGAGCATGTTTGCGAAAGACTTATCAAAGTTTGTGAAACGGAATAAGTGACCTGTGTAAAATACGTTTTATATAATAAAAGTTTTAACAAAAAAAGTTCCACAAAGGCAATGCCTGTGGATGGGTATCGTATTGATTTTTATTTATTATGTATTTCTATGGGTAAATGAGAGTATCAAACATTAAGGTATTTTAAAAGAGTAACTGAATAAATGCAATAAAAACTACAGCACAGTAAGTCATTTGTGAATGTTTTATGAGAATAAATGTTAAAAGTGTAATTAAAAGACAACAAAATAGCAAAAAATATAATATTTCTACTGTAAAAGCTGCCTAATGATAAATATAATGAATGGCTTTGATAAAAAAATTCAGAAAAAAATATCGGTTTCAGTGTTTTTTAGCCAAGTTTTGATATATTATTGACTGAAGATTTTGACACGTGGTCTCTTTAAAGGTTGTACATAATGAATTATACATTTTTGGAGCAATGATACCAATTTGTCTTGGGGCCAACCAAGTTATGGAGTGGGGTACAGCATTCTCATAGGCTGGCACGATTTGAAATTTAAAAAAATTAAGACTTTGAAAACTAAAAGTCCGGAATATCGGTTTCCACAATTGTTTGGAGGGATAAGATTTAGTTCTCTGGTACATAATCTTAATAATTTATTTTTGGGCAATTCTATTGGTTTTACATGATTGTTGTAAGGAAAGAGATGAATGGACTAGTGCGTCATAAACTAGTTTTATGGTTTTTATATTTACTATATTATACATTAATTTAAAAATGTATTTTAAGTTCTTAACAGTTTTTTCTATATGGTTAGTTCATTTAAGTTGACAATCTATAGTTACACCTAAGTACTTAATATTTTTTCCTGATTTTATCTCCTCACAGTTTGAGCATGTGGATGAGTTACAATTTACATTATGAAACTTTATATCAACATTGCTTTGTTTTATAGTTTCATGAAACGTGGTATTTTTACATTTACTTGATAAAAAAAACCGTCGTAAAATAATTCCTCCCTTTTGGAAAACCAAATTTGAATACTTCTTATTGTAAAATTTGAATACTTCTTATTGTTAAAAACCCGCTCCACAGATTTTTGCTGCTAGGCACTTCGGGCAGCTTTTGGTTCGGTTTCGCCCAGTTAGTATTTGTGACCACTTTATAAATCCAATAGGAAACGGTTCCAAAAATAACCTGTTCCTTGGATCCACTGTTGTCCAGTAGATAGACACCGAGACAAAGCAACCGAAATAGGCAATGACGTCACATGTAATATATAGCCGCTTGATACAACTGAGAATTACCTCAATCTTTCTATATTCGGATGGATACTGCTAGTTCACTAAATCGTAGTCACCTCAGCCTGGGGCACGTTCACACCAATCTGCCGACGGAAGTGGCTACATCTTGTGACGAATTTTTGAATTTAAAAACCGAATCACAACGGTAGCTTCATTTGCAATTCCACGTACTCAGACGTTATTTTTGGCGTGGAGCGTAAGGCGTGGCGTCAGACAAGCAATCGAAGTCGGGTTCTGAAATTCAACCACGCAGACGTAAGGCTGTTTGATGATATTAATTCATTTGTAATTTTCGAATCTTAAAAAGTATTTTTTTGCTTTCAAAAAGAGTACTTCTATGTTCAAAAAGAGCGAACCTATTTGAAATTAGTATCATCCGGGAATATTTACAAATAAATCATGAATCTGACAGATCATCAAAAATAAAATACAACTAACTAACTAACCATCAAGCCGTTTCCCCGCAGGGGTAGGCAGAGAGGACGGACCGCCAAACAACTCGGTCTTGGCACACACTCTTTGCTTCACTCACATTCATACATCGTCTTATACACTCTCTTCTATTGTTCTGACTTTTGACATGCCCGACTTAAGTAAAATATAATATTATACCAACAAAACATAATCCTGGGTTTTTTTCTGCAACGATGTGCAGCAGTATGGCGATAATTTGAATCCAAAGAAACTATATTAAGACCATATTAATAACATCATATTGTAATTCTATCACAAGATGTATTTAAAGACTTATCAAAAAATATATACTAGTGCAGTTCACACACGTATAAGCGAAACTTTACCAAAACAATTTCAAGCCTTGAAAAGTGAGGTCATAATCAAAGTAGCCAATGAGCGCAGACCTAGGATCTAGCGTCATTTCCGTTTTATATCTCAACCAATAGGAGCCTTTAAAAATGACATCATAATCAAATCGACCAATGAGCGCATTAAATTACATTTTAATAAACCTATAGCGAATATTACAAAAAACTTCATTATCAACCCATTAATCAAAATTTGAAAATTTAATAAGCAATCAAATTGATTAATGTGTGAATACGACACATAAGGTAGATAGCTACATAAAAAACTCAGTCGCGTATAACAGTGTTCAATTTTCACGTCAAAAACACGTGTGGCGATACCCGACACATTTCTCCGTGCATATTTTTTAATGGAACAGCTGTCAAAATTTCTGTACCAAATGACGAACACTATAACCACTATTGGTAGGCCAGGTATATCAATTGATTTTAAGCTCGGCTTGGTTGGAAAGTCGAGCTTAGCACGGCTCGGAACATAATTTGTATATAGATCGAAAGCCTAGATGTCACCAATGTTACATTTATTGTCTATGAGTTTAATAGGAACGTGTTTCTTTTTTCTTTGAAAAACAAAGCAACTGAGATAGGCTCGGTATATCAGTTGATTTTAATCTCGGCTTGGTCGAAAAGTTGAGCTTAGCACGGCTCGGAACATGATCTGTATATGGGTCGAAAGCCCAAATGTCACCAATATTACATGTATTGTCTATCAGTTTAATAAAGGAATGGGTTTCTTTTTTCTTTAAAAACAAAACTATGTCTACATGAGTGGTATATCTATACTCTCTGCCGCCAACGTCATCGGGACATAATCTAAGCACCGGGAAATCGCGATATTATGATGGCGACCTTTCAAAAACGACGACAGTTTATTTTAAGGATGGGTTTAATTTACGAGTTTATTTTTAAAAAGTTCCTCACTCCAATCAGCATGGTGCTATACGCGAGTACACTCATTTTAAATTGTATTTTTTGCTGGAGTCAGTGCACTATTAATGAAATTATAACTGACTAATAACGCTGAAAACAAACTGTCGTGACTTTGAAATTAAAAATTTCTTACCAGACTACTTAAACGTATTAATACCATTAATATTCTTCGTCTCTCGATGCATACAAGAGTTCATATTGATAACATTATGAAATTAATAACCTAAGCGTCAAGTATGGCATGTGACTGCTAGCGGCTCGACATCTAAAAAATGAACTATTTTGCGGCTTATCAAGTCTTAAACGGCTGATTTAGCCCGCTTAAATTTGAGCAAGGAATGTCATACACAGCAAGGATGTGGATTGATTGATATACCGTGCCATAAGGCAGAAGCTTCACTGATATCGGAATTTTAGATCTCGTTGTTTTGCGAAAACAGTATAATAAGAGCACGTACTGAAATAAACAACACGCAGGCTGCTTCGTTAGTGAAACAAATGTTGTACAATATATGAACAATTTAATTAATTCTAATTGCCTCTGCCGAAGCGTCCCATTGATTTCATTTCAGAATGTAATCTAAAGTTGAGCTTAGTTTGGAACAAACTCATCTCACATCACTTAATTAAACTTATATAATTTTCTTTAGTTGAATAAGCTCCCGCGGTTGGTATGTCGGAGACGCCGCAATAAATTTATAAACATTGTGACATTCTAAATTAAATATGAACACTTTGTCGCAACTTCTGAACAAGATATTATTTGAATGTACAGATGAATGGGTGGCAGTCAGCCGCCGAATTAGATGAAATAATAATTACGTTAAATTATAAGACGGGGTTCCTCATTTTGGTTTCTATCAATAAGCCTTTTACTGCTCTCTTACAAAAATACTGGTTTGTATACATTAACATTTACTGGAAAATTTTATTCTTTGAAAGTTCTAAACAATATTCAAATTGAGCGTCGCTCGTCGTTCTGCGGACTGAAGTTTATTTCATTATTAATTTACGTTATTTAGGCTTTTAAACATCAAACGTAATATTATAATACAATTAATAAAGCACAGAGAATAAATGTAGGTTTAATTGTACACAATAAAATTATTTGAGAGAAAACTTCGTTAAGTGAGGGTATGACGAATAAAATAAATGTATAGTCGAAATTAATAAAAACAGTCGTAAAGAGAATATTTTTTTACACGAAAGGTCATTATTGAATTAATTTTCTTGATTATTAAAAAATGACAATAATTTTTTTCTTTATTTTTATTTTTGACTTTTTGAGTAAAACCTCAAATTATAATATTTAATTAAATGAAGACAATATTAGCGAAACTCAATCGAAAATCTGGAAATAGAAAAATCAGAAAAAAGATTTTGGCACCTCTGGGACTCGAACCCAGGACCTTCGGCTTTCTGGGCGACTGCGCTAAAAAAATATTCACCCTAGACTTGCAGAAAAAGTAAATAGATGTCGCATATTAAATAAAATGGATTAAAAATTATCCAGACGATGGCATTTAGTTCGGTTTTGAATCTTGCAATCATACAAAAATATTACAGCCAATAAAATATGCGTTAAGAAAATGAGGATAGTGTTGGTGGTTCTTGGTTTCGACCAAGAACCACCATACTTCGTATGATAGAACTAAAAATGACCGAATCGGAAATCGACACCTTGGCGCAGTGGTTAGCGCAGTGGCCCGGAAAGCCGATGGTTTTTGGGTTCGAGTCCCAGAGGTGCCAATATCTTTTTTTGATTTTTTTGTTTCCAGATTTTCGATTGAGTTTCGCTAAAATTGTCATGTTCCGTGCATATCACAAACTTCATGCTTTCAACCTGAATGCGTATATGGGTATGATAACGAGTCTATCTGCCAACATTCAGCTCAAAGAAAGCTCGGGAACTGGGTTAACATCCATTTAAAGATTCCACCTTAAACAAACAAAAGTGAAATTCAAAAATATGTATTTAAAAAGAAAGCGGAGTCTGCAGGCTGTTGTGAAATATCTAAATCCCGAAGAATGACGACTAACTTTAAATAATATTAGCACAAAATAGATTTAGTTTAACAAACAAATTCGAAAACCTCAAAGAATGTTAATATACCACACAATTATTACACCAAACAACCGACAAAAAGAGATACTAAATTCAACATATTTTTGAAACATCAATGGACAAAAGAAATATAATAGGATTTGCCGCAAAATTTTATAACATCCTCCCACAAGATTGTAAAGAATATAAAATCACCTTCAGATTCAAATCACACATTTAAATCGGTTTTACAGGCAGTTTAAGGATCGTAAAAAAGACCACATAAAAATAATAAATAAAACATCATAAAAGACAAGACACACAAAAAAAACCAATTTTAATGCTTAGAACTAAGAAATTTTTTTCTCTCTCCAAATTTTGAATTGTCAAAACAAAATAATAAACTTCAATCACAAATATTTCATTTACACAGAAGAAAGCAACTGGACGAGCTTTAGTGGGAAAATCAATTCTTAGAATTCCTTTTGATAGCGGATATATAAATAGGTATAAATTTATTCTGCTTGCGGAGAATGGCCTTCGTAATTAATTTAAATGGAAATTCGCCCACAAAGGTGCTTCCGCCGGGAAAAACTGTGTTTACTTTAAAAGTTAAATTATGTAGGTTTCTAGTATTATTCAGCGGATTGAATTGTTCAAGCGTGGTCAGAAATCAAACGTTTTACCAACGGACGGAGGTAATAATCATAACTCGCGGTTTTACCATTTACGGTTTATTTCAAATAAGAATATTAAGGTTGTTTTCACCGTAAAGTTTCACGGGTCAGTAAGTAAAGTGCTTATAAAACAGTGTTTCTAATGTATTTATATATATATATGAGATAATGTGTATATTACACAGAAAGCAAAAATTGATTTGTTGACTTTGAGGTATATAATACTAATCGACTTCTTATATTAAACATGGTGTTAAGGGACGTCTTGACTTAAATTTAACCAGCTTTACCTGACATTATTAGAGGAAAAAAATGTAAATGAAATTTTGGCCCCCGGTGACTTTTAGGTGTTTTTTTTCAAAAATAATTAAAAATAATTCTTTCACATGTCGTCATTACTCAGTCTAGAAACTGCCTAAACCCTGATATCGACCATAGTTGATTTTATAAAAAAAAATAAATTAAATTGTCACCGGAGACAGGAATTTCATTTACATTTTTACTCCAAATAATGTACCTACTTCCCCTAACAACCTTTATACATTAGGTCCACACAGAAGATAAAAAATTCTGCAGGGAATATATCATCTTTGGGGATGCTGTGTTGAGTCTTTTTAAAAAAGGAAGGAGAAGATGTTTTGGAAAAAAGACTATGAGTGAAGGATAGGAATCTAGGGGTCAGTGTGTCCAGGAGTTGCTGATATTTGAATTGATCCCTCCCACTGTGATGCGAGGCGATGAATCAAGAGAGTCCGGCTGGAGTGGTGTAAGGGTGTCTCTCAACTAATCCGCTCACGTTACGTAGTCGGTGGCAAACCTCACCCCATGAACCCGGGCACTCCTGCTAAGTCACCAAACGTAGCAAACCACTTACGTACCCATTCCCATACCCCATACCGCTCAGTCCCCTACCTTCACAAAATGGTACTAATATGTACCAGGTACGGCTAAATTACATGTAAAGTGATAGTGACATATAACCCAATATTTGATGACGTTATGTTATACAAACCCAATTCTATGGCGGCATAATACTGTGATAATCGGGGTTTGTTTAAGACTCACATTTTAAGTAATTTTGACGAATTCGTAACTATAATACTTTTTTCTTCATATATGTCCTATTGATGTAAGTTATTAATATTTATAATTAATAAAAACAGTACCTCACTATTGATATATTTAACGTAAAACGTTTTGAAAATTTTATAAAACGTTTTTCAACTATAAATTTACCGGGAAGCAACAGATTTTATTCTTCTAAACGATGAAATAATAACTCAGAATCAGAAGTTGCTTGAAATAGTTTTAACCGTGTTTGGTGACCAGATCTAATAACCAGGTTCTCCCAAACCTTCTTCTTTTTCATCTCCTTTCAGCCCCCACTCCTTTCGGCCTCATAACATACCGCGATTATTGACGATGCCAAAGGTTTATTGGCTCCAAAAATCGGCAGCTGATGGGACTCTTCAAGAAACGTAGGTTCGAATATAATTCACCAGGGAAAGAAATCTTCATCGTGAACGTATTTTGAAAAGATAAAAATAAACACTTATCACAACGCTTTTATCTTCTCCTAGATTCTTTTTTCACGAATATTTACGACGTCTTAGTGAAAGGTGACGATATCCAGATCATCTCCATCCCCCCATTAAATAACCTCCAACGTAGGAAATATGGATCTTCGAGCGAATTCATAAAATACCCTGTATAGAAGGTGGCTAATGTAGACGTTCTGAATCGAAAAAATAAGAAATTGTAAAAGATAGATAAAAAATGTAAACGAAATACGAAATAGAAAAAGACAAAGAAAATAGAAAGATAACGGTCGCAACCAGGCATCGAACCCGTATGCTGTCTTTCACCAGATGATGCTTTTCAGAATAATAGTAATTTATTATAGGATAATTTCTATTAGCGCCGTTTTTGAAAAATCACCCTACAATATGGTTAACAAATCTCATTTTACAATATGCTTTATCAAACGTACAACTTTAACAAATAAGATTTATAACCAGTGACTAACAATACTGAATATAGTGCACAAATACTTAAAGCTAGTGATGTAAAACTAAGAATTATGACAACTAGCGACCTACAACTAAAATTAAAAATAGTGACTTATAACAATGACATATTTCTAAGACTTTAAGACTTTTATACTTAGTTTGTACTAGTCCCAGCGAGAAATCGTATGTGACGTCATCGTTCTAATATCTTCCGTCTCTTTCGTTATGATACAAGGCGCATGAGAAGTAAGAGGACGATAGTCGATGACGTGCGTACGAGCTCTCAATGGAACTAGTATTGCTAGTTACTAACAACTAAGATTCGTACATAACCATAGACTTACAACTAAAGCTGGAAAACACCAATAGATGCAGGAAATGTGAAGAGGATGAAGAGACTCAAATTCAACTATGGTGCCAATGTCCTGCCCTGGTGGGAACTAGGAGTAGAACCAGAAGACATAGCCACATATCCAATGACAACCCTGGCGAATTTTATTAAAGGGACAGGGTTGTTATTAAAGGATTGAGGTAAAATGGGAGAAAGCACAATGGGCCATGGCCTAAATGCTCACGGAAACTACTTGTAAACCGTCTCCGCCTTAAAAAAAAAATACAACTAAAACTCATTGCATTAACTAATAATTCAACTTGAAATTAGAACATATAACTATAATAGTGACTTACAACAAATACTTAAAGCCATTGACTTAAAACTAAGATTTATAACAACTCGTGATACAATTAAGACTTATAACTACACATAAGTGGTGACAAACAGGTAACTTGATATTCAGGGTGATATCAGTGCCCTTGTGATGGTCAGCCTCCGAAGAGGGAGTCAGTAGAAGAAATGTAGGATATTGCTTGCTTTCTAGTTACTCGATGCACCGCAAGGTATCACTTAAAAAATACTGATATTTAATCTCCCTATAACCACTTGAGCGACAGGGCAATTTAAAACTTTTTCCTCCGATAGCTCGAGATGATCATTTCAGATATTTTCCGCCCACATAAAAAAAATCAGATCTCCGAATTTTAATATAAGGACATACAAACTGATTATAGTTCTATAAAGCCAATAAATTATCCTTTTTTTTGTTGATTATCACATATTCGTAGGATTTAAAAAAAAATATTATAAAATCGTAAACTTCTACTTAATTACTTACAAATAAGGGAAAAATTGCCAAAATTGGCAGCAAAGCAATCCGAGGTATTTTAAATAGTGCCAAATTGTGGCAAAAAGCGCTCCAGTGGTTAGGCGGATTATATTTTTTTTCTGTATTTTCTTTATTCAAACTTCTTCCTTAAATATTTTTTTTCATCTTTAGACCTAGATTTTATGATTATTCCGTGATATAGTTGTGCAAGGCGGCGGATCGGGGACCTCTTAGCTCCGGAGAATACTTTATGACGTCTGTGACCTCGGCTTATTTCGCTGGGGGGAGATTTTTCAAATAAAATTGGGGTTTATTCCCCAGAAACCGGGAAAATTGAACCATTATTTATGAGCTCTGGGCACACAGATTTTTACTACTCACATTTAAAATACATTCATCGTGCTAAATGATTTCGGCGAGACAATGCGTTCAACACAAATATTTTCACAATGTCGGTCTAGTAAACGAATTTATCTGTTGACGACAAAGTCTTAGAATAATATTTTTTCACAGATAATTTTAGTTTTGGGTTATTCTAATGAGAATATGATCAACATTCCCGGCTTCGCATATTATTTGAGTTTAAGTATACCTCCGAATTTTAAATTCGAATGCCCACATGAAAAAGGCATTTAAAAACGTTTTCTTTTTCCGTAATAAACCATTTTTTTATAGCGTCTTCTTTTTTGATTGTTCATTGCAGATTTAAAAGCTTCACGACCTATGAAGGATGTAGCGATGCGAAAAGAAAGTTCAGAAAAACAAACAGGGTAAATTTCAAGATGCAATAGTGCTTTGTTCGCGAGATATCGTTGTTTCTGACAAACAATAGAATGCTGCGTACCTACTTTTATTAATTTTTTACATTAGCTTCACACAAGAGGCCTTGAGGAAAATATATCCCCTCAGGGCCTATGTTATCAGTGTGAAGGGTATTTTTAGGAAAGGAAGGAGAGGAAGTTTTGGGAAGAAAAACGATATTAAGGGTGGATAGAAATCTGGGGGTCAGTGTGTCCAGGAGTGCCGGACATATGAATCCATCCCACCCATTGCGGTGCAAGGCGATGTTCCGAGAGAGTACGGCTGGAGAAGTCAAAATTCTCTCCCGATCCGTCTGCTATGAAGCTGCCGTGAATAAGTGGTTCCCGGGGCAGCGATACCCATATCCGCCTCCCAAACAAAGTTTAGGACAGAATCAACAAAAGCTCGGCCAGACAATTTTGATAATAGAAGTAGATATATAAAAATAATTCTAGGTGTTTTCCTCAAAGAGTAAAATTAATGCAATATAAATATTCCAACTGTTGACTAAAATAAAAATAATTTTCTTTGCAAGCAAACCCAGATTTGTATCAAACGTTTTATTTGAAGGAAAATTTGAAAGGTAACTTTTTTATTACATTGGACGAGTGTCAATTTCCTTTGACGATCCATAACGTGTTTCAGTGCTGACATCGTCAAAATGTTTATAAATCGATAGTGCCGATTTTTCGGCGTTTATTTACAACATTTAGTTTTTTTTAATTCAATTCGATATTACCAACTTAAAAAGACATACTACAATATATAATATAAATATTTTTTATACCCACACAAAAAAAAAATCAGAATGGGATATTTATTAATTTACAATTATGTACCTTTAAAAGCACAGATTAAATCATCGTTTTAAAAAGTTATAAAACAATTAAAAATATTCTAATACGATATAAATTACTTTAACTTTACAATAAGTCTACAGACAATAATATAAGGTAAATTTATTTTAGAAGTATGTGTACCATTTATTGGATAACCAACATCTCTGCCGTAAGTCACCCCAAATTGTTCGCTACGTTTGGTGAATTAGCAGGGGTGCCCGGTTCATCGGGTGAGGTTTGACGGGGTCTTGGCGGCGGATGCATCTGCCCACCAGCTGCACGGCAAGCCGGATCGGGAGAGAGTGGTTGAGGGAGTCCCTTTGACGTCTCCAGCCGTAATCGACTTGCATCGCAGTGGGAAGGATGAATTCATACGTTCATCAATCCTGGACACACTGACCCCCAGATTCCTACCCACCCCTGATACCCCTTTCCTTCCCCGAATTTTCTCTCATTTCTTTCCAAAAATATCATCCACACAGCATCCCTAAAGATGAGTAAGGCCCTAAGGAGATGTATTTTACTCAGGGCCTCCTACGTGGAGCTAATTTAAAAAAATATATATTTATTCAAAAGGTTTTAAAATTTTCAACGAAGTCCCTGTAAATGTTAAGAAAGCTAAAAATCTTGCAGTTTTTCGTGGGTTGTGTCTCAATATTGTGAACTCCAAATTTTAAATAATGAAATATATAAATAAGTAATGTAATATTATTAAAGTAGTTTTAGAATAGATATACACTAGATATAAAATGTAAAATTTATATAGCTAAATAAAATTTTCTATAAATAATAAATGATATAAGCTGGGTATATTATGTACGTAGAGATATGCCGAAAAGTTAAAATTATTATATAGATGGAATATTTCGTAATATGATATATGTATTAAGAGGCATTTAAACGCTAGAAATATTTCGATTCTCCGTGCCTTCAAAATTTAAAATCGAGCGTCTTATTTGCACGAGGCAAGTAAGCGAAAAAGCGGTTTTTATTTATTTTGTGCATAATTTTATAAGACTGAAAAAAAGTTAGAAGAAACAAAACCTCAAAATTAGTCTTAGCTATAAAGGGATATTTATAAAAAAATGGTTTCTTATATTACTTCATAGTTAAGTCATGCAAAAACATTTTTTTTTGTTGTTTACGCTTATATTTTTTGTTACGTAATTAATAATTTTATTGTAATTCCAATAAATAAAAAAAGCCAGTAAAAGCTTCAATTTATCCGTAGCATATTTTTCGATGTTCATAATGTAAACCGATCCGTCGTATCGATTAATCTAAATAGTGTCTAAATATGATTTCATGTACAGCTTCACCTTAATAGATATGAAAGGTTGTTTATCTTCTTTTCCGGTACACTTTCATATTCGAGATTCGCTATCATCAGCGATATTGTATTTTGTTTGATATCAAACGAAAGAGAAACATTTCCTATGTACCTACCTAAATCATATTGATATTAAATAAATGATGCTGTTTGAATGTGTTTAAAGCAAGCACACCATTTTCAACCTAAGTAAATCTCATGTAAATAAGACACAGGCGGGAAATTTCATATGGGAAATAATAGCCAGAGGCAAAATGGAAAAATTGATCAATTTTTTTTTTGTGAAACCAAAAAATAAGGCGTTGGATAAATCGTCAGCAGAAAATCCAAATCTCTTATGAACCAAAATACAGAAAATAGTGAATTTGGAAATATACTATTAGGTAGATATGGGCACTCGCCTTTTTCTCCTCTGAACGGAAAAATCAAAATGTAATCTAATAAAATTTTCTTTCTGTTTCTATCCGTTTTTTTCCGTTCATGATAACTGGGAATTTCTTGTCTTTGCTAAATTATTTTTTCTTTTTACAGGTTTTCTCTGTTCTTTATTTTTTATAAATGTTATTAACAATATTTTTTTCCAAAAAATATATGTATGTATGTATATATAATGTAATAATGTGTATACTTTATGTACCTGTTTCAATTTTCAAAAAGTTATTGTTAAAAGAACCCGTTCACGAACTGATAGCAATGAGTTAAATAGGACTTAAAAAAATGTAAATAAACAATAAAGGAATTATTAGTGCCAGTTATCATTGGCTGCGCTCGGAGGATGATTTTGTGTTTATTTGGGAATAAACATTTTATTCCATGGCAATTATTGTCCTCTCCGCTCTACCCTTCCCGCTACCCGGTCAGTTCGCAATAACCAGTGTAAAAAGACGCCGCAGTGCCTTTCACGCATTACTTTGTTATTATTTCGCAAGTAGCGGGACAAGCTCTTCCATGAACTATACCGATCGCATAATAAACGCATCGCAAATTATTTAGAAACAATACAAAGTGAAAGCAATAAAAACATATAGTGAAGAACGCCGAAGAGGATCACAACGCCAAAAATTGCGGAGAATCCATCAAACCTTATTCCTCTGAGTAGTTTCCATATTAAAATTAAAAATTGTCATTAAAAGTGCATAGAAATTATTTTGCTGTAGATTATCATACTCTAGCTGAAACAGGAATTAATAAAAAAAGAAGATAGCAATCACTTTATGGTTGAACGTATGCAATATGCATAAATATGCTCTGAGGAAGGTTCAGGCTGAACCGAAACCGGTTGGTATACAGATTTATGTTAATGCTCAATAAAGTATTGTTCGAGTTGATGCACTACTACGCAATACAAAATCATGTGATTTAGGTTTAAAGATTAGATCGCTTAGAAATATTTTAGATTCTTGTAGAATATATATTTGCCTTTGAAATAATCGAGTTCTTTTTTAATTAGTCTTTTTATAAAACATAAAGTATCACACAAAACATAAAGTATCAGGCCTACAAAAACTATTTTCAAGTTCAAAATCTCCCACTTACGAACCAGTTTTCGGTTATGGTTTTATTGAATGACGTAGAGTCATTAAATCTTTTTAAAAATATATTGAAGAACATTTATATATTTATGCCTGAGCTTCGCAAAATAAAATAAAACACGCTTTTCGGCGATGTATTTTTCGTAAATAAATCAAAAGAGGCGGCTGGTGTTAAACGGGAGTTTAAACCTTATTAACATCTACATAAGGAGTGTTATTGTTAGCGGTAGATCCCGAATTTTGCACGACGTGGAGCATAACCTTAAGCAAAGTTATTTTATTTGAATCATAAACTTTTCCATTTGTTTAACTGAAGAATTGGCAAGAAGAATCGGCAACGTACCTTATTGTTAATACTTCAAAATCCATGGTTAATCATATTTTGTGAGTTAAATATATTTTCCTTGACTTTGAAAATCCAGACAGAAATAGCTGTTCAAATTTCTAGTGACTGTCAAACGGATTGCCTACTGGAGCGCTAGGCCACCATCAGAGGGTAGATGGCTCTTATGCTTGAACGTACCTCCCAGGTTGTGCCTCCCAGGTTGTGCCTCCCAGGTTGTACCTCCCAGGTTGTACCTCCCAGGTTCTACCTCCCAGGTTCTACCTCCCAGGTTCTACCTCCCAGGTTCTACCTCCCAGGTTCTACCTCCCAGGTTCTACCTCCCAGGTTTTACCTCCCAGGTTATACCTCCCAGGTTCTACCTCCCAGGTTCTACCTCCCAGGTTCTACCTCTCAGGTTCTACCTCTCAGGTACCGGCCTCCAGTCAATTTAAAAGGTGTTCTAGAAAAATCTTAAGTAGTTTGTTGAAAAATAAAGCATTTTTGGTTTTTCTTGTTTTTAAGTGCAACGTTTGTTGTTTTGATCTATTTTAAAAATCCTAGTAAAAATTACTTTCAATATATAGTTTTTTTGTGTAGCTATTTAGTTAGAGAAATTTATAATGAAGACACTGAAATAATTTTTTTTTCTGTAATGATTTTTAAATTTGTTATTTTACTAATTTTTCATTTTGTCAAAAAAAATGTACAGGATTAACGACTTTTGACAATGTTTTCTAAGATAATTACTAATATAAAATGTTGTTATTTATGTCTAATTTAAAGTCTTGTTTTTAGTTTCATTACGTGAACCAAAAACATGGTACACAATGTCTTATAATAAGTCACGATTATTTTTAGAAAGCGGCGTGCCGTTTTTTACGTTGTGTAATGAGATTCGGGAAAACGAGTAATTTATTTAAATAAAGAAAAAAACAAAATTATTCTCAATGATACTTGTAAATAAAGAATAAATTTTTGTAATGCTTTACTATTTTTTGGGATGTTTTTATTAAATATCAGAATTTAGTGCATTCAATTTTGATAGTCCGCGAAACGCGTCTCCTTACTAAATAATTAAAACATGCATACGTCTTAAAAATGCTTACTTCTAATATTTATTTACAACTGTGATTATCAAGTTGGCCATAGATAACACACAAAAGTAGCAATAATCAATATTGACCCAACTAATGTACAATGCAGAACAATTTGAAAGTAATTAGTAGAACATCGATTTTATGCGTTAACAAATTTAACGATATTTTCGTAATTTTTCTATCAAATGTAAAAATATAAGATTTTAAAATGGATGATTTTTTAGGCTTTATAGCATTGTAAGCCATTTTTATGTCTCCATATTAAAATTCTGAAGTTTTATTTTTTAATGAGCACGGGGGGATCCGAAATCAAACGTACGAAAACCTCCAGCGCTCAACGAATTTTTTTGTAAATGTTTTGTGAAATAAAAAAGCGCTCCACGCGAATCAATGCATATGATACGATAACATCGACAGACATAATGATAAATAATAACTAGAGTCTTAGGCTAGATTAAACAGATGTTTTCCGTCAACATTTATAAAGAAATATGTCAAATGTCACGCAACATTTTCGCTCGCTTTCATTAAATACATATTTTTTTAACCCTATTGCGGTATTAACTTCAAATTAGCAAAGAAATACTACTTTTTACTCTATTCCCCGTCAATTTTTTTGTATTGAATGCATGCATTTAAAATTTTATGTATCCTTATTTGTATTGTTATGTTATTGGTTTTTCTTCAAGCTGATGCGATTACTAAACCATTATCGAGTGGAAATGAATACATTTCTATTTTATATATCCATTCGCCATATCACAAATCTTACAATAATTATTTCGCCATTTTGTAACAGCGAACGCAAATATTTAGAATGTTAAGAATCATGCCCTAAAAACATTTCCATGGTAATTGGCAAAATTCTGCAGATTTGTATTCCGAAATGTTTTTTTCTGCTTTTGCTCGGTTCTTTGTTGCAGATCTTTCTTACAGTAGTGAGGAATAAATTTGTCAATGCTCTTCTCCAGCAAAAAACTCATCTTACCAAAATCCAAATTCAATATTAGGATAACCTGAGATAATACAATGTATCTCTATATTATTTATTCTCTTTTTCCATTTTTCTCGGGGAAGTACGAATTGTTACTTTTATCTATTATTTTATACAATTTCAGAAGAACTTATTATACACAAGGTGTACAAGATATCTTCTTGAATTATTCGGAAAACTTAAGGTCACCGCTATTTTTAGAGAATTTATTAGAAGGTTAAAATTTTTTTGAAACGGAGGTGGAACTAAATTTATTTTTTCGGTAGAAGAGACGGTGTTCGTAATAATTTTTGTGATTATTAAGTTTCATGTCAAATGTTCCATTACAAAATTGTGACGATTCAAGCATATCTGCGTATCTTTAAAAATTACATATTTTTGAAAATGTCTTGCGTATCATGGATTGAAACTAGATTTTTGGTTTTCCATACATGAGCGTCGGCTTTCAGCGGGCGAGTAGATAATGAAGGAAATGTCTTGGAATTTTAAAAATTTTTAAAAATAAAAATTTCTCTTAATTAAGTATTTAATTATGTAAATAAAACTAAATTACACTTCGTGTATTCACAGTAGTTAAATTACATAATCGAAAAGTTTTATTAAAATACGCCTTATTAAACGCTTCCTGTCAACATTTCCAAGAAGTCATTATATATGTGCTAAGAAGGCAATAATTTGGAAATACGTGGGTTGAAAAAAGCAACGTTACTAAGTAGCCATAGAGTTTATTATTTGTTTTTCTGTACAGATCTATTAATATAGGTCCTCATTTCCAGGAAGATTCTAATATCACTGCTTGAAAAGTTAGATTAAACCTTTTTAATAAATAATTCCGAAATTCGATTTAAGCTTGCATTAATTAAAAAAGTTATATCAATATGAACCTAATAATTTGGAAACCGTGGGTGGCGAACAAAAGAGCAAAATCACTGTGAGCAAATCAATTATTTTCCGTGTCCATCATTCAGGTTCCTTGATTCCACAAAGTTTTCATTATAACTGCTTTAATTAAGAGTTACGACTTTTTTCAAATACTTTTGAAAAATAACGTGAGAATACAATAGGTAACTACTTATAATAAAAAAATAGTAACTTGCGATTCGTTTGCCGAAAAATATTTCTTTTTATATACATAAAAGGACTTTTAAGCTTAATTTTAATATTCTATCACATTTTATCACGCTACTGCGAAGTTGTTGGAGTTCTTCACTAATGTACAAAAGCGTATCATTATATTTTAGATATATATACACACGTACCTGACTTACTTTTTAATCAGTGACTACATTTTTCTATGTTTAAAAAAAATAAAAAATATCCACATGTCGCCATTGGTCACTGAACGCCAACCCTCCGCCCCCCTCCCAGATTACTTATTTTTAAGTGAACAAAAAAAAGTCACCGTAGGCCAAAATGTCAACTACATTTTTTTATTCAAAATAATCTCACGCATTGGGGGTAATGCACAACGTCGTATAAAATTCCTCCTTATATGTTATAAACGATGCCAAAAATCATGTTTTTTTTATTTGTCTATTTGTTTATTTGTTTATGAAGACACACAGTACATTATTATACAAGTTATAAGTAATATTAATTAAGATTATTACATGGTTATAGTACCTATTACGTAAGTCTGTAGAATATCATTAAGTAATTTCGCCTGGGATTAGAATAGTTCTTAAAACTTAACTAATGAATGAATGAGTAGAGTAATAAAAAAGAAGATTGTGTATGAGATAAAGAGACATTTTTAGAACAAGAATTAGATGCTCACGAATAGTAATAAGAGTTTAATGAAAAGATAAGTGTAAGAAGTTTTAAAATAAATTATATCACGCCATGAAATTTAGTAAATAGTTTTGTATGTTTGCAAGAAATCGTGAAAAAGTGTAGTCATTTATTAAAGTGTGTATAAGATGCGATTGCCCGAGAGATTGGTGAGTTTTTTCTGCATTGTGTTATTGGATTCTATATGAAAAATCGAATTGTGCCTGGTACGCTTCATTGGAACATTTAAACATTGGTTTAAATTTTAAACCAATGACGGAAAGTAATTCGGGACTAACTATTTTATTATTAAGTAGGTTATACAGAAACATCATATCTGACAATGTGCGTCTTTTTTGTAAAAATAACATATTATTTGTAGTTTTGTTGTAAGTTTCGAAAATTTATTTTGTATACTTTCTATTAAATCTATGTACACCTTATATTTAGGATACCATATTGTGGAAGCATACTCCAGTGAGCTTCTGACGAATGAACAAAACAATATTTCTAGAGTCTTAGCACTTTTAAAAACTTTACATATTCTTAATGGCGTAGCATCTTGTAGGATTTTGATGTTTAATTAGATTTTGCGAAGCTCAAGCATAAATATTTTAAAGTTTTTTGATTAATTTTCTAAATGCTTTAATCTCACACATTATACAAAAAAAATCATAATCGACAAGGGGTTCGTAAGTAGGAGATTTTGAACTGAACAGTTTTAATAGGCCTAATACTTTATTCTTTTTAGGCTTACAAAAAGACTAATCAAATAATCTCTACTGTTTCAATAAAAAATATGTGTTCCACTTACAGTATTTAATTGAAACGTGTAAAATATTTCTAAGTGATCTAATTTTCAAACCAAAATCGTATGATTTTGCTTTCCTTAGTTTTATAACGAAATTTTCAACTTTCTTTGAAACATTGTCAAGAAATACATCACGACAACTAAAGATCTAGACAAAAATTAACGAAAAAAAAAAAGTTTTTATAAAACAAACATATGGCCCTGAATTGCATTCTTCAACTTTGAGCGGAAGGTAAAGCGCTTGATAAAGGAAGACAAACTTACTTGCAAAATATTGTGGGTTGTTAAAATAATGTAAAACTCTTTGTTAAGTAGCGTAAAAAACAGCCAATAAATAAAGAAAAAGCTTAAGGGAAGAGTTTAAACTGAAAAGCATCGTACAATAGTAGACCGTTACAAGTTCTTACTTTTGTAATGTCCACATATTTTCTTAAACTTTATTACTCCTTGAAGCCGCTTAGAATAAACTCGAGTCAAAGAAAAATATTTGCCTGAATAAAATAAAGTAGGAACTCGGTGAAAACGGAAAGATAACAAAGACGAACCCCCTCTTTATCTCCCAACCCTCAGTTTCCATCCCCTGGCTTCCCCCTTAACACCAAGTGGTTATGGAAACTTTCTGTTTGTATCGCTTTAAGAATCGGGTGAATTTCATATACAGGGAATTTGCGACCCGCATACAAAGATTGAATGAAGAGGCTTTGATTCCAAATAAATCTTTCTGATTTATATCTACGCTCGTTATAAAGCCAATCCGATTCTGCTGGGCCCGACAAAGAAAAAACAACTGTGAATAAAAGTTTTCAGCTGTTTAGCAACGACCATTGTTAATCGTGCTGAATAGTTTTGGCCACTCGCAACTACTAAATAATAGCATGACATTCAAACAAAACTATCTCTATGATAAAACTTTTACGTGAAAATTATACGCTATGTAAAACGCAAATGTATTGTAACTTCACTTCTAAATAAATAAATTTATGTAACAAGGCCCATCCGATTGATTGGTTAGATAGAAATGAAAAGATTTTTCAATTATACCGTATTTCAAAGAGAATTCACCATTTTCTCCAATATTTCCAATCAGTTTTCGGCAAAATTTACGTAGAAAGAATGCGTTGTTAGCTAAATTGCTCGTAAATAAAATAATTTAAATGTATTCGATAAATACAAAACTGTCAAATGTAGTAAAAAAACTAAAAGAAAACGAAAATAAACTCAACGAAGTTATAAACAAAAACACATACCTTGAAAAATGTAATAGAGCATTAGAATACAGGATCCAAGAAATTGAACAAAGAGAAAAAAACTACAACATTGAACTGTTTGGTATAGAAATGATGAAAGACGAAAATATCGAAACAACTATAAAAACAATCGCAGATAAACTAAATACGAATGGCGAAAATATTGAAAAGGTTTGGAGACTTCCAAATAGAAAGGACTCCAAACCGGCAAATGTTATTGTGAAATTCACTCGTCAATCTCATCGAGATGAATGGCTACAAAAAAGAAAAAAACATATTAACGAACCACGACATTTACAAGAACGGAAACAACGACCGAATATACATAAATGAAAATCTAACAAAAGAAAAAAAAGATCTCCTATACATTACAAAACAAAAAATGAAAACAAAATTTAAATACATTTGGGTACAAAATTCCAAAATATTAATAAGAAGTGAAGGCGATGGGAAAATAATCCATATAAGAAATGAGAATGATATAAACAGATACATTTAAATATTTAAAAAAAATCAAAACACCTTTTGACTCGAAGCACTTACTTTATCAGTTACTAAATCCACGTCATGGAAGATTCTACACAATTCCAAACTCACAAATTTACAAAGTGTTATGATTTGGATAACTGGATAAACGATAAAAACATCAACATGAGGTTTGTGGCTATTCACTTAAATATAAGATCCCTGAAAAAGAATTTTAATTCATTTATTGTACAAATAAATGACATTCTGCAGTTTATAGATGTAATTTTTCTAACGGAAATAAATATTAAAAATGAAATAATAACTATGTTCAATATACCAAACTTCATCTCGATTGCAAATACTAGAGAGAATAGAAGAGGAGGGGGATTAATCATGTACTTAAAAAACCATCATACTTTTAAGAAAACAAACATTTCTTTTAAAAGCTGCGAGACAATATCTGGAGAAATTACCACCGTTCATCAAGATGTCATAAATATACTTGCAGTGTTTCGCCGGCCGAACAACAACAAGAATATATACTTGAAGGAACTAAAACAAATATTACAATTAACCTCATCTGGTTCAAATTACTTGTACTGTGGTGACATTAACTTGAATTTATTGGATACCAAAAATAGTGTAATTACAGAATACCAAAATCTACTCAGTGAAAATGGCTTAGAAAATGTGATACTAGATGTGACCCGGGAGGAAATTTTAAACGGTAAAAATGTTTATTCCTGTATCGACCATATTGCAATTCGTAACCGTAATAACACTGTATTTTCATGTATTGTGACTAACAAAATATCGGACCATTATATAACAGGAGTTGCGATAGGGAAAGAGGTACTTACAAAGGATTTAAATAAAAAAAGGGAAATTATTGATAATAAATTGGTATATTCTAAATTAAAACTAGTAAAATGGGGTAAATTATTACAAACTGAATGTCCCTCAGAACTGTACTATAATTTTAAAAATATTTTTGATAATATCTATGAGTCCTCGAAAAAAGAAAAATCATTTAAAAATAATCATAGACACAACAACCAATGGATTACTGAAGAAATTAAGAATATGATTAAAAAAAGTGATTATCTTTACCGAAAATGCAAGAATAGCCTTAATAACCCTGTATTTCGTTTAGAATACACGCGATATAGAAACAAAACAAATAAACATATTAATTTTACTAAAAACACATTTCACAAAAACGTAATAAATAGTTTAAACGGCAACCCGAGGAAACTCTGGGACGAAATAAATAACCTAATAGGAAAACCTAAACAAAATCTAGATAAAATAATCCTTTAACATATGGGAGGTCAAGGAGGCACAAAATTTTTATGCGATAAATTTGCTACAACATTCGTAAATGAAATAAAAGACATAAGACATAACTGTACTACAAAATTCCTAGATCGTAACACGTATACAACTCCTGCTAGTATGTCAATGAGATTTAGACCTGTATCACAAAAAGATGTTAAAAAAATAATTAATGATATGGATGTTAAAAAATCAGAAGGCAATGATCAAATAAGAATTAAAGACCTGAAGTTAATTGCTGATAATATAATCCCAATATTGACTAAATTAATTAACCTCTGTGTAAGTAAAAGTATTATGCCTGACAAACTTAAAACATCCATTATCAAACCTATATATAAATCAGGAAACCACAAAGATTTCACAAACTATCGACCAATAGCGATTCTCTCATGTATTGATAAAATTATTGAAAGAGCTATCTTTAACCAAATACAACTTTTTATAGAAAAAAATAAAATCATAAATCCCATACAATACGGATTTCAAAAAGAAAAAAGTACTACCCAATTACTATCTAAATTCACTGACCATATAAATTGTCATTTAAATGAAAAATATTATGTTGGTATAATTTTTATAGACTTTAAAAAGGCCTTTGACATATTGGACCACGAAACATTATTAAAGGCAATGGAGGAATGTGGTATTAGAGGTCCTTTAAAAAAATTTATTAAAAATTATCTATTAAATAAAAAATTAAAGTTAAAATTGACGGAATTTTTAGTGATGAAATGTTAACAAATACCGGAGTAGCAACAGGGTCGATATCGGGACCTACATGTTATATAATGCAAGTAAACAGTCTACCAAACGTAATAAAACGTTGTAAATGCTACATATTTGCAGACGATACTTGCATTATATGTGCTGACAAAGATCCACTAAAAATTGAGGAAATTTTACAAACAGACCTAAATAACATAATTAAATGGTCCCACGACAATGGCATTATTATTAACGCAAAAAAACCAAATATATGCTTATACACTCACCATATGCAAATTGTCAGGAAAATGAATTACATATAAAAAGTCATTCATATGATTGTTTGCACACAAAAAACCAATTCCAGCAGTGTAATTGCCCGAATAAAGAAAAAGTGTACCAATATACATACCTTGGTCTTACAATAGATGTCAACTTTAACTGGTCAAATCATATTGAAAATGTATGTAATAGATTAAGATCCATATTAGGAAAATTTTACCACCTAAAAAATTTTGTTAATAAAAATATATTATACTGTATATACAACGCATCAGCAGAATCAATTATAGGATACGGAATAAATAGTTACGGATTAACGTACAAAACATACTTAAATAAAATAGAACAATTACAAATCCGTTTCCTAAAATTGATATCAGGCAAAAAAAAGGTCCAGTTATGTGAAGGTGATTATAAAAAAATGTTCACCTTGTGTAATGTCCTCTCTATACACAGTAAGGTAAATTACCGATTAACGCTAGATGAATTCTGGAATACAGAATTCAAAAAACCCGTAAACCACAACTACCCTACTAGGCATAGAGAAGCACAAATGTTTATTGTCAATAAATCTCAAAATGTATACGGAGATAGAACAAAAAGTCATAAAATTCCGGAAATATTTAACGCGTTACCTGAAAATATCAAAAATGAGACATCTTATTCAAAAATCAAAACCAAAGTTAAATCTTTCTACCTCCGAAGAACATGAAATCAAATAAAATAGTTCCTATCTATTTATTTTCTCACCGTATGTTTGTACTGTGTAAAATATTTTTACTACAACGCAATTCATACACATTAAAACATTATAATAATTAGTTTGTCGTAATAATTAGTAATTTAATATTTGCCTATTTTGAAGAAATAATTAAGTATTATATTTAGTTATTATATTAACTATGTAAAACTGAAAAGTATACTGTATTAAATAATTAGAAAAAAATAAGAGATTTCTTACAATCAAACTGATTGATCAGTTTCGTAAGATTTGTAAAATAAAATATTGTAAAATTAAAACTGAATAAACATATTAAAAAAAAAAAAAAAAGTTGCATTGACATAAAAACTAAAAAAATGTAATTCAACGTAATTCCATAACGCAAGTTACCGCTAACCATTCCAGTTCACCGTTCTCGAGTTTTTTCATACATATTTTCATCATCATGGTTCTTCAAAGAATGCTCTTCAACCACAATCACCTAAAACACTTTCATAATTTGGACAAACAGCTTTGTTTTAAGGCTTTAAGCTTTATAATTCACTTCTTATGCAATTCAAAATATGTGGACTTGTACAATACAAAATACATATCGATCGTCAGACATCTCAGAAAATTCCAACTTTGAGTTGATTACGCAGTTGTATGTAAAAGTTTATGCTCAATCTTGTACAATACTCAGATTTCTCGTAAACACACCCAAATTAATTATAATGCAGACAAATTTGTAGTAAAATGACCAATAAATTGATATTTTCTGGCTTACTAGCAAGAAATTTCAAAATGTCATGCCAATGTTCCGAACCATTATGTTTCCCGGTGTTTTTAATAGTATATTTAATTTGTAAAATGTGGACAAGAGTAAATAATATGTGATTTATGGTGAGCATTCGAATATTTTCTCAAAACTTAGTTTTTGGAGATGTCTGACTAATCAACAAAATCAAAAACAAAATAAAAAACAACATTGAAAATAACATCTAAAACAAAATAAATTAAAAACAATTACTCCACCATGCAAGATAGAAAAGAACACAACATTGGTAAGAGGAGTAGAAGCAGAGCTACTTAGTTTGTTCAGTTAAATTAAATTAAAATTGACGTTCTTCTTTCTGATTAAAAATATACGAAATTTTATGGTGTTGTAATGGTTTAATTTGCTTTTGTTAAGCACTGGAGCGACAGCGCAATTTAAAACTTTTTTCTCAGATTGCTCGACATTTTTTTGGTGATCGTTTTGAAATTTTCCGCCCAAATAAAAAAAATTACACCTCCTAATTTTAATATGGAGACATACAAACTGATTATAGTTCTAAATAGCCAATGAATTCACCAATTTTTGTCGATTATTACATATTCGTAGGATTTATAAAAAAAACATTATAAAATCGTAAACTTCTACTTAATTACTCACAAATAAGGGAAAATTCGCCAAAATTGCCAGCAAAGCAATCCGAGGTATTTTAAGTAGTGCCGTATTGTGGCATAAACCGCCCCAGTGGTTGTAAATAAAATTGTTTTTACATCATTCATTATTTTTAAGTCTTCCACTGAAAGCATTGAATTAATTAACCCTTGAAAAATATCCTCAACAACATAGGTGAACTAACATGGAGAATAACATAATTCTCTTGTAATGAAAAAAAAAAACATTTTTAGTAAATAAAAAAAATTCAGAGGAATTCGACAATTCTCTCATCTATTGGCATTTTTCTCTTTTCTAATTTGTCTACAGTGTTAGACAAAACTAATCTTTTCGCTAAAATAAATTCTTACGAAGTCTGTAGTATGTAAGTACAAACAAATGGGTTAAAATGCCCGCAAAACGCTTTCCGAGCTGGAAATTTCCCAAAGAAAAATGCGGTCTCGCGAAATGTACGAGAAAACTTGTGGAATGCCAAATAATTGCGAAACATTTTTCAACAGTTTTAATAAAAACGAAAGTTCGACGTTTCTTATTAATAGACGTGAAGCACTTGTTGGGCACTGAATACCGATTCCCTCGTTAAGATTAATGAACCGAGCTGCCGGATCATCAATATGGTTGCTTGCCTCGTTTAGATAAGAAGAATTTTACCCCCGTTTATTTATAAGTACACTTATATTTATGGGTCGTTTCCGATTAGACAAACGGCTATGCCTCATTAAAAATTAGACGTCAAAAATTTGTCATGAATTGGTTTGCGGTCGTTTTTTTTATTTTATTTTTTTTATTTTATTTATTTCTATACATTACAGTATTTACCTATAGATCAATTTCGAAAACATTTTTACATAATATATTTTATAATTTTATTATGTTGGGTGTAAGGTAGGTTTATGAAGGTGAAACTGTGGATAGGTATTGTTGTATGTTTCGTGAACACCTCACTAGGAGAACCTGTGCTGAGGTGTTTACGTGTTTATTTATGTTTATGTGTGACAAGTATTTATGTGTTGTAATATAAAGTTTTATATGTTTTTTTTTTCAAATTTTAACAGTTATTGTACATTGGTTATATAGAAGAGAAAAAAAAGTATTTAAATATATTAGAGGAATATAAAAAAAAAAATATATATATATATATATTGGCCTCTTCCCGTAGTGTGTTGATCCAGTAAGAAGTTATAAGCCAAGTTGATCCACCTTTAACACCATATAACTTGGCTATGATGGAATACATCTGTATGATTTTGCAACATTATTACATTAGTTACTAAGGTTGCCAGTTTGCAAGTAAAAATATTTGATGTACTCATCATAAAATTTTAAAAATTTGTATGGGAATCGCTTGCAAATTAACATGCTATGTTGATCTGTCGCTTGTAAATTAACATACTTCGTTGATCTACATAATCGTATAACTTATGTACCTATATGTCGTTTAACAGTTCTTTTGCTGATCCGATTTAAATGACCAATCAGAGAGGTTGTGAAGGAAGCCTTTTGATTGGTCATAAAAAACATGTACCTATATGGAGTTTTACTGTTGATGTGTTGATCCGATATATAATTGCGCGTTCTAGGGCTGCCACAGAGTTGTGAGATTATTGCAGGGCTGCTACATACTTGCTGTGTCATAATTATCTATTATTATTATTTGACAATAAATATTTTCGGTATTACTAAAGAGTGAACGAACGAGACGAGGGAGGGGGAAGGCGGGGAAGGTAGAAGGGAATGGGGCGCACGGAAAAGGACATGCATGGAGAAACAATTTGAGTGAGTGAATGAAGGAGGCGATATCAATTTTACCGCCGCCCCGGGAACCATTTACTGGATAACCAACCTCTGCCATAGGTCACCCCAAGAGGTGGGGTATGGAGGGGGGGGGGGGGGGGGGGGAGGGTCCCAGAATTTACGAAACTACCGTCTTCTTCCTTTTCTAAAAAGATCCCCCACAAGTATCTCAAGATTAAAAAAATTATTTCACTAATGAAAATTGTCTACTTAAGTTTTATGAAGGTTTCACTTCTACCGCGTGTCAATTACAAGTTCAAATTAGAGCGTGCGCAAGTAAGTTTTTTGATAAGTTTGTTTTATTTTACGAAAATGCGTTGCTTTACGATCGTTGACTAAGAATTCAGAAGTCGCAAGTTAAAATTACGGCGTGCGCAAATAATTTTTTTTGATAAGTTTGTATTATTTTATGAAAATGCGTTGCTTTACGATCCTCGACTAAGAATTCAGAAGTCGCAAGTTCAAATTATGGCGTGCGCAAGTTAAAGAATAACGCAGAAAATTATAATAATATAATCATCATCATCAGTATATTAATACGTAAAGTAAAAACTTTGTACCCCTTTTTACGAAAATTGCGTGGACGGAGGAGTATGAAATTTCGCACACTTATAGTTTATATAGAGAAGGAGTGCAAGAAAGTTTTTTTTTTTTAATTATTTATAAAAAATACATTAAATCAATAAAAAAAACATTACAATTATCAGTATATTAATACGTGAAGCAAAAACTTTGTACCTCTTTTTACGAAAATAGAAGTATGAAATTTCGTACACTTATAGTTTATATAGAGAAAGAGTACAGAATGCTAATATTTTTTTTAATTATGCATAAAAAATACATTAAATCAATAAAAAAAAACATAACACAATAAATTAATTATGATCGAATTTCGACCATTGGGCGACAACTAGTTGTTATAATTACACGAATTATCACTTACCTAGTTATTGCCGAACGTTTGTTTTATTATTTTATTTTTATCAAAGTTTTTATTCCAGCAGGACTGGGAGAGTAGAGCAATCCCAGTCTGCCATCATATTTCATAAACAATAATTATAATGTAATAATTTAAGAGAGTAATTTAAAAATCTTAAAGAAAAAATAGAAATTAAATGTGATAACATGTTAAGTAGGTACCCAATTAAAACATAAAATGAAAATAAGTTAATAATGTAATATCCAGAATTAAAATCTCAAAATTCTCTCGGTGGACTCGCGATATTTCTGCAAATATCACTGTAGTCAAACAGATACCAAGTCATAGAGTTATACAATTAGAGGCGCTATTGACCACTAACATCTCATCAAAACGTGTTCAGCTATTCGAAAGCGATAAGCGGTGCGCGTATATCGGATTCGTTAGAGCGTTGGAAGCGATGGAGGTATATTGGAGGTAAAAACGTTGAACCCATTTTTTCGCTTCATGTCTCATCTAAATATAATACATCAATGTACCAAGTGCACTCCCAAAATTTCAAACGGGGAAGAACGTTCTGTGCACGTGCCCCGATCACGCGTCCGTTGATGATTTGGGTGATGATTTGCGTGTTATGAAAACATTGTTCACGTGATCGTTTGTTAACAAGTTGAAACATATCGTTCTCATTTTGTTTTTCGGCTGCCTAAGAAAGTATTCAGATTTGCCAAGTTTTTAGCGTTTTTAGTTTCAATATTTCAAACATTAGTTTAATTAACTAGGTTCACTTTAATATAATCTAACAATATATTGTATAAATATAATATAAAATAATCATTTTATTATAATAAATCAAGGAAAATAATTCTCCTCAAGGCCTATGTAATCTTAGGGGACGCTGTGTGGAGGGTCTTTTTTTATAAAAGGAAGGAGAGGAAGTTCTGAAAAGGCAAAGGGTATTAGGGATAAGTAGGAATCTGGGGGCAGTGTGTCCAGGAGTTACGGACGTATAAATCCATGCCTCCCACTGCGATGTTCCGAGAGAGTACGGCTAGAGAAGTCAAAGGAACTCCCTTAACCACTCTCTTCCGATCCGGCCTGCCATGCAGCTGGTGGGCAGACGCATCCGACGCCAAGACCCGGACAAACCTCACCCCATGAACCCGGGTACCGGAAACAAATCTTATTATTATCTTCTTCTATTATATTTTCTTATCGGAGGTTGGCTATAATCAATAAATCTTCACCCTGCAGGCTGCAAATCTTCAAACAATTATGTTCTTCTTATGGTTTTTTTTTCGGATTTGGCTATCTGATTTTCTTTTCGGAGGTTGGCTATCATCAAATAATCTCCACATTTCTCACACGATTATACGTGGTTTTACCACACATATGCCTCAGGGGTATCATTTCTAAAGCATTCAGTCTACCCCCCCTCCGGAAGGAGATGGAGAGAGGCCGGTGGGGAAGTACCTGGCTATTCGGATCTAGTCACCAAAAACGGCTTAGGTCATTTCAAGTTAGCTTGGGAGCTTGGGTACCGCCGCCCCGGGAACCATTTACTGGAAAACAAACACCTCTGCCGTAGGCCACCTCAAGTGGTTCGTTGCGTTTGGTGACTAAGCAGGGGTGTCCGGGTTCATGGGGTGAGGTTTGTCCAGGTCTTGGCGGCGAATGCGTCTGCCCACCTGCTGCGTGGCGGGCTGGATCAAGAGAGCTTGGTTGAGGGAGGCATTTTGACCTTTCCAGCCGGACTCTCTCCCCGGAGGCTACCGGGGTGTTGCCGCCGCGCGCAGGGCCTAGCAGCAAAAACCCACGGAGCGGGTTTTTGACTGCTATACGAATGTCGCGGATTAGATGGACATATGAATCCATCTCTTCTACTGCATTGCAAGGCTATTGGTTGAAAGAGGAATTTAAGAACCTGACTTCGAGTACATCTCGAGTACTATCATAATTAAATTTCACATATCGAGTACCTACATCATAATTAAATTTTAATGTGAAGTAGTGGTCGCCCAATGGTCGAAATTCGATCATAATTAATTTAATGTGTAAGGTTTTTTTTTATTGATTTAATGTTTTTATACGCATAATTTTAAAAAAAATATTAGATCGAAGGAACAATAAAAGAATTTGCTTTTTAGACGCATAAAAGTTAAAGACAGAAGAAAAACCAACCAAAGTTAAAGACAAAGCCAACACCTCTGCCATAGGTCACCTCAAGCGGTTCGTTACGTTTGGTGACTAAGCAGGGGTGCCCGGTTTCATGAGGTGAGGTTTGTGCGGGTCTTTGCGGTGGACGCGTCTGCCCACCATCTGCATGGCGGGCCGGAACGCGTATTTCCAAACCCTATACCGGTTCAGTCGCGGTTAATACACCTCTTTATTGGTTATTTTTTTCACTTTGCAAAAAAAAAATATTCCAAAATGTAAATAAAATAATCTTTTCAATGTGTACCTAGGTATATTAGAAATTAATAATTTTATTCCTAAATATTTAAATTTGGATATTATTCCCATATATTTGTAAATAAACCTCTTTATTGGTTATTTTTAATCATTTTGCAAAAACAAAAATTGTTCTAGAATCTAGATAAAATAATCTTTCCAATGTGGGAATTAGAAATAAATAATTTTATTTCTTAATATTAAAATTTTGATCGTGAAAAATTGACTGAAACATTGACTGAACCGGTTTTAGAATACAAAACATCCAAATATTATTATTATTATCATAAGGCTGTGGACACGTCCGAACATGCATGGCCTAGACATATGACAATAGTCATACGGACGTATTCCCGTAATTTGTATTCCCGTTATTAAAGTAAAAGATGAATTACCCAAAAGGTCGGTCATCTACTAGACTTGAATACATCGTCAGAGTTATTAAATGGTCCTTTCTAAGACTTCTCTCTAAATTTCCTATCGACATTATTTGGACGGGCGATATCGGCCAAACCCACACGGCGGAGAAATCCAGCGATATTAAAAGCTTATATATAATGTAATATGTTTATGACAATTAAAAAAAATGTTTATGATAAATATTTTTTTTTACGATTAAATAAGAATTATAATATGATATGCGTAAAATTTATTCGGCCTCAACAATTATTTTTAAAAAAATCTAAATGAAATGTTGTTATGTTATTCACATAAAATCATTTCTAATATCCTAGTTTTGTTCACTTTCATATATTTTTAGTTATAAAGTATTTATACCGTGGTCGAGGGGTAAGGCTCTTGACTCACAATCCGATCGTGGCGGGAAAGAATCCCATCAGGGGCAAATAAATTTTATTGATTAACTTGTGTTTTTTCACAATAAATGCAATTAAAATAATATATTCTATATTTGCGACACTTTCCAGAGGGGATGATAGTTTCAGTATTGCCCTAGTATAAGACAGCCATTCAGAATTGAAACTTTGCTTACAATGGCTTTTGCCGTGTTTGGTCCATAGATCTGGACTTGGCTGTCTGATCTGACACTAACCACGTAGAAACCTATTTTTTTCAAATTTAATCTTAAAAATTTAGTCTTGACACTCGATTTACACCAAAACGAAATCTCAATCCAAAAAATAAATACACCTGCCACAAAATCAATTCCAATTGTGATATAGAGTATCCAATTTCCTGCTTTTATTTACCACCGGGACTGCATATTTATGTATAAAATATTGTATTACAATCAATACATGAATGGAGGACTGCATATATATACAGGATGTTAAGGGACGTACTTGACTTTCTTTAACAAGCGATTCCTGACATTGTTTGGAGTAAAAAATGCGAATGAAATTTTGGTCTCCGGTGACTTATTGGTGAAGAATATACAGATAACGGATGAGTATGACCTCCAAACGTTTTCTAAAAACTATACTTTTGAAAGATTTTTTGATTGATTCTTGTACAGACCGTGCTTTTTAGTAAGAATCCAAAATAATCGTCCTGTTTGGTGCAATAGGGCTAGAGTTGTGGCCGTTCCCAAGTGTAAAACGTGCACTGAAAAACCGATGAGTTTTCTAAAAACTATACTTTTGGAAGATTTTTTGATTGATTCGTGTACAGACCGTGCTCTTAAGTAAGAATTCAAAATAATCGTCCTGTTTGGTGCCATAGGGCCAAAGTTGTGACCGATCCCGAGTGGAAAATATAATACCTCCAAAAGACGAGTTTTCTAAAAACTATACTTTTGGAACTTTTTTTAAGAATTCTTAAACAGACCGGGCTTTTTAGTAAGAATCCAAAATTTCAGTCTGTTTGGTGCCATAGGGCTAGAGTTGTGACCGTTCCCAGGTGTAAAACGTGCACTGAAAAACGATGAGTTTTCTAAAAACTATACTTTTGGAAGATTTTTTGATTGATTAGTGTACAGACCGTGCTCTTAAGTAAGAATCCAAAATAATCGTCCTGTTTGGTGCCATAGGGCTAGAGTTGTGGCCGATCCCAAGAGTAAAACGTGCCCTGAAAAACGATGAGTTTTCTAAAAACTATACTTTTGGAAGATTTTTTGATATATTCGTGTCCAGACCGTGCTTTTAAGTAAGAATCCAAAATTTCAGCCTGTTTGGCGCCATAGGGCTAGAGTTGTGGCCGTTCCCAAGTGTAAAACGTGCACTGAAAAACCGATGAGTTTTCTAAAAACTATACTTTTGGAAGATTTTTTGATTGATTCGTGTACAGACCGTGCTCTTAAGTAAGAATTCAAAATTTCAGCCTGTTTGGCGCCATAGGGCTAGAGTTGTGCCGTTCCCAGGTGTAAAACGTGCACTGAAAAACGATGAGTTTTCTAAAAACTACACTTTTCGAAGATTTTTTGATTGATTCGTGTACAGACCGTGCTCTTAAGTAAGAATCCAAAATAATCGTCCTGTTTGGTGCCATAGGGCTCGAGTTGTGATCGTTCACAAGTGTAAAACGTGCCCTGAAAAACAATGAGTTTTCTAAAAACTATACTTTGGAAGATTTTTTGATTGATTCGTGTACAGACCGTGCTTTTAAGTAAGAATCCAAAATTTCAGCCTGTTTGGCGCCATAGGGCTAGAGTTGTGACCGTTCCCAGGTGTAAAACGTGCACTGAAAAACGATGAGTTTTCTAAAAACTACATTTTGGAAGATTTTTTGATTGATTCGTGTACAGACCGTGCTCTTAAGTAAGAATTCAAAATAATCGTCCTGTTTGGTGCCATAGGGCTAGAGTTGTGGCCGATCCCAAGTGTAAAACGTGCCCTGAAAAACGATGAGTTTTCTAAAAACTATACTTTTGGAAGATTTTTTGATTGATTCGTGTACAAACCGTGCTTTTAAGTAAGAATCCAAAATTCCAGCCTGTTTGGCGCCATAGGGCTAGAGTTGTGACCGTTCCCAGGTGTAAAACGTGCACTGAAAAACGATGAGATTTCTAAAAACTACATTTTGGAAGATTTTTTGATTGGTTCGTGTCCAGACCGTGCTTTTAAGTAAGAATCCAAAATTTCAGCCTGTTTGGCGCCATAGGGCTAGAGTAGTGACCGTTCCCAGGTGTAAAACGTGCACTGAAAAACGATGAGTTTTCTAAAAACTACACTTTTGGAAGATTTTTTGATTGATTCGTGTACAAACCGTGCTTTTTAGTAAGAATCCAAAATTTCAGTCTGGTGCCATAGTTGCAAGTCGATGAGTCGAGAGAGTCAGGCTTGAAAGGTTAAAATGCCTCTCCCAACCAAGCTCTCTTGATCCGGCCTGCCACGCAGCAGGTGGCCAGACGCATCTGCCGCCAAGACCTGGACAAATCTCACCCCATGAACCCGGGCACCAGTGCTTAGTCACCAAACGCAACGATCCGCTTGAGGTGACCTATGGCAGAGGTGTTAATTAATGTTATTAACTGGTGAACCAGTTAATGGTTCCCGGGGAGGCGGTACCCCGTATTCCCAGATTGATCCCCCTCCACCCTTCCTACTCCCCTGCAATTACTCGTCTACAATTTTAAAATAAGTCCTTACTTAAGCCATTCCTTTACCCCCACCCTTCACCCCCCCCCACCCCCCCCCACCACCCCCGACCACCATACCCCTCTACTCCACTACCCCATTCCCCCCCCTGGGGTGACCTATGGCATAGGTGTTGGTTTTCCATTCTATGGTTCCCGGGGTGGCGGTACCCTGTATTCCCAAATCGGAATTCCACATTTATAATTTTTCAATTAGTTCTTACTTTAGCCATTTCTATTCCCCCCCCCTACCCCTTCCCCCCCCCTCCCCATACCCCCCCCCTCTGGGCCGACCCATGGCAGAGGTGTTGGTTATCCAGTAAATGGTTCCTGGGGCAGCGGTATAATTCACTCACTCACTCACTCAAATTGTTTCTCCCTGCATGTCCTTTCCCGTGAACCCCGTTCCCTTACACCTTTTCAGCCTTCCCCCTCCCTCGTCTCTTCCCTCTCCGTAAATTTTTTTGCCGCACTTCGTACTACCAAAAATATTTATTGTCAAATTATAATAATATATAATTTAGAGTATGTCGCAGCCCTGCAATAATCTCACAACTCGGTAATCTCACTTTGGTAGCCCTAGAACGCGCAATATATATCAGATCAACATATTAACCGTAATGTTCCATATAGGTATATAAAAAATCTGTAGAATTCTGCTGCAATAAAATCGATGAATATGAAGAAAAAAATTTAAAAAAAGATACGATGATTAAACAACTACAAACAGAAAACAAGGAAATAAAACTTCAATTAAACAAACTGGAACAATTTCAGAAACAAAATAACATAGAAATACAAGGAGTTCCTTTTAAGGAAAATGAAAACGCAACAAAAATAGTCAACAATATACTGAATACCATAAAATGCGAAACAGAATCTTCAAAAATAACAAATATTTACAGAATTAAAAATAGAAATCCTCTTAACAAATATCCACCCATTGTTGTATCATTTCAAAATAAAGAAACTAAGGACCACATTATTGCTCAAAAAAAAAAGTACGGTGTTTTGTACACAAAAAACTTTAATTTTCCGGAAGATAACATAGTTTACATTAATGAACAACTGTCACAGCAAAATAAACACCTTCTGTTCCTGGCGAAATCTTCAAGACTAGGCTACAAATTCATCTGGGCAAAAAACGGGAATATAATGATGAGAAAAGATGAAACAGCTCCGATCATTCATATAAGACAGCCGGAAGACATTCCCTCACAATAAAGGATTATGTAACCATATTATAAGTGATAATAACTTCTATCTTTAAACATGGCTGATGAAAATTTTTTGTATGAAAATTATATTTGTAATAACACAACAGAACTAAATAATCATTTTAAAGACGTAAATTTTTCAGTTCTCAATATGAATATTAGAAGCTTAAGAAAACACTTTGATGAGCTTTGTATCCTACTCGATAGCATTGATTTTTCTCCTAGTATTATTATCTTAACAGAAACACAGATGAAAACGGTAATCCCATATAACATTCCAGGATATGTTACCATTTCATCTGAATGTAAACACACTGGGCATGATGGAATCACCGTATTTATAAATAATTGTCTCAAGAAAATTGTCTATGAAATTCTAGATTTTAAAACAGCAAATGCTATTAAATTAACATTTCACCACAAAAATTGTAACTATCTGTTATTAGCTATATATAGATCACCTTCATTGAACGAGTCTCTCTTCACTAACGAACTTAATTCGTTTTTAAAATTGACTAACAGAAATAACTTCAACTTTGCAATATTAACTGGTGACATCAATATTGACATAAATGAAAATAACAAAAGAACAAATTTCATAAATGAATATTTAGATTGTTTGTCATGTGCAGGATATCAGTCATACATAAATTCCCCAACAAGAGAAAATCTGAATAATTCCACAACTCTAGATCACATATTCGTCAAAACACACAAACACATTAAAACTACATCTTCAACACTAAAAACAAACATTACTGACCACTTTCCAACATTTTACGGACACAACATTTTAACCACAAATTCAAAAGAATATTCTGATACTGTTGAAAGAAATGATATTAATTACGTCACATTAAACAATCTACTTCGTTCAGAAAAATGGGACAATATACTTTCAATAGCTAACCCACATTCAGCATTAGCATTGTTTTATAAAACTCTACAAGATTATATTTCGAAAAGTACAAGTAAAATTGTTATCTATAAGAAAAAATATAAAAAAATTAAGCCTTGGATCACTGTAGGACTAATAGTTTCCATTAAACAAAGAGATAAACTATACAGAGAGATGTTAAATTATGAAAGACACTGTCAAAAAAACAATGTAAGAACAATGTCTTTTATAAAAACAAAATATTTATTGTACAGAAATTTACTGAATAGGTTAATAAGAAGTTGTAAAAAAAAATACTATTGTGAACAAATTCATAACGCAAAAAATGATGCTAAGAAAACGTGGAATATTATTAATGAAATAACGAACAAAAAAAAATTAGCATCAACTGATGTAAATGAGATTAAAATAAATAACAATATTATAACTGACAAATCAGCCATTGCTGAAAACTTTAACAACTTCTTCACAAATGTAGTAGATCAAGTCCTTGAATCTTCTAGTAAAATTGATAATACAACGCCCGTAGATTTAGTATCAACTTACGACTCAATTAACTCCTTAGAATATTTTTCACCCATCACAACAAATGAAATTGAAAAACACATTGACGGTCTAAAATCCACCAATTCTACAGGAATTGATGGTTTAGCAGGCAACACACTAAAAAAAATAAAACAATATATTTTAACTCCATTACTACATATTTATAATATATCCCTAAAAGAGGGACATTTTCCAGAACAATTTAAAATCTCCACCATAATTCCAATACACAAATCGGGTGAAACGCTCATATTAGACAATTACAGACCTATCTCCCTAGTTTCAAATCTTTCAAAAATATTTGAAAAATGTATCAAAAGTAGAATAATGAATTACCTAGAACAAAACAAAATTCTGTCACAAAATCAATATGGCTTCAGAAGTAAACTAAGCACTGAAGATGCAATATTCGATCTGACAAAAAAGTTATACACATCTGTTGATCAAAATAAAAAAAATTTAGCTATATTTTTAGACTTGAGAAAAGCTTTTGACACGGTAAATCACAATCTACTTATAAAAAAAATTAATCAAATAGGTTTTAAAAAAGATACACTAAAAATTCTCACTAACTACCTCAAAGACAGAAAACAAAAAACAAAAATAGGGAATTTTTATAGTACAGAAACAAGGATAAAAAACGGAGTACCACAGGGAACTGTTCTCGGCCCAATTCTGTTTCTAATATATATAAATGATTTATGTAATGTTGTAATCCCTGGTGAAATTGTATCTTACGCTGATGATACAGCAATAATAGTAAATGGAAAATCCTGGCTTGAAACTTTTTTGAATGCAACAAAATGTATTGCATATGTCTCATCATGGCTAAAAAGTAATAGACTCTTCTTAAACTACAATAAAACTTTTTACCTAACTTTTTATAAAAACAGTAAAAACAAACCCCCCAATAACCTTAAAATTAGAATACATAATGCTAATTGTAATCAAGTAACATGCTCTTCTTGCTTTGAACTTGGAAAAGTTGAAAAAATCAAATATTTGGGTATTTATATTGATACAAATTTAAATTGGCAATCACAAATTAATAATACCGTTACTAAATTAAGATACCTTACGTACATATTTTACAGACTTAAAGAAGTACTTAATATTGACAAACTAAAAATGATTTATTTTTCTCTGGTGCAATCTTCACTCATGTACGGAATAATAGGATGGGGTGGTGCGCTTGATGTATTTATAAAACCTTTACAAATAACTCAAAATTATATTATTAAAGTTATGTTTAATAGAAACAGAACATTTTCGACAGATGCATTATACAAAGAAGCTAAACTATTCAATCTCCGTAAACTATTTATTATGCAAACTATGAAATATATCTTTAAAAACAAAAACAAATTCGAAAAAAATGAAAATAGAATCAACATTAGAAATAATAATGTTTTTTATACCCCCCAAACGAATACCAAACAAATGCAAACTCACAGCAGTTTCATTGGACCTCGTACATTCAATCTTCTACCGAAAAATATTCAAATGATAACTAAACTTCCTCAATACACAAAGGAATTGAAGTCATGGCTTGACAATGTAGATATTGAAACGTTGTTTGTTTAACTTGTATGACTTTATGTTTTTTTCACACTTATTCACACTTATTATTACACTATGCACTTATTGTTCCACTATTCCACTATTATTACACTACTTCACTTAATATGCAATTACTATTATACTCAATATTATACTATACACTTACTGTTGCACTGTTTGTATGCTCATTTTGTGCATAGCTATTTAAATAAATTCTAATCATGTTTTTGCTTAATATGCCCATTGTTTGTTCCTTCAAGGTACAATAATAAATTATATTGAACTATATTACCCACGCACAGGCTGCGCCTTAGTGGGTTCCCATTGTTCTTATTATGTCATAATATTGTATACATCAATTGTAAAATTTGGGAAAATAAAGGAAAAAAAAAAAAAAAAAAAAAAAAAAATAAAGGTACATGTTTTTTATGACCAATCAGAATGCTTACCTCTCTGATTGGTCATTATATAAGATCAACATAGACAAAACGTGTAAAATGTATATGCCACCGAAAAATGGGCGTGGCTTACAGCAAAATCTCGATGACTTAAGTTGATCCATAAGGATCCACATATGTATGCCAGCTTCGGTAATAGATCAACTTATCCGTTTGGATCAACAAGAGCAAACGGATCAACTAAAAACTGGTCTACCGTCACGAAAGATCAACTTAGTACGAGAGGGTATAAATATATATATAAACATACACATACATACACATCCATATAAATACATGTACCTGCACACATGCATATAAATATATATATATATACATACGTATACATCCGCATACACATTCACATACACATATATATATGTACACACATATATAAATTGTAAGTGTATGTATAGTTATTGGATACTTGAAAAACTACTTAATTTTTAGGTTTATTTAATTTTATACTTTTTATAGTTTTGTTATGTTTGGTTGGGAATAATAATGTTTTGTATAAAGTTAATATCTTGATTTTTAATCCAGTCAGTGATATGTTTTTTATGAATGTTTGTAGATGTATTTGCAGATAGTATTTGTTTCAAAGTAATGGGCATGCAATTAAAAAGTTTGGTTGCATAATACTGAAAGTGTCTTTGTCCATGTGTGGTGTGGGTCATCGGTATGTTCAGTGTTTTATTTGTTGAGGACCTGGTTTTTGTTATGGTTTTTGGTTGAATTGGAATGTGTTGTTTGTTTTGGACAAGGTATATTATAGCAGATTTGGCATAAAGTTGTCTTATTGACATGACTTCTAATGCTTTGTAGATTTCGCTAGAATCTGTGTGAAATGGTACTTGCAGGATGAGTTTAATTATTGCTTTTTGTATTTTTTGAATTGGGTCAATTGCTATGTTTGTAGCACTTCCCCAAGCTAGTATTCCATATGTGGCAATGGATTGACAAAGTGCAAAATAGATCGATCTTAGTATTATTAGTGGGAAGATGTTTTTAACGTACTTTATTAGGTGCATTACTCGTTTCAGTTTATTTGTGATGAAATTAATGTGGCCAGTCCAGCGTAAGTGTGAATCAATAATAACCCCCAGGTATTTTGTATGTTTTACCCTTTCTATATGTTCGCACTGGCAGTTGGATAAAGTACAGTCATGTAGAATCAAGCCTATGTTTGATGGAGGTTGACCTCTTTGTGTAATACTATGAGTTATATATTTTGTTTTGATTGTATTAACTGTAAGAGTATTACTGTTTAGCCATTTTTTGACGATTGATAAACTTTTTTCGGCTATTATAAATACATCTTTCCATGTGGCTGCTTGACAGAGAAGAACTGTATCGTCAGCAAAGGTCACGATTTTACATTCTTGTTTTCAAATTTTAATTTACGTAACTTGTCGACAATTCTCAGAAATGGTGATTTAATTCACCGATTGAACCAGGGGCTCTAGCATGGTGAAATCGATAACTTTACAATATCGGATCGTTAGGAGTAACTTTCGATGATTTAATATCAATATCCCTAACTTAATTATTAATGAAAATTTTATAACCAATGCTTTTAAAGAAAAAAAAACAAGTTGACTCTGTTTATACTAACTTTAGTAAGGCTTTTGATACAGTTTGCCATAAAATTCTCATTTGTAAATTAGGAAAGCTTGGTATACGTGGCAATATATAAGCCTGGTTTGAAAGCTATCTTACTGGAAGACAACAAATTGTTAGAATAAAGTCCTCCCTGTCAGAAAAAAAAATGCAACAAGTGGAGTCCCACAGGGTTCATACCTTGGCCCAATCTTATTTATCTTGTTTATAAATGATCTTACAAATATATTTCATAATGTATCTATCTTACTTTTTGCTGATGACCAAAAATTTTTTAAAATTATTCAAAATATTTATCATTTCAACATTATTCAAGATAATATCAACAAATTGGTTATTTGGTTTAAGGAAAATAGACTTTATTTAAATATCTCAAAATGTCAAATAGTTAGATTTTCTCGAATAAGAAATCCAGTGATCTTTAATTACTACATTGATGACAATGCTCTTGAGACATTGACACAAATTAAAGAATTAGGCATCACTTTCCAATCAAATCTTTCATTTGTTAACCACATAACAGAAATCTGTAATAAGGGCTTAAAAATGTTGGGATTTATAACTAGGCTAACTAGAAATTTAAAGAATATAAAGTGTATTGAACTGTTATATTTTGCGTATGTAAGAAGTGAACTTGAGTACAATTGTCCCGTTTGGAATCCACATTATAATATACACGTTCAAGCTGTTAAAAGAATACAAAACAAACTCTTACGTTTTCTAAATATCGAAATGGGGATTCCAACAATTACGTTGATCTTCAACACTCTGTTAAATAATATGAATATGCTCAATTTGCCAGACAGAAGAATTTTCACTGACTTGGTATTTCTATATAAACTTCTACATGATTTAGTTGATAGTCTGATATTGCTTGAATTGATAAGCTTCCGGATTCCACAACGTAATACAAGAAGTCAGGATTCTGGGACTAACTACCATATGTATTCCTCTTTACCCAGAATACTAATGGAAGGAAACAATTACAACAAGTCAGTGGACATCTTCAGTTTATCTTTAATATATAAAATATTGTTACTGAGGCAGTTCAGTTATGTACCTACAATGAATATTGTAATTAATAATAGTAATAATAAACTTGACGACAAACAAAATATTATTTAGAATAATAATATTCCGTTACCACCTGAATCAGATATGCGCAATTTTTGGACACAAATTTGGAGTACAGATATAAAACATAATGAATCAGGTCCCTGGATAGAAAATGAAGAACTCAATTGTTCAGACATTGATCAAATGAGTTTTTCTGATATATCGGTTGAATTGTTAGCCAAAATTATTAAAAATACTCATAATTGGAAAGCCACGGGTTGCGATTGGATACATAATTTTTGGTACAAACGTCTGACTACATCCTCTTTTAGCAAAAAATCTTTCTAAATTTGTCAAACAACCTCAAAATTTTCCAAATTTTCTTACTAAGGGCATTACTTATATGTTGCCTAAAAGCGAAAATATTAATAATCCCTCCCAGTATAGACCCATTACATGTTTACCGACAATATACAAAATTTTAACCTCTTGCTTGACAGATTTAATATATGCTCATTTAGATGAAAAACATATTTTATCTGAACAACAAAAAGGTTGTCGCAGAAAACATATGGGATGTAAAGAACAATTAGTTATTGATTCTGTAATTCTTAAACAGATTCAAACTCAAAAGCGTAATTTACATTCTTGCTGTATAGACTACCAAAAGGCTTTCGATAGTGTCCCGCACTCGTGGCTGATCAAAATATTGAGTATTTATAAAATTAACCCGATTATTATAAGCTTTTTGGAAAATATTATGACCTTTTGGAATACAGATTTATTTGTCAATTTAAAAGGTCAGAAAATAGTAGTACCGGGCATTTCAATAAAAAGAGGGATTTTTCAAAGTGACTCATTGAGTCCTCTATGGTTTTGCTTAGCATTGAATCCTCTATCTAAAATGTTAATTAAAAGCAAGTTTGGAATAAAAATTAAAGGTAATACGAGAGAAAGTAGTATAATTTCGCATTTATTATTTATGGATGATATAAAATTATATTCGAATTCTGAACCAAATTTAGAGAAAATGATTAAGGTAGTTAAAATTTTTTCAGATGATATTAAAATGACTTTTGGTTTAAATAAATGTAGAACGATCCATATAGAGAAAGGCAAAATTGTAGACGGAGACGAGGGTATATTTAGAAATTTCAAAATTAAAAGTATGAAAGGGGATGAGGTTTATAAATATTTAGGATACCCGCAATCGAATAGATTAGATCATACTAGTATTAAAAATGATATTAGGATTAAATTTCAAAGTAGAGTCAGAAAAATTTTAAAATGCAATCTATCTGCTAGAAATTTAGTAAAGGCAATAAATACTTGGGTAATACCTTTATTAACGTACTCATTTGGCATAATTAAATGGTCCAATACAGATTTAGATAGCTTAGAACGATTAATTAGAACTACGTTAACAAAGTTTAATTGCCATCATCCTAATTCAGCTATAGAACGAATTAATTTACCTAGAAATTTAGGAGGTAGAGGTATAGTCAAAATAACTTCTTTGAAATACAATCAGGTAGAAATGCTAAGAACTTTTTTCCATAGGAAAGCTAATAGTTCAGAAATGCACAAAATAATTTGCAAGGCAGATAGAAACATTACACCTTTAAATTTATACGACGATAATGCCAACATTCTTTTAAATACCAACCAGGAATTATTAGATTCCTGGTCAAATAAAATTATTCACGCCAAACACTTCAATTATCTCAACCAAACGTATGTTGACAAACTTTCGTCAAACAAATGGTTGAGTATTGGAGAATTGAGCGCAGAAATAGAAGGATTTATGCTTGCCATTCAGGATAGAGTCATTAATACTAAAAATTATAGGAAGTATATAATCAAAGATAGAAATCAAATTGATGATTTATGTAGAAAATGTTTGGCTTTTCCGGAAACTATAGAACATATTATATCGGGATGTTCTATATTAGCGCCTTCCGAATATACTTTTAGACACAATCAGGTTTTAAAAATAATTCATCAAAGTTTGGTAACTAAACATAAATTGATTGATTGCCGTAATGTAGTACCATATTATGAATACGAACCAAATTCGTTTTTAGAAAATGAATTTTATAAAATATATTATGATAAAACTATACTAACAGACAGAACGATTCGTCATAATAGACCCGATATAGTTTTACATGACAAAATTAAAAAAAATAACTTATATCATTGATGTCGCTATTCCAAATTCCTGTAATATTCAAAAATCTGTTTCTGAAAAAATTAGAAAATATACAGATTTAGGAAATGAGATTAAAAGAATTTGGCATTCTCGGACTATAAAAATATTACCATTTGTTATTTCGGCTACTGGCATTATACCTAGCTCTCTAATTAAAAATTTAGGCTTATTAGATTTGTCAAAGAATCTTTTTATAAAAATGCAAAAATCAGTCATATTAAATACATGTAGGATTACGAAAGATTTTTTAAATATTTATATTGAGGGATCGGTAGGATTTATCGGTTCAGTTAGGAGTTCTATCGAGCCGAACCCTCTGATATGAAAATATCTGGAGTCGGTGAAGTATTTTCCCTCTGGTAGGTTGACGTGTTGTTCTTGTATAGTTTTGTATTTAGTATACTTATACAATGCAATTACATCGCGTGAATTGACTAGATTAGCATTTGTGGAAAAGTGTGTGGAAGGATTAAGTTTTTCCTGTGAGGAAGATTTAACCCGGACATAAAATCTAGAGAACAATTTAAAATTACCATTCATATGTATCAGCCCTGAAAAATGGCGTTGATAAATAAATAAATCCCTAGCACAGTTTCACTGTTGAAAGCCGAACCGATATAGGTGGGGAATAAATTAGAAATTGATAGACGCTGAAAACACTGGCGGATCTGTCATTAAAAATTCACATTCAGAAAAGTCAAACGCCAGTCAAATACGTAAAAATATGAATAATTTGGCAATGTTGAATTGAAATACAAATCTTAATATGCATTGGCAGTCCGCTTTTACTTTTCGACACTACAAGAGAGTTAATTAGTTAATCATTCCTTTAGTCATATTTCAGCCACTTAAGTTTATCAAAATTCGAACAGAATAATTTGGTGGCGTCTTAGTTGAATTATGGTCTATGGATCGCGTATATGACTTCTTTCAATACAAAAATCATTGTTAGTTCAATACGTTCATTAAATAAGCCAGTAATTTTGATTAACGAACGACAACAAATAAATGCATATATTGACAGATAACCGAAACTTATCTGATGCTATGGAATCCGGGCTGAATTTGTCAATCGTCGGTTTGAATTCCTTTTACCAATTGTTGACCGTGATCGCAAATATTGTTTTAACTGACCATAGATGACGGATTTGGGCAATATTGTATTGTTGTGGGGTTATATCGATCGACCATGCTAGGTACCCTGAAGGGATTAGATGCGACACTTTAGTAAAGAATGATGTAAATATTGTAACCAACCGAGCGATGGCTACCCAATTTAGGGTAGGTGATTTTTGTGAATTAAAATAAAATATAAATTAAAAGTTTTCTTAATTTTTTTTAAAAACCTTAAATTATGGGATAAACGATAATATAATAGTTTTGGGGGACCAACTGTCGGGTCACATCGCATTTCTTGTGTTCTTCTTTATTCTTTGGGTTTGGCTTATTATTTTAGGAATTTATTTTTATAAGATTTACGAGAACTTTCTATCATCCAATTCACACATTAAATAAATAAAAACCCGTTTCAAATAAATGAAGAAGCTCTTTGAGGTTTAATTTGAACATGTTATTTACGTATGACCTATATTGTACCTCTAACAAGAAGTTAGTCGAAGTCCACCCTAATACGAAGTTTGAACCAAAATGTAACTAGGTATTCAACATAATTCGTACTTTCAAGGAAATTGAAACTTCACTTCGAAGTAATGTATCAGTTTCCCGGAAGCCGTTAAATGCGCTAAAGAAGGAACGGGCTTCTCCGAAACATGATTTTAACTGTAATTATAATTTAATTAAATTTATTTTATATTATCAAAGCACATACTTGAAGATTTGTTATTAAAGAAAGCAATTTTAATTTTCAAGTTTTTCTCTTTTGTGGTGTAATGGAAATAGAACCGAAATTATAATCAAACATACTTATGTCGGTTATTTGTGATGTGCGTTAGTTATTCCTGCGTGAAATCTGCTTTAATGAGCTCAAATTTTCTTTCAATTTAAGTGTCATTTTCAAAATTGGGACTGATTGAAGAAACCAGAACGACGATGAAGTACCTACCTATAATAATATATGATATTTTCCAAAGAAAATCATTACAATTTGAACTCTTTTGTTGAGAATTCAGACTAAATCGTAATTTTTCACGAGTCAGCGCTAAAATAAAAATCAGAATGAAAACAATTTTTAAATAAGAGAGTTTTGAAAAAATAGCAAAGTTTTGTCGTTGAAAAATAAAATAATACGAATAAATCTTAACGAAATGTCCAACAGAACAAGAAAGGAAAAATAAAAAAGAAACTGTCACAACTGGGACTCGAATCTAGGATATCTTGTTTTGCAGGGCACTGTGTGTAATTTTTCAATTTGGGTCCGCTTAATTCATTATTCCGCTCTATTATCACCAGTAAACAAGATATCATACCTACAGCATTGCAAAATATGTCAATTTGAAGGTAATTAGATAAGAAAGAGTTAATAAAATATAATTTAAAAAAAATTATGCATAGACAGTCTTCAATTTAAATTCTGTACAAATTAATAAATGTTGGAATGCGTTGATGTCTCTTCATTAATAATTCGTACGTCTACTCCGTTATCATTTGTAAACAAGATATCATACTTATAAGTTTGTTTTTTATGTCATTTTGAAGATAATTGAACTCAAAAGTATTTAAAAAATAATACTTACTTAGATATCAATTTTAAAACTTTACGAAGAATAAGAAGTGGTGGAATATTTTGATATCTTGTCATTAAATTAATCCCTCCACTCCGTTATCAAATACATAATATACAGTACTTACAGCTTTGCATCTTACATCATTTTGAAGATAATTAAATGAGAAAGTATTTAAGTAAAAAAAAAATAATTAAAAAGTACCTAGATAGGCACCACTTAAGGGGGTATTCTATTTTAGAAAAAAAAAAAATCTTTTCTTCATATTTCCAAAGTTCAAATATTCAAAAATATCTCCTTAAAAGGATTTTTCGAAATTCGCATTATTTTAAAGTTATAACCATTTTAATGTCGCGGTTTAGACGGGATCTAACCAAAATCTACATAGAACAACATTTCAAACCCATTTTTCTCCAAACCACTTTTTTCGAGGCGGTTGACACGATATCTCAAGTTCTACTAAACCAATTTACTTGAAATTTGGTGTGAGCCTTTTCTATACATTCTTCTATGGCGGGAACTAGAACTATAACAAAATTTCAATTTTTACTATTTTTAAAAAATTTGGAAAGTCAAAAAAACTGGTAAAAAACGTATTTTTTATTTCCTTATTTTATTAACTTTTCCTTAGTTTGGACCATAGCCGCGTTTGTTTGGATTAAGAATTATTATTATTTTTTTTTTTTAGATTACTGGGAGGGTTGCAATCGTGTCAACCAGGGCGCGCCATTTTTTTGAGACCCCCACTTCAACACTCTGTAACTTTCTGAATTTTGAATTTTTTAGTTCGACTCTTTTTTTAATGGATTTTTGAATGATTAATAAATATTTCATAAAATAGAAGTTGGTAAAAATATTGTTGGTTTTTTTTTGTTGCACCTGAAAAAACACCTACAATTCATGCCTCTAGACTAGAATACCCCCTTAATACTGTTCTAATTAATGCAATGTTAGAATATTTCGTTTTTTTTTTGTTGGTTTCCAATACAACAATATCACCAGGGTCAGGAAAATAAGTAGCTTTAGCATTTTTCACTAAATAATGTGGAGGATATAGTGGACTATTTACTTGCCTGATTCCTAATAAGTTTATACTGATTAGTAGTATGGGCATCACTTACATTTATTTTCACGTGTGGTATCATTGCCACCTCTCCAAAAAATATCTCAGCACCGCTCCGAGAATGACCGGGCAAATCATTCCGTTCCGAGCACTCGATCCAACCGCCCGTTCGCGTTTTCTACCTCTCAACCCGTTTCATATGTGAACACTAATTGTGTAAATTTTTAAAATCTTAAATAAATGTTAAATCACTCAAATAAGAGTACAGTGTTATCAATCATCATCCAGTATAATCATTGAACACAGGGCGCGGCCTGAAAGTACCGCGACCCCCAGGAGCCTGACTATTCCTCATAGTAAAATATTAATATACACTTGTCTGATGAGAAGACGGAGCACAGGTCAAACACCCTCCACCAGCTCCTCAGCCTCTGGAACCAATTCCTTCAACCTTGGTAATCTCGACGCTCAAAAAACTACTTTCCACAGTAGTTAACTTTGCATTAACAATCAAAAAGACAGAGCCGTCAATGTTGCCCGTGTAGAACAAGGATTACTATTTATTTTGGCATATTGCGGTGATGATGCAGCGTCCTAACCAACTCAACCATTCTTGTCTTTATTCGATCTTATATTTCAAATGTTTGTAATCGTTCAAAAGTTGTAAGCTGCCAAAAATATATTGAAAATTATTTGAGGATAATATTGTTTTTTCTGAATGTAAGATATGAGATCCACGAAAACAACAGAAAAAATATAGGTCCCAATCGCTGAGTTAATTACTGTGGTGATCTATCTTTTATAAATACCCAAGATTACTTCTGATGCGGAAAGAATAATAAGACGTGGGTTATCTTATTTGCGTTTATTGCGAGAACTGTACAATGTTGTTCTTCTAGGAAGCCTTCCTATCCTGATAAAGAGGACGAATCGAAAACAAACGTACCCCCTTTTATGCATTGTTCATGTTGTCTCACTCATACACGCATGTCTCTTTCATACCTTGGGAGGCGGGAATGGGTATCGCCGCCCCGGGAACTTTTATTGGATAACCAACACCTCCGCCATAGGTCAACCCAAGTGGTTCGCTACGTTTGGTGATTTAGCAGGGGTGCCCGGGTTCATGGGATGAGGTTTGTCTAGGTCTTAGAGGCGGAAAACCAGGACTCACTGAACCCCAGATTGCTACCCACCCCCTTAAACCCTTTTCCTTCCCAGAACTCACCTTTCCCCCTTTTCCTTAAAACTCTCCACACAGCATCCCCAAGGATGACATAGGCCCTGAGGGAAATTATTTTCCTCAGGGCCTCCTGTGTGGAGCACATGTAAAAAAAAAACCTTAAGATATGCGTTCAACACAGTTAGTCCCGGTAAGACAAGAGATCCTGGTTTTGAGTTCCAGTCGCGAATTTTTCAGTGTCTTGTTCTTTTTAATATTTCGTTTAGATTTATAAGTATTGTTTTCTTCCTCAGTGATATAATATTACATTGGTAGGTATAATCTGCAACAGTTATAAAAAAAGTTATTCCAATAAAAAAGAAAAGTTTTCCCTTTAGAACATCTCGTCAAGATCTATCAATGTCAGAAGTGATTCTATTTTGTTTTAGGTATATATATCCTTCCCAAGCTTCCCACCGAGAGAACCAATGTCAGGTTGGTCTCCTACAGGCAGAAAGATAAAAAAATTAAGCAGACACTGTCTGTAGTACTTAAGGGGGCATTCTAGTCTAGAAGCATGAATTGTAGGTATTTTTTCAGGTGCAATAAAAAAAAATCATAATATTTTTACAAGCCATTATTTTACCAAATATTGATTAACTATTAAAGAATACATAAAAAAAAATTAAATGAAAAAATTCAAAAAGTTACAGGGTGTTGAGGTGGGGTCTAAAAAAAACGGCGTGCCCTGGTTGATACGATTGCAACCCTCTAAGTAATCTAAAAAAACCAAATTAATTCTTAATCCATACAAATGCGGCTATGGCCCGAACTAAGAAAAAGGAAAAACAATTTTTTTTCGCAAAATGGCGACTGTCTGAAATAAAAAAAGACATTATTTTACCAGTTTTTTTATTGACTTTCCAAATTTTTTAAAAATACCAAAACTTGAAATTTTGTTATAGTTTTAGTTCCAGCCATAGAATAATGTATAGAGGCTTACACCAAATTTCAAACAAATTGGTTCAGTAGAACTTGAAATATCGTGTCAACCGTCTCGAAAAAAGCGGTTTTGAAAAAAATGCGTTTAAGATTTTGTTCTATTCAGATTCTGGTTAGATTCCGTCTAAACCGCAACATTAAAATGGTAATAACTTTTAAAATAATGTAAATTTCGAAAAATCCCTTTAAAGAGATATTTTTGAATATTTAAACTTAGGAAATATGAAGAAAGAAATTTTTTTTTTCCCTATACTAGGATACTGCCTTAAATGGTCAATAGTCAAAAGGAACAGATTTTTACGGAAAATGCTCTTCAAAATGGCGCTGTACTCGAAAAACCCCATATTACTCTCGGTAAGAGGGTGGTGGAATTTCTCTCTCTCCTGAGTTAGTTTGGTAGAGTCACGAGTAGTAACCGCACCCCCTTGGGTAGAGAAATCTCAACAAACTTTTTTGAACTGTACAGAACATAACGTATTCCACCTCACGAGGATTCCAAATAGCCAGGAGCTTGTTACGAACCACATAGAAGATTCCTTGCACGTCTATCTGTACCACCATATGTCCGTGTAGACTAGACGGAGATAATCTATTTTTGTTCTAACGATAAATGAACAGGCCTTATCAATCAATTAAAGGATATTTTTAAAATTTGACATAATAATATATCACGCCGATACCAAAAAAGTACACCATAACAATATTGTAAAATTCAAAATTTGATGACAAGTAATTTTATTCTGGCAATTTCTAGTAAGATATTCGTCCAAAATCATGGTTTTCGGACACTTTGTTTATTTAACCCTTCAGGCTAATTTGTTCGCTTTTAGGAACAGCTCACATAGGATTCATGGAAATTGTTATATCTTCCTTACTATGGTAGTGCAAAATATGATCTAAACGGTGTTAGAAAGATAAAACACAACGCTTTATATTTGAATCCTGAAGTTTACCACAGAAAAATTAAAATGTGTATTTCTACGAAATCAAAGACTCCAACTGCAATTTGAGAAAGAAAATGATATTGTGAATATTTTATTAATTATTTAAAAAAATCGACTTTTGCCTACAAATTCTCAACCAATAGGAGACTTGAAAAGTGAGGTCATAATCAAAGCGGCTAATGAGCGCCGTTTGACGCTTCGTAGGTACCGTAATACGTTATTTACGTTTCATATCTCAACCAATAACAGCCTCGAAAAGTGAGTTCATAATCAAAGCGGCCAATGAACGCAGTTTGACGCTTCGTAGGTACTGCAATGCGTCATTTCCGTTTCATCCGAATTTCAAATCACTACAGGACTAAAGAAATGTCAATTAAAAAAAAAACAACAACAACAAAAAGGGAAATAACAATAAATTTTATGATACATTTGTCTAATAAAACATGTGTGTGTTTCTATTTTTTCATCATTTTTAATTTTAGTTAGAAAAAACACAAGGTAAGCCATTTTCAAAACTTTTTTAAGTTTGCATTAAAAATGTTAACATTTCAAAAATTACATGTTTATTTTTAATAATAACATTCGAAAGCGTATTTCATCACATTTCAAAAAAGAGTTTGTAGTTTTCAGATACATTCAGAGAAATTCCATTTATTCGGATTTTATTGCAAAGCGGAAATTTTCTGAACATCTAACAGGAAAATACCCGAGGCCTGAGGAGTTAACCTGGCGCTGATAATTATGTTGCACGAAATATACCAACATTTTCTTATGAAGTTATGAAAGGAACAATGAGATGTAAACTTTTCTTGGAAAATCATTCTTACAGACTTGTAAAGTTATCATGATGTCATTCCCAACATAAAACTACGCCTTTCTCTTCGCATATTTTAGGTTATTTCCCTAATGATTATCAAGACAAGCGGCCAATAATTATTTCGATTAAAATGATGGGTTATAACACGAATTGCTAAATGATGTGTGAGCCAGCTATCAGAATATCGATAGTTGGCATACACTGCACAATAATAGCTTCGTATGGCCCCGGATTTTCAGTTTAAAACAATATAATTTGATTAGTGAGTTAATTTTTTGCCATTAACATCGTGGGAGTGAGTTATGTTTCAAGTTTTTCTTAATTTCGCAATCAATATAATTACTCATCTTACCTTTTTTACTACACAAGTTAATTTATTACTATAACCTTTTCTTTTTCCTTTTCTTTATTTTTATTACTATAACCTTTTCTTATTACATTGTAAATTATAGTTGGACAAATTCAGTGGTTTTCAAGATTTTACAAATAAATTATTTTCAATAAAGTCGTACGTACGCACTTATGCGGCAATACTCTATCTGGATCGTTCGAGTGCCGCCGCATATACTGGCGATACTCATCAAAGAGTTAACAACCATCATTTTGCCTAAGGCAGCCCGAACATCGGGCAAAAAACATCACTACAGTTTGCAAGACAAAGGGTTTTAGTTCTGTAACTTGCTAAAAATACCAATATATAAGTAAGTAGATTCATTTCTTACTTCTCGGCTTGTTTACTAAGAATGAATGAAAGGTACGAATCAGGAAGTCCTTATTGAGTATTTCCTAAGATAAAGATACTCTCAGTATCGCCCTGGTGTAAGAAATTGAGAATTGAATCGTTCCTTGATATGGCTTCAGCCGTATTTGGTGACCAGATTTGAATAGCCAGGTACTTTCCCATATTTCTCATCGCAATCTCCTTCTCCTCGCCACCATCTTCAGCCTCACAACTTACCCCAATTGGGGATGCCATAGTCTCACTGGATCTAGACGGTTGCTAGCAGTTGGGACTCTTGTGCGGTATGACGGCCTCCATGGTAGTGGTCCTGACGACCTCCGTGGTCAGTAAGGCTCTCGACTCGCAATCCGAAGGTCGCGGGATCGAATCGGCGTGCGCAAATAAATTTAATTGATTAAATCGTGTTATTTCACAATTAATTAATTAAAAATAATGCATAGTATATTTGCGGCACGTTCCAGAGTGAAAGATACTCTCAGTATCGCCCAGGGTACCTAGCATGGTCGATCGATATAGGTTTTATCGAAAATGTCGGTAACTTGTCATCGCTCCCAAGCACGACTGCGGGCCGCTAACGAACAAACAACAGTTCACAACGACTAACGGTTCCTAATTTGACTTGAACTGTTATTTGTTCGTTAGTGGCCTGCAGTCGTGCTCAGGAGCGATGACAAGTTACCGACATTTTCGATAAAACCTATATCGATCGACCATGCTAGGTACCCTGGTGTAAGACCACCATTCAGAATTGAAACCTTGCTGAAATGGCTTAAATCGTGTTTGGCGACCAGAACTGAATAGCCAGGTACTTCTTCACCTTCTTCTACCCTATCTTCTTCCCCTCCCCACTACCTTCAGCCTCAAAACATACCCTAATAGGGGATGCCATAGTTTCACGGATTTCAGACGGAAGCAGTTGGGACTCTTATATGGTAAACACATAAAAAAACTCTTAGTGTAAGAACAAATTTTTTTAAAATTATGATTAAATATTAGGAAAACCAATGTATTGGTAATAGAGCGAAAAAAATGTAAGTATTTTACGGTGGAATTATTAGGAAGACGTGTAAGACATTTATAATAAAAAAAGTTAAAAAAACACAGGATAGACAACAAAAAAAAAAATAAGCAGGGAAATGTCAACGCCAAATTTCTGTGAATTTATTCCGCGTCCTAGTATTTATTAAGTCCTCCATTCATGTTAATTCATTTGTGAGAACTCTTATCCAGTTTTTAACAGGAATAACGAATAAAATGGTAAAAAATATTAATAAAATACGAAATTTATTTTTCTCCTGTGTACCTACCGTCTATCCTGTTAAGGTTTATCATCAGAACATCTAAACTGATTACTGACACACTTACAAAGATATCCATGTTCGATGACATTAAAAGAAACGAGATGGAGTAGGGCAGTGGTGTATGGACTCCAAATACATGAATATGCTGCAACAAATCCTGAAAAAAATCCTGAACGCATGGAACGTACGGGAGGTTCATGCACAGTAATTCCTTTAAGTATACAATAAACGGGACACTTTAAAGAAGTAGAATCTATCAGAGACCTTGGGGTTACACTGGATGCTAAATTAAACTTTATACAACACACTTCACCAACAAAGCCAACAAAATGCTGGGATTTATAATTCGTATAACAAAACCTTTCCGCAACATTAAAACTCTTTTTTTCCCTTTACACAGCGTACATCCGTCCACACTTAGAATCTGCACATCAATCTGGACTCCTTCCTACCAAGCGCATGTCAAAAGAATTAAAAAAAAAATTACCACATAAATTATAAACAAAACTTCCACTTTTCAAATATCACCGAATCTTTAAAAAATTACAGCATCATACACGACGATTAATTTTTGACCAAACCTTGTTATTTAAAAGTTTGAATATTTGGACTGGACTAGCCAGAGCTTACCAACTTAAAAAAAAATCATATGTCGACAAGATCAACAAGACAATCCAATTTATTTCATTTGCCCACATGTCGAACTAACATCAGAAAAAAAATCTCCAACTCCTCGTATATGCGCAATATAATACAAAATTTTACAATATAGACATTTTTAATGATACCCTTCAGAAATACCGAATAGAACTAACGATCGAAAATTAATACAAGAGTGTGGAATGAATCGAGAGCATCTCCCATCCTTATCCTATTTTCCTCTAACTCTTCTCCTCACCTAAAATTAATTTTAAGATGTGATAAAACGCTATCTCCAAGCAACTCTAATATAGGAGACCTTTTTGGCCTGACTTAATTTAACTTTGTATTTATGTATCTCTACATTTTCATATATAAGCTGTTCGTCGCTTACAAATAAATAAATAAATAACCTACTTGAGGCAACGCATCATAGATTTGGCGTTATGTAAATCTTGTAATAGATTCTTAGCTTCAGTATATTAGTTCATAACTACTGTAAACGAGCCTTAAAACTTCAACCTAAGTCTTGTTCAAGATATCTCATGGCAGAACAGACATTCAAGCAAGCACGACAGGAGGAATGACACTATTGAATGAAATTTCTTAAACAGCAGATATTCATCTTTGAATAAAACTTTTGTAGGTACTGTTACGTTACACATTACACAGTCCTAAAAGCGTGCAAGAGATGACGCCAGCAGTCTCGTTTACGCGCGTTTCACCGCGCCACTGCAGCGACGAGCGCGGCTCACACCTTTTCCCCCGCCTTCCCCAGAACCCGCCAGAACTCGCTCCCGACAGGACGCGCGTGTGTTGAAACCCCGGAGGCCCGTCCGACCCACGCGCATGGGGTCGCATCTATGGATGCCCGAACGCAGCAGTATGTATCTTCCGAAATGAGAATGTTTAAATAAGAGAGTTTGTACTGTAAATGCTGTACGATGAATTAAAAAAAAAAAATGTTTTGCTTCTGCAGGTGTCATGGATAAGACACCGAGACCTTCACATCCTGACGGTGGGAAGTTACACGTATACGTCGGACCAGCGGTTCCAGACCACGCACCGCCCCGAGACGGACGACTGGGTGTTGCACATCAAATGGGCGCAGCTGCGGGACGCCGGAATGTACGAGTGCCAAGTCTCCACGCAGCCCGTTCGGAGCTACTTTGTCAATCTCAACATCGTCGGTGAGCCAGCCCTTCTCTCTTATCCCACTAACTTTTAAGCATATCTTTCCAATAGTTATTTATGGAGGCTCTAGAAGTCTCCCTTGTTGCGTAATGGTCAGTTGATTACAACATGGGAATTATTAGTTACAAACCACTCAAGTTTTTATTGTGTTTGCGATTTGTTCGCATTCCCTGAATGTTTCCGTCGAACGAAATAATATTTATCACAACAAAACAGAACCAGGAAATTAACGATCAAGAACAAAAAACTCTCGCAAACACCCATTTCAAAATAATTGTATTTTGCTTTGTAAGCACGGGGGGGGTTTCGGCGAAAATTTTTGGGAATAAACTTTACAAGTCGTCATCCTAATTGAAATGTCAAAATCATGTTTATTGTGCCCATGTAAAAGTAGAAACGAATAAATATTGTAATGAAACTCAGCCGAGCAAATACTTTGAAACTTCAAAGAAATGGAAAACAAGGAAAGTTTCCGCGGGCGTTAATTGCCTAGGAAGGAACGTTGGACGGTACAAACATCTCTTCGAAAATCTTTCTCTAGGAGAGCGTCAAACACCTCTTAAGCGCTTTATTCTCCCGATCGTTAACTTTGTATTCTATCGACCCCGGTCGTGTCGAGACAAGTTGCGTCGTAAACAAACTTCCAAGTCGAAGGTCCGAGGCAATAAATATTTAGCGAAGCACTTCCGTAATCTGCCGTCACGAGTAGTTAGACTAGTTAGCCCCGCTTCCTTATTCAAAGTTCCCGCGCATTGAAAAACTTAGGGAATATTCCGCCATATGACGGCCAAAATGGCGGTTACTGAAGGTGGGATGATTCGCCATCAAATACTTTTCGAATCAAAGTTGTCGCGTCTCGAAACAGCAACAGCCGGCGGAAAACTTTAGACACTTAAGGGATTCGGAAAAATTGCTCTAATCTCGGAAAATATTGCAAGTGACGCCTTTTTAATAACAGAGGGCACAAAGGACGCTAAAACGACCGCAGAAAAGCAAAAAATATATACTACAGGCACAATAAACGTGGTTTTGGAGTTTTAGATATTTCAAAAGTATTTGAATACATAAAAGTAAGGGTTAAAGATTTAGTGCTTCAGAATGCCATATATTGTTTTGGTTGCCAACTAAATATCAACCGGTCTTAAAAATTTTCCATACACCCATATTTAAAAAAAAAATTATTGTAAATCCGTTGAATCCAAATAAAATTAGGTGGTGAAGGGATAATATGGTTAACCTTTGTTAATAAACTTGATTTTTTAAAACAAAAACTTCGCCTTTTTTCGATTAAACTAATGACATAAATTTTCACATCAAACTTAGCTTCATACCACACATTGAAAATATTTCAAAGAAGGCTTTAAAAAGTAAGGTTTTGTTCTAAGAATGTCATTAAAAACCAACTTTAAAACTTTTCACACGTCACTAGTGAGGAGTCAGCTTGTAGTCTATACTAATATTATAAAGAGGAAGGATTTGATTGTTTGTTTGTTTGTTTGTTTGCATCGAATAGGCTCCGAAACTACTGAACCGATTTGAAAAATTCTTTCACCGTTGGGAAGCTACACTATTCCCGGGTAACATAAGCTATATTATATTTTTTTTAAAATTAGGGATCCTTACTAAAACTCCAATAATGTAACCCAAGGTGTAAAAAAATGACCTAAAATATTCTTTACATCGCGTGCGCTGCAAAAACTATTGATTATAGAATAAAATAATGTACTACGACTTTGCAGAACACATCATTATCTACAAAAAATGTCGCGACAGCATATGTCTAACTATTATAGTTATGCCACAATAAGTGTTCTTTTATTTTAAAAATTTAATTGGAATGCAGCCGCTAGAAAAGACTCTTTATTTGTATCTTGGTATTAATTCTTATCAAAATAAATTATTTTATATTCGAGACTGCTTCAATGCCTTTATATAACTTTTTGAATTATTCAATTCGGACATCGCATTTGAAAGATATCACGAGTTTAAAAGTGTAAGTATTGATGTAAGCGTCATTGGGGTACGGGCCGTACGGGAGGACACCAACAAACAATCTAATCTTTCCTATCTTATATAAAAATCAAAATTTGTTTGTTCGTATTTTATGCGCTGCCATACCGTTCATCCGATTGCGATGAAACTTTGGTGATTTGTTGTGCGCACACCCGCAAAGGATAAAGGCTATTTATAATGGTAAGTTCTGGCGTTATTAAATTTGAATTAATGAAAATGTGGGTATTTCATATATTTTAGCGGCAAGGAGGAAAGGCAGGGAGGGGGAGGGGAACGGGGGAGGTGGGGGAGGTGGGGTACGTGGGTGGGAAGACGAGGGATGGGAAGGCGGGGAAGGTAGAAGGGAAACGCGAAAGGGGAAGGGGACTCGGGAGGTGAACGGGGACGCACGGGAAAGGATATTCAAGGAGAATCAATTGATTTCTTTGCATTGCAACGCAAGCCGTGCTTTGTGCTTTGAGTTTTAGCTTTAAGCTTTGAGCTTTGATTTTTGAGCTTTAAGCCTTGAACTTTATGCATTCAACGTTAAGCTTTACGTGTTGAGCTTTAAGCTTTGAACTTTAAGATTTGATATTGAATTTTGAGTATTGAGCTTTGTGATGTGAGATTTGAGTTTTGAGCTTTAACTTTGAGCTTTGAGCTTTAAGCTTTGTGCTTTGAGATTTGTGTTTTGAGCTTTAACTTTGAGCTTTGAACTTTATTTTTAAGCTTTTTGCTTTGAATTTAAGCTTTAAGCTTTGAACGTAAGTTTAGAGCTTTGATATTAAGCTTAAACTTTGGCCTTTAAACTTTGAACCTTGCTTAAAGCTTGATCTTTAAGATTGAGCTTTAAGCTTTAAGTTTAATGTTTGAGCGTTACGCTTTCGTTTTTAGCTTTGAGCTTTGCGCAAAGCATAGGGCTTAATGCTAAAAGCTTAAAGCTTAAAACTCAAAGCTTAAAGCTCAAAGCTCAAAGCTTGAAACTCAAGGCTTTAAACTCAAAGCTTTAAGCTCAAAGCTTGAAGCTCGGAGCTTGAAGCTCAAAGCTATAAGCTCAAAGCTTGAAACTCAAGGCTTTAAACTCAAAGCTTAAAGCTCAAAGCTTAACTAAAAGCTAAAAGCTCAAAGCTTTAAGCTCAAAACTTGAAGCTCGGAGCTTGAAGCTCAAAGCTATAAGCTCAAAGCTTGAAACTCAAGGCTTTAATCTCAAAGCTTAAAGCTCAAAGCTTAACGCTAAAAGCTCAAAGCTTAAAGCTCAAAGCTTGAAGCTCGGAGCTTAAAGCTCAAAACTTAAAGCTCAAATCTCAAAGTTTTAAGCTCAAAGCTTTAAACTCAAAGCTTTAAGCTCAAAACTTGAAGCTCGGAGCACAAATTTCAAAGCTTAAAGCTCAAAGCTCAAAGCTTGAAGCTCAAAGCTTTAAGCTCAAAACTTTAAGCTCAAAACTTAAATCTTAAAGCTTAAAGCTCAAAGCTTGAAACTCAAAGCTTTAAACTCAAAACTTTAAGCTCAAAACTGAAGGCTAAAAGCTTAAATCTCAAAGCTTTAAGCTCAAAGCTTTAAGCTCAAGGCATTGATAACAATACTTAAGCTTAAAGCTCAAAGCTTAAAGCTAAAAGCTCAAAGCTTAAAGCTCAAAGCTTAAAGCTTGAAGCCCAAAGCTTAATAAAATTAAAACTTAAAGCTCAAAGCTTAAATCTCAAAACTCAAAGCTTTAGGCTGAAGGCTTTAATCTCAAAGCTTAAAGCTCTAAACTTAAAGCTCAAGCATAAAGCTCAAAATTTGAACCTCAGTTTTAACCTCAAAATTTGAAGCTAAAGGCTTTAATCTCAAAACTTAAAGCTCAAAACTTAAATTCAAAGCTTTAAGCTCAAAGCTTAAAGCTCAAGGCTTAAATCTCAAAGCTTACAGCTCAAAACTTAAAGCTCAAAGTTTAATGGTCAAAGTTTGAATCTCAAAGCTTAAAGCTCAAAGCTTAAGGTTAAAGCTCAAAGCTTAACCCTTCATAAATTTTAAAGCTCAAAGCTTGAATCTCAAGGCTTAAAGCTCAAAGCTTAACCCCTCAAAAATTTGGCGTATTTTGTCAAAAGGTATAAATGTTTCGATATATATCGACTTTGCAATAAAAATTCAAATAAATGGAATATTTGTAAACGTATCCAAAAACTAAATACTGGTTTTGAAAGGTGATGAAATACGTTTAAATAAATGGTATTATTAGAAATTACAAAAACATTTTTTAAATACAAAATTTTTTAATGTTTTTTTTTTTTTTTTTTTAAGTTTTCTTTATTCATTGAATTGTTGGTTACATAAATTTTAGAATTTTTCGACAACCATGCTAGGCACATGCCCGTGTTGTTAACTTTAAAAAAAATTAAAAATGCTTAACTGACATTTTTGATATTAAAATTACTGATCTATAGAAAATGTGTTTGTTTCTGTCTATGTGTGTGAGATGTTTTGCGTTGCTAAACCGTTCATCCGATTGCGATGAAACTTTGGGGAATTGATGTGCGCATGCCCGCGATGGTTTCTATATTCGATAGTGAGTTTTGGTATCGCTATCATACATTGCTAACCGTTCATCCGATTGCGATAAAACTTTGGGGATTTGATGTGTGCAAGCCCGCGATGGTTTCTATACGTGTATAGTGAGTTCTGGAATCATCTGGGACGAATGGGAAAGGGTTAGTAGAGCGAATTTTTTTCTTTATTAAGTGGCATAGCATATGCCGGGAACTCGCTATTGTATTTAAATGCCTATGTCAGAATTTGGTAAATTGAATTATGTAATAGAAAGTACCTACCCTAAAATTCTAAATCTATAATATAATATTATGAATGCAAAACTGCGTGTGTTTGTTTGTTACGCTTTCACGCATAAACTAATAAACCGATCTTAGAAATTTTTTCACCAATAGAAAGCTACATTATATGCGAGTAATATAGGCTATATATTATGGTAAGTTCTGGCGTTGCGAAATTATAATTATTAATATATTATATTTATTTTACGTTTTCTGTCGAAAATGGCGAGTTATTGCTAACGTAGAAGAAAAGCAAAACAAATCGTTGCCTTGTTGACATATATTTTTTAATTCAGGCATCGTAGTTAATATTTATCTCTAAAAAATGAATCGCCGAAATGTATTTACGCGCATGACTTCCGAACGACTGCACCAAATTGGATTTTATTACTGGTGAGCTCTGGCATTATGAAATACGCAAAAGGTGGCATGCGAGCTGTTTGAAAACTGAATGTACCGGGAAAGAATGTATAAAATGCGGGAGGGGGACTCGGGTAGGGGGTTCGCGGGAGGGGGAGGAGGGAAACCCGGGAGGGGGAGGGGAATCTGGGAGGAGGAACCTGGGAGGGGGGAGGGGAGCTTGGGAGGGGGGTTCGTGGGACGGGGAAAGGGGTAGGAGAGGGAAGGTGGAAGAGGCGGAGTGGGAACGCGAGAGGGGAAGAGGACGCGGGAGAGGAAGGGGAGGCGGAAGGGGAACGGGACGAATGGGAAAGAACACGCAGGAGAAAACAATTTATTTATTAAATGGCATGGCAACGCATGCCGGGTACCAGCTAGTGTATTTATATATTTATTATGAAGAGAAATATTCTTAAGTTAGGTAATTGAAAAAAAAATCTTTTACGCGCTAATTATGAAATTTTTATTTATTATTTTTTTTAAATTTCCGGCAACCCGGTATTTATTGATATAATTTTATCATATACAAAAAAGTAAGTAACCCGCCTCAACAGACGATGTCTAAAACGGGTACGTGTATATTTATACATGTACACATAAATATATACATACACATACGCATATATACAAACATGGATATACACATACACATACACACACATGTACACACACATCCATATGTACACATACACATATACACACACATACACATATATACACATACATACACATGTACATACACATAAGTTTACGCATGCATGCACATAATCATACACATACATATAAAAAACATAAGTAAAGAAAATCTGAAAAAAAATATTGGAAATCGTTAAAAGATTATTGTGTTAATAGTTTCATAAAACCAAAAATTTAAAAAGAATTATTGGTAATTGTTAAAAGGTTATCACCTTATCACGGAATGTACATAGTTTCATAAAAGTTGATGGGGAGGTGCATATGAAAAAAATGTTAGCTCTGTAAAGGTGGTACAAAGACTAATTATTAAAGTATTTTTGAAAAAAAAAACAACCTGCCTTCAGCAACATTGTTCAAAATTTTCTAAGTTCCAAAAAATTAAGAAGTCTGTAAAAAAGACTCAAAATTACAAATAAACAATGAAAATACATTGAAACAATTAACACTTTATTCATCACTAAGACATCTTTATATTATAAAAAATTCCTTTATTTTTACTTTTATAAATCGAAATTCACTTTGTGGCGTCATTTTAATTAAATGAAAACAATTAACTTTTTACGCACCACTATTTAAACAGTGGTGTAAACAATATTTAATATTTTAACAGTCTTCCCATGGAAGTGTAGACAGTTTTGTTGCATTCTTTAATGTGTTTAATTATTGGAATATTGGGTAAGTTCTGGACTTATAATATTAAAAATTTGTAAACATCGAATGAATGTGGATTGTTTTCCGGCGGTGAAATAGATGATTTGGCAATATCCAGTTAAGAATTTCAAGGATTGTCACGGATTTACAAAATAAAAAATGTGCTTTTTGAAAAGCAGTCTGCAAACACAAACTACTTCCAAGAAGCGAAATACAGGAATGATTCATGTTTAAAACAAAAAGTAAAACTATCAAGAGAACGACAAATCTTCGTCACACCGAACACCTTACCAATATCGCGTACCTCAAGTTCCAACCGTACTTGTGGGTAACTAACTGATCGATTTGCGACATTGCGCATCGAAATCTATTCGGATATAAATAAATATATTCGGCTATAAACATTCAGAGAAAAACACACTTAAAAGATATCTAACATTTAAAAAATATACCTACAATTAACGTCACTGACTGCACAGTGGACGCCATAATATAAAAATATCTATTCCTAACATCTAAAGGGACAAAAGGAGGTGTTCCCTAAGATACCAGTAGGCATATTAGGCAAATAAAATGTAACGTTGCTTTCTTAAAAATTACTTTCACTTTCCAGTATATTGTGTAGTATAAAAGGCTGTGTAGCATCTGAAAGGACGGTCTTGGACCTTAAAGGACCCAGGGGCTATTAGAAGAAGATGTTATGGTTCAAGGTATCCTTTCAAACTTTCAAAGGGATATATGCGCATGGCCCATTCAGTAATATTCTCCACGTACAATGTTAAAAGGTTTTTTTTCGACAAAGCACTACAAGGACGCTGAGAAAAATGGAAGTATATCCCATACGGGACACACGATAATATAATAGGATGTTGACATACTTTGGAAAAATATTCCTACAGTCTTTGGAATGTTCGTTTTTTTGGGTAGCGAAAATGATCTGCCATCGACCAATTTGAGGGCAAATATTCTTGTTCTTCTTATTGCTCAAGAACGTGACTCTAATGAGGTCTGGAAACGATCAATGTCAATTGACAGTGCTTACGTCATCGACAATTTGCATTTGTACGTTTGTCGGAACTTCCATCGATCCTTGTTTGATGTTAGCTCCTTACAGGAGACCCTAAGAAAATTATTCCCTTAGGGCTTTTCTCATCTTTGTGGATACTGTGTGGAGGATTTTTTTAGGGAAAGGAAGGAGAGCAAGTTCTTCGAAGGAAAAAGGTTTGAGGGGTGGTTGGGATTCTGGGGGTCAATAGGAGTGACGGACGTATGAATCCATCCCTCCCACTGCGGTGCAAGGTGATGAGTCTACACAGTCCGACTGGAGAAGTCTAGGTTAGGACTCCCTCAACCGTTTCTCCCGATCCTCCATGCCCGATGTACAAACGCATTCGCCGCCAAAACCTAGACAAACTTCACCCCATGAACCCGGGCACCCCTGCTAAGCCACCAAAAGTTATAAACCACTTGGGATGACTTATGGTAGGGATGTCGGTTATCCAATAAATGGTTTCGGGGCGGCGGTACCCATACCCGCCTACCAAATTGAAATGTTGAGCGTAATGTTTTGTTGCTTTCTTTTTTGTCTTTTTTTCTTTTTTTTTTCTTAAGTTCTCAGTTCGGCGAGTGACACGTCGAAAATACCCAGCATCAGTGTTGGTAACAAGTTAGATTCTGTATTGGATGCCTAGATATCCTAAAAAAAATTGTGTGATGATACGTCTGTCTGTTCACTTATCTAATTTTTTACCTATTTGAATTAAATTGAAAATTGCAACGTTATTTACCACTATGTTTATATAATTAAAGTCATAAAAATGAGCTTTTAAATGACAAAATTAGAAAAATTTAATTTAATTTGTTAGCTGTTACACAATACATACACTACCGAATGAATCATACAAACTACAGTAAATAAATAACACTAACTCCAACAGTTTGGAGGGCATTGAAGCAGAGAATGGACGGTTACCTCGAGAGGGTTTCCACTTGGAGTAAGAATAACCTAGTCGAATTTAATGTTTCAAAAACTAATTTATGTCTGGTTACGACTGAATGGGATCAAAATGACCATTTAGGCTCCTTAAACGGAAGCAATCTTCCCAACACGCCTTACATTGATACGCTTGATGTAACTCTAAGAGACCAGCTCAGGCACAGGGGTTCCAACGAAACCATAGTACAGGTAGCCTCTCAGAAGCCGAACGTGCTGTACAGGTATGCAGATACTTTAATAGTGCACAACTGCTGACCCTGTACAAATAGCAAGAAAATTCGTCCTACTTTTGAATTTGTCAGATCCAAAACACCTAAAAAATCCCTTGATAGGTTCCCCTAACATAACTAGCGTTTTGCAGACTTTAGATCATAGGTGTCAGGGAGGTATGCTGTCTTTGTTCTGCCGGTATTACAATGGAAGATCCTCCGAGGAACTATCGTCAATCATCTCTTTGGCACCGGTGCATAGTCGGGAAACACACCAAATGCGCGCCCAACATATGTACACGGCTGACGGTTGTCACTTGAGAATGGGTCGCTTCTACAACTCGTTCTTGAGTTTAACAGCTCGGCTGTGGAACGATTTGCCGGCCTCTGCGTTTCCTCTCTCCAACAACATGAATCTCTTTAAGAAACACGGATACCTAACTCTCTCGGACTGTCGCCCTGCACCGCAATGGAAGGGATGAATTCATACGTCCGTCACTCTTGGACACTCGGACCCCCACATTCCTACCCATTCTAACACCCTTTTCCTTCCCAGAACTTCTTTTTCTTCGTTTCCTAAAAAGACCCTCCACACAGCATCCCCAAAGACGACATAGGGGGCCATCCATAAATTACGTCACACTAATTTCATTTTTTTTTACCCCCCCCGTCCCTGTCACACATCGTCACATTTATGAGACTCACTCCCCCCTAGTGTGACGTCACATATTTTTCAATTTTACATCTAAAAAATTTTTGCGTTTTAATAATTTAGATTTCTACATGTGACGTCACAGAGCTGATGACCCCCCCATACCTCTTGTCACACAATGTTACACTTCTCTACTCCCCCCACCCCTTAAAATGTGACGTAATTTATGGATGGCCCCTAGGCCCTGAGGGGAATTATTTAAGATTAGTGCGTAATGGAGCACCATTCCTGCTTATGCCGAATTCTATATTATGAAAAACATATTCTCAATACTAGACCGCTCTACCCTATTTACCAGTATTCCGATTTCATTCCATTTGGTAACAACTGGGAATTTATTTAGAATAGTCTGCGTCAGTGAATATCTCATCCAGGATAAAATCAATTTGGCATACAGTCTGTAATATTCTCGCTCTTCCCCTCTTTCATGCTTGATAGCTAAAGAGTTGGAGCTTTCCTAAACCCTTCTTCTGACTGTGATCAAATAATTTACTCTTTTAAGGCTTTCTATATGCGGAGTATGGGGATGGAAAATTCCTCCCCTAATCCACATAAGCCTTCATGAAATTTTCTCCTGACCCCTCCTATAACTATAAGATGCTCCTTTTTAATCCCCCAGTACTTTACATTTGAATAAAATGTGTACTTGACTTTGTATACGTCTTTTATGACATGAACATAAAATTACACGTATAAATTTTTATAAGTAGACTTCATCATACGTTGTGATTGATTTTTGTTTCATGATATAGAAATCTAATTATTTTATTGTTTGTGGTAACCTTGGTTCTAGTGAAGCGTTGAATCGAGAGAGACTGAATTGATTATTTAATTACGAAACTAATTTATTTTTATTTTCCTTTTCCAAACGCGATTGAATGACCTAAACCCCAATATGGAGTCCCTACCCATTTTGTATGGCCTACATATTACCTGCCAGTACCCCAAATTACAAACAATTTCAAAACATTTATACAAGACAATGAATCAGTTAGTGATGGTTAATACAATGTTTACTCCGATCATTTAATCCACATCCTTCGGCTCCAAGTTTATAAGCTGTAAGGTTATAAAATACAATCATGATTTAGTTGGTTAGTACCCCAGTTATTGTACAGTGGACGAATCAGGAACAAACCCTTTTCTGGCATAATCTGGCTCCGTATCCTCCAACAAGTACACCAGGTGATCCCAGTTCAACAAGAATATCCCACATGTCACAGATGCTATCACTGAATGATACCTAAGTTATCGCGTTTCAGTGACTCCTCACCCTCGTGCGGTACTTTCAAGTCTCCCCAAGAGCCCGATGACCCCCAGATTCCGACTCCTCCTTGGATTTAATTTTACTGAAGGCGAACCGGTTTCGTCCTCGGTACAATCATATACTCACGGTGTTTTGTGATAACGAGGTTTCCTAGGCCTTTTATCACGTCCAGAAAAAGGTGCAACACGACCTCCCAGGCCTTAGGCGTTTAACTTTAAAACGAATTTGCACTATTCAATGGACAGTACATAGAAAGATATATGTAAACATACTTTGGGTGAGGTTTATAATCCACAATGCGACATTATGTACACCGCATTGGGGACCTGAATTTCGTGAAGGAAGTTGCGAGTTTCCAGCCAATGATCAGATATATACTTAATAATATTGGAGTATAACAATAAATAACCAATAAATTAAGATCTTATACTGGTAGTTTGATTTTGGAGAGCTACCGAACTCCAGGATTGATTTGTTTTGTTTTAATGATTTTATTTTAGAGTTCATTAACTCTGTTTCATTTTTCTTTTGAGACCCTTATCATGAAAGGTCAACTCCCATGTTTGACTCGACTTGCAATTACCCCAAAGATTTAAAATTTTCTTCGACAAAGTTGCTTTCCGGTGATTTTTCAACCGTCTAATAGTAAAGTATAGAATATGCTTGAAAACTTACAACTTGATTTTTTTTTTTTTCCATATAAAGTTTTGAATGTAATTTAATTGGGTACATAAAAGAATTAATCAATCATTCAATTGATTGACTTCATTAATCGACCGACCCTACATTTGGTCGTCCCTGACACTTGCCACATCCATTGTCTAATATAATGAATAACCACCCTTCTTTAAATAATCCAAAACATATACAATGTTAAAATATCATTGGTAAAACGTCACCAACTATGACACCACTAACCCACTAAGCAACGGGTACTTCCCAGTTATGTAACACGACCTTGTATTTATAGTTGACCCAGTGACATAGTTAATTGTTTGTTTATATAACGCTTCGACCTACTAATCTGGTGAATGAGCATCGGTATGCACTTTTATTTCAACAAGTATGTACTCTCAGTTAAGTAAACACGACCTTGTATTTATAGCTGACCCAGTGACACAGTTAATTGTTTGTTTTTATCCCCATTCAACATATGATTGCTATAGTTAGGTATTTTATATACCTTCTAAAAATACCTAAGTTACTTGATTTTGGTTCAACTTACGAACATTATAGAAAAGTAGTTTAATTATCTGTTCGGTGGTTCCCGAGCGACCTGATTTCATTTATTTATTCCCCCAAACACGCTAAAATATACACGAGCACGGCTTTCTATACGCCACCTAAGTTGATAGTAAACTACATCTTGATTATCCCATTTCCTCCTGTAAAATTAAGTGTAATAATATTAGATATACATAGATATTAGTTCATAAATACGGTCACATATACACACAAACAAGTAGTCTGTTTTATCCAGAGACGAGCTCTGAAAATCGAGTTGGCACCACCCTGCTCTCCGTCTCTCGCTGGTCATGCTCCTGGAAAATTTTAAAGGAAAACTGACTCACTTTTCTCCGACTTGTTATTCAAAGCTCCACAGGGTATACTCTGCTCTTTGAAAAATCGGAATCCAACCTGAAACTTTCATTATTAAAACAACAATCTCACATTATTTCGGACGATACAAGGTTTTACCTATCTCAAAACGTGATTAATTTGGTCATTCAATCTTTACATTTATTTATTACTATTAAATTATTTAACTGAATTTATTATATCCGACGATGTTATTATTTTAAGCTATATTAAACGTGATTAATTTGATCGTCCAATTTTTATTATTTATTATTACTTTAAACACTTCAAAGTTTTTAATAACTTATATAAACACTTCACGCCACAATTTATTTTATGTTATTATTTCTGACGACGTTATTATTTTTTTTAACTATATCAAACGTGATTAACTTGATCATTCGATTTTTATTTTTTTATTATTACTTAAAACATTTCAAAATTTTTAATAACTTTTATAAACACCTCTGATGTATAATATTTATAACCCGATAAAAGTATAGTTGATTACGTTATCTAAGGTGCTGTACATTAATTTAGTAATATATAAATTATTCCAATAACGGTTAACTTGATAAATTGAATTTAACGATGTTGTTATTTAGCACTGAATTTTAGTTTTAGATCTAAATTTATTTATTCACTGAATTTAAATTTAAATTTTATAGAATTTCACTGCTTTAAGATAGAGATATCTCAAAGTAAATGAAGCACTTTTTTGAAATTTTTCTAAGTCCTGAAGACACTGAATTTATTATTATCTTTTCAGAAATTTTCTAAGTCCTGAAGACACTGAAGTTATTAGTAAGTATCTTTTCAGATATTTTCTAAGTCCTGGAAAATTAACTGATAAACTCAAAAATACTAACAAAGACAATTCTCGCGACACACTAGAACACTTCAGGATCCTTCCCGTACCCGTAAACCGACTGACTAAACAGCTCCTGCAAGGCTTTAAATAGGTCCCTCAGCTCCAAAAGAGCTTAATCGTAATTTCAATGGTCTGAGATAATAAGCTATATCAACTCGAGAATCGGAACATTCAATTCACTACAATGCTAAATCAATAATTAGCCACTACCCATCGGACGCACTCTTCATAAGATAGTTACCAGATCCGAACTTAGAGATTGTACTATAGATCGCCCACTTCTTCCCTTTGTTTCAGAATACAAAATTATTATTCATATGAGACTGTTTTTTTGTCCCGTTTTCCTTCAATTTGGAAAGTGTCCGTCCGTGACGTACTGAATCTAGATCTCGAATTTGCACAGGCGTTTGCAAAACGCAGATACCGCTACTTTTCCGACTTGATTATGGGATTTCTATAATTATCTCTTTCTCTAGGCACCTACGTTCTCCTCGAATGTATATCCATTACATTTCCAGACTGTATTTACGCTTTTTTTTGTCATTAATCCCCTACTTCTTTTATTATTCCACCCAATCTTCACAATTTTCTGTTCCCCAAAGTTTCCTTATTACTATCTTTGTCTGCTCTCTCCTTCCCAGAGTATTCCTCTTTCCTTTATAACTTTATGATTAGTCAAAGCCTGATCCGAGATGGTATCTTCCTCGCAACGCTCTGATGACACCCCTGATTGCGCAATTTTGCTTTTAACACTCGCAATTTTGTTTTCTCTACACATGTTTTCCCACCAAGCCTTTCAACATAAAATCTATCCTACCAGCTACTCGAATTTTATATATAATCTCCGTTTTTCTTTTGCTCACTACCAAAGTCCGACCCTCGAATATCCGTCAATTTTATTGCATCCTCGGGGCCCCGCCTAAAATGCATCTCATTCTTGCAGGAAAAGCCATCAATTTCGTCTAATCGTTATTTACATTTCGAAAATTAAATAAGTCCAAGCAATTAATCATGTTTTATATCTCGGTCGTTAGTTTTAATTGTTTTTTCTTAGAGTAAATAATCCATAAGCCACGTGTATTTCTTGATCACCCTTTAGGGCAATAAAATCTCTTAATTACCTAAAAATCATGTCAGAAAAATTGTTATTATAACATAATAAAGTGCAAGAGCTCGACAACCATTTATCTAAGCTCATTTCAACGTGATCGTTCCTCTGTCCCACTGTATTTTCCTAGTTTAATGTTGCGCAAAATACCCTCTTTTTTCTCTCGCTAATAAGTTGCTACGTGACATATGATCCCTTGGCCCCAGACGTGGCTGTTAATCCCCTTTTTTTTGTCTCTAAATGTTTCCGAGATGCTAGATCCTAGACCCTCCTCTCCGAGCAACGATATATTAATTTTAATAGAATTTTATTTTGAAATTCGCCCCTTTTCCTTTTTACTTCTTTTCACCAGCCTTGTTTTCACAGCTTAAATAATTATGGTCAACTTGCACCCACGCCCCTTCTCGTTCAATTTGTTCATTTCCTTCAGATCAGCGACTGTTAGTCACCACGCACAATATGCTTTGTCTGAAGTTCCTACGGTATAAAGTCATTTTGTTACTATACGCCCCCTTTCTGGGCTTTTACAAATAGTGCATGGTTATTATTTCGTATTTATTGCACATAACCGAACTGCCTTAATAAAATAATCTATATTTATTCAAAGATAAATTGAAGATATCCACCGACTTGGTATAATCGTTTCCCTCCATTAGTATTCTGGGCAATGAGGAATACATATGGTAGTTAGTCCCAAGACTCCTGCACTAATATAAATCCTGACTTCTAGTATTACGAAGTGGAATTCGGAAGCTTATCAATCCAAATAATACCGGACTATCAATTAAATCATTTGTAATTTTATATAAACACTAATTCATAACTTTTTTTTTTGTGTTCCCTACCCTCATTTCTAATTATATAATTCTTTCATTTACGTAAGTTTGCATTTTTTCATATTTAAAGTTAACATTTCCACTCGTTTTCTATGGTTGTCAACTCCGTAATGCCCTGAATGTTTACATTCAAATTCGAGTCAATGGCCGCAATGCACCGGTTGTTTATCTAAAGTTCATTGCTCTCCATACTTCGTGAGAACATCAGGATCATTAATAACACGTTTTATTGCCCAGTCCAAAGTCCGAAATCCCTTTGTTCCGGTCCTCGAGTCCGTTATTGGTGTTACCATCTCCCTGATGGGCGTAACCCTATGCCCTATCTCTATCGTCTAATAACTCTTCTTTTGTTTTAAGCAGTATACATTGCAAGCTTCAAATTTAAGCGACAGGTGTCAATATCATACTGATTCCCACTCGAAACGTTCCAAAGTTTTTCTCTTCGTCTGTTAGGGCGACACCTATGAATATTCAAATATAACGCAATCACGTCTTTGACCCTGATGATTCCTTCATTACATCACAAGTCATGATCCGATTGATTTAATGGCCATACCTTTAAATTAGTTTCGTACAGCAGGTGATCAATAATTCATGATCCTGGAGAATCGTTACTAGTACTTCGATAGTCGGGGAGTAAAGCCTTGATATCAAAGGGTCAATGCCAATCTCTAAATAGTAGCTAGTAAATAGTAGGCAAATGATTAAAGGTTTATTGTAAAAATAGCGCTACTTGTAAAATAAACAAAATTTTGGGATCTTTCGATCCAGCTCATTAGCCACTGACCATTTCATAGTCGGGAGACATGACGAAGGTGTGTTGAACGAATGAAAGTATTCCATACCATTTTCGCATGACTACAGATCATTTTTCGAGTCTTTCTTATGATAGAAATCTCGGTTCTGGAACTGTTTACCAACAGCGGTGGATCTTCCATCTGATTAAGGCGGTATAAAATCCTAATATTGGGAGTTTGCTCAAGACTCACATTTTAATGAATTCCGACAACATCGTAAATATGATAACTTTTTTTTCAAACCGCGACCCGGGGATGCACGTTATTTATATTTAAGATTAATAAAAACAATACCTCACCATTAATATTTTTTACGTAGAACAGTTTGAAAATCTTATTTCCCGTATAAAACTATAAATTTAGCGGTGAGCACCAGATTTTATTTTTCTAGACGACGAATTAGTAACTTCGAGAAGCATTCGTTTAGAAACATCTTAAATATTAGTAACACGTTCTCCAGAATTAATTAAAATGAACCCGGCGGAAAGGTCGAATCTCCAGACCTGCTAGGGCGAGTTTGACCGTACGTCCGTCAAGTACGCCGTGAGGCGGGTGTATATTTGTCTACACGCTTTCTTCATTTACGTCGTTAGGATGCACATATTATTTTTCTTCTTCTTCTTTTCTTTGATAGGGCAAATTTGACAGTATGTCCGTCCATTACACGGATCGCCAGTCGCGATTTGTATACACGGCTTCTTTACATACGTCTTTAAGATTCTGAATATATTTTAGGGTATTATGTCGCCTTAATCTAAAAGCTAAAATCCATTGTCCGTCTTTTTCTTTTCCTTAATCTTATTATTTATACTTAAAAAATAATGTTTCTTCGTATGTCCCCTATATTGTGCATTCCTATACCATTCGTTACATTGCGAAACTTTAGTTATTTTGATGAAACTTTATTCGTTACATTGCGAAACTCGTTACATTGATGAAACTTTAGTGATTTTTATCCGCACACCCATAAAAGTGAGTTCTGGCGTTATAAAATTCGTATAAAAATGTATTCGAAAAAGTGCGTACTTCATATAGGTTACAATTAGGGAGGGATGACGGAAGAGGGAGGGGAATGAAAGAAAAGGGGAGGGTGGGAGAGGGGGGAGGGGGGAGGTCGAAGGGGAACGCGGGAGGGAAAGGGGAGGGGGAATGGGGGTGAGAACGGGGACGCATGGGAAGGATATGTAGGGGATGGGTAGAGGCTAGGAAGGGGCAGAAGGAGAGATTACAAAGGAGACGGCAGGGGATAGCACGGGGTAAATTTGGAAAATCCGTGCTTCTCACACGGACAGCTGTATGTAGCCTGCTCACGCTTCGGAAATTTGATTTATTCATATACGTACCAGACGAAAAAACAAAAAAATATTGTGTATCCAAAAGCACTTCAATGTACAGCTCTCTTGAGGTGATTTTCTCACGAAAATTGCGATACAGAAATGATCCAAAGATTATTATTGTTAATAAACAGAATTAAAAACTTTCTTTGAGTGGCGTTGCAACGCATGCCTGGTTCTAACTAGTAGAATATAAAAATAGTTCACAATAGGAAAAATATATAAAAAAAACTAACAAGTCAGTACTACATAAAGTGTGAAGATTTGTACTACAAATATCTAGAAATCAGAGTTCAAATAATTTACTATTACTTCTTCAAACTTCCCAAATCCACTTTATGGCGTCATTATTAATTTAATGAAAAAAAAAATTTTGTGTACACCACTAAATAATTAACATTATCGTCATGTTTCAAAACCTATGTTTTCTTCGTCAGGATAATAAGTTAATATATTGTTTTTGAAACATGTCGATAACGTTAATTATGGTGTACACAAAGTGATTTGTTTTCATCAAATTTCATTAAATTTGCTATTATTTTATTATCTGGCGTTAAGGATCAATAATATGTTTTATCAAATCCTCCCAATGTAAGACATGCCTAGACTGCCCCTTTATATAAACAATACCTATTCTGATTTTTTGTATTTAGTTATGTGATAAAAAAAAATAAAAATAAACGTCCTACACGAAAAAATATTTCAACGAGAACGTCTGCCGTCTTGACTGTCGGTGTAGGTGTTTGTATAAGATGGTTTAGTGTCAACAAAATTTACCACCACACCAAACAAAGAGTAGAACATGAAGATGTTCGCAATTACTGTGCCAGTTCAAGCATTTTAATATTATTTCCAAATTATTTAGATTGATAGAACTGAAGCATTCATTCTTTAAAGCTTATAAATACAATTTTTACAGTGCACTTTATACAGGTTTTTTGTACAGTATTCTTGAAGAGAACCCCATTGCAACGAGTGAACTCTTTTTCTCGTGTCATGACCAAGTGTTTTCTCTTTTCCAACAGTTCCCACGGCGACTATCCTGGGCGGGCCGGACCTGCACGTGGGGCGGGGCAGCACCATCAACCTCACATGTCTGCTGCGGTACAGCCCAGAGCCGCCCGCCTACATCTTCTGGTATCACAAAGATGAGGTAACACTAAGCATCATTTCTGGTTCTTGATTTTTTTATGTAATACTGGATGGTTTGGACAAAGAGTGTATGGAAAGAAAAACAATTACTAAATCATGAACTACTAGCAGTTAAAAACCCGCTCCGCTAGTTTGAGTGTTGGTGACTGATATTAATCCGATAGGAACTCGTTCCAAAAATAGGCCGTTCCTCGGATCCACTGTGATCCAGTGATAGCTAGTCACCGGGACAAAATAATCGGGACAGGCAATGACGTCATATGTAATATATAGCCGTGTGATACAACTATGCTATGACGGCACTGTTTTGCTAATTTTTGTTCTTAACTGGTTCCAAAAGTAGCCCGTTCCTCTGATCCACTGTGATCCAGTGATAGCTAGTCACCGGGACAAAATAACCGGGACAGGCAATGACGTCATATGTAATATATAGTTTTTGTTCTCTATTGTTTTGTAAATACTGTATATTCTTTATTTCACATTATTTTATCAATATTTTTAATGGACTCGTAAGGAGCACTGTAGGATTATTATTATTATTATTTTAAAAAAATTATTAAGTTGAGCGCACTTGAAGTGAAATGACACAAAACTGCGCTGTATAAATGTAACGTTATTATTATTATTATATTGGTGAACAGCGGTTACATGTGAGTAGGCAATGTACAACTACATATAAAAACATGTAGACAACAGTAAAAATCTTTTCCAACATTGGCTATGTAATGTACAAGAAGGATATGGCACGATCAAGTGAATCCACTTCTTCTCGGGCTGTGTATCAAGATTCGGTAAAATAGAACAGTACATAAAAACATGTAGAAAACAGTAAAAATCTTTTCCAACATTGGCTACGTAATGTACAAGAAAGATATGGCACAATCAAGTGAATCCACTTCTTCTCGGGCTGTATCAAGATTCGGTAAAATAGAACAGTACATAAAAACACGAAGACACCAGTAAAAATCTTTTCCAACATTGGCTATTTAATGTACAAGAAGGATATGGCACAATCAAGTGAATCCACTTCTTTTCGGGCTGTATCAAGATTCGGTAAAATAGAACAGTACATAAAAACATGTACAAAACAGTAAAAATCTTTTCCAACATTGGCTATGTAATGTAAAAGAAGGATATGGCATAATCAAGTGAATCCACTTCTTCTCGGGCTGTATCAAGATTCGGTAAAATAGAACAGTACATAAAAACATGTAGAAAACAGTAAAAATCTTTTCCAACATTGGCTACGTAATGTACAAGAAAGATATGGCACAATCGAGTGAATCCACTTCTTCTCGGGCTGTATCAAGATTCGGTAAAATAGAACAGTACATAAAAACACGACACCAGTAAAAATCTTTTCCAACATTGGCTATGTAATGTACAAGAAGGATATGGCACAATCAAGTGAATCCACTTCTTTTAGGGCTGTATCAAGATTCGGTAAAATAGAACAGTACATAAAAACATTTAGAAAACAGTAAAAATCTTTTCCAACATTGGCTATGTAATGTACAAGAAGATATGGCACAATCAAGTGAATCCACTTCTTCTAGGGCTGTATCAAGATTCGGTAAAATAGATAAGTACATAAAAGCGTGTGAATAAAGAGCGAGGTGTGTTTGTCAAAACAGAGTTTTGTGATGTTCAGTCCTTTCCACAATCTCCTGTGGACGTTATTCATTTGGTTCGCAAAAACACAACTGTTTGTCAAGTCAGAAGCTCCCATAATTCCTCCATTTATCTTGTGTTGAAAATTTAGGCCAGTGAATTAAAATAATTCGTTCACCATCTATAAAGCTCTAAGATACCCACATTTATGAGAACGAAAAGCTGTAAGCATTCGCAATTTTGGAGTTCGCGAATTAAATAATAATCCACTTGAAGCTAAACGATTCTAATAAAGAAAAATATATTGATACTTCATTGAAAGTGAAAGCGTTGAAAACGTCAAAATAATCAGTAAACTCTATCAAAGATTATTAAAACAAGGCCATAGGTCAGAAATAATATTTCGCCGAGTTTTGAATTGGTTATTTTTCATTCCTCCGCGAATCTCTCTTGCGTTCGACGTGAGTAATATTCCATAATATTCTATCACTAGCTTTTCCCCGCGGCTTCGCTCGCATGGTATTACGGGAAATTACTGTAGCGCTTGCACTTATCAATTATCTCCCCCCCACCCCACCCCCATCCCCTCCCGCATTCCATATATTCATTCCCTTACATTCAGTTTTCAAACATCTCGCCTACCACCTAAATTTCATAATGCTATAGCTCAAAGAAAAAAAGAATTACTTATCCAATTTTGTTCTTTCGTTCGGAATTTATGAGCTTACAAACGTTTCGGATGTTTGGTATGTTTTTAGGTTTTCACGGCCAAAAAGTATTTTTGTTATTGTTTTTGGGGTGTTATGCCGTGTTTCGCTAACTCCTTCTTTAGCCAACGTTTAACAAAAATTTTGGATGTTTATTTTTATTTAAATATTTGGAAGTTCGTTAATATAATAAAAAAAATACTATTTTTATCATTCAGTCTTTATAATCGTTACGAATTATATTTTTAATATAGGGACTCTCATCTGACATTTATTCCAAGCTTATCCAAAAAAAAAAACGAATTCTAATATTTGAATTTTCTGCAGTAGTAGCTGACCAGTAGACTGAGTACCTACCAGCATAGAGCCCAAAAATATATCAACATTGTTTCCATGGAAAAGATTTTTTTCTGACGTTAGCAAAAACTCGCTTTTGTTAGCGACAGAAAACGTATAACAAATATAATATATTAATATTTATAATTTCATAACGCCAGAGCTTACCATCACATACAACCTGTAGTCTGCGCATATAATTTAGCTTTATATTGGTGAAAGAATTATTAAAGTCTTTATATTGTGTTATGCGTGAAAAGGTCATAAACAAACTCGAGCAGTTTCGCATTTATAATATTAGTATGGATAATAACTTTTACTGAAACTGAACGCGAGCTGTTCTAGGATCGGAAAATTCATATTATCAACTCACGGAATATACCTGAAGTGGAACGACATTGGACGTCATATTTTATGAATGATTAAAAAAACTGAATTTCTTCCCGCAATTTTTCTTTTATCATTCGATGTCCATTTCTTGATTTTTTCCTTTGAATACCGTATGAAAATGATTTTTTAACGCATTTTCGATAGTCAACAGAGGAATTTCAGACAATTTCTTAACTGAATTCATTGGACATCATAAAAATGATAATGGACTACAGATAATTACATTTGTATGGGCTAGATGGCTATGATGAACTAGAATACCTATATCAGGAATTTTAAAGTACGAAAAGACTCCCAACTGTTTTACTCACAAATTTATTCCCCTTTAAAACATATTCATCTTGAACTTGTAGAAAAATCAATAGATGTCGCACATTAAAATAAAAATGGATATATTAACCCAAGACACTATCTAGATTGCATTTAGTTTGGGTAGAATCTAGCAGTGAACATAAAGATAGCAGCCATCAAATATGCTTTAAGAAAATGATGATAGTATCTCTATCGAAGATACAGTAAAAAAATCAAAGTGTGCAATTCACACGCGGTAGAAGTGAAATCTACAGAAACTAAAGTAGAAAAGAGTGGGGAGACTACGAAGCACCGCACAGAGGGGTGACCAATAGGCTACAAATCACCGCACAAAGAGGAGACTGATTAAACTATCTCATTCTATCGCAGGCTAAATCCCATAGATATATGTGTTTGTCTCTTTTTAATATCGCTATTTTTCATTTCATCGAGTTTCAAATCACAACGGTGCTAAAAAGTTTTCACTTTAAAAATGACGTAAATTGAAATGGTCAAATTAACTTAGGGGTAAAAGCACTTCCCCGACAAAGAAGAGGTCTTGGATTCAATTCGTAGCGACTGAAACTTTTTCTGTATTTTCTTTTTCATATCTTTTATTTGAGTCTTTAACATAAAATATATTTTTCTTACTGTGAATCGTAGACTATTTGTGATTACATATCTGTAAAAAAAACGAACGACACAGATGAAACGAACGAAAAAAATTACATTTTCTGCCTATTTTCTTTTACGAATCCTAAAACATTTGCCCATGCCTTAAATATTTCCTTTTAAATAGAAATGAATATATTATGGCATATCTATAAACCTGAAACGGTAAAAACGGTATTCTATTAAACAGTTCCTAGCCACAAGCACACTCTGCCTGCGTGTATTGTACCAAAGACTCTAAAAAAGAAACAGGAAACCATATAAACAAAATTACTAGAGTCGTTCGTTTCGTGAAGGTTTTGTTAATATGCGTCCCAAACGAAGTGGCCTACTAAACACTGGAGATACGCATCGTATCCCTTATTTCGTTTTGTTACCAGGTTTAGGTTTGCTTTTACCGTTGCTTGTAGCCCTAACATGTAAATGTGTTTTGGCAGCATAACACTAGCTGTAAGGCATTTACATTTTGCAATATATAACTGTGTGAGTATCTGCCATTTATGAAACAAATCAACATTAACAATAACATGTAGAGTAGTACTTAAAAAGCCACAAGGGTGTGGTTTTTGGTTAAAATATGTTTATATATAATGATTACATTACATATTATGACCTGTATTGATCTAATGACTGAATTTCGATCTAATTTCATCAAAGATACCCAGGTGTATAGGTGCATCTATAAAGTAATACAATATATTCCTCGTTGTCGTTGTTTTTCACAAGTTTACTCCCGGTGTTCATTTAAAAGGTAAATTTCTGATGTCTCTAATTTGTCAACAAAATCTTAATATATAAAAATGAATTTTTCTTTGTTTGTCCCTTATGCGGTGGTACCTAAATCATTTATCCGATTGCGATGAAACTTTGATGATTTGTCGTGCGCATGCCCGCAAAGGTTTCTATATATGGCTTGTCGCTGATCAGATGCTCCTGTACAAAATTATTAACTCAAAAGTTGACTGCCCGGATTTGCTAAACAAAATAAATTTCCACACGTCCATTCGATATAGTAGACAAAATACCCTTTTTTATATTGATAGATGCAACACCAATTCCAATCAAAATGAATTTATATAAAGGACATATAACTACTATAACAACAAATTTGCAAATATAGACACACGTGCTGACGTATTTACTGCTAGTTACTGTCGCTACAGAACTTCACTGTATAACATTCTAGGTGCAAATAACACATGAATTAATTGTATCTAATATTTTTATATTACTTGCGTGGCAACTTTCCCTTATCCCTCTCATCCCCTTACCCTTCCCAACCCAAATCCCTATTTTGCAGTCTATTTCAGTTATAATCACACTTATTTTAATGTTGTGTATTAGTTTACCATTTGTTGAATTCACATTTGTACTCTTATTATTTTTTTAAATATTCTAGTTTATATTCAGTTAGTAATGTTTCTAAATACCTATCTGTGAACATTAATAATTGGTCTGTTTTTTTATCATCCTCTTATGTTTATTGTATTACTAAGACTGTTAATGTTCCTTAAATAAATGAATAAATAAATATATAATAACATAAAAATAATAATAATAATAGTGTTTATTTCAGCCGAACAGAGCGGTGAGTGCAATACTCTGTCAGCCATATAAAAGCATACATTTATAAAATTCCATTAAATAATTATATTAAATGGGATATGCAAGATAGGATAAAAAAACATAATAAGATGTAATAACATAATAAAATAAAATCTAAAATAAAACATAATGGTAAACATATTTAGTATTTGTATACTACAGAGGCTTTAAGTAATTTCTTCATGTTTGGTGTAAGGGCGCGCTATGCCACTGTGCCACGGCCTGGATGAGAGTGTTTTGCGATCTTTGGGAGCGCTGACTCGTCCCGGCTATTCTGCGGCGCAAGCAGCGAACCCATGTACCCTTCCTTCTGCGAACATCTGCGAGGCACTGCATCTCCAAGGTAGGCCGAACAGCGCCACATATTGTGATGTAATGAAGAAATCATCAGTGCTGCGTTGGTCACGTGGGTTCTATGTTTTCTTTTAAGGGGTCAAAGACGTGGTTGCGTTATATTTGAATATTCATAGGTGTCGCCCTAACAGACGAAGAGAAAAACTTTGGAACGTTTCGAGTGGGAATCAGTATGATATTGACACCTGTCGTTTAAATTTGAAGCTTGCAATGTAGACTGCTTAAAACAAAAGAAGAGTTATTAGACGATAGAGATAGGGCATAGGGTTACGCCCATCAGGGAGTAACACCAATAACGGACTCGAGGACCGGAACAAAGGGATTTCGGACTTTGGACTGGGCAATAAAACGTTTAATTAATGATCCTGATGTTCTCACGAAGTATGGAGAGCAATGAACTTTAGATAAACAACCGGTGCATTGCGGCCATTGACTCAAATTTGAATGTAAACATTCAGGGCATTACGGAGTTGACAACCATAGAAAACGAGTGGAAATGTTAACTTTAAATATAAAAAAATGCAAACTTACGTAAATGAAAGAATTATATAATTAGAAATGAGGGTAGGGAACACAAAAAAAAAAGTTATGAATTAGTGTTTATATAAAATTACAAATGATTTAATTGATAGTCCGGTATTATTTGGATTGATAAGCTTCCGAATTCCACTTCGTAATACTAGAAGTCAGGATTTATATTAGTGCAGGAGTCTTGGGACTAACTACCATATGTATTCCTCATTGCCCAGAATACTAATGGATGGAAACGATTATACCAAGTCGGTGGATATCTTCAATTTATCTTTGAATAAATATAGATTATTTTATTAAGGCAGTTCGGTTATGTGCAATAAATACGAAATAATAACCATGCACTATTTGTAAAAGCCCAGGAAGGGGGCGTTCAGTAACAAAATGACTTTATACCGTAGGAACTTCAGACAAAGCATATTGTGCGTGGTGACTAACAGTCGCTGATCTGAAGGAAATGAACAAATTGAACGAGAAGGGGCGTGGGTGCAAGTTGACCATAATTATTAAAGTGAAAAGAAGAAAAAGAAAGAGGGGCGAATTTCAAAATAAAATTCTATTAAAATTAATATATCGTTGCTCGGAGAGGAGGGTCTAGGATCTAGCATCTCGGAAACATTTAGAGACAAAAAAAAGGGGATTAACAGCCACGTCTGGGGCCAAGGGATCATATGTCACGTAGCAACTTATTAGCGAGAGAAAAAAAAGGGAATTTTGCGCAACATTAGACTAGGAAAGTACAGTGGGACAGAGGAACGATCACGTTGAAATGAGCTTAGATAAATGGTTGTCGAGCTCTTGCACTTTATTGTGTTTATAACAACAATTTTTCTGACATGGTTTTTAGGCAATTAGGAGATTTTATTGCCCTAAAGGGTGATCAAGAAATACACGTGGCTTATGGATTATTTACTCTAAGAAAAAACAATTAAAACTAACGACCGAGATATAAAACATGATTAATTGCTTGGACTTATTTAATTTTCGAAATGTAAATAACGATTAGACGAAATTAATGGCTTTTCCTGCAAGAATGAGATGCATTTTAGGCGGGGCCCCGAGGATGCAATAAAATTGACGGATATTCGAGGGTCGGACTTTGGTAGTGAGCAAAAGAAAAACGGAGATTATATATAAAATTCGAGTAGCTGGTAAGATAGATTTTATGTTGAAAGGCTTGGTGGGAAAACATGTGTAGAGAAAACAAAATTGCGAGTGTTAAAAGCGAAATTGCGCAATCAGGGGTGTCATCAGAGCGTTGCGAGGAAGATACCATCTCGGATCAGGCTTTGACTAGTCATAAAGTTATAAAGGAAAGAGGAATACTCTGGGAAGGAGAGAGCAGACAAAGATAGTAATAAGGAAACTTTGGGGAACAGAAAATTGTGAAGATTGGGTGGAATAATAAAAAAAGTAGGGGATTAATGACAAAAAAAAAACGTAAATACAGTCTGGAAATGTAATGGATATACATTCGAGGAGAACGTAGGTGCCTAGAGAAAGAGATAATTATAGAAATCCCATAATCAAGTCGGAAAAGTAACGGTATCTGCGTTTTGCAAACGCCTGTGCAAATTCGAGATCTAGATTCAGTACGTCACGGACGGACACTTTCCAAGTTGAAGGAAAACGGGACAAAAAAAACAGTCTCATATGAATAATAATTTTGTATTCTGAAACAAAGGGAAGAAGTGGGCGATCTATAGTACAATCTCTAAGTTCGGATCTGGTAACTATCTTAAGAGGAGTGCGTCCGATGGGTAGTGGCTAATTATTGATTTAGCATTGTAGTGAATTGAATGTTCCGATTCTCGAGTTGATATAGCTTATTATCTCAGATCATTGAAATTACGATTAAGCTCTTTTGGAGCTGAGGGACCTATTTAAAGCCTTGCAGGAGCTGTTTAGTCAGTCGGTTTACGGGTACGGGAAGGATCCTGAAGTGTTCTAGTGTGTCGCGAGAATTGTCTTTGTTAGTATTTTTGAGTTTATCAGTTAATTTTCCAGGACTTAGAAAATATCTGAAAAGATACTTACTAATAACTTCAGTGTCTTCAGGACTTAGAAAATTTCTGAAAAGATAATAATAAATTCAGTGTCTTCAGGACTTAGAAAATTTTCAAAGAAGTGCTTCATTTACTTTGAAATATCTCTATCTTAAAGCAGTGAAATTCTATAAAAATTTAAATTTAAATTCAGTGAATAAATAAGTTTAGATCTAAAACTTGGCGTAAAAATTTAAAATAAAAATTTACTTTCTTTATCAATCCGGTTTAAACTATGGTGGTTTATTGTAGTAACTTATCCGTGTTAAATTCAGTGCTAAATAACAACATCGTTAAATTCAATTTATCAAGTTAACCGTTATTGGAATAATTTATATATTACTAAGTTAATATGCGGCACCTTAGATAACGTAATCAACTATACTTTTATCGGGTTATAAATATTATACATCAGAGGTGTTTATAAAAGTTATTAAAAATTTTGAAATGTTTTAAGTAATAATAAAAAAAAATAAAAATCGAATGATCAAGTTAATCACGTTTGATATAGTTTAAAAAATAATAACGTCGTCAGAATTAATATCATAAAATAAATTGTGGCGTGAAGTGTTTATATGAGTTATTAAAAACTTTGAAGTGTTTAAAGTAATAATAAATAATAAAAATTGGACGATCAAATTAATCACGTTTAATATAGCTTAAAATAATAACATCGTCGGATATAATAAATTCAGTTAAATAATTTAATAGTAATAAATAAATGTAAAGATTGAATGACCTAATTAATCACGTTTTGAGATAGGTAAAACCTTGTATCGTCCGAAGTAATGAGAAATTGCTGTTTAGTAATGAAGATTTCAGGTTGGATTCCGATTTTTCAAAGAGCAGAGTATACCCTGTGGAGCTTCGAATAACAAGTCGGAGAAAAGTGAGTCAGTTTTCCTTTAAAATTTTCCAGGAGCATGACCAGCGAGAAACGGAGAGCAGGGTGGTGCCAACTCGATTTTCAGAGCTCGTCTCTGGATAAAACAGACTACTTGTTTGTGTGTATATGTGACCGTATTTATGAACTAATATCTATGTATATCTAATATTATTACACTTAATTTTACAGGAGGAAATGGGATAATCAAGATGTAGTTTACTATCAACTTAGGTGGCGTATAGAAAGTCGTGTTCGTGTATATTTTAGCGTGTTTGGGGGAATAAATAACTGAAATCAGGTCGCTCGGGAACCACCGAACAGATAATTAAACTACTTATCTATAATGTTCGTAAGTTGAACCAAAATCAAGTAACTTAGGTATTTTTAGAAGGTATAAAAATACCTAACTATAGCAATTATATGTTGAACGGGGATAAAAACAAACGATGAACTATGTCACTGGGTTAACTCTAATTACAGGGTCGTGTTTACTTAACTGAGAGTACATACTTGTTGAAATAAAAGTGCATACCGATGCTCATTCACCAGGTCGAAGTGTTATATAAACAAACAATTAACTATGTCACTGGGTCAACTATAAATACAAGGTCGTGTTACATAACTGGGAAGTACCCGTTGCTTAGTGGGTTAGTGGTGTCATACAATGATATTTTAACATTGTATATGTTTTGGATTATTTAAAGAAGGGCGGTTATTCATTATATTAGACAATGGATGTGACAAGTGTCAGGGACGACCAAATGTAGGGTCGGTCGATTAATGAAGTCAATCAATTGAATGATTGATTAATTCTTTTATGTACCCAATTAAACTACATTCAAAACCTTATATGAAAAAAAAACCAATCAAGTTGTTAGTTTTCAAGCATATTCTATACTTAACTATTAGACAGTTGGAAAATCACGGAAAAGCAACTTTGTCGAAGAAAATTTTAAATCTTTGGGGTAATTGCAAGTCGAGTCAAACATGGGAGTTGACCTTTCATGATAAGGGTCTCAAAAGAAAAATGAAACAGAGTTAATGAACTCTAAAATAAAATCATTAAAACAAAACAAATCAATCCTGGAGTTCGGTAGCTCTCCAAAATCAAACTACCAGTATAAGATCTTAATTTATTGGTTATTTATTGTTATACTCCAATATTATTAAGTATATATCTGATCATTGGCTGGAAACTCACAACTTCCTTCACGAAATTCAGGTCCCCAATGCGGTGTACATAATGTCGCATTGTGGATTATAAACCTCACCCAAAGTATGTTTACATATATATCTTTCTATGTATTGTCCATTGAATAGTGCAAATTCGTTTTAAAGCTAAACGCCTAAGGCCTGGGAGGTCGTGTTGCACCTTTTTCTGGACGTGATAAAAGGCCTAGGAAACCTCGTTATCACAAAACATCGTGAGTATATGATTGTACCGAGGACGAAACCGGTTCGCCTTCAGTAAAAATTAAATCCAAGGAGGAGACGGAATCTGGGGGTCACCGGGCTCTTGGGGAGACTTGAAGGTACCGCACGAGGGTGAGGAGTCACTAAAACGCGATAACTGTAGGTATCAATTAGTGACAGCATCTGTGACTGTGGGATATTCTTGTTGAACTGGGATCACCTGGTGTACTTGTTGGAGGATACGGAGCCAGATTATGCCAGAAAAGGGTTTGTTCCTGATTCGTCCACTGTACAATAACTGGGGTACTAACCAACTAAATCATGAGTGTATTTTATAAACTTATAGCTTATAAACTTGGAGCCGAAGGATGTGGATTAAATGATCGGAGTAAACATTGTATTAACCACCACTAACTGATTCATTGTCTTGTATAAATGTTTTGAAATTGTTTGTAATTTGGGGTACTGGCAGGTAATATGTAGGCCATACAAAATGGGTAGGGACTCCATATTGGGGTTTAGGTCATTCAATCGCGTTTGGAAAAAGAAAATAAAAATAAATTAGTTTCGTAATTAAATAATCAATTCAGTCTCTCTCGATTCAACGCTTCACTAGAACCAGGGTTACCACAAACAATAAAAATAATTAGATTTCTATATCATGAAACAAAAATCAATCACAACGTATGATGAAGTCTACTTATAAAAATTTATACGTGTAATTTTATGTTCATGTCATAAAAGACGTATACAAAAGTTAAGAACACATTTTATTCAAATGTAAAGTACTGGGGGATTAAAAGGAGCACCCTATAGTTATCGGAGGGGTCGGGAGAAAATTTCATGAAGGCTTATGTGGATTAGGGGAGGAATTTTCCATCCCCATACTCCGCATATAGAAAGCCTTAAAAGAGTAAATTATTTGATCACAGTCAGAAGAAGGGTTTAGGAAAGCTCCAACTCTTTAGCTATCAAGCATGAAAGAGGGGAAAAGCGAGAATATCACAACTGGTGCCGTGACCAGGAGATTGAAGTTATACCAGTTTGAACGAGGGAGATTGAGTTGGTTCATTGAAATAAATAAATAAAATTAAGTGTATAATTAAAATGTGAAATAAAAACGTAAAACAGTGAACTTATAATAATCCGAAATAAATCTATTGGTATTGAAAAGAAGTGGTGAAGTGTCTATTGAAATACAAACTACATAAATTACAACACAAAATATTAAACAAAAGTGAAAAAAAAAAACGTTACTTAAACGGAGAACGCGATGTTATCATCAATTTATAAACAAACAAATCCCGCCAGCCTCGTTATGTAAACAAATGCAATCCTCAAATGAATTTAATAAATATTAGAATTGGGTCGGGAATTTACATCTCCTTAATAATACATTGTTATCATTACGAACACGGTTGTTTATAATAAATATCATATGGACGGAGTCAAGACGACAGGTTGGGCGCGATGCAATTAAACGTTAGATAAACATGCGAGGTCATAAAAGAGTGCATAATAGTTACGCTTCATACAAAATTGCTACGGAAATTGATAAATTCAAATTAATAAAAATTTGGGTTTGTTATCAGTTGTTCACAATGCCCACATGTTTCGTTAATTAATATGTGTAACCTAGGTCCACTACTTCATAGTCTATTATATAAAATAATGATAATCAGTAGGGGAATTTTGCAAAAACTTTGCATTGATATTGAAAAAAAAAAAATTATTAATAAATAGGGTTTTCGATATGCTGGACTATCCTTGGAGCTCGTTATATTGAATGAATTAATGTACGCGAGATAAGTAAATAACATTGTACAAAAGTTAAGTTTTATGATATTCAATACAAAACATTTTAACTTTGAAATCGATAATAATGTGAGGACAGGTGTCTTTATTGAACGTTGGCTGTTATTCAAATACCTGCTTTAATAAATAACTTGAAAAAAAAAAAAAATATATATATAAAAGAAAAGGGAAAATGTATACCATTGATTGGCGGACTGGGTGAGGTCGTGTGAATACACATATTTCACAATCGAAATTACAAAATTTAAATAACAAATTGCACACCAACAGACCACCCGCTTTTCATTCGGTCAGATTAGGTCCGCGAGATTGTAAACAATCTTTATTTTGAACCTTTGTACAGGAGGCCTAAGTCAAATAGAGAAGAAGGCCACTCTAGACACGCGAGTCGAGGGGCGTGTCCTTTCCTTTTTCCTTTCTTTCATTTCTTACTTATCTAAAGCAAGAAATTTTGAAAAAAAAAAAAAAAAAATTTATAAAATAGAATAAAATCCAGTAGTCTACGCGAAAAAAAAAAATAAATAAGAAAATATAACAATATAACAATGGTTCAAGTAAGGGTTGTAAACAATCAGAAAAAAAAAAAAAATAAAAAAAATCGGTAGGGGATGGGAGGAGATCTAAGCGTCAGGGAAGTTAGAAGAAGAAGGGCAATAGTCGTATATTGTGAGGAGGGGGACATAGGAGAATTACAGAATGAGGAGGGAGGGTAGCTTTCCTATATTTGAACACAATTTCGGTGTCTAACGAAAAAAAAAAAATAAATAAAAAATAAATAAAATAAAATAAATAAATAAATCAATAAATAAATAAATAAATAAACAAAAAAAAAAAAATTACTAACGTTATCCACAGCAAATTGAGTTCAGAGGAGGGAACTGTGATGTAATGAAGAAATCATCAGTGCTGCGTTGGTCACGTGGGTTCTATGTTTTCTTTTAAGGGGTCAAAGACGTGGTTGCGTTATATTTGAATATTCATAGGTGTCGCCCTAACAGACGAAGAGAAAAACTTTGGAACGTTTCGAGTGGGAATCAGTATGATATTGACACCTGTCGTTTAAATTTGAAGCTTGCAATGTAGACTGCTTAAAACAAAAGAAGAGTTATTAGACGATAGAGATAGGGCATAGGGTTACGCCCATCAGGGAGTAACACCAATAACGGACTCGAGGACCGGAACAAAGGGATTTCGGACTTTGGACTGGGCAATAAAACGTTTAATTAATGATCCTGATGTTCTCACGAAGTATGGAGAGCAATGAACTTTAGATAAACAACCGGTGCATTGCGGCCATTGACTCAAATTTGAATGTAAACATTCAGGGCATTACGGAGTTGACAACCATAGAAAACGAGTGGAAATGTTAACTTTAAATATAAAAAAATGCAAACTTACGTAAATGAAAGAATTATATAATTAGAAATGAGGGTAGGGAACACAAAAAAAAAAGTTATGACGGAAGAATTTCACTGAATTAGTGTTTATATAAAATTACAAATGATTTAATTGATAGTCCGGTATTATTTGGATTGATAAGCTTCCGAATTCCACTTCGTAATACTAGAAGTCAGGATTTATATTAGTGCAGGAGTCTTGGGACTAACTACCATATGTATTCCTCATTGCCCAGAATACTAATGGATGGAAACGATTATACCAAGTCGGTGGATATCTTCAATTTATCTTTGAATAAATATAGATTATTTTATTAAGGCAGTTCGGTTATGTGCAATAAATACGAAATAATAACCATGCACTATTTGTAAAAGCCCAGGAAGGGGGCGTTCAGTAACAAAATGACTTTATACCGTAGGAACTTCAGACAAAGCATATTGTGCGTGGTGACTAACAGTCGCTGATCTGAAGGAAATGAACAAATTGAACGAGAAGGGGCGTGGGTGCAAGTTGACCATAATTATTAAAGTGAAAAGAAGAAAAAGAAAGAGGGGCGAATTTCAAAATAAAATTCTATTAAAATTAATATATCGTTGCTCGGAGAGGAGGGTCTAGGATCTAGCATCTCGGAAACATTTAGAGACAAAAAAAAGGGGATTAACAGCCACGTCTGGGGCCAAGGGATCATATGTCACGTAGCAACTTATTAGCGAGAGAAAAAAAAGGGAATTTTGCGCAACATTAGACTAGGAAAGTACAGTGGGACAGAGGAACGATCACGTTGAAATGAGCTTAGATAAATGGTTGTCGAGCTCTTGCACTTTATTGTGTTTATAACAACAATTTTTCTGACATGGTTTTTAGGCAATTAGGAGATTTTATTGCCCTAAAGGGTGATCAAGAAATACACGTGGCTTATGGATTAATTACTCTAAGAAAAAACAATTAAAACTAACGACCGAGATATAAAACATGATTAATTGCTTGGACTTATTTAATTTTCGAAATGTAAATAACGATTAGACGAAATTAATGGCTTTTCCTGCAAGAATGAGATGCATTTTAGGCGGGGCCCCGAGGATGCAATAAAATTGACGGATATTCGAGGGTCGGACTTTGGTAGTGAGCAAAAGAAAAACGGAGATTATATATAAAATTCGAGTAGCTGGTAAGATAGATTTTATGTTGAAAGGCTTGGTGGGAAAACATGTGTAGAGAAAACAAAATTGCGAGTGTTAAAAGCGAAATTGCGCAATCAGGGGTGTCATCAGAGCGTTGCGAGGAAGATACCATCTCGGATCAGGCTTTGACTAGTCATAAAGTTATAAAGGAAAGAGGAATACTCTGGGAAGGAGAGAGCAGACAAAGATAGTAATAAGGAAACTTTGGGGAACAGAAAATTGTGAAGATTGGGTGGAATAATAAAAAAAGTAGGGGATTAATGACAAAAAAAAAACGTAAATACAGTCTGGAAATGTAATGGATATACATTCGAGGAGAACGTAGGTGCCTAGAGAAAGAGATAATTATAGAAATCCCATAATCAAGTCGGAAAAGTAACGGTATCTGCGTTTTGCAAACGCCTGTGCAAATTCGAGATCTAGATTCAGTACGTCACGGACGGACACTTTCCAAGTTGAAGGAAAACGGGACAAAAAAAACAGTCTCATATGAATAATAATTTTGTATTCTGAAACAAAGGGAAGAAGTGGGCGATCTATAGTACAATCTCTAAGTTCGGATCTGGTAACTATCTTAAGAGGAGTGCGTCCGATGGGTAGTGGCTAATTATTGATTTAGCATTGTAGTGAATTGAATGTTCCGATTCTCGAGTTGATATAGCTTATTATCTCAGATCATTGAAATTACGATTAAGCTCTTTTGGAGCTGAGGGACCTATTTAAAGCCTTGCAGGAGCTGTTTAGTCAGTCGGTTTACGGGTACGGGAAGGATCCTGAAGTGTTCTAGTGTGTCGCGAGAATTGTCTTTGTTAGTATTTTTGAGTTTATCAGTTAATTTTCCAGGACTTAGAAAATATCTGAAAAGATACTTACTAATAACTTCAGTGTCTTCAGGACTTAGAAAATTTCTGAAAAGATAATAATAAATTCAGTGTCTTCAGGACTTAGAAAATTTTCAAAGAAGTGCTTCATTTACTTTGAAATATCTCTATCTTAAAGCAGTGAAATTCTATAAAAATTTAAATTTAAATTCAGTGAATAAATAAGTTTAGATCTAAAACTTGGCGTAAAAATTTAAAATAAAAATTTACTTTCTTTATCAATCCGGTTTAAACTATGGTGGTTTATTGTAGTAACTTATCCGTGTTAAATTCAGTGCTAAATAACAACATCGTTAAATTCAATTTATCAAGTTAACCGTTATTGGAATAATTTATATATTACTAAGTTAATATGCGGCACCTTAGATAACGTAATCAACTATACTTTTATCGGGTTATAAATATTATACATCAGAGGTGTTTATAAAAGTTATTAAAAATTTTGAAATGTTTTAAGTAATAATAAAAAAAAATAAAAATCGAATGATCAAGTTAATCACGTTTGATATAGTTTAAAAAATAATAACGTCGTCAGAATTAATATCATAAAATAAATTGTGGCGTGAAGTGTTTATATGAGTTATTAAAAACTTTGAAGTGTTTAAAGTAATAATAAATAATAAAAATTGGACGATCAAATTAATCACGTTTAATATAGCTTAAAATAATAACATCGTCGGATATAATAAATTCAGTTAAATAATTTAATAGTAATAAATAAATGTAAAGATTGAATGACCTAATTAATCACGTTTTGAGATAGGTAAAACCTTGTATCGTCCGAAGTAATGAGAAATTGCTGTTTAGTAATGAAGATTTCAGGTTGGATTCCGATTTTTCAAAGAGCAGAGTATACCCTGTGGAGCTTCGAATAACAAGTCGGAGAAAAGTGAGTCAGTTTTCCTTTAAAATTTTCCAGGAGCATGACCAGCGAGAAACGGAGAGCAGGGTGGTGCCAACTCGATTTTCAGAGCTCGTCTCTGGATAAAACAGACTACTTGTTTGTGTGTATATGTGACCGTATTTATGAACTAATATCTATGTATATCTAATATTATTACACTTAATTTTACAGGAGGAAATGGGATAATCAAGATGTAGTTTACTATCAACTTAGGTGGCGTATAGAAAGTCGTGTTCGTGTATATTTTAGCGTGTTTGGGGGAATAAATAACTGAAATCAGGTCGCTCGGGAACCACCGAACAGATAATTAAACTACTTATCTATAATGTTCGTAAGTTGAACCAAAATCAAGTAACTTAGGTATTTTTAGAAGGTATAAAAATACCTAACTATAGCAATTATATGTTGAACGGGGATAAAAACAAACGATGAACTATGTCACTGGGTTAACTCTAATTACAGGGTCGTGTTTACTTAACTGAGAGTACATACTTGTTGAAATAAAAGTGCATACCGATGCTCATTCACCAGGTCGAAGTGTTATATAAACAAACAATTAACTATGTCACTGGGTCAACTATAAATACAAGGTCGTGTTACATAACTGGGAAGTACCCGTTGCTTAGTGGGTTAGTGGTGTCATACAATGATATTTTAACATTGTATATGTTTTGGATTATTTAAAGAAGGGCGGTTATTCATTATATTAGACAATGGATGTGACAAGTGTCAGGGACGACCAAATGTAGGGTCGGTCGATTAATGAAGTCAATCAATTGAATGATTGATTAATTCTTTTATGTACCCAATTAAACTACATTCAAAACCTTATATGAAAAAAAAACCAATCAAGTTGTTAGTTTTCAAGCATATTCTATACTTAACTATTAGACAGTTGGAAAATCACGGAAAAGCAACTTTGTCGAAGAAAATTTTAAATCTTTGGGGTAATTGCAAGTCGAGTCAAACATGGGAGTTGACCTTTCATGATAAGGGTCTCAAAAGAAAAATGAAACAGAGTTAATGAACTCTAAAATAAAATCATTAAAACAAAACAAATCAATCCTGGAGTTCGGTAGCTCTCCAAAATCAAACTACCAGTATAAGATCTTAATTTATTGGTTATTTATTGTTATACTCCAATATTATTAAGTATATATCTGATCATTGGCTGGAAACTCACAACTTCCTTCACGAAATTCAGGTCCCCAATGCGGTGTACATAATGTCGCATTGTGGATTATAAACCTCACCCAAAGTATGTTTACATATATATCTTTCTATGTATTGTCCATTGAATAGTGCAAATTCGTTTTAAAGCTAAACGCCTAAGGCCTGGGAGGTCGTGTTGCACCTTTTTCTGGACGTGATAAAAGGCCTAGGAAACCTCGTTATCACAAAACATCGTGAGTATATGATTGTACCGAGGACGAAACCGGTTCGCCTTCAGTAAAAATTAAATCCAAGGAGGAGACGGAATCTGGGGGTCACCGGGCTCTTGGGGAGACTTGAAGGTACCGCACGAGGGTGAGGAGTCACTAAAACGCGATAACTGTAGGTATCAATTAGTGACAGCATCTGTGACTGTGGGATATTCTTGTTGAACTGGGATCACCTGGTGTACTTGTTGGAGGATACGGAGCCAGATTATGCCAGAAAAGGGTTTGTTCCTGATTCGTCCACTGTACAATAACTGGGGTACTAACCAACTAAATCATGAGTGTATTTTATAAACTTATAGCTTATAAACTTGGAGCCGAAGGATGTGGATTAAATGATCGGAGTAAACATTGTATTAACCACCACTAACTGATTCATTGTCTTGTATAAATGTTTTGAAATTGTTTGTAATTTGGGGTACTGGCAGGTAATATGTAGGCCATACAAAATGGGTAGGGACTCCATATTGGGGTTTAGGTCATTCAATCGCGTTTGGAAAAAGAAAATAAAAATAAATTAGTTTCGTAATTAAATAATCAATTCAGTCTCTCTCGATTCAACGCTTCACTAGAACCAGGGTTACCACAAACAATAAAAATAATTAGATTTCTATATCATGAAACAAAAATCAATCACAACGTATGATGAAGTCTACTTATAAAAATTTATACGTGTAATTTTATGTTCATGTCATAAAAGACGTATACAAAAGTTAAGAACACATTTTATTCAAATGTAAAGTACTGGGGGATTAAAAGGAGCACCCTATAGTTATCGGAGGGGTCGGGAGAAAATTTCATGAAGGCTTATGTGGATTAGGGGAGGAATTTTCCATCCCCATACTCCGCATATAGAAAGCCTTAAAAGAGTAAATTATTTGATCACAGTCAGAAGAAGGGTTTAGGAAAGCTCCAACTCTTTAGCTATCAAGCATGAAAGAGGGGAAAAGCGAGAATATCACAATATTTAGTACTCGTATATCTACTACGGGGGCTTCAGATGAATTCTCCACGTTTGGTGAAGAGCCGCGCCCTGCCACTGGGCCACGGCCAGGACGAGAGTGTTCTCCGATCTTTGGTAGCGCTGTCTCACCCCGGCTATTCTGTGGCGCATCAAAGCGGCGAACCCATGTACCCTTCCTTCTGCGAACATCTGCGAGGCACTGCATCGCCAAGGTAGGCCGAATAGCGCCCTATATGCGTTATTGTATTGTACTCGAAGTGTGTTCATGACGCCTTGTGAGTATCTTGTCCATAGTTCGCCGGTGTAAAAGCTCATGCAGTAGCTCTGGAATATTTGCTTCTTCACCGGAGAACTGCACCTTTTGAATCTTCTGGCGAGCATGTTGGCTCGCACGCTTAGTACTCTTCTTTGGCGTTCTATGTCATTTTTATCATTTAGGTCATCAGTGACGACATGCCCCAAATATTTTATTTCACTGCAGATTTTGACATTGTCTCCGCCGAGGAGAATGGGTGGAATGACAGTAGGAACAGTATTTGCTTTAAACACAAGCAATGATGACTTTTTGGCATTGTACATCAAACCATGACTATCGATATATATATATATATATATATATATATATATATATATAATATTGAGCTCTAGCGTTATGAAGTTATTTCCTACACCATTCAGCCGATTGCGATGAAACTTTGATGATTTGTCGTGCGCATGCCCGCAAAGGTTTCTATATATAATAGTGAGCTCTAGCGTTATGATGTTCTTTCCTACACCATTCAGCCGATTGCGATGAAACTTTGATGATTTGTCGTGCGCATGCCCGCAAAGGGTTCTATATATAGTAGTGAGCCAGAGCGTTATGAAGTTATTTCCTACACCATTCAGCCGATTATGATGAAACTTTGATGATTTGTCGTACGCAAAGGTTTCTGCATATAATGGTGAGCCCTAGCGTTATGAAGTTGTTTCCTACACTATTCAGCTGATTAGGATGAAACTTTGATGATTTGTCGTTCGCATGCCCGCAAAGGTTTTTACATATAATAGTGAGCCCTAGCGTTATGAAGTTGTTTCCTACACCATTCAGCCGATTGCGATGAAATTTCGATAATTTGTTGTGCGCACGTGGTAACAGGTGGCGTGCGAGTATTTTGACGAACGTATTTCATATATTTTAGCGGCAGCAGGACAAGGCTTGGGGAGGGGGGGGGGGGAGGAAGGGGAAGGATAAAGAAGGAGAGGGAAGGGGGGGGGGGGGGTTGCGGACAGGTGAAACGGGGACGCCTGGGAAAGGACACGCAGTAGAGAAGTGGGGGACAAGAGAGGGGCAGCGGTAGGGATAACAAAGGAGATGTAGTAGTGGTAGGGGATAGCAGGGGGTAAATTAAGAAAATCCATCAACTATATGTGTACACACCAGACGGCAAAACAAAAAATATTGTGTATCCATAAGGACTTCAATATACAGAATTAAAACACAAACACTAACTTTAAGTAGCATTGCAACGCATGCCGGGTACTTGCTAGAAATAAATCAATATTTTTTTGAAAGGCAATAATCCCGAGTCAAATATTTTGTAAGAACTTTCAGCGTCAGAAATCCTACAATTGAATCACTGATTATTAAAAGATACTTAAGTCCACAAATGAAAATTTTCGTTTTATTTTTTTATATTTTTCTTTAAACTCAGATCTACCATTTGATATACATAAAAAAAATCTGCCACACACATCTGCGGTATAAAAAATAAATAAATGAAAAATTGAATGATTTTTAAAAGCAACCAATCCTGGACCAAGGTTCTTTTATAAATCAATATTTTTATTTCATTTTATCTGGTGTCACTCGACCATTCATTGGTAGTCTTGCACAGAATACGTTTGTGTTGCGAGATAGTAGGATTCCGATAATGCCTTCTACTAAAACCTATCCACAGAAATACGTACTGATAAAAAAAGAAGATAAATGACGTAAAATTAAAAAAATATATTTATAACTCTAAATTTTCGCATTGAAGTAATCAACTGGAAAACAACAGAAGGCGAAAACATTAATGAAATTGATCTTTTCGATTAAATAATTTAAGAATAAGAATGTTTATTGCTTGATTATTAAAACACCTTCAGTCCAACACTTTTAAACAACTCTCACTTTTTTTCGTTATTTGTTTTTGGGACGATATGCCTACCTCCATTTTTGGCCAACTTTTCGGACAGCGTTACAGTGTCCGTCAACAGGGCAGATACTTTTTTCCTTGAAGCTCTCACTTGTTGAACAAAAAATGGTTGTCTATAAAGTCGGTTTACGGACGATAATTTTACGCGATAACGTCACGAGCCGAACGCTTAAGCCGAACGCTTAGGCCGAACGCTTGTTCGGCCTTAGCGCTTGTTCCACACTCTCGCTGAACGCTTAGACCGAACGCTTGTTCCGCGCCCTCGCTTGTATGCCCGGCTCAGGCGGAACGTGACATCGTGACAGCACAACAATGAGTCATGCTTTTTCGTGAATGCGGCCGCCGTTCATCGATTCATAAGACGTTATCACGTCAAAAAAAAAGTTTATTAAAAAATTACTAAAATATCTAATGTGTTTTATTTTTAATCATTGATATCGATTTTCACATATTTTGTTTTTATTTTCTGACAGAAAATGGACAATTTTCTTTGATTATCTCGGAATGTGCTTTTATGGACTTAAGTTCTTTTAATAATAAGCGATTCAATTATAAAAACCCGTGCTTTTTCATTGAGGTGTAAACCTCAAAGATTTGTATGTCAGTGATGTGAGCGAGGCGAACTTTTCCCTTCCTTTCCCTACTGTGGTCGTTATGTATTTACGTGTATACATATTATTACACATTTCAAAGTGGGTATGTACGAAAAAGCGAGTAACCTTTGATCCTTATGATGTTCTTGGTCGATGTTCGGGATACCCTGTTTGCCAACAAAGGAAGTAAAGAATCCTTTCCGAGTGATTCGATCAGGTCAGAGGGGGTCGTTATTTTCTTTTTGTTTCCTCCAAGGTGACACCCATCTGTAGAAAACTTTTCCCTCTTTCTTGAAACTGTAAAAAGAGATTAATTTGTTACATTAGTTTGTTATGTGTAATCTCCTCGGCGGATTATGTGGAGTAATGGACCATGAGGCAGGACCGAATGGAACTGAAAACTCCCGATAAAAGGAGATGTAAGAAAAAGAAAGACGCCAGACAAAGCTGAGACAGTGACTAATGAATGGCTGCCTGATGAGTGTCTAACAAATACCCTAGTTACAAGAATTATAGGAATTGGGAAAAATCCACGTGGCAAAGGCAGCGACTGGAAACAAAGAAAACTTATCGCACTTAACTTTTGTTTGCCTAAAAATTAAGGGCAGTTTGGAAAATTTCGTGCTTTGTGGAAGGAATACGAATTTATCCGGATTACCGAAGAAAGGATCGAGATTTTTAAATGTTTTCTCTAGCAGTTTTTCTTTTATATTTACCGGAGAATCCGAAAGATATTTATTTCCCCAAATGCTTTAGAGCGTCCTTGGGTGATTTTCTTACGAAAACGGCGCTGTAGAAGTGATGCAAACATTATTATTATTTATTTTTACTTTATGAGTTAAACCTCAATTTGTAATATTTAATTAAATGAAGACAATTTAAGCGAAACTCAATCGAAAATCTGAAAACAGAAAAATCAGAAAACGATATTTGCACCTCTGGGACTCGAACCCAGGGCCTCTCGCTTTCCGGGAGAATGCGCTAACCACTGCGCCAATGTGTTGATATCGAATTCGGTTGTTGGTACAAACATTTCGGAGATTCATATTTATTAAAATATATCAATATCGTTTCCACGGCAACGATTTGTTTTCTGACGTTAGCATTAACTTGCTTTTGTTAGCGACAGAAAACGTATAAGCAATATAATAAATTAATATTTATAATTTCATAAAGCCAGAGCTTAACATTTAATACAGCTTATAGTCCTCGCATATAATTTAGCTTTCTATTGGTGAAAGAATTTTAAAGAATTGATTTAGCGGTTTAGGCGTGAAAGCGTAACAAACAAACACACTCAGTTTCGCATTTATAATATTCGCATTTATACGTCAATGTTCTATTTGTTTGGCTAGAAAAACATTTTACAGAATCATTTCGATTATAAAGCAAATTTCCGGTAGCCTTTCAGCTGAGTATTTAACGGTATTTATTAAATATCGCTGTCAATAATTAATGTTTGTCGTATCGATCATCATAAATATTAATTGTGTAAACAGGCGCTGCGCAAAGTCATTTATTAAACTCGTTTATGTTAAATCCTAATATACTCGGAACGGTATGATTTTAATCATGATAAATTGAAATAAATATGATTTTAATGTTTTAATTCGTCATATTTATGAACATAATATATCCATGTGTATTTGCGTGACACTTATTCTTTTTCGTATAATGCGGCCCCAGTAGCGTGCCTCTATGGTTCTATTTCGACCATTGTTATGGTTTTAATAGGTTCATTACGAACAGGCGCTGGAACATAATTGTTTGTTTATTTAAAAAGTGGTTTATAAGTACATTCGTAATTCATACATTTTTTGGTCTTTATTATTCTTGCACGCTCAGCTCAGGCGGAAAGTGAAAACGCGACTACGTGACAACGTGACTACGTGACAACTTGACAATGAGTCATGCTTTTTCGTGAATGCGGCCGGCGTTCATCGATTTATAAGACGTTATCACGTCAAAAGATATAAAGGGTGGGTAGGATTCTGGTCAGTGTGACCAGGAGTGACGGACGTGTATCCTTCCCTCTAACTGCGTCGCAAGGCGATGTTACGAGAGAGTGCGGCTGGAGAGGTCAAAGAAACCCCCTCAACCATTTTCTACTTAGCGGCCTGCAATGCAGCTGATGGGCAGACGCACCCGCCGCAAAGACCCGGACAAACCTCACTCCATGAACCCGGGCGTCCCTGCTAAGTCACCAAACCTAGCGAACCTCTTGGTGTTGGTTTGACTTACTTTAACCAGTGATTCCTGACATTATTTGGAGTAAAAAATGTTATTAAATTTTGGTCTCCGGTGATATTTTTGATGTTTTTTTTTCTACAAAAACATAAAAAAATAGGTGTTGGAAAATTGGAGGCGGGGTGAGGGGTTGGTTGGTTGGTTGCTAAATTGAGTGACCAGTGACGACATGCGGAAGTAATTATTTAATTTGATTTTGAAGAAAAAATATTAGAAAAAAAAAATTATCAAAGAAGTCACCATGTCAGACAAAAATTTAATAAACATTTTTTACTCCAAATAATGTCGGGGATCACTAGTTGAAATAAGTCAAATACGTCCCTTAATTAACTCTCAGTACAAAAAACTACCTTGACAATTTAATTTATTTTATTTTTCCAGATTTTTCGTCTCAGAATTTTTAAGTCTTTTTTCTTCTTATTGAATATGTAATTTCTAAATTTATTATTTGCAAAAAATGTTGGCAGAATTGTGTTTGATATATTCTTTATTATAGAATTGGAAATTTGATTGTTCAGAAGCATTATTTTCCTACATTTTCTCGCCCTGATCTTTTTGCACTGAATAAATAGATGACTTAAGAAATGTGTTCTTGTACCTTTAATTTAGAATTTTTTCGAATAATTTTGCGTTATACCGTTATAAATTGAAATTTGTTTAAAATCTCTCAAGTTAAATGGTAAATAGTGGGCTCTGATGAAATTTGAGTCAAAGCATTACCCGGTCGATATAAACAACTGTTAATAAAAAACATATCTCTGTTAATCCCTCGGGCGTAGACAAAATAGCAGACACTCCTTTCAGACTTTTATTATACAAACGGACATTTTTCAATTACATATACATGTATTAGAATTTTATACCAAACGTAGCCCAAGTTTGTAAAATCGCTTACCGATGTTTTTTGTTTTAAATTGTATTTAACACTTTAAAGAAAACAAACAAAAAAAACACTTTTAATTAGACAAATGTGTCTATAACGATTGCAATGTAATTAATTTCGTTTTATAAAAAAATATTTTTAGTAGAATTGGCAAATCTTGACCGGGTGAATCAGTTTTATAGTTATTATTATTATTCTTTTTTGATTTGAAACTCGATGAAACGGAAACGAGCGACACTAAAAAGAGACATACACATACATCTATGGGATTTAGCCTGCGAGAGAATGAGATAGACTAATCGGGAACCTCTTTGTGTGGTGCTATCGCCTTCCTCTTTGAACGGTGCTTCATAGAATAAATAAATTTATACGTAGTTAAATAATTTTTATACTTGATAACAATCTATTTATCCATATATATAAAAATCAAAATATGTTTGATTGGGGAGGTATTGTCTATGTATTGCTATGAGAAAGGACTCCAGATCGGCAAAGATGGAGGGCGAAATGAATAGGCGTGCAGTCGATGTAGTGACTCGATGTAGTGAATAATAACCATATACGACAATACATCTGAAAAGTATTTTTAATCATTACAAAAACCCTTACAAAACTGTTAAAAATGTCAATTTGAGAATGAAATCTTACAATTATCCTACTCCCCATACTCTTCGTCTCATTCTCTCGAAATTTAGTTTTCTGAAGGTTTTACTTCTACCGCCTGCGAACCGCACACATGATTTATTTTACAAATTATACATGAGCGTTTATGGGAAATTTTTGAAAGTAAAGAGAAAACTTGATGTTCTCTCTTCATAAACCTGTTTTCATTAAAAGTCTGACCGTAATAGAGATAAAAAATTAAGAATTTATGAGTTAAGTTAAAACAAAAGTAAATATTTATTTTATTTTTGGAAAATCAGCAGTTTACGAAGTGGTTGGTTTATACACTTGAAATTTACTTAACTGAGAAGCCAATTTCCTCGTCATCCAGTGTAGCTAGTAAGTACACCGCAAAAAAGTAAGGCAATGACGTCATGCGTAATATAAAACCGCTTGATACAACTATGTATTACCGTTAATCTTTCCACATCCGAAGAGATACTACATATTCACAAATTCGTAGCAGCTATACCTAGGAGAGGACGCGCTCTCATCCGATCTGCTGACGAAAGTGGCGACATCTTGTGACGAATTCTCGAACTCGAAACCGAATTACAAAGGTAGCTTTGTTTGAAATTCCACGTACCCACGTGTTATTTGTGGCGCGGCGTGCTAACGTGGCGTCAGACATGCACTCGAAGCCGGGTTCTGAAATTCATCCACGCAGATGCAAGCCTATTAATACTGTTCGATGTATTATGTATTTAGCAAATAAACAGAATAGGTATTACATATAATAACAACAAGAGACTCCATCTATTTTTTGACAGATATCAACACTACGTGGCCCGAGGGGCAAAGTTACTATTAATTTTTTTCATTTCATCGCCGGCAACCGGGACGTTTATCAACATTAACTTTGATACAATGATAATGTTAACTTGTAATGTCACACAACAAGGTACTTGCTTTATACCTTAAGGGATGAACATTCTATTTAAACCACGTTAACCTCAAAGCACACCGAATCCCGCAACAATCATATCTAAAATGAAATATAATCTCGCTTTTTATTAAAAATAACTCATTTAATTATCAGATAAAACTCAGTGCCTGGACGGTAAAGTCCCCCAGGATCACATTATATCAGAAATAACGTTGTCACACGCTAATAAAAGTTTTATGGTGCCAACACGGGTTTAAAGGGAAAGAGATTGAAAGGATGATCGTGTACCTACATCAAATGTTCTTAACAGTGAAATCCTCTCAATTACATAACACAATTTCTGAGTGTGATGTCCGACCTCTCAGAATGATACAACCTTTAAGCGACCATAGATAAGAATAAAGCCGTATCTGAATTTGTTTTCAGGCTATCTTGCCTTTGAATTATTTTATGTTAATTTACAAAAAAAATGTGATTACAACTGCCTGGAGTTAGTGGAACTACAGAACCTCTAATTTGAGGAATGTTGTTTTTATGAAGGTATTTTTATGGGGAGGAGTGAATAGTTTGTTTTTACGGCTTTTACGCAGTAAGGAGTTTACCAAAATGATGCCGCGTGAAAATGCAATATTTGTTAAAAAAAAAAGATTACACTGTTTTCTCTGTGACATAGGTTTTTATTTGCCAAGAAACTGTATTAAATTGACGGCTACTGTGATCTGTTTTCCAGGTATTCGTGGTACCACAGTGGAAACGAGTGGTAACATTGATAAAGTAAGAAATGATATTATAGTCTTGCGCTATCGTTCTCGTCCTTGACTCCAAGTCAGTGGTTTCGCAACTGGACTTATTCCCAGGCGACTGAACAGAGTGAACAGTAGGATAAAATGTTTCCAGGAAGGGTTGCAGATAATAAGTACGTGAGTTTAGAATTTAGAAGGTTTCTAGGGCGGTACCTTCAAGAAAGTTATAAGAGGACAAAGCTAGGTCCGAACAGAGCTTTAAAAAATCGTGGATCAAACAATATAAGTACCCACACTTTATTAACCAAAAGTATTATCTCTTCAGTATTCTATCTTAACGTTGATTTTGTTTAAATTTAGTACTTGAAAGTTCTTTGTATTGAGGAACAAATAAAACGTAATACAATTTGAGAAAATTATTTTTTAGACTGTAGAGATAAAAGTGAGTTGTTGTTTGTGGACTTGTTCATACGCCTAATCTAAGCTCAATCTTTACTTACTTCTTGCAAAATCGATCAAAGGTTTTGAAACACGTGGACGAAGTCTACCGAATTACTGCTGAATGAACTCAGAACACCCGTAGCGCGGCGCATCCCTCGCCCGCGACACATATCGAACGCCCGCTCGTCTTAACTAAAATATGTTTATGAGACACTCAGTCTTGCAGTCTCAGTTTTGCATCAATTTTATACCGTTTTTTCCGGAATGTTGGTACTTTAAACGGAATTGTGTCCCAGATCACCGAAGTAAATTAGTATTCATTTCCTTATTTGGTTTCTGTCCCTTAGGATTAGTTTGAAATTCTTTCTTCAACGGATTATCAATTTCATTGGCCTTTCTGAGGCTTCCAAGTCAAAAGTGTTTAGTGTTGTGTTGTACTTACCTGATGTTTAAAATCATTTAGTACTTAGCATTTCATATTTCATTATTTTTTCCTAACTTCGATGTGTAGACTCTTTTATTCCTTACTTTAACGTCCGTATCACCTTTCTTCCAAATATTTATTCTAATGCAATTTTTTCTAATATTCTCATTTATCTACGGTAATTCTGTCACTTTCACTTTCTTGTTTATAATAATCTCGAACCCATTTCTTGCTAATAATGTAATTTAGAGCCACAGAGCTCAGAACTAGAATCAAATCTATGTAAAACTTTTCATCTGAACAATTAAAGTTTGTAACAACAATATCCCGTACACATATCAGTGTTTTTACTTAACAAAGGGATAACCTCAAATCACACCAACCTCTCTCTGAACGCATCCCTTGGCTTGAGAAACGAAGAAGTCAACAAAACTGCTCAATTTACACCTGTCGGCAGACTTTCTGAAGATCAAACCCTTGGATCATCCATATGGTCCTTCGAGCTGGATTCATTCATCGTACGTAAACCAGCGTCATATTTAAAATTTCGTAGTTTTCTTCCAAATCGGTACAGATCTTGTCCTCGCCCCTTTAGTGATTTGGTCTAACAGGTTAAAGAATATATCTTTATCTCAAAAATTGTGCTCAGACTGGTATTGTACACAACATACCTACCACCCCAGTCATGAGTTCTCTAGTTCCTGTGTACATCAGGGGGCACTGATTTGTTAAGACCTGAGATTAAAAAGCAAGTTTCAGCCAGTACATAATACGAGTAGCGAGTAGCAACCGTGGAAAAAAGAACCAACTTACATTTCTATAAAAGCTTAAACCCCAAAATAAAACCAGATGAACTAAAGAAAAATCGTAATATCTGTCATATAAGTGTTTCCGGTAATTATTACGTAAATATAAATAGTTTCATTGTGTTTGTTGCGAGTACCGCCATGAACCTTAAGATTGTTGTCACCATTCCAGAGACATTCCACTCTAAATGAGGCTTAAAAGCTCACCGCAGGGTAAGAAGAGAGACGAGAAGAGAAGAGGACAATAAAGGAATGTCGAGATTTAAGTAAATGTTGAAATGTGTCGGCTGAAGACAATGGTGGAAACTTGAACAACGGTGACTTTGAAGGAAAAGGTTAATCCGATGCCCGACTTTCAACTTTCGCGTTTCTCCAACTCCTTCACATTTACTAACTTTATTACGCTAACTTTGCTTATGAAGTTTATAAAACGTTGTTCCGTGCCTTTGGGAAATCCGAACAAGATTTCAGAGCATCACAGTTCTAGGAACTCCACAATTACCAACTGTATCGCGAGAGTAATCATTTTCTAAATAATGCTAGACTCGTGGATTTGCCGTGTATGATGGTTTGCTTTCTTTACACTTCTTCGTAACTTCAAAGTTATCAAACTTTAACGTGTACTTATTTACTTGTAAAAATATTACCTGTTTGAAAAAACTCAGACTTAAATCCAGATTTAAATCTCATTTTTTTATTTCATTTATATAGATAATAAAAAAATTACAAATTAAATACAAGACTATTTTAAAAAAATGTGAAAATTTAAAAAGACCTACAAACAAATACAGGCAGTGGTGAAGATCGCTTCAACGAAGACAAATTATTTCGTGATCTCTACAAGAAGTAAAAGATTTCTCTTTGAATCTCTCCTCATTGACATGAAATATCATATCGACATCAAAGCATTCATAATATATAACAATAGATGTAATCTTAATTTTTGTATTTAATTTATTTTTGTGACGACAATATTTATAGTAGCGCGGCGCCCTGACTAGACAGTTTTTATCAAGATCTTTATATAGGCATATTGTTTATCTTCTAGAAACCAGGCGTAAATGTATTTCAACAATGTGCTCTGTGGTTGGACATGATTTTAAAACCTAGAAAGACCTATTACTGTTGAAAATATTTTTGCTAAACATGTCTTGTTGTGGAAACAGAGGAAATACTTACCGAACGTGAGAATGGAACTCTATATATCCGATTGCTAATCAAGCGTCCCAACCAGAGATTAATGTGTCAGTCAACTCTATTTGGGGTCCCACAAGTGCAAGTGCGCTCAGCGACTGAGGTTGGATTGGATGCGGTTTAATTAAGTTCATCTTTCTGAGGGACTTTATTTATACACCACTGGCACTAAAGATCAGGCAAAAAATTGACAACGCAATTAACAATTCTATTTCTGAAAAGGTTAAATTAGTTCAAAACTCTACTATTATTACTTTTGAATTTCTACAATTTTAATGCATTTCATGGTATTATTTATTTTTAAATAAAAAAGGAGCAGATAAGGCGTACCACAGAAGGCAGAAGGTGGAGTAGTTTAGATTGATGGTAGCCCAACTATGAAGACGGCACTTTATTGAGGTCTTTGAAATTTTGCTCCCGACTTTTTACATGTTGGTTTTCTAAATTTATTTTGCTTTAGAGTGAGTGTTTCTTTGGTTTCAGCCACAATTGAAGAAATACTGTATGAGTTTGAACAGAGAGCTTTTATTATGGAGAAAAACATAACAAAATAATAAGTTCACGGATATAACGATACTTCGTATATAAACGTGGCGCCTAACCTCGGACTGAGGTTTGGAGGCTGACTATCTCTAGCGACTCCTCTACTGAACCAAAGTGGACAACACATTATCTCACAGTTGGTTCTTTGGTATCAAGCCCTAGGACTGTCTGCTGGATCTCTAGCGGCTAAAGGCCGTGCAGTCGTTTATATAGGCCCGCTGGAGGTACATCCTTCGGTAATTAGGTGGTTGGGAGCGGGGAGCTGCTCGCTGATTAGCCGTTGGGTTGAATTGCGCAACCAATGCAAGTCCCACGGCACGTTGTGACGGCAGATAAGGATGCTGTATTGTGTATGAGCGAGAAAGTATTCGAGCTCGCGCGGTGTCTCTCGTTACATTAGTCAATAATTGCTTCAGTTAATAATAGCGTGATACAAATTTTTAATTTTATTAAACACAATTCACTGATTGCATTTTGTAGAAGATTGCAGAAGCGAGAGAAATCTACAAACTAGCAAAACCATCGTCATTGATAGATTGGTTCTACATCTGAAGCTTAGATAATCTAAGCTGTCAATCCCTGAAGTAATTATCAAAGACATACAGAAAACCTTTTTTAAATTTAGATTTGTAATAATGCTGTACATTTCTTCCTCGTTTCTCTAATATAAAATGATGTCAAGAAAATCAGATAGATTCGTCTATCGTGGCTATAAACAGGCACTTCTTATCAGTGCGCTCTGAATAAAAAGGCAATTTACTGCTAAAACCTTAAGAAAAGATTGTCCTTTCAGATTTTAAAAGAAATATTCGTTCTGCAAAATACTGCTTCTTAGACTGTAATTAAATTTATTTTGCAGTAGAAAGCTCGTTAAAAATATTTAAAAATCTATGATGTGAGCTTAGCGAGGTAAGGGCGGAATCTGAAATTTTAAAAGAGTCTCTCTCTCCTGGAAATTTAACGAGAATTATTATTTTTTAATTTAATCATCTAGGAACTTGTTTGTTCATTTTGGACGTTTCATTTATAGGTGTTTAGAGAATTATAAATTTTATTTTATTTTCACGTAGCGAACGCAGGATTTTTTCTCGGGAATTTTTAATATCGTCGGAAAACGCCCAAATCCCTGGCGTTTTCTCGGGCGCCCAATTAAAGTTATGTACAAAATGTAATTTCTGGATTATGTATCGCCTGGTACTATATACGCCCTAAAAAAATGTGTAGTAATTTTGTCCCCCAGGCAGATACTAATTGTATTAATAACAGTCATTCGAAGTCAAGCCTTTATTGCTTTGATACTGTCAGATACACTGAGAAACTAATTAGAAACATTTTTTTTTAAAGTGATATTTGGAAATTATCATACCCTTTAAATATTCTCGGAAAACTGTTAGTAACATAAAATCGTTAATATAGTTAATTGGAGCAGGTGGATGTGTTTGTGTGTCAGGGAAGTATGTTTACAAGAAATGGTAAAGGTTTATCTCCATCAGCTTTCCAATCCTACGTAAAAGTACTTCCCAGAAACACTAATTTATTCATCATCCACAACTATATTGAAAGAAGGGTAAATGTGTATGGATAATGGACTGAATGCCGTTGGCGCTAAAAAAAACTGTCTAAAGAAATATAGCTGGCAGTCCACAACGGAGTGCTGGTACCTACTCTGATGTATAGAGGTAAGGATGAAACTGGCAGAGAAAAGATGAAAGTAGATTGAATGCTGTAGGAATGAGATCCCTGAGGCGTATGTATAGTACAACCATGTATGATTGGGTGAGAAATGTGGAGATCCGCAAAGAATGCAAGGCTGATGTAAGCGTAATGAGTAAGATTAAGAAAAGGATGGTTTGGGTATGTAAAGCGAATGAACAAAGAAAGTGTAAGGAGAATATATGACGCAAATGTGGTAGTAGAGGTCGGGGACAGGAATAAGGTACTTGAGTCGAGCCATGTCAAGAGTCAGAATAATAGAAGAGTGTGAATGAGACGATGAATGAAAGTGAATGAGGCAAATAGTGTGTGCCAAGAACGAACTCTTTGGCGGTTTATCCTCTCTACCAAAAAAAAAACAGAGCAATGGTTAGTTAGTTGGTTTTTTTTAATCCTTTTCATTTTCATTGTAAAATGATCGCCCACATTGAATTTTGAATGAGCTGTTGCAATTTGAAAGTGACAAATAATAAAAAAACCGCTTTATTTAATGAACAGCCTTAATGATGGTTCACTGTGTCATATTACAGATTTGCAGATTTGAGATTACAAGTTGGCACACAAACGTATCTAAACTATTCGATATAGTTAGTTGGTCAAAGCAACTATGTAGTTCCCACCCAGATATCTTCGCATTCTTTACATTTACGTGATGTTGAATCTTATTGCTCGTGCTGCTAAGAAAATGTTAGCTTTGACCTTCAAATTAGTTACGGATGATCGAGTTGAAGTTTGTGATAGTTAGATAAAACAGTTAATTTAATTTAAGTAAATAAACGTGTCTGGGCAGCACAAATGAGATTCCCGTAGTTAGTACGAATCTTATGGACTTACTATTCCTCTGAGAATTAGAGGCCCATACTGCGATTTTTAGTGTCGATTGCCAGCAAAATGTTTGATATTGCCAGCAAAAGATCATAATAAACAATGTCAGTATTTTTATTCAATAACTTAAAAACTTAATTACAAAGTTTTAAAGACGTAATATGTAGAAAATATTTATGAATTATTTATTAAAAAAATAATATAACAACAATGAAATTAAATTTTTTTAAAAAATTTTTTGGTACATAAATCGTGGAGATATTTATGGAAACAAGTTATATTATTTATAAAAATATCTATGGAAGTGTGTGTTTTAGTAAGATCGTTGTATGATCGAGACATTCTAGACATAGGATAATATCCAGTGTTATTGGTAAAAATTTCAGTCCAAAATATGTTAAGGTTTCTGGTAGATTTGGGCCTGGCGTTTAACTTGATTTGATTGACTAAGTTACTTTTTATTACAATTATTCACAATTTTATAAAGAATTAAGAGGTCATTTATGTTTCATCTTTTAACTAGACTCTCTAATTTGAAATATGTAAGTCTTTGTTCGTACCCTTCTAGAAGATGGTAGACAACTGATCGTAAGACAAAATCCGTGTAAATTTTCTTTGGGCAGATTCAAGTCTAGATACCTGTCTAATATCGACTGTGTTTTGGTAAAACCCTTTAAGCCACATTTTTTGGAAATGTTACTTTTCAGTGGTTTCATATAAAGTAGGTTTCAAGGAACAACCTGGTCAAACAATTTAATCTTATAAATGCCGTTTTTATATCAAAAAATGCATTTTATTAGACGAACATTTTTAGGTTTCGTAAAAACACAAACAGGTAAAAGCAGTCAACCCTCAAATCAGTGATATTTCAATTTTGTGTTATTTTAATCCCGTACGGTCATTTGCTTTAAGCTGCGTTGACTGTTTACCCTACACGACTTGTATGGGAATTACGTCGCCAATGCAGGGGACTTCCATTTTTCTACCGGTAGACGGCGAGTACGGCGACCTCAAGCAGCTCAAAACAGTTTTGACGTTTAGTGAGTGAGTTGCATATTTTCGACTTCCGCAATTAAAAACGCTTATTTTAATTAATTACTGAAGATATGGCACTAAAAAGATTTTAGAATTGTTTGGTGTCAATTTCAAATCGTTTGGAACCCGAGATATCAATGGTAAGTCAATTTATTTGCTATTTTAATTTTGTTTTACCGCACTTGTTACATTATTATTTAATTTTGAATTTTAACCACATCAATGTATTTGAAGTATATTTTCGCAGGTTTTTAAATATTCAAAACAATGCTAAAGCTAAACAACTAACATATCTTCCGGCAAAAGTATTTTGACAATATTATTTGACGTGTATTCTAACCTCGAAAATTTGCTGTTTTTGGCAGATACTTTTATTTAAAAAACTCATATTTATTAGCATATTCCATAGTTAAGACATGTTTTTGCATCCTATTTGTTTATTTTCAGATGAAGGTAATATTAGATCTTTGGTTCGGCTAAAAAAAGTCCAGACAAATCTCTTATTCCTTCAGATGAAATCCCGATGGATTATTTGCCCCCCGGTAAGAATGAAACTTTTTTGAATCAATGTAGCATACTTTTATTTTTAAAAACTCATATCTATTTGCATGTTCCTATTTAACTCCATATTTAATTCCATATAACTCTTCAATTAAATGAATAAAAAATTTATTGTGTTTTACAGAAAAAGCTCCAGTAGCGATGCTCCCGATACATCATTAATGGAGACGGATGATGAGGACGTTATGACTGACCTTGTAGATTAGTTTGCACTTGTTGCAATAGTTATATTTCTTGTCATTTTACTATGTATCTATAAATAGGACAAATATTAATTCAAGTTTTTTTAATAATTTTTTTTTTTTTTAAATTTTGTTTTATTTAATTTTCTTCATTAATAATATAAAAAGTATTATTTTTCCAATAAAATTTAATGATAATATTTATTATAAGTAATACAATTATAATTATATCACATACGGCAGGTCCAGTGAAGAGAGTTAGAACCACAATTCTAACTCTCATCTGCTTAAAGTTGGTAAGGTAAAAGCATTCAAGCTTTTTAAAGACGAGTGAATGTAAAGTGAGCCGAGAATAGAGAAAAGGTCAAATACTTTAAGCCACATTTTTGTTTGTTTTTCATTAATATCTTTCATTATTATGCTTTGAATCAAATAATTTTGCACCATGTCAGTAAGCTATGTGTATTCTACCAAATAAACATTAGAAATAATAAATTAACTCAACATGTCATTAGATATTTGTTTTTATCATCTCCTGTAAAATTTTAGTTTTGTGGCTTAAAGGGTTTTGCCTTTCAGCAGTCGATATAATGTGGATTCCAAACTGTTAACCCGTACTCAAGAATACTACGGATTAACGAATTGAATAGGATTATTAGGCTATTAGAATTCTTTTTCATTTTAAAACAAGACGTGTGAGAAGGAAGTGAACGAACGTCGATGACGTCCGTACGAGCTTTCTCTGGGACACGTTTAAGACAACAGCACGCCATAAATTTTCTTATAATTTTTCAGATTTTAGAAAATATGTACTTTTTAAATTTCACTTTGAAATTTCCTGCCTGAAAACAAGATGAAAAATTAGCCCGAGTCGCGAGATAAATGATTTTGTAGATTATTTACAAAATTTTATCTTTTAAAAATAACACCCATAGCCTAATTATTATGAAAAATTGCGAACATCTGTAGTAAATTTAATGATCTCCTCTGACTAGTCGTAGTCTGCGTCACTGAACTGAAAAGACCTAGAAGTGTGATATATTCTACGCCGATTTGAAAGAGTAGGCACTAATGTCGCCAATTTAGATACGATATTTTGACTCCCAGACTCCAGACCAGTCAGTGAACTTTATTATTTGTCTATGAAAGAATGACGACATACTTAACCACTCCAGTATTTTGGCTTTGTGCAAGTTTTTTGTCTTAAACGAACCGTCAGATTTATAAAAAAATCCGCTTTGGAATTAATTATCAATAAGCTCAATAAATTAAATATTTCTGAACATAACTATTTTTTTTTTTTTAATCATTTATTCCAGATCTAAATAACGAAATACTAAAAACTGTTTTTGAAGGGTGATAAAATACGCTTTTAAATTGTATTATTACAAATAAATATTAAAATGTATAAATATTAAAATTTACGATGCAAACAAAAAATTGTAAAAATGACTCACCTGATATTTTTATTGTAAAAACAGTACTAACATCGCGGTCAACGTAAAAAAACACTTATTTTATTAGTATAATAAACAATTTTATGACCTTATTTTTTCCATTTCATATAAAAATCTTAATATATATATTTCTTCTGTCCGTGTGTATGTCACTGAACTCCTCCTAAACGGCTGGACCGATTTTGATGAATTTTTTTGTGTGGGTTCAAGGGGATTCGAGAATGGTTTAGATTCACAATTTGGTCCACTGGAAAATGTTCTTTTAATTCATTTTTTATTTGTAAGGAGTTGTTGGTTTTGAGTGTTTTACATTGGATTCGGCAGACTGCGCTACCATCGAAGTATTGAATATTCAATATTATTCTATTTTAATTTTAGTTTGTCCCGACAGTTGTGTACAGGACAACGTCTGTCGGGTCGGGTATAAATAAATAAAATAAATTGTGGAACATTCCAGAACACTCTCGAATGTTGTCCTGAGCGAAGCCGGGTAACCCAGCTAGTATTTAATAAAAAAATAACTCTAAATTAAGTCTTACAGCGCGTATGCGTTTTGGCGGGTGAAAACTGTTTCTACAAAATTGGTATTTTTTGTCTGTTTCTATGGACAACTTTGAATAGAAATGTGAAGCGTGGTTTATTTTTCTCCTTTTTGTTAGAAGAAAAACGGAGTTATAACCATTTCTGAGGGAACACATGCGTTAGCTTGAAAACAAGCTTATTGTACTTGACTGCTATTGATATATTGTCTTGAAAACAAGCTTAGGGGTCGGAGTGGTTAAGAATATATATTTAGGGAGGGGAAAAAGAAGGAGGAAAGTGACAAATCTGATCATCAAACATAGCTTAGCCTTTTCAAGTAACAAAAATGTGTGGTCAAAAAAGAAAAATTAGCTTATGAGCATATGTACAAGCTCACAGCATACTTCTATTGTATTTTGCGTACACAGTTGACATTTATGGTTTGACCATGAGTTCCTTATTAAAATGTGTAAAATGCTTGAAATTATTTGTATAAGTTAATAAATAAATTATCGGAGTGGGAATAAGCGAGCAGAGAGAGCGGTTGGCCGGCTGCACGGCGCGGCCGCAGCATATATATAAGGCGAAACCTTCTAAATTGAACCAGTTAACCAGTACTTACCGTCGCGTCAACGTCTCTCTCCGCCTGCCCGCTCGACCTCATTTTGACCTGCATCCATTCGCTTCTTTTCTTTATTGACAACCGCCTTACCCCTGGACCTCGCAGTATATACCACTCTACGGACCAGACCCGGCTACGTTAGAAAGAACTACGAGCCATTGGATCATATAAGACCAGCTCTCCAAGCGGGCAACTGAGTTGACGTTTTCCCGTCATCTTGGTCTCTCCGTGAATCGGGACCTCCAGCTTGATTCTACAGTCTTATGTGCCTCACCCTGTCGGGTACAACAGCCCTCCCTCACGTAGGAGGGAGAGCTGTTCTACCCGATTTCGATTTTTTTTCTATCGAGGGAAATTCAAATAATTTGCGTTTCGGCATGAGAAACGTCTAGAGAGTATCCAAAAAAATGCCATATATTTTTTTAAGAGCTTTAAAACTACTTACTAAAAAACCCCGTGAAAATTTTATTCAATTGATAAACAGCCGCGGATGTGAAAACATTACTAATTAAAAAATTGTTCATGAAAAAATATATAAATGGCTTGCACAGCCTGAGAGGGTAGTTTATTCATTATATACAACTGTTTTGACTGTTTTTTTTATTTTTAAACGAATTTTGAAATTTTTCTAAGTATTTTGAATGTTCTATATATTTCTTATTTTTAAAGATGTTGTCATATAAAAAACCCGTAATAAAAACTAGATAAAATTACCTTTTAGATTTTTATATTTGAAATTTACTTAAGTATTTAAAAATTGACATATTTTAAGCTTCAAGCACAGAAAAAATTTAAAAAAAAAATCTCAACAAAAACATTTTTAATAAAAATGTAAAAAATTTAAAAAAAATTCAAAATTAAAAAAAACACAGTCCTCTTATTTAATGATTTTGGAAGGAAACTGTCACCTCACTTTTATCTCGTTCATACAATTAAAAATTATAGCAAATATTCCAAGTGAGTAATTGAAAAATTCTGACACTTGGAATTCATTTTCGAACAATATAAATGTTGATAATTCGAATTTGGTATTTATTTACAAGCACAAGCTTATTACGTTATTAAATAATATTATTTCATTGAAGTTTTATTAAACTTAAGTGGATTAAAAAATAATTTATTCGAAATAACCTATATTTTTATGTAAACAAAATTAAAGCAACAACAGAGACATTATGAAACCACATAAACTTACAAAAATATCGCAAATAATAGAAATTATATTCTATTATTCTTATGCAATAGTGAATCGATCATTATTTGACAAGTCACAAAAGAAAATAACTGTGAATTTATTGAATAAAAGATGGCTGCAACAAAAAATATGCAACGAACATAATAATATGATCATTTTATTAGTAATGTTATAAAAATGCAGTTCACCGCGCAAGCAACAGATATGCCGTTAAACGATCGTTAAGGCGTTTTGTAATTAGTAAGGTTGATATAGTGTTTAAGGAAAATATGTAATAAATCGGTAGAAATTCGGGATGCGGCGGCTTACGTCTAGTTTGGTTTATCCGCGAGGGAGCACATAATGTTTTGTCCAAATATTCAGGAAACACATTAATCCGATTCGTTATTTAGCTATTCCACGAATCATGACGTTGATGTGGATCGGATCAAGAACGGACGCTTTGATAATGTTTGTAATAGATCTACCTTTCCCCATTTATAATCAGTGTCGGATCGAGGTGAATAATCTTAATAATGATGATGGTCATAATAATGAATACTATTTGTAATATTTAATTAAATGAAGACATTATGAGCGAAACTCAATCGAAAATCTGGAAACAGAACAGAAATTCTGTTTCCAGATTTTCGATTGAGTTTCGCTCATAATGTCTTCATTTAATTAAATATTACAGTTTGAGGTTTTACTCATAAAGTTAAAATAATAAATAATAATACTATTTGTTGTGATTGAAACGTTACAAGAATAGATTTGTGTTGTGAGAAACTTCGATGAATTAATGCCAATAAATGTTGGGTTTTAGATAGGCATGTTATATTAAAGTACCCAAATACCAATAAAATTTAATTCGTTAGTCAAATATGGGGAAAATACAGCGTGACCCGTACTTGACGGAAATATTTATGAACGAATATTTGAGTGCAAAAATATGTTAACGTGGTGACAGTGCTTAACCTAAACGTAGAAAGTAAAATAAGAAAATAATAGTTCAAATAAATTTAACCGCAAAGTACTACGGAAGAAGCGATTTCGGGGGCGGAGTCATGGATAGGTTGTAGTCTATTGAGCTGGTTTAGAGTGTGTCTTTTGAAAATTATTACTTGTAATATTTTGCAATGTTAATAGGAATTGATAGAATAGGCAGTTATACCCAAGAAGATGGAACTAATTGCATTCCACCATGGAAAAAATCTTAAAAAGATGCTCCCCGTACAACTCAATGAGGAAAATATAAGCACATCTACGAATGTAAAATACTTGGGTCACATCATCACTCAAGATCTCTCGGATGATGGTGATATTGAACGACAGAGGAGAAGTATTGTCCAATATGATTGCCCGAAGATTCATACAATGCAGAAACCATGTAAAAAAACTTTGTTCAATGCATACATGTGAAACATGGTGTAACTACCGAACCACCTCGACGGAACGACCCCGGATCCAATATAATGATGCATGCAGAATTATATTTGGATTCAGAAGATATAGCAGTGCATCGACAATGTTCACGGAAGTAGGATTGCACGGATTCGCCGGTCTGAAGAGACATCGGGTGACTGGAGCCAGGATGCGGCTAATGGCTTCCGGCAATACAGTGGTGACCGCAGTGTTCCAGCACCAAACGCCACTCCTGAGTGAGCGCTGGGCCCGAGCTCTCCCCAGGCCACGCCCTACATAGAATTGATTATTTATTATTTTGATTTTTCCTATTTTACGTACTGAATCTTTATTTAAAAAATCTGTTGTGTAAATATGTATAATTATACGGGACGTGTGGGATTGCACTCTTCCCCACATCCTGAAATAAAAACATTATTATATGTAGTTTTAAGGTGTCTCAAAAGTACTACATGAGAGAGACAACTGTCGCCCATTTGGGTCTAAAACCCGAACGGTTACGAAGGTATCCGATAAACGAAGCATAGATTGCGCCGCAGATCAACACAGAGCACCGTTTAGAACGGATATTTGAGTTCAATTAGTTATTCGCTGTCAACGCGATAACGATAATAAACAAACTCGTTATCATCAACTGGAATCCTCAGTGGATAATCCAGTACACCACAATTATCTATCCAAAAACAGATGTATGTCTCCGCGCGGATGAACGCCGATAGAAGACAAGATTCGTGAATCATCGAGTGTCGGATACTTGCGTATCCCTGTGGAAGAAGGGTCTTGTTTGAAAAAAAAATATTATTTTGTGTTTTTTCCACATTCACCTAAATTTTCTTTTGTAACAAGTTAGAAACATGTATATGCAAGCACTGCATTTGTGAGAGTACTATGTTCAATACGGTTCCATGACTGTTGATCCGCCGACAATTGGTCCCCCGGCGGACTTAACAATGTGCAGTGGCTTTAGAGAAAATTCGTTATACCTACTTACACAAAATATAACTAAGTGACCTCGTAGGGATATGCAGACAGGATGTACCGCCGAATAACGAAAGAATAAAACATATTTTCATTCAAATGCATCAAAGTACAAAAAAATCGACACTGTGAACACATTATTAAGGGTATTTTTGAAGTCGAACTGAATATCTTTTACGTTTGAAATTGGTAAATAATGCACAACAAATTATAATTTTATAGTAAACTAGCTGGTACCCGGCATGCGTTGCCATGCCATTTAATAAATAAATTGTTTTCTCCTGCGTGTTCTTTCCCATTCGTCCCGTTCCCCTTCCGCCTCCCCTTCCTCTCCCGCGTCCTCTTCCCCTCTTGCGTTCCCACTCCGCCTCTTCCACCTTCCTCCCCCCACTCCACTACCCCTATCCCCGTCCCGCGAACCCCCCTCCCAAGCTCCCCTCCCCCCTCCTAGGTTCCCCCTCCCAGATTCCCCTCCCCCTCCCGGGTTTCCCTCCTCCCCCTCCCGCGAACTCCCTACCCGAGTCCCCCTCCCGCATTTCATGCATTCTTTCCCGGGACATTCAGTTTTCAAACAGCTCGAATGCCACCTTTTGCATATTTCATAATGCCAGAGCTCACCAGTAGTAAAATCCAAGTTGGTGCAGTCGTTCGTAAGTCATGCGCGTAAATACATTTCGGCGATTCATTTTTTAGAGATAAAAAGTAACTACGATGCCCGAATTAAAAAAATTGTTAGCGTCGGCGTGGGTGCTAACGTTAGTGGCAGTGGTGTGGAGGCCATTGCCTCCAGGAGAAAGCTCCCACATATTTAATACAATTAGATGCTGGACTTGCCCCAAATAAACTAGCTCAGGTTTGCGGCGCAAGTATGTTCCTCTTAACCCCAAGGCTAGTGCCTGTGGTTCGGAGCTTCACGCTTCTCATCCTCCCAGGGCCTCTTTCGACAAGCAAAACACGGTACGTTATAACATAAATAGTTTATTCAATTCTAGGAGTCACAATAGTACATAGGGATGAACAATCCTAGCTGAAAGTTAGTTTGAACGTCAATCTCTGCTCTCTACACGCTTTTTAGGGGCTTAAAACATCATTTGCACACATAGGGTAAACATTGTATTGACTCACGTTTGTTTATGGGCTAATCAGCGCTTTACGCGCTACTGTTCCTGGTCCCAGCAGCGTCCACGCGCGCACACTCGGAGGTGCGCGATCGGCGAAACTGAATTGGTCTCACACATGTTCACAAGAGACGTGGGATCGGGGAGCTCGCTGGCTGTTGACTGGGGGGCTCGCCGGCGAGATGCTCTAGCGTCCCGTCGGTTTGTCGCTCGCGGGAGGGGGTAATGCGCGCGCCTGTATATTGGAGGTCTATTCTCCAATTATGCAAACGTAATAATTTGTAACGTAACAAAATATATATCAACATGGTTTTCACGGCAACGATTTGTTTTGCTTTTCTTCTGACGTTAGCAATAACTCGCCATTTTCGACAGAAAACGTAAAATAAATATAATATATTAATATTTATAATTTCGTAACGCCAGAACTTACCATTATTTATAGCCTATATTACTCGCATATAATGTAGCTTTCTATTGGTGAAAAAAATTCTAAGATCGGTTTATTAGTTTATGCGTGAAAGCGTAACAAACAAACACACGCAGTTTCGCATTCATAATATTAGTATAGATTAAGAATTTTAGGGTAGGTACTTTCTATTACATAATTCAATTTTACCAAATTCTGACACAGGCATTTAAATACAATAGCGAGTTCCCGGCATATGCTATGCCACTCAATAAAGAAAAAAATTCGCTCTACTAACCCTTTCCCATTCGTCCCAGATGATGCCAGAACTCACTATACACGTATAGAAACCATCGCGGGCTTGCACACATCAAATCCCCAAAGTTTTATCGCAATCGGATGAACGGTTTAGCAACGCAAAACATCTCACTCACATAGACAGAAACAAACACATTTTCTATAGATCAGTAATTTTAATACCAAAAATGTCAGTTGAGCATTTTTAAATTTTTTTAAAGAAAACATTAAAAAAATTTGAATTTAAATTTTTTTTTTGTAATTTCTAATAATGCCATATATTTAAGCGTATTTCACCACCTTTCAAAACCAGTATTTAGTTTTTATTGATACGTTTACAAATATTCCATTTATTTGAATTTTTATTGCAAAGTCGATATATATCGAAACATTTATACCTTTTGACAAAATACGCTAAATTTTTGAGGGGTTAAGCTTTGAGCTTTAAGCTTTGAGATTCAAGCTTTGCGCTTTAAAATTTTTGAAGGGTTCAGCTTTGTGCTTTAAAAATTTTAAAGCGCAAAGCTTGAATCTCAAAGCTTAAAGGGTTAAGCTTTGAGCTTTAACCTTAAGCTTTCAGCTTTAAGCTTAGAGCTTCAAACTTTGATATTTAAGCTTTGAGCTTCAAGTTTTGAGCTTTAAGCTTTGTGATTTAAGCCTTGAGCTTTAATTCGAGCTTTGAGCTTTAAGCTTTGAATTTAAGTTTTGAGCTTAAAAATTTGAGCTTTAAGCTTTGAGCCATAAGCTTTGAGCCATAAGCTTTGAGCACTATGCCTGAGCTTTAAGTTTAGAGCATTAAGCTTAGAGATCAAAGCCTTCAGCTTAAAGCTTTGAGCTTTAAGTTTTGTGATTAAAGCCTTGAGCTTAAAACTTTGAGCTTCAAGCTTTGAGCTTTAAGCTTAGAATTTAAGTTTTGAGCTTTAAGCATTGAGATTAAAGCCTTGAGCTTCAAGCTTTGAGCTTGAAACTTTGAGCTTTTAGCTTTGAGCCATAAGCTTTGAGCACTATGCTTGAGCTTTAAGTTTAGAGCTTAAAGCTTTGAGCTTTAAGTTTTGTGATTAAAGCTTTGAGCTTAAAGCTTTGAGATTAAAGCCTTGAGCTTAAAGCTTTGAGCTTTAAGCTTTGAGCTTCAAGCTTTGAGCTTTGAGCTTTAAGCTTTGAGCTTTTAGCTTTAAGTTTTGAGCTATAAGCTTTAAGTTTTGTGATTAAAGCCTTTAGCTTAAAGCTTTGAGCTTAAAGCTTTGAGCTTTCAGCTTAAAGCTTTGAGTTTTAAGCTTTAAGCTTTAAGCATTAAGCCTTGTGATTTGCGCAACGCTCAAAGCTTAAAGCTCAAAGCTTTAAGCCGAAAACATAACGCTCAAACATTAAACTTAAAGCTTAAAGCTCAATCTTAAAGCTCGAGCTTTAAGCAAGGTTCAAAGTTTAAAGGCCAAAGTTTAAGCTTAATAGCAAAGCTCTAAGCTTAAGTTCAAAGCTTAAAACTCAAAGCACAAAGCTTAAAAATAAAGCTCAAAGCTCAAAGTTAAAGCTCAGTACACAAATCTCAAAGCACAAAGCTTAAAGCTCAAAGCTCAAAGCTTAAAGTTAAAGCTCAAAACACAAATCTCAAAGCACACAGCTCAATACTTAAAATTCAATATGAAATCTTAATGCTCAACACGTAAAGCTTAACGTTGAATGCATAAAGTTCAAAGCTTAAAGCTCAAAAATCAAAGTTCAAAGCTTAAAGTTCAAAGCTTAAAGCTAAAACTCAAAGCACAAAGCACGGCTTGCGTTGCAATGTAAAGAAATCAATTGATTCTCCTTGAATGTCCTTTCCCGTGCGTCCCCGTTCACCTTCCGAGTCCCCTTCCCCTTTCGCGTTTCCCTTCTACCTTCCCCGCCTTCCCATCCCTCGTTTTCCCACCCACGTATCCCACCTCCCCCTCCCCCCTGCCTTTCCTCCTTGCCGCTAAAATATATGTAATAAGCACATTTTCATTAATTCAAATTTAATAACGCCAGAACTTGCCTTTATCCTTTGCGGGCGTGCGCACAACAAATCACCAAAGTTTCATCGCAATCGGATGAACGGTATGGCAGCGCATAAAATACGAACAAACAAATTTTAATTTTTATATATAAGATAGGAAAGATTTGATTGTTTGTTGGTGTCCTCCCGTACGGTCCGTACCCCAGTGACGCTTACATCGTATAATACTTACAATTTTAAACTCGTGATATCTTTCAAATGGGATGTCCGAATTGAATAATTCAAAAAGTTATATAAAGGCATTAAAGCAGTCTCGAATATAAAATAATTTATTTTGATAAAAATTAATATGAAGATACGAATAAAGAGTCTTTTCTAGCGGCGGCATTTCAATTAAATTTTTAAAATAAAAGAACACTTATTATGACATAACTATAATAGTTAGACATATGCTGTCGCGACACTTTTTGTAGATAATGATGTGTTCTGCAAAGTCGTAGTACATTATTTTATTCTATCATCAATGGTTTTCGCAGCGTACGCGATGTGAAGAATATTTTAGGTAATTTTTTTACACCTTGGGTTACATTATTGGAGTTTTAGTAAGGATCGCTAATTTTTTTAAAATTATAATATAGCCTATGTTACCCAAGAATAGTGTAGCTTCCCAACAGTGAAAGAATTTTTCAAATCGGTTCAGTAGTTTCGGAGCCTATTCGATGCAAACAAACAAACAAACAAACAAACAAACAAACAAACAAAAAATCAAATCCTTCCTCTTTATAATATTAGTATAGATATCATTTCGGGGGATCAATTGTCGGGTCACCGTTCAATACATATTACCAAGTACGTACCAATCACCTTGTATATATTATGTAATTTATATTATGTAATATATATTATGTAATATATGTCTTGTAAAGCTCATTAAATGCTGAGGGGTTATTCATCGGACTTATGTGGAATTAGGAGCTCAGTTCAACTATTCAAAGGAATTTTCACTTGAATGAATTGGTTCTAATTCAGAATTAAAGCCCCTAATGAAATTTTAATTACGGATGTACAGTGACTACCCGATAGATTCTGGCTCGCGTAAATTTTAATGGTCTTTAAAACACTGAAGACTTTTATAATTGAACTTGGCTTTCGAAGAATTCTAAAGTTTCGGTATATTAAAACTGTTCGTTTTGAATGTAAGATCTGTGTAAACCTCTCTGATTTACTTGAACAAGGGAAATTTGATCTTGAAGAAAGCACGAACGTCTTCGACATTGTCTTTACATTAAATTTAAACTTTACACTTGACTGAGAAACCATTGTATATAGATGGTTAAGTATTAGCAACAGATGGTTTGTTCTACAACTAAACTTTATTTAAAGTGATTTTTCTCTTTTACCCAATTGCCAGAAAAAAACCTTAGGAAAAGATAATATACATATAGATATTTTGTTAAAACTTTTGTTTCTTCGCAAAATGACAGAAAATGACCAGAAGATTCACCCTGGCCAACAGACGCTATTACAGTTACAAATGATACTTCGACAAATCGAAAAGGTCCAAATCCAATCTCTAGAAAACACTCATCATTGTTTGTTTTTCATTAATATCTTTCATTATTATGCTTTGAATCAAATAATTTTGCACCATGTCAGTAAGCTATGTGTATTCTACCAAATAAACATTAGAAATAATAAATTAACTCAACATGTCATTAGATATTTGTTTTTATCATCTCCTGTAAAATTTTAGTTTTGTGGCTTAAAGGGTTTTGCCTTTCAGCAGTCGATATAATGTGGATTCCAAACTGTTAACCCGTACTCAAGAATACTACGGATTAACGAATTGAATAGGATTATTAGGCTATTAGAATTCTTTTTCATTTTAAAACAAGACGTGTGAGAAGGAAGTGAACGAACGTCGATGACGTCCGTACGAGCTTTCTCTGGGACACGTTTAAGACAACAGCACGCCATAAATTTTCTTATAATTTTTCAGATTTTAGAAAATATGTACTTTTTAAATTTCACTTTGAAATTTCCTGCCTGAAAACAAGATGAAAAATTAGCCCGAGTCGCGAGATAAATGATTTTGTAGATTATTTACAAAATTTTATCTTTTAAAAATAACACCCATAGCCTAATTATTATGAAAAATTGCGAACATCTGTAGTAAATTTAATGATCTCCTCTGACTAGTCGTAGTCTGCGTCACTGAACTGAAAAGACCTAGAAGTGTGATATATTCTACGCCGATTTGAAAGAGTAGGCACTAATGTCGCCAATTTAGATACGATATTTTGACTCCCAGACTCCAGACCAGTCAGTGAACTTTATTATTTGTCTATGAAAGAATGACGACATACTTAACCACTCCAGTATTTTGGCTTTGTGCAAGTTTTTTGTCTTAAACGAACCGTCAGATTTATAAAAAAATCCGCTTTGGAATTAATTATCAATAAGCTCAATAAATTAAATATTTCTGAACATAACTATTTTTTTTTTTTTAATCATTTATTCCAGATCTAAATAACGAAATACTAAAAACTGTTTTTGAAGGGTGATAAAATACGCTTTTAAATTGTATTATTACAAATAAATATTAAAATGTATAAATATTAAAATTTACGATGCAAACAAAAAATTGTAAAAATGACTCACCTGATATTTTTATTGTAAAAACAGTACTAACATCGCGGTCAACGTAAAAAAACACTTATTTTATTAGTATAATAAACAATTTTATGACCTTATTTTTTCCATTTCATATAAAAATCTTAATATATATATTTCTTCTGTCCGTGTGTATGTCACTGAACTCCTCCTAAACGGCTGGACCGATTTTGATGAATTTTTTTGTGTGGGTTCAAGGGGATTCGAGAATGGTTTAGATTCACAATTTGGTCCACTGGAAAATGTTCTTTTAATTCATTTTTTATTTGTAAGGAGTTGTTGATTTTGAGTGTTTTACATTGGATTCGGCAGACTGCGCTACCATCGAAGTATTGAATATTCAATATTATTCTATTTTAATTTTAGTTTGTCCCGACAGTTGTGTACAGGACAACGTCTGTCGGGTCGGGTATAAATAAATAAAATAAATTGTGGAACATTCCAGAACACTCTCGAATGTTGTCCTGAGCGAAGCCGGGTAACCCAGCTAGTATTTAATAAAAAAATAACTCTAAATTAAGTCTTACAGCGCGTATGCGTTTTGGCGGGTGAAAACTGTTTCTACAAAATTGGTATTTTTTGTCTGTTTCTATGGACAACTTTGAATAGAAATGTGAAGCGTGGTTTATTTTTCTCCTTTTTGTTAGAAGAAAAACGGAGTTATAACCATTTCTGAGGGAACACATGCGTTAGCTTGAAAACAAGCTTATTGTACTTGACTGCTATTGATATATTGTCTTGAAAACAAGCTTAGGGGTCGGAGTGGTTAAGAATATATATTTAGGGAGGGGAAAAAGAAGGAGGAAAGTGACAAATCTGATCATCAAACATAGCTTAGCCTTTTCAAGTAACAAAAATGTGTGGTCAAAAAAGAAAAATTAGCTTATGAGCATATGTACAAGCTCACAGCATACTTCTATTGTATTTTGCGTACACAGTTGACATTTATGGTTTGACCATGAGTTCCTTATTAAAATGTGTAAAATGCTTGAAATTATTTGTATAAGTTAATAAATAAATTATCGGAGTGGGAATAAGCGAGCAGAGAGAGCGGTTGGCCGGCTGCACGGCGCGGCCGCAGCATATATATAAGGCGAAACCTTCTAAATTGAACCAGTTAACCAGTACTTACCGTCGCGTCAACGTCTCTCTCCGCCTGCCCGCTCGACCTCATTTTGACCTGCATCCATTCGCTTCTTTTCTTTATTGACAACCGCCTTACCCCTGGACCTCGCAGTATATACCACTCTACGGACCAGACCCGGCTACGTTAGAAAGAACTACGAGCCATTGGATCATATAAGACCAGCTCTCCAAGCGGGCAACTGAGTTGACGTTTTCCCGTCATCTTGGTCTCTCCGTGAATCGGGACCTCCAGCTTGATTCTACAGTCTTATGTGCCTCACCCTGTCGGGTACAACAGCCCTCCCTCACGTAGGAGGGAGAGCTGTTCTACCCGATTTCGATTTTTTTTCTATCGAGGGAAATTCAAATAATTTGCGTTTCGGCATGAGAAACGTCTAGAGAGTATCCAAAAAAATGCCATATATTTTTTTAAGAGCTTTAAAACTACTTACTAAAAAACCCCGTGAAAATTTTATTCAATTGATAAACAGCCGCGGATGTGAAAACATTACTAATTAAAAAATTGTTCATGAAAAAATATATAAATGGCTTGCACAGCCTGAGAGGGTAGTTTATTCATTATATACAACTGTTTTGACTGTTTTTTTTATTTTTAAACGAATTTTGAAATTTTTCTAAGTATTTTGAATGTTCTATATATTTCTTATTTTTAAAGATGTTGTCATATAAAAAACCCGTAATAAAAACTAGATAAAATTACCTTTTAGATTTTTATATTTGAAATTTACTTAAGTATTTAAAAATTGACATATTTTAAGCTTCAAGCACAGAAAAAATTTAAAAAAAAAATCTCAACAAAAACATTTTTAATAAAAATGTAAAAAATTTAAAAAAAATTCAAAATTAAAAAAAACACAGTCCTCTTATTTAATGATTTTGGAAGGAAACTGTCACCTCACTTTTATCTCGTTCATACAATTAAAAATTATAGCAAATATTCCAAGTGAGTAATTGAAAAATTCTGACACTTGGAATTCATTTTCGAACAATATAAATGTTGATAATTCGAATTTGGTATTTATTTACAAGCACAAGCTTATTACGTTATTAAATAATATTATTTCATTGAAGTTTTATTAAACTTAAGTGGATTAAAAAATAATTTATTCGAAATAACCTATATTTTTATGTAAACAAAATTAAAGCAACAACAGAGACATTATGAAACCACATAAACTTACAAAAATATCGCAAATAATAGAAATTATATTCTATTATTCTTATGCAATAGTGAATCGATCATTATTTGACAAGTCACAAAAGAAAATAACTGTGAATTTATTGAATAAAAGATGGCTGCAACAAAAAATATGCAACGAACATAATAATATGATCATTTTATTAGTAATGTTATAAAAATGCAGTTCACCGCGCAAGCAACAGATATGCCGTTAAACGATCGTTAAGGCGTTTTGTAATTAGTAAGGTTGATATAGTGTTTAAGGAAAATATGTAATAAATCGGTAGAAATTCGGGATGCGGCGGCTTACGTCTAGTTTGGTTTATCCGCGAGGGAGCACATAATGTTTTGTCCAAATATTCAGGAAACACATTAATCCGATTCGTTATTTAGCTATTCCACGAATCATGACGTTGATGTGGATCGGATCAAGAACGGACGCTTTGATAATGTTTGTAATAGATCTACCTTTCCCCATTTATAATCAGTGTCGGATCGAGGTGAATAATCTTAATAATGATGATGGTCATAATAATGAATACTATTTGTAATATTTAATTAAATGAAGACATTATGAGCGAAACTCAATCGAAAATCTGGAAACAGAACAGAAATTCTGTTTCCAGATTTTCGATTGAGTTTCGCTCATAATGTCTTCATTTAATTAAATATTACAGTTTGAGGTTTTACTCATAAAGTTAAAATAATAAATAATAATACTATTTGTTGTGATTGAAACGTTACAAGAATAGATTTGTGTTGTGAGAAACTTCGATGAATTAATGCCAATAAATGTTGGGTTTTAGATAGGCATGTTATATTAAAGTACCCAAATACCAATAAAATTTAATTCGTTAGTCAAATATGGGGAAAATACAGCGTGACCCGTACTTGACGGAAATATTTATGAACGAATATTTGAGTGCAAAAATATGTTAACGTGGTGACAGTGCTTAACCTAAACGTAGAAAGTAAAATAAGAAAATAATAGTTCAAATAAATTTAACCGCAAAGTACTACGGAAGAAGCGATTTCGGGGGCGGAGTCATGGATAGGTTGTAGTCTATTGAGCTGGTTTAGAGTGTGTCTTTTGAAAATTATTACTTGTAATATTTTGCAATGTTAATAGGAATTGATAGAATAGGCAGTTATACCCAAGAAGATGGAACTAATTGCATTCCACCATGGAAAAAATCTTAAAAAGATGCTCCCCGTACAACTCAATGAGGAAAATATAAGCACATCTACGAATGTAAAATACTTGGGTCACATCATCACTCAAGATCTCTCGGATGATGGTGATATTGAACGACAGAGGAGAAGTATTGTCCAATATGATTGCCCGAAGATTCATACAATGCAGAAACCATGTAAAAAAACTTTGTTCAATGCATACATGTGAAACATGGTGTAACTACCGAACCACCTCGACGGAACGACCCCGGATCCAATATAATGATGCATGCAGAATTATATTTGGATTCAGAAGATATAGCAGTGCATCGACAATGTTCACGGAAGTAGGATTGCACGGATTCGCCGGTCTGAAGAGACATCGGGTGACTGGAGCCAGGATGCGGCTAATGGCTTCCGGCAATACAGTGGTGACCGCAGTGTTCCAGCACCAAACGCCACTCCTGAGTGAGCGCTGGGCCCGAGCTCTCCCCAGGCCACGCCCTACATAGAATTGATTATTTATTATTTTGATTTTTCCTATTTTACGTACTGAATCTTTATTTAAAAAATCTGTTGTGTAAATATGTATAATTATACGGGACGTGTGGGATTGCACTCTTCCCCACATCCTGAAATAAAAACATTATTATATGTAGTTTTAAGGTGTCTCAAAAGTACTACATGAGAGAGACAACTGTCGCCCATTTGGGTCTAAAACCCGAACGGTTACGAAGGTATCCGATAAACGAAGCATAGATTGCGCCGCAGATCAACACAGAGCACCGTTTAGAACGGATATTTGAGTTCAATTAGTTATTCGCTGTCAACGCGATAACGATAATAAACAAACTCGTTATCATCAACTGGAATCCTCAGTGGATAATCCAGTACACCACAATTATCTATCCAAAAACAGATGTATGTCTCCGCGCGGATGAACGCCGATAGAAGACAAGATTCGTGAATCATCGAGTGTCGGATACTTGCGTATCCCTGTGGAAGAAGGGTCTTGTTTGAAAAAAAAATATTATTTTGTGTTTTTTCCACATTCACCTAAATTTTCTTTTGTAACAAGTTAGAAACATGTATATGCAAGCACTGCATTTGTGAGAGTACTATGTTCAATACGGTTCCATGACTGTTGATCCGCCGACAATTGGTCCCCCGGCGGACTTAACAATGTGCAGTGGCTTTAGAGAAAATTCGTTATACCTACTTACACAAAATATAACTAAGTGACCTCGTAGGGATATGCAGACAGGATGTACCGCCGAATAACGAAAGAATAAAACATATTTTCATTCAAATGCATCAAAGTACAAAAAAATCGACACTGTGAACACATTATTAAGGGTATTTTTGAAGTCGAACTGAATATCTTTTACGTTTGAAATTGGTAAATAATGCACAACAAATTATAATTTTATAGTAAACTAGCTGGTACCCGGCATGCGTTGCCATGCCATTTAATAAATAAATTGTTTTCTCCTGCGTGTTCTTTCCCATTCGTCCCGTTCCCCTTCCGCCTCCCCTTCCTCTCCCGCGTCCTCTTCCCCTCTTGCGTTCCCACTCCGCCTCTTCCACCTTCCTCCCCCCACTCCACTACCCCTATCCCCGTCCCGCGAACCCCCCTCCCAAGCTCCCCTCCCCCCTCCTAGGTTCCCCCTCCCAGATTCCCCTCCCCCTCCCGGGTTTCCCTCCTCCCCCTCCCGCGAACTCCCTACCCGAGTCCCCCTCCCGCATTTCATGCATTCTTTCCCGGGACATTCAGTTTTCAAACAGCTCGAATGCCACCTTTTGCATATTTCATAATGCCAGAGCTCACCAGTAGTAAAATCCAAGTTGGTGCAGTCGTTCGTAAGTCATGCGCGTAAATACATTTCGGCGATTCATTTTTTAGAGATAAAAAGTAACTACGATGCCCGAATTAAAAAAATTGTTAGCGTCGGCGTGGGTGCTAACGTTAGTGGCAGTGGTGTGGAGGCCATTGCCTCCAGGAGAAAGCTCCCACATATTTAATACAATTAGATGCTGGACTTGCCCCAAATAAACTAGCTCAGGTTTGCGGCGCAAGTATGTTCCTCTTAACCCCAAGGCTAGTGCCTGTGGTTCGGAGCTTCACGCTTCTCATCCTCCCAGGGCCTCTTTCGACAAGCAAAACACGGTACGTTATAACATAAATAGTTTATTCAATTCTAGGAGTCACAATAGTACATAGGGATGAACAATCCTAGCTGAAAGTTAGTTTGAACGTCAATCTCTGCTCTCTACACGCTTTTTAGGGGCTTAAAACATCATTTGCACACATAGGGTAAACATTGTATTGACTCACGTTTGTTTATGGGCTAATCAGCGCTTTACGCGCTACTGTTCCTGGTCCCAGCAGCGTCCACGCGCGCACACTCGGAGGTGCGCGATCGGCGAAACTGAATTGGTCTCACACATGTTCACAAGAGACGTGGGATCGGGGAGCTCGCTGGCTGTTGACTGGGGGGCTCGCCGGCGAGATGCTCTAGCGTCCCGTCGGTTTGTCGCTCGCGGGAGGGGGTAATGCGCGCGCCTGTATATTGGAGGTCTATTCTCCAATTATGCAAACGTAATAATTTGTAACGTAACAAAATATATATCAACATGGTTTTCACGGCAACGATTTGTTTTGCTTTTCTTCTGACGTTAGCAATAACTCGCCATTTTCGACAGAAAACGTAAAATAAATATAATATATTAATATTTATAATTTCGTAACGCCAGAACTTACCATTATTTATAGCCTATATTACTCGCATATAATGTAGCTTTCTATTGGTGAAAAAAATTCTAAGATCGGTTTATTAGTTTATGCGTGAAAGCGTAACAAACAAACACACGCAGTTTCGCATTCATAATATTAGTATAGATTAAGAATTTTAGGGTAGGTACTTTCTATTACATAATTCAATTTTACCAAATTCTGACACAGGCATTTAAATACAATAGCGAGTTCCCGGCATATGCTATGCCACTCAATAAAGAAAAAAATTCGCTCTACTAACCCTTTCCCATTCGTCCCAGATGATGCCAGAACTCACTATACACGTATAGAAACCATCGCGGGCTTGCACACATCAAATCCCCAAAGTTTTATCGCAATCGGATGAACGGTTTAGCAACGCAAAACATCTCACTCACATAGACAGAAACAAACACATTTTCTATAGATCAGTAATTTTAATACCAAAAATGTCAGTTGAGCATTTTTAAATTTTTTTAAAGAAAACATTAAAAAAATTTGAATTTAAATTTTTTTTTTGTAATTTCTAATAATGCCATATATTTAAGCGTATTTCACCACCTTTCAAAACCAGTATTTAGTTTTTATTGATACGTTTACAAATATTCCATTTATTTGAATTTTTATTGCAAAGTCGATATATATCGAAACATTTATACCTTTTGACAAAATACGCTAAATTTTTGAGGGGTTAAGCTTTGAGCTTTAAGCTTTGAGATTCAAGCTTTGCGCTTTAAAATTTTTGAAGGGTTCAGCTTTGTGCTTTAAAAATTTTAAAGCGCAAAGCTTGAATCTCAAAGCTTAAAGGGTTAAGCTTTGAGCTTTAACCTTAAGCTTTCAGCTTTAAGCTTAGAGCTTCAAACTTTGATATTTAAGCTTTGAGCTTCAAGTTTTGAGCTTTAAGCTTTGTGATTTAAGCCTTGAGCTTTAATTCGAGCTTTGAGCTTTAAGCTTTGAATTTAAGTTTTGAGCTTAAAAATTTGAGCTTTAAGCTTTGAGCCATAAGCTTTGAGCCATAAGCTTTGAGCACTATGCCTGAGCTTTAAGTTTAGAGCATTAAGCTTAGAGATCAAAGCCTTCAGCTTAAAGCTTTGAGCTTTAAGTTTTGTGATTAAAGCCTTGAGCTTAAAACTTTGAGCTTCAAGCTTTGAGCTTTAAGCTTAGAATTTAAGTTTTGAGCTTTAAGCATTGAGATTAAAGCCTTGAGCTTCAAGCTTTGAGCTTGAAACTTTGAGCTTTTAGCTTTGAGCCATAAGCTTTGAGCACTATGCTTGAGCTTTAAGTTTAGAGCTTAAAGCTTTGAGCTTTAAGTTTTGTGATTAAAGCTTTGAGCTTAAAGCTTTGAGATTAAAGCCTTGAGCTTAAAGCTTTGAGCTTTAAGCTTTGAGCTTCAAGCTTTGAGCTTTGAGCTTTAAGCTTTGAGCTTTTAGCTTTAAGTTTTGAGCTATAAGCTTTAAGTTTTGTGATTAAAGCCTTTAGCTTAAAGCTTTGAGCTTAAAGCTTTGAGCTTTCAGCTTAAAGCTTTGAGTTTTAAGCTTTAAGCTTTAAGCATTAAGCCTTGTGATTTGCGCAACGCTCAAAGCTTAAAGCTCAAAGCTTTAAGCCGAAAACATAACGCTCAAACATTAAACTTAAAGCTTAAAGCTCAATCTTAAAGCTCGAGCTTTAAGCAAGGTTCAAAGTTTAAAGGCCAAAGTTTAAGCTTAATAGCAAAGCTCTAAGCTTAAGTTCAAAGCTTAAAACTCAAAGCACAAAGCTTAAAAATAAAGCTCAAAGCTCAAAGTTAAAGCTCAGTACACAAATCTCAAAGCACAAAGCTTAAAGCTCAAAGCTCAAAGCTTAAAGTTAAAGCTCAAAACACAAATCTCAAAGCACACAGCTCAATACTTAAAATTCAATATGAAATCTTAATGCTCAACACGTAAAGCTTAACGTTGAATGCATAAAGTTCAAAGCTTAAAGCTCAAAAATCAAAGTTCAAAGCTTAAAGTTCAAAGCTTAAAGCTAAAACTCAAAGCACAAAGCACGGCTTGCGTTGCAATGTAAAGAAATCAATTGATTCTCCTTGAATGTCCTTTCCCGTGCGTCCCCGTTCACCTTCCGAGTCCCCTTCCCCTTTCGCGTTTCCCTTCTACCTTCCCCGCCTTCCCATCCCTCGTTTTCCCACCCACGTATCCCACCTCCCCCTCCCCCCTGCCTTTCCTCCTTGCCGCTAAAATATATGTAATAAGCACATTTTCATTAATTCAAATTTAATAACGCCAGAACTTGCCTTTATCCTTTGCGGGCGTGCGCACAACAAATCACCAAAGTTTCATCGCAATCGGATGAACGGTATGGCAGCGCATAAAATACGAACAAACAAATTTTAATTTTTATATATAAGATAGGAAAGATTTGATTGTTTGTTGGTGTCCTCCCGTACGGTCCGTACCCCAGTGACGCTTACATCGTATAATACTTACAATTTTAAACTCGTGATATCTTTCAAATGGGATGTCCGAATTGAATAATTCAAAAAGTTATATAAAGGCATTAAAGCAGTCTCGAATATAAAATAATTTATTTTGATAAAAATTAATATGAAGATACGAATAAAGAGTCTTTTCTAGCGGCGGCATTTCAATTAAATTTTTAAAATAAAAGAACACTTATTATGACATAACTATAATAGTTAGACATATGCTGTCGCGACACTTTTTGTAGATAATGATGTGTTCTGCAAAGTCGTAGTACATTATTTTATTCTATCATCAATGGTTTTCGCAGCGTACGCGATGTGAAGAATATTTTAGGTAATTTTTTTACACCTTGGGTTACATTATTGGAGTTTTAGTAAGGATCGCTAATTTTTTTAAAATTATAATATAGCCTATGTTACCCAAGAATAGTGTAGCTTCCCAACAGTGAAAGAATTTTTCAAATCGGTTCAGTAGTTTCGGAGCCTATTCGATGCAAACAAACAAACAAACAAACAAACAAACAAACAAACAAACAATCAAATCCTTCCTCTTTATAATATTAGTATAGATATCATTTCGGGGGATCAATTGTCGGGTCACCGTTCAATACATATTACCAAGTACGTACCAATCACCTTGTATATATTATGTAATTTATATTATGTAATATATATTATGTAATATATGTCTTGTAAAGCTCATTAAATGCTGAGGGGTTATTCATCGGACTTATGTGGAATTAGGAGCTCAGTTCAACTATTCAAAGGAATTTTCACTTGAATGAATTGGTTCTAATTCAGAATTAAAGCCCCTAATGAAATTTTAATTACGGATGTACAGTGACTACCCGATAGATTCTGGCTCGCGTAAATTTTAATGGTCTTTAAAACACTGAAGACTTTTATAATTGAACTTGGCTTTCGAAGAATTCTAAAGTTTCGGTATATTAAAACTGTTCGTTTTGAATGTAAGATCTGTGTAAACCTCTCTGATTTACTTGAACAAGGGAAATTTGATCTTGAAGAAAGCACGAACGTCTTCGACATTGTCTTTACATTAAATTTAAACTTTACACTTGACTGAGAAACCATTGTATATAGATGGTTAAGTATTAGCAACAGATGGTTTGTTCTACAACTAAACTTTATTTAAAGTGATTTTTCTCTTTTACCCAATTGCCAGAAAAAAACCTTAGGAAAAGATAATATACATATAGATATTTTGTTAAAACTTTTGTTTCTTCGCAAAATGACAGAAAATGACCAGAAGATTCACCCTGGCCAACAGACGCTATTACAGTTACAAATGATACTTCGACAAATCGAAAAGGTCCAAATCCAATCTCTAGAAAACACTCATCAGGTTTCTGAACCAGCTTGCAAAATAGCGAAAGGATGTGAGATATTTTTGACAGAAAGATCTCATAAACCCATACAAGAAAATAGTTTCTGGTGGAAGAGGTTCAACCACTAGCTACAAATAAGAACCATCGATAACAAGATATATGACTCCGGCTCCGCAAGACAGAACGTATGAATGTAGTGTAGTAAGGATCACTTAATAGTCTATTTTGTAATAGGATGAAAGAATGCTGTCAGGAATAGTTGAGGAATAGTTTTAGTGCTATTATTTCTCGTTTTTATCACTTATAATAAAAAATATAAAATATTGGGGTATTTAAACGTAGATGGCTGGACGGTGTGGAGTTCAACCGCGCATATTTGGGCTTTTTAAATTAAACCAGAGAGATTGAAGGAGTGAAGGAGTTTCTTAAAAGCGGCTCATGTCAGCATGATCTGAAGCATAGTCAGTATAATATGAACATTATGAACAATGGAAAAACGGTGATTTTGTGAAACTCTTTTATTCAAAATGTGTCCATTTTTTGTTTCCACGAATTGACTCTCAAACCAAAGAATACGCAAGAAATATAGAATTTTTCAAACTGTATTTACTGATAAATATCATGCTCCTGAATTTCGATTGAGATAATTTTTGCTTATATATATATATATATCGCAGTTATGTTCTCACGGACATCGTTTTATATATCGTGCACATCGTTTTATATCTCGACGTATGTGTTTCTAATAACCAACTGTTTTCAGGTGATCAGCTACGACTCCTCGCGGGGGGGTGTGTCCGTGATCACGGATAAGGGCGAGGCCACCACCTCCTACCTGCTGATCCAGGACGCCGTGGCCGCGGACTCGGGCAAGTACTCCTGCAGCCCCTCCAACGCGGACGTGGCCAGCGTCAGGGTGCACGTGCTCAATGGTAAGCACCCTCAACATTCAACACCTCAACATTCAATAACTCTACATTCAACACCTCAACATTTAACACCTCAACGTTCAACACCTCAACATTCAACACTTCAAATACTATATTTTAGTTAAAGTTTCAAATAACAAGACTACAAGCAAAATAAGGTTGTTAAAAGCGATTCCCTGCAATGTGCAGATAGGGCGTGATGTATTAGTTGTTCCCAATGAGAACGTACGGCGAGCTATATTGTGAAAGGGCCGAGTCCATATAAAAATATACAGGGTGCGGCAGAGAGGACGGACGGTTTTAAAAAAATCATAAAAAAGTTAATTTTTACTCAAAAACAAATTAATTGATGGAATCAGGTTCGCAAGAAAATAGCATTTGAGACAGTCAAGTGTGGAAAATCACATCAGGCATGTGGTGGCCGAAATCGTTGATGCAGTGCTGGAGGCGTTCTTGGAAGTTCGCGTAGTATAGACTCTCTCCAACATCGCTCTCTCAACTCGGGCGATTTTTTTCTAATGGGGACATCTCAAGGCTAGAGTATACTAGAACAAGCCCCGAACTCTGGACGAATTAAAGGACGCAATTCGCGTGGAAGTCGCCCAAGTTGAGAGAGCGATGTTGGAGAGAGTCTACGCGAACTTCCAAGAACGCCTCCAGCACTGCATCAACGATTTCGGCCACCACATGCCTGATGTGATTTTCCACACTTGACTGTCTCAAATGATATTTCCTTGCGAACCTGATTCCATCAATAAATTTGTTTTTGAGTAAAAATTAACTTTTTTACGATTTTTTTAAAACCGTCCGTCCTCTCTGCCGCACCCTGTATTATACTATGAGAGTAAAGCCCTCGTGTGAGACCAGCATAATATTATTTTATTTTTGATAAATTTTTGCCATTTTGCCCTTGAGGTGATTTTCCATAAAAAACGGCTTTATACAAATTATCCAAAGATTGTTATTATTATGACCTAGCTATCAATACTATTTTAATGTTTATGTTCCAACAAAGTTACCTCTTCAAAGATGTTATTTTTGCATAGTTTTCTAGATAAATTCAATCTGATAATTTAAGAAACTGACTTCGAGTACATCTCTGACGTCGCGCCTTATGCAAAACCAACGTATTGCCCGCCGCCCTCAGGGCCTGGCAGCAAAAACTAGCGGAGCGGGTTTTTAACTGCTAGTTTAGATAATTATCGTACAATTTTCCATTCCAGGAAAAAATATTTGATGGATCACCTAATTTCGCAAAACCGGCGCTTATTGAAACATTTAGTTTTGAGATATTCGAATTGATGATAAATAATAATTATAACTTTTTCAATTTATATATATTTTTTAATGACTGAACCAAACAAAGTCTTGTTTTACCTCACGATGTGACGATTTGACATTTCATTTGTGTGTAAAAATTGTTTGTTATGTTCAGTTTCTGGTTCAAGACAGTGGATGCTATATTTTTATCCCGTCAGAGTTTCGCTTGATGGTGATTCCTTTTAATTGAAATAAAAAAAAAGTAGAAAGGCATTTATGTACATACTTAAGTGAACATTTTGGTTCAATTATTAAACACGAGTAAATTCGAAGTATACTTTTTTGAACGCGAGGTCACACGACAACTGGTCTATCTTCACTAACTCAGTACACATTCATGTTACGGGTCCTATTGGTACACAAACATCAGCTAGAAAAAATAGATTATAGGAAAAGAATCAATAAATCTACTAGCTTGGTGAGATTTGAGCTTTGGAAAACTACTAGCTTGGTGAAAACATCCAAGAATTCTTTCAAAAACTAGCATTTTAAGTTCAATTTTCGAGACGATCTGAAACTAATATTTTTTTTTGTTTTTTTTTTAAAGAAAGACAAACATTCCCGGGTAACGAATAACCCAACAATGTTTGAAAATCTCGTACTACCACCACAGAAAGCCGAAAATGTTGCTTGTGTTGTGATGGAGGACTTAGCCAGCCGAGGAATCGAACACGGGACGCCCGGGTGAGACCCAAACACGATGCCCACTCAACCACTGACTGGTCGTATATATATACTCGAAGGAATACCTTTAGTAAACTTGAAAAAATACGACATCTCCAAAAATTTTATCAAAAGAAAAATACATTTCAAATGTAGAATCAATAAATAATTAATTATTTAAAATAAAATACTAACAATAAATTTCCTATTGATGATTTCCCATAATCTGTATTGTTCTCATATTCAGTTTCAATTTTCAAATGACATTTAAAATCAAAGAAAATCCTAGCTATAGAATTCATAGAACCGGAGTAGCAGACAAAATCTCAACCGAAATTTTATTATGATTTAAGTTTGAGAGTTTTGAAAATATCACTTCTTGTCATACACACATTATAAAACGTCAGAAAACTTTAAAGTCAAGTATTCAAACACCCACGAAAACGTGAAATATTACGCATTCTCGATCACGAGTAATTTGAAATGTTTTAAATTTGGGACTCCTACGAGCAGCCTTCAAACTACCCCATCCCAGCCCTTCCTTCAACACAACTTATGAGACCAGGGGTAGAGCAGAGTCAAATAGACTAGAATATAGTAGAGTTGTGTAACCCGTCACGGGGTTATTAGATGATGAGCCGGAGGCAGATGAATGTTACTTCATTAAATTGGTAACCCCTTTCTGAGGATTTGGGGTACTCGTGTATAAGAGGACGTACCCCGTTATTGTCCGATGGAACTTTTATTTCTGGTGATTTAGGTATCCCGTCTCGCCTGGGGTCTTGTGATACTCTATACTCGTCAAAAACACGTAGGTACTCATTAGGGAGGCTTGAAACGGGACGAATACCACACCCTACGTCAGCCTCTTGCTTCTCGGAAGAAAAAATCATTTCTGAAAAATAAAAGTTAATATGAGACGTAAATGACTGATATTTTTCGTCTCAAGTTTTCTACTTTTATTAGAAAGGGTAGTTTCACTAAGTATAAAAATACATCAATTTCAAATTATGTTATTATTTCATCATATTATGTAAGTTGTTTCACAGCAAAATAAGACTTCTTAACTTGAATATTATCTTCGAAATTTGCTGATTCTTTTTTTAATTCTGTGAATCAACCCCATCCTAAGAAATCATGGTTATGTTTTTCTCAAATGGCACTTAATTTATTATTTTAGGGAAAAAAACACTTTTTGTAAGTTATGCTTTGAAATATTATCAGGGACGGTACCATGTACTACTATGTATACCACATAGCAGAACGGACGTACTGGCTCGGCATAGAATGACACGAGGTATGGTGCTATTAAACAACGCTTCCAAAACTATTGACATATTTAACTGTAGCCTCGAAGAATTTAAGAGGTATTTAAGCGCCACAAATTACCCGCTATATGTATAAATCTTCTTTCTACTGTTCTATTTCTACTACTTATCTATAAATGTGTAGTTTGTATCACATGTGTTTTGTAAATGGACACACAGTCTGTAATACACAAAAAAAAAATTATGAAGATGATTTATTGTTTATTTATATCAAATAATATGGTCGTGTTATCATATGCGAAAAATGAGGTTTTTGTCGTAGAATCTTCCTTATTCTAACGGTGTTATCGTGATTAATTTTTAGGTTATATTAGGGTAAAAAAATGTTGGTCTCCAATTGTTTGGACGCCAATCGTTAAGTTAGAAATTGACGTTGTGTTAAAACATGGCAATAATTAGGAGAAAGTATATGCGCACATGGTTTTCCGTTGTTCGGTTAGCCATTTCTCAGGGCTTAGGATTTAGCAGGGGTGCCCGGGTTCATGGGGTGAGGTTGGTCTACCAACTGGGTGGCAGGCTGGATCAGGAGATACTGGTTGACGGAGACCTTTTGGTCTCGCTAGCAGGGCTCTCTCGAAACATCGCATTGTACCGCAGTGATTCATATGTCCGTTTTTCTTCGAGATACTGACCCTCGAATTCCTACCCACTCCTAATTTCTTTTCCTTCTCAGAACTTCCTCTCCTTCCATATCTAAATAGACCCTCCACACAGCATTCTCAAAGGTGACAGAGGCACCGAGGGATTTTTTCCTCTGTGTCTCTTGTGTGGGGATAATGTAAAAAATAAAATAAAAATTCAAACGAAAATTCCTCAGCAACATCTTATCTTATAGTTTCAAAACTTTGACAACTGGTTTTTCTCTTTCAAGAGGAAGGAGATTCTTTGCAGTTAAGCAAATTTTCTTCAGGAATTTATCGTTTGGTAATCAGTCTATGATCAGTTCTAACTTTGTTTGAATTGTCTATGTTATATTTGAGTCCCATGGTGTCGGTTACGACTTGTGCCGAAGATAGCCGAAGACGGATAAGCAGTCACTCTTCAGACCAAATCTAGCTTCCCAGTTACAAGGACGTTTGACCTTAAACAATTTTTGTGTAGTACGAAATAACAATAAACGGTTACCGTGATCTCAAAGTCAAAGTCTTTTAATCAAGAATAGTACTGAGATACTGGCTAGTGGCTAGCACTAATAACACATAATATTTTTGGAGAGGACTACAGACAAACTTTACAGTTACATAATTCACAAACTTATTATTTTCACTTCCATTTAGGACTAAAAAGAACTCATAAGATAGCTTTTGTTAAAAAAAATTTTTTTCCAAAAAATGCATAGAAGGGTGATAAGGAATAAAATAAGAAGAAACGTACAATAAGCACAAGATTAAAATGTGCAATAATTAAAAGAACAAGACAATTTGTTTTTAGATTTTCACAGCCAAAAGTATTTTCGTTATTTGTTTTTGGGGTGTTATGCCGTGTTGCGCTAACTCCTTCTTTAGCCAACGTTTCGGACAGCGTAACAGTGTCCATCATCATGTATCATCTTCCTGATGATGGACACTGTAACGCTGTCCGAAACGTTGGCTAAAGAAGGAGGTAGCGCAACACGGCATAACACCCTAAAAACAAATAACGAAAAAAGAAGACAATATTTTATTTCTAGGAGTAGGCAGTAAGAGCAAAATCCACTTGTATTTAAGACTAAAAAAATACAATCGTGAACAAAACCGAATCTTAATAAAACGATAGAAACTTGGCTTGTTATTTACTTTGGTAAAGTTACATTTAATTTGTAATGTACACAAAGGGATTTAAAAGAAAGTTTTTTCTTGAAGTTTGAGACCTTAAACACAATCAATTCAAGTTCGCAGTCAATGTAAATTCGGTTCAGGTACGATGAGGTACTGTAAACACAAAATGAACAAGTTGATTTAGCTAAAATCAAACGGATTAACTATTTAAAGGCTTCCGGAGTGAATTGTGATCCGTCGTGCAATCTAACAAGGTAGCTGAACTATTCAAAATGGATTCTAAAGTCTGAAGGATTTTACCAAGTCATTAGACATAAGCCATTGAAAAACTCGATGAATCGATTCTCAACAGTCCACAGACCTTTTAACCAAGACTTTAGAGCGTCCCTTGGACTTGTATTTAAGCTTCTAGTTGGCAATTTATTTCGGTGAATTAAGCAGATTTGGTCTCCCGGAATATGGAAATAAAGTACATAACGTTTTTTCGGAGAACAGATACGGTAATAATAAAGAGGGGTAAAGGGCTGTAGGTTTTTAATTAACATGGCGAATGTTGCGTTCTCATAACTGGAAGCGGATTTTTTCATAAAACATGGGCGGTTTGATATAATCAATATTGGTAACCTAACGTCGACTGGGATTATTATACGAACCCATTCAAATTTAATATATTGCGAATTTAAAAGCTCTCATTTTTAGGAAGCACGCAGGCCGAAATATTTAACATTTCGTTGTATTGTTTTATGAATTCATTAGTCTGATTGAATTATGGATACAACGCTACGCTCAATTTAATCCGCGAGCTTACAAACAAGGCAAGATATTGTCAAAAACAGTAGGATTTTGAGTATTATTTCAAGCACGTGCGTGGCGTAGCGTGGGGCGTAGATACCTCTACGGCTCTACACGAAACCTCAGAATTTCCCCCGCTAAGTTGAGTGTTTTAGGAAGGCACCAGAAACATGCAAATTACTGCGATTCAAAAAGAAGGAACAAAAAAACGATCAAAAAGTCTTTAGAACTAACGAGGAGGAGACAATTCCAGATAACTGGCGCAGATTTTATCGTGAAATTCATGCGTAAGCAAAGAAAGAATTCTTTTACCTTGCATAGAAAAATGGCAGCATTTTGATGACTGGGCTTATTGTCCCGAGTAAAACCTCGGGAACACTTCTCAGGAAGACACTCAAAGTACTTGGTAGGATGTTGGTTTGTTTCCGCCATCTTGAGCTTTGTTTCGGTACTTTACGGTAAAGAATTCACTTCGGGATCAAAGGTAATAAAGAAAGGTAAAATTCCGATTTTTGAGAAAACGAACTTGGTAAATTCCTAAGTTCAAAGGGTCTCCTAGACAAATGTGTACGTACGAAATTCAAAGTCAGTTTACTTGCGAGATAAAGCTTTTCCCTTAATTTAAACCTTCGATTTGTTTATTTATCTGAAGGGTACTCTGCTACATCATGTTAGGAACGGGGCTTTAAATATTTCTAGATTCTCAGAAACTGTTGAAGCAAATATGTAGAAATATAAAACAGGCAGAGCCGCGAGCTCCTTGCTCCAGAGGTCAGGTTAAATCTCTGCAAGGGCAAATAAAATAAAAACCTTTATAAGTTTATTAAAATTAAAAAAAAAAGAGTTTTAAAGCTTCGCGGAAGGTACTTAACGTTCGTCCTTACATTCAGAATGTAAAACTTGATTGAATTGGCTTAAGTGACTTTTAGATACAAAACCATAAGGGATAAGAGTCCAGTATATATAAAATTTTCTTTTAATTTTTTCGGTTATATTATTTGTTACATATTTTACATGAATAACATTTTTGCAACATACAATTGTGCAATTCTATTATTTTCTAATACTTATATATTCTTTCCTAATACTAACTGTTGCTTATGTTTAGGACAGGAGTAACTGTGCAATGAAAACAAAAATAAAAATAAGGTTTCAACAAAGGAAGGATAAGTGAACTAGAATAATTTATACTAATATCAAAAATGCGAAACTGCTCGAGTTTTTTTGTTACGCTTTCACGCTTAAAACAATAAAACGATTTTTAAAATTCTTTCACCAATTGAAAACTACATTACATGTGAAGACTATAGGCTGTATGTGATGATAAGCTCTGGCGTTATGAAATTAAAAATATTAATATATTATATTTCTTATTCGTTTTCTGTAGCCAACAAAAGCGAGTTATAGCTAACGTCAGAAAACAAATCGTTGCCGTGGAAACGTAGTTGATATTTTTTATTTTATTTCAGGCGTCGTAGTTAATATCTATCTAACTATGTAAATAAAAATGAATGAAATGTTGGTAACTATGCACGTAACTTCCGAACGACTGAACCAAATTGGTTAATTCTCTTTTTTACTGCTGGTGATCTCTTGGCATTATGAAATTCAGGTGGCACGCAACTTTTTGGAAAACTAAATGTACCGAGAATGTACCGGGATAATTGATAAGTGCAAGCGCTACAGTAATTTACCCCTAATACCATGCAAGCGAAGCCGCAAGCAAAAAGCTAATATTTTATAAAATGACAAAAATTTTAATGATTGGTGTTTTATAAAACTATCTGCAAGATCAAAAAATAAATATCTTAATCACAGCGAATTTTGGCGTATTATGGCAATTTTTAAGAATTTTATATAAATTTAATTTAATTGTTCTAATTTTATTATCAAATTCTGCATGTATTTTAGTTTTTTTTTGTTAGAGCTGTTTCGGCTTACAAGGCCATTTTCAAACGGCCAGTTTGATTTGATTTGGTTTGAAAGTGGCCTTATAAGCCGAAACAGCTATAAAAAAATAAAAAGTTGAGAAAAGAATTATTAAATTTAATTCAAATTGAATTTAAAAAATTAAATGGAGCTCTACGAATTAAACACAAAAACCATTTATAATGTGTTATGGCAAGTTTGGAAAGCGACTTGAGCGATCGCTTGCCAAAATGTGTCAAATTTATCTGCGTTTTGTAAAATTTAAAAAAAAATTTCAAACCGCCCCGAGAACCACAGTTTACGTTAATAGAAAGCTAATAATATAATTCTTTCCCATTTTATCAACAATGGACTTCCTGTGGCCAATTCTACAACGTCTATATTCCAATATTATCCCAAGTTAACAAAAGTTTGTTCTCGAACGCGTGCTTGTTAAAATGGCGTGTATTGTTTTAAAAGATTTTTACCATATATTTATGTACCATTGTATTCTCTATTGATTATATATCTATTTAATGTGTTTTTAATTCATGTGAATGAAAAAATACATAGTGATGATGTCTTTTACATTTTGAAAGCTATCTGCGTAAAATGATTTATTGAACAAAATATAGAAAGAATCGAGAATTTTCTTATTGATAATGTTTGTAGACGTGCATGTATATTTCCCATGTAATACTATTTCTTTGTGGTAGTGTATTAAATATTCTATCATTAAATTTTAAACAAAACAGCCTGCTAAAAGACATAACCTGATCCCGATGCTTATTGTCGAAGTAAAAAAATCATTATTTGTGAAAAACAACCACATCAGTTTTTAGATTTTCACTGCCAAAAGTGTTTTCGTTATTTGTTTTTGGGGTGTTATGCCGTGTTGCGCTACCTCCTTCTTTACACATCTGCCCTGGTGATGGACACCGTAACGCTGTTCGAAACGTTGGCTAAAGAAGGAGGTAGCGCAACACGGCATAACACCCCACAAACAAATAACGAAAAAACAACCAGATGTTTATTGCATTTTTCGCTCTCGAAGCACACTTCTGCGATTTCGACGTTTTTGGAAGAATTACCTCCGCCTGAAAAAATCATAAAATCCTTAGTCGCAAACAGACGCAGATAATTTTTTGGGACATAAAAGTTTATCAATAGACCTATAATATAAAAATTTTAACAATAGACCTAAAATGTAAAAATTACGTTATGATATTTGGTAGTATTTTTTAAAACACCTTCCAAGTGCGATAATCGGGCGTAAAGTTCATGGGACAGTTTTGAGGACATCGTACAGACTACCCAAAGAAAGTATTGACATAATTAAAAATACCTATGCCAGAAGATTTCATTATAGTTTGATGGTAAAAACTCGATATTTTTGGGTAAACGATACGTCTTTCTTAATTGACAAAATGCAACAAATGATGTGATTAGCGAATCCAGTAATGATAATAATAATAATAATTGGGTAATTTGTGGGGCGGCATTTTGTGAAAAATCATCTCAACCTAGGTTAGGTTAGGCTAGATTACGTTAGGCTAGGTTAGGTTAGGTTAGGTTAGGTTAGGTTAGGTTAGGTTAAGTTAGGTTAAGTGAGGTTAGGTTAGGTTCCTAAGTTGAGGGCTTATAATAAGTCAATGATCGTCTTCCAATAAAAAAATTACTAAAAGTCCTGGGAGTTTAAGGAGAAAAAAAGAATTCGTGAATTCGAATGTCGATTTTCTGTATTTTTGTTCAAGGGACAATAGTACCCTTTACACGCAGAGTTCGGAGCGGGACGTGCCCCGCGACACTTCAGGCCGCCGCGCAGAAAAGTAAAGACCGAAAGTAAGATAACGGTTTACAGCTCAGTTCACTGTGAGACTTTTCTGCGCGGCGGCCTGAAATGGCGTGGGGCACGTCCCGCTCCGAATTCTGTGTGTAAATGGTACGATTGCATTGTGCGGCGTTTATATTTAAAAATTGAGACTTTTAATACATATTTCTGTACCCCAAAGGATAAACCACGTAAGTTCGTAGCTAAGTCTATGTGTGGTTTATCCTTTAAGATACAGATTTGTATTTGTGTTTATCAAGAAGGCCATAATCAACATGCAGTAATAGAAAATATTCAATGTTTACCCGAATAAGTACCACGTACCATCTATTTCAAAGGAACAAAATTAGCGCGTTAATAAAGTGTACGATTTTTTTGATAAATCGTAAAAACATGGAATAAACGGTAACATATAGTTGAATGTATTGGCTATATTGAATTATAATCAGTTTATATGTCTAAAATTTGTATTAAAATTTGGTGGCATGCTTTTTTTTAGTTGGTGGAAAATTTAGAAACCGAATGTTTAGAAATCACAATTAGAAAAAATGTTAAAAAAACACCATTTCATACCTAATCACTAATTGATCGGTTCAAATGCAAGATTCTTGCAATGATATACCTACAACTTATTTGATTTAATTTTATTGCATTTCCCTGTCTTTCACCGCCCCCTTGGAGCCTTTCACCGCCAACATTTTGCCTCCGAGGCCACCACCGCCTCCCTGGATCTCACCAATGCTCCCAGAGGGGGCGATATCGCCCTCATTGGGAATCACTGAACTACACCAAGCTATAAACCATTTGCAGACACGAAATTCACGGAAGAAATAATAAATGTTTCGCGTGAATAAAATCAAATTTATAATATCATAGTGCGGTTACATGAAAATAACATTGTTGAGATGGTGGTTTATAATGTAAGAATGAACTTTATCTCTCTTCCGTAAATATACTTCTTTAAAATAACATTCCCCACGTGTGGGGGACATAAATAACTCGGTTCTGTTCGCAGAATCCGGCTGTTACTCAAACCTAGATTACCTCCTAAGCTAAAAAACCCGAGGTTTATTAAAATTTACGCGGCAATTTTTCGGTTTAGGCATCATACAAACGACCGATATACATTATATTGTACGGCGCAACGAGATAAAAATGTACCACAAATAAAATTATGACAGACTACGATATTGTCCAATGAATTACAATATAATCGTGTACGGACTTCCAAATCGTTTATTGATGTTATTTAGTTACTTTATGTACGGTATTTACGGTAATGTACGTGTGTTATAAATATATTTTAAAAGCCAATAAACGTAAACTGCTATTTCCAATAAGTAAAATCCTAAAAGAGGTCTATTTTTGGAAAATGGACCAGCATTTTAGCGTGTCAACAGCAGAACAGTAGAACAAAAGTAAAAAACAACCGAATCGAATCATTTTGGTTGACGTTTCTGGAATTCCAACTAGAGTACAGAAGAGTTATGCAGAGGAAAGGAATTTTCTGATGTGCGAACTGTTTTCAGTACCCGGCAGTGCTTTGACGTATTATTTTGCACGCTGTACAGGTTTATTATCTGATAAAAATTCCTTCCAACCAACTATTATTATATTTTTTCCAACAAACCAAGATTCAACTTAGAAATATAATTATGAAAAAATTTTCTCATATCTAAAAATACAAATAATTTTTGCAAAAAATCTGTTTGCATCCCACTAAAAAAAGTCGATCGGAGCTCTGGCGTCATGGAGTTAGCACGTATTTTTTGTTGTTGTATTTGCACATCAATGCAATTTTTTCTGATATATATATGACAGCATAAATTAGATTACGTTGCTTGTTCCAAATTGTACCATAAATTATTTAAAATAGTGATTTATTTTTGGGGTATGCCGTTTTGGGCTTCCTCCTTTTTCAGTCAAAGTTGGTAAAGGAGGAGGTAGCGCAACACGGCATAATAATCCCAAAAATAAACCATTTTAAGTAAAAAAAATACGACTGTGTAGTGTGCTTTAGACCACACGACTGAAGTAAAACTTCTTTATGCTTCGTTCGCCTCGCCCGATCACACTTTTTGCAACGTTCTCGTCACGGATTCACCAGCTTACTCCCCAAGTCAAGCGTGCGTAAAGAAGTTTTACTTCAAAAAAGGATTCGATAAAATAAAAGTTGAAATCCCGGGAACTCTCCGAGTAGATACCTTTTTTTTTTTTTTTGTTTTAGGCAATTCACCCTGGAGAGAGTGCTTTGTGCCGGTAATATTTAAAATGGATAAGAAATTTCGGTTAATCTAATGGGAAAATAATAAAACAAATTAAATATTGGACTCATTTAGATCACTAAAACAAATTAAATATTGAATTCATTCAGGTTAATAAACTTACATAAAGCTGTATGAACACGAGAATTGTTAAGAGATAAAAGGTATGAAATGTTAAGGGGGGACTGGTGTGTGATTTTAATAAGCCGGCGGTATATGTTCTTGAAAGATGAATGGTTTTTACAGTTAAAGAAAACGTGGTCGAGGGTTTCCTCTTCCACACCGCACTGGCAGAACGGATCATCTAAAACTCTAATTCTAGACAAGTGAGATGCAATTGAACAGTGGCCAATTCTCATTCTCGAGATACATGAAATGAATCGTTTTGAAAGTTTTTTACCGTGAAACCATGGCTTAGCAGGGATATGGTTTTGAATTCCCGCATAGAAAGATCCAGTTCTTATTTTGGAGACTGCCCAATTTTCTTCCCAGGCACGAGTCATATTGGATTTAAGAATCGGAAAGACATCGGATATAGGAATTCTAAAATTTAGTGGAATAGTTCCGGAATCTGAACCAGATTTGGCGAGAAAATCGGCCATCTCATTACCCTCGATACCCAAATGGGCAGGGACCCAGGCCAATATCGTCTCAAACCCAGATTCACTAAGAGAATTGAGAAGATTTTTTATTTTACATATAATATTGTCTTCCGGATAACGTAAAATATTTGACCTAATTTTAGTTAGAGCACTTAGCGAATCAGTACATAGTAAGGCTCGATGAATGTTGAGAACCTGAATTTGATTTAGCGCTTGTTCAATTGCAAAACATTCGGCTGTAAATATGGAAGCTTCTTTCGGTAATTTATAAGTGAGATTGATGTTGAATTCTGGACTATATATAGATGCTCCACATCTTTTATTTTCAAATTTGGAACCATCCGTGAAAAGGATGGAAAATCCAGGGAATTTCGAAGCCACTATGCTTTTAAAGCAATCATCCATATTTTGAAATTTATTTGGGGAAGATAAAATATTCTTCCGAAAGACTGATGTTATTGTGTTCGGCATAAAAGTGATTGCCTTAAATGGAATATTGTATATAGGAAGATTGGGAACTTCTTGAAGATATTGGAGGGAAGATGATAGAGAATTATAGAGATGAAAACTTTTAATTAAGAGAGGAAAACATTGTTTTTCTCTCAATCTTTTGTTAGAATTCAAATTAACACTTAACCTATTAAGACTTTGTTTAATAGGATGATGTGATAACGATAAAGCCTTGAAAATATATTTATTGGCAAGGAATTGCCTTCTGAAATATAATGGAGGCTCCACACATTCCACCTGAAGCGCATTAATTGGAGAAGACTTCATAGCTCCAATAATCATTCTGAGGGCTTTTGATTGAATTCTTTCCATTTTCTTATCTAGATATTTAGGGAGTGGGTCAAAAAGAAATGAGCCATAATCCAAGTGGCTCCGAACTAGGGAATTATACATTAATTTAAGAGTGGTAGGATGAGATCCCCACCATACTCTGGAAACTGCTCGCATCATATTAAGTCCCTTTTCACACTTTGTAGAAATTATCTGAATGTGTGGAAGCCAGGAAAGTTTATGGTTCAAAAGAAGACCAAGGAATTTGATTTGAGTAGCGGTTTGTAGAGGCACATTATCAAAAGAAATTGAGAATTGGGGAATTTTTCTTTTGCGCGTGAAAGCCACGACCCTTGTTTTAGATGCCGCCAGATTCATCCCATTTAATGACAACCAGCTTTTAATATATTGTAAAGCCAAATTCATTTCCTTAGCTGCAAGAATAATATTTTTATGTAACAAATATATAAGGATATCATCCGCAAAGTAAAGACGCTTGATAGAAAAAGGAATTACTGAGTCTAGGTCGCTTATATAAATATTAAACAACAGAGGACTAATAACAGAACCCTGGGGCAAACCTCTCCATAGTTTGCGCCTTAAGCATTTAGAGGAAGACTCAATAATAATGGACCTATCTGAGAGCAAATTAATAATAAATTGGACTAATTTCGGGGGGATTTGTTTTTTAATTAGCTTTTCTTTCAAAACATTCAGTAAAACATCATCGTAAGCTGATGAAAGGTCAAGGAATGTGGCCAATGTATAAGAATTTAGGGATTGGGAAGCTCGGATATCAGTTGTGAACCAACTTAAATTATCCATTGTAGATTTCTTTTTCCGAAAACCATACTGATTTGGTGAGATAATATCTTGACTTTCAACAAACCACTCTAATCTGTTCTTCATCAACCGCTCCGCTACTTTCATCAAACATGATGAAAGAGCAATAGGCCGATAAGACGAAATTTCAGATGGATTTTTTCCAGGTTTTAAAATGGGAATGATTTTTTGAGTTTTCCAATCATCCGGAATTAGTCCTGTTTCAAACATATTATTAATAAGAGATAAGAAATATTCAACCGCCATATCAGAAAATGATTTAATGAAACTATTAAGTATTCCATCGGGACCCGGAGCAGAGTCAGAAAGGGTTCTTATTACTAGTTTCATCTCATCAATGGAGAAAGGAGCATCTAGCCAGTTAGAGTGAGATGGATATGGCTTAATAGAAGGCATTTCTTCACATCCGGCCACTGATGGGGGGGCTATTTTATCCGCAAATCCTATAAGAATTTCTTCTGATATATGCTTGGTTCTCGGCGGAGAATACGATGATCCGAATTTTTTTAAGCTAGACCAAACTGAAGATTGGGGAGTTTCCGGAGACAGGTTCTCCTCACAGAACTTCCGCCATCCAGCGCGTTTTTTATTTTTCAAAATTCGTTTGGTTTCTGCCTGGGCTTTTTTAACTGATAAAAAATTTTCTAGTGACATACACTTACGAAAAGAGGAAATTGCTTTTTTACGAGAGTTGACGGAGCGAGTGCATTCCTCGTCCCACCACGGAGTAGAGTGTTTTATTTTAATGTTCGCATTGCGTTTCGGGATGGATTTTTCTGCTGCATTTATAACCATAGAGGGAAACGTCTCACATTGCAATCTGATGTCTCCCGGGGACGATTTTTTTTTAAAATTAATAAGGTTATCTAGTTCAGAAGAGAAAGTGCTCCAATTCGCATCATTTATTCTAAATTTGAGATTATTTTTAACTGGTGGAGGATAAGTGTTAGATTGATGTTGGAATCGGATTATAATTGGAAAATGATCACTAGAGAGGGGATCGTTTAGGATGTCCCAAGAGCATTTAGATGCTAACGAATATGAACAAAGAGATAAATCAACAGCACTTTTCCGTTGATGAGGGGGGGTGAATCTGGTTGGAGATCCGTCATTTAAAAAACATAGGTTATGGGTATCAATAAAATCTAAAAGATTGCGGCCAGAACGATTTGTTATTTTGCTACCCCAAGAAGGGGAATGTGCATTAAAATCTCCAAGGATCATAAAAGGGGAACAAATCTGGGTTAAGATTGGTGCCCATTCATTTTCAATAAAAGTGGTAGAGGGAGGAATATATATTGATAATATTGTGATATCAGATAAGACAGCTGCTATTATCTGGATATCGTCGGAGGGAGTATGTATATTAATTTGTTTAAACGGGATAGAATTATGGATTATCAGAGCCGTGCCGCCTTTACCATCCGGTCTGTCGTGTCTGAGACAATAATAACCCGGAATTCTTAAGTGAAAGGAGGGTTTTAACCACGTTTCAGAAATGGCGGCCACTGAAACGTCGTGTTCGTCGAGTAACTGAATTAGGTCAGATTTGTTAGCGAAGAGGCTTCTACTGTTCCACTGAAGAATTTTGTTCAGTTTCGAAGTCATTGGGGAGGCAAGATAATAAGGATTTAATGTAATCGGCAGCGTTGGACGGTACAGTATTGTTGTTTGTAAGGATAGAAATTAAAAGGGTAATTAAAGTTTGTATAAAAGAATTATTATTCAATATTTCGGGGAGAGCAGGAGGGGATGTATTACTATTAATGGCACACCCATTGGGGGTCCGAGATTTGGCATTCCCATTCGGGCTGGTCAAAATATTATTCAATTGTTTTTTATCAAGGTAAGGAGTATATTTTGGGTTGGGTTTGACTGGCTTGAGAATGGTTTCTCTGTGAGAAGATGACGTTGAATTTAAAAAGGTGGTTGATTGGAAAGGAGCTGAGGACGATGTCATCTCTGCGAATGATTTTTTCGCAGGAGAGAATAACTTTGAGGCCTGGAAGTACGAAATGTTGTCGGTAGCCATTTTATGTTTTATGTTCCTCTGTCTTGTCAATTCCGGACAGGCTAGACTGACCGCGGTATGTGCACCCGAACAGTTAATGCAAATGGGATTATTGGAAGATTTTGGACATTGATCAAATGGGTGACCTTCTCCGCAAAAGTAACAACGTGGAGGGGAGCGGCATACGGATTTTGTATGTCCAAACCGGCAGCAATTGAAGCATTGAACAGTTGGAAATTTATAAACTTCGACGGGAAGCGAGGTATAATAAATAAATACACGAGACGGAAGGGATTGTCCCTCAAATGTAACAACAACAGATTGGGAAGGTTTCCAGATCGTGTTCCCATCAGTAGAATCCTTGTAGTTCAGTCGACGTGCTTTTATTACTTTCGGGGTTCCTTGGGAATTATTCAAAGCATCAACAATTTCAGCCTCTGGGATCTCCGTGGGTATTCCTCGAACAAGACCCATTCTCGTAAGGTTAAATGACGGGATGAACGATTTATATTTATGGTTTGAGAGCGAGTCAATTTTTTTTACAAATCCATTTGCGGAAGCGGCAGTATTAAACTCGATAGATAATTTATATCGCCCTTCCGGTTTAATTGAACCGTTAACAATACCAAGGTTATTATTTTTTGAGTCAAATAAGAATTTTCCAAAATCTAAAGGATGAATAAGTTTTCCTTGTTCAGTTCTCTGAACAATTACGATAAAAGGACCGGAAGCGGAAGCAGGATAAAGTAAGTCAGTACTTTTTGTATTATCGCTAGCTAAAGTACTTGTCTGGGTGTTACTATTGGGGTTAAGGTCGTTAGAGGTCGAGGTTTGTTGAATCGGCGGTATAGTTTTAACTTTCGATGGGATGTAAAGGCTATGCGATGGTCGTCGTTTACGAGATGGAAGTGTAATAGAAGCCTGGCTAGTGGTAGATTCCGAATCAGAAAAATCTAATATCGATCCTGGGTCGGGAGGTCTATCTTCGTCTTCCTCCATTGTATAAAAAAAAAACTTAACTTTTAAAAATTAAACTGAAAAAATAATACGCAGTCTATTTCATTGACTGTACAAACAAAAACGGATTAGCCGTAAGTAGGAATGCAAACAAATAAGTATACGATAAACAGAATTAAATAAAATGTAACAATAATCTCTTATCTGTATGAGGCACGGGAACGGGCGAACGGCACTAAGCAATAGGTAAGGTACACACAACCACTGTTGACCGCGGCTCGAATCGGACTGAGTAGATACCTACCGTCGTACTAATTAAGATAAAATAATAATTAAACTATATAATTAATTTTCGTAGGTTGTGTAACTTTCGTAACTACGTATCACTCTAAAATAATTTTATTTTTTATTTTTATTTTCAGTACTAATAATGAATTAATGCCCCCGTTCTTACAAAAAATGATGATGTAATGGTCAGCAGAGTTGCTGTCTAAAGAGTTGATTACCATTTGATTCTCGGCAATACCTTTTTTTATTTTAAATATTATTTTTTTTAATTTAAACTTTTTTTTAAACTTATGTTTTTAAAAAACGCAAAAAAATATATCTTAGTAAAAAATAAAAACCCTTAATTAATAAAACTGTATTGAAATTAAAAAAAAATTGTTTAAATCGTAAAATCGTTAAAACATACAAGAGAAAACTGAGAGTTCATAAAACTAATATACAAATTTCTTGTCCTAGGAGAGCGACCGGAAGCCATGCAGACCGGATGTGCCCGCCGCGCCGCCAGCTTCCTGACGCTCCTCGTCGTGGCTCTCATCACCCTACTCCATAAAACTCTCGCCACCACTGCCTACTCCCTGAGATGATGAGGCGGTGTCCACGTTTATCAGTCGAGAGGTCTCCACAAATGTGATTAGATTTTTACCTTGTGGTTATTGTCATGATACACCTAATACATTAAAAGATCTTGCTACTTCAAAAAATCAATCAGGTATACCGAATCTGCCTATTACCTGAGATAATGGGATTACCAGATTTGTGGATAGTTTTCTACCATGTGACCGTTGTCGTGACAAACCTAACTCTGCTTATGACCTTGCTTTTTCGAAACATCCAATAAGCTGATGAGGTAAATATGAATACATAATTATGAATACATTCCTTAAGACGAAAGGTCATAAGGCAGCTGAAAGTTCGTCGCCCTAGTGCTTAATCGTCCAAACGACCATTTTAGTTTTTGTTCAATCTCCAACTTTAAATTGAAAATAAAGTATCAAAAACGATAACAAATCACTTTACTAAGAATTTTTTAAACTTATGAGACCTTTAGCTTTACGGAAATAGCTTCAACTTAAACACCTATCATAATGATTCATTGAAATAATGAAAGAAAACCTCCTCCTTCTGTAAAATTTGGTAATGGTCATTTGGACAATTAAGAACTAAGGTGGCGAGTTGTATATATAAGTCTTAACTACACGGAGAGAGCTCATAAGTTGATGATTGCTTGTGGTCATCATTGATTTGTGTTTTATATAAGACGATAAAGCAGGGTGTGTGACTATAAGATTCGAGGTTATTAATTTTAATCTGTCGTGATTTCCATCGCATTTGGTAAGAGCATTCCACTGCAATAAACCTTTTTCATAACATACGAGACAAGTCATAAGTGACAAGGTCATTGTCTAATACGAGTAATCTATAAGTTACCTGCGGTAAACCTTCATAAGATGTTAAGGCAAGTTATTAGTACTTAGTGACAAGGTCATTAAACTACTAAGGGTATTCCGTAAGATCCTTGCTGTAAAACTTCTATATAAATTGACGAGGTTATAAGTGTTAAGGTCATCTACTCCATATGTGATTAGTTTTATGGCAACACCGACAGTGGATGAGTTTGCATTTGTTCAGTGTTGCTGTAGTTTGTTACATTATTCTATTGACATTTTTAATGTTGTATCGGTAATAAATATATATGTATATTAACGTTAGTTTTAATGCGATTTTTAAACGTCTGTCGTAGGAAAGTATAAACGGCATTCATATTTTTGGCAATAAATGAATAATAATTAACACGTGTTTTAATTGAAAAATATTTTTAAAGATCCAAATATGATAGAAGAAAAGTTGGGGACATCCAACGAAGAGATGTAAAATCAAACGAATCAAATTATTTAATCTGGTGATAACAACTTACGGAATATTAGGTATATATCCTACAAACCGGCCGAGAAAGGACGATAGTAGACTAAAATAAGTTGATACGAGATCCCTGAGGCATATGTGTGTTTAAGATTACTGAAAAATTGTTTTCTAACATCTGAGGAGTTCAGAAAATAAGGTAAGAAAGATGTAAACAATGAAAAAGAGAAACAAAGGGATGCTTAGATGCTTGGAAATATTCACTGGAAGGTCGGAGAAAGGACAACATATGGCGGAAAAGAGGATGGCAGAAGAAACCGAAATGTCTGGAAAAGCATGGTACGTAAGATCAAGTGAATTCAATACATTTTATTTATTTGTGTTTGGGGTGTTATGCCGTCTTGCGCTACCTCCTTCTATAAAAACAAATAACGAAAATTCTTTTGGCCGTGAAAATCTAAAAACATATCGAATTCAATACAAGTCGAGTCATGTCAAATAATAGAAGAGTACGCATGAGAAGTTGTGTGAATGTGGAAAAAGCAAGGCGAGATATTCTATCCTCTCTGCTTATTCCTACGGAGATATGATGGTTAGTTAATCAGACAAAAATAAATACCATTTTATCATTTAATTTCGACTCATGTATGAGGTTAATATTTCAATTCCACAAATTGTTAATGTTTGAGTTTGCGACCAATAATCCAATATTACATATAATGCGTATCTCCTCGAAGTTCAGTTTATCTTTACAAGATTAATTTCCTTGTTTAAAACCATGAAAACGCACAAAACATCGTCAAAAGACCTTCGCAAAAACAAATATTGAAGGGTTCTTCAAAAGATTTCAGAAACGTATTTTTCCCTTCTCTCGGAATTGAATAAAAATTATCAAGTTAGATCATATCTAATAATATATGAAACCTTTGCGGAAGGGGGAAATGATTTTCTGAGGTAAAAGGTTAAAGTCCCGAAAAAAACGGCCGTTTGAGTTTGAGGAAATATTTTTTTGACCTTTTTTCAAGTCATTAAAGCTGAAAGTTAAGTAATACCCAAGCATTGTAATGCTTTGTGCTTCACGAATGGAGTCAGATATTATATTTCACCCTTCTTTTGTTACCTGATGTATTTAAAGAAACTTATGTACTTTAAATATTAAATGTGCGTATTAAGCACATTAAAAAAAAATAGAATTATTTTGAGTTAGGGGGAGGCGGGGCACGCTGTTACGGGGGCACGTTGTTATATCATCTATAAATCACACACCGGAGTGATTTTTGGCACGCATGACTATGGTGGACAAGCTCCCACAAAACTCCCACAAAACGTCAACGAGAACGGATGTGATGAAAAAATCTAAAAAATAAAACTCTCTATAATAGGTAAACTAATTTATATTACATTTTTGATATTTTACATCCTTCTGCTTAGTTTCTGAACATTAATCTTAGTCCTTGTAAATTTCGTGTAAATGATATCACGCTTTTAATGTGAAATGCGTCAAAGGGGCCAGTTGTTACATATAACAATGTGCGAGGAGCACATTCACTTTTAACCCTCTTTGCCTAATATGTTCATTTATCTAGTTCTAGATTTTATAAATGGTTAGAAACTACTAAAAAAACACTGAGAGTAAAGTTTCGCAAGAAATGTATAAAAAAAGCAGCCGATGAAGTTACCGGTGATAAAGTTAACCTTCTTTGTCAAAATTGTGTCTCTGACGACGGTTTAAATAGCGATTAATACAACAAAAATGTTCATTATAATTCTGAATTACTATACCAATTGAACACGGTGTCAACGATTTTTTAATGTTTGTTGTTGTTAGTAACAACGTGCCTCCACCACTTACCCCCACGTGGGGCATGTTGTTACATTTTTTTAATGTTTTATTTTATTATTTTATATTTTTGTGACCAACATTTCGATTGAAAAAAAAGGTTCGTCACAGTTCGTAATGAATATTCATTTGTTTCTATGAATAAATGGTCGTTCAATAAAAAATATTTTTCATTTTTGTAACAACTAGCCCCGCCTCCCCCTACTCATCTTGAATTGTCAGCACGAGCTTTTCATAAAAGACATCTCTTGAAAATATGTTCTGTTTCTTAAAACGACTTATCTCGGGGTATTTTTATACAAAGAGTGGTTGTCACTTCATCATTTTTGAGAAATAAGTAATGATGGTTCAACTACATATCTGTGAAAGTCAGCGTTTGAATGGGTGATTATTACAATCTCGTTAAAAAGCTATGTGCGAGTGTATAATTATAATTTTGTATTGTAGACGCACCGGCAAAATCTGTTAAGTGACAATACAGCGTTAATAAAAATTAATATAGCGTTTTAACGAAATTGGTAGAGGAGAGAAGCGGAGGTGGAGCGGGTTTTGTGTGGTCAGCTGTTGTACTGAAACTTTCTCGGTCAGTGTGCGAAACAAAATACAGTTCAGTAATTTATTTCATGTGTAATATTATATATATACTTCTTTTATTTTCCTTTTTATTGTTGAAAAGTAAATCTCATATTAAAATTTTTTTATGATTCAAATTGAACGAATTAATAAAAGTGTCTCTCAACAAGTATTTCCAGAGCAAAACCGGTATTCTGATTGTATATCAGGTGATAACTTCGAAAACGAGTTGTCCAAAGTTGATACTTTCAAATTGTTATTGAATTCACTGATAAAACAGATGACAATGAGTAAGATACATCAAGAGGGATTGACAACCGAGAGTAAATATCTGCAATCAGTGGAGCCCAAGAGGAACCAACGGAGATCAAAGCTGTCCTATAAACCCACTGGATCAACGAGATAATTACGTTAGGTAGAAATACGTGGCAGAGTGAAGCATGTAGCCATAGAATGTGGAAACGTGGGGATTCATTCATTCACGGTGAATAGGCAAAGCCATTGGAGGTATATTTTATGAAATTTTCAAGCTTTTACACGTTATAACAATTAGACAACATAACCAGGTCTTCAATAAACTACACCTTTAACAGCCCATTTAAATGGTAACCGGACAACTCATAACATAACTTTCAACGACTTTTCAAAGGGGTATTGAAATTGCATGATTCTGAGTTGTCATGGAACCCATAGACAAAGACGTTTAAGTACTATGAAATTAAACTCTTTAGCCACATGCGTACATCATTACAAATCAAACAAAACATTAATATACATGTGATAAATCCAAAGCTTATTTGATAGAAATTATCCTTGCAAAAAAACTAAGATCCATATCATCTACTAAAAAATTCCTGTAAAATATATACCCAACATCCGAATCAATAAAAAACCATAGTTGGCGTTGAATTTTATTAATTAACTAGCGAGCCACTTAATAAGGAAATTGTTTCTCCCTGCGAGTCCTTCCCATTCAGCCTCCTCTACCCCTCCGGTGTCCCCTTCCCCTCACGCGTATCCCATCCATCTTTCACGCCTTCCCTCTCTCCTTTTCCGCTTCCACTCTCCCGCGTTCCATAAATTCAGTCCCAGTACATTCAGTATTAAAACAGCTCGCTTACCACCTATTTCAATTTATTCATACAAATTTCAAAATGCCATAACTCACAAGTATATATGTATAAACATTCGCGGGCGTGCGCAAAACGATTCACCAAAGATTCATAGCAAACGGATGAATAGTGTAGGAAATAATTTCATATCGCCAGAGCTCACTATTATACTTAGAAAACATCGCGGGCACGCGCACATCAAATCCCCAAAGTTTCATCGCAATCGGATGAATGGTTTAGGAACGCACAAGGGACAAACAAAGAAACATTCATTCTTACATATTAATAATTTTTAATAACTAATGAATAATTAGCATAATGATAATTTTTCTCCCTTATGCGTTTCAAAATTTCCAACATAAATTAAAACCGCTTTCTAAACTACTAATAATCACTGTGAACTTTTAATCATTTCAAAGGACGAAGAAAATAATTTAAGCCATTCCGGCATCTATTAGCCAAAATGTAATGATTGCACAGAATTTTACATAGGTAAAACTGCAAGAAAATTTTCAAACGAGAGTAGTAGAACACTTAAGGTGCCTAAAGGGTGTAGGTTTTTCAGAATTTGCAACACACTTAATAAATAAATATCACTATTTTAGAAAGTCTTCGGGTACAGATGTTCTGCACAGAAATGGGGTACGTCTACTGTGAGTAATCTAGAAGCTCTTGAAATTAATAAAAATCCTTAAAAATAAATAAACCAAGTAGATTTATCAAAAGCACCATTTTAAACATATTCTCCTCCCCTACACCTACTAATACCCCCTTACTCTTACATACCTCCCCCTCATCATACCACCAAAGTTGATTCTCCCTCTTCTTTGCTACCTATAAATACGCTGTAACTCTGTAATTAATTCAATTTGTTTTTACATAACCCCGATGGAGGTTCAGGTTGAATCATAACAGATTCGTTTTATATATGAAAGATTTACGTAATAAAGTGGTATTCAAACTGAATTATTTTATTCTAATTATTATAAATGTAGTGACATGTTTTGCTTGTTATGTTCAATCCATGATATTTGTGGAGTTCCATTTCGTCTCGTCTTCGTTAAGATTTTGCCCCAGGTCCTATGAGCGGTGTTGGCTGAGCAAAGTTAGGGTTAGTTATATTTGATTGGGTTCAGTTGGGTTAGGTCTTGTTAGAGTAAACTAACTGTTAGATATGGTTAAGTTGTGTCATGTTTGGTTTGGTTCAGTTTCGTCAGTTTGGGTTAATTTTGGTATTCGGTTAATTTTCTCCGTAACATGTGCAAATAATAAAAGATGCAAACACTTGATCACAAACTTGTACTTAAAAAACTTTATATTAGAGCGTATTTTTAAATCCTTATACTCATTTAGGAAGAGACCAGATAGAGCGCTTTTATAATTTCGTGACGATTTACGAAACGATGACGGCATAAAAAAGGTTATAAACGTACGTTCCTTATTACAACAATGCTGCAGCTCTTTCGAATGATGAGATACACAATGTACGGAGGTCTGTTTCAAAGGAAAAAAAGTATTAATTTTCTTGCATCTCTCTCACACACGGCACCGTCACGTCTCCGTAAACACCTACAATACTACTAGCCGTGACGATAATTTTGAAAGTATGCAATATAGTAACAAGGATAATATTGAAGTGTGAGTGAATTGTAAAACTTCAAAAACGTCAAATGTCAAAGCGCTGTGATTTTGATTTGTTCTTAAATATATAATGCTACAGCCTTTTCTTACACACTAAATAAAAAAAACAGTCAAAAACGAGTCGAAACGTACGTTTGAATCCACCCAAAGGAAACATACAATCATTATCAGTTTATATCTTTTTTTAAAATCTTAACATGTAATTTTTTATGTAAACATCTTGTATTAGGTCTGTGTATTTTTGAGCATGTACCTTTTATTGTATTTTTCCTGATTTGTTTTTTATGCATTTCTATAGTCCATCATGGAGGATACTTTATTTTAACTTTGTGACACCAACAGTACATAAATCAAATGAGTGGTTATAATATTATTCATAAAATCTTATAAGACATGTTTCTGTGAAATATTTGTAAAGTGATTCTTCATATGTTTGTGTCTGTATGTTGCTTCTGTAAAATGTTTTGTAAAATTTTTCTATATTTATTGTGTCTGCATATTGGGTTGGGTTGGGTTTATCTTTTGAAATGTACCAATTGGCGATCCCTTAATGAGTTTTGATAACCCATGGGAATGCAACTTCGTTGTATGTTTTATTAAAAAAAAAAAAAATCATACATCTCCCTCAAACGTGTAAAAAAATTAAATGTTTTCCCGTCGCCGTGGCCAAGCAAAATTAGTACTTTGGAAGAAACAGACTCACGTATTTTGTGTTTTTCATCTTTTGTCTCACCATTATTTAATGTGTAAGAAAGAGCTGCAGCATTGTTACCACAAGGGACGTATGTTTATTGCCTGTTTTTGCCGTCACGGTGCCGTAATCGTAAATCGTCACGGTAATTATAAAAGCGTCTAAATTTTGGCGCGTTTTACCGTGGAAAATGTTCACGGTATAATTTTCCACTAAAGAAAATTAACCACAGCTCTAATTGATGGCAAAGCTTTGAAATAAAATATGCAATTCGCTAAACGAAAAAAGAAAATCCCATATCCCCGCAGAATTAGCAATCACAATAGCAGCGGAATATTATTCACGGATGAAAAACGGATATTTCCTTTGCCTTTGAAGAATGAGAGAAAATTGCTGCCTGCTAATTTATAAAAAAAATCGTTCAAAGAATGATGAAGATAGTTCTAGATTGGTGTACACAGTTCCGACAATAACCAAAAATCTATTTATGTGATGTGTGACAGATTGTTTATGTGTTATATTAGTACTTTTTAGTGAAAGTAAAATACATTTTCACGTGGATGATTGACCCCCACCCCCGCTATCTTGGAGTAACTTTGGATAGGAGCCTGAACTACCGGCAACACATGGAAACAGTGGGCAAAAAAACCAGAACAAGACTAAACTTAGTCAGTAAGCTAGCTGGAACTAGCTGGGGATGCGACGCCAACACGCTTAGAACGGCATCCATAGCTCTGGTTTTCTCAGCAGCTGAATACTGTGCTCCAGTATGGGCTAGAAGCGCCCACACTTCCATGGTCGACGTTCAGCTTAATGCCACAATGAGAACCATAAGCGGAACGTTAAAATCTACGCCTCTGCCTTGGCTCCCCGTACTTGCAAATATAACCCCGCCAAATATCAGGCGAGAGATTGCAACACTAAGGGAGTACAAGAAAGCGCTGCAAAAAAGCGCAATACCTTTGCACGATGATGTCGTCTCTCACCCGGCATGCCGCTTAAAGTCCCAAAAACCCTTCTGGACAGAAGGAGAAAGACTCCTCCATTCACCTCTCACCCCAGAAGATAGGTGGAAGCTTGAGTGGCAATCGGCCAAGGTGAAAAATGCTCATCTAGTAAAAGACCCCACTGAGAGACAGCCTGGGTTCTCATTGCCTCGCAAACTCTGGTCCGCCATCAATAGAATAAGGTGCTCCCATAGCCGTTGTGCCCATATGATGTATAAATGGGGCCTTAAAGAGTCGGAGATGTGTGAATGCGGTGAGGTGCAGACCACTGAACATGTGGTCAACGAATGCCTGCTCCATTCATTCCCCGGCGGGATTGATGAGGTCCACAGGGCAACGCCTGAGGCCCTAGACTGGCTCGCAGACTTAGATGTCCCCCTCTGACCCCCCCACCATACGAAAGAAGAAGAAGACGTGGATGATTAATCTTTTAATTGTTTTTTAATTGTTATTTTTATTTTAGTTTATTAGGGAAACAAACAGTTATGCATATTTTATAAAAGTAATAACAAATAACATGGTTGCGTGAACCAGCGAAGTTTCCGCAAAAATTCAAATATATAGAAAGATTAAAGAAAATAGATGATTAAAGGGGGTATTCTAGTCTAGAAGCATGAATTGTAGGTGTTTTTTCAGGTGCTATACAAAAAAACCAATAATATTTTGGAAGCCATTATTTTACCAAATATTTATTAAATATTAAAGAACACATAAAAAAAAATTAAAAGTTACAGGGTGTTGAAGTGGGGGGTCTGAAAAATATGGCGCGCCCTGGTTGACACGATTGCAACCCTCCTAGTTATCCGAAAAAAAAACCAAATTTATTTTTTATACAAACAAATGCTGCTCTAGCAAGAACCTCGGAGAAGTAATAATTTTTTTTTGCAAAATGACGACTATCTGAAAAAAAATACATATTTTTAACAGTTTTTTTTTGATTTTCCGATTTTTTTTAGAATAGTAAAAATTAAAATTTTATTATAATTCTTGTTCTTAGAGAAGGCTCACACCAAATTTCAAGTAAATTGGTTTAGTAAAACTTTAACTTAAAACTTTAGTCAGCCGTCACGAAAAAAGGTGTTTAAAATTTTGTCCTACTTAGGTTTTGGTTAAATTCTGTCGAAACCGCAAAATTAAAATGGTTAGAACTTTAAAAATAATGCGAATTTCGAAAAAGCCTTTTAAGGAGATATTTTTGAATATTTAAACCTGGAAATATGAAGAATAAAAATTCAATTTTGTTTTCTAGACTACAATACCCACCCCCTTAAAGAAAACACGAAATGGTAGTAAAGGAAGAAGAGGAAGAAAAAATAAATTTAAAAGAAATAGAAAAAACTCATATTAAATTCCGTAGGATAGACAATTATGAAATTACACTATTAACCTACATAGAAATAATGCATTTTCACAATATAAGATAATGTTCAAGGATAAACATGATAAAAAAAAACATAATGAGTTTTAGATAATAACACGCAGCAGGGGTAGAGGGTTCGTAATTAAAAAAATGTCTTAATTTTTTCTATTATGCGTTAAGTGAATTGACCTGAGGACAAATATCAGCGTCCGAAAAAATATTATTGTATTCGGTGCACGTCCTTCTGCGAAATGAATGTTGTGTAATTTGTTTTTGAGTGCGCGATGTGGAATAGTTGATTTGACCGTGTATTTCGTATTGGACAGTAAAAAATAATGTATTCTAGAAAATAATTGCTGTCGACCACGTTGTTGATGATTTTAAATCAAAATTTTTGATCTGATATATTTCTTCTATCTTCTAAAATTGATACGTTATGGAATGTTAACGAGTCTTTTAGATGTTCTGATGATCGGAAGGATTTAAAGTCTAAGGACGGGTTGTTTCAAAAAATTTGATGAGTTCATCAAATATTTGAAGTTAATTTTCAGGTTCTGTGTAAGTTCTTTTCGACTTCTGTTTTTTTATCATCATAGGCCAGCTGCTTCACAAAACTGAAATCATCACAGAACTTGAATAGAACTTACACAGAACGTGAAAATTAACGTCAAATATTTGACGAATTCGTCAAATTTTTTGAAACAACCCACCCTAAGAGTTTTAAAACGTTCTTTTAATTCTTTCTAACCTTTCAATATTAACTTTGTATTGAGTATTCCATATGACTGATCGGAATTCTAATATTGAGCGAACAAAAGAGACATACCTATAGTATTTTAATTACATGTGGTGATCCGAATGGTTTAGTAACTCTAACGATGAATCCTAGAAGTTTGTAGGCCTTTTTACAGATGAGATTTTGTATGTGATCGGAAAGTCATTCCGGAGAGTCCATTATTATTCCTAAGCCCCTTACTTCACAACATCTTTTTAGTTAATTCTACGTCTTTGATTTTGTATGGGAATTTTAGGGGGTTAATGCTTTTGGTAAACGATATTGTGTTAAATTTTTCCAGGTTAAGGAACAGTTGGTTGTTTGCACAATATAATCCAAGCCTAAATATCCTCTTGTAATTCAAGGCTGTCATTGATATCAGTGATTTTTTTGTAAATTTTAGTGTTATCAGCAAAAATTTGGAATTTTTAAAACATGTGCCTATATCATTGATGTACTAATTAAATAAGAGATGTTCTAGATGTGATCCTTGTGGAATTCCTGATAGTATAAAAACGTGAAGAGAAACCCTTAGCTCTAACTACTTGACTTTTGTTTGTGACATACGATTTGATCCGTATTAGTAGGCGTTCGATTAGGCTTCAGAAGCAGTTCGATGTTAATTTTATCAAAGGCTTTAGAAAAATCCATATATTTAGAGTCTATCACCCAGTCAGGGTACAACTGTAACAATTTTAGAGCTCACCTCACCCAGGACGCTTTACACAACCCAAAATAATGGTTTTGAAGAAATTGCTTACTTTTGTTTTTATTTACTGATTTTTCATCCTGCAATAATTCCTAGCTCATAACGCCACTTATTCGGGTAGCTTTATAGTTCCCCTTGATTTACGTAGTGGGAAAGGAGAAACGCTTATGAGGTGTCACGAAAAGGCCCGGAAAAACTCGAATATAGAAAAAGTTACATTATTTGAGTGTATTATTTGATACTTATGAAGACACGAAACATGTCGATATTGTTAATTAAATAGCGGTGCACACAAAGTTTTTTGTTTTCATTAAAAAAATATATTTTTCTGATATCTTGTAAATATTCTAAACTCTAAATGACAATAAATAAAATAAGTAAATACTGTATTTGACTAGAATGGGCGAAATTGATAATTTTCAAAGAAACGTTTTGTGACGATACGCCCTGACTACGCGCACCATTGTGATGAATCTACCCTGGCTACGCTGTTACAAATGTGTTGAGATTCTACCCTTATATACGATCACGGTACCGAATGCGCTGTGTCGCGCCTACCCTCGTAGCTATAAATTTTCGTAGCTTTCTATCATGATGTACCTAGCCTATCATTTAGGGTATTTCTAGCCTAACTTTAAGTCATTCGCACTTTTGCAAAGACCTCTTCTCTCAACCTATTTTCAAACTTCTACATTTTCCTGAGCTAATCTAAACCCTATTTTTCGCAATCCCTGTGATAATTTCACACAGTAATCAAGATTTTTGAATTTTTGTTTACATTATCTCCGTATCCTGCGTTGTGTAATTTTTTGTTTTAGGATTTACACCCATACGCGTAATAAAACGCATACAAATGTAAAGAGTATAATGTATGGTTTTGTGGTAAGAGTTCTTTAGAGTAAGAGTGAAAGAATTCTAAATTAATTGATTTAAATATCTTCTAACGCGTTTGATAAACTAACCCCGTCCTAGATTTTGTCTATACCTGATATTCATTTAGTTTATTTCCTCCCTAACACAGCAATATTTAAAATACAAATATAAGAGAATAACATAGAATAATAGTTAAAAATAGTTAAAATAATAGTTAAAAATAGAATAATAGTTAAAAATTTATAACAAACATTTCATGAAGAGTATTTACTTCACCTGCATAATATGACCTAACCCTAGGTCTCAGTTTTTCACCTGAAGTCTGCGAACCTCCACCTAACATGAATTTTATTTTCATTGTTAGTAAACACTAGATTGTTTGGGGAAGGGATGTGTGTAGAAATTGGATCAAGGATAAAAAAAATTTTTTCTGCAAAGGTTGGCTCCTCCACTAACCAAATAGATTCTGGTGACCGACTTCCGAAAAGGCCTCTGTCAATGCACGGCTACACATACCCAAAGACCGGATTTTACCCTCTTCTTTAAATGGATAAAACTCTAACGCTGCTTTTAAAGTACAATAATTATTTTAATGAAAAACAAATAACTTTGTGTAACACCACTATTTAATTAACAATATCAGTATGTTTCGAAAACTATGTTTTCTTCGTCAAGATAATAAGTTAATAAAAAATAACAAAAGACAAACAAGTATAGACTAATTAGAACATAGACAAAATATTAGAAAGGAGAGGTGATTAATTACCTAAAATATATCATAAAAAACAATTATATAAAATAAAATATAAAAAATATTTTAGAATGGGTAAAAAATTACATTAACGTAATAAAAATCTTTTAAAAAACAAAACAAGAAGTCTAAATAACAAAATAAATTATTATAAATATAAGTATTAATACGAAAATAAATTTAAAAGATGGCTATTTTAAAAAAAAAATATTTTTAATATTTTCTCTATGTTCTAATTAGTCTATACTTGTTTGTCTTTTGTTATTTTTTATTAACTTATTATCCTGACGAAGAAAACATAGTTTTCGAAACATGTTGATATTGTTAATTAAATAGTGGTGTTACACAAAGTTATTTGTTTTTCATTAAATTAATAATGACGCCACAAAGTGATTTGGCGTATTTTGAAGATACAATAATTATGATCATAAAATATGAATAATTCATCCTTCCTATATTCGTAATATTCCGTTTTCCCGTAGTGCAATTTTATCATTGTTTCTTAAAGGATTAACAAATATCAACATGATTCTCTTTTCTCAAACTAACCTAATGACCCCAAATTCACCCACAAAACTATCACTTATTTCCCTTAGAAGGATTTGATTTATTTATCACTGCGATATGTTTATTTGATGTTTAAAGATTTTAATCGCATTCCTTAATATTAGATTTTTCCATTATAAAAAAAGAATCGATACTATAAAAACTTTTACTTGGATATTTTAGACTATGTCTAAAACCTTCTCCTGCTATTGTTGAATTATAAAAAACAATTCTATTTAAATTTTCACTTGAGTATTATTAGATTATGTTGAAACCCTTTTATCCTATCCCTCTTTTAGTTTAAATCATTTTAATCACTCATAATAAATCCGTTATAATTATTTATTTATCTCATTGATGTTATTTTATTTGTTTTAAAACCAAAGTTTTAATTGTTTAATATTTCGTTAATACTCTATAATTTATTTCAGCCGGACTTCTTAGTCGTAATCAAAACTTTATTTTAGATATAAAATTCGAAATTTTATTATTATTATTTTTCCTTTGTAAACTCGTAGTGAAATTAAATTATTTTTCAATTATATGTCGCGTATCTCATGATTATTATCCTCTCACTAATGTAATTTAAATTGTAGTAAATCGGATTTCTAAAGTTTTAATTATGTTATTATTATTCCGAAATCATATTTATTTTTTAAGGCACTAAAATTTTATAAGTGTTTAAAGACCACTCTCCAATTATCTTTAAGTCGTACAGAAACATCGAATATAAATTCACTGGATTTTACACTTTGAATTAAATTATAAAAGAAGACACTGAATTGATCAACCGACTCAGCCGCCCACTGTTCCCTAACTGACGAAAAGGGCCGGATTCTTTTTGTTCAAACTTATTAAACGCCTTCCTATGTTTAAAATATTTTGAAATAAATCTTCATTAATTGAATTCTGTTTATATTAGAATTTTTACGTACTTGGTTGTAATTCAATTTTAATGGCCGCACTGTCGAATGTAATCGGTTTTCTCTAAAGTTTTTTTTTTACATGAGCTCCACACAGGAGGCCCTGAGGAAAATAATCTCCCTCAAGGCCTATGTCATCTTTGGGGATGCTGTGTGGAGGTTTTTTTTTTAGGAAAGGAAGTGGAGGAGAATTCTGGGAAGGAAAAGGGTTTAAGGGGTGGGTAGGAATCTGGGGTTCAGTGTGTCCTGGTCATCTGCCTCCAAGACCTAGACAAACCTCACCCCATGAACCCGGGCACCCCAGCTAAATCACCAAACGTAGCGAACCACTTGGGGTGACCTATGGCAGAGGTGTTGGTTGTCCAATAAAGGTTCCCGGGGCGGCGGTACCCATTCCCGCCTCCCAAATTGAAACTAAAAAAAAGTAAACTTCGTATGTCTGACGTTTTGATCCAATCATGTACTTACGCCTTAATTCTTGTTTTGATTACACTAACGGCGCCCAAAGAAACTATCATGTTTCCAATCTCACTTTATATAAACACTCTTCAGGGCCAATAAACATTCATTTTTTTATCTTTGATTCTGTTTAAAATAAAGTTCGTTCAACTTTAATTCCTGTGGGAACGAAAATGAAGGTCGCCCATCGTGATAAAAGTCCACGTGTCTCTTGTTTTGATTATTAGCCATTATTGGATGTACCTATAATTTTCACGATATTAAAAAAAATCTTCGCAGGCACTCTTGAACGTGAAAATGTTTTCCTCCCATAGCGTAGGTATAGGTAGGCATTACGATTCATCACAGTTTGTACAAAAGATTATTTATATTTACGCGATTAAAAAATAAATAAATTTGAAAACAAAAAATTAAAGTTACGTATGTTTTTAGGTTTTCACGGCCAAAAAGTATTTTTGTTATTGTTTTTGGGGTGTTATGCCGTGTTTCGCTACCTCCTTCTTTAGCCAACGTTTCGGACAGCGTTACAGTGTCCATCATCAGGGCAGATGAGAAAACAAAAAAAAAAAAATTAAAGTGTTTATCACTAATTTTCCTCAGATTAGTGTTAAATTCACCCCCAAGGTGGGTTACAAGTATTTGATAGACGTATCGATGAGTTTTTACCGTTTTAGCTTGTACGGAAGAAACACTGTACGACTCGGCCCAGCGCTGATAATACCTAAGACCTAACACAGCTAACTTGAGGTTTTTACCTGGATCAGGACCAGCCCTGATGCTACTACTGTTTTTGCTGTCGTTCCCTGATGCTACTGCTATTTTTGGAGGTCTAGATTCGTTCGCCATCAGTTACTCATACAAGGGCGGGCGAGTGGTGGATAACCTCCAATGTTTTTGCTCTCGAGGAATATATAGAATAATTTCATAAAATCTGACGAAAAAATTAGGAAATCGATACCTATTTTTATCCCGTTTCAAAGGAGGAGGAAGTCTTCTAGTGAAATGTACATCAATGCTTAATAGAAACTAAAATACATGACAGTATTTTGAACGATAAAAGCTAAAGACCGCAGGAAATATACACGAGTCACATCTTTATTGTTTGAGATTCCCTTTAATACATAAAGCGCTTTCTTTTTTTAATGCAAATGTTCCCCACGGAACAGAGAGCAAAGATTAATAAAGGAAGAGAGCTCATTGTTGATATCCATTGAAAGCGGGATAAAGGCGTGACGTTACGAGGCAGGGCTGGCACAAGATGCACAGAGCTGCACCACTCTACCAGGGCTGCATAGGATATTAACAATGTTTTTATACGCTTATTAGCATTTATGCAAATGATTAAAATATACTCAGTTGTCAAATCAATCAAATACTGCATAGAAAGAAATACTTCAATAGAACCTTAATCATCTTTTTGTATAGATAATGCGAATTAAACAAACGTGTTATATTTATTTCGAAATGCAATAAAACATTATTTGGGTATACCTTAAACCAGTATGAGCAACCCGCAGCCCCTTTCGTGTGGTTTGCAAAACTTTTCGTACTGTCTACTTAGTTAAATAATTTTTTTTTGGCAAAAGGGTTTAGCGAAAAGCATATCAAAATAATAAGATTTTTTATACATATTTTTATAAGACAAAATTTCATCTAAAGTGTAGAAAATTTTTCGCATTCGTAGTCCAGCGCCTTTTTGTTGAGATCTATGCAAAGGTTTCTGTTTTATAAAACATTACGCTTTACTAATTTTTATTTAAATTTTCGAACGATAAAAATCAATAGTTGCCCAATATGGGCGTATAACAACAATAACAACAATAAATAAATAAATTTTGAAAAAAAAAAAAAAAAAAAAAAAAAAAAAAAAAAAAAAAAAAAAAAAATCGACAGAAATTATTGGTTTGCCTTGAGATATAAAAATTTCACCTGCGGCGTTTTGTTTTTTCCGTTCTGTAATTGTTTTATTTAAAAATTACCGTTTTTGAAAATACAAATACGTTTGCGACACTAAAAGCATGTATCCCCTGCGGCCCGCGAAAGCAATATAACTTTGATAAATTGATCCTTCTGCTAAAAAAGTTGATCATTACCGCTAAAAATAATAAACACATCAGTTAAGTAGAATTAATCAGATAACTGTATTTGATACAACAATTTATAAACATTTTAATTAAAGGAAGAAAAATCAGAAAGAAATACGGTCACATCTAGGACTCGAACCTAGGACCTACGTCTTGAACTAAACTAATGTGTCGCTCTCCAATTCGATCATACAAATGCTGGGATTTGAACCCGCGACCACCGGGTTGCTAGTCAAGAGCCTTAATAAATTGAATTAAGTGAATTGCCTATTTAATTTTTTTTTTGGCTTTTCTTAAGTGTATAGGGGTTAAGAGACATTGACTTAACTTTATTCCTGACATTATTTGAAGTAATAAATGTGAATGAAATTTTGGACTCCGGTGACTTTTTTGAAGTTTTTTTTTTTAAACTATTTTTTCTTACACATTTCATCACTGGTAACTCAGCTGAGTAACCGCCCAATCCCTCATTTTGACTCTGATTGTCCGATACCTATTGATTTTTTATGTTTAAAGACAAACCAAAAAAAAAAAAAAATATCAACGGAGACCAAAATTTCATTTACGTTTTTTACTCCAAATAATGTCAGGAAACACTGGTTAAAGTAAGTCAGGGAAGTGTCCCTTATCACCCTTTGCATCAAAAAGCTGTTTTTTTTACAAATAAATAAACATAAATGATAATATAATTAAAGAAGAGATTCTTTCTAGTATTTTATTTACTGTTAATAACTCTATATTTTCAAGGTTTATGGAATAACTACAAATCGAAAAAGAGGGACCCAATCTTTATTGTCTTTACGTCAGTAAGAAGTAAGAATCTTCAAATTTAAGAGAGAAAAAGTATTGAAAATTTTCATGATACCGGATATATAATAATTCAAAAATTTTCGTGATGCCGGATATTTCAGTACGAGAATTTTTAATTCTTCAATAAACAGCTTTTTTTCTTTAAAGTAAAATTTCTATGTTCCGCTATAGCCACGTCATATCGGCTAATTTGTATGTTAAAAACAAAATTCAACAGAGATTGGTTATTCAGGATGTACTTGAATTACTTTGACCAGTGATTAGAACAAGTGTATTGAAGAGTTTTTATTATCAATGTACATTTGTTACTTTAATTTTAAATTTTCTGTCTAAAAATTTTAATTCTGCTAGTGAATGTAAAAAAGTTTTAAGTCTGCTAGTGAATGACACGGATGTGTCGAAACCGGTAGCAGAAAATTTAAAATTAAAGTAACAGATGTACTAAAATACTTAAAACTCTTCTAGAAATTGTTACATAGTTAATGCTCAAGAAATACAAAAAAATTATGTAAATAAAATTTGGTAACATTTTTGATGTTTTTTTTTCCAACTAAAAACATAAATAAACCAGTAGATATTGGACAATTAGGGGCGAAGAGTTGGTTGGGTACTCGATTGAGTGACCAGTGAACGCGACGAAGATTTTTTTGTTTAATTTTGAAGAAAAAAAAACAAAAAAAGAAAACATCAAAAAGTCACCGGAGACCAAAATTTCAATTACATTTTTTACTCCAAGTAATGTCAGAAATCACTGGTTAAAGTAAGTCAAGTACGTCCCAACACCCTGTATAACATCTGAGAAGGATTTTTCATTTTGTGTTTTTGTCAGAAAGATCTGGAGACAGCATAGAAAAGAACCGGATGGTTTTCCAGAAGAGAAGCACAAACGTCTTGTTTATTCGAATTGACAACAACTTTGTCTGCTAAAGACGCCATAAAAATGGAAAACTACCTACTAGGAAATAAGTTGTCGACTTTTGCTCCTGTCATGTGAATATTATTCTCCGTAGAAGATTTTACATTCTAACATACGAATGATTGTGACAAATCACAATGAGACGAAGGTAAAATTATTATTAACGAATTAGCACAAAACAACATATCTAGATTTAACCAGGGCTAAAAAGTGATATTTTGGCTGTTTGGATATTCGAATAAAAATATTAGTAGAATAAACGCGTTTTTGCTGAAAGAGTCCAACGTTATTTTTATGCGAAATACGACGTAATCAAATTAGAGGATAACGTTAGCAATATTGATCTCGATTTCTGCGAGTGGTGTAAAGCAGGGGTATGCCTAATCAAGTTTGCGATAATCTGAAAATAAATATATTTGTTTTTTTATCAATTCATTAGACATTCAAGGCTATCTTTTAACAAAAACAGATAAAATAAAGATATAGCTTTTAGGGTCTGTGGTGTCTTGTGTAAACAAACGGATTAAATAAATAAACATGAAGAAAATTAATCGGGAAAATTGTAGTAGAACTTCGTAATGAAAGTTGAAAAATTCTATTTTAGAAAGTAGAAAATAAAAAAAAAAGATCATATTCGAATACATAATTGTTTTTCATAGTTTTGTATAAGTGCACACAAACATGCTCTCTCACGTGAATCACACGCATACACATGCTATGTAAACACGCACACACATACGTACAAACACACAAACATACAAATTTACACATATAGACAATAGTTACACCTCTGTCAGAGAACGAGAAACAGGCCACTAGAAATGTTAACATATTGTAATAAGCAAACATGATCTCAAACGGCTAGTGGAAAAGCTTAAATTACCACTTTAAATGTTTATTTTTTTACGTAAATTGTCGGCACTTAGGATTTTGATCAAACGTAGGTGCTTTATTGGAGTAGACCATCCGTTTTTTTCCAGAAGAAAGAACATTATATTTTTACGTATTTAACTAGAAATATCTAAAATAAATAGATATATAACAATATTGCTCACTGTTTTTATTTGGTTAAATAAGCTTTAAAATCAATACCTTTTTTTAATGTACTTAGCCTTTTTTTCATTTTAATGTTGTCTGGAAGGCATCTATATAAATTACCCCCTCGTAACTAATGATGAAGGGATGACGTGGCAACGACGTATCTGGTAAATTATTATAAACAGATTGACTGGCATGGCAGATTTTTAAAATTTTTTTATTTATTGAATATAATGGTACAGAGGTTACATGTTTTTATAAATTAAATAAATTTTTTCTTTTAAAAAATACACTAATTAATAAGTATAATTAAGATGTAAGGAATAGGTTAATGATTTTCAGAGAAAAGAAGGTAGGTATTAGAAATACAAAACAATATATTAAACTAAAAAAAGACATCCTGAAACTAAGGCTGTCTGACATAAGCTTGCGTAGGTTTAAATAGTTCATGTTGATTCCGTGGTAAGTTGAAATGACACATGATAAAATCATCAGGGCAAGGGTGAGAAGGCAGGATCCCAGAGAATTGGCTCCCAGCCAAAATAACCCTCCAGAAGCAGCAGAGGCGGATCGTTCTCAATGCCAATCATCTCTCCAGGATGATTTCCAGTCCGCTCCTAAGACGGCGAGTATTTTTTTTTTTTTTTACATAACTCCACACAGGAGGCCCTGAGGAAAATAATCAGGGCCTATGTCATCTCAGGGCCTATGTCATCTGGAATGCTGTGTGGAGGGTCTTTTTGAGGAGAGGAAGGAATGAACATTGGTCTTGAAGAGACCTATGTTGTAAGAGGGAGGAAACACAGAAGCTGGCAAATCGTTCCATAGCCGAGCTGTTGAATTCAAGAACGAGTCGAAAAAACGACCCGTTTTCATGTTACAAATGTCAACCGTGTACATGTTGGGCGCGCGTTTGGCGTGTCTCCCGACTATGCACAGGTGCCGAAGAAATCAATGACGCTAGTTCCTCAGAGCATCTTTCGTTGAAATACCGGTAGAACATGGACAGCATTCCCACCCGACGCCTGTGCTCTAAAGATTGCAATCCGTTCGTTCAGGTGGGAGAATCTATCAAACGGACCGCCCGTTTCTGCACAGAATCGAAGGTATTTTTCAAGTATTTTGGAGCTCCAGACCAGAGGTGGCTGCCAATTTCAACCGTGGGGCGCACTTGCGATTTTTACAGGGTTAGCAGTTGTAGAGTATGACGACCAAGGTCTACAATTACGATTGTAGCGATCTTTAGAAAGGATCCATCGTGTTACGGTCGAGAGGACCGCCCCAAAGCTCTCGGCCGCTTCACAAAGAATGACTGGCTTTCTTTTCAAATCTGCTGATTTGAATCCGTGCAAGATCAACAACTGTTGCTTTCCAATTATTGCAGGGCTTGCAATATAACCAATGCCCAAATGTCAATGGGCAAGCACAAGAGGTGCCACACAGCAAGGCCATAAATAAAGTGTGTATAAGAAGGTGCACACATCTTGTTACAAATACTTTTATGTAAAATCGTGTTGTCGTTAATCATTTCTGACTCTTTTTTCTAGTAAATTCAAAATATCTAACATAAGACATGGTTGAGAAACTGGTGTTTGGGACGGTTGAGATAAAACCTTCCAACCTAATTTTCAATGTGATTTTATTATTTGAAATTTAAACGTAATTTAAATAATTATCTACTTATTTTTCATTGTGGGTTTATTGCGTGTTGCGCTTGAAAGTGTGTTTAAACTGAAATATACAGATATAGACTGAATAAATCAACATATGGGTTGACTAATTTAAAAGTCAAATAATCCACATTGATATTATTATATTATTATTGATATTATTCATGATTCACGAAAAAACAGATTGCGGGGTATTTATTTTATAGTAGGGCCAAATATTGCATAACAATCTCGATTTACACGAGCTCACAAACAACAAACTTGGGTATAATTTATATTTATAAAGACGTTTAAAGGGTATAAATACATTCAATCACCATACTACGAAGCTACTTGTTTCATGGACTATATGATACCTAATTGCTTAAATATGTTACCTGCCGAAATTAAAAAATGTACAAATGGTAAAACAAATATTTTGTTGAGAAATTGGCTTGCCGAAAGAAATAATTTGTATTAGACTAACACAAAAATTCTAACTGCATTTAATTATGTAAAATAAGTTTATTTATATCTCCAAAGTAAAAGTACCCATCGACAAACTGCTAAAAAGTAGTTTATTGGGACTTTTATTTTTTCTGTATAATATTTTATGTCATATTGTATTACTTTTTATTTATAATAAATAAATTAAACCTTAAAAAAAAATGGTGATGAAAACGTACAAATAAAGATGGATGCCGATAGCGCACCAAACTTAGGCGTAGTATATAATTATATATATACCCAAACATACATATACATACATAATATGTACATGTATGTGTACATTATATGTAAATATATATGTGTATGTGTGGGTACATATATAAATATACACAAACGTAAATGAGTACGTATGTATTTACTAATTCTCTAACTCTTGTTTTATGTACTCGTAATTTGTGATTTTATTGCTTAAAGAACTTGTAATTAATTTATTATTTTAATGAAAACAAATAGCTTCGTAAAACACCACCATTTAATATTTTACAAAGTTATGTATTTGCTTTCATTCAATTAAAAATGACGCCACAAAGTGAATTCGCAAAAATTGAAGAAGTAATTTATTATTACTTACTATGACTGAATATCAAAGAATGTTGAAATGAATGGTTTGCTCACCTATCATTAGAATCATCACTATAACCACGTTAAAAATTAAATTACTATAATAATTAGGTGATGTTTTATGTTGATCAGTCAATAAATAAACTTTAGAAAGGTGGTGAATTATGTAATTTTATCCTGATTTGCACATGCAGCTTACAGCCTTTCTGAGCACTGTAAACTGAGATGCGTGTGTAAGGGAACTTTGCCAATAAGAACTCAAAATTATGCGGGTTAAATAAATTTACAAGTAACGTTATATTTTATAAGAAACTTGATACAAATTTAAAATCGTAATAACTACAGGGTGACACGAGAAGAAATGTAAAACAACCGAACTGAGCGGTTGCGGGAACCGGAATGAATTTAAAATATCATGCACTGGACTGGAGAGCGACTCTCAGGGATACCAGTCGGTAAAATTTAACTTTAGTAATGTTTTAAGGTTATTCAGCCGTAAAACAAAAAAAATCAAAGCGGACTTGGTTGAATTCAAATTTAAAACAGGTGTAAATGGTGGATAGGTACATTTTGATTTCGGGGTACGTTTATGCGTCTTCAGATTCAAACCTTCAGAAGTTGCCGCGCTAACTCAGCGATCAGAGGAGGCATTCAGTTAACAGAAGATCTCAGCATTCAAATCCAAATCGTTCAATTCACATCGTTGTGTCAACCCTGCCCATAGCTACTTCAGACAAAAGATCGCACAATGGCCGGGGAGACAGGGCTAAGGGAAAACAAGATGCCGCTATTATTATTCCTGCTGATAATCCAGTGAATAATTGCTCCGACAGTTCCCTCCAATTTCAGCGATACCAACTATACCAAGTGCCGGTCAGGGAGTCTTCAGTGACTCTTCACTGAGTGTTCACTGAGAATTCACCGAGGAATCAGTAAATCTTCAATGAGCCTTCAATATCTCTTCAGCGAGTTTCGAGTTGGAGCAATGGTTGGTAAAGTTATTCATTCCCAAGTAAACAAAAGTATTACTCAAAATCTTGTGGAGATATCGGATAATGGAATTAACGAAAGCTTCGAATCTAAAATAAGAAAGAGTAAATCAATGCCATCAAGTCTAAGCCACGCTGAATGCGATTTGATGAATATTAAGTAATTTGAAAACTTGAATACAAAATGGTATATTTTAGATTACTGGGCGGATGGTGAAACCTCTTGAAAACCAATCAACATTGTAATTAAGTATAAAGTTATAATTATAAGAACAAAGTAAAAATCCTTGATTATTTTATTTACCAATTTGCAACCATTTTTTTACATTAGCTCCACACAGGAGGCCGTGAGGAAAAGAAATCCTTCAGGGACTGTGTTAACTTTGGATATGCTGTGTGGAGGGTATTTTTAGGGAAAGTAAGAAGAGGAAGTTCTGGGAAGAAAAAAGGTATGAGGGGTGGGTAGAAATCTGGGGGTCAATGTGTTCAGAAGTCACATACGCATGAAACCATTTCTCCCACTTCGGTGCAAGGCGATGAGTGGAGAGAGTCCGGCTAGAGAGTTCAAAAGGTCTCCCTCAACCAACCCTCCCTCTCCAGAAATGGCCCGCCACGCAATAGGTGGACAAATGCATCCGCTGCCAAGGCATAGACAAACCTCACCCCTGCTTAGTCACCAAACGTAGCGAACCACGAGGTGTGACCTACGACAGGGGAGTTAATTATACAATAAATGGTTCCCGGGGCGGCGTTACCCAAACCGCTACCAAATTAAAATTTTAACTGTTTGTAGTTTGTACGTTAAATTTTAAGGTCCTGCTCACTTAAAATTCAATGTCGTAATCAATTCATGTTCGCAGTATCTAAATATGTGTTTTTTTTAAATTGTTATAAATTTGATTTGTAGAACATTTTCATTTTCAGTTTATTATTATTTAAATTGTAATGTGCCTCCCAAAGGCACTTTCAAGGCAAGTTCAGTTTGATGATGGATTTAAAAGGCGAAACAGCTGTCAAATGTAATAATAATTACATGCCAGATTTTTTTTCGTTTTTCCTTTATTTATTACAAGTTAAGTTTGATTTGAATGATAACGAATATTTACAGTTACCTAATTGCGTATAATATGCAGTGTGCCTTGACGTAAAGCCAATTTTTGTAAACGTGTTGGGTTGTAAGATGAAAAAATCTAAAAAAAACATAAAATTCTGGAAATACGCAATTTGAAAAAAAAAATTGTAAATTAAAAAAAAAAAAAATTACCTACATGAAACGACCAAAAGCGAGGTTTTAATAACGTTTATCATACATTTGTTTTATTTTTTTCCAGTAATTTTAGTTAAAAAAAAAAACCAAAGGTGAGCCATTTTCAAAACTTTTTAAAGTTTGCATTAAAAAATTTTATATTTTAAAAAATACATGGCTATTTCTTATAATAAAATTCAAAAGCGTATTTTATAACCTTTCAAAAACAGTTTTTAGTTTTCGGATAGATTCACAAATATTCCATTTATTTGGATTTTAATGCGAAGCGGAAATATTCAGACCTACTGACATGAATACGAAATTGTAAATATATTTTACATATAATTTTTTTTTAATTATCTTGAAATTAAAAGCTCCGACTCGCTTACCACAAAGCCTAGTTAGTTCTGAAAAGAGAAAAAGTCGATTCCTAATGTGAAATTTGAACATTTTCTGCTCAATTGTATCGTTCAGTAAGCCAAAAGTCGTTTAAAATGCTAAACTGTTGTATTTATGGTCAGAGTGAGAGCATGTTTGTACCTACTTCTCCGTGTTTCGTGGGAGTTTAAATGGTACGCAATTTAAATAGAATTAATTTGCCTAAATTTGAAGATGTAGGTCAGATGGGTCATTAGGCGGGTCAGTAGATCACAGGAGTGCAAGAGGCACGACAAAGGGAGTTGTCACATTACGTGTGTAAAGATAGTGTGAACATCAACTCAATCTGGACTTTTGCGTGTTGAAAATATAGTATTCATAACGATAAAGCTTTCAAATTCAACAATAAAGTATTCGCTACGATTTTAAGTGGGCTACTCTATTTTGACCCCCCCCGGCCTAGACAGAATAATATCTTGACATGAAACATTCCTGCTTGAAATTCAATTTCAAATTGATTCGCCGTTTTCACAAAATAAAATACTGATTGTGAAATCAGACATAATATGTAATATTACGTTATATTATTTGTTAAAATACTAAAATTTTGAACTCGATTTTTTTTACATTAGCTCCACACAGGAGGCCCCAGTGAAAAAAAATCTCATTTTTGGGAATGCTGCGTAGAGGTTCTCTTTAGAAAGGAAGTTCTGGCACGGAAAACGAGGGGCGGGTAGCGTATTTCCAAAACCTACACCGGTTCAATCGCGGTAACGACAATTTACATTTTAAATACACCTCTATATTGGTTATTTTTTATCTATTTATAAATACACCTCTATACTGGTTATTTTTTATTATTTCCAAAAACAAAAATTGCTCTAAAATCTTGATAAAATAATCATTCAATGTGTGTATTAGAAATTAATAATTCTGTTTCTAAATATTTAAATTTTGATATTATTCCCATATTTTGTAAATACAATTCTTTATTGGTTATTATTTATTACTTTGCAAAAACAACAATAGTTCTAAAATCTAAATAAAATAATCCTCTCAATGTGTTTATTAGAAATTACTAATTTTGTTTCTAAATATTTAAATTTTGATACTGAAAATATAAATTGTCGACTGAATCGGTATAGGTTTTGGAAATACGCGGGGGGGTAGGAATCAGGTAGGGATCAATGGGTTCAGGAGTGACGGACGTATGAATTCCTTCCCACTGCAGTGCAAGGCGATGGAACGAGAAAGTCCGGCAGGAGAGGTCTAGGTTACGTCTCCTGATCCGGCAGATCAACCAGACTCCTGATTCGGCCCGCCGTGCAGTAGGTACGCAAATGCATTTGCCGCCAAGACCTAGAAAAACCTCACCCATGAAACCCATCACCACTGCTAAGTCACCAAACGCAACGAACCACTTGGGGTGACACTTGGCAGGGGAGTTGGTCATCCAATAAATGGTTCCCAAAACCGCCTACCAAATTGAAAAGTTATCGTCATTTCACGTTCTCGTTTCACATAAAAATGATTATTAAAAAAATTGGCAAACCTCAATCGGGTGAACTGTTTGGAGGTTTTCTGCTTCTATGGTAAACTTTTAAATGTAAATATAAAGCTTGGTGTTCTATTTTTAAAATGCTTACCGACATTATATTTCTGACCATAATACAAATGGATATAGAAAGATTTTTACGAGGACGTGTTATTTGGTGAAAGATGTACTATGTAGCCCGAGTGGTTTTTAAAGTGCTGACAGATTGATGTGAAAAATCGCCACACAACTTTTTCCTGGTTCATGCAATATTCACACATATTTTTACGACTTTTGGCAGGACCTGACAAAAGTATTTAATTTACATAATCGTGTCATTTACAGGGAAGTTCATGAATTCTTCTCCATCCACTTTGTTAAGAATTTTCGGGTCACATTCAGTAAAGAAAATACTCCGTGTAGACAAGTATTCTGAGTTTATTTTACAATAACACGGTTACACGATGATCTTGCACTTTTTATTTCTACCCAGTTAAACGTCATCTCGGTCTCCCTGCTTTTCTGGAAAAACTACTGAATTAGAAAGAAGTAGGATTCAAGGAATCCTATAGTTTTTATGAACAACGAGTTTAAAAACTAACCCTACAACAAACCAACTCTCAGGGCATTTACAAATTACAACACTCTTCATTACTGACTGAGAGAGATATCTGCCTGATTATGTAGTAAGTAATTGAAGCGGTACAATACCTAATATTGGGGGTTTGGTCTTGGCTCACATTTTGATAAATTCCGACAAATTTGTAGATATAATAATTTTTTTTCAAACCGCGACACAGAGATGTAGGTTATTTATATTTAAGATTAATAAAAACAATACATCACAATAAATATATTTTACGTAGAACCGTTTGAAAATTTTATTTCCCGTACATAACTATAAATTTAGCGGTGAGCACCAGATTTTATTTTTCTAGACGATGAATTAATAGCTTAGGAACAACCTGAATATTAATAACACTTTCTTCAGAATTAATTAATATGAACTCGGCGGAAAGGTCGAAACTCTAGGCCTGCTAGGGCTGATTCGACCGCACGTCCGTCAAACACGCCGTGCCGTATATTTGTTTCAATGCTTTCTTCACTCACGTCGTTAAGATTCCCATATTATTTTTCTTCTTCTTTTTTTCTTTGATAGGGAAAATTCGACAGTGGGTCCATCCAATACACGGGTCGCAATTTGTAAACACGGCTTCTTTACTTACGTCGTTAAGATTCTGAATATATTTTAGGGTATTGTGTCGTCTTAACATAAATGAGAGTAGGTTTTAGTTAAGCTCCAAACCCAATGCCTTTGAGTTTTGCTCTACAGAGGGCAATCGTAATTAATTTTTAAGCATATTGCCTTTTAAACATAATTGTATAATTTATCGATCCATCCCTTTTTCACAAACTAAGTTGATACGTTTAGGCACTCTTAAATAGTTTGTATAGTAAGCCACCTAAAATCCCTTTCAACATTATTAACTGGGCTTATATTTTCTTTGTACACTTTTCGAATCTCCTCATTATTAAAACTGCGATCAGCATGGTTTTATCACACAAATATCTAAAACATATCATTTAAATAACGAGTAATTTTCATCCTTCGTTTATCAGATATGTGCCTGGCTTGCCTCACCACCATGTTTAAAGGATGGTGTCAGAACTCCTTTTCACCTTTTGTACATAAAAAACATTTCTTTGAAAATTGTTGCGTCCGCTAAAATGCGGGTACTTTGTCTGAAAAGAAACTCAGCATACCGACAGCAATGACTAGAGACAAAATGTTAACATTCGAGGTATTGTCAGAATTTGCCGATAGAACCCACCGACAGAGTTATTAGACATGCGACAACCATACCCATTTTCCTCTGTCAGAAATGTGTTCTTTCTCCTTTTCTCTATAGGAATTTCATTCAGATCTATTCAAAATTTGACCTGAAATTTCACAAAAGTACATGACATAATACCGTATCCAATACACTGCATGGGACAAAGCGAAAAGATAAAACAGGTTACGGGTTAGGAAGAAGAAAAAAAACTAGTCTTTTATACAGAAATGGCTCCGTTATAGGAATGTTTTAATCAAATTATCGGAATTCTGTAACATACCCCCCCTCAGTTGTGCATTCTACATTCTAGTAGGACCGTTCAACTTTTTTCATCACGAATTGAATCTACATAGCAATGATGTGTAAAGAATATAAAAAGATATCTCATTCCTTATTTATACGAAGTTTATGGAAACTGTATCGCGCTGATCGCTGTTTGTGACGCGCGGTGCAATTTTAAAAACCCTCGTCACTGGGAATGTTGTCAGCCATGAATAGAAAATGGGACCTCTATGTCAGGTCAAAGTCCCTCCCTTTGTTCCGGGGCCACTGGAACTATATTTGTATCCGGTATCCCTTATCCTGTATCGTACGGACATAAGAGAATAGAGAGATTATAATAGTAGGAGGACTCACATGAAGCAGGTAATAAAATATTATTAATAACTACCGCAGAACCGTGAAAAATTGCGGGAGAGTGTGATTTCTTGACACATCATATTCTAATCAAATTCTATTATATACTATTGTATATAATTTTCTATTATAAACTATAATGTACCACCCATAATAAAATTTTGCTTTTGCTTTCCCAAACACGTTTAATAAAGAACATAATGTTATATATTATTATTAAAATATATACTAATACTAGCTGACCCGGCCATGCGTTGCTGTGACGTGAAATCGAAACACAACGCCATCTACTGGATGGGTACCCAACCTAGATAACAAAGTATTGTGTCGATAAATTAACTCACTCCGCCATCTGTTAGAAACTTATGGAATTTACAAATAATTACAAAACATTGTAATTATCATCAATCAGGAGGCGGGAATGGGTACCGCCGCCCCGGGAATCTTTATTGGATAACCAACACCTCTACCATAGGTCACCCCAAGTGGTTCGCTACGTTTGGTGATTTAACAGGGGTGCCCGGCTTCATGAGGTGAGGTTTGTCTAGGTCTTGGAGGCGGATGACCACGACACACTGAACCCCAGATTCCTACCCACCCCTTAAACCCTTTACCTTCCCAGAACTCTCCTTCCCTTCCTTTCCTTAAAAAACCCTCCACACAGCATCTCCAAAAATGACATAGGCCCTGATGGAAATTATTTGTCTCAGAGCCTCCTGTGTGGAGCTCATGTAAAAAAAAATTGTCCTATAACAAACATTTAATGAATATTTAATTCATAATAATAAATATTGAGACCTATAATCAAGATAAAAACTAACCTCTCTTTTAAGTTGGACCAAATTACACACACAAATTTCATCAAAATCGGTTAGGTAGTTTCGGAGTTTATCTCGAACCAACATCGTGGCGCGAGATTTTTTATATATAAAGATTTAATAATTTCTTTACCACTAACATCTGTTCCGAAATTATGCCCTCTATGTGCAAACAACAGAATCTAAATTTATCTAAATAAACAATGTTAATCTCAAATGACTTACCAGGTAAGTATGGTCCTACATATTTTCTGCTTGTACAGAGTATAAATAAAACAAATATATTTTCATTTTTATGCAGGACCGCGTTTATTGGTCAAATATAGTTTTGTATTAATGATCAATGAAACGGTGGATGCAATATTTTAACGATAAGTTATAAGTAATGGTTTGTGTACTTTGTAGCTAGAAGAAAGATTGTAGAAATATATTATAAATTTTTGCAGGGCCCTTAAGGTGATTTTCTAAAAATCATTCAAATATTATCAGTTTTAGTTTTAAAATAAAAAAAATTCTATTGAATTATACGTAAGCCACTTTATCTCTTTTCTGAATTCTTGATACAATCAGTTTCCATTTTGAAAATACACTTAAATTCAAAATAAATCCGTGTTCATCGAACCAGAGTTACGTACGCAGACGTAAATGATTATTTTTCGTAGTTAATCTCGAATGTGCGTGGGGTAGTGGGATTCCACACATTAAATATACTAATATAACATTACAATATGGATATTAATATATTTTATACTATGATGGATTATGCTGATCAACAAAAATAATTATGTGAATAGCTCACAAGAGTCCCTGTTGCACCCGTTTGGAGCCAGTGAGACTATGGCATCCCCATTTGGGGTATGTTGTGAGGCTGAAGGTAGTGAGGAAGGGAAAGAGATGGGGGAGAAGAAGGTAGGAAGTATCTGTCTATTCAGATCTGGCCACCAAACAGGCTAAAGCCATTTCGAGCAACTTTCTATTCTGAATGGTGACCTTACACCAGAGCGGAACTGAGGGTATCTTTAACTATATATATTTAGATGGAAGATTCTCCTAAAAACTATCATAAATATAATTGGTATTAAACACTTAACCTCTCCGCGAGCGGGTTTTGGCAAACAAAACTGACGAGTGAGTTTTCTTTGGTTCATTATTTTAATATTTTTTTTTATAAATTATCATAGATTAACTAAAAATAATCTTATACTTTGAATTAAGACGACGCGTCGTCAAAATCAGTCCACGAAAATAAACCAACATCGAAAAAAACACGTCCATACTAAAAAAAACTGCTTCCTTCCTCTGACGACCGCTAAATGACGCAAAAATAGTTTTTAAACTAAAACTGTGAAGTCGGTATTGTAGCTATGTGTTCCAAAACTTCGACAAAGTACGCGCAGATGTCCATAGATGCCACTACAAGTCAAATATTTTCATTAAATATGACGGCGTTTGAATAATAGCCGCGGACGAAACGTTTCGGCCATACTCTTCTGAGCATTTTTTCGCCTCGCCGAACCGTTTCGTCCATACTCCTGGAGAGGTTAACACACAAATTCAAACGGTGTAAAGCCATTTTTGAAAAGCTTTGACATTTTTGTGACACGAGAACGGGACATTTTATCTTGTCCTTATGCTTAACAGCTCGACTGTGTAATGATTTGCAAGTTTTCGCTACCATAACATTCACTATCCCCGTTCCTTATAATACCACTAACACCCTCATCCCCAAAGGCGTTAGAGGTTAACCCCAGTGCCTCCCACGTGTAGTTAATAATATTAAATCATAACACAATTATCCAGAAAGCTTCGATATAGGAATCTGACCGATGACAGAAATCGATGATGAGGGCATTCTTCAAATTGTAAATTATAGTATCTCCTACCCTTCATTCTAAGAAGTACTCTTGCTACTCGCTCCTTTAAATAAGCTCTGGGTACTGTATCCAGTAAACAATATACCCTTACATCATGTACTAGGTATATTGCTTTGAGCTAGAAGTCTTTGTATGCCGCTTTTCTCAAAGTTTATATAAACAAACAGAGATCTCTCAATTCTTGGATGGAAAGAGTATCGAGATATTCAGGACTTGCAAGGACAGGTTTTCAAGTAAATGTTTGAAGAAAACTTTGAAGCTTTTATATGGCGAACGGATTCGCAAAGAATCACAATTCAAACAGAAGTTGACCAAATCTTGGGCGCGTGGGTGAAGAAGTAAATTCTTTGGTTTAGGTATAGATTATGTAAGCCCGACTTTTCGAAGTTTTTCGTTTGAATTTCCTTTTCGTGTTTTATTGCGAAACATTTCAGAAATATTGAGTTTACGATGGATTGTTTCGTACGATTAAGTTAGGCGTAGTAAGACTGTCTTTTATATTTTAATGACAGAGAAATGTAGAATACTTAAGATCTTCGTGCAGAATTTTTTACTTAATTTAAATTTATTTATTTCTTATTTATTATTTTAACTTTATGAGTAAAACCTCAAACTGTAATATTTAATTAAAATGAAGACATTATGAGCGAAACTCAATCGAAAATCTGGAAACAGAAAAATCAGAAAAAGATATTGGCACCTCTGGGACTCGAACCCAGGACCTCCCTACTTTCCGGGTTGGGACCACCGGGTTTGTCCCAACCCGGAAAGTAGGGAGGTCCTGGGTTCGAGTCCCAGAGGGGCCAATATCTTTTTCTGATTTTTCTGTTTCCAGATTTTCGATTGAGTTTCGCTCATAATGTCTTCATTTTAATTAAATATTACAGTTTGAGGTTTTACTCATAAAGTTAAAATAATAAATAAGAATATTCATCCCAGACTTACAGAAGAGTCAATAGATGTCGCACATTAAATAAAATGGATCATAATTTATCCAGACACCATCTAGATTGCATTTAGTTCGAGTTGAATCTTGCAATCATTCATAAAGATGGCAGCCAATAAAAATATGCGTTAAGAAAAAATGAAGATAATATGGGTGGTTCTTAGTCGAAGTTTGGTACAGTTAAAAGTGACCGAATTGGATATCGACACCTTAGCTCAGTGGATAAGAGCCCCCAACCCGGAAAGTAGGGAGGTCCTGGGTTCGAGTCCCAGAGGTGCCAATATCTTTTTCTGATTTTTCTGTTTCCAGATTTTCGATTGAGTTTCGCTCATAATGTCTTCATTTTAATTAATTATTTATTTCTCTTCTTGAACATACACTTAACAAATTATTACATGGTTTACGTAGATAATAAGCTTAATAATAAGAAAAAAAATGTTAATGATCCGTAACTGTATGTAAATAGATTAGTCGTAGTGTTTTGTGAACACCTCACCAGGCGAACCTGTGCTGAGGTGTTCCGATGTTTGGGATTAAGTTAATTCTTGAACGGTTACAACATCACGAAATTTCTAAAACTATTTTGAGCATACAACACCTTCTATAACATGAAATTTGGTGGTCTGAAACTTTGGTTTTAGTGTAAACAATGAAAAAAACTTTTTTTCTCCCATTTTTCAAATATAAGAAATAGATAAATATATGGGGAGAATTGTGTTGAAATCTGGTAAAAAGAAATTCCTTGTACAGCTGGGATAAAATTAGAATTACTTTAAAGATTTTAACATCATATTTTTAAGACAATTAAGGAACCTAAAATTATTCACCGGAAAACTTGTAATTTTAAATTGTGCCCTTTTTGTACTACCAAATATATATTACTATTTTATTTATCACCAGCACTTCATCTCTTATAATTGGCCATTCCAAGGCATCATCCTAAATTTCATCTCAGAATTAAAAATATATATTCCTAAAAGACTCGCTTTAAAACTGCCGAGTACTACAATAATAATTTCTAGGGTGGGGTAACTCAATTATGTGCGGGAACAACAAAACCGTTACAAGGAAAAATTGTATTTATCAGTTCTGAGGAAAAGGCAAAGCACTAAGTGAATTAAGAGAGGGTGATTTTTCACAGATTCGCCGAGCACTTTGTTTCCTAACCGAAACTGTTACGTCCAACCCGCGGTGGAGGCAACTACCCTCGCCGCCTCCCGCCCAACCCCCGGCGCACTACCCCTGCCTAGGCGGGTAGGCTCCGGCAGAGGCTGCGGGCGGACAGTCGGGGAAATCGATAGGCCTTCGTGAAGCGAGTTTTCTTAGCGTGCGTGTGATGCGTATCGCCTCAGGACAGAACTACGTTCCCCAGAGGCGCTGTGCGTGCTCCTCCGAACAGATCTGTACACAATTCCACTGATTTGAGACTTTCCGAGAATCTATATGACTTGTGCTCAGATAATCAAATGGTTTCCTTTAACTAAACTGTGGAAGCGTAAATACTGCAAAAGTACTTAAATTGTTAAATTTGAAATGAATGTATCGATCGACATAGATGCGAACTCCATAAATGTAAAAGATTTGTGCTTGATTGAACTGCGATCCCATTGACGATTTTTCAAGATTTATTATTACAACAAATATATCATTCCGTTTGTTTGTGCGTTGGCACGTGATTTGAAAATGTTCTCCCGCGTAAATGTGTAAAATATTCAAGTTCAATAAACCTTTATTTTCAAATTTGGAACTGATAAGTATAAACCATATCAGGGAAGTGTCAAAATGATTCAATTAATAAATAATTCTTTATTTGAAATTTGAATTTCATTTGTCTTAATGTTTGACAGATGCTTGCTATACGTAGTAATTTTTCAAGTTTGCAAACATTCAAAAGGTGACTATTTTCTTTTTGAGGTAATTTTTTTTTAAGTACACACCTTCACAAATCCTACAATTGTAGTTCTGGGTTAGTTTCTTTTACAAATTGTGTTCGGAAGTTTGCCAAAGAGTTAGGTTTTACTGAACCGAAAAAAAATTATCTCCTTTGTGATAAATACTACCTGGTTCCAGGCATGCGTTGCAATGCCATATTCAAAGACATACATTGTTTCTCCCTGCATGTCCTTTCCCGTGCGTTCCCGTTTCCCTCCCGCGTCCTCTTCCCGTCCCGCGTTCTCCTTCCACCTTCCCTCACTCCTTTCCCGCTCCCCCGTCTCCCCCTCCCGCGTTCCATATATTCAGTCCCAGTACATTCAGTTTTCTGTTCAAAACAGCTCGAGTGCCACCCATCAAATTTTTTCAAATTAAAAATTAAAATTTTTCATATGTTTCAAATATTCATTTTTATTATAATATTAACAATAAAATATTGTAAAAACAATCAATCAAATTTGGTACCTAACATAGGCACCTATTTAAAATATCTTTAATTCTTGATTTGATTCAGAGTGTTATGAAAGTACTTCAAATTAATTCATTAATTAAGAGTTTTGGCAATTGAATTCTGATTTGACAATCTTTGTTTTGCAAAATTTCATTCTCAAATTGTTGACAGTTTCGCAAGAATTTTTGGATGATTGAAAAAACCTATTTAAAATACCTATATTTCTTGATTTGATTCAAATGATAATGTAAGTACTTCAAATGAATTCATTAACTTAAATTGTTTTGAAATTTGAATTCTGATTTGACAATCATTGTTTTGCAAAATGTCATTCTCAAATTTTTTACAGTTTTGCAAGAGTTTTTGTGATGATTGAAAAAAATTTCAGATGTATTGTCGTGTGGTTGAAATAATGCAAAAACGTTCCCGGGGGTTTTAAGAAGGTATTTTGAAAGTTTCATACATTTCCTATGCTTACTATAAATACACAGACATCGCAATAACCCCCAAACACATTTTGATTTTAATAAATATTTAAGGGGAACGTCTGCGCGACCTTTTTCATACGAAAATTGGATATAAGGGTAAAATACTAAAAAAATATTTTTCAATCAAATGATGTAATCAAAATCATATCTGGTGTGGATAGGTGCTGCTTTATTTTTTCTGTTCAAATTATAAAATATAAATCATTAAATATTTAATTTCAACGTCATTTTAGAGGTAAATTTGGCAATTTTTCGAATGTTAATAAATATTATTAAAAAAGTATAATTGGTGATACAATTTATTTAATTTATAAAACTGTAAAATAAAATAATATAAACCGGTCATTTGCAAGTTAATTTTAAGCTCATCGAAACGGCTTTTAAATTATTTAATTTTTTAACTTTATATTTCATCATATTGGCAAAGAAGGTAGGATAAAAAAACTTTAAAAAATAATTAACATAATCCCCCATACTAATATTATAAATGCGAAACTGCTCGAGTTCGTTTATGACCTTTTCACGCATAACACAATATAAAGACTTTAATAATTCTTTCACCAATATAAAGCTAAATTATATGCGCAGACTACAGGTTGTATATGATGGTAAGCTCTGGCGTTATGAAATTATAAATATTAATATATTATATTTGTTATACGTTTTCTGTCGCTAACAAAAGCGAGTTTTTGCTAACGTCAGAAAAAAATCTTTTCTATGGAAACAATGTTGATATATTTTTGGGCTCTATGCTGGTAGATACTCAGTCTACTGGTTAGCTACTACTGCAGAAAATTCAAATATCAGAATTCGTTTTTTTTTTTTGGACAAGCTTCTGTTTTGCAATAAATGTCAAATAAGAGTTCCTACATTAAAAATATAATTCGTAACGATTATAAAGACTGAATAATAAATAGTGTAATTTTTTATATTTATTAACAAACTTCCAAATATTTAATTAAAAATAAACATCCAAAATGTTTGTAAGCGCATAAATTCCGAACGAATTAACAAAATTGGATAATTCTTTTTTCTTTGAGCTATAGCTTTCTGAAATTTAGATGGCAGGCGAGATGTTTGAAAACTGAATGTAAGGGAATGAATGTATGGAATGCGGGAGGGGGTGGGGGTGAGGAGAAGGGGGGATAATTGATAAGTTCAACCGCTACAGTAATTTCCCGTAATACCATGCGAGCGAAGCCGCGGGGAAAAGCTAGTTTCACAATAATTGCCAAAGTCTATATTTTATATTACCCTACACACAGCATCTCAGATAAAATATTCCTCCTGTGTGGAGTTAATGTAAAAAAAATTTGTACATTTTTCAGTTTGATATTTTGACCATAATTCCAAATTTAAATTTTATATGAAAAAGGCCGCGCAGCTGTTTTAAATTTATGAACTCTATTCTTCAATCCATTGTACGATTCCCCTGTTTTGATACTTTCTTAGAATTCATATTATCATTAGTTGTGCTCGCATAATTAAATGGTTTGTCTTAAGGCTTGGCTTCCCGCAATTATATCGATTTATTGCATATTTTTCATACTGTTGCCCACGCCGAAACAGCAATTATATGCAAATCCCTCGATAGAAAAAAATCGCAAAATATGCTCCGAAAATTATTATAAACACGTTTTTTTCAGTTATTTTACAAGTTATATGTACGAAAAAATTAACAGTGTTTCTTTAAATGCTATTTTAGACAATCCGCACGAGAATTTTGGTATTTTTTAAACAAACATTTTCACAAATCATTTTCACAATTTTCGCTTAAGGCCGCACTCTTGAAACGCACGGCGCTGAAAAAGAAGAAGATGGAGAGATATGTAATTACGAGTGTTGGACAGAGCGCGCTAATAGTTGAGTCGTAGAATAGCAGCGAAAATTGCGAAAAAGCTTAATAAAACACGACTCGTTTAAAATAGAGCAAAAATCTCGTGGGACGTATCTTTAGTATTATTTAAAGAATAATTGTGAATTTTTTCACAAATATAACTTGTAAAATAAAAGAAATAGACTTGTTTAAAATAATTTTCTGAGCATACTTTGCGATTTTTTTCTATCGAGGGAATTTCATATAATTTGTGTTTCGGCGTGGAACGTATCTAGATATTATCTTAAAAAATAACATATATTTTTTTAAGGGCTTAAAAACTTCAAATGTTTAAGGGAGATATGTAAGAAATCGGTCAAAATACGAATAGTAGACCCTTAAATATTGTCGTTTTTAATATTAGCGCTCTCTCTCTAACATTCGTATTTAAATATCTCTCCGCCTTCTCCTTTTTGAGCAAGTATACCGCGCCTCAACTAAACTGAAGAAAGATTAATTTTGTTTTGAATTTAATACATTGTACCTCCCTAGGACCGAACCTTTTTCACTTACGGTGATAGTAAGCGCCTCTTAGAAAAGATCTATGCAAAATTACACTGTTTTGAGACATTACAAGATTCTGTATGTTTTGTGCTAAGGACGTTTTAAATGATATGATTCGACAAAACCGCCGAAACCTGAATATTTATCTCAAATTATGTATGCTTTGTGTATCGCACCGGGGGGTCTAGTAGAATGAAATTAATGACTCTACGAAGTCGAATCGGTAGGGGTATCTAACGATGATTTTATACCGATTTCCCGAGCACGGTCGCACTGTTGATAGCCAGACCGATATTGACAGGGAATAATAAAAAAAAATCGATATAAGAATATAAAAATGGTTGTGTAAATTGACAGCTAATTTTCTTAATTGTCAATCAAATAAAATCGTCGTTCAGAACATTTCTTATGAATTGTTGATCCTGCTCTCAAAAACGCCAATTGACCATAGATAATGAATTTATGCAATATCGTATTGAAATAGGGATCGATATCATTTATAGCGTGCTTCTTAGAAGACATCTCTACACAATTTCACCGATTTGGAACATTACAGTTCTAAAATTTTTGCTCAAATTATGGAATTATGGAATATTACAATGATTTAAAAGAAATGTAATTACTTATCTGTTTTAATTTCTTAATATTTAATGTAAAGCCCCAGAACTGAACTTCCAGTACCGTTCCCCAGAGACGCTACACACTTCGTGGAAAATATCTGTTCATAATATTATTGTAGAATTCCACTGATTTGAGTGATTTCAAGATTCTCCAAGGCTTGTGCTCAGACGATTGCTAAATGGTTTGCTTTAACTAAACCGTGGTAGTATAATTACTTAATAAATTGTTCTAAACATGCATTTATTAATTAATTTAGTTATTTAACCACTGCAGAGTTCGACTTTGGACTTAGACGTTGCGGGTTCGAAACCCAGCGGAGGCAATAAAAGACAATCACTTCTTCAAACCCAGCGAACTTATTTTGTGGCACCGTTTTAATTCATGTAAACCTTGTAGAAGTGAGCACAGCTCACGAAACATGTTGGTTTTGTAAAAAATAAAAGTGGTAAAAACTAGGTATATTATTATAATTTGAAATAACACAATAATTTTGTTTGTAACCACGATTTATTTAATTTAGACTGTATAAGCTCACACAATATATATTTTTGATCGGTTTAATTTTTATACCCTGAAGATGTTTGAGCAAAGCGAAACCGGTCGGTAGTGAAAAAATTAAATAAACCGTGGTTACAAACAAAATTGTTATTTCAATTTATGATATATGAAACCACAAAGTTACTGCTCTCTACCAAAAAAAAAAAGAGTTTATTATTAATTTTGAATTGAAAAGACAATCGGTTTATATATTTTATTAATCAATTGTTTTCGAATACTAACTAAATATAACATCTGTTAAAGACCTTAGTGCTTCTGTAGATAGCAAGCTTTATTTACAGGAACACGTAAATGTAATGTTAATAAATTTCATCACTAGAATTTCCTCTAACTTAAAAACATAAACACTTTTTACTGCTTCTGCCCGTTTGCCCCCATCTTGAATATGCTTGTGTTGTTTGGTCTCTTTTTCATACGTCTATATTCATCGTATTGAGTCAGTTCAACATCGGTCCTTAAGAGGGATTTTCAGGAGGCTAGAATCAGTAAGAAGCAATGATTCATTTTTGATTCATTGCTTCTATTATTGATTCATTTTACTGCTCATTCCTTTCAACATCCCCTCCCATAGACACAGAAATATTGAACTGCTCTTCGTCAATCAACACTCAATTAATAATGGATGTTATGCACCATGGTCCAAAATGTGTAGACTGGTCAACTTAAGTCAAGTCTTTGATTTTTTTAAGTGAAACTTCTTTAGCACGGTTGTGATTTGAAACTGTGATTTGAAACGGAAGCGAGCGACCCTAAAACGATACGATACGAGCGATACAAACGCATACATCTATAGGATTTAGCCCGCGAGAGAATGAGATAAAATGAAACCTTACCTATCGGTGTGTGTGTGTGAAGGTTTGTGTGGGTGAAGGTTTCACTTCTACTGCGTGTGAACTGCACACGATTTTTTTTGGAAAAGGTGCAAATTATTTTTGTAGGTCACTAAAAATGTGAAGAAACATAACAAATATTTTGAATACTAGCGAGGTCTTGACTTGACCTGTCACTTATTTTTTCTATGTTTATCTCTGCCTTTTGTCTTTGCTTTCATAAAACACCCTTTAATCCTCAATTTGGGAAGCGGGAATGGGTAAGGCCGCCCCGGGAACCTTTTTTGAAAACCAAAACCTCTGCCATAGGTCACCCAAGTGGTTCGCTACGTTTGGTGATTTAGCAGGAGTGCCCGGGTTCATGGGGTGAGGTTTGTCTAGGTCTTGAGGCGGATGACCAGGACACACTGAACCCCAGATTCCTACCCACCCCTTAAACCCTTTTCCTTCCCAGAACTCTCCTTCCCTTAAAAAACCCTCCACACAGCATAGGCCCTGAGGGAAATCATTCTCAGGGCCTCCTGTGTGGAGCTCACGTAAAAAAAAAAATCAACTTTTTTTATTAATTTTGTAAATTGGACTAAGTCCTTCAGTAATAAATAAAAAATAAAAATATGCGTTTTTTCACAACCATTACAAATATATCACACGATAAAAAATATCAATTGAATAAAAAAAAAAAATAATAATCAGTATGTAAAAGGTTTAGTATAAGTGTTTTGTGAACACCTTACTATGAGTGCTGAGGTGTTCGCTTTTTAAAAAAGTGTAATTCTACCGTCATAATATTAGAAACAGAAACAACAAACACAACGTCACTTAAAGAAAACACTGTGATTCTACCCATGGCGGCAGTATTGTATATTGCATTATGTGGTACTACATTTTCTTTTTTTTTTTTTATCCGCGTTCCCAAATGAGGATTCCCAGCTTTTGAAAGTAAAAATATCATGCGGTATCACATAAAAAAGCATGTGCTTGAAGAAAGCGACCGGATTAAAAATGTAAAATTGTCACATTGTCAGAAAAATGGAAATATTCAGTGTAAACGAAATCAGCTGGCTTGTATTATGTAAATATTCATACATAATGGAGTGAAAGTAACTTTGGGGCTAGGATCGTGATATTAAGCGCTCGTTCCTCTTAGCATCCATTAATAATTCTGCGGAATGATGTCCTTGTCACACCACCTTCAGGAAACCGAAAGTCTGCCTGCAACGTGCCGGGAACCGGGTCAATAAGTAGATCACCAATGACGTACAGTTTTGACCCTCTTTTAGCCAGAATTTATTCAAGTTTTTATTTAAATTAACAATTAAAGCAGAGCGGTTAGAGAAAATATTTCCATACTGAAGGTCGAAGTTGTTTATTATTTTCATTAATGAGCTGAAGAACGGCTTTTAATATTCCGACAGAATAATTTTATTCCGCGCTGTTGATCAAAATGTCTGAATAAAATGCGACCAAATTTTTCAATTAGTTGAAAAAACCAGAGCCGAAATTTCTTTTTACATTTTAGATGAAGCAAACGTATAATTTCAACCCCTTGAATCGAGTTTTGTAAATACAAACGATTTCAAACCCCACAAACCGATTTATGAAAAATCATTATACAGGTTGCGCCATAAGTTTTGATTTATTTATTTTATATTTATAAACAGAAAAAAACAGCATATTAGTTACAGCGGTGAAAACAATTTACAATTATTAAATATATTTTATGGTGGGTGGGTACCAATAATATATTTCTTTGTATCTTATTTATGGTATGTGTATTAAGCAATTACCGGGTGATGTGTGTGTGTGTGTGTGTGTGTGTGTGTGTGTGTGTGTGTGTGTGTGTGTGTGTGTGTGTGTGTTTGTGTGTAAGTATGTATGTATGTATGTAAGTATGCATGTATGCGCATTGAAAAATTTATGTAATTGGCATGATGCTCTTTTTCGGAGAAAATGTCGATGTAAGAATTTAGAGAAATATTATTGAACATACCAAGACCATGATTGATTGGCGAGTTAGTAGCTGCATTTGTCTTATAAGTGTGTGGAATAGTTCTGTATGGCGTGTACATCTCGAGGGTATGTTGAAATTATCTAAGGAAAGAAGTTCGGTACAGTCAATGTTTATTTTGATATTGCTCTTGCGGAGAAACCGGCCAGTGTAGGGTTGCGAGGTCAGCGGCACCCGCTGGTTCGGTTATGGAAACTCGCTTTCTGTGTTCTGTTTTTCCTCCGTCAAATAATCCGGACCTCTTCAAGACCCGCGTTAATAAATCCACTCCTTTAACCCACCTCACGACGCTGCCCAGCCGAGTGGCGAAGTAATATTTTTCTGTCTTTACACCGTAGAAACTGAGGCGCTCTTCTGAGGTGTAACATTAAACGACAAACGTTTTGTTCTCATTTCTGATCACACATTTTTAACTAGGCTCATAGTGTAATAAAGAAGTTAGAGGAGGCCTTTTGATTGATACCGCTATTTTAATAAACGAATTGCAATCTTTAGAATTCAGACGTCAGGAAGGAATCCTGTCTTAATGCCACCGACATTTCAATGGAAGATGCTTCGTCATTGATAATTTCCCAAAACTCGCTCTTGAAAAGTTCGACTGTGGAACGATTTGCGGCTTCTGTGTTTCTTTCCTCCATTTTTGCTCCTTACTCTCCTGAAAAGAACCTCCACGTAGCGTCCTCATAGTGAACAAAAAGTGCAAGTTGACGCGTCTGTACGAGAAGATCCTGGCTTTTGATGAGCAAGCGTTCGACTGCTTTGACGATATACCGATGAAATTTGAGTCAAAAATTGAATTGGATTTACAATAGTAGGAATTGAATGCAACAAAATGGGATAACCTGTCATACATAAATGTAAGTCCAATGAAAATCCAATGTATCTAACTACATGCATATACACGTCAAGAGATCACCCGACATCACAGGTGCTTTGTGTTAAAGAGATTTTCAAAATCTAGGTGCCAGATTCGAAGAATTCCAGCGATGCTACGATGGAAATAAAGACGAAGTTATTTTTAAGAAACAAATTTTATTTAAAAAAAAAAACATTCATTTTCATAAAGTTTGTAGTTTTCTTTTTATAGAGATTTCAATAGTGCAAGAACTTACGGTGCAACCTTTATTTGAAATACTTGGAAGGCTCTTAATTAATGAAATAAGATATTGAAAAAAAAATCTTTGAAGTGCTTGTGAAAAGTTTGCTTTAGATCATTTCGTATTTATAATGTTTTTATAAGTTATGCCTCACTTCATGTGATAAAAATATAAATTAAGATGCTTTTACTAAAATAGTAAGTAAGACATGGGAAGAAACATTCCATAGAGCGGATCTAATATTGAAAATTATTAAACAGTGGTTAGATGATAATCTACTAACGTTAAACGTAACAAAAATGAAATATCTAACGTTTAGTATTAATATTCCGAGTCAGCCTTCAATACAAATACACTAAAAATACATTCTTGTAGAAGTATATCCAGTTGTCTATGCCATTCACTGAAACCAGTAGATTCCGTTAAATATTTGGGGGTGTAATTGTTGACAATAAACTACAGTGGGAAGATCACGTAATAAATGTTACAAACCTTAAACGGAAACTGGCATACATCTTCAGGTCATTGCGAAATATTCTGAATAAAAATACATTAAAAACAGTATACTTTTCCTTATGCCAATCAATTATATCTTACGGTATTGTAGCCTGGGGAGGATGCTCTAAAACGATATTAGATCCATTAATTAAGGCTCAAAAATTGATAATGCGGACTATTTACAAAGTAAACTTTATTCACCACTGTGATGAATCGTAATGCCTACCTACACCTACGCTATGGGAGGAGAAATATTTTCACGTTCAAGAGTGCCTGCGAAGATTTTTTTTTAATATCGTGTAAATTATAGGTACATCCAATAACGGCTAATAATCAAAACAAGAGTCACGTGGACTTTTATCACGATGGGCGACCTTCATTTTCGTTCCCACAGGAATTAAAGTTGAACGAACTTTATTTTAAACAGAATCAAAGACAAAGAAATGAATGTTTATTGGCCCTGAGGAGTGTTTATATAAGTGACATTGGAAACAGAGGGTCTTGGAAATGGAGAGTCTCTTTGGGCGCCGTTAGTGTAATCAAAACAAAAAAAATTAAGGCGTAAGTACATGTTTGGTTTAACACATCAGACATAGAAGTTTACTTTAGAGAAAACCGATTATATTTGACAGTGCGGCCATTAAAATTGAATTGTGGCCGGGTACGTAAAAAATTCTAATATAAACAGAATTCAATTAATGAAGATTTATTTCAAAATATTTTAAACGTAAGAAGGCGTTTAACAAGTTTGAAGAGAAATAATCCGGCCCTTGTCGTCAGTTGGGTGACAGTTAGCAGCAGAGACGGTCTGGAGAGAGTTGAATCGTGAACGATTCGGTGTATTCTTTTATAACCTTAATCAAAGTGTAAAATTCAGTGAATTTAATAATAATAATGATAATATTTGGATGATTTGAATTTATATTCGGTGTTTCCGTACGACTTAAAGATGTTTGGAGAGTGGTCTTTAAACACTATAGAAATTCAGTGTCACAAAGTGTATTAACAAAATATTAAACAATTAAAACTTGGTTTTAAAACGAATAAAATAACATCAGTGAAATAAATAAATAATAATAACAAAGAATTGCTCCAAAGCGATAGTGATTTAATAAGATGGTCAAATCTAAAAAAAAATTAAAACTTTGGTTTTAAAACAAATAAAATAACTTCAGTGAAATAAATAAATAATAACAACGAATTGCTCGAAAGCGATAGTGATTTAATAAGATGGTCAAATTTTAAAAATTAAAGCTTTGGTTTTAAAACAAATAAAATAACACCACTGAAGTAAATAAATAATAATAACGAATTGCTCCAAAGCGATAGTGATTTAATAAGATGGTCAAATTTTCATTACAAATTAAATACCGAGTTGATTATGAGTGATGATAATAAATCAATGCTAGGAGAAAATCAGAGGTTTTAACATAATCTAATAATACCCAAGTGAAAATTTAAATAGAATCGTTTTTTTTAATCCAATTCTAGCAGGGAGAAGGTTTTAGACATAGTCTAAAATATACAAGTAAAAGATTTTTTTTATAGTATCGATTATATTTTTTAATCAAAAAAGGATCTAATATTAAAGAATGCGAATAAAATTTTTAAACACCAAAAGGGAAATTTGCAGAATTTTGGTAAGTTTTTTTATCAATAAACTATTTACAGGTTCTTGGAGATAATGCAGAGCAAGCAGTCACACTTATTTATAAAATTTGCGAACGGAGCATGTCGATAACTAACAATTTTAATAACAACAAAATACTTAGCTGTGCGTAGGAATTATGAAATAAATACCTATCCAAGAAATTAGGTTAATCCCATCAGACATAACTTGACTTAGTTCGTTAACTACAGCCTTCGAATTTGCAACGACGAGTATATACACAGAACTATTTAACTTTCATATTTGAACTTAAATAATTTGTTCCTTAATCGAAGTATCTAAGGATCTTTTAGAAGAATCATGCATTCTAGGGCAGTAGGACATCCAGCAAACACATGGGCTATTATAAAAAACATTGACACTTTTACTTTACGTGTTTGGGGACAAGTTTATTAATTATAGTTTTGCGATAAACTTTCAGTCGATATGTGAAAATTAATGGGGGCAATTCTAAAGCAACAAGCAAGCATAAAATCTAGGGACAAATTTATAAATTGTGGTCTGAAAATTTAAAATTTAAAAATTAAATCTATCAAAATTGAAATTAGAACTTTGTAAATAACGTTGCCTTCTAGTTATCTAGGTGGATACCTACTACTTCATGAGGAGGGCTTCCTCAATAAAAATAAAGCCAAACCAAAAACTCACTTTTCCATTTATACCTACCTAATAGGATAGGTATCCCCTATCCTTTCATACCTAAACACGTGGACTCAGTGACCACATTAAAAAGCACTGGTAGTGAATGAAGACATACAGTCCAAATCCAAAAACTTTACCCACGCAGTAGACTTCGGGATTATTGTATGCAATTATGGGTCGCTCGGAAAATTCCACAGCTTTTCCGAGGGAAACTTAAGCCCTGTGACGGTATTGCCAAGAAGGTGGGCATGCGGAGGTAGAAGGAGACGTATGCGAGGAATACGCTGGCGCGGCGCTTAAGACTAGGTTATTTGTATATCATAGTCTTGTCGACCTTCGATTTGATGCGAGCCAACTGGAACGCTCCCTTGGCGCAATCGCAGCAGGTCTAAGAGGTGGCAGGAGTGCGATTCTGTCGGATCACGTGGGAGATGGATACGACAAAAACAGTCGCACACCACATTCAACGCGAGTAGAGTCGTGATAAGGGATGCAATGGAATACCCCTTCTAGAATCAGTCGAGTTAAACTACCTGGAGGTGAGGAGGTTGGGATAGTTCTGGGATACGATGGAAGACCTGGTACTTATCTCTGGTACGTAAAGCTCCTATCGAAGCAAGGAATCCCGCAGAAGAGGGTAAAATCCGGTCTTTAGGTATGTGTAGCCGTGCATTGACAAAGGCCTTTTCGGAAGTCGGTCACCAGAATCTATTTGGTTAGTGGAGGAGCCAACCTTTGCAGAAAACTATTTTTTTTTATCCTTGACCCAATCCCTACACACATCCCTTCCCCAAACAATCTAGTGTTTACTAACCATGAAAATAAAACTCATGCTAGGTGGAGATTTGCAGACTTCAGGTGAAAAACTGAGACCTAGAATTAGGTCATATTACGCAGGTACAGTAAATACTTTTTCATGAAATGTATGTTATAAATTGTTAACTGTTATTCTCTTTTATTTGTATTTTAAATATAGCTGTTTTAGGAAGGAAATAAACAAAATGAATATCAGGTACAGGCAGAATCTAAGACGGGATTAGTTTATCAAACGCGTTAGAAGATATTTAAAACAATTAATATAGAATTCTTTCACTCTTACTCTAAAAGAACCGAAGTTACCACAAAACCATATATTATACTCTTTACATTTGTATGCGTTTTATTACGCGTATGGGTGTAAATCCTAAAACAAAAAATTACACAACGCAGGATACGGAGTTAATGTAAACAAAAATTCAAAAATCTTGATTACTGTGTGAAATTATCACAGGGATTGCGAAAAATAGGGTTTAGATTAGCTCAGGAAAATGTAGAAGTTGAAAAATAGGTTGAGAGAAGAGGTCTTTGCAAAAGTGCGAATGACTTAAAGTTAGACCAGAAATACCCTAAAAGATAGGCTAGGTACATCATGATAGAAAGCTACGAAAATTGAAGCTACGAGGGTAGGCGCGACACAGCGCATTCGGTGCCGTGATCGTACATAGGGGTAGAATCTCAACATATTTGAAACAGCGTAGCCAGGGTAGATTCATCACGATTTGGTGCGCGTAGGCAGGGTGTATCGTCACACCACACAAAGGAATTATTTAAGGACTTTAAAGTACTCAACATAAAATCCTTATACATCAAAAATATATCCTCCTATTACAAATTCAAACATACGAAATTTTTTTTTGAATCAACCTATAATACAAGAAATTCCAACAAATCAATTATATTATTCCATCAACACAAACCTCAATGGCACAGACACAATTTAACTTTTTGCTCCTAAAATTTCAATAATTATACAACAGAAATAAAGTCAATAGCCAAATACGACAGTTTCAGGAAGGCGCTTGGAGACTTTTTAATGAGTGAATGATAATGTTGCCTGTTTCTCGTACTCAGATAAAGGTGTATATATTATTTATATGTGTGAGGATTTGGTTATATACGTGTATGTATATATGTGAATGTTTATATTTATATATGTATAGATGTGTGCACCTGTATATGCATGTGTGCTTGCATGCACACATACTAGAAAAAGAAAAAAAAACGTTATGTACATATTTTATAATTTAATTTATTTCTTTCCTCTTCCCTATTTTCCTACTTTTTATTATAATTTCTACTTTTTATTATAATTTTTCCAATTTTTAGCATGATTTAAATCCATATGTTTACACTAGACTTTATATTTCATACAAAGTAACTTAACCCTAATGGTCACCATGAAACAGGCAGCCGCCTAGTATGGTGACTTAATATATATATACTTTTTGTAAATGTCACAAAGATATATCATGTGTTTTATAAACAAAAAAAAATTAAAAAAAAGCATGCGATAAAACATAATAATTTTACGACTATTTTTAAATTATTGAAGACCAAGATAATTCTAATAAAACTAAACGAAAATATGAAAACGAACAAGACACAGAAAAATCAAAACGTGACGGTTGCAACTGGTACTCAAACTCAGGATCTCTCGTCTTACCTGGACAGGCCGAGTTAAGACGTTTGTCTCGGTAAGGAGTGAAATATACTCTCCGTATCCCCCTGGTGAAATTCCACCATTCAGATTTGAAAAGGTTGCTTGAAATGGCTTTAGCCGTGTTTGGTGACCATATCTAAATAGCCAGGTACTTCCCCGCTTTCCAATTTTTGATTTTTTTTTGTTTATTCTTTGCCTTGATGGTTACATAATTATTGGATTTTTCGATCACCATGCTAGGCACACGCCCATGTTATGGTGGTTGCCCATCTATTTCTCCCACAACATACCCCAATTGGGGATACCACTCTATCTGCCTCCAGACGGTTGAGAGCAGTTGGGACTCTTATGGGACTCTTATCGGAACCTGGAAAATGTCTACCTACATCATTAGTTAATAGAGCAGTGCATAGTGTTATAATTTCTTAATATTCGCAGTCAAGGCGAGAATTTATTGATGGTGTGTTATTTGGGATAAAATGTTGGTATATATAATAGAAAATATGGAAAATTCGTGAGTTTGTAATTGGAAGCTGATAGAATAAGGATGACCCGTATTCGACCCGATGGCTTTTAACAGGAACAAGACAACTTACAAAATACCCACAGGATTAACACGAAGCCGTACCGAATAATGTTGCGGTGATTTTAGGACGAAAACAAAAAGAATTTATCTTAAATAAGCTTAAACTGATGGAAACACAACTCGAGGCAACTGTACCAAAAGCTTGATATCAATTTGACCAGGCTTATCCCAGATCTGATCTGTGAAGTTCCTACTTAATTGTTTCATTTAGACATGGATATTCTGTTAGGCACGTTCATTCTAAGATCAAAAATACTAATTTCGGTTCTCATTCTGCGTAACTTTCGTTCAATGAACTCAAATTTGATTTGAATTTAATTGTCTTTTTTAAAATTGGAACTGATTGTAAGAATAATTCAGACAAAAGTGGAAATTATTTTAAGTCTACAATTTTCAAAATTGGAACTGATTTGTAAAGGATTCAGAAAATCCCTTGATTTTACAGGTCTGCGCTAGTAAGAATTGAAACTATTTCGTATTTTTGAATTGATGCCAAAGAAAACAGAAGCTTAGTAGACAATTAATAGTTTAACAATAAAAAAATTGCATATTTGAATTTTTTATGTTTGTACCGCAATTCCCAACATTCCGGAGCCAGATATGGCACCTTAAATAAATTTGGGTATGCTGTGAGGCTGAAGGTAGTGTGGAGGGGAAACTGAATGGTGGAGAATCACTTAGCTATTCAGATATGGTCACCAAACACGGCTAAAGCCATTTCAAGCAACGTTTCGATTTTCAAATACGCTATATTTTAAATTAATACATTGTAAAATAATATAAATTTATTGAACCCGCGACTTCCGTTTTCAAACCAAGGATTCTAACCACTCAACCACGAATGCCGTCAAGTACTAAGCCCGTAAGCATTTCAAGCATTAACAATCACGAATCAAAGCCAAATTACGCTCGCCAACAGAATATATCACATATAATTATTATATTAAGTTTACAAATTGAATGTGGTTACAGTGATTAATTCCAATTAAAGGTGAGCACACCATTCATTTCAACATTTTTTTTACAAAATAATAAATTATATTACAGGTACGTGCATAAAACAAGAAGGATCAAATATTAGAACATACATACATACACACTTACGTGTACATGTACACAAATGCATATGCATACGTGTGCACACCCTACATACACACATAATATATACATACACATGCATACATGTATATACACACATGCACATAAATATACATTTATACACATACAAAAATAGCTCTAAGTGACGAGATCATCAAGGATATGTAAGTACAATTTCCTTGTTTAGGTAATAATAATGTTCACACCTCATTATTATAATTACTTCTCTTTATTTGATAAAAAAAATCGACATGTTTCGAGAAAAATATTCTATTCATCAGGATGAGTCGTACACTAAAGTTAAATATAGAAATTAAAACAGTGTTTCGAAACAATCATCATGTACATTTATATGTACTAAAGTGGTATTAACAAAATAATACGACTTTATTTAATTTATTATGATATGAAAAAGTTAAAAAAATCTACCTTTAGCAGAACTATTCTTTGAAATACAAAAATTTTTAAGTTGTGTAGTAAACAGAACAATTACATGCAATCTTCTTTCTACTTTTAGGATTTTATGGCAAAGAACTAAATAATTTCTGCGCACATAAGGTATTTTCACAATTTCCACCTGAGATTTAGAAGAAAACATAAAAGGAGTATGATAGAAATACGTTAAAATCTGGTTGAAATATTTCTTGGAAAAAGAAATAAAAAGAACACTTAAACTTTCATAATACTTTCATTTTTAAAACGCATAAAAATAATGCTACCCGCCTCAGGTGTAGGATTTATTCTCTAGTGATGAGGGCCATGAATACTCTTATTTTTATCTCATTTAAGGTTTGTATAAGTTTTTCAACTTTATCTGAAGGAAAATCAAATAATAATCGCGCACCACATACCTTGGGCACGTATTTGCAGCTGACAGTTCCAACACATTAAAAAATAAACTTTCAAATACGAAATTAATGACTCTTAACAAAAGAAATGAAACAGACAAGACAGAAAATGATTCAGTCCGAAAAAGCATCCAGGTCGAAAAAGCCCAGTGATTAGAGCACTTCCCGGACAAGGAACTTCCTGGGTTCATTTCCTAGATGCAACAGAATTTTTTTCGCTATTTTCTCTTTCGCATTTTTCGTTGATTGCCTTTAATTAGGGAGGCCGGAATGGGTATCGCCGCCCTGGGAACCTTTATTGGATAACCAACACCTCTGCCATAGGTCATCCCAAGTGGTTCGCTACGTTTGGTGATTTAGCAGGGGTGCCCGGGTTCATGCCCGAGGTGAGGTTTGTCTAGGTCTTGGAGGCGGATGACCAGGACACACTGAACCTCAGATTCCTACCCACCCCTAAAATCCCTTTCCTTCTCAGAACTCTCCTCTCCTTCCTTTCCTTAAAAAAACCCTCCACACAGCATCCCCAAAGATGACATAGGCCCTGAGGGAAATTGTGTTCCTCAATTCCAAAATATTTGTGAAAATTAAGAAAATGTTGGTAGCTCTCAGTCAAAATATGACGTCGTTAAAAATAATGTAAGTAAGTTGATTGACTAAGCTCATTAATCAGAGCACTTCCCCGGCAAGTAAGATGTCCTGGGTTCTTTTCCTATTTGCGACTGAATCCTTTTCTGTTTCACATCTTTCTTTTAAGAGTCCTCCAGTATTGTCTTCACATTTTTTACGATAAATAAGTTAATAAATAATTCATCTCGGGGCTTGTGTCATCCACTGTGTGAAAGGTATTTTTAGGAAACGAAGGAGAGGAAGTTCCGGGAAGGAAAAAGGTATCGGAGGTGGGCAGGAGTCTGGGTGTCAGGGCAAACATATGAATCTATCCCTCCCACTATTGAACAAACGACATTCTATTGTGACGTTCGGTTTGCATGCGGATAGGTCAAGAGAACTTTCTCAACCAGTTACTCCTGATCCGGCCCGCCACCCAGTAGGCTGGCAGTCGCATCGTCCGCCAAGGCCTAGACAAACCTCATTCAATGAACCAAATGGCATCCCTGCTATGTCACCAAACGTGGCGCACCACTTGTGGTGACCTATGGCAGAGGCGTTAGTTACCTAATAAATGGTTCTCGGGGCGGCGGTACCCGTACTCGCCTCCCAAATTATTGCTCGATTCAGCCATAGTAGAACGGCAAAGAATGGCAGAACAAAAGTTTTTTAAAAAATATTTTTATTCAACTGTTTTTTACAATAATTTACAATTTTTTTACAATAGTTTTACACGAGTCTTACAAATGTGAGTATTATTCAGTTGGCTTGGGAAAAATCTCTCATGTTTTTATAATATTTATTAGTTAACATGGTTAATATCAGTATGTTTATATCTAAAAAAATCAAAAGCAATAACTCATAATCTTAATAATATTTTAGAAAAAACACTTTGGACTTTATGGGTTAAAATATTATGATAAATAATTGTTAATTTGGGTGTATTACATACATACGGAACATGAATACGAATAAATAGTGTTTTTTCGAATAAAATCCCAATTCATTCACGAAACACAAACAAATGCAATGTGGTATTTGCGATTCAGTCCATTATGCATTTTAATTAATTATTTCAAAGAATTGAGTTTTTTTAAGGACGAATGCGGGCTTTTAGTTCGGCTTCGCCCAGTTAGAGTGTTGGTTACCATTTCATAAATCCGATAGGAACTGGTTCCAAAAATAGCCCGTTACTCGGATTCACTGTGATCCAGTGATAGCTAGTCACCGGAACAAAGTAACTGGGACAGGCAATGACGTCATACATAACATAAAGCCGCGTGGTACAAATAAGTATTACCGTCAATCTTTCCACAGGGAGAGATACTTAAATTTAAAAAGTCGTAGTACTTATACGTGCCAGGGGCACAATCTCACGAGAGCTGCTAATGGAAGTGGCGCCATCTTTTATACAAAAGTAGCTTTGTTTGAAATTTCACGTACACAGATATAACAATAAGGCGCGGCGCATACGGCGCGGCGTCAGGCATGCACCCAAAGCCAAAGTTCTGAAATTTCAACCATGCTGACGCAAGGCTATTAATACTGTTTGATGATTAATATTTCAAAGCATAACGCGCAAGATGTGTTTTTTGCCATCTAAGAACGCGAAGATTATAATTTGTGTTAAATTTGACTTGAAACGTGTTGTATTACTATTTACTATTTCTAACAATTATTTGATGCGATATGTAGATTTTATACATATTATTACAAAATTATTAGTGACAGTTAAGCACGATAACTTTTTTCATTCTTTTAAAACTATTCACGAAATAAATAAAAACCACTTTTGCGCTAAAATCGAATGTTGCCAAGCGATTTTTTAGGCCAATTACCTTTATTCGTGGCGATAAAAGGCGCATGCACACATTTTTGGCTTGATTGGATTGGCTCTTGACCTCCAAGAACAAAGATGACAATCGCATTCTGTCCCATCAGAGGTATTTCAATTACTGTTTTGATGTGAGAAATAGGACTTATTGAGGGTAATAAAACAACATTCTTAAGTCTTAAAAATGAAATGAACTGGGTATGCGTGCTTAATGCCAAGGTAAAAAAATGAGCTAACAACGCAAACACGTACCTGAAAGCCTGTTCTCATTAGTTCGTCATGTTTGCTACCTGGGCTGTTTTGTTTAAAGCTAGTAGCTGCGTACACGGATAAAGCTAACGAGTAGTCGTAACGAATTTTTTCTCACGTTTCGAGACTTGTTAGGTCTGAAGAAGGTTTGATAATGAGATTTCGCCGAGCATTTCCCGAGAGTTACTTTGTGCTTCCGGGTAAACAAGGCTGAAGAAGAGTTTTATACATAAAAAAAACGTTTCATGAAAATTGTGTTTTCTCACAACGTGTTAAATTTTTTTTGTACGCATGCTCGTATTAACAATAAAAGTTGTAGTGAAATTTCCTGGACCATTGATAAAGAAATTACATAGGACTTTGCACTATTTAATTGACCTCAAATTAATAATAATATTAAATAATAATTACATAGGACTTTGCACTATTTAATTGACCTCATAATAATAATAATAGGTTCACACCTTGGCCCAATCTTATTTATCTTGTTTATAAATGATCTTACAAAAATATTTCATGATGTATCTATCTTACTTTTTGCTGATGACCTCAAAATTTTTAAAATTATTGAAAATATTTATCATTGCAACATTCTTCAAGATAATATCAACAAATTGTTAATTTGGTGTATGGAAAATAGACTTTATTTAAATATCTCTAAATGTCAAATTGTTAGATTTTCTAGAATAAAAAATCCAGTGATATTTAATTACAATATTGACAACAATGCTCTTCAGACATTAATGCAAATTAAAGACTTGGGCATCACTTTTCAATCAAATCTTTCATTTGTTAACCACATAACAGAAATCTGTAATAAGGGCTTAAAAATGTTGGGGTTTATAACTAGGCTAACTAGAAACTTTAACAATATAAAGTGTATTAAAATGTTATATTTTGCTTATGTTAGAAGCCAACTTGAGTACAATTCTCCTGTCTGGAATCCTCATTATAATATGCACGGACAAGCTGTTGAAAGAATACAAAACAAATTCTTACGTTTTCTAAATTTTAAAATGGGTATTCCAGCAAATATGTTAAACTACAACACAATTTTAAACGATATGAATATGCTTAAATTGTCAGACAGAAGAATTTTCACTGACTTCGTATTTTTATATAAAATTCTAAATGATTTAGTTGATAGTCCGGTAGTACTTAAATTGATAAGCTTCCGAATTCCACTTCGTAATACTAGAAGTCAGGATTTATTTCAGTGCAGAAATTTTGGGACTAACTACCATATGAATTCCTCTTTGCCCAGAATACTAATGGAGGGAAACAATTATACCAAGTCAGTGGACATCTTCAATTTATCTTTGAATAAATACAAAATATTGTTATTGAGGCAGTTCAGTTATGTACAATAAAATGTTTATTCTATGCTATATATGTAAAAGCCCCGAAAAAGGGCGTTTATTTATAAATAAATATAATTAAATATTTTGATTAAATAATATAATAATTAAATATTAAATAAACATTCAAAAATCTTTTCTGCAAAATTCTCAAATTCATTTTGTGGCGTCATTATTAATTTAATGAAAACAAATAACTTTGTGTACACCACTATTTAATTAACAATATCAACATGTTTCGAAAACTATGTTTTCTTCGTCAGAATAATAAGTTAATAAAAAATAACAAAAGACAAACAAGTATAGACAAAGAGAACATAGACAAAATATTAGAAAGAAGAGGTGATTAATATTTATTTCTCTCCTTTCTTATATTTTGTCTATGTTCTAATTTGTCTATACTTGTTTGTCTTTTGTTATTTTTTATTAACTTATTATTCTGACGAAGAAAACATAGTTTTCGAAACATGTTGATATTGTTAATTAAATAGTGGTGTACACAAAGTTATTTGTTTTCATTAAATTCAAAAAATCTGTTTCTGAAAAAATAAGAAAATATACAGATTTAGGAAATGAGATTAAAATAATTTGGCATCCTCAGACTATAAAAATATTACCATTTGTTATTTCGGCTACTGGCATTATATCTAGCTCTCTCATTCAAAATTTAGGTTTTTTAGATTTGCCAAAGAATTTATATTTAAAAATGCAAAAATCAGTCATTTTTAATACATGTAGTATAACGAAAGATTTTTTAAATATTTGTATTGAGGAATCGGTAGGATTTATCGATCCAGTTAGGAGTTCTACCGAACCGAATCCTCTGATATGAAAATATCTGGAGTCGGTGAATTATTTTCCCATTTGGTCTCTGGTAGGTTGACATGTTGTTCTTGTATTGTTTTGTATTTATTATACTTATACAATACACTTGCATAGCGTGGATTAACTAGATGATCATTTCTGAAAAAGTGTGTGGAAAAGTTTAGTTTTTCCTGTGGGGAAGATTTAACCCGCACATAAAGTCGAAAAAATTTGTACAGCGCCGTTTGTGTGAAAAATCACCTTAAGGGGGCTGTAAAACTTTAAAATATATTTCTACAATCCTACTTCCAACTAAAAACTAGACCACCGTTGTAACAACTAGTGGCTAAAAATTGAATTCATAGGTTCATCGAACACTAAAACGAAACTATATGTACAATTATTTGAACAATAAACGCGATGCTGCGTAAAAATGTGCGTAAAATTGTTTCATTTATACAGGCAAACAATATACAGGACCATATTTACCTGAGAAGTCACTTGAAATTAACGCTGTGTATTGTTTATTTATAGAAATTTAGGTAAAGTTCGCATGCAAAGGACAAAATAGGAAACATTTTTTTATTTTATTGAAATGAAACTTCTTTAGCCCCATTGTGATTTAAAACTCGGATGAAATGGAAATGACGCATTACAGTACGCACGAGACGTGAAACTGCGCTCATTGGCCGCATTGATTATGATCTCACTTTCAAGGCTCCTACTGGTTGAGATATGAAACGGAAATGACGCATTACAGTACGTACGAAGCGTGAAACTGCGCTTATTGGCCGCTTTGATTTTGATCTCACTTTCAAGGCTCCTATTGGTTGAGATATGAAACGGAAATGACGCATTACAGTACCTACGAAGCGTGAAACTGCGCTCATTGGCCGCTTTGATTATGATCTCACTTTTCAAGGCTCCTATTGGTTTAGATATGAAACGGAACTTTTCAAGGTTCCTATTGGTTGAGATACGAAGCGTCAATCTGCGCTCATTGGCCGCTTTGATTATGATCTCACTTTTTAAGGCTTCTATTGGTTGAGATATAAAACGGAACTTTTCAAGGCTCCTATTGGTTGAGATACGAATCGTCAATCTGCGCTCATTGGCCGCTTTGATTATGATCTCACTTTTCAAGGCTCTTATTGGTTGAGATCGTTTTGTTAAAGTTTCGCTTCTACCGCGGGTGATTTTAATTATCATTATTTTTACTATCGTAAAACAGATGAATTATCCAATTACCGTACAATTTTCTCATTTTGACAGTCTTAACACCTAGGAAGATAATTACTATATAAAAAAAATCTTAAAGCTTTCTAAAGAAGATTGTTTTATTTGTAGTGTTTCCGATATTTCGTTCAACACCACCATTCCCCTTGTAATGCTATGCTGTGCCAGAACATCTATTGTACCGTATGATATTTTGAACAAGTCGTATTGACGACTACGGCTGAAATTTTCAGGCACGTATAAGCCGTGCATTTCAAAAGGAACGGGCTATCAACACAGTTATGAATTATGTTAAACTAAGAATTGCAAGATGTGTGCCTCTTAGTTATTCAACCCTAAATATTTTAATAATACATTTATACACTACTTACTTAAAATAGCGTATTTTGGAAAGAAAAAGTAATATTTTATGATGGACGGTACAATATGGATTTAAACAGAATATTTATCTTACGAAACGTGTTACGCCCCTCGATACTAGGAATACTAGGAAGGACGAGGACACTAGGAGTTTTCATTAAACTAAACAATCAATTATGTTTTACATGAACCATTTTTTAAATAACCCTGCTCTAATCACTTGAATGAAAATGATGCAGGCTAGATTACCCGTAATGGGTGATAGGGAAATAAACACTTAGATAAGAGGACAAACAAGTGTTACAAATATATTTTGAGCAGAACGAAAAATCAATTGGTATTGGCAGAACACATCGCTCGAAGGCTGGACAACCCAAATCTCGTTATTTAGTGGCGTTTAGGAGGAATCAAAAGGGTCGTCATAAAACTCGCTGGATCAACGAGATTATCTAGTTAGGCGAAAACCCCTGACTGCACTATGGTGGAATTGAGTATAATATAAGCACTTTGAGAAAGCATCTATCCAGCAGTAAATCTACAATTCTACAGTATTAGATTCTGGTATGCCATTACAGACCCAGTTTATCGGACACATTGGCTGAGTGATTTTTGCTACGAACACAACGAAATTAAACATTCTAATTTCTTTTGTCGGTGCATGCGTGCGTTACGTGAAATAATCCTGCGTAATGCGAACAATTTACACTAACTCCTGTGTGGAGTTAATGTAAAAAAAAGTTCAACAAGACAACACTTCCGAAAAAGAAATCCAAAAATTTGGGTTTTCAAATTGGAACTGATAAGTAGCGATAAAGTAGGTATTCCAAAATTATTTTATTTTAATAAATACTCGTAATAATGATAATTCTTAATTTGAAATATCTATTTCATTTGTATACATTTTTGACGGATCTTAATCTTTGACAGATATAATCTGAATTACGGTTTTTAAAATTAACAAACAGTGTTCATTCTAATAGTGAATTTCTGATCGTCTCTAATTATTTTTTGATTGCCAATGATCCTGTGACAAATCGATATAATATAAAAATCAAAGTATGATTGTCTTCGTATGCTATATTAAGCATAAGAAATGTTTGAAACTTTCAAAATACCTTCTTTCCGTCCTCGTGAAGGTTTCTGGATTACAACAACTTCATGAAAATACATCTGAAAAGTTTTTTTTAATCATTACAAAAACTCTTATAAAACTGTCAAAAATGTCACAATTTGAGAATAATATTAAAATTTTGCAAACCATGGATTGTTATTTCAAAATTCTATTTTCGAAACTCTTTAAATTAATGAATTTATTTAAAGTACTCACCTACGTTACCTAATAACCGAAATCGACTACTTTGAATCTAACATTAAATTTATTTTAAATAGGTAACAAATTGTATTGATTTTTCTTATAATATACAAAAATGAATGTTTGTAATAGAAAATTTGTAAAAAAAAATTGCAATAAGTGGCACGCGAGCCGTTTGAAAATCTGAATGTACCGGAACTGAATAAATTGAACGCGGAAGAGGGAAGGCGGGGAAGGTGGAGGGGGAACGCGTGAGGAGAAAGGGACATGGGAGAGGAGGGGAACGGGACGAATGGAAAAAGACACGCAGGGAGAAACAATTTCTTTATTAGTGGCATTGTATATTCGCATTTTTTCCGTTAGTTATGTTGTGTATAATTGGTTAGTTTTATATTCACAGTTATTATTTATGATCCATTTAGGTCGGTGGTTCTCAACTTGGGCGATAACGCCCCCTTATGGGCGTTTGAGACATTCAGGAGGGCGGTAGAAGACCCAGAGAAAATGGGGGGAGGGGGGGGGGGGGCGTTGAGATGGCCCTGGGGGCGTTGGCAGGTAAAAAATATGGCCTAAAAAGACAAACAAAAGACGCTAATCACATACTAATAAAGCAAAGAAAACCTTATTATCGGTCAATATTTGTTATTGTGTATATCATAATCATTTTTATCACATGCGCGAAAAATTACGTATTTCGATAGTTCGGGAAGTGGATGAAAATTGAACTGAAAGATTCTATTACATAAAACCACATCAAACTGGATAAAATGAAATTTCTTATTTTTTGATTGGAATTGAAAAAGTTAAAACTTCCGAATTCACGTGAAATGTCTCAAATAAATACAGGTAAAATTAATGAAAGAATTGTTTGTAGCTATTAAATTATAACAAGTTCTTTTTATTAAATAACGGAATTTTCGCAATCCTGCAAGAATTGACAGTGTTATCTGTTATATGTCTCCAACCTTCATAAAGGTACTGATTGATCATTGTAATCCCCCCCCCCCGTTGTTGCAAGTATAATCGTGATAATAGCTGTTTCACATTCACAACGACAGATGGTATGTAAAAGAAGTTGGGGGGCGCTACGAAAAAAAATATTCTCAAAGGGGGCGGTGGGCAAAAAAAGGTTGAGAATCTATGATAGAGGTGATAATTGACAACAAATTTAATGATATGATTAAAACAGCAGAAGAGAAGGGAAGATTGAAAAAAAAAAAATTTTCTGTGTTCCAATATTTGAATAAAATTTTGAATTCCTGAAAGAAGATAGTTGCCAGTAAGTAGATAATTGTAGGTGGGTGGATCCCTACTGAAAATTGTAGATAATAATTGTAGGTGGATAGCAATTGCCAGTAGGTAGCTACATATATATACTGACATCTACTTATAAATTCGTCGGGAATGGAACCCGAGATTATCATCTATCCGTATTTCCCAAGTTATTTGAGTAATCGATTTCGCCCGCTTTGATATGGGAATGTACCTAATCTAGTGGTCGTAAGAGATCCGTACTAAATTGTTGAAATTACTGAATAAAAAATCGCGGAAAGTTGACACACGCAGTGCGGCGCGCCGCGCGGTAGGATAAAATAAAATAAAAACCCTTTCAGCGTGTATCCAATCTCTGTTCATATTTTTTTAAAGTTACTTTTTGGCTAATCTGTTGAAACAAATCTGCCTGCAAAAATTTCACATATCTCTCCCATGGGTGTTTGCTTTTTGTACTAGGAGGGCTTATCAAGTGTAATCTATATCAATGTTTTCGACGTAGACAATCACCATAGTCGGTACCGCTGAGTCTAGTGCTTTGAGATAACATTACTTTTATTCTTTATGCCTTCTGGAAAAAAAACCTTCCCTTTATTATGTATGTTAAAAGATGAAAAGAAGACGGAACAATGGGATATGTTCGGTGGGAATCTCAAAATGAAAGCGCACTGAAAACTCGAGGATTTGAGCGGTTATTCACAAAGGACTTGAGTTTGAATTGCTAGTAAATCGAGAGTAAATATTGGTTTGTCATTATTGAGATTATGGTTTAATGACGCGCACATGATGAGTGTAAGTATACAAAATAAAAAGCCTGTACCGTAATTTAGGTGATGAGTGATGAGTTAGACAATGGGATGTGTCAATAGTAGGCTGGGTGGTTTTACAAGATGAGTTATGAATGTATTATTGGGCACTAAATATCTATCTCAAAAAGGTAATTTTTTTATCATCTTGTTGATTGCTGTGGCCACCTATAATAAAACGGAGAGTACTGGTTTTTATGCATTTCTTAGAAATGTTGTTGCATTTATGGTGTTTCTATTATCTTTCAATTTCTTTTTATGATTCGTTGTTTTTTCAGTGTAAGCAAAGTTTTTCAGCCTTTTTGGTCAGCATGCCACTGGATTTAGGTGTTTTAGGAAGGTCTCAATCATACCGTTTTGAAGGTCTGGAACATACCGCAAATATGCTATATATAATTTTTAAATGAATTTATTGTGAAATAACATAATTATTTGCGCACGCCGGAATTCGATTCCGCGACATTCGGATTGCGATTCAAGAGTCTTACTCCTCGATCACGGAGGCCTGTGGTGGTTATATCTTGTTAATGGTGAAAGCTATAGATTAAACTGATATATTATTATTAAACTTATAAGAAAAATGTAAAACTATTGTCGGCTTCGTAAACTGATCACTTTTGTGCAGAATCGCATCGATAAAATTAATATTTTTCCTTATTTTATTATTCGACTATATTAAAAAAAAAAACATGTGTGCAGTTCACACGCGGTAAAAGTGAAACATCCACAAAACTAAACTTCGAGAGAATGAGACAAATGCAGAGTATCAAGAGTAGGACAATTGTAGAGTTTATTTATTTTAAAATTGTTTAAAAATTATTTTACATTTTATTCTACGAAGCACCGCACGTAGAGGAGGCCAATAGGCGACGAAGCACTACATAAAAAAGAACACCGATTGGTCGATCTCATTCTCTCGCTGGCTAAATCCTATAGACGTATGTGTTTGTCTCTTTTTAGTGTCGCTCGTTTCCGTTTCATCGAGTTTCAAATCAGAACGGTGCTAAAAAAGCTTCAAGGGGTTTAAAAGAGTTTTCAGAAGGTGCAAAAAATCTTCAGAAAACTAAAGTAGACATGGTACGAAGCACTTTCTGTATCAATGTGAAGGATGATTTGCTCCTTTGAATTTCTGGCCGCTGAGGTTCGTCAGGCGATTTATACCACTAGACCAAAGGAGAATTCCGGGGGACCGTGGATTTATTGTGTTATATTGGAACCGAGTACCCGTGCAGTAATTTCTTTTGTTTTTATTATTATTATCTCATTCTCTGACAGGCTAAATCCTATAGATGTATCTGTTTCTCTCTTTTTAGTGTCGCTCGTTTCCGTTTAATAGAATTTCAAATCACAACGAAGCTAAAGAAGTTTTTACTGCAAAAAAACACAATTTAAAATCAGACACTTCAGAGAAATTTGTTTCTTTGTTTTTGCCTACAATATTAACGTTTGTCTCAAAAGAAAAATACAAAAGCGCTAGCCAAAATATTATTCTAATGATCGCTAGTTTCAAATATGTTAATTTTCTCTTCAGAAAACATAAAACTTTAGCGCTCCGTCCTTGTGTCTTCGTTTCGTCAGCGGAAGATATTCGTAAAGGCAGCAAATTTATACATCTTTAACGTTTAAAATATACAAAAAAATATGCTAAAGAAATTTCGCTATTATCGCTGGTTCAAATCTGAGATGTTCTATGACGATAAGAATCTGTTTATTCCATTTTCTCTTAAATCTGGTGAAATTTGTTGTTTCTTAGGAATCGTATCAGTCTAGCTTTAATTCCACGCCAAGGTCTCATTAAAAAAAAGCTTATTTGCGTTCACACTGATATTATTTAAAAATATGTACAAAACCGATTCCTTTGAAATAACCAACGCTCTTCATCACAAGGACGACTTTTAGAGTCAGCTGATAAAAAATCCATAAGATAATTTCTGGGGAAAAAAAAGGTTTCTAGAGCTGATAATGAAGTTTTAGAATTTGTAGATAATGCGTAGAGGATATTTAAAACCAGACCTGTGATTTAAATTGAAGGTAAGTAAGGGTTGGTACCCATGTACTTAACGGTCAGTGATGTGCATAAAAATAATAATTTAATAATAAAAATTAAAATAATTAACAAGTTTCCTACTAGTAATTGATTTATTTGTGTAATAATTAATCATTATTTAAAGTGCTGTGAAAATTTTACACATTAGTGAGTACATTTTCAATACAATTGTAAAAATATTATAATTAAGTGGTATTGAAATTTTGCTTTCTACCATTTTAATCGAAGCTTTACGAAGTATTTAGGTAATTTTCCGAATCAATCTGAACAGTTTAGTTATGTTTAAAACGCTTAGGTTTATAACAACAGGTGAGCCAATGAAACTGAGAGTTAAAAAAATAACAAATCATCTTTGCAAAATTTATTGATGATAACATAATCTATACGAATGAAAATAGTGTGCAATCGTTAATTTTTTTAAAATTTATAATATATGTTGTATAAAAAAATGGTTATATTGTGGTTTTCCAAAATTGATAATATGAACTACTAATACATTGTAGTTTTCACTGTTTTCATAAAACAATGTTTCATTTGGTTCCATACCAACTGAGAATAAAGTCAATTTCTTGAAAAGTCATTAAAAGCTATAAAAAAAAAAAATTTGTCGATTACCCTAACCTAACGTAACCAATTTTTTATAAATAATTTTTTCACTCTAAATGACTAAGCTGAGATGGTTGTGAGTTGGTTTCATTCCGGGTTGTCCGGTCACCGTTTCATTTAGTTAATATTTTGATTTCAATATGAGTGAAACAGTGATATTTTTTTGCTTACGTCTATTTGATTTGCTCTAATATTCGTCTGCCTGAGTAGGTATGGATTTATATTATTTAATGTACTTATATTTTTTTTACACCTGTTTTGTTAAATTTTCAAGTGTTTGCATATTTTAAATATGTAGCTACGCGCTACTAAAATATGGCCTTAAATAAACGCCGCAGCAGCTAGTCTAGTTACTCAAGTAAAGTAATCAAAACAGTCAGTCAACAACTCCTATTATTAGCGATTTTCGCCGGCCATTCAGTATCTTTAGTTCAGCCTGGTAATCAACAATTCTTCGCGACCTGCGACATTCGCGTCACCCGCGCCCGCTGCAAGCCTGCCGTTCTAGATCCACTTGCATCTCCGGTTTCGCGCACCACCGGCTGTCCACCAGCTGACTTCACCAAGTCTCCATCCTTGCACTACGACCACACTCCACCACCGTATATCTCCACTCTCCACTGTGTTCGGCATCGTCTTCCATCATTTCCACCAACCTCGGTAACGAGCATATTACTGGAGGACGAGATCCGTGATTTTCACCTTGTGTCGACCATAACACCATCCCGTGATGACTCTCCGCCCGCCGCGCCTCGAACACAAATCCACATCCCACCGTGATGTGACCTACAATCGTGATACATACACACTGCTGTCCGCATAATAAAAACAAAGTACTACATAAAGTTTTTCAATGTATCTACTCACAGTTTACCCAAAAATATATAATATATAACGTTTTAATTTTTTATTTAATTTTTTTTTTAAATTTTTTAAAATTTTTTTATTTTAATCTTTTTATTTTTTTTTAATTTTAATTTTTTTATTTTTATTTTTTTATTTATTTTTTATTTATTTTTTTTTGCCCTGATGATGGACACTGTAACGCTGTCCGAAACGTTGGCTAAAGAAGGAGGTAGCGAAACACGGCATAACACCCCAAAAACAATAACAAAAATACTTTTTGGCCGTGAAAACCTAAAAACATACCTAACGTTTTAATTTATTTATTGAATTATTTAAATTGACTATTGTCATATTATAAAAAAAATAAAAAAGGGACAGTTAAAAGTTTTAAATATGAAATTGTAATTTACCTAATAAAATAGGGTTCGTTATGGTGTTAGAAGTTTATAGACATATGTAGTATAATGGCACAATATTATGGGGGTACATAAATTTGTGTAAAATGCGTTTATTGTTTTTTAGTTTTGTATTATTGTTGGATCTTTTTAAACTTGTTTTGAAGTGTTTTTTTAATTGCATTAATCGGAATTAACTTTTCTTTGACTAATGTCTTCGATAGGTTGTTGAAGAATTTTATTCCTTGGTGTGTGTGTGATGGTGTTGTGCAAATTATTGATTTTACGTGATGACAATGCGAAATATAATAAGTTAAAAAAAAAAAAAAAAAAAAAAAAAATCGACATTAAGGGGAGCCGATGGTCTAGCCCCCGTAAATTCGACAAATTTTAGGATTTTTTTTAAAATGAAAACAGTGAACAATGCTATTCAAACTTTATAGATATATATTAAATCACTTCAATAGTATACAAAAATATTATTATTAAAAGAAAAATAAAAATTCTAGGTAGTTATGGAACTACTCTGAAGTTGCCCTACTCATAAATATGTACCTTGGTGGTGGGTCCAGTTTTGGCTCTTTCATTTATCCGTAAACCAAAACAAAAAAAAAATCTGATTAATATGAGTGTAGTTATCGCAGGAACTAGAATAAACAATAAATACAAAATCTTGACAAAATGGCGCGTTGTTGAAATTTACATACAGAAAATAGACTGTTTTTTCATTATATTTTGTATGTAAAAAAATAAGAAGTATTCAACGTTAATTTTTTTTTTAGTTCCTGCGACAGGTACTGGTGCAGAACTACATAGTAAAATTTGAGACGAATCGGTCGAGTAATTTTTTTTTGCCTCACCATGCAGAAAAAAGCAGTTTTGAAATAAATGAGTTTGAAGTTTCACCTGGCCCTTTTACCTGCTTCTGCGCTGACCCGATAAATGGGCTGTAGAACTTTAAATATCGTCAATACCATTAGAAAAATTTTACAGTATTAAAGGGTTATACTTTTGAAATATCGATTTTTTTTAAATTCTACACCACCGATTCCCCTTAACGGGCTTGATTAATAAAATGAGTATACATTCAATGAACATACAGCACCTGTGTTGCTTCATGATTCACAAATTATGCTTTTTTTCACTTTAAACGTGACTTACTAGGAGTAGCAGAAACTCATCCGGCGAAGTGCCGAAGTCGCTCACGTTTAAAAGAAGATTTGGCGTTAGGGAACTTTTGTTTACCACAAGCCAAAAAGCTGATTAAGGATTCAACATGTCAGCATTAACTTTCCGAACGAAATTTTCACCTGTTTGTCTTTCGCCTTAAGTTGCTATTCACGATGAGCAGCGCCTGAGGGATATCTTCCTCAAATTTCTCGCACAAGTTCTCGACTTTTCCGTGGTATCATTTCCATTTACCCAAAACATTGTTTTTGTTTCCCAAGAATTCTTCCCATTTTGTACATTTTAAATAAAGTTTACTTGTGCGAGCTCGAAATTAAATCACTTTGACATAGATTAAACTGAAATTTAATTTAACAACATAAGCCGCTTATGCGATCAGTGGGTTATGCGCAAAAAATTGGTTGTGTGAGTTTAATCCTCTTGTGCCGGCGATGTTTGTTGTCGGTTGGTGATGAACCAAAATTGATTGGAACATTTACAGGGTGACTGGGGCTTGATTTAAATAGAAAGTAATTGACGGTAAATGATTACAGATTATATATCATGATACAGAAAATTACCATGATATTGCTGCCTTTAAATAGGGATTTTGTGAAAAGTAACCATTCCTAGGATATGGACACATGAGGAAAATAATTTACCTCAGGGCCTGTCATCTTTTGGGATGCTGTGTGGAGGGTCTTTTTGTGGAAAGGAAGGAGTGAACCAGGTTTGAAGAGGCCTATGTTGTAGGAGGGAGGAAACACAGAGGCGGGCAAATCGTTCCACAGCCGAGCAGTTGAACTCCAGAATGAGTCGTTGAAACGATTCATTATCATGTGACAAAATGACGCTAGTTCATCGGAGCATCTTCCATTGAAATACCGGTAGAACAAGGTTAGCATTCCCACCCGAAGCCTGTGCTTTAAATAACGTTTATGCACAGCGTCGAGAATTTTTCAGGTATTTTGGGGCTCAAGACCAGAGGTGACTTCCAATTCAATCGTGGGGCGCACTTGCGATTTGTATAGAGTTGGCAGTAGTTGTGTCCTATTAAAGTATCTGATACAATACAGCCCTATAAATACGCCCAGCTTTTGAGAGACCAATCTAACTCTGGCTTCGATGGAACCTCCGGACCTGATCTGGTCACACCTGTAGCAATATGATTTGAAAATGGTTAGTTAAAAACCCAAAAATTGGTAATCATCGCGTAATCGTATTTTTCGCTCAGCAACAGGTATCAGAAAATGTGTGGAAAAAAAGAAAACTATATTTACAAAAAAAAATGTGATAAATTAAGGGAAAGCAAACCTGTCGTATCCCGGGATCCAAATTATAATGCATTCTTCTTTACTAAAAAAATTGTTACTTCTTTAACCATTTGTAATATTTCATTTAAGTACCTGTATAATTTGCGTTAGCTAAGTAATTCTCGATGGAATTGGCTGCTAGTATTTCCAGGAAAACTAGAAGATTGATTAAAACATTAAATACAACATACATTGTTTGTAAAATGGAAAAAGAACTAGTTGAAGATAATATTAATGATTCTAAATATTTGAAATATGAGATTGACAAATATGACGGTTTGACAGAAGGTGGCAATAGCGAAATTGGAAAACGCGCCGTCCCGGTTAGACGAGAGGTCTGGGTTCGAGTCCCAGTTGCGACCATTGTCTTTTTCTGTTTTTCTGTGTCTTGTTTTCTTTCATATTTTCATTTAGATTTAAAAGTGTTATCTTCTTCTTCAATGATACATTGTTTGTCATTAAATTAAATACAACCTTTTAATAAGGTACTTTTCTTTATAAGTACACTGCTCACGGTTTTAAAATCAATATTTTTCTTTTTGAAGTTTCGTCTGAAATATGGAGTTTTCACATTTTGTGAGAAGAAAAACATCAAATTGCTCTAACAATTTTCCAAGAATTGGGAAAGGCGCCGGAAAACATTTTAATAATACATTACTTCTTGGTTTCCGTATTGTATTTTTTTAACAATCCTAGAAAAATGTTTAAAGAGTAGAAAAACAGTAGAAAAACAGAAGATCTTCCGAGTAAAGAAGTATATCTGATCTTGTTAGAGGACGTCAGTTGCATAGCTCGTTCTATAAAATCAAAGCTTGTTATTATAGAAAGGAAAAATGCTTTTCATATTGGAGAATTACTGGAACTAATATGTTGAATTTGGTTTTGCAAAATGACAAGAAGATCGGTGGAGGGGAAATGGCAGAAAAGAAGCAATAAAAGTTCGACATTTTGAATGAGAAATCTTCGATATGAAAGAAAAATTACAAAAGCAAAATAGCAGTGCGTTTGATCATAGCTCCACAAAAGATTTTTGAATTATTCATAGAAAATAGCATTTTCTTTGAATAATTTAAGCAATTCGGCTTCATTAGGGCTACCAAATGAACTTGTTGTACTGGTTTCAGGTTTATTAGTTTTAAACAAGCTACGTGCTTATATTACAATTATTTACTGAAGGTTAATAAATTTAATATTTGTACATACTACCCGGCTTTGCCCACGAGTTTCAACGAGGGCGATTGATATTTAATTTGGATATTTTGAAAAATACGTAACGAGCTAAATGTAATTAATTGCGTTTAAGGGGATCCACTAGTCCTGGAGAAATTCAACAACGGAATCCACACCTCTTTTTGGGAGGGATTTAAAAATACCTGAGAAAAGATTGAAGAAGGTATTTGAGAGTTGTTTTTCATAGGTTGATTTAGTAAAGGCCTGTAAAAAATATTAACTCCTTTTTTACGCAATGTTTATTATAATAACAAGGAACAAAGCGACGCGGAGCCTAGGGACGTCCTTACACCCCCGAATGTAGGAGGAGACTAAGTACGATTTATCGACGCGCTATCGGCCCTTCTGCAGACGGCATAAGGACGATATTCGCAATTGGTTAACGCCTCTTTTTATGCACTGGAAAAAAATATCGCCAAAATTCATGCTTTATTTTATTTTGTGAAATCCAGGCACAAATATAAAAATGTTTTCCGATTATTTTGTAAAGAACTTAATTTGCAACATTAAATAATGAAACCTTATAAAAAATGGAAAAGTTTCATTATTTAATGTAGTAATTGCATTCCAAAACTGCCAATGTCAATATTAGCGAGAAAAAATATTTATTTAGTTTTAAAAAGTTATTTTAGTTGTATTACGCTGACTGACAATTGTATTGAAATAAGCAGTAAATTAATAATAAATAAAATGTGTTTTAAACAAGTCATGAGTGGCTCGTGAGTCTCAGTTTGTGACCACTTGCCTAAAGCACAGCAAAGTATAAAAGTCTCTCAAGGAAATTAATGACATGGTTCGGCAGACACAATTAAATGTATTCGGATATGTTCAAACATTTCCCGAATAATTTATATCCTCCCAACCAGGGCAAGGCGCCCGGATTACAGGAGATGAGAGAGGTATATTGATTCAAGGAAATCATTACCATTATTCTACCAGCAAAGTCTTGAGGAGACGAAGGTCATAAGGTAATTAAGCTCTTGGCAATTGAATTGAACTGTTTTGAGGTAGAATTCAAAGTAATTGTTTTATTTCCATCAGAAACCTCGGGAGGTTAATGAAAATGGTTTTTTCTAACGTAGTTATGTAATTCTTGGGATTTGTTTGAGCCATGCGTTTTTGTATCTTTGAAAAATGGTTATTTATGCAAAGAGGTTTTCCTTGCGTTTAAATATCTAGTTCGTCTTTTACAAAGATTTTCATTACAATTAAATATCTAATTTGTCTTTCACAAAGATTTTCATTACGTTTAAATATCTAGTTTGTCTTTCACAAAGATTCATATATTAAAACATTATCTATACTAAAAAATGTATGTTCATCTATATCTATACAAATATTATAAATGCGAAACTGCTCGAGTTTGTTTGTCACGCTTTCACGCATTAACCAATATAAAAATTTTAAAAATTCTTTCACCAATAGAAAGCTACATTATATGCGAGGATTATAGACTATAAAGAGGATTATAAGCTCTGACGTTATGAAATTATAAATATTAATATATTATATTTATCATACGTTTTCTGTCGCTAACAAAAGCGAGTTATTGCTAATGTCAGAAAACCAATCGTTGCCGTGGAAACGATGTTGATATATATATTTTTTTCAGGCGTCGCAGTTAATATCTATCTATTGGTACGCGCATAACTTCCTTCTTTCCTTGGTACGCGCATAATTCTTTTTGTGCTCTGGTGAGCTCTGGAATTATGACATTTAGGTGACAAGCGAGCTGTTTGAAAACTGAATGTACTGAGAATGAATGTTTGGAATGCGGGAGGGGAGAGAGGGGGGATAATTGATATGTGCAAGCGCTACAGAAAGTTCCCCTTAATACCATGCGAGCAAAGCTGCGGGTAAAAAAGCTAGTATTTTATGTAAATGATTGAATTTAAACATTTATACCTCTTGCGTTATTGTGAACTCCACTACTCGTAACGAAAAAATACTTTTTTTTCTGTAACAAAAGCCATTCCCGAAAAACAAACCCTGTGTTTAAAACGTATCTTTCTCGTTTATTCTTTTTTGTTAGTTAATAATGCACATAGTTTATTAAATCAGTGGCCTGCACGATATGCCGTTGGCAGGCACAATAAATTTGAAAGGCGCCTGCATTAAATCTACGAAGCCTTTTTAACATTTTTGTGGCAAATGAATTAGTCCGTGTTTGTTATTTTATGCAATGCATGCAAAGCGCATATTAAAAACGAATATGGTAACTCCCGTTAACATATCCATATTTAATATATATTTACATTGAAACAGTAGATAGTGAATAGAAAAAAATACTTTTTTGCAATGGCAGGTAATCTGTTAATTCTCGAATCAGCCGTTGGTGCTGGTGTGTTGGGGTCATTCCAGCTGTAAATACATTAAAAAAACCAATATCCAATACTTATTATTAATACTCGTCAAAAGACCGCGCAGCCGTTTCTTCTAAGCAAAAAATGTCAACCGGCAAAAAATTTTAGTATTTGCGATAAACGTTTTGTTACATCAGACTCTGCAATATGTTATAATCGTAAGCACCGCCTAATTTGAGCAAAACAATATTTTAATAGTAATGTGAATATATATAAATAAACAGAGTGTTAAGGAACGTTCTTGACTTACTTTATTAACCAGTGATTTCTGACATTATTTGGAGTAAAAAATGTAAACGAAATTTCGGTCGCCGGTGACATTTTTGATGTTTTTTTTGAGACAGCTGACAGTTGGAGGCGGGGTAAGGCTTTGGTCAGTTACTCGGCTGAGATGCGAAAGAATTGTTTAATTTTTAAGAAAAACAAAATTGAAATAAAAAATCATCAAGAAAGTCACCGGAGACCAAATTTCATTAACATTTTTTACTCCAAATAATGTCAGTAATCACTGGCTCGGTCCCGTAAGTTTGTTGTCACGATAATATAACATTGCTAGACTATGTATGACGTAAGAGGCGTACCTGACTTATTAAAGTAAGTCAAGTAGTCCTTTAACACTCTGTACAGTACAAACTTGAATACACAAACGACTTCACCTCACTTTTCAAATTTCTTTTTCTGAGAAATTCGTCTGCCGTATGCCGCCATTCTGAAATTAAACAGTAAAACCAATTTATTATCTTATAATGTTAACAGTATGTGTAGAAACATACAATAATACATACCTAAAATAGGAAAATAATATGAAATCAGTTGAGTTTATAAACAACTTAATAAGTCTTCTCTTTTCCCAACAACTTTTGGATTTCCATTATTCAATAATTTTTTTTTTAATAATTAATTAATTAATTGAAGCCATATTTTGAAACACGGAATAATTTCAAAAGTTTCTGGGCGTTGAATACTTCGATTAATCATAAATATAGATAATTTAGCATTTTCACTTAACAAGAGATGTCTCGCGTCTTTTATTGACATTTTGCGAACCGAAATTCTTGAAATATTTTTTCTCTCACATCATGATCAAGTATTACATATAAAAAAATGCATTTTCGAATTTAAATTTATATCTATGATTATCAACTAGACTATAATATTCTTCAAATAGGTTCTTTGAACGCCAATATTAATGTAAATAATACGCAAAATTCATGCGTTTATAATGAATCCTAAAAATATGTGATAAACGGTTAAATAAACGTGCATTAAATGGCTCTCTATCACTATAAACAGTTTATATGTCTCCATATAAAAATTGGGAGTTATGATTTATTTATGAGGGCGAGAAATTTCCAAATCGGAAATCCCGAACGCCGGACGCTGTTTCAATTATGAACGCGAACGCTAGTGTTTTTAAAAAAATACCTTAAATCGTTTAATAAAGTTAGATATAATGCTGTTTGAAACGTTTGTTTGAAGCACAAAAAGAAAAACGAATCTAGTAGCTGATTTTTTGAGAATAATCGTATCTACTCGGTGGGCGAAAAAATATACTAAATTTACTGTTATGAACTACAGAATCTATTAATAGCATGATATTAGGGGAAAATTTCTGTTGTGCTTGCACTTATCAATAATCCCCCCCCCCTTCCACTCTCCACTCCCCCCTCCCCAACCCTCCCCCACTCCCCCCTCCCTGCCCCCTTCCTCCCTCCCCGCGCTCCTCCCCCCTCCACCTCTCCCCCCCTGTAGTCCATACAATAATTTCCGGTACATTAATTTTTCAAACAGCTCACGTGCCACCTAAATTTTATAATGCCAGAGCTCACCAGTAGTAAAAAAAAGGATTATCCAATTTGGTGCAGTCGTTCGGAAGTTATGCGCGTACAACAATTTGGAAGGTTCATTTTTATTTATTTATGGATGGATATTAACTACGATTTCCCGCAAATATATCAAAACGTATAATACATATAATTTATTAATATTTTTTATTTCATAATGCCAAAGCTTATCATTAAATAAAGTATTTAGTACTCGTATATAATTTAGCTTTCTATTAGTGAAAGAATTATTAAAATCGTTGGTATGCGTGAAAGCGTAAAAAACAAACACACGCAGTTTCGCATTTATAATATTTAAGTACGGATATTTCAATCAGAATATTTTTTGTATTTAATAAAATTATTATTATCCAATTAAAACAGGGTTTATTTATAAACTGTATATAATTATTAATACTCGTGACAACTGTTACGTCTTCAGAAAGTGTTATCAAACTGTGGTAAAGCTACTTACATAAAAAAATCGTTTTTATGCATAGTGTTATAAAACTAACTCGTCGAAACATGCTGCACTTTTAAACATAGGTAGACCGGATTTTAATGTTTCTGGTTGACCGGGCGGCGCACCCTTATTCCCCTAGCAGTGTACCCTGCATTCTTAGTCTCAATACTCCCAAAATTCACTATTTGTTAGTTTTAAAATAAAAATGGCAGAAATAAAAATCAATCACATTACTTACTCTTTCAGTTATATGCATCTGTGCTTGCAGTGTTATTGTGTACAGTTGCAAAGATTCTTGAACACAACTACAATTTTCATCAATATATTAGAAGAAGAGAAATCACTATATTAACTCTGTACTGTAGAGCAACTTGTATAATCATCTGAATATTAATCTTCACTATTTTTTTCTGTATTTGTTAATAATGTATGCATTTGTTCTTGCAGTGTTATTGTGTACAGTTGTATAGGTTCCCATTTTTGGGAACCTGTACGTGTAACTTCCTTCTCTTCAATTTGGAATCATCAATGATGTACTTTAGGACAACTTATATAATCATCTGAATATTTAATTCGTCTTCACTATTTTTCTGTATTTGTTTATATTGAATGCATCTGTTCTTACAGTGTTATTGTGTACAGTTGTACATGTACATGTTCCTATTTATGGGAAACTGTAAATTCCTTTTCTCTATAATTTTGTAATCACTATTAATACCAACTCTGTAATTTAGGACAACTTGCATAATCATCTGAATATTTCTCTTCACTCATTTTCTGTATTTGTTAAATTGTTTTTTTTCCTTGTAATCTGTAGTTAAAAAAATAAATGTAACCAATTTTAAGATTTTTTTAATATGGCTAAGATCACCCTCGATGAGTAAAAGCCAAATAAATAAATAAAAATACTTTTTTCGATGCTTGGTAGGCATCTGCCAAATTTTTTTAAAAATAACAAAAAAATCAGGACAAAACTTATAAATAATATAAAAACATTTTTTTTAGCTTCAGTTGACCTAAGACACATATCCCTACTTATACCCTTTCATCTCATTCACTTTAATTGTTAACCAACCTCGGTTTGGTACTTGCACCCTTCTTTAAATCGAAACATTTTAATTTATTTTCCATATTCGGTTTACTATTCTGCCGCTTTGGGAAGAGGTCAGTTGAAAACCCACCGCGGTCATGACTTCATCGAGCGAGGTCGTCTACGACCTACCACCGACTATCCGACCTTCTGGGAAGGCTCCTCTTGTCATTAAATTCACAAACCAACACCGCCAGCACTTGCATCTTAATAGCGCGTTGGACTACCACTTTGGGAAATTAGCCCCTATTAAGACCGGTAGTCAATTTTGTTGCTTTAATTGCACGGGATAAAAATACTAAAATTATAATCTACCAGCACACCCAGCCACACGTTGCTGTGACTAACGAAATATGACGCCATTACTCAACCTTTATAATCAACGCCATCTGTTAATTTGCATACATATCAAATCCATATAGTTCCCGGGATGGCGATACCCGTATCCGCCTCTAAGTACCCATACCAGTGGAACCCATACCAGTTCTCCATAGCCTCACTGGAGAAATTTAGGAAGCTAAACTTTGGGAGGGGAAGGAAAAAGGAAACAAAAAGGTAGGGGAGAGTTTAACTGTTCAGATCTAGAAAACACTATTGCTAGATTTGAACAGTTAAACTGTTCAGATCTAACAAAAGTGTTTGTTTTTTTTTTCATTTTAAAAAGGTAGGGAAGAGTTTAACTGTTCAGATCTAGCAAACACTATTAGATCTGAACAGTTAAACTCTTCCCTACCTTTTAAAATGAAAAATTCAGATCTAGCAAACACTATTACAACCATTTCAAGCAATATTTCTATTACCATTTCTCATCAGGGCGTTACTAAGAGTATCTACCACCACTATAAATAGGTTCAAATAAACTTAAACAATTTATTTGTTAAGTAACCCAAATTAATTAAATTGCATTTTACCAAAAGTTTTTGATTGATTTAGTTTCACAGTAACAATATTATTTTCTTGTCCCAATATTTTTTAAAAACTAATTGGTTCTCTGTATTTCGAATAATACTGATTTATCATAGCCAAGGATCTTACCACTCTGCCATGGAGGTAGGGACCTGCCACACAACAAGGAAACAATCTATTATACTGAGAGAACTAGTCAAATTTCCTTGCTTGTTCCTCTTATTTCGCCGTGTAATATTACCAGATTTCCAGCCCATTCTACACGAGCCTCGTCCGTTCTAGTAATAAGATGCCTTGAAGGAGGAAATTGTACATAGATATTGTTCTCAAACGCCCTTAGATGGATTTTCCCTGTAGTGAGAGATATTTTAACAATGTTTCTTAACTCCAACGCTAACGGAATGTTTAACATTTCAATCAGTGCCTCGAGGAAAGCTCTGAAAGTTTTCAAACTAGGCCATATTGTGTTTTCTAAACGAGTAGGTGTTGTAAAGAAGATTTTGGCTCATGTTAAATCCTTATTTTAACATGTTAAGCAAGATGGTGATCTTTAAGCGTAGTTATACTAGAGCATTTATATTGGATTTCGTATTTATACTGGAGCCAAACACATTTGTTCTGATATAATCTATATAAATATGTTAAAATCAATATATGCTTGCTTGGGAATATATGAGTTGTCTATGTATTGCTCCATTAAGCATAGGAAATGTTTGGAACTTTCAAAATACCTTCTTTCCATCCTCTCGAAGGTTTCTGGATTATTACAACCACATGACAATACATCTGAAAAGTTATTTAATAATTACAAAAATTCTTACGAAACTGTCAAAAATGTCACAATTTAAGAATGACATTTGGCAAAACATCGATTGTTAAATTAAAATTAAATTTTTGAAACTCTTCAAATTAATGGATTTATTTGAAGTACTCACCTATGGTACTAACCAAAATCGAATATTTTGAATCTAATAAAAAATTATATTTATTTTAAGTAGGTGCCTATGTTAGGTACCAAATTTGATTGATTGTTCTTATTTATTTATTTATTTATTTAAGGAACATTAACAGTCTTAGTAAAACAATAAACATAAGAGGATGATAAAAAAACAGACCAATTATTAATGTTCACAGGTATTTAGAAACAAGACTAACTGAATATAAACTAGAAATTTTAAAAAAATAATAAGAGTACAAATGTGAATTCAACAAATGTAAAATAAGTGTGATTATAACTGAAATAGACTGCAAAATAGGGATTTGGGTTGGGAAGGGTAAGGGGAGGAGAGGGATAAGGGAAAGTTGCCAAGTAATATAAAAATATTAGATACAATTAATTCATGTGTTATTCGTACCTAAAATGTTATACAGTGAAGTTCTGTAGCGACAGTAACTAGCAGTAAATACGTCAGCACGTGTGTCTATATTTGCAAATTTGTTGTTATGGTAGTTACATGTCCTTTGTATAAATTCATTTTGATTGGAATTGGTGTTGCATCTATCAATATAGAAAAGGGTATTTTGTCTACTATATCGAATGGACGTGTGGAAATTTATTTTGTTTAGCAAATCCGGGCAGTCAACTTTTGAGTTAATAATTTTGTACAGGAGCATCTGATCAGCGACAAGCCTCCTGTTGGATAGATTTGTGATTGGAAAATGTTTCTCGATTTCGTCGTAAGAGTTGTATATGTTGAATGATTTAAAATTGAGGAATTTGAGAAATCGCTCCTGAACTCTTTCTAACCTGTTAACATAAACAATATAGCGCGGGTTCCAAACCTGTGAACAGTATTCCAGGTGAGGACGAACATGTGAATTGTAGAGAATCAGATAAGTCTTAGTGTTTTTGAAAAATTTGCATGTTCTCAGTACGAAAAGCAAACTTTTTGTTGCTTTAGTGACAATGTTATCAAAGTGCTTTTCAAATGTAAGTTTAGAGTCCAAAATAACACCGAGGTCACGTATATAATCTTTATTTGTTAGCTGCGATCCAGAAATGGTGTAATCGTGCAGTATTTTCACACGGTTACGTGTGAATGTAACTTTGCAACATTTAGAAATATTAATAAAAAGTTTATTTCTAAGACAGTAATCCGTCAGTCGGTCAAGATCTGCCTGTAAACGCGTAGAACAGTCCGGGGAGCTTATAGGAAGGTATATTTTCATGTCGTCAGCAAATAGTAAAATTTGAGAGTTGTGAAAACATGTCGTAATATCATTTATATAGATAGAGAAAAGCAAAGGACCCAAAATGGACCCCTGAGGCACACCGGAAGTGATGATTTTCCAGATGGAAGAAAATCCACCCACCGTCACAGCCTGGGACCTATTTGTCACGTATGAAGATAACCAACGAAGGAGATCTCCATGAATACCATGATTAGCAAGTTTTCTAAGCAGGACGCTGTGATTGATCTTGTCAAAGGCTTTGCTATAGTTGGTGTAGATTGTATCAACTTGCACACGTTTACCCATGGAGGCAGACAAGAAATTTATAAATATTATAAGATTTGTAGCAACAGAGCGACCTGCAAAGAATCCATGCTGAAATTCATTGATCGAATTCTTTACCACAGGGAATAACTGGTCATAGACTATGTTTTCGAACACCTTTGAAAAAATGCAGAGCTTGGAAATGGGTCTATAATTATCTGCTTCACACTTAGTTCCCAATTTATGAATTGGTGTGATGTAGGCTCTTTTCCATGTATCAGGACATGTACCAGTCTTGAGCGATATATTAAACAGTATTGATAGAGGAAGTGACAAATGATTTGCGCACTCAGTAATGAACAATGGTGGGATACCATCTGGCCCAGCTCCCTTGCTGGAATCGAGCCGTTTTAAATATTTACATACAAGGTCAGCATCGATAAAAATTGATCCCATCGCACAAACCTGCTCTACAGAGTCATCGCAGGAAGTCCCCAGAGGGTCAGGCGGTTCGTAGACAGAATGAAAATAATCAGCAAATAAATCACAGACTGCCTGGCCACCTTCGGCTTTTAATTCCTTAAGATTTAAAACGCTAGGAATAGATGCTGATAGTTTTTTTGATTTAACATATGACCAGAATGCCTTGGGATCTTTGGCGATATTCTCTTCAGCATTATTAATAAAGTCTTCATGACACTTCTTTGCCATTTTTTTCTGTCTGGTGCGTAGCCTTGAAAAAGTAATGTAATCAGAAGGGTTCTTATAAGTATAACACAGGGACATCCCTAGCATGGCGGATGAATTAACACAATTTTTTTTGTTCATTGTATAAACTTCTTTTAATAATAAAAAAAAAGTAGTATATAGTCTGTGAAATTTCTGCTTTTCACGAATAAGTTTAATTAATGACGAGCTATACCACGGGGGGTAGGAATGTTTACCAGTAGGCCTCAATGGAACCTTGTCCGAGATTAAATTATCAATAATATTGTAAAAATGCGATACTACAGGATTGACGGAATCGGTTAAGTTAAGTATGCTCCAATCTACTTGTGCCAGGCTGTCTCTTATGTCATCATAATTGGCCTTGTGGAATGAGGGCCGTTTAATTGAGTTTTCCTTTATGACCTGGGGTTCAACAAACTCAGCAGTAATAATGATGGATTTATGGTGAGCATCCTCAGGCACCAATGGATCAATTGCAGGAACAACGCTTACCGAGAAATTACAGAGAACGAGATCAAGAATTCTTCCTAACGTATTTTGAACACCATTATATTGGTGGAGGTTACAGTAATTAATATTGTCAACAAATGTTATAATAATAAACAAAAATTAATGTTTAAATAGAAGATTTGTAAAAAAATTGCAATAGGTGGCACGCGAGCTGTTTGAAAATCTGAATGTACCTGGACTGAATATATTAAACGCGGGAGAGGGGAGGGGATCGCGGGAATTGGGTTTGCGGGAGAGGGGGGAGGGAAGGCGGGGAAGGTGGAGGGGAACCCGCGAGGGGAAGGGGTCATGTGGGGGGGGGGGGGGGAGGTGGAAGGGAACGGGACGAATGGAAAAAGACACGCAGGAAAAAACAATTTATTTATTAGTGGCATTGCAACGCATGCCGGGAACTCGCTAATATGTATATAAAAAATATAGGTTTAAGATGTTTTGAAGCGCCTTACTTTTTAATTAAAAATTCAATAGCTATGTTAGGTAGAGATTTGATTTTAAACAAACCTTAATGATTCTTTTTCATCCAGTTTTCATCGTGTTCTACTAATCTTAGACAAAACGCATTTATATTCAGAGCAAGTAATCTATTTAATGAGCATTTTTATGATGTGGACATATTTTCACGTAACTTAACAACATTTAAAAAATATAGCTTAGCTAACAATGGATAATTTTAAATACCATATCGCAAGTAATCATGTTGTTGCTATGAATCCTGTTTATTTGCATGACATCAATAATTAAACATGTGTTCCGTTTTATTGTAGGTATCAACTAGTGATTATTCCTAGGTAGGTAGATTTTTCAATGTAATTAATATGTTCTGAGTGTCACGAAGTTTATTCATTAATTACCTTAGATTAAGATGATAAATTGTCATAAATTTGTGTTCTCGTTTAGTATTTTATTTGAAATTAACCGTTATAATTTTTGTATTTTTTGTAAACATTTTAGCCCACTTGACAAATTGAGTACTAGATACTTTAATTTAACAATCATTTGAAAAACAAAAATACGCTCACCACATTTGGTTACACATTTTTACGAGAATCGTAATCAAAGCTACTCCCAATTTTTTTAGCAATTGGATAATGAAACAGTGACGAAATTGTTGCCGTAACAAAATACACATCGGGAGCTTGGCTTTACAGATATTGTAGCTTCGCTAATGTAGGTTTAATGGCTATTAAAGAAATCGATGGATAAAAAAATAATATGTACCGTTACCATGGTGAGTAAATATATAAGATTATAATGGCTTTAAAATTCGCAAGTTCTCGCGTATTCGAAATGCATCTTTTTGCACATCGATAGGTTAATAAATAACTTAGTGAATTCAGTACATTTTTACGAAGTATATAATTAACAAAAAAAACTAATAACCACTCTAAATGAAGTGCATATCTAAGCAACCATTAAGGCTGATATCGAAAATAATTGTAATATAATCTCATTATTAACGATCTGTCAATAGAGAACTTCAGTGAAAAATATTATGGCTTTAAAAAAATATGTTCATATAGACCAATAAACGCTGATTCTGAATATATAAGTTATATTTAATAATATTTAACGTAGAGTTTTTAAAAAAAATATTAAAAAGTCAATTTTAAAACAGTTCATTAAAACATCCTGTCAAGTTGGTATTATGGAATTTGTGAGGCGTGACGTCATTGCTTCCATAAAAAGCTCCAATGCTGAAATTAAAAATGACGGAAGTCGAACAGCTGATTCAAGTTCCCTATGAAATTCATGCTTCGGTTTCCTTAATATTGATTTCGATTCGTAAAACTAAATAAATAATAGTTTCAAACAATTTTTATACCAATCTCCAGTAATAATATTGAAAAATATAATAATATAATAAATGAAATATAATAAATAAATAATTACACCTAAATAACGTTTTACTTATTGAATAGTTTCATCACTTCTTCCATACAAAATGACAACATCTGTTGAAAATAACTAAAACTTTTGGGCAGATGACGTCACAGGGCCAGATGACGTCACGGTGGTTTTCGGGGGATCTTGAAAAATTAAAACTTTGACATTTATTTTAACTATTAAAACTAACAATAAAAATAAAAATAAATATGCAGTTATTTAAGTTAGAAGGTCTTTATTCATAAAAAAAAGATAAAAAAATTGGACTGGAGTTCTCTATTGAGCACTTAAAAACATGTACCTACCTATTATAATGCACGAAACACCAATACACTTTGCCACGAGAAAAGTATTTTTGTAAAAAACCGCAAAGGTTGCGTAGATGTCGTTAAAAAACGGCCGCGCCAGTTTGTTCTCATAATTCTGTTGAAATAAACTCCATTTTCTAAACAAGCATGAAGTCTTTTTATGTTATGGTGGTCGAGGGGAAGACTCTTGACTCGCAATCCGAAGGTCGCGGGATTGAATCCCGGCGCGGGCAAATATATTTTATTTGATTAATTTGTGTTATTTCACAATTAATTCATTTAAAATAATATGTAGCATATTTGCGACACGTTCCAGAGTGGATGATACTTTCAGTATCGCCCTGATGTAAGACCACCATTCTGAATAATTGAAACGTTGCGTGAAATGGTTTTAGCCTTGTTTTTTTACCAGAGCTGAATAACCAGGTGCTTTCTCATATTCTTCTTCCCCATCTCCTTCCCCTCTTCACTACCTTCAACCTCACAACATACCCCAATTGGGGAAGCTATGGTGTCACTGGCTACAGACGGCAGCAGTTGTGAGGTATTCATACAAAAAATACTGAAATACTCTTTATATTGGTGACGAGTACCTACATGAACGGCCAGAAGGCGAGTATTCCAACTCTTGTAATGTTAGAATCTCTATGACATTGAAACAAGCTCTTATGCTATACCAACTGAAAAGCTAGCGATCTACCTACCTTACCGATTAGTTACTCTGTCATCAGAGCGGTCTATGCACAATGACGGAAACTAACATCAAACATCTCTAACATCACACATCCCTTCTCTTGGTACCCTATACGCAAAAACGTGCTTTAATATTTAAATAATCTAAAAGTTATACCATTATAAGTTTGTAATAATAAAAAACCGTATTTTGAAAGATATTAACACGGTCTCTAATATGAGTGGGGAGAGAACGGACCGCTTAAGCACTTTAGAGACTATTACACCTTAGTGGGGATAATTATGGAAATGAGAAACGAAATTAACGTTAGCTTATCAGTTTGGGAAATTCCTAAGTCCATTTCGTAGGACTCGTAAAGAAGCAAAATACCAGAACGGAATGGCAGAGCCGTATCGTGTCGGTATTAAATATTCGGAAATAAATACAAAAGGCTGCAAAAAATTCAACAAAGATGGAAAAAAAATTATGTCTTACAATTAATTTCAAAGTCAAATTTTTGGTTTATGTTACTAAGAGTCCCGAAGAAAATAATTTCCCTCAGGGCCGAATTTGACTTTGGAGATCCTGTATGAGGGGTCTTTTTGAGGAGAGAAAGGAGTTAATATGGGTCTTGAAGAAGATAGGAAACACAGAGGCCGGTAAATCATTACACAGTTGAACGCAAGAACGAGTCATAGAAGCGACATACATACAAATGTCAACAGTGTACGTATGTTGGGTGTGTTTCCAGACTATGCACCAGTGCCGAAGAATTCAATGTCGCTAGTTCCTTGGAGCATCTTCCGTTGTAGTACTGGTGGAACAAAGACCTGTATCTACTATCTACTTACCTGATGCTTAGTTATTGCAATTCGCTTGTTAATATAGGGGAATCTAACAAACGGATAGCCCGTTTCTGCACATAGTTTTTTTCATGAAAAAGAACTTCTGAGAAGCTAACTTGACTCTGGCTTCGATGGAGCACCCAAGCCAGAGCCCATCTGAATTGGTCACTTAGGATGGATTGTTTCAAAAAATTTGACGAATTCGTCAAATATTTGACGTTAATTTTCACGTTCTGTGTAAGTTCTATTCAAGTTCTGTGATGATTTCAGTTTTGTGAAGCAGCTGGCCTATGATGATAAAAAAACAGAACTCGAAAAGAACTTACACAGAACCTGAAAATCAACTTCAAATATTTGATGAACTCATCAAATTTTTTGAAACAACCCGTCCTAAGAGTGATACCAAGCATTTCAATGGGAGGCCTGTTCGGAAGTTTGCTTCCGTTGAAGGAGACTATGTAGATTGTTATTTCGATTTCTTTTGTTCGTAGTCAGGCATGATTCGGTCTTAAAAATATTAAATTCGACTAGATTATTCTAGAGATTTCCGGAAATATTTTGCCTTTTCGACGGCAAAATTGGTGTTTGATAGAGAGCCATCAGGTCTGGTAAGAGGTGGCAGACTGGATTTGTAGCCCTACTGAGCCCGCAGGCCGTCAGAACACTCTGCTGCCATACGGATGATAGGCAGCCAGCATTTTCCTAATCTACAGATCGTGCTCGAATATCGACTTCTTCATGATCCTCTTGCTTTCCTTTGCAATTTACTTACACGCGTTTTCCGACATTCAAGATTAGTTGTATCCTCGGTAAGCCGCGTTTTTTCATCGCGCTGAGCCAGCACCAGTTTCCTTAACAGTGGATTGAATGAAGCCATCCACCGTGAATGTGATGACTTCACCAATTTTCTGGGCACATTTTGAGAGATTAGAAGTATGAAAATAGACAGCTGACCAAGGGAAAGCATTAAGATGTGACTGCAGGCCGAACCAATCTGCTAAACTATAGTGCCACACTGTTCACTTCAGCCTCTTGTGTGACTGTTTGAAGTTAAAGTGGATTATAATCGTCACCAGCCAGTGGTCATACAGGCACGTCATGATCCTAAAGGCACTGGGAATTCAATCTTGTAACCGTGTGGCACAGTGGTTAAAAATGGAGCGGTGAGTCTGGACATCATACCTCCTGAAATGCTATAAATTGTTCGAACTATCGCCAGGGTTGTCACCACGACTTGCTCTGTATTCCACACGGCAGAACAGACGTTCTGGCCCAGCATAGCACGACAAAAGGTATGGTGCTGCTAAATGATATCTCTAGGTCTCTTGTCATTTTAGGCAAACTTTAAAATATATATTACTGTAAAATTTTTCGTTTAAAGGTATGTATATGATATGTGTATTGTAATAGGATTACATTAGTATGTAATTCACCAAAAAAATCAGGAACCCTTGTAGACTCCTGAACCATTTGTTCCAATCCGTGGCAAATGGCAAAGCATTTCGCCTATCGTCCAGCCGAGTCAGTTGATCCCGAGAACTTCAACTTTGGTTTGTTATGAATTTTGAAGTCCCCCAGAACTACAAACTCGACCAAAGGGTAGTAGGGCAAGAGATTATATATAGTCTTGCTCAAATGTTTGAATATCTCGGATGTATCTGATCCGCTGAGGTTTGGTGAGCATATATGGTAAAAACGCGAAGAACCTTGCTGTATTGGCAAGCTTAACGCGTACCCACATTACTTCAAATCTGGAGTTTCCAGATTCAACAGTCGCACACAGTTGACGTCAGCTCGGCTGTAGAGACAAACACCTCTTTTGGGTCTGAAATTGCCTACATGGGTGAAACCCGGGCAGTCTAGGGGCTCAGTTATCTGGGTTTTGGAAAGGAAAAAAAGATTGGGACATTGTGAAAGGAGGTGGTGATGCACGTAATTTAAATCTGTGTGCAGACCGCCAATGTTGGCGAAATTCTCAGACAATTTTGGCCCGCACCGAGGACTTCTACTCGCCGCTTAGGGATGTTAATTGTTTGTGGTTGTATATTCATGATTCTATTATTTCATTTTTAGGTAATGATGGGAAAGGAAGGTTTGGGATGGAAGACATACGCAGGATGGGTAGGAAGCTGAGGATCGAACTATATAGTCCAGGAGCGATGGGCGTATGAATCCGACCCACCCACTGCGGTGCAATGCGATAGGCTGGGAGAATAAAAAGCCCAAGAAATAAAGTTGTTTGAAAATTTATCGGCTTTAGTAAAACAGGTAAAGTTTTAACATGAATTTTCCTAAGTAAGATTAAATCCGCGAATAATAATTATTTCACTCAGGTGCCCAAATCACGTGTCGTAAATGATAGTTAGAAAGTTTGAGAGTGAGCGCATTTTGTCACCTACGAACTACTGAGTGATTTACAGTCTTGTTATTGCCTTTGCTTGCTGAAGAAAGTGTTCTTACTCCTCTTTTTTTTAATATTCAAGCTGCTTCACAAACAGAAGCGGCCAGGGATTAAGGATATGCAAGATAAGCCCCACACAAAATTTAGTTTAAAAATTAATTTGGTAGTAGGTACTTCTAAATTAGAGTTTATTTTTTCATTCTAAAGTAAATCAATTTTAATAACGTTGTCATTTAGTTCTACAAGTATATAAGGGGTTAATATTGTGACAGCTGTTTTGGTGTATAAGATCATTATCAATCTGTTTTTATGCCACATCGACATACTTATTTATATGATTTTATTTACATCTATTATTCTAGTATAATAATTTTACTCAGGGTCTGTCATCTTACGAGATGGTATGTGGAGGAGAGGATGTTCTGGGTAGAAAATAGGTATGAGGGGTGGGTAAAAATTTGGGGGTCAGTGTGTCCAGGAGTGATGGACGTATTTTTTTTTTTTTTTTACATGAGCTCCACACAGGAGGCCCTGAGGAAAATAATTTCCCACAGGGCCTATGTCATCTTTGGGGATGCTGTGTGGAGGGTTTTTTTTAAGGAAGTTTAAGGGTTTTAAGGTTTAAGGAAAGGAGTTTAAGGGGTGGGTAAGAAGGAAAGGGGTTTAAGGGGTGGGTAGGAAGGAAAGGGGTTTAAGGGGTGGGTAGGAATCTGGGGTTCAGTGTGTCCTGGTCATCCACCTTCGAGACCTAGACAAACTTCACCCCATGAACCCGGGCACCCCTGCTAAATCACCAAACGTAGCGAACCACTTGGGGTGACCTATGGCAGAGGTGTTGGTTATCCAATAAAGGTTCCCGGGGCGGCGGTACCCATTCCCGCCTCCCAAATTGAAAGTATAAATCCAACCCTCCGGGATTCCGGCTGGAGGTCAAAAGACCTTCCTCAACCAGTCTATCTCGAACCGGCCCGCCACACAGCAGGTGGGCAAACGCATCGACTACCAAGGCATGGACAACTTGAACCATTGGACCTGGGCACCTCTGCTAAGTTATCAAACATAGTGAATAACTAGGGATGACCTTTGTCAAAGATATCGATTATCCAATAAACGGTTTCTGGGTCGGCGGTACCCATACCCGCCTCCCAAAATGAAAATTTATTATTATTTTGAAATTTTATATAATCTTAACAAGTAATTAGTTTTTATTTATAATATACAGTGTTTGAGTGGCATTGCGTTTGGATTTTCAATTCCTCGGCTGGCTAAGTCCTCCATCACGACACAAGCAACATTTTTAGCTTACTGTGGTTGGTAGTAGAAGATTTTTAAATATTGTAAGGTTATTCCAAACCCGGGAATGTTTGTCTTTCTTAAAAAAAAACATTACATGGAACACATTTGTAATAGAATGGAAAGAATAAATAAAAGCAAAAATCAAAACCACGGTTCACTCAGTTCTGCAAAATGTCTGCACTATAGTATATTTATTACAACTTTAGTATGAGGGACAATCTGTGGTATTTTATACCATCGATAATGGGAGAAAAACACAAATTTCATTACAAATAAATCTTTATTTATGTACCCTGATCGTGAAGGTGGATCCAGGGATATTTTTTGCACGAAATGCGTACGTTTTTCCGAGAATTGATTTCTTTGTTTCTCGATTTGAGAAATTCAATGATTTGGTAATAGTACCGATTCGAGCTTCCTCTACATTTTCTGTGTGAAATCTTAGGTAGCGTATATTTATTTATTTTGGGATAACTTGATAAAGTAGTGACTTTCCTAAACATCGAAAAAATAATATTTCATTTTGGAAAAAAATATCTATAATATTTCGCATTTCCTCCAACTTTTTATTGGTAAAATAACAAGATAAAGCGACATTGTAAACATAAAATTACCCCTTTTCAGTAAATAGAAAGTTGAATATACGTAGAATAAATATATTAATTTATTTAGTAGGTAGGGCTTTTACATATAGTGCAATATATGTTTTTGACAAAATAGAGAAAAAAACATAAAATATAACAGTTGACACAAAGTAGGTAGAATATAAGATAAGTAAAAATAGAGATAAAGATAATTTATGAAGGAGGAAGAAATAGTTGGCACATACGTCGTTTGAAGTTTGACAAATTCAAATTATTAACGAATACATCCGTATTGTTTAAACATTTGTTACCAAGACTGTGTAAACGCTGTATTGGAGAATGCAAACTATAGTTGGAATGAGATGTATGTATAAGAAATGTTAATATTTGTCTAGTCGTTCGTGTAGGTACATGAAGATTTATTGATTGCAGGAATTCACAACAATCGAATTTAGAGTTTAATTTGGGAGGCGGGAATGGGTACCGCCGCCCCGGGAACCTTTATTCCAATAAAGGTTCCCGGTAAATAAATAAATAGGTCACCCCAAGTGGTTCGCTACGTTTGGTGATTTAGCAGGGGTGCCCGGGTTCATGGGGGTGAGGTTTGTCTAGGTCCTGGAGGCGGATGACTCACTGAACCCCAGATTCCTACCCACTCCTTAAACCCTTTTCCTTCCCAGAACTCTCCTTTCCCCCTTTTCCTTAAAAAAACCACTCCGCACAGCATCCCCAAGGATGACATAGGCCCTGAGGGAAATTATTTTCCACAGGGCCTCCTCTTTGGAGCTCATGTAAAAAAAATTAGGCTTTTTACAAGGGATATGTATAACAGTTTAATGGTTTGTAACTGTGTAAACGCTGTATTGGAGAATGCAAACTATAGTTGGAATGAGATGTATGTATAAGAAATGTTAATATTTGTCTAGTCGTTCGTGTAGATAAATGAAGATTTGTCAATTGCAGGAGTTCACAACAATCGAATTTAGAGTTTAATCATTTTAATAAAAAGGTTACGTTGTTTATTTTTTGTCTGTTTTCTAGAGTTGGAATTTTTAAAATATTCGTTAAGAACGGATAATTTATATGCTCTAAAGGGATATTATGTTTAAAATTTACGAAACGTAGAAATTTTCTTTGAATTCTTTCAACATTATGTGCATGAATTTTGTAGTAGGGTGACCGACTATGGAGTTATGTTCCATTAGGCTTCTAACAAGGGATATGTATAACAGTTTAATGATTTGTAAGTTTAAAGTTTTTAATCGTTCTTATCAAATATTTTCATACCCTTATTTACAGTTTGTTGAATGTGGACCGTGAAGTCTGGTTTATCATCCATATTATGTGTAGATACGATATACAATACAAATTTACAAACTACAAAAAAATCTAAGGTTTTGCAAACTACTGCCTGCTGGCTTGCACAAGTAAAGTATCCACAGTCATAACCTAAAAAACAAGTATCTGGTCTTGACCAGATTTTGTTTGGTCTTGACCAAACAAAATCGTAATTTTGCAAGCAGTTTATTATTTTTGTCTACGAAATGTTCGATTTTCTTTAATTGTGCGCTATACGAAATCGACAACCTTCCGATTTAAGGTCAAACTTAGACCACTGCGCCACCGAGAAAAGTCTGTGAAAGTGGGTAATTCTGCGCATGTGCGGCACGTCCTTAATTTTGTATTAACGCTAGACTCACGGGGATAGACACAGAGCAAAAAATAACCTAGATTCCCCAAGTAAATATGATATAATAGGAATGTTTTCACAAAAGGTAAAAAAGATGAAAGATAAATTTCTACTCATTGTAACGTATCAAATAGGCATATTTTTTCAGCTTGCGAGTAATTGATATGAGGCTCTGTACACAGTGAATACGGGGTATAACAGCACGTACCCGAAGGATTTTAACCGGGGATTTCTGAGCATACTAGAAGTAAAAAAGTTGATTTTTTTTTCAATTAAAAACAAACTTTTTTTCTGCCGTGCGTTGCCACTAATCACACTGCTGAATGTCGCGACGGATTACGTAATACGCGCTCTGTCTCCTCTATTCGTGCAGCGGGAATGGGATGGAGCTCGTATCGCGTGACATGTTAATAATAATAATAATAATTGAATAATTTGTAGAGCGCCGTTTATGTGAAAAATCACCTTAAGGGTGCTTTACAATTTATTATGAATTCTTAGGACTTTACTTACAAATAGATACAGAAACATACTAACCTGGCAGGTACTTCCGATAAACACATTTTATTAGAAAGTTTATGCTCGGGGAAGATACGACTTTGCACGTGGAGGACATTATATTTAAAACACTGGACATGGCATGATTTTACCTTTGCTAACCTCATCACTGTTGGTTTTACATTTATAAGAAGAAATGCCAAATGTGAGCTAATATTTATTTTGAAAGACTAGAGAATTTAGGACTTCTTAGGACTGGAGATTTTCATGAAACGACCTTTACAGAAGCTTAAAACTAGAATTTGCTTTTATTTTTACACAATTACATAGTTATTTACAATGTCGCGGGTCGTGAAGGCGAAAGTGAAAGGTTGTTTTAAATTATGGATACGACTGTCTGAAAAGATGAGTTTCAAATTCAGTCAAAAGATGAGTTTTAAGTAAGTTATTTAAAATTGCAATCTCATCATCTATATGTGTAGGTTTGAGAACTAAGAGAAATTAGAAAAACCAATATAAAATAAAGATGAATATAGATTGACAATAAATATAAAGAAAGAGAAAACAGGCAATCATTTAGTTAATTATTCCTGATGAAGTATAACTTCAGTTTGAGTTTAAGTTTAGCTCTAAATTTCGCTGAATCTGTGATCATTCTTAATTTTTGTGGCAGTCCATTCCAGGCTTTAGGTACTGACACTCCGAAAGCACGCTCACCGAATTTAGTATCTGGTATGCGCTTTGGTTTCTTCAACCTTTCGATAGCTGACGTTACTGCTGACCTGAGGGTTGATTGTCGAGAATTGGAATTTTCTGGAATACACACTTCTGATAAGTAAAGCGGAGCCATTTCGTTGAGACTTAAATACCATCCAGCAGAGAATTAAACAGGTTTCTTTCAGGATACTTGAGCCGGTGAAGATTTTTGGGATGCTCAGAAAAATGAGGATATTTAGATACGCCGGTGATGAGTCTTGCTACATCGTTGAACACAGATTGTAATTTGTTGATTTGATATTTTGGGAAACTAGCATGTATTCCGTTGCAGTAATCTAGACTTAAACAACATACGAATTGACTAGTGATTTAGTCGCCTCTGTTGTAAAGTTTCTCCGTACTGCTTTAATTTGCTTAATAGAAAACCCCGTACTTACAGTTCTGTTCACTTGAGTTTTAAGGGAAAAATCAGCGTCCAGATTGACACCCAGTAGTTTTATACTTGTCTCTGGAGTGTTTTCACTTCCTTATATGGTTATTGGGGAGTTATCAATGTTACGCTGACGTCTGCTTGTGGCGGTCCAGAGAAACTTAGTCTTTGCAGGATTCAGTTTCAATCTATTTGAGGTCATCCAGCGAGTGATTGCTTCTAGACACTCAGTGATGCGAGTTTTAAGACTGTCTATTTCCTCTGGTAAGCAGTAAAAGTAAACTTGCTGATCATCGGCGTAGCAGTGAGATAGAAGACCAAATAATTCGATAGGCTCTACCCAACTACCCAGTGGTGAGAAGTGATGGAAAAATATGTTTTTTGTTTTCAATAAAAAAAAATCTAAGTTAAGGAGGTATTCTAGTCTAGAAGCATGAACTGTAGGTATTTTTTCAGGTGCAATAAAAACAATAATATTTTTACCAGCAATTACTTAACTAAATATTTATTAAGCATTAAAGTATACATAAAAAAAATAAAACGAAAAAATTTTAAATTCAAAAAGTTAGAGAGTGTTGAAGTGGGGGGTTTCAAAAAAAAATGGCGCGCCCTGGTTGACATGGTTGCAACCCTCCTAGTTATAAAAAAAAAACAAATCAATTCTTAATCCAAACAAATTTTGCTATAATCCGTACCTCAGAAAAGAAAAAAAAATTGCGCAAAATGGCGGCTGTCTGAAATCAAAAGACATTTTTTTACAAGTTTTCGGAATTTTCAAAAAATAGTTAAAATTGAAATTTTGTTACAATTCCAGTAGGGGCGATGTAATAATGTAAAGAAAAGGTCCACACCAAATTTCAAGTAAATTGGTTTCGTAGAACTTGAGATATCGTGTCATTCGTCTCGAAAACAGTCGTTTTGAGAAAAAAGCGTTTAAAATTTTGTTCTCTTCAGATTTTGGTTAGATTCCGTCTAAGCTGCGATATTAAAATGGTTATAACTTTTAAAATAATGCGAATTTCGAAAAATCTTTTTAAGGAAATATTTTTGAATATTTAAATTTGAAGAATTTTTTTTTTCTTTTTTCTAAACTAGAATACTGCCTTAAATAACTAACTTTTCAACTCCCAATTAGCTCATCTCAGTTAAAATCTTGTTATACCCTATATAGTATTTAACTCACAGACCATAATTTCATTTTGAAAGGTGTGATTTGATTTTAAAATGATTTAATATAGAAACGCCCTGAAAATCCTGAAATTTTCTCGCATTATTCAATAAAACATTTTCATACTAACATGGTTAGCTGGTAGGAACATCACTTTGAATTTGCTTATTCGCAGCCCATAGCATAAACCAACTTTAGCTAATTATCCAAAATATGATCAGCCAACTTTCCGCCCTTTCAAGTAAGGAGTAATTCGATTAGGATGAAAATTAATACGACAGACGACGTGTTTGTATTGAAATCAACTTTGTGAAATCTATGCGCGCCGCTAATGTGATTATTTTACCTTGTGTATGTGAACAGTAAGCAGAGATCAGTCGCGTTTCCAATAATATTAGTAAACATTTTACTAATATCTTCACGGATTCAAGTAATGTACCTGTTTAATTATTCTGATTTGATAAACATCAGTTCTAATAATCAATACGTTGTTATTTCATATAATCAATTAATATTTCGTATAATCAATTAATATTTCATATAATCAATTAATATCTCATTATAATCAAATAATTTTTCGTATAATCAATTAATATTTTATAAAATCAATTAATTTTTCATATAATCAATAAACAAGCACTTTGTTATTTCATGTAATCAATTTAAAGCGCCCTCACAAAAATGGTGCTATAAAAATCATTCAATAATTAAAACTGATTAACTCAAGGAATTAAATTGAATAATCTTTTTAATTTTAATTTTAATTTGAAGCTATCTTCTTGAGTACCCAACATGTGCTTAGTTGTGTTGGGTAGGTATTAGGTAATCGTCTGTGCCTCCAGGTCCTACTGTTTGTGTGTGTTTGTTATTTTTGTGATGTATAAATAGTATTGATTTGTATTGTTTAGGTAAAATGATTTAGGTATTGTAAGTTGTAAAATTTATTATGTTAAACAGCCGAGACGAAGAAAAGTCGATAAACATTCTTAAATCGCGACGAAAATAATTTTACGTAAGTACCTTTTCACATAAATAACCAAACGCAGCATTCAATTTGTGTGAGAGAGCTCATAAGCGGCGATTACATGCACACTCCAGGCCGCCGCGCAGAAAAATCTCACAGTTAACTGGTCTGTAAGCTGTTCTTATATTATCAGTTTTTACGGCTCTAATACAAAAGTGTAACACACACGAAATGTAGTGATACTACACCAACCACCTCACACCTCGTCATCTCAAGCTCTGGTACAATTGTCACGTACATGAAATATAGTGCTACTACACCAACCACCTTCTATATCGCCATCTCATGATCTGGAACAAATGTCGCATACACGAAATGTAGTGCTACTATAAAAACCACCTCACACCTCACTCTCACTTTCTGGTATAAATGTCGCGTGCACGAAATGTAGTGCTACTACACCAACCACTTCACACCTCGCCATCTCATGCTCTGGAACAAATGTTGCATACACGAAATGTAGTGCTACTACACCAACCACTTCACACCTCACCATCTCATGCTCTGGAACAAATGTCGCATACACAAAATGTAGTGCTACTACACCAACCACTTCACACCTCGCCATCTCATGCTCTGGAACAAATGTCGCATACATGAAATGTAGTGCTACTACACCAACCACCTCACACCTCCCTATCTCACTTTCTGGTATAAATGTCGCATACACAAAATATAGTGCTACTACATCAACCACCTCAAACCTCACTATCTCACGCTCTGGTACAAATGTCGCATACATGAAATGTAGTGCTATTACACCAAACACCTCACATCTCACGTTCTGGTACAAAAACGTCGCATGATCGAAATGTGGTGATGTAGTGCCACTACACCAACCACCCCACATCTCGCCATCTCATTTGTATTAATACAAAGAAAATAGTTGGTGCAAATGCATTTTGTGAGGTGGCGGGACATTTTACGTTTTTGTATGGGACATTTGTAGTGCCTCTTGTATGAGGTACTCAACACTAGTGCATAGGTGAAAACCGCTTTTGATAGGCTAGCACGATGCAATGGATTATTTCGTTGGTCATAGACCGCATTTTATTAGAGCTTTTTGTTGTATATCTTTTTAAATTTATTAAAAATATATTTTTTGGTCTCCCATAAAAGACTTTAATGCGACGTATTTACAATTAAAGGCTGGTGATTTGTAATTGTAATTTGTAGTCGGAAACACCCAATCACCTTACGTACGATGGTATCTTTTATACAGCAATAAAATTGATTAGATCTCCATTTAAGGGAATCTATCGTTAAATTAAAATAGATCAGTTTGAAGATGTCCGAATGGTAAATTTGGTCCTACTTGAAACATAAACAATGGATTTCCAATATTTATAGTTTCCAAAAAAATCCATACTAATATTATAAATGCGAAACTGCTCGAGTTTGTTTATGACCTTTTCACGCATAACACAATATAAAGACTTTAAAAATTCATTCACCAATAGAAAGCTAAATTATATGCGCAGACTATATTTTGTATAGGTGGTAAGCTCTGGCGTAATGAAATTATAAATATTAATATATTATATTTGTTATACGTTTTCTGTCACTAAATAAAGCAAATTTTTGCTAACGTCAGAAAAAAATCGTTTCCATGGAAACGATTGCTACGGCTTCAGAAAATTAAAATATTAGAATATGTTTTATTTTTTTGGACAAGCTTCTGTTTTGGAATAAATGTCAGTTCCTACATTAAAAATATAATTCGTAACGATTATAAAGACTGAATAAATGAACTGAATAAATAGTGTAATTTTTTATTATATTCACAAACTTTCAAATATTTAATTAAAAATAAACATCCGAAATGTTTGTAAGCGCATAAATTCCGAACGAATGAACAAAATTGGATAATTCTTTTTTTCTTTGAGCTATAGCTTTATGAAATTTAGGTGGCAGGCGAGATGTTTGAAAACTGAATGTAAGGGAATGAATGTATGGAATTCGGGAGGGGGTGGGGGTGGGGAGGAGGGGGTATAATTGATAAGTTCAACCGCTACAGTAATTTCCCGTAATACCATGCGAGCGAAGCCGCGGGGAAAAGCTAGTAAATAATAATCGATGTTTGTTCTTTAAAGTAATATTTCTATATTTACAAAAATATTTAAATGAGTATTATTTTTCTTGAAAATCTTTTGAAGGTATGGCCGCATTTATTTCAAGATAAGTCTTCCAACGAAGCTTTATCGTGAGACTTGGTATTAGGGAGGTCCAACATCAGTCACGAAAACACTTTACATAAAACCCAGAGGATCTTAAAAACTTATTACACTCTTCATATTTTTAAGAACCTCGTGAATCTAAACAATGATTATTATTGTACCTGATTTCATCCTTGGATTAAAATGGTTCTTCAGTTTGAGTTCCGAGATACCTATTGCTTTTGATGTTGTTTGGCCTTTAATAAAGTGGACTGTACTTATAGTACTTAACAGGGGTTGCGTTAATAAATTTCAGGAAATTTGTTAGTTTATGTCCTCCCATTGTTAAAACCCGGTCGGGTCAACTTACTTCCAGGTATTATCTGAATTTTCCTCAAGGACTTGTTCGTGATTTATTCGTTCCTCGATATAAACCCAAACGAAATACGATATGATAATATAATCAATACAATGTAATATTATGCACGATAATCCAGTAGAGATATTGTTTTCTTTATGTTTTCTATCTCAGAATACTTTCACAAAGAGTACAATAAAAAACTTGATATATTCTTATTGTTATTATATAATAGTTAAATCAAAATCTAAACAATAAAAACAAAACATTTTTAGTAGTAGATATTATCAGAAATGTTTATATAAATAAACTTATATACATATTTATTAATTTAAGAAATATACTTAACATAAAAATTCTTAAAAATATATATTACGCTCTGGCCCATTCAATAATGCAATACGGTATCGTTGCATTGGGAGGAGCTTAAAATACCTCAATTTTGCTACTGGAAATTACTCAAAGATTAATAATCAAAATTATTACTAAGAAACCATCAGACTATTCAATCTTTCAACTTTTTCAAGACTTTCAAGTCCCACCTCTAAAAACTATATAGATAAAAAATACGCTACTCCAAATTCACAAAGATAATTTTAAGAAGTCACACCACGCCATGGTGCGCTTGGAAAGCAATAGGCAAAACATGGTGGGTCGCTTATGTACGCCATTGATGCTTACCAGTTTTGCTCAGCACTAATACGCGTACAATGGAGTGGTGTGGTTTAAGATTAAACGCAACGTACGTTATAATCTACGCATTCACAGATGGCGCCAATAAAATTATTTTAGGTTTTAAACACTTTTGCAAGTTATGCTTTAAAATATTAAGAATAATTAATTGTTCGCGCCCGTACATACGCAATATGAATATGAATAAATAGTTTTGTCCATAAAAAAACTCAAATCTTTCAAGAGAGGCTGACAAATACAATATTGCATTGGTGATTAAATCCAATATTGTATTTGTCAGCCTCTCTTGAAAGATTTGAGTTTTTTTATGGACAAAACTATTTATTCATATTCATATTGCGTATGTACGGGCGCGAACAATTAATTATTCTTAATATTTTAAAGCATTACTTGCAAAAGTGTTTAAAACCTAAAATAATTTTATTGGCGCCACCTGTGAATGCGTAGATTATATCGTACGTTGCGTTTAACCTTAACAAACTGAAAAGAGAGCTGAGATTGGAAACGAACTATAATCAATTTAAAAATAAATTGAATAATAATGTCTTAAATAGTTTAGCCACCTAAAATCATATTAATAATAAATTAACAACTCTAAATAAACAATTTTTTCAAATTTAAATTTTAATTTTACATATCTTTATTTATTATTTTTGTTTAGGTATCTGATTTATGTATGAACACATATGTTTAAATCGTAATTTTTAATTGTTAATTTTTTTCCCTTACACACGAGTGGTCACACTCTCGTAAAGGTTATTATTAAAAAAAATAAAAAAAAGTATTTATTTTAATGTGAAATCCTATGGCATACCCAATGGCATACCCAATTGGGATACATTGTGAGGTCGAAGGTAAGTGAGAAGGGGAAGGAGGAGAAAGAAATGTGGGGAAGTGCCTGGCGCTTCAGATTTAGGCGCCAAACACGGCTAAAGCCATTTCAAGCAACGCGTGGCGGTCACAATTATTTCGCCACCAAAAGCATGTACGAATTAGCTACAAAGGTCGCGCTCCACTCTCTCTAACACCAAAGAATGTACGAGACAGTCTGCCTACCTAGTGATCTACCTATCTACGCCGCACAAGGCGCCCATTAAGTGGAACGTTAGCGCGGCCTTTTTCGGCCTGTTTCATACAAATCTTAAATTTGGATTTGAGATCAAAATACCCAAACAAACTGAAAAATTATTTTTGTAATCAAAAGTATATCTTATATCTAGTACAGACGTGAGCTACTTTATTTATTTTTGCTTTAAATTATAAGATATAAGCCATTAAAGATTTTAGTGTTTCATGTTTATAGAGGCAATTGGGCAATTATTTATAAATAAATGAAAAACAATAAAAAATTATTTTTTTATATATATCATAGAAATATAATGAAATATAAAATAAAAAATAAAAATTTAAAAAAGAATCATTGAGATAGGTGTAAATTTAAAATACAAATTACTACCTAAAAATGCATTTTTAAGGGTGTTTTATTTATTTTGTTTTCATTATATTTGTAAAATACACATGGTAAAATTATTTTTATAATTTTTTTGATTTACTCACCAATAATTGCCCAAGTTGCCTCTAAAATCATGAACACTAAAATATTTAATGTCCTGTATCTCATAATTTCAAGCAAACATAAATGAAGCAGCTCACATTTGTACTAGATATTGAATATACCTTTTGATTACAAAAATAATTTTTCAGTTCACATTTGTACTAGATATTGAATATACCTTTTGATTACAAAAATAATTTTTCAGTTTGATTGGGTATTTTGATCTCAAATCCAAATTTAAGATTTGTATGAAACTGACCGAAATGGGCCGCGCATACGTTCCCCTTAAAATTATGATCAAATTTGGAAAATTATGAAAATTTTTCTATGAAGCCTACTTTTTCAATTAAAATTTCTTATTTAAAGTTTTTATTCTTTTTTCTTCTCTTTTGTCTCATCAGAAATTGGGCGCACTTTGTCAAAAAGTCAAAATATTTCCGCTTTGTAATAAAATTCAATAAGTTAGCAAAGACGCGGCTCCCCGTTCCCCTTAAATCAAAATATTTCCGTTTCGCAATAAAATCAAATTAAATGGAATATTTCTGAACACATCCGAAAACTAAAAACGGTATTGGAAAGTGATGAAATACGCGTTCTCGAAACATGTCGGTTTTATAGACCTATTACCTATTACCTTTATTTTTATTTATTTTTTGTTAATACTCGTAAATCTACTGTTACTAAGGGTATGGTCACCCTATGAATGCATTTGTTAATCCACTGCAGGTACCTTGAACATGTTTAGTTTACAGTAGAATATTATTGTGGCCAACTAAGAGCAATATGAGCATACCGACCAGCTGTAATTAATATTTGAGTAAACTTTATTTAGTGTTTCTTGTGAATTTATATGTATGTTTTTTATTTTTATTCCATTATTGTTTTTTTATTTTTATTTTTATTGTAAAACTGCACATCACGATACAGGAATGCCCTAGTGAGATGTGCAGTTTATGTTTTTATGTACATCTATATATTTTAATAAATAAATAAATAAATAAATAAATAGACATTAAAAGTGGTTAAAGTAAATTTTTAATTTTAATTAAAAATGGGGCCACAAAATAAATTTGCTGCATTTGAAGAATTAATAATTTAATAAGAATTAGGCCATAAAGGATTTTAAAGTTTCATGATTTTAGAGGCATTTCGGGCAATTATTTGTGAGTAGATGAAAAACAATAAAAAAATATTTTTACTATATTTATCATAAAAATATGGTCAAATAAAAAATAAAAATTTTGAAAAAAATTTTTTTGATGGGTGTAAATTTAAAATACAAATTAACTATTTACGGCGGAACAAAAATTTGTCGTTTATATATTAAAATTACTACCAAAAAAATGCATTTTTAACGATGTTTAATTTTAATTTTTATATTTCAACATATTTTTAAAAAACATATGGTAAAAATTTTTTTTTAATGTTTTTTATTTACTCGCAAATAATTGCCGCAAGTTGCCTTTAAAATCATGAAACACTAAAATCTTTAATGGCCAATATCTTATAATGTAAAGCAAAAATAAATATAGTAGCTCACATCCTTATTAGATGTTTGATAAACCTTTTGATTAAAAATATAATTTTTCAGTTTGGTTGGGTATTTCGATCTCAAATCCAAATTTAAGACTGTAAGAAACTGGTCGAAATGGGCCGCGCATACGTTCCTCTTAAGATCGCACATTGTCATAATCTTCTAATAAGTTATTTTTTATCAGTACCTATACATACAGTTCTTCAAACGAGGTATCTCGACTAAAATTCAAGATGTTGCCTCCAGTTTAATGACCTGCGAAGGTTTGGCAGTGGCGATATCGATTTAAAATATTAAATTTGAAACCGGATCAACGCAAATAATCCTTGAATTAGTTCTCGAAAGGAAAGAACTCCCTGCGATTAGGAAATTGCTTCAACGAATTTCCACCCAAACCACTGGTTACGATCAGGAACGGACCCAGAATGAACCGACATAAAAAAATCTAATTCAAAAATATGCTATAACTCGAGTGAAACATTTTTCGGTTTAAAAATAAGCTTTATCTTAAACATAAGTAGTATTTTTAGGCTTGCGTCTGCGTGGTTGAATTTCAGAACCCGGCTTCGAGTGCATGTCTGACGCCACGCCATATGCGCCGCGCCACAAACAACATCCGTGTACGTGGAATTTCAAACAAAGCTACCGTTGTAATTCGGTTTCGAATTCAAGAATTCGTCAAAAGATGTTGCTACTCCCGTCAGCAGGTCGGATGGGGACGTGTCCCGCCTAGGTATAACTGCTAAGAATTTGTGAATATGTAGTATCTCTCTAGATATGGAAAGATTGACGGTAATGCATAGTTGTATGAAGCGGCTGTATATTACATATGACGTCATTGCCTGTCTCGGTTACTTTGTTCCGGTTTCTAGCTAAGCTGGATGACAGTAGATCCGAGGAACGAGCTATTTTCGGAACCAGTTCCTATTGGATTTATAAAATGGTCACTAAAATTAACTGGGCGAAGCGAAATCAAAAGCCGCCCGCAGGGCCTAGCAGCAAAAACCTGAGGAGCGGGTTTTTAACTGCTAGTAATTAAGAACGATGGAAGCCATTAGAGACTTAAATGCCTCGCGATTGGTCGACGGGTTACTCGTACATGGGTCTCCACTGAGGTTAACAAATTATTTCAAAGTGTTCGTATTTTTCAAATTCTTGCTATGCAATTATTTTGTAGTTTTAATACCCACCCGTTTGGAAATTGCATTACTGTTAACCTAAAAAACCGAAGTATGTATGACGTCACTCGTACCTCACCAGATTTCCATCGTTTTGCGGGCTTTGAAAAAATATACTTTGAACATTTTTTTTAACTAATATTAATTATTGTATCTCAAAAAATGTTAATAATCGGTCACTGGGTCAACAGTAGTACCACGAAAACAATATTTATAAAAAATCCTGTTATTTGAGTGAGAAGATGAATATTCATTAAAAAAAAATAACCGGAGTTCGTAATTGTGGTTCTGCCCACGAACGTTAATACAAACTAAAAGCGGTGTTTACGAAGTTATTGTTTAATTTTAAATTAATATTTCTTCTAATTTTGTATATATTTACCAATATTTAAACCGTTCAGAAAGTACCACAAATATTTTTACTCCCAACAATAATGGGTTCCCAATTCTAATATCAATGCATTAGAAGTACATCATAGATACATTGTTAAATTTATCATATTGCATTTTTTTTTTTTTTTTTCTAAGTGAAACTTCTTTAGCACCGTTGTGATTTGAAACTCGATGAAACAGAAACGACACTAAAAAGAGACAAACACATACATCTGCAGGATTTAGCCTGCGAGAGAATGAGATAGAATGAAACCTTAACGCGTTGGCCGTTTTGATTATGAACTCACTTTTCGAGGCTCGTATTAGTTGAGATTGTGCGTAAATAATTGTTAAGGTTTCACTTCAACAGCGTGTGTGAACTGCACTCGATTTTTGAAGTGAAACTTCTTTAGCGACGTTGTGATTTGAAACTCGAAGAAATGGAAATGACACTAAAAAGAGACAAACACACATATAGGATTAAGCCTGCAAGAGAATGAGACAGAATTAAATCTTACCTACGAACAGTAGGTACCTACGAAGCGTCGCGCTGTCCACATTGGCCGCTTTGATTATGAGCTTACTTTTCAAGGCTCCTATTAGTTGAGATTGTGTGGGTGAAGTTTCACTTCTACCGCGTGTGAACTGCACTCGATTTGTGTTTTTTTGGCGCCTCTTAAGAGCATTTCTTACTTTTTATACCCTTTATATTTTATATTGGAAACTTTTGTGCGCCTTAAGGCGGCGCTTCCCCGCCCAAAAAAAAGAAGATGGAGAGATATTAATATGTAATTACGAATGTTGGACAGAGCGCGCTAATATTTTAAATGATAAAATTGAAGCGAAAATTGTGAAAATGTTTAATAAAACGTGACTCGTTTAAAATAGAGCAAAAATCTCGTGGAAGGCGTCTTAAGTATCATTTAAAGAAACATTTTGAATTTTTTCACAACTATAACTTGTAAAATAATCGAAACAGACGTGTTTTTAATAATTTTCGGAGCATACTTGGCGATTTTTTTGTTTTTTTTGTTTGTTCATATAATTTGCGTTTCATCGTGAAACGCGTCTAGATATTTTCTTCAAAAAAAAACATATATTTTTTTAAGAGCATAAAAACTTAAACAAATGTTTAACGGAGATATGTAAGAAATCAGTAGAAATTCGGGTAGCGGCGGCTTAGTAAATAAATATTTGGTAAATTTATTTAATCACTTGCTTGCATGCATTTGGTGTATGAGAGCGGTACTAAAAAAAATGACAAAGGTAGCAAATAGGATTTACCAATCATAATTGTCGCGGCCGAATACCGCAACACGAGGATGTGGACTGTAAATCCTTTTTGACGACGAATAGACCATGTATTGTGTTTTAAAGTAAGATCGAAGGAGAATCGGTTTTGAATCAAGTCTCCTACCTTTGACGGCTTCTTAAGGCTGTTCAGGGTCGTTTCTGATTTCACAATATATTTGCACAACAAGGGTTTTAAGCACGACACTTTTATTTAATAAAAAAGAAACTTTGCGATTATTTGCGATATTTTGACGAGAGCTAGTTGTGATCCATGTCACTATCAAAATGCAACTATTAACAAGTAGGTAATGCACACTTGGGTGGCAATATTGTTCAACATGTAGGTAAGAACATCTTCTTCTTTTCCTGGTGGAGACTTTGAGGAAAGGAGGAAGAGAATGGATTACATGATGGAAGGACTAGGGGAATATGGATTAAGTTTTTTTTTAAAACTGTTTCAGAACCAAACAATAATAAAATAAAATTTATTTTCAAATGCGCCTCTTTTTCAGTGGGCACCTCCCGATGAAGGTTATTTTCATAGGACTTGTAGAAAATCAGGCCCTTTATTGGAGATAAGCTTATTGCTGGGAGAAGGGTGTTAAAAGGAAAGTGTTTCCTATTATTAAAAAGCCTGTTCCAATAAAAAAAACATTAGACAAAAAAGGGTGTTAGTTTTTTTAGAGGATTTCTTTACGACCGGTAATCTACTTTAACATTATGATTTGCAATTTCAGATAATTTGTTATTTTTATAGAGAGTTGGATTGTTAATGTTTTAATAGATTTTATTTTTTATCTCGACGATCGGCGTTAACACAAAAGTCAATTTGGGAGACGGGTATGAGTACCGCCGCCCTGGGAACCATTCATTGGATAACCAACACTTCTGCCATACGTCACCCCGAGTGGTTCGCTATTTTTGAGGACTTAGTAGGGGTGCTGAGGTGCGTTTATTCACCTACTGCGGGGCGGGCCGGATCGGGAGAGACTGGTTGAGGGAGAACTTTCGACCCTCTTGACCTATCTCCTAACACCGCAGTGGGAGGGATGGAATCATATGTCCGTCATTTCTGGATAGATTGACTCCAATATTCCTACTCACTCTTATCTTTTTTTCCTTTCCTTTTCCTCACTTCCTCTCCTTCCGTTCCCTTAAAAACCCTCCACACAGAGATGACCTAAGCCCCAAGGGAATTTTTTCGTGGGCCTCCTGCGCTAATGTAAAAAAAGTAAATAATTTAGTGATCTCACAAAGGGCCTCTAATAAATAGTTTGATACTTGAACTTTAAAAAAATAGGGAATAACGAGTTGTGGGTAGGAAGATGAAAGGTTTTCTCATCATTTGGATAATCAAGGATCTAATGATTGGATAGAGAGTAAAATTTTTACCTATATACTTCAATTTAATGTAGGGCATTATTACAAAGTGACAACTGTTTTGTGTGTAATAATGTTTTTGTTTTGAATGGCAGGCAGCGTGTAATTTGAAAAAGTAACTAAAATTTCAATTCCAAACATACATCGCATACATTAATAACACATGGTGTATAGTTTTAGTAAGACTCTTAGATAAAACCAAAAGTCAAATTGTATGATATTAATGAATAAAGCAAATTGAAATAAAACATGGTATTCTGCAGTCAATCTAAAGTCTTAATTGGTCAAAATCACTGAAGCAAAATATGCGCAGTAATTCAAAGCAGATAGAGCTAAAAGCTTGATGCGGTAGGGTTTCAAATCATATTATACAGTTGCTATTCTCTTACTGATTTCTCAGCGAAATCTAAGAGAATAATACCGTAAAACCCCGAAGTAAAACAGAAAATAAATGAGGTTGTCAGCATCGATTATGATCGCATGAAAAATACGTCAAAGCTGTTTGAAATAAGGACCCCGCCTTTCCCCCCCGAAACACCCCACCACCCAGACGCAGTAATGGCAGTAATTAAGAGCCTCGAATCTGATGATAATAATTGGGGATCGGCCTATTTGAAATTCAGACTAGTGGTAACTTGATTGGTTGATGGGAGTTTGTGAAATCATATTATCTTTAGCTGCCGTCATATTATGATAATGACATACGTGTACGTGATGTAGTACGGTGTAGTAGGTAGTTCATATTTTAGTTACCGTAATTTCACGAACTATGTTCCAAACCATTTCATTTTGTTATTTTTGGTTAAAGCTACAAAAGTCTCCTCAAAAATCTTTTTTGGAAGATATTATGCGTAGAACGATTGGAAAATGTGTGTAAAAAGTTTGTTATTCTATACAGGGTATTAAGGAAAGTACTTGACTTTGACCAGTATCTTCTGACGTTATTTGGATTAAAAATGTAAATGTAATTTGGTTTTACGGTGACTTAAAAAAAAATGTTTTTCTTCATAATCAAACAGGCACAAATCTTTCCCACGCCGCCCCTAACTTTCCAATACCTACTGACAAAGTTTAGATTTGAAAAAAAAAAAACCTCAAAAATGTCACCCGAAACAAAAAATTCACCTTCACTTTTTACTCCAAATAATGTCAGAAATCACTAGTTAAAGTAACAAGTTCGTCCTTTAACATATTTTATAGATGAAATATATTTCAAGGAAATAAGATGAAAAAAAATAAGATATAATAAAATAAAACACCTGAAGGCGGAATTGAAAAAATCATCCGCTAATGTTACGAGGTACATATATGGGTTGACGATATGATACGAGGTTGGGTACAATAATGATGTGAGTATCACGTATATATGTTTAATATTATTTATTATATTTTGACGGCCTCCGTGGTCCCGAGGCAAGACTCTCGACTCACAATCCGAAGGTCGCGGGTTCGAACCCGGCGTGCGCAAATAAATTTTATTTGATTAATTTGTGTTATTTCACAATTTATTCATTTAAAATAATATGATATATTTGCGGCACGTTCCAGAGTGGAAGATACTAATAGTATCGCCCTGGTGTAAGACCACCATTCAGAATTGAAACGTTGCTTGAAATGGCTTTAGCCGTGTTTAGTGACCAGATCTGAATAGCCAAGTACTTCCCCACCTACCTCTTCCCTATCTCCTTCCCCCCCCTCACTACCTTCAGCCTCACAACATACCCCAATTGGGGATGCCATAGTCTCACTGGCTCCAGACGGGAGCAGTTGGGACTCTTGTGCGGTATTTCATGTAAAAAAAAAAAAAAATTCTTTTACGATTATAAAACTTTTGTAAAATTGATATTAATAAGTTGTATTTTTGTCCAAAGCAGGTGTTTCCCGTCGGAGTTTTCATGTGTTTTTTGTTTCTCCAACTGGTATATTAATGATAATTTGTGTTAGTTGAAACTGATTTTTTCGTCAAAATTGTAGTTTAATTGCCGTTTATTTATAACGTGTTTATTGCCACTCTCATTTGTAAAGTTGATTATTTTGCCTTCACTTTTACTTCTAATTAACATTTTGCCGTTTTGAACCCACAAGTATTTAAATTTAGTTTTCAATGTTTGTTTTTTTTTTGTACAGAGTTCTTTTTTTTTGAAATTGAAATTTTCGTTAATGTGTTTTCGGCCGTTATTTCCATTTTTGTATAAAGCACTGTTGTATGAGATTTTTGTATCAATTCGTCTGGAAATGTGATGCTTGAATTTAACAATAACGTTAGCTGGTTTGGATTCCGTTCCTTTGGGACGTTCATTTGGATTATATTTGTACTATGAATTGCACAACTATAATCCATTAAATATTTCCGCCAATAAATCAATAATTGCCATAATTAGGAGAATGTTAAAGTTAGCAGCCGATGAGATTATATGCAATCCGTTACCCACACTGACCGTTGACAAATGAACAAATATGATCAACAAACGAACTCCCAAACCATAAAAATATCATCAAATCTACAATCTGTCAGTGTATAAACTGTTCACATGTCTCAATAGTTATTATTGTTGATTTCACGTCATTCCGATAAAAATTATTGCATTTACAAATGCTAAAAAGCCTTAACGAATATGGTTCACTTTTTGACAATCAAACTTTTGTAATTAAAGCAATGATTTTGACCTGACTTGGGCAAACATCGACAATTTATCATGTGGCAGAGGTTAATCCATAAAAATAAAAAAGGAAGAAATCCTTTACAATATTAACAATGCTTATGTATTCCTAGATGTGGGGCAACTCAACCATTTACACTTATTTTAACACTTAAGAAGAAACCGAGCGGCGTTTTGTCCATAAAAAGTATTCACCAAAGTATTTAATGTAATGTCGTAGAATCAGAATGCGCCATTAAACAGAGCAACTCAACTGCCTAACGATTCTGCATTGAATATCGACATCTTCAATGTTACCTACAGAAAGTTCAGTAACTATCTTTTAACATACGTCACAACGTAGTTAAACTGCCCTCGTTAACTTTTTAATTTTGTAATCTTCTCCATTTTGGTGAATAACTGTTTTATGGAAAACCTGAAGAAAAAAATAAATAAACAAGTTACTTCTTATAGGAGTTAGGACCCTGCAAAAATCGTCAAAATGGCCTGGTTTAAACGACATCAAAAGACGTGTACTACACAAATTAGTTCATGTGTTTAAAAAAAAAAAAAATACAGACATAGAGTATTTTCTTCTTATTACTAACTGTATTCAGTTAGTAAAAAAGAAAATTAAATCCGTCCAGTTTTGGAGGAGAAAAATGTAGAAATCAAAACCTCGATTTAATGACTATAATTAGGTATTATCAGCCTGAGGAGCAGTTGTCCACTTTGCTCAGTATTCAGTGGTGTTAGAGCAACAGTGACAGTTTGGTAAAATACATATTGTTCAAATTTCTTGGTGACCGCATTAATGACATTGGATTTGTGTCTTTAATCGAACTTTTAACTTTCTCAGCAATCTCTAAGATCGAATTGGATCTATCTATCTATTGGATCGAAGAAAGTGACATCAGTAACTTAAACGAGCGAACAATCAGGTTCAATGTAAAGAATATTCGAATCATCCTTACGTAAGAACATTCGAATTATCCTGCATATTTTTATCTTTCCGACAACTATTATTTTGGTAAATGAACATAGTTTTGTATGGGTCAAAAGAAAAAGTATTTTTTACAGACATTTTATTGAAAATAGTTTTATCACATAGCTATAGTGGTTTAATAAGGTTCAAAGCACAAAAGAACACAAAACTTTCACCATGCAAACAAAACTGAAAACAACCATTTTCATTTGACACAATAGATACTTTGTCGTGCCGCTCCGATCAAGTTGAGAAAAACACTCGAAGAGAAATAAAATCTCCAACTACTTACACAAAAATGTAATCATTTCGGGCCACTTTTATGTAAGAGCACTTTGTTAGAAGTTGAGCAAAGCAGTGAGAAGGGAAGAAAAGATATAAGAACAACTACATAGCTGGTCTACTCAGATTCTTCGAAATCAGTTGTTATAAAGTAAAAAAATCTAACTAAGGCAATATCCGTCAGATGTCGTTAGTAGTTTGGCAGTTCGGGAGGAGATTTGCGGCACACTTTCCGCTACATTACAGTTTGAAACACACAACCAATCTAAGCCCAAAATGGAATGATCATCCGTGATTTTTTCAGGCTTGTACACAAAGTTTGGAGATGGAAGCCGCTGTGTGATTTTAACATTTTAGCCTGGGCCCAAACCACAGCGGAAAAACTTTTTATGGATGAATTTTAAAAGCCGAGTGACGAAATTCAGAAGTTTGTTGAATAAAGTTTGAGACAAGAAAACAAATCAGCTGTCGCGAAGAAACTGAGATAAGTGATTTGTTTTAAGATAAAACATTTTTTTCGAACAATTATTTTTGGTGATATTTCTTCGTTTGTCTTTGCATATTAGCGAATACTTATTTAGTAATGAAGTAAAATGATACATTATTACAATACAATGTATTTTAAAGTACCGCTATGTTTCTCTTTCAGACTAATCAAATCTCTATTTTTGAGCTGACAAAAAATAAAAATACTCTGAAAAAACAATATAATTTATAAACAAAATTGCTGCATGTAAAGTTGACAAGGAACTTTTTGAACGCATGCGAAGTTTCAATATGAAATGCAGGAAACTGTTTGTGTGTTTTTGTAAAGTTTTTCTGTTCATATTTTCCTGGTTAACGCAATATTAACCTTTTCGTCCCGGAAAGAAAAAAATCACACTTCATCCGAAGGGGGGTCACTCGGGGACTCCAATTTGTTTTGCTTATTAAAGGGTGTTAATGACACAACTTTTGGAACTTTGTTTTGGTAATAATTAGAAAGAAGCATATTCATCTTATTTCAATAGTCATTATCTAAATCGTTTCATAAATAAAGTCATAATTAATATTCTAACGAATTTAGACCATAACGCGTGTTTCTCCATAGAAAACAGAGAAGGCGAGCCGATAGCCACCATAACGCTTTGTTTCCGAATGTTGACTGGCGATTGAAATGATCTGGGAAACGATCCAGACCGAATGATCTTTGACCGGCAAGCGAACATTATAGCATTGTAAAAAGAGCAAACTAGATGCGCAGTGTAAACAAACGGGATCTAGTCCTTTCCACTAACAACTCAGAAATTACTTGCTATCGCTTAGAATCGTCCCGATACTTCCAGCGGATGGATACGGGGTAACGCCCGAACGGAGGGGTAGGGGGGTGGGCTGGACAGATTCTCGACCGGAATTTGATATAAATGAATTAATATTAAGAAAAGTAGTAATGCGATATAAATTTTTTTAATGCAGATCGATAACCAAATATTTTTTCTAGGATTACCCAAATTATTGAGTATGTGGCTTAAAAAACAACTTAGATACAGCGTAAAACTCTCGTTAGTGTAAGTGCGTTCCCCTGGTCCGGTAAGGAAGTGTTAACAGCGCTATTAACATATTATATTAGTAATGTCGTTTCCATCATTATTATTTTTTAGATTAGCTACGCACAGGTGGCCCCGAGCAAAAAAATCTCGTAGAGCGTATTACATCTTTGGAGAAGCTGTGTGGAGGGTTTTTTTTAGAGAAGGAAAGAGAGGAAGTTCAGGGAAGGTAAAAGTATGCGGGTCGGATAGGAATCTGGAGGTAAATGTGTCCAGGAGTGACGCACGTATGATCCTCCCTCCCACTGCGATGGGTCGATAGAGTCTGGCTGGAGAAGTCTAGGTTAGGTCTCCCTCAACCAGTTAATCCCGATCGCAGTAGGTGGACAAACGCATTCACCGCCAAGACCTAGACAAACCTCAACCCATGAATCCGTAAACCCTTGCTAAGTCACCATACGTAGCTTGCCACTTGGGATGACCTATAGCAGGGGTGTTGATTATCCAATAAATGGTTTCAGGGGCAGCCTCTCAAAATTCAAGCTTTCGTCTGTAAATCGTAAATTCAAGCTTTCGTCTGTCATCTGTTAGTCTTATAAAATAAAACACGATTAAAATAAATTTTTCTCAGTGCAACATGGACATGATTATTATTCAAGTTTAATTACAAAACTAAGAAGTACACTTTCATTTAAAAAAAAAGTAATGATTTAAAAGTGCATTTAATTTTTACGAACCACGATAAAAATTTTGTGATCTTTTTTACCGGCATTATCTATTGACGTCAATTATAAAACGGTGAGTATTACCTCTCCAGAAATTTGCTGGGCCTTTTAAGTGCTGAAAAACGGATTAAAAGGAATTAGGATTACGCGACGTTTTTTTCAGACTCTACCACAAAGTGGCCGGTAAAAGGGACACTAAAACAATGGGCAGCTAAGGGAGGCCATGCATAATTAAAAGGTCATTTGAACACAGCCTTCAAGGGGCAAGCCAAAGCTATGTCCCAATTGAAGCTTTCATTCTTCTCCCTCCTTCTCCCAAGTTCTTGGTAAGGCAGGTAGTCAGAATTTAATCATTAGGAACATTGATTTTTTTCATACGGCATGCATGAAATTCACCCATGTTATAATATATAATATATTAAGACATGTAAAGGTGCTTTTTTCGTATTTGGCTTTGTGAAAATTTTCTGTAATATTGTCAAGGGTATTAACATTTGTTTTATCAGTTTTCATTTTTGCCAGTAAATTTATCCCTTTGAAGTATCTGTCAAAAACATGAAGTATATTTTTGCTAACTTTTAAATAAGGACAGATTTGATTCGTGTTTTATATTAGAAAAATTGTATTGTGAAAATGAACTTTTATTAAGAATTTACGTGCGTAGTTACAAATCATACAGACAAAAATAACGAATTCAGCAATTTTTGAATTCGTCAAAAAATATTTTAAAGGACTTGCCTTTCTGGGGTCAATTTTATGTCACAAGAGGAGCATCTAAAAAACCCATATCCAGGTAAATTAAAAATATTGCAATACTTCGTCTTTGGAGAAGTGATAAATGATAGATATATTTTATCTGAAATCAAAGTTAAAGCGATAACGGGTATTTTAATTAAATTTCTTCAATATATAATAGATAATATTTTGTTTGCCATAATATATGTAAGATGTGGAGAACACAAAATAATTCTAATTTAAACGCGTTTGTTTGTTACGCGTTCACGCATATTTTTATTTTTACATGAGCTCCACACAGGAGGCCCTGAGGAAAATAATTTCCCTCAGTGCCTATATCATCTTTGAGGATGCTGTGTGGAGGATTTTTTTAAAGAAAAGGAAGGGGAGAAGAGTTCTGGGAAGGAAAAGGGTTTGAGGGGTGGGTAGGAATCTGGGGTTCAGTGCGTCCTGGTCATCCGCCTCCAAGACCTAGACAAACCTCACCCCATGAACCCGGGCACCCCTGCTAAATCACCAAACGTAGCGAACCACTTGGGGTGACCTATGGCAGAGGTGTTGGTTATCTAATAAAGGTTCCCGGGGCGGCGGTACCCATTCCCGCCTCCCAAATTGACGCCTCCCAACGCATAAACCAATAAACCGATTTTAAAAATTCTTTCATTAATAGAAAGCTACATTATATGCGAGTAATAAAGGCTGTATATAATGGTAAGCTCTGGCGTTATGAAATTATAAATATTATTAAATTATATTTATTATACGCTTTCTGTCGCTAACAAAAGCGAGTTATTGCTAACGTAAGAAAGCAAATCGTTGCCTTGGAAACGATGTTGATAAATTCGCAGGAAATTTTATTTGAGGCGTCGGTCGTAGTTAACATCTATCTATATAAATAACTATCTCTGAAATATTTGTACGCGCATAACTTCCGAACGACTGCAACTAATTGGAAATTGGAGAGGGAGAGGAGAAGGGAGGGTGGATAATTGATGAGTGCAAGCGCTACAGTAATTTCCCCCTAATACCATGCGAGTGAAGCCGCGGGTAAAAGCTAGTTGTATAATATACAATACGTCATTGTTTTTATATTATACGTCAAGTCTATATATTATATTATAATATGGTAGAATATAGAAGCGTGGTAGAAATCTCAACGTGGGAAGCCAAACACAGGGCTATTGTATTTGTCTTCAATTTCGTAGTTAAATATTCAACTGCCACGCATCGCGTAAGGCCGTGTCTTACCGGTAAGTAAATTTCCTTAAAAAAGTAGTGATGTACATTGTAGTATTCGACGCATAAACGCCGCCCGGTCCCAAATCTATCTCGTTCATACAGACTCTCTTTGACTGTCTAACATTATCATGCATGAATGACCTTTGAATTAAGAATTTTCTGAAAACAAGAGTGTGATTCTTATTTGCCATCTTGAGTTTGTGAGACAATGGCGAGTCCAGATGTAATATATAACGTCATTGGTAAAAAGTCACCGATGTGAAAAATTAATATAAAATGGATACATTTAGCACAGACACCATCTAGATTAATTCGTGTCGAATCTTGCAATTATAAATACACTAGCTTTTCCCCGCGGCTTCGCTCGCACGGTATTATGGGAAATTACTGTAGCGCTTGCACTTATCAATTATCCCCCTCCCCCCAACCCCCACCACCTCCCGCATTCCATACATTCATTCCCTTACATTCAGTTTTCAAACATATCGCTTGCCACCTAAATTTCATAATGCTATAGCTCAAAGAAAAAAGAATTATCAAATTTTGTTCATTTGTTCGGAATTTTTACGGTTACAAACATTTCGGATGTTTATTTTTATTTAAATATTTGGAAGTTTGTAAATATAATAAAAACTTACAATATTTATTATTCAGTCTTTATAATCGTTACAAATTATATTTTTAATGTAGGAACTCTGATCTGATATTTATTCCAAAACAGAAGCTTGTCCAAAAAAAACAAAACATATTCTAATATTTGAATTTTCTGGAGCAGTAGCCATGGAAACGATGTTGATATATTTTTTCTGATGTTAGCAAAAACCCGCTTTTGTTAGCGACAGAAAACGTATAACAAATATAATATATTAATATTTTTAATTTCATAACGCCAGAGCTTACCATAACTTACAGCCTATGGTCTTCGCATATAATTTAGCTTTCTATTGATGAAAGAATTTTTCAAATCGTTAGATAGTTTTACGCGTGAAAGCGTCATAAAAAAACTCGAGCAGTTTCGCATTTATAATATTAGTATGGATATGGATATGGATATAGCAAAATTGAGGAAATTTTACAAACAGACCTAAATAACATAATTAAATGGTCCCACGACAATGGCATTATTATTAACGCAAAAAAAACCAAATATATGCTTATACACTCACCATATGCAAATTGTCAGGAAAAGGAATTACATATAAAAAGTCATATTAATATAGTATTCGAAAAACTCACATGGGTCATACAGTCAAAAGACGACCTTGCCGCCCCTCAAGTTCGCCCACCCTAAGGATCGCTTTCGCTTGAAATGCGATTCAGTACACCCCCCCCCCCCTCAAGCAAAAATCGACCACCCTGCCTATCCAGTTTCACCGACAGCAGAGACCATTTTGGCGAGACAAGAACTTAAGATTTTTAAGATATTTTAAGACTTTTTAAGACTTTTTTCTCATACAAAGTGCAATTTGCTAGGGATTTATTCGTATATTTTAATGGCGATTCTGATACAAAATGACATTTTACAGGTACGACACGCGGTACGAGTTATCGTCGAAAAGTCGCATTCCGGCCGAGATGTTTTTCGATAAATACGAAGAACAGAAGTTAAGGAAGCTTTTAAAATCGACAAATATGTCGGTCACCGTTCAAAATGTTACACGATAGCGCGCGGAAAAATGATATTTTATGACGTTTCGCAAAACTCGCTCTTTTCTCGAGGGTGCATAATATAGCTGGCCAGTAGAAGACCTAATTTTCTTACAAATAAATTCAGGTTGGGTAAATTTTCTCACACCTGGTAACACTGTATTCTGAAATTTTACAAATGGCGGTAGGGCAAAGCTCTCCGCCAACTAAAGATTTCAATCCAGAGACATCTAGCGGCGCGGAATATAAGTACGGATCGTTCACGCAAGACAAAATCAAATGTCTGTCGAACACGCCTGTAGTTCTATTTCAATCCGTTCAAATCGGCAGGTTCGTCTGTATCGAAAGAAATTTGCTCAATTCACGAAAAAAGATCTCCGTATCGAGTGTTGCTAGACGCTCGGTTTTGTAATGCCCATTTTAGGAAAGTAGTTTTTTAATTTATGTACGGGTTCACAATGTCAGAATATTGTACGTCTGCGAATGACGAACCAAGTAGGTACCTGATAGATGGGCTCCGATGCATTAGGATTCGTATTATTTATAAATATAAATACTTAACACGCAAGAGTAAAATTTAACAGAGAATACATTTATTTACTGGACAACTTAGACCTCACTTTTCAAGTATTAGTTGAGATTGTTTTGGAAAAGTTTCACTTCTACCGCGTGTAAACTGCACTCGAATTTTTTTTGACAACGTACGTAGGTACCTACTCGGACACTATATATTCTGAACATTTCTAATAAAATGAGTAAATTTAAATAAAGATGGTCAAATTTTTTTTTGCGAAATGGTGTAGGTACCTTTTGAATACTGTACGGGAACTAATCGTTCGTACATTTTACATTAAATTTCAATGTGAAAACCGCACAAGAGTCCCAATTACTGCCGTCCGGAGTCAGTGCGACTACGGCGTCCCCAGTTGGGTTTAGTTTTAGTTTCTGAAAAATTCTGAATAATACATTTTTATAGCGCCGTTTTTTGAAAAACTACAGTAAGCTGCACTCGAATTTTTTTTTGACAACGTCCTACTCGGATACTATTTATTCTGAACATTTCTAATAAAATGAGTAAATTTAAATAAAGATGGTCCAATTTTTTTTTGCCAAATGGTGTGGGTACCTTTTGAATACTGTACGGGTTCATACATTTTAAATTAAATTTCAATGTGAATACCGCACAAGAGTCTCAACTACTGCCGCCTGGAGTCAGTGAGACTACGGCATCCCCAGTTGGGTTTAGTTTAAGTCTCTAAAATTTCTGAATAATACATTTTTATAGCGCCGTTTTTTGAAAAATTACTTTCAGTTATAAGTTCAAAAATTTCCGAGATCCAACAATTTTTTTTTTCCAAAATTAAAAAATTTCCAGAATCCAATAATTTTTTTTTCCAAAATGGAAAAGTTTCACTTCTACCGCGTGTAAATTGCACTCGAATTTTTTTTGACAACGTACTCGGACACTATATATTCTGAACATTTCTAATAAAATGAGTAAATTTAAATAAAGATGGTCCAATTTTTTTTGCCAAATGGTGTAGGTACCTTTTGAATACTGTACGGGTTCATACATTTTAAATTAAATTTCAATGTGAATACCGCACAAGAGTCCCAACTACTGCCGTCTGGAGTCAGTGAGACTACGGTATCCCCAGTTGGGTTTAGTTTGTCTCTAAAATTTCTGATTAATACATTTTTATAGCGCCGTTTTTTGAAAAATTACTTTCAGTTCAAAAATTTCCAAGACATACATTTTTTTTTCCAAAATTAAAAAAATTTCCAAAACTTAAAAATTTTTTTTTTGAAAATTCAGAAATTTACAAAATCCAAAATTTTTTTTTTTGAAAATTAAAAAATTTCCAAAGTCCAAAATTTTTTTTTCAAAATCCAAAATTTTTTTTTTTTAAATTACACCCTACAGTACCCGAGATGGATATCAAATTACGCGTTTCGACCTACACAAACCGAAGGGCTGACTGAAAAAATTGAACGATTAACTCCGAAGACCCTTTTAGGCTCTATTGGTTTTTCTAATTTAAATTAAATGAAATACTGAACGCCCTGAGTCGGGCGGCTGGATTGGTTCAGTACTGAATTGAGCGGTAAGCTCCTGGGACGATTTTAAAGTGTCGGCGACCAAAGTGGCACAGTGGTAGGAGTCTTTGCAACAGTAAATTATACGTTACGGGTAACAAATTACAAACATCGTTTTTTTCTCTACCTATTTTATTTAACACACACTCTTCGCTTCATCCGCGTTCACACGTCAAATCGCGTAGTGTTTAACCCCTTGGTTGCCTCTGCAACAGGCAAAGCTAGTATATATATTAATGCACAGTTTTTCGAAAAACTCACATGGGTCATACAGTCAAAAGACGACCTTGCCGCCCCTTAAGTTCGCCCACCCTAAGGATCGCTTTCGCTTGAAATGCGATTCAGTGCACCCCCCCCCCTCAAGCAAAAATCGACCACCCTGCCTATCCAGTTTCACCGACAGCAGAGACCATTTTGGCGAGACAAGAAATTAAGATTTTTAAGATATTTTAAGACTTTTTAAGACTTTTTTCTCATACAAAGTGCAATTTGCTAGGGATTTATTCTTAAAAATATTACGGCGTTGCTGGGGAAAAATGGCATTTTATAGGTGCGTCACGGAATTCGAGATTGCGTCAAAAATAACCCTTCCGCCGGAGATGTTTTACGACAGATTCGTAGTAGAGAGTATTATTAAGATTTTAAAACCGCGACATGTAACGCATTTCATCCAAAATGTTCTGCAATATTGCATAATACCTTGCATTATTTTTGACATTTGCTAAGATTTCACTACCGTCGAAAGTGAAAAATTTGGCGGCCAGTAGAATAAGTCGTCGAGTAGGTACTTAAATTCGATTAAATTGACTAATAATTGATAATAAAAAACCACCTTGAGTTTCAAGGGACGTCAAATTACGATTTTAGCCACATAAAAAAAAGCTCCAAGCCTGTTCCGGAGTGGCCAATTTGAAAACGACCCTGGGGCTCGAAAATCGATTCTGGCTGTAATTTTTTTCAATAATATCGAGGTCAAGAGATTGAAAAAACTTTTTCAACGGTCGTTACATACGCAAACCATTAAAAATATTTCACTATACGCTACGGAAAATATGACGTTTGAGAAAAATAACGTGCTTTGAAAATCCCACAGAAGAGAATATATTGCTGGCCATATAAAAAGAACACGTTTAATTACAGGGTAGGTACTTTTCCGTTGAATTATTACAAATTTGTTCGTAAGATGAACGGATTTTTTTAAGGAAATGCTTAGGTACCTACATCAATATTGTTTGTCTGCGTAAGAACCGGGTAGGTACCGGCTTACGCATCGGTTCTTTCCTTCAGATATCAAATAAAAAATTAATGATTTGAAATAAAAGAAATCACTCGGGATGGTCGCAATTTTTGCCAAAATGCATTATTTAAGGTATGTAGACTTTTGTAGTTATGAAGGAAATTAGTACTAAATAAATCGGAACGTTTTTGAAGTAAGATGGGTCCAAATACAATGCTAAACACTTTTCTTTTATGATTGTGTGAGTAAAAATTCGAACTAAAAATGACAATGAGGGCGCTGTACAATATTGAGTTTCCATCAGGAATACACATTTTGCAAGAGTAAAATATTGAATAAAATATGCTCATTTCCTAGACAAGGTAGGTACTTAAATACCTAGCGACTTTTTTCTTTTAAAAATAAAAAAATCATGATATCAAATAAACAGAAACAAACAAAGATGGTCGTATTTTTTTGCCAAAGTCGATAGGTACCTATCATTTCAAAACCAAATTTCAAAATTAAAAAATTAGGATTCGTAATATTTATTCAAAAAATATGTAGGTACTCATGTGCACCTGCCCTGATTTATTTTTTATATGAACGATTTTGCATTAAAATTATTATTTGTTAAATAATTTTGAAAAATACATTTTTATGGCGCCATTTTTGTGAAAAATGACAAAAAAGATGACGTACAATATTGAAAATCTACCAGGAGCACATGATGTATCACTATAGAGTTCAAGTGGGGTGGGTCGCGAACTCACATGTCAAACTTTTGTCAACAAACCGGACCTCTCAGCGGTTTCGGTTGTTGTTTTACGACAAACGGCATTACGGCCGAAAAATCGATCCTGGCTAAAATGATTTTGAAAAATATTATAGTCTAGATGTCTCAACTAATTCGATCGTCATTACATACGCATCGCATGTGAAATATTTCAGGGCAAGCTAAACAAAATCAGATTTTTCCACGAAAAACACGTGCTTAGAAATTTTTAGTTTTTCATTCCTGGGTAGGTACTTATTTGACGACGACGTACTTCATTGAAAAAATTTGAAAAGAAATGCGTAGGTACTTTCACGAATAGGTAGCTTCACAATAAATTAGGTTTTAATGCAATACTAAGGTAAAGTTGTTTCAATAAGGTTGAATAATTCAACAATGTTTTTAAAGTTAATTTTCACGTTCTGTGTAAGTTCTATTCGAGTTCTGTTGTTTTATCGTTATAGGCCAGTCGCATCATAAAACTGAAATAATTACAGAACTTTAATAGAATTTGAACAGAACTTTCACAGAAGGCTAAAATTAACTCGATTAGTACATATTTTCTACACAAAATTGTAGAAAATATGTACAGGGAGACATCTAGCGGTGAAGAATGTAAGTACTGATTATTTTCATAAGAAAAATTCACACGAATTTATTCTATTTTTATTTTATGGCGAGGGGGGCGGAAATTTGACATTTCGAACGTACATTGCGTGGTCGAAGATATCGTCAAAAATACGTATTCTGGCCGAGATGTCTTTGAATTAATCTTAAGTAGAGAGTTACTACAAGCAGTTAAAACTGTGACATGGTTCGCTTTCCATTCAAAATGTTACACAAGAGTGCATTTCACAATGACATGTTTTGACACTTTACGTAAAAAGCATTTTCCTCTAAAATATCTTTTGGCTTTCTAGCCAGTATAAAACCTAATTTTCTTACAAATAAAATCAGGTTGGGTAAATTTTCTCCAATATTGCAACACCGAAAATGAAAATTTTTCCATAACCCTCTTGAACTTACGAAATCACCCCATAATACGTTTTTGTATGAAGATTTTTTTTTAAAGATGGCGGATTTCAATTTTTACGGCTTGGTGCGGTTAAAATTCAAGCGGGATTAGTCCAAGTTTGTGAGTTGGTCTTGCATGTGTAAAAAATATAAATACAGAATATTGTAAAACTGCAAATTATGAACTAGGTAGGTACCCGATAAACGGATTTAACTGATAAATTGGGCTCCAATATAGCTCAACATTAGGATTCGTATTATTTATAAAAATAAATACTTCTGCGAACTTTTTTTCATTGAAGTGATTACTTGACAAAAAATTCTGAATATACATTTAAATGGCGCCGTTTTTTTTTTAATTACTGTAGGGAAACTTAGTACCTACTATGAAATAATATTTTCTCTGTAATTTTTTTACTGGAATAAAAATAAGTTTAAGTTTCTAAAAAATTCTGAATAACACATTTTTACAGCGCCGTTTTTTGAAAAAATACTACAAGGGCCCCAAGTACCTACCCGTGCACTCATGTGTAGGTACCTACCCTGATTTATTTTTTATATGAACGATTTTGCATTAAAATTATTATTTAAGAAATAATTTTGAAAAATACATTTTAATGGCGCCGTTTTTGTGAAAAATGACAAAAAGGGTGACGAACAATATTGAAAATCTACCAGGAGCACATAATACGCAGGAGTAAAATATGACAGACGATACATTTATTTACTAGACCAGGGAGGCAATTCTTTCATTGACAAAAATGATTAATTTAAATAAAAAGAAACATCCGAAGACGGGAGTTTTGAAGTGATACTTCTATAGCACTGCTGTGATTTGGATTTCGGATGAAACGGAAATGACGATTACTCCACCTGCGACAGTGGTAAATTTTATTTTGCCAAATGGTGTAGGTACCTTTTGAATACTGTAGGGGTTCATACATTTTAAATTAAATATCAATGTGAATATCGCACAAGAGTCCCACCTACTGCCGTCTGGAGTCAGTGAGACTACGGCATCCCCAGTTGTGCTTAGTTAAAGTTTCTAAAATATTCTGAATAATACATTTTTATAGCGCCGATTTTTTTAAATTAGTGCAAGGGCAAATTTTTTTTTTTTATATCCAAAATCCATTTTTTTTTCCAAAATAAAATTTTTTTTTTTTTAAATTCAAAAATTTCCAAATCCAAATTTTTTTTTCCACAATTAAAAAATTTCCAAAATCCAATTTTTTTTTCCAAAATTCAAAAATTTCCTAAATCCAAATTTTTTTTTCCAAAATTAAAAAAATTCCAAAATCCAATTTTTTTTTCAAAATCCAAAATTTTTTTTTTTTTAAATTACACCTTACAGTACCCGAGATGGGTATCAAATTACGCGTCTCGATCTACACAATCCGAAATGCTGAGTGAAAAAAATAAGCGATAAACTCCTAGGACCATTTTTTGAGATAAAGCTCTAATGGTTTTTTCTAATTTAAATTAAATGAAATACTGAACGCCCTGAGTCGGGCGGCAGGATTGGTTCAGTACTGAATTGAGCGGTAAGCTCCTGGGCCGTTTTAAAAGTATCGGCGACCAAAGTGGTTCTGTGGTAAGAGTCTTTTCAACAGTAAACTATACGTTTCGGGTAACAAATTACGCGTATCGACCTGCATAACCCAAATGGCGCAGTGAAAATTTGAGCAGGAAGCTACTTGGCCTCCTTTTGCGAGAAAAGGCCCGTACTGAACGCCTTGAACCGGGTGACCGAAGCAGCCCGAGAGCGGATGTACGAAATTGGGCTGTCAACTGCCTGTGCCCTTTGTAGGCGCACACTCCTTGCTTTATCCACATTCAAACATCGTTTTTTCTTCACCTATTTTATTTTACACACACTCTTCGCTTCATCCGCGTTCACACGTCAAATCGCGTAGTGTTTAACCCCTTGGTTGCCTCTGCAACAGGCAAAGCTAGTTAATATATTAATGCACAGTTTTTGAAAAACTCACTTTTTTCATAATTTAGGCAAAAGACGACCTTGCCGCCCCTTAAGTTTTACCCGTTTCGAGGTTCAGTTTCGCTTGAAAAACAGGGCTTTTTTTTTCAGTCAGGGCCTCCCACGCCAAAATGACCTCTCCGCTCTTCGAGTTTGACCGACCTCAGAGACCACTATCGCAAGACAGGAAACTCACACGAAATTCTTATTTTAGAAACGCCAAAAGTCAACGGAAAAAACTGATACAAAATCAGCGGCGATAACTGGAACCTCCGGCTGAATCTCTCATCGACGAAGAAATCGGCCTGGTTATATTTCCCGCCGACAGGTTCGCATTTGCAAAAAAGATAAGAAATCTTAATCACTATTTCCTTTACGCGAAACGAATTTGCTAGAAATTTATTCTTTTATTTTAATGGCGATGCTGCTAAAAAATGACATTTTATAGGTACGACACGCGGTTCGAGATATCGTCGAAAAAACGCATTCTGGTGGAGATGTTTTACCACAGATTGGAAGTAGAGGGTTTTATCAAACTTTTAAAACTGCGACATGTAACGCATTTCATCCAAAATGTTCTGCAATATTCCAAAATACCTTGCATTATTTTTGACATTTGCTAAGATTTCACTACCGTCGAAAGTGAAAAATTTGGCGGCCAGTAGAATAAGTCGTCGAGTAGGTACTTAAATTCGATTAAATTGACTAATAATTGATAATAAAAAACAATCTTGAGTTTCAAGACACGTCAGTTAGGAGAAAATTATGATTTAGCCGTATAAAATAACGGCTTCAAGCCTGTTTCGGAGTCGACAATTTGAAAACGCCTCTGCGGCTCGAAAACCGATTCTGGCTGTAATGTTTTTGAATATTATCGAGGTCGAGAGATTAAAAAAACATTTTCAACGGTCGTAACATACGCAAACCATTAAAAATATTTCACTATACGCTACGGAAAATATGACGTTTGAGAAAAATAACGTGCTTTGAAAATCCCACAGAAGAGAATATATTGCTGGCCATATAAAAAGAACACGTTTAATTACAGGGTAGGTACATTTCCGTTGAATTATTACAAATTTGTTCGTAAGATGAACGGATTTTTTTAAGGAAATGCTTAGGTACCTACATCAATATTGTTTGTCTGCGTAAGAACCGGGTAGGTACCGGCTTACGCATCGGTTCTTTCCTTCAGATATCAAATAAAAAATTAATGATTTGAAATAAAAGAAATCACTCGGGATGGTCGCAATTTTTGCCAAAATGCATTATTTCAGGTATGTAGACTTTTGTAGTTATGAAGGAAATTAGTACTAAATAAATCGGAACGTTTTTGAAGTAAGATGGGTCCAAATACAATGCTAAACACTTTTCTTTTATGATTGTGTGAGTAAAAATTCGAACTAAAAATGACAATGAGGGCGCTGTACAATATTGAGTTTCCATCAGGAATACACATTTTGCAAGAGTAAAATATTGAATAAAATATGCTTATTTCCTAGACAAGGTAGGTACTTAAATACCTAGGGACTTTTTTCTTTTAAAAATAAAAAAAAACATGATATCAAATAAACAGAAACAAACAAAGATGGTCGTATTTTTTTGCCAAAGTCGATAGGTACCTATCATTTCAAAACCAAATTTCAAAATTAAAAAATTAGGATTCGTAATATTTATTCAAAAAATATGTAGGTACTCATGTGCACCTGCCCTGATTTATTTTTTATATGAACGATTTTGCATTAAAATTATTATTTGTTAAATAATTTTGAAAAATACATTTTTATGGCGCCATTTTTGTGAAAAATGACAAAAAAGATGACGTACAATATTGAAAATCTACCAGGAGCACATGATGTATCACTATAGAGTTCAAGTGGGGTGGGTCGTGAACTCACATGTCAAACTTTTGTCAACAAACCGGACCTCTCAGCGGTTTCGGTTGTTGTTTTACGACAAACGGCATTACGGCCGAAAAATCGATCCTGGCTAAAATGTTTTTGAAAAATATTATAGTCTAGATGTCTCCTCAACTAATTCGATCGTCATTACATACGCATCGCATGTGAAATATTTCAGGGCAAGCTAAACAAAATCAGATTTTTCCACGAAAAACACGTGCTTAGAAATTTTTAGTTTTTCATTCCTGGGTAGGTACTTATTTGACGACGACGTACTTCATTGAAAAAATTTGAAAAGAAATGCGTAGGTACTTTCACGAATAGGTAGCTTCACAATAAATTAGGTTTTAATGCAATACTAAGGTAAAGTTGTTTCAATAAAGTTGAATAATTCAACAATGTTTTTAAAGTTAATTTTCACGTTCTGTGTAAGTTCTATTCGAGTTCTGTTGTTTTATCGTTATAGGCCAGTCGCATCATAAAACTGAAATAATTACAGAACTTTAATAGAATTTGAACAGAACTTTCACAGAAGGCTAAAATTAACTCGATTAGTACATATTTTCTATACAAAATTGTAGAAAATATGTACAGGGAGACATCTAGCGGTGAAGAATGTAAGTACTGATTATTTTCATAAGAAAAATTCACACGAATTTATTCTATTTTTATTTTATGGCGAGGGGGGCGGAAATTTGACATTTCGAACGTACATTGCGTGGTCGAAGATGTTTTTGAATTAATCTTAAGTAGAGAGTTACTACAAGCAGTTAAAACTGTGACATGGTTCGCTTTCCATTCAAAATGTTACACAAGAGTGCATTTCACAATGACATGTTTTGACACTTTACGTAAAAAGCATTTTCCTCTAAAATATCTCTTGGCTTTCTAGCCAGTATAAAACCTAATTTTCTTACAAATAAAATCAGGTTGGGTAAATTTTCTCCAATATTGCAACACCGAAAATGAAAATTTTTCCATAACCCTCTTGAACTTACGAAATCACCCCATAATACGTTTTTGTATGAAGATTTTTTTTTAAAGATGGCGGATTTCAATTTTTACGGCTTGGTGCGGTTAAAATTCAAGCGGGATTAGTCCAAGTTTGTGAGTTGGTCTTGCATGTGTAAAAAATATAAATACAGAATATTGTAAAACTGCAAATTATGAACTAGGTAGGTACCCGATAAACGGATTTAACTGATAAATTGGGCTCCAATATAGCTCAACATTAGGATTCGTATTATTTATAAAAATAAATACTTCTGCGAAATTTTTTTCATTGAAGTGATTACTTGACAAAAAATTCTGAATATACATTTAAATGGCGCCGTTTTTATTAATTACTGTAGGGAAACTTAGTACCTACTCGCGCACTATGAAATAATATTTTCTCTGTAATTTTTTTACTGGAATAAAAATAAGTTTAAGTTTCTAAAAAATTCTGAATAACACATTTTTATAGCGCCGTTTTTTGAAAAAATACTACAAGGGCCCCAAGTACCTACCCGTGCACTCATGTGTAGGTACCTACCCTGATTTATTTTTTATATGAACGATTTTGCATTAAAATTATTATTTAAGAAATAATTTTGAAATATACATTTTAATGGCGCCGTTTTTGTGAAAAATGACAAAAAGGGTGACGAACAATATTGAAAATCTACCAGGAGCACATAATACGCAGGAGTAAAATATTACAGACGATACATTTATTTACTAGACCAGGGAGGCAATTCTTTCATTGACAAAAATGATTAATTTAAATAAAAAGAAACATCCGAAGACGGGAGTTTTGAAGTGATACTTCTATAGCACTGCTGTGATTTGGATTTCGGATGAAACGGAAATGACGATTACTCCACCTGCGACAATGGTCAATTTTTTTTTGCCAAATGGTGTAGGTACCTTTTGAATACTGTAGGGGTTCATACATTTTAAATTAAATTTCAATGTGAATATCGCACAAGAGTCCCACCTACTGCCGTCTGGAGTCAGTGAGACTACGGCATCCCCAGTTGTGCTTAAAGTTTCTAAAATATTCTGAATAATACATTTTTATAGCGCCGATTTTTTTAAATTAGTGCAAGGGCAAAATTTTTTTTTTTATATCCAAAATCCATTTTTTTTTTCCAAAATTAAATTTTTTTTTTTAAAATTCAAAAATTTCCAAATCCAAATTTTTTTTTCCACAATTAAAAAATTTCCAAAATCCAATTTTTTTTTCCAAAATTCAAAAATTTCCTAAATCCAATTTTTTTTTTCCAAAATTAAAAAATTTCCAAAATCCAATTTTTTTTTCAAAATCCAAAATTTTTTTTTTTTTAAATTACACCTTACAGTACCCGAGATGGGTATCAAATTACGCGTCTCGATCTACACAATCCGAAGGGCTGAGTGAAAAAAATAAGCGATAAACTCCTAGGACCATTTTTTGAGATAAAGCTCTAATGGTTTTTTCTAATTTAAATTAAATGAAATACTGAACGCCCTGAGTCGGGCGGCAGGATTGGTTCAGTACTGAATTGAGCGGTAAGCTCCTGGGCCGTTTTAAAAGTATCGGCGACCAAAGTGGCACTGTGGTAAGAGTCTTTTCAACAGTAAACTATACGTTTCGGGTAACAAATTACGCGTATCGACCTGCATAACCTAAATGGCGCAGTGAAAATTTGAGCAGGAAGCTACTTGGCCTCCTTTTGCGAGAAAAGGCCCGTACTGAACGCCTTGAACCGGGTGACCGAAGCAGCCCGAGAGCGGATGTACGAAATCGGGCTGTCAACTGCCTGTGCCTTTTGTAGGCGCACACTCCTTGCTTTATCCACATTCAAACATCGTTTTTTCTTCACCTATTTTATTTTACACACACTCTTTGCTTCATCCGCGTTCACACGTCATATCGTGTAGTGTTTAACCCCTTGGTTGCCTCTGCAACAGGCAAAGCTAGTTGAGAATTATTGTTCCATTTTTACAACACACTCGAATCCCTGAGGAAAAAAATCTCTCAAGGTATGTCATCTTATATATCCTATATATTGTGTGGATGGTTTTTTTTTGGAAATGAAGAAAATGGTGGGAAGGAACCTGGGGATCAATGTGTCCAGGAGTGACGGACGTACGAATCCTCCCTCAATCTGCCTCTCCCGATCCGGCACGCCAGGCTGTAGGTGGGGAAACGCACTTCTCACCAAGTCCTAG